>JAEIGF010000059.1:3120000-5520000 GCA_018903485.1 Drosophila littoralis | reverse complement strand
AAGTCTTAAAATAAAAACCAAATAAATTTGTATTGTGATTTCGTTAAGAACATTTGCTTTTCTTGCAAAGTAAATGTCAAAAATGTATGCGATCCGGCAATACAACAATTTATATTTCCCTCGTAGAATGTTTTAAATTACTTTTGGAATATTTGCAAATAAGTAACAATATTTTTTTCGTATATATTTTAAATTATATGATAATGTTTTGATATTTGTTGTTAAGTAATCCATTAAAAATAGATTATTATTCATCCTTAAAGCATTTTAATACAGAGGTAAGCCAATAAGTAATAACTGAAGCATTAAACAGTTCATTGCAAACGATTAAAATGAACGCTAACATTTTACCAACTGCCTTGCTATTCTGTTCCTTGGTGTTCACAGTGTCTGCGAAGGTATGTTATTTGATGTTTTTATTTCTGGGATATATATTATATTTCTATATGTACATTACTTATAATCGAAATGTACATTCTTTTCACAGACGAAGGTCGTAGCTGTATTCCACAAAGTGTTGTGTGAGAATCATGTACCGAAAACAGTCGCGATATTTAATTGTTATATTAATCACACGACAACTAACGTTTCGGGTCTTTATGTGCAGTTCAAACTAACCGAGGACGTGACTAATGTGAACGGGCTATACATTTTGGCAATTGAACATGGTAAAAAATTTATTAACTACACGGCACAAGAGATGGACTACTGTGAGGCACTGCACATAGTTCATAAACAATACTTGACCCAGATGGTGGCTGTTGGACTGCGTCGCGTTTCCAATTTTCCCCTGGACTGCCCATTCAAGAAGGTTCTTACATGCTTATCCCATAATTGTTTCCCTTAATGCTAGAAT
The DNA here is from genome assembly GCA_018903485.1 of Drosophila littoralis. NCBI lineage: Eukaryota > Metazoa > Arthropoda > Insecta > Diptera > Drosophilidae > Drosophila > Drosophila littoralis. Next base: position 5,519,144 of record JAEIGF010000059.1, on the reverse strand, counting down.
CTTGTTTATTTTCAGGAAATATTATATTATGTGAATGGGTTCACAGTCGACACGAAGGTTATACCCGTATATATGCCCCAAATACACTTCAAAATGACTATGACTTTTGTTTCTGATGAGATCAAATTGGGAAGCTTAACAACGTTGGGTCAAATAGAACGAAAGTAAGGACTATAATAAATGAAACTTACACTTAAACACTGAATATATAAAATTGTTTTTCCTCACTGACTGGTTATCAACGCACAGTTCAAACCTTAAGAGCTAGGAATCTAAAAGTTTTACTGTACGTACCTTATAAAAAAAGGTGCACGCTAAATTGGGATTTTCGGAAGTTCCACCCGCAGAATTATGGCATTTCGGAACATTTTTCGGCAAATGTCTCCTTAAAGTGTGAGATTTCAGCCTTAAACACTTTTCGCAATATTCACACTTTTCAAATGGATAATGCGGGTCAAAGATCGTATGATCGAAAGTTTGGCTTTAAGATTCTCAGCACGAGAAAACTATTATTCTAACTTTAGGTTCTTAATTCGATCGACTTTAAACTTATAATCAAATATATATGTTAAATTAATCTTAAGACACAGGATTCAAGATATTAAGGTTCTGAAAACATGGTAAGCCCGTGTACTTGAACCATAATACAATAAATATATCGATCAAAAAATTGACCACTTTATTTCCTTCTATGAAATTCGTAATCGCAATGTGAAGATAGTGCTAGTACCCAAAAATGTTATTGCAAAAGAAATAAATGTTTGCTGTTCTTCCACATGAACTCAAATTTTCGTAAATATAACGATGACTGATATATCTGCAATATGGCAACGCTCTCATATTAAAATATGGCAATACTATTAACGGAGGCTTAAAATATTTTTAGATAACAACAAATTCCGATACATTCTGAATTACCTTAGATAAAAACGCAAAAGATAATATTTTAATATTTTTGTTAAATAATGTATTAAAAATCGATTATTGTTCGCACCAAAACCGTTTCATTATTGGGGTTATTCAGTAAATGATAATTGATGCATTATTAGTTGAGTGCAAGCGATTACCATGAACGTCAACATTTTGAAAACGGTTTTGCTTTTCGGTTTTGTTTTGGTCATATTGGCTGCAAAGGTACATGGCTTGAATTTAGTATATTTTTGCAGAATTATACATACATACATCATTTGAGAAATATAAATTTTCTAATACTTTTTAATAATGCTTGTTTTGGCAGCCTAAGATGAATGGCGAATTCTCCAAAGTGTTGTGTGAGATTCAGGATCCAGAAATAATGGAAGCATTTAATTGTCAAATAAATCAAACGTATAAAAACCGTTCTGGCATCTATACGGAGTTCAGACTAAAGCAAGACGTGACCACTGTGAGCGGATTCTACAGTTTGGCAATTAAACATGGTAACAAGTTCGTTAACTACACGGCACAAGAGATGGACTACTGCGAGGCCCTGCACATAATTCATAGCCAATACTTGACCCAGATGGTGGCTGTTGGACTGCGTCGCGTTTCTAATTTTCCCCTGGATTGTCCATTCAAGAAGGTTCTCACATGCTTATCCCATAATTGTTTTCTTTTTTGCTAGTATCTTGTTGCTTGCAGGATATTGTGTACTACGCAAAAGGGCTTACAATCGACGAGAAGTTTATACCAGTTTATATGCCCGAATTAACTTTCAGAGCGGATGCGACATTTTTCTTTAATAAGCGCCAATATGCAACAATCAGAGTATTTGGCTCTGTTGCACGAAAGTAAGGAACAGAGGGATTTCATTTCATATAAAAATCTATCAAACATTTCCTTTTATAATATGTTCAATTTGTATGTAAAAGTATTATTATTAAAAAATAAATACGTTTTGGGTGTTGTAAATTTCAATTCCACATCAAATCCGCAAATTTTTGTGAATAAATGCAGATGGCAACGATTACATATTACAATGTGTGAATATCAATTGGTAAATCGCATAAACATAAGCTTAGAATATTCGTACAAACGAAATATTTGTGTATTCCGCTTATTTTTACTTAAACTCAGCTAAAAGCACAAAACAAATTGACCCCTTTATTTCCTTCTAGAATATTCCTAATGGCAATATGAAGATAGTGCTAGTATCCAAAATTATTATTAACAAATAAATGAATGTGTTCTGTTGTCTCACATGAGCTTCGCAAACTGTAAATAAAGGCAGACAGCTACAAGGATCACTGATGTATCTGCAATATGGCCAAGCTCTCATACTCAAATATGGCAATCCTATTAACAGTAGCTAAAACTATTTGTAGATAAGCAACATATATTTTCTTAGTATAGCTACATTTCTAAATTACCTTAGATAAAAACTCGAAAGATAATGTTTTAATATTTGTATTAAAAATCGATTATTGTTCGTTTTCATTACTGAGGTTAGTCAGTAAATGATAATTGAAGCATTATTAGTTGAGTGCAAGCGATTACCATGAACGTCAACATTTTGAAAACGGTTTTGCTTTTCGGTTTTGTTTTTGTCGTATTGGCTGCAAAGGTACATGGCTTGAATCTAGTATATTTTTGCAGAAATATACATACATCGTTTGAGAAATATAAATTTTCTAATGCTATTTCATAACCGAACACATTGCAAATGTATAATTTTGACAGCCTAAGATGATAGGCGTATTCTCCAAAGTGTTGTGTGAGATTCAGGATCCGAAATTAATGGAAACATTTGATTGTCACATAAATCAAACGTCTGAAAACCTTTCTGGCATCTATACGGAGTTCAAACTAAAGCAAGACGTGACCACTTTGAGCGGATTCTACAGTTTGGCAGTTAAACATGGTAATAAATTTATTAAATACACGGCACAAGAGATGAACTACTGCGAGGCCCTGCACATAATTCATAGCCAATACTTGACCCAGATGGTGGCTGTTGGACTGCGTCGCGTTTCCAATTATCCCCTGGATTGTCCATTCAAGAAGGTTCTTACATGCTTATTCTATAAATATTTCCTTTTTTGCTAGTATCTTGTTTGCTTGCAGAATATTGTGTACTATGTGAAGGGGTTTACAATCGACGAGAAGTTTATACCAGCTTATATGCCCGAATTAACTTTCAGAGCGAATGCGACAGTTGTCTTTAAAAAGCGCCAATATGCAAAAATCACAATATTTGGCTCTGTTGTACGAAAGTAAAAAACAGGGCGATTTCATTCAATATGAAAATCGATCACTTTTTTTCCGTCTAAAACATGTGCAATTGCTTTTTGAAAGCAATGTTACTGCAAATTAAATACATTTTCGGTGTTGTACATTTTAATTCCACATCAAATTCGCAAAGTTTTGTGAATAAATGCAGATGGCAACGATTACATATTTAAATGTGTGAATACCAATTGGTAAATCGCATTAAAAAAAGCTTAGAAAAAGCTCATTTTTACTTGTTAATAGGACTCAGATAAAATCACAAAATATAATGTGCTTACATATTTGGTTTTCATAATGTATCCGAAATCGATTAATGTTCTTTTTTATTAAAAGACTAAAAACCATTTTATTAGCTCTGATGAACGAACCATAAAATATTTGATGACAAACGATCGCATGATGGCATTTTAAAAGCGACCTGCCAATCGGCTGTTAGTTGATCCAATTTTGCACGAGTTAGTTGTTGAAAAATAAAGTAATATAGAAAAAAATAGATACATTCAATTTTTAAAAAACCCAAGTTCATATTCGAATTTGGTGACAGGCCAGAAACATATAAAAAAGCACACGAGAGACGTGAAGTTAGTGTTAAAGGAAGAAAATCGAGCATGTTTAGATTTAATTAAAAAAGAAGAAAATTTCAAGTCATAAAAAGTAAATTGCAGACGATTAACATGAACTTTGTCAAACGCTTTGGCATTCATTTGCTGAGTACATTTAATAAATAATATCATTATTAATAAATCTTAAATAATATTTTCTGCTTTTGCATAGTTTTATCAACAAAATCAATGTTGATTAATTGTGGCGTACTTGCAATATGAACTCAACTCTTGTATTTTATTAAAAACAGTGTTGTACAATGTTTCTTTTTCCTTTCAGCAAAATTTAAATACTGTCGTTCGGTTTTTGGTAGAGTTGATGGTTACTTTTCTATAAAAACTCTGTTCTATCCCGGTGATGCATGTTATTATCGCATGTCTGCAATATTGTTTGTTCTCGCTGTTGACATTTGCGAACAGTTTACTTCGGCTCGTTCTTTTTCTCTCGCTAGAAAGGGCATGCGAGCATCGTTGTTAACACTTTTTCTTCGCCTTTTTTTTTTTGTAAATTCTGTTATGGAAAGCTGAAAAACTTGATTACAGGTGCGCTAATTTAGTTGCACGCGAAAAACACACGCGTAATCAAAAACGGTTTGCTGAAGTGCCAACGCCCCGAACCCTGCCGCCACGCGAACCCCCATCGCTGCCCCACCGCCGCCCGTTAGCCCCACGAGTTTCAGACTGTGAGTCCTTAACCCGTGCGTCAGGTTTTTAAATTGGAGTTCATGGCATGCCATGTTTTTTGCTTGCTCGCCCCTGGGCGCACAACAATTTAATTTATATGTTGTGTGGATGTGTGTGTGTGCGTGTGTGTTTGTATTTATTTTATATGCCATGGCAGCGCGCAAAAAAGTATGCAATAAATTTTTAATTTAAATCAAGCCATCCGCCCACTCCGCGCAAAGCGTGGCAAGTTATTAACATATGACTGCAACACTCACCTCTCTCTGCTTTCCCTGCCGTTTGCTACTTGGGGGTCGGTCTATTTTAACTGGTTGACACTGAACATGGCGCCGTCTTCCTTAGAATCTCAAGCGGTTCGAAAGACTGAAAAGATGTAGCATTGACTTTGCATAAGTAAATGTGAGCCAGGCTTGAATGTATAAATGTTTCTTAAACACATTTTGTATCAAATTTGTATACGTATATTTTAAATTATATGTATATGTATATAACGAGTTTAACCTGACTATTGTTTTTATCGTGACAGAAAATGTAATAAATTGAGTTTATTGAAATATTTTTTGAGACGTTTTCATCTCGATATTTTCCCAATCAACTCAATATTTTTAAAAAGAGAGCTAAATATATTTTAAATCATTTTATTTGTATTTTGTAGCACGTAAATTTCGCATAACTATAACATCCCCAAAAGACACGACAATTTTTGAAGCCGGCCTTTAGCTTGTTCGCATGGCTATGAAGTTCTCACTGGCTTTGGTCCAACCTCATCTCCAGTTCAGCCTCCTGGCAGAGCTGCTCGACCAGCTTGCCGGAGTGCTCCATTTCCAGGCGCAGCTTGGTTAGACTTATCTGCATGCGGGCCATGCGCAAATCGCCCGCCCGCAGTTTCATCTGCTGCGTGGCCGTAAAATCCGTTGCCTGCTGTCGTGGAAATGGATTATAGCTGCCATATCTGAGCCTGGACCTGGGGCTGATGTTGAAGATGGGAATGGGATGAGAGCGGGGGCTGTGTCTTCTGTGCAGCTTGTTGTCTGTCGTCTCGGGCATTATAAACCTCTTTCAAAGTGCCCAACTTGTTGCAACTATTAATTTGGTTTGCCAAAAATTGGCTAGAACGTTAGAGCGAGAAGAAGAAAGAGACAGCAAGAGCGAGAGATTGTGCTTTTTTGTTGTATACAGAGCGTATCGAATTGTTTTAAAATGTTTGTTTAACACATGACACATCCAACAGCGATTGCTGCGTGGGGCAAAGAGAGGGGGCATTGTTGTTGGCTGCCTGGTGGGCGGTGGGTGGTGGGCGGTGTGGGGGCTGCAAGTGGGTGCATGTGTGCACTGAGCTTTAATTACAATTAACCACAAATGATGTAGCGACTGCGGTGAAGTCGGCGGCTTTGGCCTTGCGGTCAAGCCGCGGGCAGCAACAAAGCAAAAACAATTTATTTTCGCTACCACGCACGACTATCTCATACGCTGCACTCATATGTAACAGAGATATTTTAATTTAACTACACGATATGGTAAGCCAATAATAATAAGCTCGCAAGTTCTGATAACAAACAGATATATCGATTGCAAATGGGTAGAAGGGGTATAATGTTCTTGTGCAAAATGTAAATGTATGTAACAGGCAGACCCGACCTCATAAAGTATATATATTCAGCATCAATAGCCAAGTCGATATAGCCATGTCCGTCTGTCAGTCCGTCCGTCCGTCCGTCCGTCCGTCCGTCTGCCCGTATGTATGAACGCAAGGATCTCAGAACCTATAAGAGCTAGAGACACTGAAATTTTAGCTGTAGGTTCTCCTAGTTCCTACGCAGATCGAGTTTGTTTCCGATAATCGATAACATACTCCGTTTCCAAGCAATCGATTAAAATCGATATCGACATCCTATTTTTTGGGTAAATATTAAGAGCTAGAGTCACCAAACTTGATATGTTTATTCTAGAATAGTATAAATATTTGGTCGAAGAAGAAGAGGGTTCAGGGGATCCCCTAGTCGGGAGCTCCCGACTAGAACCTCTTACTTGTTTATTACATTTCATGACAAAGAGTTGAATACCCACTGCAAGGGTAAAAATAAATAGTATAAATCATGAAATAAATTTAAAATTTTTAAAAGCAAGCCTCGTTTTTCTATATTTTTGGCATAAGCTTTTCATATTTCCATGATTTTCATCTACATAAAATACACGATAAGTTAGATCTCTTCGACTTTCTCTTAATCTTATGTAATTTTCTCTCTCTCTCTCTCTCTCTCTCTCTCTCTCTCTCTCTCCTCTCTCTCTCTCATTCGCTCTCTCTCTCTCGCTCTCTTTCTCAATATTTCACTTTTTATTTTATCTCTTTCTCAACATATGAAATTGTTAAGCCAAATTGAATTGGAAAAATTCCCGAATGAGCGTTCCAAATTCTTTAATCGAAATCCATTTTGAATTAAATAACAAACATAATTCAATCAGATTTAACTTAATTAGAGTGTGCAAATGGAGAAATTTAACTCATAGCAATTATATATACGATATGGCACACACGCAATTTATACATACACTACGTGAAATATGAAGTAATCCTTGCCTCTTCACCTCTGCCTGGCGAATTCGAAGCGCGTCGACTTGACTCGGGCATGCAATTAATTAAAAATACATGCAGACATTTCGAGCCTCCAAGCCAACCACCTGCCCCCTCCCTCAGTTGCGCCAAGCAGGGCAGCAATGTACGAATATACGAATATGCGGCATTAATTTGACCGCAGCAAGGACTCTGGGAGCAGGCATATCGAAGCACATATGTATACATATAACATATATATATGTGTATGTATATAACGAGCACACTCAAGCACCGCTAAATGCATTAAACCACCTCTGGCCAGTCCTCCCTCAGCCCCTTTGCCAGCGTCTGTGCGTGCTGCATGGACAACATGTGCGACTCCTGGTGGAGCTCCTGGTAAACAGCAACAACATCCATACAAGGACATCAAATAAAGTTGAGCAAACAGAGGCATTAAGTGCAAGAATGTTCCTCCTGCTCCGTTGCCTGAACCAAGGATGCGCCGGCTCCTGCTCCTGCTCGTGCTCCTGCTCGTGCTCGTGCTCCAGGCCAGGCTTCTGCTCCGGCAACAACTTCATTAGGCAAGTGCTGCAGCCTGCTGTTGGCCACGTCTTCGGTTTGCTTCTATTGATTTTTTTTTCGCTTTTAGACATTTTTCCATTAGGCGTATATCCTTCACTATGTTTTTTTTACTATTTGTTTTATACCCTGTCCATGTAAAAATGTAATTAAAGGGCATGATAAAGTGATGTGTATTTGTGTAAGAGAGAAGTCTGCTATGTAGGAGTCCCAGACTATAATAATACTACAAACATAATATCATAATAATAGAAAAGATCGCAGATTCCTTTCTGGACACGAACACACTCGAGTGAGCACGACGTGTTCGGATTAAAATGTGAAGTCTTTTATAGAAGCTCAAAATGAAGATTTAAGAAATCAAATAAGACGGACAATGGAAAATGTATCTAGAAAGGACATTCTGATGATTCTTTCCTAATTGTAATCCAACACACGCCCATCCCTGAAAGAGAAAGCAAATTTGTTTTGTCTCGTATATCACAGGCAAATGAAGTGCAGATTGTGAATAGAGCTCTTCACGTTCGCGTTTAGTCGGTAAATGTGTGTCCAACCTCCCTTCTTTGATGTTTATTACACACCAGGGCACAGGTTATCTGCTAGTCGAGTACTCGTAGTATTTTACTTAGTTTTCTTATATACCTTTACTGTTATTTTTCATTTTTTTTTTTTTCTTTCAATATTTGCACCTGATGTTTTTGCTTTGTCTTGCGGACACGCCGTGCAGAGTGTCAAATGCCATTAAATGTCAACTAACAGCAGAAGCAGGAACAGGAGCAAGTGGCGCCCAAGTGGCCAGCTAGGCAGCTGCAGGTAGTACAGGTAACCAGCTACTGATTGCCAGCAGCATATCCAAGGGGGAGGCAGAATGAGCGACAGAGGTGGTTAGCGGATATTTCACTTACCTTTTACCATTGTCTATAGACAAGTGGCAAACGCTCTGACAATGTTTTGACGACTCTGGCAGGTGTAGGCGGTTGTGACATGCACACACAGTCACACAGCTAAATATAAGTATATATGAGGTATATAAAAGATATATATATACATATACAGGTGTGTGAGTGTGTGTGTGTGTGTGTAGTAAAGCGGAGCATAAGAAATTAGTTGACATGCTGCATGGGTGTGGCAAAGTCAATAAGAGCAGCTTATCTAAATAGACAGGCACTAGATGTTCAAATATTATCGAGTCGATGCCACAACAAAAATAAAACTGACTTTACCAGGAAACCACACAGCACTAATGCAATCATATATTAAATTGCTACCATATATATATTATTTATTTGTTATATTTATTTGAATTAATTTGAAGGAATTAGTTAAATATCAATAGCACGATTCAATAGAAAAAACTCGGACAGCATCGCTCTGATTTCCAGTGTATATTCAAACAAATATCGTCTTTAGGTATTAAATATATATAATATAATACGCTAAATGTATTTTATTTAAACATTAACCTTTACACAATCAGGCTTTAAAGCTTCGGTTCTCATATTCAATTGACAGAAATATTATTGTCATTATAGTCTATCCGCAATCTTGTGCTGATGAGCGCGCTTGCCAAATTTTGGCAATAATCATGATGATAGTTCGGGATAAAAATCGGAAAATTGTGGCAAGACTTAATTGAATGCATGCTGGGCGCGCTCGAGTTGCTAAACTCTTGCGGCAGCCACAGGGGCAGATACAAAATTGCAGCAGGCGATGATAAACGAGCGAGTCGAGGCGGATAATAGGAAACAAACAAGCATTAAGCCAAAAATATACTATATATGTATCTATATATATATGTACATGGTGTATACATATATAGCTAAACAAATAATATTTATGGCCTCCGGCTGGAGTAGGAGTAGAGATAGGAGCACAAGCTAGTGAGAGGGAGCTGTTAGGAATTTTTGGCAAAGTTTCGTATGCTGTAAGCATGGTTTATATTTATGTGACCAGTCGAGAGAATAATCAGCAACACCTCATAAATAAACGAGGCGACTGCGGCTAAAATTATTTTTAAAAGTTCTTTTTTTTTTGGGAACACATCCAAAGGAATTTGCCACATTTTTCGGTCAGCAGGTCAGCAGTTGACTCGGTTAATAGAATGTATTGCGCATAAAGAAGAACTGGGATATAATACATATGATACAAATATATAAATATATATGCATACACTGTTTAGGCATATTAGAAATTCTTAGCATAACTATTTTAATCGGAAAGTTACCTGCATTTTTGTTTATGCTAAAATAGACTAGAAAATTTAATTTAAAAAGAGTAAGATGCGACATTTCCCAGAAAACGCAATCATATTTTTGTTGGTAATATATTCATAGAAAGTCCATTGATATTCCCAGAAATAAACCGCAATATTCTCCTGACATTCAGATAATAAATTTTAAACTAGCTTCACAGGTATTTCAACGACCCTTAACTTCATATGTCTAGCTTCTGGTTCGTAGCGTTAGGGTGTGCATCAAATGTGCAATATAAAATTTAAATTTATCTCTGGGCAAGGGGATGAGCGAGCTGTGGTTGGGGCCTCTGCCGGCTGAGTTGTTTTGCTTCAGCACCTTTCAGACACACACAGACAGCAATCAGCTCAGGCAGACGAAACGGACGCAGGCGTTGGCTGCCGGTTTGAGCCAGGCCCATGTCCTGTCCTGGCCTGGCCCGGCCTGGCCTGGCCTGGCTCATGGCAACAGCAGCCTCGCTGCACACACACACACACTCACACACACAGGCACACACAACAAACATGATGTACTATGTGCGAGAAAATCAATAAATTGTGTTTTTCTTTTATTGTTGCTGCTGCTGTTGCTGCTGCTGCTGGCCAGGCCAGAGATTTTTGCCAATATAAATCTTCGGCGCACTTAAGCCCTTTAAATATTATCAATGGCCAAAAGATGCGCACACAACAGTTGCCACAGTGGCTGCCACAGCTGGTGGCAGGTGGTAGCCAATAAGCCGGACAATGACGACGGGCAAAAACGAATTTTAAATACCCTTGAGCCCCTGAGCGCTGGGCTTTGGTTAAGCTATATTCTGACTGGGCCAAAAAGTAAATGCCAGGTGCTGAAAATATCACAGAAAACTAAATAGATTTTCGAGCATTATCTCAAATTTGAATTATTTAAGATTGTCAAACTGTTTTACCCAACAATACATTTTACATTATACTCTAAATGAAAAATAAAATATATATTCATGAAGAAAAAATGTTAATTTTTTATCGCTTGGTTTGGACATGGGACGTACGTCATGAGCGTGGCTCTGGAGCTGCTCTTATATGGGTTTTCCCCACAAACTTAATTAAGCTTAAATAATTTAATTGCATTTAATAGCTATATATACGAATTAACTTGTACCTATATTTAAGTCAATATACGTACTCGAGTATATGTTCATAAATGCACAAAGATGAAATTTTTCCGGCCGCCATTTAAATAATTTAAGTAAAATTTGAAAACCAAAACTGTTTTGTGCCTTAAAGCGGAATTTTCGTAAAATGCATTTATGCAAAATAATGCAATATTAGTGCAACAGACCGTTATAATTGTCATATTAGAGGGCGGGTTAACTTGGACAACGGTCAGCCCGACCGGCTGCGAGCGGAGCGGGGAGAAGGGGTTGGGCTGTGGGTCCAGTGTCCAGCTTGGTCAGCTGCAGTAGTAAAGTTCAGCAGAGGCTTGGAGAAAATTGCTTAATTTAGCGCAACAGAAATTATCCACTAGACGAACCGAAGCTGAACTAAGGGTTGTACTTGACACGGAGTAGACAGACGATAGAAAATTTTCGAAATGACAAACGTAAAAACGAAATATATAAAATACACCTAAAAATTCTAAACGGAATTAACCACAATACACACCTAAACACATACACATCACACACGGCAACTATAAATACAAACAACAACAAGAAAAGCGGCTAGCAAAGAGCAAAAGCAAAAGTCTAAATTTTGCACATCTTCACGAAATGCCCATCCAGACGAACGAGAATCACAACCATGGGCCAGCGGGGCTGCTCGATTTGGATATCAATGAGTGTGTGCCCGAACTGAATGCCGATCCCAAGAGCATTGGCTGGAATCTGCAGGCAACCACAGAGATGGCCACGCAGCTGCAACAGCCGGCTGGAGGGCTGCAGCCGACGTCCAGCTTTCTGAGCGAAGTCCAAGTCAGTCACAAACAGATCACCGATCGCTTTGTCGAGCTGCTCAATCTTTTCGAGGACTACTCGAAGATCATGAAAGAGACCGAACAGGCACAGCCAAAGCTCCAGCGTACGCAGTCCGAGCAGTTTACAGCGACATATCTCCAGGCTGCAGAGTGTAAGTGGAAGATTCAGCTCGAGAGGGTGTATACCCTGTAGCTGTTTAATATGTGTAAAAAGAGGGTTGTGCAAGTGGGAAGTACTTTTTAGGTATATACACTCTTGAACCCCTTGCTAGACAGTCAATATGGACGGGTGCTTCGGTACGTTATCGATAAATATCGATTTCAAGCTTATCGATTTAAGCTTATCATTCCTCGAAGTAAACTAGATAATTTTGTCTATAGCCCCATCTATACCAACAGAATCGATAAATATCGATTGTATGTTTATGAATTGCGTATTCTGAAAGCTAGAAATGCCAATGCATGTTTTTGTATTCAGAATTTTTCACCTTTTCTCAACTAAGATTCCTGATAAACACGCATCTTAAAATGCCACCTTCAAGGAAAAGACCCAGAAGTTTATTTAAGAATTTTCCAACTGTTTTACAGCGGATAGCAGCGAGGTGGTGAAGGCCACCGTCAGTCTAAATCGCATGCAGCTGTCAGACTCAACGCTGTTGGCGATGCCCCCGAAGCTCACCTGCGAGGCGGCCTGCCAGACCTATTGGCCTGTTTCGCCCGATAAGGAGAAGCTGCTCAAGCCGAAACCAGAGAAGTCGACGAAATCCGTTCAACTGAAGGATCAGCTGCAACAGCGGCAGCCGGAACAGCAGTCCCAATCCCAAGGCCAGGCGCATACACTGCACATTGAGGTGGAGTCGATAAGTTCATCAACAGCTTTGCAGCGTCCACCGATGCGTCAGCGCTTGTTGCAGGTGCTGCACGATGCGGGTCAAACGCTACTCGCCTGCCTTGCCATGATGGGCGAGAACTTCACCTACGTGTTGTTCGTGCTGCTGTGCCTGTGGTGCCTCTATCTGATCATCGGACACTACTACAGTTTCCTGGAGAACAATATCAATCAGCAGTTAGATGTTAAGCAGACGCTGGCACGCATCCGTGCGCAGCCGCGAGCGGTCCCATAACTTGGCTGATGTGTAGTTAATTGATTATTTGTCGATAATTAAACGCAATTTGAGTCAAAAACTAATAAGCCCTATTTATCGAAACATACTTGGGGTACAACAACACATAATGGCAAGACTACAGTACAGAGCCGAGGCAAAATCGGTCAACATATAGCAGAAACGATCGGCCAACGGGGGGCGGCTGTGTAAGCTGGGCGTCGGCACTGACATCGCATCAATGAAGATCGTCTGACGATTTAGCTCACAGGGCGCCGTGCCTCGCAGTGTCCAATCTCCGGGCGTTTTTACGGACGCATTACGCTTCCGGCTACGTATCCGTTCCGTTTGACAGGCGCTATTACAAATCGTTTTGGTTGTCTGTCTTGATTTACTATAAATTTCCAACTCATCTTCAGAGCTATCTGTGGAATAAAGGCGAGCATTGAGCGGAATAATTTCAAAACTTATTCAAAAACTACGATCGGTTTCTTTTGGAAAGTCATTTTGATCAACACGATCATAGATACGAGATCTTTGGAAAACTATGTGTATAAAAAGATCAGTATTTAAAGAATATTACGTTATGAAGATCTGGCAACCATTCGGTTAAATATTAAGATATCTGTTAATATTGTTAGGATCTGATGGTTTTATCAGATTAAAGATACAAAAGCATCCATTAGATGCAATTATTGTCTTTCTTCGTAGAACTGGCGTTTCTTTCTTTCCAAAACATTATATTCTATAGATCTCGAAGAATCAATTGAAATTTAACTTTAAGGAAGAACTTTCGATAAGTTTCTTTGTTCTTTTAAGGCACAAACCAAAGAACGGATAGACTTTCTAAAACTAGCTGCATTTTTAATCTCTACTTATCTGTCGGAAGCGAAATGTTACCCGCAGCCAAGACATCAACTAGCACACTGTGCCATTTCTGTACTTTTGCATTAGTCTGGTCGCCGCATGGAGCATCAATAGAAGGTGGCGCATCGATGTCCTTTAGAGCCATCATCTTGTCCAGCTCAATATCGTCATCTTGCTGGCTGCAGGGAATAATGCCCAATATATCGAAGAGCCTTTGGCATGGACCGAGTTTGAAGGGATTAGGTTCCTTCGTCAATAGACACCGTTCGATAACCTCCTGAACTAAGTCGGCTATTAGGGTGTCTATGACGATGGCAGTTTGTGTCGCTCTGAAGGCCATGAAGCAATAAAATTTCGAATTTTTCACAAAAGTTTGACTTAAAGTAAAATAAACATAGTAAAAAAACGGAAATATACATCTGAAATGTCAACACACGACGAACACTACAATATATGAAAATGAATTTCATTTGAGCTCTGGAAAATACAAACCCAAATTTAGCAATGGATGATGACAAGAAAACGCCGTCCGATGAGCAACCAGAAATGCTGCAGCTGCCAGACGGCCTGGTGGGCGAAACCGAAACGGATGACCCGCAGCTGCATGTGGAAGTGGCAATGGAGGTGGCGGCTGGGGCAGAGCCGAAGCATGTTAGCTTTGAGCTGCCCGGCACAAGCTGGCAGGGCACATTGCAGCAGCGCCAGCAGCTGGATGAGGCCAAAGTCCTGGTTAAGGACATGATTGAGATCATGTTGCCGCGCAGTGAACCCGAAAAGGATGCAGATGAGGAGACCCTAATGCAGGAGCAGACACAAGAAGAAGCAGCAGCAGCAGCAACAACAGCCACACCCACACCGTCACCCGCACCCACACGCTCAGATGCGCTGCGCTACAATGATGAGCAACTGCAGCGCATATTGCGACTGCTCGATCGCTACACACAGAATCTGGAGGCCATCGAGAAGCATGTACAGTCCGCCAACAGTGGACAGGGTTCCACGGTGCAGCTGGATAGCACCACAGAGCTTACGCAACATTGTGAGCTGGCCACGCAGACGCTGCCGGTTAATAGCTTGCGGTTGGATGTGACCAGCACGTTTAGACCCAAGAGTCACATTAGAAGCAACCAGCAGCAAACACAACAACAACAACAGCAACAACAACAACAGCAACAACAACAACACTATCAGCAGCAGCAGCAACAACTTAATCAGCAGGTGGATATAATGCCACCGTGCGAGCGCAGATATCATACGATTACAATTAGCACAAATAGTTCCTCGGCTTTTGCGGCGCCTGCGCGACCGCGCACTCTGCTGGGCCGAATTGGTCAGACATTGGGCGATTTTGCCGGTGCTTTTTGCCTGTGCCTGCAGGTGAACAAGGATTGTGTATTTTGCCTCGGCTTTTTTATAGCATTTGTGATTAGCGCCAGCTTTCTGACCGCCTTCTTCTATCGCACCATCAATCTGACGCAAACGCAGCTCCGCGCGCCATTGGAAGGCATAGAAAACACGCCGGCCACGACCAGCGATATGGTCACACTGCGTTTCAATGGTGGCTACTATTATATCTACAACAGTCAGCGGCAGCATTTTGTCTAATCCATCAGAGATTCTATTATGGGCGTGTAGTGTTCAAAATTCAGCATTTTACTCAATTTACTCAAGATATTTGCGGATTGAGTTGACCAGTGGAGGACTGCTCAAATCTTTTCCCATATACACAAAAAAGTAAAACGAAAACGATCAAAAACAGTCGCTGTAAAAGTAATTGCAATCGTTAAATTTTTAACATCGATTGTCATATTTGGAGTATTCGAGAAATCGAGAAATTTAATAGTATGTAAATGTTTGTGTAGAATACATATTTCTGATTTCATTTATTCTCGAACAAATTTATTTATGCCATAATCGCTAGCTCGTTAAATACAGAGTGCCCAGATCTCTGCATGAGATTACACTAAAACCAAAACCAAAACTCAGTCGAAACCTATTAACTATCGATGTAGTCGGTGTATTACGATAAAAGCAAAACATTTTCTGGAATGAAAACAGTTTTTTCTTATTTGATAAGCTTAAATATACAAATTTTGTATTGCTGCTGTTCAAATTGTTATCGATAAAGGCAATCACTAAAGACAGAATCGATAAACCACTAAACTATCGATTGAAAATTATCGATAAATATTTAATTTTCTTTGAGTGCTTACTCAGTGAACGTAGATAATATAAGTTTAATGAGGTGTCTGTTGAGGGTGAAAGGTTTGACGAAATAATATTTACAAGGCGTCACATGGGTTCATTTGAAGGGGATTGCCCTCTATAAGGCAGATAGACAACAAATGCCCAATATTTTATTTGAAAACTTTTTTCAATCAGATTTTGGAGATTGCACTTCGTTTAAAAAAGAAAGCACTTGACCCGAGGTTACTATAAAAAAGTTGTTTAATAAAGTGAAATGGCATAGTCATTTTCCGCATATTAAGTTGACAAAAACTGTTCAGTGTCGGCTTTGGGGTCTCAGTTTGCAGGACATTTCGAATACTCTAGCATTTTAAATGGTTGACAAACGTCACGTTTGGAACTCCGGACTTTGTGGTGTTCATTGTCCATTGGCCATCGTAAGTTGTGCGTTGTCCTTTGCCAGAAAGCATTTTTTATAGTTTAGTTTCATTTTTTGTGTCAGGCGTCGCATTTAACTTCAACTGACAATGGGTCACAAAACGTCGACCATGCCACAGCGCCGCCACATGCCACAGCTACCCGTTTGCAGCCGAAATTGGCCACAAAACGTTCGTCGCCTGCTGTGCGGGCACAAAATACAAAAACTTTTTGGCAAGATGCCAGCACAAAGGAATTATTGTTAATATAGGCTGCCCGGGCAACCCAGAGCTGAGCTGGGAGCTGGAAGCTGGAAGCTGGCAGAGCCTGACCGGGCATCGGCTTTGAATGTAATTTATTTATGCGAAATATGCCAAAAATTTTGAAAATTCAACACTCCACACATTGCATGTAAATAATTCAAATACCGCACAACATATACACTATACAACTTTTAAGCGAGTTGCTCGGAGTTGTTCGGAGGCTGAAAACCTTTTGTAAATCATATAATGTATTTATATTTATTGAAAATTCTGAATAATACACAATATTAATATTAAAATATTTTTACTATGTAGAATTTAAAATGAAAGGTCAAAATAAGAATTTAGGATCTCAAGGCCTAAGAAACTCTCGCACACAAGATCTCAGAGTCCAACCGAGACTAGATTCTGGACCTTTTGTCTTTTAACGCAATAAATCTGGTTTTCGTACTGATTTTATATTGACTAGAAATAAAGCTGCGAAAGTAAATGCATATTGTCAAATTCTTTAAGCTTTCCCATGAACTTTATCTAACTGGTAAACCTCATGTTAGAGTTAAACAACTGTTAGTTCAGTTTAGCTGCTCACAAATGATATGTGATATATTTGATTGAGTGCTCGACCAGCTGAATGGCAGCGGGGGCAAACGGATAAGCTGTTTAGATATCAAATTTTACAAAATTGAATTCTTATTTATTTATTATTATTTTCATCATATTTTGTATTTTCTCGATTTTGAGCGGGGACAATTAAAGTTGGAGCGCAAAGAAGAGGAACTGCCAAACAATTTGGACAGTGCTTTCAAGTTGTGTGCTTGAGGGTTTTCTTTTTTTCTTTTTTTTTTTTGTGAGTGGGGGCTGATGTTTTTGGGCTTTCGATGGGTGAGCACAGAGCGACGCGCGTTTCCGCTGGCAGGAAATTGAATTGCACGAGCACGCGAAATTACATCATTTTGGAACCACGGTAAACAATTTCCCGTTCACCTGGCTGTGTCGTTTTTTGTGACGTCCATTTTGAGCCTAGAGTAGGGGATATTTGTGGGGGGGAGGGGGGCGCAAATATAAAATTTGACAAGCGAAAATGTTGTTGCTAGGTTGCCACCTTGTTAACGGCAATTTGTGCGAAAATATCAATTTCACTTTTTGCATTTTTTGTTTGCGATTGCTAAAAAGCAAAAAAAAAAAAAAAAAATGCATGTATAAAATCTTTTACCATATCGTGCGGGCTTAACTATAGTTAGTATACACACACAGAGCAGGCAGAAGGCACAACATGGCGGCGCTATAAAAAATAAATGATAACAAAAAATAAAAACAGACAACAGGCAATCAAAATGTCTGCGAACTCGAACCAGACAATGACAGACAACATATGGATAGGATAGACACACGGCAGAGGGCAGCCCAATTAGTTTTACTCAAAATTAACTTAGTTTTATAAGTTAAAGCTTTTATTCATAAGCGCAACTCAAGACTTTTTACGCTATATAAACTTAATTACATAGATGCATTTTATAGGGAACGCGAGTTTGGTGGAACGAGTGGAAAGAAACATAAAAATAACATTTGCACCACAGCTTAATCTTTTATTTAAATCCAAGGATCAGCATAAGTAAATGTAAATATTTAAAAAATGTAAAAGAAAATATATATATATTTATTTAGTTGAAAAAATCTGCAGCGCTTCTCTCTGTTTCATTTTCACGTGTCTTTCCTGTTTCCTGTTTCATTTTCTTATGTGTTTCCTGTCCATTTCCATGTTGTTCCGATGAACTTTTGAAACAACCCGCGTTAAAAATTTGCACATATGCTGTGCGAACTAAACTGAAACTCAGTCAATGTGCCACACCCACTTGGCAGCCCTTCTGCTGCTGCTGCGCTGTTGCTTCTTCTTCTTCTCCTTCTTATTCCTCCTCTTTTTCAACTGCTGCGACATGGCAGCACTGTCAGTTTGAAAGGATTATTGCCACTTGCCGCTTGCGGCGAACGTTCTTAAATGTAACACGTTTGAAACAAGTTTAGATACGTGCGGCGCTCGTATCTTTTTTATACCCTGCATCCATTGAAAATTACTATTAAAAACGGGGTATAATGGTTTTAGGCAAGTGTATGCTGCACACAAAAGGGGAGCTTTTCCTTCAAATATTTATGTATCTTATATATATACTTATAAGTTTATCCCTTTGATTGATTGAGAAACATATATCTCTGAATATATAATATCTCTGAGAAAGTTAAGAAAAATAGGTTAACTTTCTCATGACCTGCCTTCCCTCTCCACAAAACAAAAGCATTTTTAGAGTAAAGATCTAAATTCTTGGTACAAGGACATATTTGAATGTGGTGACAATAAACACACAAGTAAATTTTTGTATGTTTAGAAGCAAGTTCTTTTGACAGCGCACTGCTGTGTACAGGGCATCTGCTAGTCGAGTACACGCGACTCGACTAGAGCACGCTTACTTGTTTGGTTTTGGTTTAGGGTCTGAGTCTGGGTCTTGGTTTGGGTCGTCGCTTCTTTGGCTATGTAAAAAGTCATCAACGGCCCAGTCGGCCAGTCAGTCAGCCAGTTGGCCAGTCCGATAGCCCGAGATAGCCAGCCGCCTGCCCGCCCGTCCGCCCGTTCGCCCGTCCGCTCGTCCGCCTGGACTAGGCAAAAACCAAATGGCTGCGACTGGTTTGACGGGATTTTGAATGGGCCCGCGGTCGCTGTTGGCCACAATTTGCCCTCACTTCGCTGTTGAACCCCAGCCGAATAGTCGTAAAAATTCGCGCAAAAAATACACAAAAAAAAGTAAACCGATAAAAAAAATAACAAAAACTGCACAACGCTCAATTGTTAAAGTTTTGCGATGCTAAAGAAAAACAAGTATGCTGTTGTCGCGTATGCTCGACTGCATGATACTCTGTGTCCAGCAATGCAACCGCGCTGCGCTTCTTCCTTCCCTTAGCCCAACATGATGATAAATCAGTATCAAATAAGATCGTTTCTTAATATACGATCGGTAAACATTTTGTAGAGCATTAAGAAAGTGCGTATAGCAGAAATGATAGTCGTTTTTAATAGTGTTTCAATTTTTGTTATACAAATTTACTATTTAAAGATTGAGATTTGCACCAACCCAATATACCCCTTTCTCTACGCCTACAGGGTAAATAATGCGAACAGCCAAGCTTCTAAAGTTTCGGCCCTGCCTTGGCACCAAGTGAGAGATTGATTAAAGACGCCAAAGTCATTCATCATGCGATTCACAGCATGACAATAGGAAAAAAAAAAGTACGAAACTGAGCTGTATAACACAAAAATTCAACTAGAAACTTGATATGAAATAATTGGAGGCACAAAATTAACAAAATAATTAATAAATTGCAATAGCGTCAGTTCGTAAGCCTCGACAAGAATTGTTTGTAGTACGGTCCCAAATAGTTTGTCCTGCCGAGGAAGATTTCGAAAAATAACAAGTAAGAGGCTCTAGTCGGGTGCTCCCGACTAGGGGATACCCTGAACCCTCTTCTTCCAACACTAATGTACATATATATACTACTCTAGATCCTACATTTCAAGTTTGCTGTGTCTAGCTCTTATTATTTATCAAAATTGCTCAAAAAACAGGATTTCGATATCGATTTTTATCGATTGTTTAGAAACGGGGCAAGTTATCGAAGATCGGATCTGCGCGGGCACTAGGAGGACCTACAGCTTACATTTCCAGTCTCTAGCTCTTATAGGTTCTGAGATCCTTGCGTTCATACATACGGACAGACGGACGGAAAGACAGATGGACGGACAGACGGACATGGCTAGATCGACTCGGCTATTGATGCTGATCAAGAATATACATATATAATTTATGGGATCGGAGATCCAATCCATCTAAAATAATTGTCGAAGTCTATAAAGCTTTCAAAACCTATCAGGTGTTTGCTTAATGTCTTCAAAAATATCAGTTATATAGGGTATTTATAATTTGCTAAAGGAAATCTTAACCATAATTAAGTGCGTTTTAAGGCTGTTGACCAACACTGGCACTGGAAATCGCATAAATGTTGTTGTACTTTAATTTAACGACTCACCTTTAAATGGTTTCCGGCTTTGCCCGTGTTGTGTGTATTTGTGCATTTGTGTGGGTGTCTGGATGTCTATGTGTGTGTGTGTGTGAGTGTGTGTGTGGCTGCTGCTAAAAGATGTTCTTGCTGTTGTTGTTGTTGTTGTTGTGCATCCTGGCGGCCATTTTGTACTTATGAAGCAGCTGAGGCTTTAAGTCCACAATTTGTCCAAATTCACATCTTTGCTGTTTTGCTGTTTTTCTTGTTTTCTTTACGATTTAAGATAACGGGTTTTGTTTTAACACTTTAGCTGCATTGTTTTGTTTTTTTTTTCCTATTATATTTTATTGATTTACTAACACTTTTTTTTTGGGTGGGCTAAGCTGTATTTGGTCGCGGGTGCGCTATAAATCAAGTTTTCTTAAAGCTTTTCGAAAGGCCCCACGCACTAACAACAGGAGAAAAAACAGCCGAACGGCAAATAGTTGAGAAATGAAATAAAATAGAAAAATAGAAAAAAAGACACAAATTAAAGTGTAATGTAAAAAAGCAGTTAAACCACTTGGCTCTAGGTTGTACTCTGGCTATACACTGTTCACGAAAAACGGGTGGATTGGTTTTCGGCAATGTCCAATGTAGCTGAATGCCCAAAACTTATTTGAACAAATTTTAAAGTGTTTCTTCTTAACTGCAAAAAACCGTTATGCTCTAGTTTTACAGTTTGAAATACACTACAGTGGACGCTCGCAAACTAGAATTGTTCATATCATATACATACATATGTATGTATATATTCATTTATCTTTTGGTTCTTTGATGTGGCATCAGAAATTCGTCTATATTTAAAATCACTTTTAATATCGACGTCTTCTAGTTTGCAAGCCTTCACTGTACTACCTACTGCCTACAGTTACAGCTAAAAAGCCACTAACACCACACACTAGCACAATCGTCCACCTATTTATAGCTGTTTTTATACTGGGAACAGAGTATGGCGCCGACGAGA
The DNA here is from genome assembly GCA_018903485.1 of Drosophila littoralis. Lineage (NCBI taxonomy): Eukaryota > Metazoa > Arthropoda > Insecta > Diptera > Drosophilidae > Drosophila > Drosophila littoralis. Next base: position 5,497,447 of record JAEIGF010000059.1, on the reverse strand, counting down.
ACTTTCGCCTGTTGTTGCTGTCGTTTCTGTTGCTGCTGCTTCTTCTGCTCGATTTGGTGTTTGTATTTTATTTGTATTTTTTTTATATTTATGGTTTTTTGTAACAACGAAACAGCTGAAAATCAGCAGCAGCAGCAGCAGCAGCAGCAACAGAGACACTAGCGAACCTTTTGAGAGCCGGTTTCAAACAAAACGCAAACGCAGCGAAAAAACGCGAAACAAGTTGCAAAAACGTCAACGTCTGGTTGCAAGTGACGTCGGCGGCTAACTAAGAGGAGCAGCAGCTGATTGCGCTGTGCGAGGCTAGAACTTGTGCAAAGGACCTGCAGCCGGGCTCTGAAAGCATCGGCAAAATGTCAACTTATGTAAAGCTTCACAAGTAACAGAAGCAGCGGCAGAGACGACGGCAGCAGCAGCAGCGACTGCAAAAAGGAAAAAAAAAATTGTTTTCCGGCATGTGCTACTGCACATATACATATGTATGTGCGCACGAGCGAGATGGCAGCAATGCAATTACAGCCCAAATTCAAAGTAACAGCCTATGCATGCTAGTGTGTGTGTGTTGGCGCCTGCGCTGCGCCTGCACAGCTGAGAAGCTTCTGCTGCGACCGCACGCGCTGTTGCTAGGGGCCCGACTGCAAAAGCTCAGCTGTTTTGTGCTGTTACAACAAAGAGGAGGAGGCTTGGGCTTGGGCTGGGGCTGGACTGCCTGGAATTTCTATTTAGCTTGGCAACCCAGAAGTAACGGTCTTCTGGGCCAACGGTTGTTCCGATTGATTGCAGCAAATCGAAATATGTAAAACAAACGCAATGAAAACAGGTTCGCAGCAGAGCACAGTGTGACGAAAGCTACAAAATGCGTGCACTGCAAAAGACCTTGCCAAAGGATGCCCACAGTAAATAGCAAACATATTTTGCAGGGTATACACTCCCCTCCCTGAATCAGTCGGTCAACAAATGCAGTACATATTCGCAAAAGTTCTCTCTGAGAGCGCTCTATCACTGTGTCTCTTTCCTTGGTCTTGTTCTTGCGCTCGCATACCACAGTGCAAACCTGTTTTATTGTTTAAAGCATTTTCGCCGCCCGCCTGCCACACTAAGAACACTTGCCACCAAAATGTTCCGTTTCACAACATTTTTTCGTTTTTTTTTTGTTGTTTGTGTTTTTTTTATGTTTTTTGATTATGTTGCTGCTTCTGCTTCTTTGCTTTTGGAGCTGCCGCTACCGTTTGGGCTGCTATTGTTGTTGCTGTTGCTTTTGAAATATTCAACGACACGCGACTACACCTACACATACACATGCATACACGCACGACGCGCTCGCTCACTCGCACTTACACACTCACACGAAATGGGAAAAAATAACACGAGAGCCGACAACGGTCTCCACGTCCGCGCGGTATAATGAGAAAAAACGAACTGAACACTGAAATCCGTTTGCAGCCGTTCGAAGCTCTTTGGTATTGGCAACATGTTGGGCAGACAGTTCCACCAAATTTACCAACAACAAGCAACTCCTTGGCATAACGGAGCTGTAATCTGCAACGCACAAATTTTTTAAATTTTTAATTAATTGTTTTTTATTTGAATTAAGTTTCCTTTTCTATTAAATGCACCAGTTAAACTTGTGTTTTCGCTGCACATTTTCAGCAACTTTTTAAGCGAACCTCTCCTCTCTGGCAACAACTGCGCATAATTGCACGATGCACTCAAAACTATGGTGATCGCATAGTGCAGCTAAAACTGTTTGGGAACACATGTGCATCGCGAACAGAACAAATGTGTTTGCCTTGCGGACAATGTTTGCTGTAACTATTATAGCATTGTGTTGCACTTGCACAATTTGTAATTAAATAATATTATATGTAAATTATTTGTTTATACTTGTAAGACACTTGGCGAATATGTAAAATAGAGCGCGCGCGGACCTACACCTTCGATAGTTGTGTCCGTACTAAGCGTGGGTGTGTGAATTTGCTTGCATTAACGAAGCAGCTTAACGAAGAGCCAGCCTAACAGTTCGTCAAGTTAACAGTTTCGTTAGGTAACTAACAGAATGTTATTGCTTAACATGTGGCACAGCACCGTTAAAATTTAAATATTTGAGGCAAAATCAGTTTGTGATAATTTACCATTTAATGTACACGAGCATAAAACAATAAAGAAAAACGACAAAAACATTTGTTATAATTAATAGCTAATTAAGACAAAATATGTATATTAGGATAAGACAAAAAGGCGAATAAAAATAAAGCACTTGTTAACAATTGCTTAGGGTTACGTGAATGCATAAATAGATAAATATTTATAAATAAATAAATATATATAGATGTATATATACATTTATTTATAAATAAAGGACGACACGTGGTCCATGTTAACAGGTTTTCATAGCATGTATATTTATATGATAAGTATGAGCTATTTGCTAAAGTTAATCGTAATCGTAAATTCAAATACAAGCTCCAAGTGGTTGTAAGTAAATACATATATTATAATGATATAATATCCGGGTATTTAAATATATATATATATATATATTTATATATCGGTGATATAGCCTTTGCTCAGCATGGGCTTATATTTTTATATATATTTTTATTTTGGATCTTTCGGTTGTTTTTCTCCTCTACTTTGATTGCACTATACAAAAAAATGAAACAGTTTCTTGTGTCACAGAGCTCCTAACCGTACAGATTTCGTAAGATCTCTAGGGTAAGCTATGCTGAGAATTATTGCGAAACGTATGTACAATATGATAAACTTCAGACAAATTTAAATATTTCCGTTTTCCATAGAACTGACAGCATATACGGAATGTCCGGAATGTAACATAAGATTAAACATATTGTTTACTATTGCTGACAGTCAGGAATACAGTTGAATATAAGAGGATGCTAGTCGAGGGGGCCCGACGAGTAAATACCCCGTACCCAGCTTTGCTATTCATCAGCTCCGCTTTATAGCAAATACATTCTCTTATAACTTATGTGATTATTGTCCGATTCTAATGAAATGCAGTGCTTAAAGATGATATTTTAATGTGTGAATATACAAAAAATGATGACTAAACCATCTCAATTTGGGGGGATGGAGTGAAATATTCTTGATCCCTGTGTACTATATGAGAAACTACATAACAAATTTGGTCTCTCTAGACTTTGATTTCTCAGAGAAATGCTCAAAAGTCATACAGTTAGTTAATCGATTCAAAAGAAATGGTAGTTATTAAAAACGAAATGTTTAACATGTTCATATATACAAAATGTTGTCTCTACGGTTATAGAGTTTCTATAGACAGACAGACAGCTCATTCTGCTGATCAAGAATATACTTATGCATACTTTCTGGGCCTTCCGCCTGTTACGTACAGTGGGTACAGGGTATTATTACTTGGTAACATTTGAAATTTACAAAATAGCTTATTTACGCGAAAAAAACAAAAACAAATTATAGTTTCTGACTTTCTATAAGATCGTCTAATTATAGAAGTTCTGCTCGCATAGCTCGAACTCTGTGGCCACTTAAAAAAAAGTGCTGTTTCACAGTTCTAATCATAAGATAAGTGAACAAATAATCCAACATATTGTGCAGAAAAGGTACTTTGAAGGGATTCGATTTGGTCATATTCCATTTGGGTCGACTTTACGTCGACAATCGCATGTTGGCCAGCGCCAATGTATTGCGTTCAATTAGCGACCGCATCCGCTCTCGCAGATACTCACAAATGGAGCTGTAATTCTCATGATGCGCCAGCTCCATGGCCGTCAGGCCGTCCTGGTTCTTGAGCAGTACATCGCTGCCAGCGGCCACCAGTTGCTTGCAGACGGTCATGTGGCCGAACATGGCGGCCGCATGCAGGGCCGTTTCTCCATTGGGCAGCAGGCCCAAATTGGGGCGATATTTTAGCAGCACCGTGACCACTGAAGCGTGACCCTTGTGGGCGGCCTTAAAGAGTGGCGTCGCACCATCACAGCGCACCGTGTCAACATTGGCACCATTCTGCAGCAGAACCTTGCAGATGTGATCGTGCCCCATTTGAGCGGCTATCCAGAGTGGGGTCGCTCCATCGATGCGTTTAATGTCCATCGATGCATGCGCCAGGATGAGCAACGACAAAACCGTTCGATGACCATTTTGGGCCGCTATAAAAGCGGGCGTGGCGCGATCCTGCAAAGAATCAAATATTAAAAGTCAATTCAAATGAAGTAGAAAGAGAGCATAGGACGGGCGGGCTATCGAAGATGCAACATGAGATACTCTGCGAGTAGACAATTATGTTGCTTCCCTAGGTGAAAAATTCCGTGAGGAACATTCCATGATACCCGTTTGGCAAGTGTATTGACGCACCTTCATGCAGGCATTCACATCGGCCCCACAGTCCAACAGCTCTCTGATAATCTTCACATGCCCGCCTTGGGCGGCCACAAAGAGGGGCGTGCCGCCGTCCAAGGAGGGCGTGTCGACCTTGGCGCGCGCCTTCAGCAATATTCGCACCACATCCAAATGGCCGCCCTGGGCGGCAAAGAACAGCGCCGTGGTGCCCGTCGATCGGCGCGAGTTCAGATCGGCGCCCTGCTCCAGCAGCTCCAACACGCAATGGATGTGCCCACCAGCTGCAGCCAGTATAAGGGGCGTGGTGCCGTCCTGTAAAGAGCAAAAGAAACCCATTCGATCAGAACAAGTTCACAGCGGATGCTCCCCACTTGATGAAAAGTAGACATGTTTGTATGGAACGCTTTATTGATTTCTCTCAAGATTTGCTTAAACACAAACCCTGGCAAAACTGGGTAATTCCCACTATTAAATAATATATTTTAAGAGTATCATATAATGCTGCCAATTTGAAGTATAATTTTCAAGCAATTAAGACAGAAACAAAAGATTGTGGAGATATGGTTTATAAAAATGACATCATATATACGCGACTTTATAACCCGATATTACATAAACCTGCACAAACAGTAGGCCGAGTCGTTAAAGCGTGAAGTCATTCGCAAAATATTACAACATTTGTGAAGTTCATAAATAAATACAAATAAATTTTCAGCTTAAAGACAAGTTAACACGTTGTTTACAAAATTGCGCACCAATTGGCAAATATGTTAAGTCGAAAAGCGAGAAGAAAAAAACGAAACGAAATTAAATTAAAATTAAATTTCACTTGAGGCGCAGCGAAGCGCGCTCAAAAGTCAGCTGCATAAGCTGGACACAAATACCGATGCATAGCCTGGCCAGTTGGCCATATTCTCGATTTGGCCTCAAGCCACACACAAGGGCACCCCAAACCCCACACCCTCCCCGCCCCGTTGCAGCTACGTGACTGTGCCACCCCACCCAAGGGGCAAGCACACAGCAGTTGCCGTTTGGTCAGAGATTTCTGATTTTCGCTCCGATTTCGCTCAGCTGCACGCATGCAAATCAACACGAAACGAAACAAAACAAAGCAATTACGAGGGATGCGACTACGATATACCCTGGCAGTACACAAATTCATTTAATAAATTAACTTTTTTGTCTTCGGCTTAATTGATTTGAAATTCTTATGGCTTTTAGATGGTATTTCAGCTGCCCATCTATTATATTTGGCTAGAAATCGATTAGCAAGAAAAAAAGGAGAAGAAGAAAAGACAATGCACCTGATCCGGATTAGGATCAAGACAATAGATACATTATCTCTAAATAGATACTGCCTTTTGCCTGTTGCATACCTTGGGCCAAAATCAATGAGCCCCTTTCCAATTGGTACAGGGTACAACAAAACGAAACAAAACAATTTGAATTTCGCTTTGACTGGTGAAAACTAATCGCAATTGCAGTTGAATTCATTGGACGCTCAATTAAACAATTCAACCAGCTGGCAATGTTTTATCACTAGCATTTAAGCATTTAAGATAATGATACAGCAATTATATAATTACAAACTGCTTATTGAATCAAAGAGATTTTCAGCTTTGTTTTGAATTCTAAAGAAAGCACCTATTGAAGTCTTTTCTGTGTGTATACTATTACGTGGAGATATTTAAATTATCAGACCTTATAATAGATACATAACATATATATGTATGTACATGTATAATGGGTATATCGGAGAATGTTTGCCTAGGCTCTAAAACAAATTTGAACAAATAACTTTCATATACCTCTAAGAGCCAGAAAGCACCTATTGAAGTCGTTTCTGCACATATTATCTTTATATTATATATACGCTTTGTCTTCAGATCTCATATAATGCCTATTTCGGAATGTATTTGCCTAGGTTCTATAACATTTGAGCAAATAACTATCATATACCTTAAAGAGCAACAAAGCACCTATTGAAGTCCTATCTGGCTATATCTGTCTTTCCTGTTGAGATATTAAAATTTCTAAATTTTATTAATTTTATACTCTATGTGTTTGCCCCTCTTATAATGCCCAATAACTCTCAAACACCTCGAAGAGCATTACGAATATTCTTACTAACTCGCAATGGAAATATATTTAATTTCATTAGCAGCCATCACAAACTTTAGCAGGATAATTCGGAATCTTTCTCACTCGAACTCGAACTATCGAACTTTAATTCCGTGCTATAACTTCCTTACAAGCTGTCTTAGCTTTATTCCTAACTGATTTCTGGAACATATTTAACTCCCATCAGCTTCCTTTTCAACTTTCAAGTAACATGCCTCTTAACTTGCCTCAGTTATAAAATGCGCTGTGAACAGCTGCAACCAGCCGATTGTTCGCAGTAGTTTTATTAATAACAAAGGCAATTTTGGAGCATATCACTCACCTCATCCTTGCAGTCCACGTGCACTTTGCCGGTGTCGAGCACACGGCGCATCTCCACGACTTCGCCGCGCAGCGCTGCCAGATGCAACATCACATCGGAGGGCGTTTCCTTCTATAAAAGTTGTTGAACAAAATATAACGTAAACAAATTAATTAACAAGTTAAACTTTGGCAGCTGTCAAAAGCGAGACGGCACTTGACTAATAGCTCCAGAGTTTGGGCTCGGGTTTGGGCAGGGATCCGACACCCACACACACTCACAGCATTTGTTGGGCTCGCGGGCGCCAGTCTTAAGTAACATTAATGAAGGAAATTAGTTTCTACTCGCTCCACACCGCAAATTATAGTAATTAGTGCCCAGAGGGGCAGCTAAGGAGAAAAAATACAAAAGCGCTGGGAATGAAAAACTTGCACAGCGGATGTGGATGCATTTTTACAATGCTTTGCGGACGCTTTGACAACAGACGATATATGAGCGTTAACCCTTAGCTGGGCGCACTGTATACATTAGCCAAGGGTGTCAGGTGATTGCGAAGCAGAGAGCAAAGAGATGATTACATAAATGTGAAAAGTAAATATATTTAAAAATAGTCTTTAAAAGAGTAAGGAAAACATCAGCCAAGAAGCTAAAAGATATATATATGGAACGTATCATCTCTGAGCTTAAAAACTTTCTTCCCAATCTGATTCTTTTAAAGAAAAGTTAATATTAGCAAGGATTTGCAGATCTTTTATTAAACGGCTGTGTTTCACTTTTTATGAGCTAGTATTTATTTATATTTTATATTTGTTTAATAAGATTAAATCGACTTCAAACTTATTTAAGGCACAAGACACAAAAGTAATTGAAATTTTTATTTGTACTTTATAACATGAGAGGATTTTGAGTAAAATAGTTAAATAAAACTCTTCTTTCATTTATACATATTATTTTGACAAGCTAAGCTCTTGCACTAGTTCATTTGACAAAACGTTTACTTCGCTTAGTTTTGTGTAATTTTTAACCACCAGGCACCGTTGAGGGTTAAAGAGCACTCAACTGCGCCGAGTGATGGGGTCATCTGTGTACAAGCGGTTTTCAGAGGAAATAAACGTACAATAAATATTTGAACTATTTAAATAGACACTGGAGCTGGAAGAAGACTGTCAACTCGTGAGTTAATGAAGCGCATTAAGTGAGGGGCTACTCGCATAGCCACCTGTTGAAAGACAACAAAAGCGACACGACGTAGCCCCCCTGCATGACATCACTCAAGTTGCCACAGTTTGGCAACAACAATGCAAATGCTGACATAATAATGATGATGATCATGACGATGCTGATGCTGCTGCTGCTGATGATGATGATGATTATAATATTTATAGACAAACTGAAATGTCAGCAAGCAGCCGCAGCCGCAGCAAGAGCCACAGCAGCAGGTGAGAAGCACTTGTAAGCCTTCAGACAAGCGCTAGACACGGCGCTTGCAACACGCTTGTGCCACACACTCTTGTGGCAAGTGCAAATGCTAACAATAGTCGTCTTTCGACTTGATATTTCTGCAATCGCATCCATAATCAAGTGTCCACTTGAGTTGCTTTTGAGTATATTCTCTCGCTTTATCAGCATGCCTAATGCGATATTATCATGCGAAAAGCCAAAGTATAAACGACAAAGAGCGAACAACAACAGGTAGAAACTGACTGCACAATACTCTATTCTCAGTGCTAGAAAAACGTAGGGCAGTCGAAAGGAGTCTGTGAGATTCTTGCGCTGGAGACTCTAGCTTGGGGAAATTTAAGAAACTAACGATTTTTGAGAACTGTGGAGGGGTGTGTTTTGATTAGAAAAGGTCATGACATTGACACGAAGAGGCCTTTCACTCTAAAGCAATGGGGGACAATGATTTGACTAGTTTGTCGAATATTGTAAGACTTTAATTCGCTTAAAATCAAATTCAAGTTTCAAGACTTTTTCTCAAACATAGAAATGTGCTCTGCAGTAAATCACCATGCTCTCCAACACTTTGTGAAGAGTGCTTAACAATAAGTTCTCAAATATTTACTATATATAGTATATTCTCTGGCTAATGCAGAACGGCGATCTTTGTCTTCGCGCAAGTCTAAAAAAAAGTGTGAGTAATTTATCTTGTTCAACTACGCTTAAGTATATCAAATAAACGAAGTGTAGATATGGTGAAAATAGAAGTTAACTCACATCTTGTCAGAAAATACGTTAAATTATAGAAGCAAATTTGAAATTAATTAATACATAAGAATTTGCGTATATGCTAGAAATCTGCTTCCAATCGTAAACGTGCAGTTTGCTCAAAATATTTTAAAAATTCAATATATTTTGTATGCAAAAATAGGCTTGTTTTTGACCAAAGGTCAATGAGAGGAATATACTAATGTGCTCTTAGTCTGAGTATATAATATAGCTTCTACAATTTATAAGTTTGGAAAATAGTTTGTTACCATATATTTATAGGCTAAGGGATTGTAGAAGCCGTTTTAACTGATTTTTTCTGTTTATAAAAGTTAAAAATCGATTACGTATTTGTGCTCCTTAGTTTCTATATCAAACTAGTCGAATAGTTGGTCTATATAAGCTTACCAACTATTGGTTTGAATAATATATTATCGCTGCGCTTTCAAGAGGTAATGCGCGCATCTTTACCCAAGCCGCACTCTCCCCTAGACAAGCTGCCCAAATGGGTAATATGTAAGCAGCTTGCCGGTAATCAACTTTATATAGGTCAAACTCACCTTTAGTGACATGTTTTGATTGCTTAGCTCTGTGCTGTCTCCACGCGTTCCCCCTCTCTCTCTCTTGCTCAGTTGCAGTTGCACCTGCTTACAGGCCCGTTACCATTGACCGATTTACAAAGTGTAACGCAGCCGGCTCCAGCTCCAGCTCCCGCTCCAGCTCCAGCTCCAGCTGCAGGTCGAGCACCAGAAAACAGCACCAACAACTTCAACTTCTAGTAACAGTAATAGCGCAGCAACAACAATAGTAACAGTAACTACAACAACGGGCAAGTGGCACCAATCAAATCACAACAACAACAGCAGCAACAATCACAAAGATCATCATCGAGGAACCAACAAAACGTCCGTCCAACCGACCGACCGACCGACCGACCCACCGACCAGTTCCAAAGTATCCCAAGTCCAAGAGCTGCAAAATAAAAAGCAAACCGAGACACGGGGCATATCAGAATTAAGTTGCACAGACAGCTGGGATTAGAAGTCGGGGAATTGGGAGTTACCAGCGAGGAGTTTGGCTGTTTGTCGGGTCGACAGGTTTCCCAAGCAGCTAACCAATTAGAATGCAAAACAGACAAAGCAAAGAAAAACTTTCAATGCAATTGCAAACAAGAGCGCAATTTAATACTGTTGCAAAGCAAAGGATATAATTATAGTGGCTCCTACATAATCATAGGGCCAGATGGTATGCAGAGAGCTGGTAGCTGGTGAATTTGTAAGAATCAAAGTTTAATGCACTTCGAAGAAGACTTAAATTAAAGAGGAGCTTTTTTAATAACAGGCTAAGATTAGGTTGTAAACGTTGCTTTGCTTCTGACCACAAAAGTTATACGAACCTTGACTTTTTGAGTATCTTTGTCTTATAAATATATTCTTATTTGAGTAAAATGTGCTTTAATTTGAAGAAAACCCTAATAAAGTACGACCCGAGGTCAAAAGATTCGAGCTGCAGTTGTCGGAAAGTCTTGTAGGAGTCGAAGTGTTCAATATGCGAGTGACTACTGTACACGTTTGATAACATTTCACATTCATACTAAATGCTTTTAGTTAGTTTCTTGGTTTCCTTAGGATAGTTAAGTGCTCTGCAATTATCTGCTTTTTTTACTGTCATGCAGTTCCATTTGATTTTGCATGTTGCGAGCAATTATTGTTATTTTCCTTTTAATTTTTTATAATTTTCCCGATTGATGTCGATACGCCCCGACAATTGACAGGTGGGCGGGGTCAACGGGTCTAAAAGGCAAGGCAATAGACTTTTACTTTGCTCGTAGCTTTATTTATTGCATTTCATGCAGACCACATTTTGGTTTTTTCTCTCTCTCGCTTGTTGTTTTTTACGAGCATCATCAGTGTCTCGTTGGCTGTGTTCCCTTTCAACTTTTGACCTAGAAAGTGCTTTACTTAAAGTTTTCTACATGTACTCTAGACGTCATCCACAACATGCGGCACAGCAGGCACGCATTTTGGTGCTGACATCACAGTTTTTCAGACATATTTTCTTTTATATTTCGTCTGCTTTTCTTTTGCTGGTATTTGAGAATAATTTTGAAGCCTCTAACGGAAAATGTGGGCCCCGTTTAATTACTTTTTATGAGACGCTTTGTGAGTTTTGTTTTGATATTAATTAAAAACAATGATTTCTCATTTACCCCTCGCTTGTATTTCCCTCAGTTTATCAGAGGATTTACCAAACTAGTTTTGTTTATTTATACGACAATTAAAGGCTTTTAAAATATAAACCTTAATCTATATTTAGAGGCAATTCGTAGTTTGCCTTGGTTTACCTAAGGTTCTAGGTCAAATACTTGAGGTAAGTACTAAATATGATAAAAGCTTTGTGTTGCCAGCAATAAATTTTGTTAATATGTCAACAGACTGTTTTACGCTATCAATAACTATGGCAATAATTTTAGTTATATTTGAGCACTATCATTAAATTTTCGATATCATCAATAGTAACATTTTATTGCCATAGTAACATTTAATGTTATTAAGATGTCTTTTTTCTACAATTGGCTTCACTTTCATTTTGCTGGGCACCAACTATTTATTGCATATGCTTCTGTTGTTGTCAGATTTTGTATATCGTTTAAAAATAGCAGCTCACGTTAGACAAAACACTCAACAAATGATCTCATTTTTAGCGCATAAATTTACATTTTCTGTTTTTACAATATGCAAAAATCACACACAGGCGCTAAAGGTCAAGAGGCTGTCAGCCGGCGCGCTATGAAGTCTGTTCAAGAAATTTACGACTGCAACGCACCGAGAGCACATAAAGGAAAACCACGCCGCAAAGCTTTTGGCAGAGCAACCAACGTGAGGCAACCGAACGCGTCGAAAGTTGAAAGTCAACTGAGAAGCCAAGCCAAATAGTTGAACAACAGAACCTGCTCCGCTGTGGAATTACTCGAATCCAAAAGTTGGTTTTAGCCTTATAAAGCTAGGCAGAATAATAATATATGTAGCTGGCGACTAATTTACTATATTATTAATTAGGAGCTTAGTTGTTGTAAATATGAAATTGAAGTAACGGCAAAGCTGGCCAATTCAAAGATCTCACGCTTTATGATATTAACAGGTCATGTTATGTTACTGTTAATGCTGATCGAGTGTTTTGTTGTGTTGAGTAGAAGCTGTTAAAAATTATTTTCGAATTAACGGATTAAATATTTTGCTGAACAGCAACCAGAGGCTTGTCGGTTGCTTATTCTCATATAAAAATTTGACTTATGCAGCAGCTGCGTTAATTTTATACAAAAAAAATAGGTTTTATAAAGTTGCCGCATTGTTCAACTACTGCAAACAACGGTAGAATTATGTGTATATTAAAATACTTTCGCCCACTGCACAATATGAACTGCAAATACAAGCCAGTCAGACGCGTTAATCCGTAATAATAACAAACTCACACAGTCAAACAGCTTCACACACATGCACATAAAAATACACACACATTTGGCGCAAGTAAAAAAGTCCTGCGAAAGTCCCATTGACGGAAAATCGGCGCTGACACCGGATCAAGGACGCCGACGCCACAGCCTCTGTCCAAAATCAATACTCACATTCAAAGTAACCACAGGGCGCGTTCGCTTATATTCAATTTATTATGAGCACACACTTTTGCCACTAATTGAACTATTTGTGTCTATTATATTCTATGGATATAGGACTACGGGTTAAGAGCTACCGACTTTGCAATGGGCGCTAAGGCCGTGAAAGCTCCGGCGCCAAAATTGATGCAATGCAGCACTAGTCTTTCACATTGCCAAACGACTAATAAATATTTATGAACGGTTTTCGAACAATCGATATATTCGATAAGAAGCATCGATACATTCAGCGCAACAAGCGACGAAACATCGCAAACTATTAAATGAAATAAATATATATACAGTCCTCATATTATAATGAGTATTAATTAAATTCTTGCAGTTTGTTTAATGTATAAAACCAATGTTGAAATTGCATGCGACTTGTCAATATTAGATTTAAATATTTATATGCAGACAACTAAACAGCGGATGTTGAGAAAATAATAAAATTGCATTTAAATGATGTGGCATTATCAATGAATATTAAATTTTATTTTAACCCATTCAAATTAAATTCTTTTCATATTAAAATTATTTTATTTAATGTTGCACAGAAGAGCATTTACAGATATATCGATATTTTGTTGCAACCCTATAGCGCAGCCAACTTCACTCTTTCTCTTTTCAGCCTCCATTGACGAGTGTTGGTTCGCTAATTTGTAAATTATTACAAAATGTATGTAAAAATACGTTTATACATATGAAAATGCACAAAAAACACTGATAAAATGTTATATTTTTTATTGCAGCATAATGGAGAACGACGCCGGTGAGAATGTTGATTTGTACGTGCCCCGCAAATGGTAGGTGTTGAACACGTGTTTCGCGACCCGCCCGGGCCGTGAGCGCAGCAGCTGAATTTGGAATTGGATAACAATTGTTGTTGTTTGTTTGCAGCTCGGCATCGAACAGAATCATCCACGCTAAGGATCACGCCTCCGTGCAATTGAGCATTGTTGTTGTGGATCCCGAGACCGGTCGCCAAACCGATGGCACCAAGACCTATGCCATCTGCGGTGAGATCCGTCGCATGGGCGAGTCCGACGATTGCATTGTGCGTCTGGCCAAGAAGGATGGCCTCATTACCAAGTGAGTTATTCCATATATATTACACCAATAGCATCAAATCATTAACTCTGTTTTTTGTTTTGCAGGAACTTTTAAATAAATTGTACACAACAAGAATTGGTAATAAAGTGAATTCCTTTTGTATTTAACGTAAGGTCCACTTATTTTGTGTTTTCTTTTGGACCGAAATGAATACTGGCGAACCCGAGCATGTTCGAACAGTTTGGAATCGTGATTTCATTTGGAAACCACATAGAGAACTACAATAAACCAAGTTTTTTGTTTTAAAACGGACCTCATTCAATGCCTGTTTTGTGTTAGTAAATTAGCTACTATAGCTGCTCGACTAAAGACTAGTTGAGACCCCATCGATGAGTCTGGAGCTCGCCTTAGATAAACAAGTCTGGCTGGGGAACTGTCACTAAGGAAGTGCTCACATATTTTACCGAGTAAATGTACCCTATCATTGTTGGACTTTAAAAAGAAGGCTTATACAAGTGCATATATAGACAGATACATAAGATATATCCATTACTGAACAATTGGCTCAAGGAGATACCCACAATGTGCAACTTAACCATCGCATGCTGTGATCTTTCCAGTTCCGATTTGTACATATAACGTCTAACAATCATTCGCACCCATCAAGCCTGCTGCTCTTTGGTTCATGTTTGAGTTATACCAGCTCACTCAATAATTTTATGTTGCCCCAGTACTCCGCTACTCTCTGGTTCACAGCATACTATACATTCATTGAGTTTATTTCGACTTAATATGCAAGGACCATTTAAAAGTTGCACGTATCCTGCTTTCATTCTTTTAAGCGCCCGACAACTTAGTGAACGGTTTTGATGCATCATAGCATTGCAAATATTAAACTGAATAAAAAATATGGTAAATTATAAGATGAACTAAGTAAAATTGTCTTATTAAATATTAAACTGGGTTTTCCATGGGCTGAAACATATTTTGCTCGTAATTGGCGGTTTTACCAGTACGGTGAGATATTTATCGATATTTAAGTAAACCACCTAGTGTTGCCACATAGTGTGTTGTGGAATATTTTCAGTGCTGGGAAGTAACAAAAAATACCAACAACGCACGTGTTTCTTCAAACGTTTCATTCATTACTCTGCCCCTCAGTGAAGCACACAAGCCGAGAGGTTGCATTAATATTTTTATAAATACATAAAACAAAAACCAAAAAAATGGTATGATAGTATATTGTGTATTCCTTAAAGTGTTTTATTCATGGAAACTTTGATTTTTCTCAGACCGAAGAAGTAAACCCGAAAGCATTCCCATTGGCCGATGCCCAGTTGACCGCCAAGATCATGAACTTGCTGCAGCAGGCACTTAACTACAACCAACTGCGCAAGGGAGCCAACGAGGCTACCAAGACACTTAATCGTGGTTTGGCCGACATTGTTGTACTTGCCGGCGATACGGAGCCCATTGAGATTCTGATGCATTTGCCACTGTTGTGCGAGGACAAGAACGTGCCGTATGTGTTTGTGCGTTCCAAGCAGGCATTGGGACGCGCTTGTGGTGTGTCTAGGCCCATTGTCGCGTGCTCTGTGACCACCAACGAGGGCAGTCAGCTCAAATCGCAGATTACATCCATACAGCAGGAAATTGAAAGGCTGTTAGTTTAAGTTAAGAGGTGACTCTGGAAATGCGTACAAATCTGTAAACTGTAGCATTAATAAAAAAGTGTATTTTTACAAATATGAAATACCCATTTAAATTGCGAATTTTATTTTGTTTATAGACTGGTCAATTATCGATGTTCGATATTTGAGCGCATGCTGTTGTGCACTGCCGCTTTGCAACACTGCTTGAACAGCTGTTTTAAAATGTCAAAAAGTTCGCCGTGTGGAGTTTGGCAATTTTTATAGTAATTTTTGTTGGTCTAGATCTCCGGCAAACCCACAACAACTAACAAAAATGCCTAACGATTCGCTTGACCTAAGGAAACATTTAACTCAATGCAAGTGACAAAAAGCATACAAAAGCAAAAAACACAAAGCACGCAACGCCTACAACAACAAAAGCAACAGCAGCAGCGCAAAAATTAAGCGTCTGGCAGCAGACGGCGGCGCTTCAGCTCGAATTTCAGCAGCGACAACAGCAATTGCAACATGAAATTACTCGGGAAATACGTCGATAAGGGCATGCAGGGGTAAGTACTGTTCGAGCTCACGTAATATTTATACTTATTTCCAATTCGCAGCAATGTAACGCTCGTGCCCGAGGAGCCGGAGGACATGTGGCACGCCTACAACCTAATTGCTGAGGGCGACAGCGTGCGCAGCACCACAATACGCAAAGTGCAGAATGAAACGGCCACAGGCTCATCGACGAGCAGCCGTGTGCGCACCACTCTGACCATTGCCGTGGAGGCCATCGACTTTGATACCCAGGCCTGCGTGCTGCGTCTGAAGGGGCGCAACATTGAGGAGAATCAGTTCGTCAAAATGGGCGCCTATCACACGCTCGATCTAGAGTTGAATCGCAAATTTGAGCTGCGCAAACCCGAGTGGGACACGATAGCACTGGAGCGCATTGACATGGCCTGCGATCCCACCCAATCTGCGGACGTGGCTGCTGTCGTCATGCAGGAAGGCTTGGCGCATGTCTGCCTAATTACGGCCAGCATGACGCTGGTGCGCAGCAAAATCGAGGTGTCCATACCGCGAAAGCGCAAGGGCTATGTCCAACAGCACGAGAAGGGTCTGGCCAAGTTCTACGAGCAAGTCATGCAAAGCATATTGCGTCATGTTAATTTCGAAATAGTCAAGTGTGTGCTGATTGCCTCGCCGGGCTTTGTGCGCGATCAGTTCTACGACTATATGTTCCAACAGGCGGTCAAAATGGACTATAAAGTGCTGCTGGATAACAAGAGCCGATTCATGCTGGTTCATGCATCCTCCGGCTTCAAGCACTCTCTAAAGGGTACGTAAGACTCGCTAGAACTGTTCATAATTTTAAATTGAATACTGTACATTTTTGCAGAGGTGTTGCAAGATCCCGCTGTGGTGGCCAAAATGTCCGACACGAAAGCCGCTGGTGAGGTTAAAGCACTGGAACAGTTCTACATGATGCTGCAGTGCGAACCAGCCAAAGCCTACTATGGCAAAAAGCATGTCCTGCGCGCTGCTGAGGCACAATCTATAGAAACTTTGCTCATTTCGGACAATCTTTTTAGGTGAGTGCAATGAAAGAGATTATATTGTGGCATAAAAAAGTGCTCTCATCTATTTGAGGTACTCTATTATATGTATTTCTAAGGAGTTAAAGTCTGTTGGTTGTGGAAATGGCTTATCCTTTACACCAACATACATACACGAACTAGGCACTTCATTGTTCAGTTTCCTATTGAGTGAATTACCGAAAAGTAGCATTCTAAAGAGGGATCCTTATACTTTCAAAAGTATAAAAATTTCGCATTCGTTTAGCCCGTTTGTTTCTATGTATAGGAATCTCTTTGTTGTAAGGCAATCTTCATCAAATTTGTAACTTAAATTGATATTTCCTAGTAATATTTTTCGTAGTACATGAATATACTCGCTAGGGTGTTTAATTTTCGGCACAACGAAAGTTGCCGTACATAAACTACCCCTGCAAGCTGTCTTCTCATATGTACACAGCTTCCTCAACAAGTTCGCTTTGCAGCTTTCTTATCAAAGCTACAGTAAAAGTTAGCCTACCTAGAGCACAGCTTATTTACATATTTACCTCACGCAATCAGCTTGCTCGTGTTGCTGTAACCTTATCAACTGTAGTTACCTCGCATATGTGTCGCACAACATGACAATATTTGAAGCTCAATCAAGCAGAAAGATCAAGAGCACGATCACTGACAAGCCCACAGCGCCAAACCTTCAACTTTACCAAATTGCCAACGAGTATTGCGACAGTTTTGCGTACAAAAATTATATTTTATTTTGGCTTTATTTATGTTTGTCATATGAAGCAGCTGTTGATGCGCTACGTGCGCTTTATACGAGTTGTGAGCGTGGTTAAATATTGAAAGCAGGTAAATATACTCTATGAAACGATCTTATTTTGCCAACCTAAAACATATGCGAGTTTGTTAAAGTTAACCGTGTTCAAAACGTAACTTTCACTTAGCAATTTGATTTGTCTCAACTGAGCTCAGACGTCATAGCACGATCACCATTTGCGTTTTATGAATAAATTTCATGGTTTTCACTGGACACGGTAGTTTTACTATAATTATAAAAACTGACTCAATCGCTGAACATCAGCTGTCTAACCGATCAACAATTAAAATTATCATTTGAATGTATTTTTAATACATATTTCAAGCTGTGACATAGTAGGAACGTTTTGTTCTAGCCTGGGGCTTGATCTAGATGCACAAGCTATATGCGTTATTTATACATTTATAGATCAGTTGTGGTTAAATATGTACTGAATAATACCTTCATGCGATCGTCGAACAGAGCAGAACAATGTTTACCTATTCATTTGAGTGGTCTTGTCGTAGCTCAAATTTTCCTTAGGTATTTCAGTAGATGAGTTTAAGACCAAGAATTGATGGCATGAAGATCAGTCTTTGATCAATATTCTTGTCTTTTATTTCTCGCACTTGTATGTTTGATTTAACATCAAACGAATATTTGTTAAGAAATTGTTGGTTGTATTCGATTGCTTATGAGGCAATAGATCACGATCAATGATCCTATTTTTTGTAGCGCACACAGTTGTCTCCGCTTCCACTGATCTCGAGTGCTTCCAGATCTTTAGTCTGGCACAGCTTGTGCACAATTTAGCCATTTAAAGAAGGCACGTCCGAAAACGCTAATTTGATGGGCCACCCCTCACCCCACCCGTCACCCCTGGCTCTGACATGCTCATGATCAAGGTTGGTCGCCCGTAGAGTCGTCGCCATTTTTGGCTCTTAATTTTGTTGTTGTTGCTTTTGTCGTTTTGTTTACGTTTAGTTTGAATTCGAATTTGTATCTGTTGCTGAAAAGTGCCTCTCGCCACAGCCCGTTTACATTTTAATGAGCCGTTGAAATTCCTTTTAACTGAGCTACTAAAAAATGAAAAGATTTGCTGCTTTTTATGCAAACTGCGTGGCATGCAATTAAATTAAGTGTTATTGTTTTTGATTTACTTAGAATTACCGCTTAAAGTTCTATGCAAAAGTGTGTGTAAATTGTTTTATATGTTAAATTTAGCACTTTTTAATCAGTCCCTTATTTTATTGTAGTTCAGCTCTGGAGCCTCGCCTCCTACTCCTCCTTCTTCTGCTCCGCCAGCGTAATCAGAAACTATTCAAATCACAAGTCACCAAAGTCGCCTTTGTCGTCAGGCGTTTTGCTTGGGCTTTATCTCGACATTTTTGATTGCTGTTGATTGTTCCGCAAATTGATAAAGAATAGAAAAGAACAGAAGAGTACGGAATAGTTAAAAATAGGGCCTTGACTTGATAACTCTTCAAGTGTATGTTTTAATTTACCGTCTGTCGCGCTGTGTGTGCTGCTTCTGCTGCTCGTTCCACAGATTCTTCTGGCTTTTCTGCTGCGCCAATCTATCATCCAAGTCTCTGCCTCGACTTGTTTCACAGTTCTCCGCTTGTTCACCCAGCAGCCGCTTGTTGTAATCATCCAGCGTTTCGCGTAATGGCAACAGGCGACTCGGACTGGGACTGTGGCTGGGACTGTGAGTGCAACTGGAGCGAGAACTGGGCTCTTGTGGGCGGCATTTTTTATAGAAACTATGAGCGTACAGCTGGGGATAGCCCAGCTCCGAGATTGTATAGTCTGGCTGCTTAGTGAGCATCTTCTTCACTTACACTATATAGGAACTGTAATTGATAGAAAATTACGAAAATAAAAAATGCAGCTTATTATTTTTCTTTTTAAAATTATTATAAATAAAGTTTGCTTATTCTAGCATGTAAGCTCTGATAATGGACTAATCTCACATTCTTTTTTGGCTTTAATCTCAAGTGTCTTTGATAACTTGATTATCTTCAGTCAACACCTTGTTTATCTTTGAATTTCAGAGCATTTTAAGTGCTTATTATCAATGTTAATAACTGTTAAACAAACAGCGCGCCATTGTTTATCATAGAAAATTAAAATGCTAGTAACATATATTCAAATGTTTAATATAACATTTCTATGTTAAGCCCGGCGAACTAGACATAAATGTAATTATAGCTTTCCTGTTATGTTAAACTTTTAACAGTTTCACAAAATATATATGTTATTGAAATATAAATAGAACAAATTGATTAAACGATTGATCAACCGAAGCAAGTGAGACCATATTATGAGATATACAATATCTATAATATGAGCATATAATATTTCAGCTCCAGCTACAATTTGAAACAAAACCCCCCCAGAAATTGCCATATATCAAGTTGCAATAACAACAGAACAATGAATTGAAGAATGGTTGCATTGTATAAGTTTTAAGTCTTGTCGATTTTGCAGTCCTATAAAGCTCATTAAACGCCGCCTCTATATGTGTACATAGGTGTTCTACTAAACGCTAAAGTTCTTAATAGTTTTTGACTCTCAGTTGTTTTGCATTTTGTGTATACCATACACCGCAAAGAAAACAAAGACTGTTGCTGTTCTAGTTTCTGTTTGTTTTTTTCTTGCTAGTTAGTTGTACCTCTTTTCTTTAGCTATATATGTAGATGTGCCTAAGTATTTGCTATTGTGTTGTTCTTTCACACGCGTATTAAGTATTTCAAGCTTCACTCAATACGCAGTTCTTTCAGTCTGTCCATATGCATATACATTTCAGCTTTTTGTATACGAATGTATTTTTTCTATATATGTATATATATATTTCAGCTCGATTGGCGCGGTCTGAGATCTTTGTTTATAGAGCTGTTTCAGTTTAGTGTACTTGGGTATTACAATTCTGATTTGCACAGCCCTAATAGTCGTGTACATTTTGCTGTAACTGTATCTTTTGTGTATTGTATCTGTATCTTTCCACTGTGTAAGTAACTGTATCTGTATCTTTAATATGTATAAGTAACTGTATCTTTATACGTAGCTCTTAACCGAATACAGTGAAGGCCCTACTAACGAACAAAGGCGTTCAAACATGCAGATTTATTTATTATTAACATATGTATTCCATAGATTCGGTGAAATTTAAGATGGAAATGATGATGAAAAATCAAAGGGTCTATAAAACAGACTATCCCCAATAGTTTTCCTATATTTTACTTTCTTCTGCAACATATATTTCAGTCGTCGCTCGCTTAAGTCAGTTTTTACTGTATCTGTATCTGCATTTGTGCCTCGACTCTATTTGCGTTTTGCCTGTTCCATTTCTTTGTGTCGCCTTCTAAGTTGCGCTAATTATTAGCACGTATGTGGGTGGTAAATACAAAAACAACAATAAAATTATATATTTAACGTATTTCACTTTATTAAATCGCACCGTTTATGGTTCTGAGCTGAAGCCAAGTTTGTAGCTCTTGACTTTAACACGCATTTTGTTTATTTCTGTTTGAATTCTGGACATTTTCTGTTTTTGTCATGCGATTGAGACACTTGGATTCCACATTCGCCGCTGCCCCCTAAACCTGCCCCCATGTTCTACTCTGTAATATGATCCACTTGCGTCGAATTGTGGCAGTCTTTGGCTGCTTCTTGCAGCTCTTAATGGTTGCCGCCGCATTCTCCCTCTTTTTCTCTGCATGCCCCATTCGAGTCGTTTATCACTTGCCTCTTGCTTCCCATTCGCATTTTCCTTTGGGGTTCTCTACTTGATTTCTTTTATTACTTTGTAATTTTTCATATTTTCTTGTTGCATTTATCTGCTGCAACCAGTTTTTCTAGTCTTTTGTTTTAGGGCTTTCTGTGCCTCGTGCAACGTGCCCCTGTTTCCAGCCGCAGCTGCTGCCTGTTGCCTCTTGTTGTTTTTTGTGTAAATATTGACTTGGAATACAATTGTGTATTTTGAATATTATTTTGGGCACGCGCTGCTGGGACTTTTCGTGAGCTGTTTTTTATTTTTGGTTTTATTTGTATTTTATGGTCTTTGGAATTGTGCAAGAAATGAAAGGGCCCTGGTTTTTTATATGCCCTTTACCAGATATCACGCCCAAACTTTTACGAAATGTGTGTGACGCACTTTTCAAAAGTTGTTTACATGCCCTCAAAAAATTTGATTTACAAAATGATATGCATTTAAGCAAAAGTTTTTTGAATGATTAATGATTAGATATTTTTTTGAAAGTTGTGCTTATATTGAAGCCAGATCGGGTCCTACTTTATATCTTTTGTTTTTACAAGATGTTATAAAAAAGGTTCGCAACATTTGAAACATGTTTTTTAGTTTATTATTTTTAGTTATAGTTATACGATCTTGAAGTTAAAAAAAAACCTTCAAATATGCGTTTAGAATATATTGCAAAATTTTTAACTAACATTTGTTTCCACATAATCATTTTCCAAATTTATTTTTTAAATTTAAATGCAGAGTTTATTAATAGGCAAAACTATGAACAATGTGGTATTCCTTAAAAAAAAATTGATTTGGGCATTACAAATAAATATTAATAAATTATATAGAGTTCATTTTAGTTGAGATAGATTAACTAAATATGTTCAGCTCTCTCCTGTTCGCACTCAAGTTTATAGAGTATCTAAAATTTGACAGCTCGTGGCCAGCTTTTTGTCACTCTTTGAAGCTGTTTTGTATTTGGGTTAAGTTGACGTGGTGGCACATAAAGAAATCGGTGATTGATCAAAGCTTTGGTTCACCTAGGTTCACTCACTGCTTGATGTTTGCCATAAAAAGCAAGTAAATTGATTAAAGATATGTACGATATACTCTCCGATCAAAACACGTAAAGTGAGTTTTTACAGTTAGTTTATTGCATTAAACCAAAAAAAAAAAACAAGTTTCGACGTCGGGTTCGCTCAAATGAAAGACCGAAAAGTTGAGATGCAAAATTTTCCAACATTTCGCATTCTGAATTTTTCACTCGCACAAGTTCATTTCAATTTAGTAGATGCTAACTGGCATGCGATACAGTTAATTAGACATTTCCCCCTGCCCCCTGCGTCTTGACGTTGGCCTTTCTACGTCTGTTTCTACAGCGACCTCAGCTAAGCCGCGCCTCCCCCGAACGCTCATGGCTCTTTCACCTACGTTCCGTTAATGCCATTATAACAATTGATTTCATTGTGCAATCATTGTCACGCAGTAGCAGCAACAAAAACAACATCAACAATGAATTCAATTCATGTCTGCGGTTGGCGGATGAGCAAAAAGATACACAGGTAGCCCGCAGATACACAGATACAAATGCTGCAGCTGCAATGCCCGGCGCTGACTCAAGCCGCAAAATTCCAAAGTAGTCTATAAAAAAAATCCCAAAACTGGATTTCGTAACTCGCTATTTTGTTTTAAACCTTTTGCACTTGACATGGACAACAACAACAATAACTTTCACTTTGGCCTGCACGCACCTTTTGCTTTCTCTCTTGTTATTTTTCTTGTGCTTTTCTTAGCACCAATTTCTTTTTGCGTGGCAAACGCGTCGCGTTGTTTTCTTCTGCTTCTTGTATTCTTCTGCCCACTCTGCCGACGTGCGCGTCGCAAGAAAGCCGCTTTACAACTAATTCTACACGAACAGACAGCGAGACGGTCTCTGCCGCGCGCTTAAGCTCTCTTTGGATGCCCTGTGCCAAAATACTAAATAGGGTATATTAATATTATTATTATTTGTTTATGTAGTGGGTACATGTAAACTCGTGTATTGTGTAACCGTAATTGAAGCTAGAGTTGGAAATCTGCAAGCTGCCCAACAATCGATAACATTGTCGTTATTATCGATAAAGTATTCAATCGTTAACTTGTACTTAAATTTAAACTGGAGCTAAGCATGCTTATGCAATTTTTGTTTTCTTTTTAATGAATTAACTACGCTAAATATTCTTAAATATCCAAAGTACTAAAGTATTACCATTTCAAGTTCTTCAATACGAAAATTCAAATTACATTCGTTTGAACTTTTGAATTTAAGCAAATCTTATATGTCATAAACGAAGGAAATACCGTTTACAGGGTATACCCGAGTCGGGCAATCACACAAATAGAGGCTGGTGTTTATCTTTTTCGTCTCTCTAACGGCTACACGTGCTGTGGAACGCATTGCCACGTACTCGCGTACTCGCGAATGGCTTCCGCAGGGGGAGCCAAAGAGAAAGGCACTTGACAGAGAGATCGTTAGCTAATCTGGTCACACTGTATTGCTCTTTGCGCTCTTAGCTAAATAAAAGCACAGAAACCGCTTTTTGTGCGTTCAATATAAAATGATAATTGAAATTTTACCTGTGCTGAATTTTTTTTTTTGTTACTCTTTTTAATGGGAAGGCGCAGTTTTTATTTGCGAGTTTTTATCTTTGTAGCATTAACATTTGCTAAGGTTTTTGAACCTCGCCGGCATTTTGAGCAGTCGTACTTTCCAGAGTTAACCATTTGCAATGACAACTTGCATTTTCATCGCAATTAGCCCAACGTCTATAACTGTAACCTTTGTCGCGCTCGCAAACCCATAAATTCCAGCTCAACCTGACACCCTATGCATTATGTATGGCGGCGGTGCACCCATCATATGACTTTTGCGTCAATGATTAAGCGTTTCGCTATTTTCAGCGAGTATCGAGTATCGAGTATCGAATTATGGATGTGCAATATCACGTAGTTTGAATCGTAATAGATATTAATTGTCTTTATATCTAACATATGCCTAATGCGGCTTCAGGGTTTCATGTAGCGCTATTTCATGTTGGTATTTCTGTATTTTGCATGTTCACAATGAAAGCATATGTAACTGATCTTAACTGTAGCTTAACTCTGTGCATTTGTAATGTTTTTCTGTTTTGACTTTCCCACTCTTCAGGTCTTCCTCTTCACTTTATAGCGATTTATTCCTTTAGCTGCCTTTTCGAGCTTACAAAGTACTCATATTATTCAGGAATATGCGTGTACATAATTATTGGTGGCTCATTTTTATAATATGTGCTTTTTAGAGAATAGTTCTCTTTCTTTTTGAATAGATCTTAAATATTAGTTCTTACTTTATCGAAATTATCCAGAAAGTCTACGTATTTGTCTCCAGATACGCGATTATTTAAAATAACTTTAGAAATTTGGAAAATGGTTTTTAGAAGCCTGTGTTAATTTTCTTTTCAAATGAAAGCAAAGTTGTATTGCTTTTACTTCGAATATTTAACATATTTTATTTATATTAAATCCCCAATGTGATCTTTAAGTATAAATAACTAAATATTTTTTTAGTTAAGAAAACTAGGTGAAGTATTTTAATGGAGGCATGTTTTTACATTCCCCCCATAATGAGCTTTTACAATACATACTTGACATTAATATTTTCAATTATACATTTATGTAATATCGAATTTCGATTTCTCTGTTTCTTTTATGCAGATGCCAAGACGTTAATCTCAGGAAAGAATATGTCAACTTAGTTGAATCGGTGCGCGATGCTGGCGGCGAGGTGAAAATATTCTCCAGCATGCATATATCGGGAGAACGTGAGTATTTGCCATGAAATAACGCTTGTAAACTTTAGGAATTGCCATTTAACTTCTTCCAACTTGAGTAGTACATCATCAGTAATGAAGTTTAGAACTTTGAGTTATGGGAACTTTCTAGAAATTTGATTGTACTCTTTCATCGATTTTGATCTCTTGTATTTAAAAGCCTTTCTTTGAGTTGCAAGTTTTTATGCCTCCGAATTTTTGTAACCCTTGACAAATTGCTCTATGCAAATCCTTGAATCTAACATTTGCATATTATTTATCTTTATATGAAGATTTATAATTTGTAATTCAGCTTAAGAATCGCATTATGTATATGTTCTATAGAGAAAACATGCAAAATGTCTATGCCTGATGTTCAGTCTGGTATAGAAAACGTATACACAGGCCTCCCTCTGTCTAATGACCTCGTTAAGAATTCTATTTTTACATGGCTTGCACTGCGTATGCACACAGATAAATGTATACACATATACATATACATATATATATATAGATATATTTCTCGAAGGAATCTCCTGCAATGCATAATTCACGCAATTGGACTTTAAGCCCGTTGCACATCATTTTGTCTTGGGGGCACTTTCAATTTCCAATATAAATTTAACTTGGCGTTAATTAAAATTGCATTTCACATGTTGTGTAAATATTTTTGAGGCGCTTTAAATAGCAATTTGTTGCGCTCAGCGGCTGCTTGGTAAATGACTCACGTGTCGCATTTGTTGGGTATTCTTTTTGTGTTCTTATCAATTGTCTGCGACTTGGCAACGTTTTTTGCCAATTTAAATACCCTGTAGACTGAGAAAGTTGGGCATACGGAAACTATAAAGCTTAGCAATTTATTGTAGGAGCTGGAGATATTTTCAGGTAGGAAGTTTGCATCAGACACAAATTTAAAATAGAATCGTAGTACATTTACGTTTCTGTAGATATTGCCTTCATTTTTGGTTTACCTGTGGCTCAATATTTGGCTTATATAATCTGACCTAAAGTATAGGTCAAAGGGCAGCATGTGTTTGTAAGCGCGTAGATTTAACTGAATTTAAATACATACTAAACACAATGCAAGCAAATTCCTAGTTAAATATATTTCAATATATATATTATATGTATCTTATCTTTTTTTTCTATATAAATCGCCTATGTCCTTTGGACAGCATTGTTTGGTTCCAGTTTCGTCTCACAGTAAAATAAAAAATGTTGAATTCCAGGCCAAAATTGGATCTGTATAAAAACTGTTTACTGACTATATCAAAGTCCAATTTATTTAAATTGTATAACATTTTAAGTAAAAGTATGGAAGATAGTTACAAATTATCTATCCAACTTTTGAACTAGCTCAAAAATTGAAACCAGAAATCCATTTGTCAGTTGCCTTGAATGCATATAATATATATATAAATATATATTCCTTGGAGAGGGAATTATACATTTTCATTAAATGTGTAATGCTTAAAAGGAGATATCTCACTCCATAAAGTATATATATATACGTGGCCGAAATCTGCATTAATAAGTTTCACTAGCCTCTACGTAGTATATATGACAATCTTATTAACACGGACTACTATATCATCAAGCTGCCATAGGAATGATCGGTCGAAAAGTAGGTTTTTGTATGGCAAACTATTCTGTTTTTCAAGATATTTTCATAAAAGTGAGCATTTAAAATGTCTGCAAATCTTTAGCGTGCCAAAGATATTCTTACTTTCTCTTTACTAATGATTATCGTAGGCCTATAAAGGGTATGTTCCAGTTCAGCACACTCGCATTGAGCACTTTTGCTTGTATCACGTAAATGGGTCGCCGTATTTCTAAAATAGAACCAAATACTTTGTAGCTATTGTAACTTGTACAGCTCGTATAGCTCGTACCGCTTGTAAAATGAAATTTGCATATCGGGACTGTCTTTCAACGCCACTTGAACATTTCCACATAAGTTTTATTTAACGCGTTATCGCTGGAAGCGCCCCCTCTCAAGTGCCTCTCCTCCTCCTCCTCCTCCTCCTCTTGTTGATGCTGTTGCGATCGTTTTAATCAGCTTGAAATTACTTATATACAAACATTGTAGAGTAATGTAAACAAAAAAACAATTCGAGTACTTGATTTAAATTGTGTGTAGATAAAACAACGCAGCAATTTCAATGAGTAAACAGTCAAAAGCCCGAACAGAACCGATCAGAACCTATACTAAACTCTAGCATATTGAGCAATTCACACAGTTCTGCATGGTTTTTTTTTTCTTTTAGTTTATAGAGCTCTACATATTTAATTGCCTATGGAACATTTGCATATTGTAAATTGTAATACCTTATAATGGTGTTTTTGCGGCTCTCCAAGTTGAATGTTAAGTTCAAATGTGAGTCAGTTCTCTAGAACCGGTGAGCCTTGACTATGTCAGCTGCGACTCCTACGCCGAGTGCACATAATAAAAAAAAATGTAACTGGTTAGCTTGGCCTTGGCTAAGCGCACTGCAAGACCAAAGTTGTGGGAATGCGCTTAACTCAAAAAGAACTCTGATAGCCAGAGTTCTTAAGCTAGTTCAATCTCGGACCGGATGCATAAACTGTGCAATTAACTTGTTTTGCTAAGCAGCGAACTCGCCTATGGTTTAAAGTCTAAGAATAACAATTTTCCAATTCTTTGCTAGTTGACAAAGTCGTTCACAGTTAGCTGGTTCCAAAATCCTGTTTGTGCAATCTCAAAATAAGCAGAAAAAATAAGTAGAACTACTTTAGTCGAAAATGCACTTAGCTCCACACTATAGATTTTATGTTCTTGAATTCATTCTGTATTTATTTTCCAATCGTTATGAAATGTTTTGGGCTTTTAGCTGACATGCATCAAAAATCAAAATTATATTTCTAACCAAATTTTCCAATTTATGTCGCTTTAGGAATACGATATACTATTTATTTTATATTTGATCTAAATATAATATGACCAAAAATATATTGTTAAATGTGTTAAAACTTTTGGCAGGTAATCGATATTTATCGATGTGCAGGGGTAATCGACAGCTATCGATTTGCGAAAGTAATCTATAGTTATCGATTTGTGAAGGCAATCTATAGTTATCGATTTGCGGAGATAATCTATTATATAAATGCGAGGGCAACCAAGGCAGCCATCATAAATGAATTATGCATAAAATAATTATCGCTTATGATATATAGCTTTAAAAGGTTCTAACATTTAAGAAAACAACTGTTTGAAAGATCTTACTGTATTTTTGTTGAGCCTATATCTTATTATCCTACTTAACTACTTTGAAAAAGTTTAACAACATTTTGAATTTTCAGAACTCGCTCAGCTGACGGGCGTTGCGGCTATTCTGCGTTTCCCTATGCCCGAACTGGAGGATAGCGACGATGATGACGACGATGATGGTGCGGCGGGCGGCGATAATAGCGATAGCGATTAAGGACTATATCCTAAAGATCCCATAGCATTTTATTTCAAACGATTTATTGGACTTACTCGAGAACAAAAGCGGCGAACGCAAGACTCGTGCAGCAGTTTTTAAAAACAAAACAAATGAAAAAAAAAGCCGATAAACATATAATTATAGATTAATAGGTACTACTTATGACAGACTTGGACTGTGTCAGGGCATATACAATATACGAGTACTATATATACATATACAAAACTTAGGTTATGCGATGTGCGACAAATCGTTAGTTCAAATTCATTAAAACAAATTTTTAAAACAGTTTCTATAGCCAAGCAACTAGGTCTAGCTTTACCTATAATGCCAATATATATTCCCCATAATCAGAACTAATCCTCCCCAAACAGAAACCAAGCTAAGCATAACTAGGAATGTGAACATACAAATGTGAAATTTTACAATTCCTTAGTTCTTCTTTCTCCCTCCGCTTCTACTATATATTTACAACTATTTTTTTTTATTGCTTTACTGCTGTATTTTTGTTGTTATAATATATATATTTTTATGATTATATTATAATTTTTATGCGATTCATGTGTTCTATTCAGATACTGTAAAATTCAAAATCGATTATGGCGAGTTCTTATTGTTCGAACGTTTATTTAAGCTTTAAAAATATAACGAAAAACTGTGCAACATAATCTATTCAAATAATATCTAAAACGATCTAAAACCTGCTTCTTAAATACGTCTTGATATATCAGCCTTGGGTAATGCTAGTTGTTGGACACCGGACCCGTCAGGATTCGCAAGGATAAGGCTGAGCTATGGACCATTTTCTGTTATCTTGGCTCCTTTAAGGAATTTCGGCCTTACAATTGAATAATCTTCATTGCCAGGACGAGGACTGCCCATTGCCCAAAGGACATTTGGATAGTCCTTGAAATGGTAGCTTAAGACTTTTTTATAAAATAAACGAAATTTTTTAGAATAAAACGGACGTTTTTTGTCGGTCGGTTTTGGGATTTCGGTTAAAGGTCATTTAAATATAACTCCCGAGAGTATGCAATACAATTTTTGAAACTTTTTTTTTGGGCATCAATTTTCGATTTATTGAAATCTCACGAACCACCAGAACCCGCAAGCGAACGCATTTGGGTGTGATCACAATATCCATGATATCTAGTGGACTACAAGAACGACCTTGATGTCCTTTGAACAGTTAATAGTCCAGATCAATATCACATCTCTCGTCAAGTTTTTGTAAGGATATTCGAGCTGTAAAAATGTCCTGAAAGTTCCGTCGTTTGAAGGATTTTCGTCCTTCTCGTTGAATATCCCGATAGTGTTTAAAATGACCAAGTTATGGCCGATTTTGTGATCACGTCCTTTTTAGAAAAATAGCCATATCCTTCCTTTTCAAAGGAATTGGTGCGTTAGGATCGTAAGGACAACCTGCACCGATTGGCATCTAAGGGGTTGTGTAGGTGTTAGAAATACGATATAAAATAATATCCCTTTTTTGACTAAATCCTTACGGATATCGTGCCAGGACTCGCTGAGTTATTACATTTTTGTATTTTTATTGGGTTTTAGGTACAAGCTAAGACTAAGATCAAGACACAGGTTCTGGAATAGCGCGAGCTAGCCGTTTACTTTGCGCCCAACTGGGCGGCAGCTGCAGCTGCGGCAGCGGCCGCCTTACGCGCCTCCCGCTTGGCCAACTTTTTGGCCTCCTTAGCATCGGTCTCGATTGTGCGGCGCTTCTTGCGCAGCAACCACTCTTCCTTCTCCTTGGCCTGTTTCTCGCGTATCAGCTTGCGGAAGAGATTGCGATGACGCGGTTTGACCATGCGTGCCTGTAGACGATGTTCATCCACCTCGGCCTTGTGCACCTGCCTCTTGTTGACCTTATGCACTTTGCCCGATTGTACAGACATTTTTTGTTTCTGCAAGCAATTGAACATTTTTTTATAGAGTTTGTATTAAGAAAAACAATTGATGACGCACCTCTTCTAAAAGTCGCTTCTCCTTTTCATCGAGCTCCTCCTCCTCGTCGTCGTCGTCGCTTTCCTGCTCCTCCCCATCGAAGTCCTCCTCGTCGGAGTCTTCCTCATCCTCATTGACACCGTCGGCGCCCCCATACTTTTTGTACTCGGCCGTCTCCTGTTGATAGGCGCGCTGCAGCTGCGCATCGAGTAGCTCCTGTTCTACGGTATCCTCCTCCTCCTGTTCTGCTGCAGCATCATCCTCGGATTCATCATCGCTTTGAGCTGTAGAAAACGGCTGAGATTAGCATCTTGGCATGTGGGCTGTTAAAAATCTTATCGCTTACCATGTGTTTCGATTAGGGAGGGATCATGCAGAGCCTTCTCCTCTGGCGGTATATAAGTGTCGCGTTTGGCATCGACAAATGGCGACAGATGAGGCGGCAACGGTTCGCCCAGGAAGTACTTGTTGGTGGGCAGCAGCTGGCGCTGATTGACACAGTCGAAGATCCACTGGGGCTGTATATAGTCCCTGGAGATATACTGTGTGCTTAGGCTGGGTCTGTCCACAATCTGATGTGTTATGGTTTCATCACTCTCATCGTACGTGGCACCCGAAAATACAGACGAATCCCAGGATACTTTGCCGCCAAAGGAGCGTATGATGATGACCAACGGCTCGCGTGGCACCTCGCGATTGATGAAGAATTTCAAGCCTTTGAACAGGGTGCGCAGCCGCGACACTTCCTGTGCTTCCTGTTTCATTTTGATAATGCGTTTGGAGTCACCGTCCTGTTCCAGCAGCTCCATGTCGATATCGGGCTCTTCCTCATCCTCCTGCACTTTATCTGTGCGCAGCAGCTCAAAGTTAAGCGCCGTAATTCGATCTGACACGAAGCTGGACTCGTCCTTCAATGTGTCCGCATTGTCTTGCAGCATGTTGCTGGGAAACTGTGGTGGATAGGCCAGGTTGAGGCCATGATACAAACGGAAATTTGTGAAGCCCAACATGATGGTGTAGAACTCGACGAAAATGGACATGACTTTGAAGTCCACCTCCTGACGTGACTGTGGCTTGAAGGGATAATAATGTGGCACTATCCAGGTGACCTTCTGACCCTTGATCTCTGCTTGGAAATAGTAGCCTTTGATGGAAATGAAAACCTTGCGCAGCGACTTGGAGGCAATCACATAGTGCAGAAACTCGATGGTCAAGCGGCGGCAAAGATTCGACTGCTCGCGCGGTATCAAATGCAACGATGGAAATGTGCTGAACAGAAAGAGTAGCGTGAGGCAGTCGTCCAAATCCTTGAGCGCGTCAATGAATGTGGGATAACGTTCCTTAACTATGTGATCGAGCTTGATTTCTGGAAACATGGCCAGGCGACGTTTCAGATTGCGAAAGTCCTTGATGGCGCGATCGCGACCCGATTTCTTGGCAAAGATCTGCAAAGCAATGGAAGACATATTATACCGTATGGAAGCATTATTATTCAGTTGTCCAAATACCTTATAGTCACGCAGCGTCCACACAATGGGCTCGTGCAGCAAAAAGCGTATGTCCTTCGCATGGTACAGGATCTTAATATCCGAGGAGCCTTTCTGAGCGCGTCTTCTGTGCTTCGGCTCGCGCGGGTAAACACCCTTTAATATGCACAAGCGGCGAAAATCATTCAAGGATAGCTGCAGCTTGCGCAGCGCGGCACGTCGACTTATATACTGTGTGGCCTCGCCAGATTCGTACTGCAAAGAAAATCATGCAGAGTTAAAAGGAGGCAGCAAA
The DNA here is from genome assembly GCA_018903485.1 of Drosophila littoralis. NCBI lineage: Eukaryota > Metazoa > Arthropoda > Insecta > Diptera > Drosophilidae > Drosophila > Drosophila littoralis. The sequence goes on along the minus strand of JAEIGF010000059.1, from coordinate 5,465,014 downwards.
AAGGCTTAGAAATTCAATATACCGTTCATTTTGTTAGTGTATGAAAAATAACCTCACAACTTCGCATTAAATTGCGTGTTAGTATTTAACGTGTAACTCACCTTCTTGGGACGTCTCATTGTGACACTTGTGTAGGGCGGCTATTAATCAGCCTAAATCAACTGTATTTTACAGCTGATTCGCGATTAAATTGGTTTATTTTATATAAAAACACGCGCCGTACAAAAACACACGTTTTTGTGTTATTGGTCGCGTGGGAAGGGATAGTGTGACCGTTCACACAATATGACAAAATATTGAAATCGGTAGAATACTTGCCATTCACTGCGAGCACTTACACGTATATAGGAAGCACTGGATAATAGTGCTGCCACATTGTCGCTGTCAATTCCGTTGCGCGCCAAATTCAAGCAGCAGAGTCTTGCCGCTCGCCGTGAGCGCGCATTTGGCATGGGCAGCACTGACTTCCATTGCTGCCACATCTGGCAGAGTTCGCCTGCGCGCTAGATTCAAACAGTGTGCTGTGCCTTTTGGATAACTCATTTTATTGAATCTGTTTTTATTGTTTTTATAGGTAGGTATTGTATTGAGAAAATAACATACAGTCTAAGTTTGTTGTATTATATAATATTCGTTATATATTAGTTAGTTTGAACATTAACTTTATATATTCATTTTTGTTTTGTTTTTTGTTTGTTTTGCAATATGCTGACTGCAATTTTGCTTTACAATTTTTGTTTTTGTTTTGTTAATAACAAAAGTTTTTATTAAACGGCCATTTTATTCGTTTATTCGTTTGCTGCGGCTCTGCTACAACTCGGCTATGTAACGGTATTTCACTTTGCTCGTTATTGACGCTTTCAACTGTGTGTATGTGTGTGTGTGTGTGTGTGTGTGTGTGTTTGTTTGTGTGTTTGTAAGCGTTACGATTCAAATGTATCTGAGTGTGATTTGTTGTATATTTCACCTAAATAACTAGTTAACATTGTATCTATGTTTATTAGCTTCGTTTTGATTTACATAAGTGTCGTTCCGTTTGCACCCCACTTCTCTTCAAAATGCTTTAATATCCTTTATCAACTTGTGTATTTGTCATATTTGAATTTCTCGTATATTGTGTGCCAGCCAGTACATATCTTTATATATATATATCATCGAAATTGACTATTTATTTGATTTGCTTCTAGTCCATGCGGTTGTGGTGTTTTTTTTTTTCCAATGATGAATTCTAATTTGATGTCTGGGTTGGGCGGGGATGGGTTTTGAGGAGGGGAGAATTAGTGATTGTGTTTTGTATAAAATCTAAATATTTCCATTAAATATATATGTATGTATATATGTACTTCTATAAAGTAAATAACATTCTGTATTATAGCATCGCTGTATTTTCTGCAACTGTTGTAAAGTAAAGCCGAATTCAATTGTTCAGCAAGTTCAGGGATTCCCGGTTTTCACTTCTTATTTTTTTTTTTTCAATCCAATGGCATCATCACTTTCGTTTGACTTGTTAACAGGATCGATTGTTCTCCATCCTGTCTTGTAAGGCTTACAATATACAAATATAATAACAAAAGGGCATACGAAATAACATATGGCTAAAACGGAAACTAAAATATACGTTTATTGCAAGATTCGTTTCTATATTGTTTCAATTTATAAACATTTTAGCGTTTATAATTATCCTTGATATTATGTGAATGTGTGTATGTATGTATTTATATAAATTATTTGTACAATCTTATGTGCTAAAAGCGTATCAGTTATTAAAATTAATTCTCTTTTTTGGTATTATAATACTCTTTTTGTTGACTATTCAAATTAACATTTATGCATATGTACTAATTACATGCTCAACGTTTCTCGTTACAAAAAATAAATCCCACATACATACATATTAATGACTACGTTCTATGCGTACATATGTAAAAAATGTAAAGTAAACATCGTACAACAATTAAACTCAACAACACAAAAATCACTGGTGGGTAAGGAATTTTCTGTATTACACACACGACGGTTACTTTTTACTTTGCCAACGGTACCAAATCGATAGGAATTATCTATGATCGATAATTGCATTGCCTATTAAAAATAATAAACGCACTGTTGTTGTTCTTCTTGTTGTTGTTATATACTTACAAATTTGAAAACGCTATAAAAAACTTTAAATTAGTCTACCAATATGTTAACTATTACTTTTTGCTGGATTCTCTTTGATGTTATTTCATTTTACGCTTCTTAATATTTATAATTATCGTTGTTTTATTTTTTTTGCTGCTTAAAAAAACAGAGTTGGGCACATGTCGTGTTTTTTTTCGTTGCGACACGCGCACGACTGATCGACACGTTTTAAGTAACACGAAAATTGATCGATTCTGATAACTAAATTTGTTGTCTTTTAGGCACTCAGTTCGAAAAAGAGTGATTTTTACTCAAATATATTTCAAACTCTATTAAAATCCATATTTGAAAAAGTCGTGAGCGTCGTGTTTCCTGCTCGTGTCATTTGTTGACAAATTGTGCCCATCTCTAATTCAAAGTAAAGTTCGAGCGCATGCAAGCGACAACTGACAGCTTTGCAATCGTTAATCGATTATCGTTGATCAATGCAGACGAAAGCTGACAGCTGGAAATCTTATGGTCGCTGCATTTTATTGTTTCTTGTTTTTGTTTGTATGCTTGTTTTTTTTTTTTTTTTTGCTTGTATTATACAACGGACGCAACTTGAAACGTTTATTTGATGTACTCGTATATGCACACACTATATATAAATATAGGTATATATTCGAATATAAGTTTTGTATACACGGCGTTACGTATTAAAAAAAAGGAAGGAGAGAAAGTTACACATACTATCTGTGGGTACATACATAATAATATAATATACTTATAAAAATCAATATATTTGTTATATTTATTATATTTATATTTCGTATTTAAAGCTGATATTAATGAATATGTGCTCTCACGTTATGTATTTGGTATTGTTAGTAGGTGATTTAATAGTTAGCTAACTCCCAACTCAACTGTACCCGCGAGTTCGAGTTATGTAGCGCCCAGTAATTGTTTGTCGGTGCTATGTGTTTGCTAATTTCATATTTTCGAATTTCTATGGATTTTTCAAATGCCAATTGTTTAGTAAAAATGAAAATTTTGGGTAATACTTACGGCGATTTAAGCTGTAACTCAAATAAAATTTGGTCAAGAATAAAATTAGCAGACACAAGAATTGTACGCGTGTTAATTTTTGGTTTTTTTTTTTTTTTGGTTTTTCAGTTTTCTTTTTTCACTTTAATTTCAAACAATGATTTTTTTTTATTATTTGTAAGTTAAATATTTCATAAAGTATATACTGTATTTTTATTAATCATTAATCATTTAATTTAATTTTATTTTTATTTCTTGCTCCGTTACGCTTCATTTGTATGTTATGAACATTTTTACTAATTTTTCAACAATTTTTTTTTGGTTTGACATTTTTTTTTTTTTTCTTGTTACGCAATTATTCAACTTGTTAAAAATCTATAACCATAACAATTTCTCATTTATATATATATATATATATTTCTTGTATATATATATAATCTTATATAAGTTGCTTTAAAGCGAGACTTTAACGACTCCCACTTGACAAGTGCGTGTTGGTGTGCGTTTTTTTTTTTTTTTTGAGTTAGGATCTGGGATTTGAAAGGAGTTTGAGTTCTGAATATGATTGAACAATTGATGCTAACTACGCTGATTCCGATCTTGATTATTGTATGCAGGTGTCTGGGTGTGTGTGTCATATATTTTGATTTGATTGTTTGTTGTCTTGTTGTAAATGTTAACAGACGCTGACATTTGTACTGCACTCTATGGTTTGGGTAATCGGTTTTTAGAGAGAAAGTGCTTCGAAAGTATATAGTAGTATACGCATATTCCATAGGGAATGCTCGTTGATTAACAATTTTTCATAAATTTTGTTAGGTTAGTATTTTTACTTTTTTTTTGTTGAAATACTCTTTACTATAGTTAGTTCTACATAAGTTTTTGTACTCGCTCGTAGTACTTTATAGAGAAAAGTGGGCGCGATATGTTTTGAGTGTGTTTGTGTTTGTGTGTGGGTGTGTGTGTGTGTGTATGAGTATGTGCGGGCTGTTATGTACTAAATAAGTACGTTTGGTTGATTTTAGTATTCAGTATGTATATATATATATATATATGTATATATATATATCGTATAATATATATGTTTTTATATATGTTTATATAAGTATGTACTCGTATGCATTTAGTTTTTGGTTTTAAATTTAATTTGGAAGATTATTGTTTAGTTTTAACCATATACAGCAAGTATAAAAGTTTATGTTAATTGTTTTTCGATTTGCTTTGTAAGTACTGGAAGTTATCTTTTTTTTTGAAAGCAATTCAATTGTCCTTGATGTTTCCGATTGCTCTACGTTCCCGAGCCCATTGATCTTTACGTGAGAGTGAGCGTCCGAGTTGAGAATGTTTGGAGAGTTTATCTATGAGATATAATATATTCATATATGGCCGGTTATAGATGCACACGAACTTTTGCGGCATTGACACCAGATGCAATACGAGAGCGGATATAGAATGTAATTAAACAGTACAAGATTAATAGTATTTGAGAAAAAAGTGGGAAGGTTCTTTGCTAAATTTATAAGAAGGTTGCAAATCAGTTTAAACAATGCCGGAAATCCCTTTTCTTCAAGTGTTCTATATAAATTGGACTGAATTGCACAACTGAATATAGGGTTAGGAATCTAAAAAGTCTTTTTAGACTTGATGGTAGCATTATATAAGTTCGAATTATATAGGGACTATAGATAACGACAATTTAAAATAATCAGATTTCATGATATATCATTTTTACTTTCTATAACAAATCCTTTTTAAGTCCCGCATTGATATAGCTGCAGAGAAAAGACAGAAGGAGAATTAAAAGTAGCAAGCATTTAGAGATTTTAGTTAGGAGCGGCTCAGCTGGAGCTTTGAGGTCGTTGGCCTTGTTATAAGAAATAGTTAGATAAAAGCTTAATCTCTTAATAGCTAAAACAAGTAGATTTAATTGAACAGTATATTGCTAGGGCTCGAAAAGTGAGCTATTTCGTAGTTAGTTAGATTCAGTTTACAAGAAATAAATTAAATATAACTGCAATTAAGTCGCTCTCAATGTCGCGCCTTTCGAGTTCCTTGGCTTTTCGACCATATACGATAAAATGTCGGATTTTGATGGTGGTGTGTGGTGGTTCCTAGTGCCATGTTGTAGCTGTGGTTTATCGAGCATTTGGCTAAGCACGGTAGTTAGCGTGACGTACTTAATGTATGCCTCGTTGTATTAATACAATGTATAAGTTTTATTTTTTATTCTTGTTTTTTTTTTATGGTAATTTGGTGTTCTCTGTTAATTTTTTTTTGCATTGTAATTATAATCTCGTATGTATGTCCATATAATAAGTATGTATATGTGCATTTATATATGCACTGCACCACCCATGGGGTGTAAGAGCATACACACTTCATTACCTTTCAAGGTACATATATATATATATATTTTTGTTTTCTTTTTAGGTATGTATGTATATATATATATAAGTATATCTGATGGCTTCGACTAGTCTATACAACAGCTGGGGCTAAACTCCGGTCGTCTCGTTTTTGCAATGTTTGTTGTTGTTTTTATGTTTCTTGGCCGTGCTTTAAAAAACTTTTTATTTTCTCTTAATTCCGTGGTATTATATGTAGTAGTATATATATTTATATATAAGGTTATGTCACTGCCACTAGTTCTCATTTAAATTTATTCGCCTTCGCCTTGTTGTAAAAATTATTGCTTTCTGTTCTGTGTTTTTTGTTGTTGTTTGTTTTTGTGTTTGTTTCATGTGTGTGTTTTTATAGTATTTTTTGCTTTTTTGCTTTTCCTTTTTTTTTTTAATAGTATTTTTGGTTTCCTCAACTTTAATTTGCGAGCCATATGCAAACATTTTGGGATATCTTTGGATATATTGCCTACTTAAGTTACATTTGCATATATATATTTATATATACTTTATGTTTTTATCATTTCTTTATATATAAAATATATATATATATATATGTGTATATATAAGTATGTATATATGTAATGCGTTTTTATGTTAAGTTTGTTTTTTACTTTTTTTGCTTCATTTTGCTTGCGGCCACTTTTTTGAGTTTACGATTTAAGGTTTAAGGTTTAAGATTTTAGGTTTAGTTAAGAAAAATGTTACGTACGTTCTAAATCAAGAGAGCAAGTTTTTTCTTTGCTTAAATATTGTTTTTTTCTTTTACATGTCGTATATATATAAATATGTGTATATGCTCATATTTGTATATATATATATACACAGGGGATTGATTAGGAAAAAAGTATATGAAATAATTGTTGTTGTATGTAGTCTATCAATAAATATTATTTAAATTGAAATAACTGCACCTATGACACGCCAACAAGAATCATAAGTTTTAATCATAATGTTTAATCATAATAATAATCATAATATAACAATAATGATTAGTCGTCAATTTTCGATCGAGCGTCATGTTTTAAAATTATGTATGACAAATGCTTAGCAAAATGTTTTATTTTCTTTGTTTGGTTTCTTTTCAAAGTATTCCTAGTATTATTCATATATTTAGAGTTTTTATTTTGTTTCATTTTTGTTTTTGAGTATAGTTATAGCTTATCGTTTTCTTTGTTTAATAAGTACGCAAATTATCACTTAATTAATATAGGTCAATATATAAGTAAGTATATATATGCGATGCAAGTGTGCGTGTGGTATATAAGTTTTATATATAGCATAAGTTTTGTAAAACTAGACTGATTTAGGCTCTGTCTGGCGTAAAGCTTTCTTTTTGTTTTATTTGGTTTTCTTTTTCATAGATTTTGGAAAATTACTAGAACAATTTATAGTTGGTGGAGCATGCAAATTAAAGTATTGGAGAGCGCCAAGTGTTGGAACTAGACTAAAAGGAGTTTAGCTCTGAAAACTGTTGAAAGACTCAAAATACTAAGGACTTGGAAAATGCTTGAATTTTTTTTAGCTTTTAACATTTTAGAACACTTGCTGGTCTAAAAAGCTTTTTAATTTAATTCTCAGAAAGTTATAGTCAGGCTAGTCAACACAAGTTGGACCTAAAAGCTATTTTTGCTTAGAATTCTAAAACAGTTAAGAATTCACTTGGCAAATCCATGCATGTAAAAAGTTTTAGCACACATTGTGATCTAAAAAGGCGTGTCAATATTCGCTTGGAATTCTCAAGCAGTTAAAGGTCAAATTCAGTTAAGTAGCTCGTCTGAAAGTTTGAAAGATGCTGCCCAACACTTGCAGAGATATTAAAAAATATGCTCAACATAATGGCTGTCTTGTTACGTAACGTACAGAAGGTGCGTGTGCCAAGTTAGGACTAAGGTTTTATATAATCGTAATTAGTAGTAATTAAAAAACCCAAACGCTTAAGTAAAGTAATTGATTGGGAAGCCATTATTTTTGGTTTTTTTTCTTTCTAATTAGTAGGTAATCAATTATGGATAAGTTTGTTAAGGTTCATAGTTCAAGTAGAGAGAAGGATAGATAGATAGATAAAGCTAAAGAGTTGTGTGTGTGTGTGTGTGTGTGTGTGTGTTCGAGTGTCGTTGTGTAGGTTGTTGGCTCTTTTTTTTTAATAACTGCTTAAAAAGCTGCGGCTAAACATTTAAAGTAAATGTCTCTTTTGTTGAAAAAGGAAAAACGCTGCACATAGCACTAACTAACTCGTTTTTTTTTATTAAAGTTTACTTTTGTTGTTTTTGCTTTTTGTTTTGCTCATCGTATTCGTATTCGTTTTTGTTTAGTTTTTAGTTTTGCTTCTTCGTGTGTGTCGTGATTTATGCATTTATTTTTTTTAACAATTCGATTAGATTAGTCAATTTGTTAATTTAATTCATTAATTTGTTTTGTATATAAATTTAGCTAATTGGTTTGCGCGTGTACGTGTGTGTGTGTGTGTGTGTGTGTGGACAGAGAGTATATGTGTGTATGAGAGAGAGTGTGTAGGTGTGTGTCACATTTGACTTTGTTGCAGAGTTTTTGTTGCTGCAATTTTGCCCACTTCTGTGGTGTTTAGAAGGGGCAAGTGATCAAATCATATTCGAACATCAGCGAAACGGCAACAAAGACAAAGTACAACAGAAACATGGTAAAGCCCAACCCCTTGTTCATGCGCCAACGGAAGCAGGCAATTGATAGCACCACAAATACGAGCATCATAAACAATATGGTTATGGAACAGACCATGCCCACCGAGTTCACTTCAACGGGCGCATCGTAGATAATCCCATAGATCAGCCAGGGTATCGGCAAGCTACATATCCAAACATCAGATATAAGTCAAAATTAGTCTCTAGCCTCAATCTCAAATCTATATATTTCTATACATATATATTAAATGTTGCTTTCACTTACCCCACAGTCACATCGAAGATGTTGCTGCCCACCGAACTGGACACAGCCATGTCGCCAAAACCTTTGCGGGCCACAATCACCGACGTTATCAAATCCGGTATAGATGTGCCTGCCGCCAGGAATGTAAGGCCCATAACCTTGAGACGAAATTAAAAAAAGTAATTTTAGTAAAAATGGCGCCAAATGTATAAATCCGATTGAAATTGTTTAATAATTTTAATCAGAAATTAACTGAAAACGTATTATTCAAGAGTTTTTAATTTGATCTTATCTATAAGGCAGGATCCCTAATACTTTTAATAGCTCTGGCGTCTAACACATTTCTACCACCATTTTTATTGAAGTAAAAAAAAGCTTTAAAAAAGTCCGAATAGATTAACATAACCCACGTGTTGTTTAATATTTTAGCTTGTAGTAAAATTTTGAAAAACCCAAAAATCTAGAAAAATTAGATTAAACATATTTTAAATATACACGCACATCAGCACAATAATATTTGAAAAATTCAAAAGCTTGTAAATCATATATGGCCTTAAAATCTATCTATAATTTCTCTAACAATGCTATTCATATGCGATCCATATTATAAATCTATATTTATATTCATACAAGTTTCTCATAGTTAGTTTAGGTTTTCAGTTTTTAAACTTTTATACAGTGTATGCATACAGTTCGATATAACTTAATGCACCAAAACGTCCATACTTTAAATTCTTTAATTCTCGATTAAGCTGAACCTACCTCTGGGGGTATACGCGCTGTGTCACCAATGACATTGGCCCACCAAACCATGAGGTAGGAAAAGGCGGCTATCCACACGATGGAGCCTATAAAGGTGACCGGAAAGAAACGTTTGCCGCGCGGGGTGCGCGTATCGGGCAACGTTAGCCACATGGGCACCAGAAGTGGGGCGACCAGGACGTAGGTGAGCCGCTTGCGAGCCGTATCCGGCCAGGCCATGCTCAGGGGCTCCGGTTCGTCCTCGATTATTTCAGGCGCCTTACATTTTGTATATAATATGGATATGAATATATATATTATAAAATGTTAAAGTTGAAGCTTGTGCGGTGCTTTAATTGATTTGTTTTCTTCTTTTTTTTTTCTTTTTGATTTTTGTACAATAAATGTTGACTTCAAATAAGATTATGTATAATAGAATAATATATATATCGTATGTAATTTGTTAGTATATAAAATATATATTTATGTGAGTCTGATATGAAAATATTGTATGATATATGTCATTTGGCTATATGTATACATATGAGGTATGTTTTCGTTTTATCAGATCAAGAGTTTTGAGCTTGATTTTGACAACAGATTTCGATTTGTGGAGACGCACTCACAGACAGGCGTTTAGAGCTTTGCATAGCCATAAGGACTCTAGGTAAGTACGTCATTAGGTAAAATGGTGCGTATCAAAATTAGTACAAGTTAAGTGTGGCCAGAGTCTAAATAAAATGTATTTTTTACAAACACATACAGTTATGCACTTACTTTCTAGTTAACGAGTACAATTTTTAGTTGGTGCTATACGATTATTGTAACGTGCACAGATTTCAGCATCTTAGTTCTTTTTAGGCATGCTCATAGTATTTTTTTTTTTTTTTTTGTTTTGTTTTGGCTAGTGCAAGCATACAAATATAGACAGGCTACACACACACACACACACTCTCTCAATGGATGCGCATGGGCACAGCCCGAACTAAAGTCGATCAAAGTGTAACGAAAATAGAAAGTAAAATATGTTAAATATAGTTATACATATGATGATTCGAAAAAATACTAGTTAGCTATAGTTAAGAGTGTGTAAAGCTACGTTTTTTGTAAGCAGCACTAAAGCAATGTGAGTGAAAATACTCTTAACAGTTGCAATAAAGCAAAGTACATAAGTATAAAATTCGTTGATATATAATCTAAGCTAGTGGCGTCTGTGGTAATTGTTTAACGCTCCTGGGCAATGGTTGCAATGTGGTTGATGACAAGTTACGCCCTGACGTCATTCGAAATGTATCGAATATTAAATTACGTATTGTTCAGTTTTACCCAAATGAGTCATAATTAGTATTAAATCGAAGAGTGGGGTTAATCATGGTCTGTTCTATGAGTGGGCTCAAAGACATGTGCTGTATGGTGCGTGCCAGCTGCAATACGTGTTTTTCGATATTGCAGCCTATGAGTAGAATCCATATATCGTAATTATAAAATTACGATATACTTTACATTATTCACACCTGATTTTTGAACTGAGTTGCTCTGCTTTAAGCTCTGTTAAGCTTTTATCGTTGTGGTCAATTAAAATTAAATTTACGATATTCGAACTCTCCTAGTTATTTCTTGCAGCACTTCCACATATGGCATTAACAACACTCGATACATTAACGATATTCGATATCGGGTAAATCGCTGTAAGCCCAGAAAGTGCGGACAGAAATTACCCAGCAAACGTTTCAATATTTCAAGGCCCCACCTATATTTACGATATACCTGTCTTCCATCAAATTATAATCACGGACATAAGCAATTAAAATATTCAAATCGATTATATGCAAATTGATAATGCCGATTGCCTCATCTTCTAGACAGTTGGGTGCGAGAACCTATTTGATCCACTGCCATTTGCCACTTGCTATTGCCCTCGCATTCCACTGCGCAGGAGAGTTCAAATCAATACGCTTGCGCTTCAAAGCAACGTCAGACTCGTCTCTGTTTGTCGCTGACGTCGCTTTCTACACAATGCAAAGATATATATTTATAATTCTTACGATATTTGTAATAAAAAATTATAATAATACAAATTTGTATGCAATATATAGAGAAGAGAGAGATAGAGAGATAGAGAGAGAGAGAGAGAGCAATAAATAAATTGTTTATGAAACTAACTTTGATGCTAAATTTGCGTGTCTGAATTTTGACCCTCTGCTCAATCCAGCTAGGACGTCGACCACTTAACGATGGCTTTTGATATAGAATTGAATTTAAGTTTAGAATTCATTTTAATAATTCTTTATTTTTAATTTTAAATATTTTTTAAAGAAAATTAAATATTTTTGTATTTTGTTGAGAATATTAGTGAATTTTTGCCTTTTTGCTTAACTTTTTAGTTTCAGCTATGGAAATAATACTTGTTTAATAAACCAAACACTGTTTAGAGACAGATAGACAGACTGGGAGATAGAGTAGTTAGATAGAGAGAGAGAGAGAGAGAGAGAGAGACAGTAATGGAAAGTTGTGTTGAGGGAGTTTTCTTGTTCTGGGTTATTACATAACAAACACATATTGAACGGGAATCGAACACAATTACATTTTTTTTGAGTGTGGGACTGTGGAGAGCTTAAGTGGAATTTATTTATTTTTATTTTTTTGAAATTTTTTGTCAATATGCTTCTAATTTTTTATTTTCAAAATTTAGTTTTCAATTTTGTGACTCAGGCCCAACTCGGAAGTGGGTTCAGGCTTCAATGTCGATTGAGAGTCGCATTCAAATGAAGCATATATTGTAAAGCGATTGAATTGATTTTGAATTGTCTTTGAATTTTGTTTGTTTGCTTTGTCATCTTAATGCACAAATCAAAAATAAATTAAAAAATAATTATATATTTATATGAGCAACTGCTTGGCCCAGTGCTAGCGCCTATGCATTAAAATTCATCTTTAATAACAAAATGTCAACAATAAAAATTAACGATATTTGTTACAAGCACACACACACAGTTAGATGATTGTGTTGTGGGTGTGGATACGATGGGTGTGTGAATTGGCAATTGCATAGCGTAGCATGTTTCTGGCACAGCGCGTGGCAGCTAAAAATTGCAATGAGTGCTTGGGAATGCCTGAATAGCTGATTATTGGAATGACTTCATCGAACAGCAGCGACAGCAGCACAACATATGCATGAAAATATGAGTGAAAATTCATGTTCGATTTAACAAAAATATGACATAATATTGTGAATATTAAACATGGTGTTTGGTTTTGTCTAATTTGGTTTTTTGGCTATTTTTAAAATGCGAGTTGTCATCATTCGTTTAACACTAGGCAGTACGTTTCAAAATTCAAGATACAAAGCAAATGATTGGTTCCAAATGGTGTCTGCAGAAACGATAATCGTAAAATTGGTTAAAATTTGACAATTCCGTATTAGCTCTTTATTAGTTTTATAGAGTGTTTGGTTGAGGGTTAGGCAAGACACAGAACACACGCACACACAGAGATAGAGAGAGAGAGATGGACAGATAGATATAGAGAGAGAGATGAATGGAATGGTGGACATGGGCGATAGAGTATTACAGTTAAGGTTAAAAGTAAACATACATAACAAAAGGTTGGTGAATTGTAGGTGGGAAAGTTGTATGGAAAATTGATATAGTTAAGTTGAAAGTAAAACAGAAAGATTTAAATTTTTAAGTCACACAGAAACGTTGCATAAATACACAGAGACCGCATATGTTGATTTTTTTTTATTTTTTGAGGGGCTGTCTACACACTTAAGAGTTGAGCTTCAAGGAGAGCAAAGAAAATGAGGAAAACACATAAGAAATACACATAAAACGAATGCCTGGGCTTACATTAAAAAACATACGTGTTTAATATTTGGGTTTTACGAGTAGTTTAGGTTCAGTCCAAACGCATCAATCATTTTACCAATCTATCAATCAATTAGCAATGTAGAGAAAACGTGCCAACAGTTAAAGAAATTTCTTGTAAATGATCTAAAAAAATGTTGTATCGCGCTTGAACCTGGTACTCTAAACTCTGGGTTAGAAAATAAACGATCAGAAGATTTTTAAATAAAATATGTAATTACGTCAATTAAAAACACTTAACATATTACGGTAGATACGCAATTCTGTGGAATAGCTTGACCTAACATTGTTAATATTGTAATTAAATACGCGTTTGAGTATGCTCCACATACTACATTTTACAGTTGCCGTTTTTTTTTTCAACATACGATATTCGACCTTACGATATTCAACTTTTACGATATTCAAATTAAACGATGATCAAAATTTAAGATATTCATCTGCGATATTTTGTATGACGAATGCAGCGCATTATGTGTGACATAGTTCAATTATTTGCTAACAAATTAAAACAATATCAAAAATTAATATGATAAAGAAATCCATTAAAAAGAAATTAATATAAATCATGCCTAAAAATCATGAGCATTATTTCATTAGCACATTTGTATTATCAAATTGAATTATCATGTATATATAGATGTAGTATAAAGCAATAATATCACAACGTTACAACTTACCGAATCGAGCGTGGTATCGATATTTCCATTTGGTCGATCGGCCAATGTTGTCTCCTTGAGATTGATCTTGACATGATTGGCCGCCGAGGTGGTGGCGCCACCGCGCTGCGGCTTGGTGGCATCCAGCAGTACTTTAAGCGAGGCAATGGCATGGAGCTGGGTTGCCTTCTCGTCCACTTTGCCTGGAACATCATCTTTGTCATTGTAATTGTGTGTTGGGTTTTTTTTTGAGGGAGGTGTTTCGATAAAAAAATGCATACACAGAGTAGAGTGTAGAGTATGTTTGTGTGTTGTTGTTGTGGTAGCAGTAGAAGAGTAGAGTAGAGTAGTAGGCGGTGTTTTTGTAGTATTTTGTTTTGTTTGCACACAACAAATTGAGTTTTGAACGCAAAATCCAAGTGTTTATTATTATTTTTTTTTCAAAAATTAAACGAATAAAAGAAGAAGAAAGAAAGAATAAAATTGCATCGATTAAAAATTAGAATAAAACGAATTAACCCAGTTAAATATATTTTTCATATCATTTTTTTTAAATATTTTTCATTGGTTTTGAGTTAATTTACAAGCAGCTAAATGCCCTTTTTTTGGGTTAGAGTATATTGAAAATATTTTATACAAAATGTTGATGTCAGTTGCGAAATAGCATTTTGGAGGTTGATTATCATAGTATGTAATAGTAGTAGTAAAGTAATAGCTAGTAGGTTAGAAACTAAACTAAAGTTGAGGTATAGACTAGAGAGCGTAGAGTTTAGAAAGCTAGTAGGACAGTGTAGGCACAGACACACATAAAAACAGCATTGAAATCGAAGCATAGTTGAGGGCGGAGTTGCGCACATGAGTGTATTGAGAGTGGTTGTTAGAGAGGGGGCGGGGTGTGGGTGGTTTATTGGGCTGGGGGCATACGAAACTACAGCTAAGACTAATTATTCTAGATATAATTACTAAACGAATACACTACTGATATTTACCGTGTCAGAGTCTCATGGATTTTTGGTCTAACTTTTTAAAATTGTTTTTATACTGTTTTGAACTTTTTTAAATGTTTTCTTTTTCTTTTTTTTTTTTTTTTTTTTGAGTGTGACAGCGATCTTGTGTTTTGCACTAGGAATTGGGAACTGTTTTGAATAGTTTGTTATTAAATGTTGATTTCTTTTTTGTTTTTGAAAATTTTGAGGTTTTGGATTGAATGCGAATTAATTTTGGCTTGGGAATACGGACGGGTTTATATTATTCATTATTTTTCTTTTGTAGTTTTTTTGTTTTTGTTGTCAATGTGGCATGAAGTGATACATACTGGGGCTTGTTAACCGACTGCTGCTGCTAAAGAGCTGCTTTTTGTGGACCCCAAATTATGGCATATGGCACTAGCATTTTGTATATACATATACATATGTGTTCATATCGAAAGAATAGAGATAGACTTAGATTTAGGCCTAACTTACAACTAAATATATACTATTATATATAAGACTTAGCTAGATCTAATATATGTAGTTTTGCTTGTTATGCAACTTCTTACACACGAGTATTATATATGCCGGTGTTTATACGACAAACATTAACCACATGCTCTTCAGATGAATAAAGCACAAAGCATTACGTAAATGTCATGGGAATTATACAATGGGAAGCGCTGAAACATATTTATATTTTATTTTTTGATGTGCATCACAATAGCAAACTAACTTAATTTATCGTCAGAACCATTGGTAATTCTCAACAAGTAAAAGATTCGCTAAGGGGACAAGGTGTTTGCAATCTAGAGTTGACAAAAATGCTCAAGCCGGCCAGCTTAATATTAGTAATATATTAAATAATTATTTTTCGATTTAAAGAGTTTTGCAGCACAGTTATGTAACACTTTGAATCTTCTGGTGCTGTAAAACACAGTCAAGGAATTAGATTTATTAACGACTTTTCCAGTGTTGTAAGACTTATGATAGTATTCAGATTTAACATTGGAAATGCGGTAATATTTGACAAGCTTATAATATTTGCCAATTGTAAGATAAGTATCTTACGGATAAAAAGTATTTTTAATGTCTTTTACGTAAGTATTTAATGGATACGAAAATATTTCCAAGTCTTTTAAAAGACTGGCTTGAATAATTATTATGTGCATCGACAGCTTTTTATATATATTTTTTTAATATTTTAGATAACAGTTATCTGAATAGTTTTTGAAGAACAAGACTTACTTGTAGTTAGTATTGGTAAATTTGCAATAACTGAACTGTAGTAATTAAATGCACGCAACTGGTTTTAGTGTTGATCAATTTTTATTTTAGCACGATAACTGCTTTGAGGGACTTACCCAAATGCCGATAGGGCTGACTAAATGGAACTGTTGTTATGAAAAATCTATTGAATATTGAAAAAGTTCACTATAATTTCATTGTTTCAACGCATCTCCCTTTGTATAACCGTCATATGTATTTTTATATAGACACATTACGTATAAAGCACATTTGAAAACATATGTAAACATTGTCAGCACAATGAACATTCCAATGATAGGTAAATATAAACGTTTAGACCTAAAGAAAAAATTAAAAACACAACCCGCTCGACTAGTCAACTTGATACATGCAGGCACCTAGCTAATAACTTGTAGCTATTAAGTACAATTGAATATCTGATAGATTGTAGCTCGTACTAGGCCCGGGCCAATTTCGAACAGCATTTTTGTAAAGCCAATTGTACTAGTTGCTAAGTAATTACAATTAACACATACAACATTAAATGCACACATTGTTTATAAATATGTAAGATATATAGATATAAATGTTATATGTACAATATAAATTATTTTGTTATTGTCACGCGTCAAACTTGACGGTCGCAAAAAACAGAAGCACAAATAAAACCAAACATAACACTTTAAACGAAGCAACCAAAACAATCTTAAAGATACAGATACAGATACGAATAACTATTCACTCATAAATATAAACGAGCGTATTCTTACATTCGTTAATGCCACTAAGCTGCGCACAACATTCTAGGAATGTCTATCGAATACAAGTTATTAAGTATTTCATAAATATAGTTTAATATATAACGCATATGTATATAGTATATAAATGTAACTCCAAACTGACATTGAACAACATAAAATATTTTCGTAACTTGGTTTCATTTTTCTTGTTTTTCTTTTTGTTTTGTTATTTTTTTTATTCAAAGCAAAATTATATAAAGAAATGACTAAGCTCGAAATAATAAAAGTAGAAAAGCAAATTACATTTTAATGAGGCAGCACAAATGAAAAGATTTGGCATTGAAGCTTTAGAAGAAAAACTAATAATAATTTAACATAAGCTAAGCAATATTTGGAAAAGCTAGAGACAAGATAAACCCACAGATATAGATAATGTAGAGATAACTACAAAGAATGCCCTGGGTTAGAGAAATTAGATCAAAGATTTGGTGATCCTTAGAAAAGTCAACTTGAATTGTTTGTTTAAAATTGATTTTTATTTTAAAATTTTCCCACAAGATTAAAATCTCACTGTCAATTAATTTTGTCGCTATCTGTGCGAGAATAAAAAATGACAAAAAGAATTCGAGCACTTTGTACCTGTAAACCTTGGTAAACGCCCCAATGTCGGCCTGGCCCTGGCTGGTTTGGTTTAGTTTAAGCTTTGGCTTCAGCTTTAGTTTGAATTTGAGTTTCAGTTTGAGTTTGAGTTTGAGTTTGTCTTGGTCTTGGTCTGTGGGCCATTGCCGTGGCAACGTGGCCCCATACATATTTATACCCCAGCCCATACCCGTGCCAATGCTCATACCCCAATCCAATCCAGTCGGCTCTGTGCTTAATACATAATAAATCAATGCGAGCACGTCCGGTGCCGGTGCCGGTGCCAGAGCCGAAGCGAGCTGCGAATACGTGCCCCCCAAATGCCAGGGAAAAGCTCGGCATTAAGGGGTAGACCTGAACTGGAGCACTGGGCTAGGGAGGACTGGGTAATGGCAATGGTAATGGGTGTAAGGAGTGTAGAATAAAGAGTAAAGAGTATAGCGCAAAGCTGTCAATTGTCGAGCGCTAGACGACGTTCAGTCTGGCCGTGCTGCTAGCCCCTGGTAATTAGATAAGTGGCCTCAAGGTCAGGCATTAAAAACTAACCAGCCCAAAGGTCAAGTCAACAAAGAAACTGAGAGACAAACAAACAAACAAACAAAGCAACATACAACAAATGAAACAAAATGAAAATCAGCAAGTATTCAAGAGAGAAAGAGAGAGTAAAGAGTAAAGTGTAAGTAACTTCTTGCTAGCAAGTCAAACATCCAATTAGAAGGAACACAGAATATACACAGACTTTAAAGAACTGAACACAAAGTATTTTTTATTTATTTTTATTTTAAGGTTTATACTCTTGCAGAGGGGAAAGAGACATCTGTTATATAATATCTTAGTTATATTAAACTTGGCATAGATCCAGGCAGTACCTATTTCGGCAGATCGGAATACTGTATCATCTAGTAAGAAAAACTTCTTTGCTTTCCTTGATACATGTCGGAAAAGAAAAACTATATATGTCACTTATAACCTAAACGAAATAGTTCGCATATCTACCAAACGCCTGCAAGAGTATTTAATCTTCGGCCAGCCGAAGCAAACACATTTTTTTTTCCATTTTTAAGAGTTAGGTATAGTATAGTATAAGTAGTTGGTATAATGTATTTGCTTTTGTTTTAGGATGTAAGCGTTTGGTATGGGATATTTGTACTTTGGGGCGGGGAAATCTTTGATTTTGAGGTTTGGGAAACGGACTGGGGCTTGGGTTTAGGCACACATTAAAATTTCCATTTTTTATTTGTATTTTTTTTTTTGACTTGTGCAAAACACAATGTGACAAACTCAACGAACTTACCATCGTGTAGTGGATCTATCGTGTGTATCATTAGCTGTAATAGGCCATGACGGAATTTTGCACCGGTCTGTGTACTACCAGCGGTCCCACCACTGCTATTACCTGTAGCGCCCGCATTGCTCGAACCGGCCGGACCCGAACGGGTCTCGCTGGCCGCTCGGGATGTCACCGAACCGCCCGGCTGTGTGGCCATTGACGTTTCCGATGAGTTTGCCGCATTACCCTGAAGTGAAGGAAGAACGATGGACGGGTGGTACGGTTACGGTTACGGTTACGGTTACGGTTATGTTGAGAGTTCAGAGGTATTTCAATTTTATTTTCATTTCATTTTTTGTTAAGAGCAGTGTAAATTTTTTTTTTTTTTTTTGGGGAGGGTAGGTTTTTTTTTAAAATTTATTTAGTTTTTTTTTGATGGTAAGCATTGTTGTTGTTGAGAAAAAGGTGAAAAGAAGAAGAAGAAAAGTTTATTATTGCAATTTGTATAAATTTACAGTTGAGTGTTGAGCGTTGATGTTGTTGTTGTAGTTTTTTTCTTTTCTTTTTTTTTTTTGGTAGTAGTTGTTGTAATAGTTGCTGTTTTGTTGTATGTATTTTGTTGTTGTTTTCAGCTGTTGTATCGCTTAAAAGCTAATCGAATTGTTAAGTGCAATTAATTGTAGCCAATATTTAGATAAAAACCAAAATAGTTAACTAAAGAAAATGATGTTAAAAACTGAGATTCATATGTGGAAACCACGACACATAATACAGACAGATATAAATTCATTTGCCAGACAAACGGACCACAACTGTTGTTCACTAAGCTCGGCAGCTCCTACATAAGCCATATACCAAGTTTCGTTATAATAATAATTCCATTTTCATGGTAAGAGGTTTTCTAATGCAAAATTGCAACTCTGCTTGTTGTTTGAAGAGCATTAAACATAGTTTTGTTCTAGTGCAGCAAAAGTGTATGCATTTCAATAGTGCAGCAAAAACCTTTAAGGAGAGTTTTTATATATACAACAGGATTGGTTTTTAGATAGTTAGGTGCATACAACTGGATTCATCGGGTGTAATCAGCAGGCCCAATAACAAAGCACCACAGTTGTTGATGTGGCTTCGCGCTAGAAATGCATTCATTAACTCTCAATTTTGATTTTAAGTGGTTTTCGGAAACACAACAAAGAAAAGGAAACCAAATTATTTAACACAAAAAAGTTTACACATACAGGAAATAAAGTTAAGGTTTTTAGTTCAACTAAAATATACAAATTTCATTGTTTTTTTTTTTTTTTTGCAACTGTTTTTAAGTATACATACAAGCTTCAGTTTTCAATGACTTTTTTTTGTATTTTTTTGTTTCATTAGGAAAAAAAATGTACATATATACTTTTTTTGTATTATCAAAGCGCAGTGGGAAGTTTTGTTGTATTTCATTTTGCCTTCACTATAATCAAAAAAGTAAACACAGAAAACTTAAAAAACATTAGAAATCTTTGAATATAATGCAGAAATAAAACTTAAAGCTCAGATTTATGACTGGCCAAAGAAAGCTCTAGAAGTGCAAGGAGAGAAAAAATCAAAATTATCGCTAGCTAAATATATGAAAATGTTGAATGGCGCTAAGTAATGACTAATATATGTATATATATATAACTATCAGGTGATAATTAGTTAAGATATAGTAGATACATGTCAAGTACGTATATAGATAAGAAATTCTTTGTTAATACATATATTATAAGAACTATATATAATATATAGCTGTGTGTGTGTGACTGTTATGTAAACTGTTGTCCACATGTTAACAGAACACGTCTATCCAGATCGTATTCCATTCATAAAATCACTCAGAGCCATAAAGTGGAGCACGTGTGTAGTAAATCCAGCTTAAATAAAGTACACATATATACTTAGTATATACATATTAAAAGAGTATTTACAGAACTGGTTTATCCCGATCGCATTTCATTCATAAAAATCAGTATTTAAGAATTGCTGCGAGTATAGGGCAAGTTGGGTTGAAGAATATATATTTTATATAAAATGATCTGTTTGTCAAAGAACAGGTATTTCCAGATAGTATTTCATTCATTAAAAGTCAAATCTAAATATGTGGGCAAGTCCAGATTAGAAAAATTTCTTGTAATATACATATTTAATGTCGCGAGCAATGCATGATTAGAAAATACTCGATTTACTTCTATATCAAGATATGAGATTAGTTATTGTTGGGCTATCATCATATGACTAGATATCGTAAGCATTTGTTTAAGCAACACGTTTATTCAGATTACATTCCATTTAAAAAATGTGCGGGCTATGAACTGCATGAACTTTGTGTCTATACATCACGCCTATTTAGATTATGCTCCATTTAAAAAATCCAAGAGCTATGAACTGTGGGAAAAAGAATACATATATTTAACATAATATAATAAGACTATTTGTTTGGCTCTATAGAACTTGGCCAGCCACAACGCCTTCCATTCATACAAATGAACGCAGAATCGGAGCAAATGCAGTTTAGCGAATTCTTGTAAAAATACATAAATATTATTACATAGATAATGCTAAGCCGAACGTACGCCACTTTTAAGAACTGGGGCGTGTGTAGGGCAATTCAAGATCAAGAAAACTAGCCTCCAACTAACTAGCCTCTGGCCAATTAACGTGTGGCTCGTGCCCAGGTGAACTACCTCATGGCTGATTATAATGCTAATTAATGGCAAGTCATGTTGTTTTGCCAGATCGAACGCTTAGACGACAGCACGCCTAAGACTCATACGAGTTACGATAAAAACCACTCGGCAATGACGTAAAATTGATGAGGATCTATGAAATGAACGAGTCAAGTCATAAAAATAGAAAGAGAGGGAATAAGTTGGTAGAAAGAATTAGTAATTGGCTCGAGCTGCATTTAAAGCTGTTCCTTCAAGATGTCAGCTTGTTTTGATAGACTTTGACAGCAAAATGAAGTGTAATTAATATAAAGCCAAATGAAATCTCTCTTCGAATCCAAGAGCTGTGGAATCATGCCAAAAGCATTTACTTTAACACAAAATTCATCAGCGCAACGTCAGTTACTACAGGTGCTTAAGTCGCATAATAAATTTAATTTAAACTCGCGTGATTCATTTGCCCACAATTTCAAAAACTCAACTCAAGTTCGAAAATTTCGCCCTGCCAATCGACAAAAAAAAAAAAAAAAAAAAACCAAAGTCGACCCAATGATCTAAGAAATGTAAATTGCAAAATATACAATGAACCTGCTCGAACTGTTAATCAAAAAGAGAAAAACTCACAACACGACTCAATTTGTCACTCAACCAGTTTTGGTTCGAGATACATATATATATATATATATATATAAAAAGATATAATATATACATGTATTCACTTGTCACCTGTCTCTGTGGGGCAGACCCCGAAACCAGTTCCAAGAATTAATGCAGATATTCCAGGGATTTTGTTTACGTTCAAGTCGATATAGTGATACGACTAGCTAATGCATATAGCCAGCTGATATCGATAAAAAATAAAAACCAGAGAGCAGCCTCTACCAACTCGTCTAACATCGACTAAAGATAACTCGCGCGATTCGCAACGCTTCGGTTTTCGCTTTGACTCAGAGTCTGTCATTCTCTGTCGCCGTCTGAGCTCGGGCTTTGAGCTTGGCTGCATTGATCGTTGATTTGTATTATATAGCTGGGTTATGCGCTCTGTGCACATCATTTAGTAACGAATCTTGAACCCAAACGCAACGAATATTAAATTTAAACGGAACGCGAGTGTGTGTGGAGCGTGCGCGCGTGCTTCTTTGACAACGAAAGACAAATACAAAAATGTTTCAAAAAAGGATTATCGAATTGTTTACGCTGCTCTTTTACTGGATGGTCATCACACCAGCCATATATCAATATTGCAAGACACAGAATTGGATACGTTGGGATCTAAATATACCATTTCAATCGTTCTCGGATCATGCCACATTCGCGCTTTGCCTGCTCGCTGGCTATGTGACCTTTTATCGCATTGTTATTTTTATCTACATGAAGCTGAAAGTGTGCGATGTTCAAATGTGGCACAAGCTGAAGAAAACTCAAGAGGATCCCGAATCGCAGCTAAAGGATAAATCACATTATCAGGCCGTATCTACAGAGAATCTGGACACGGTTGATGGCAAACCAGCAACTACCATGCCGAAAGTCATACGCACCATAAGCCACCCGCTGCTGGTGGAGAGCGATTTGGCGCGTATTCATATCAAACACGAGACGCGACCGCTGCGCAGCGCCACATTGCCCAGACAGCCGCAGCAGACGCCCATCTCTAGTCCCACGCCCAGTTTGCGGTGTGCACCGCCAGTGCCCAATACGCCGCCCCGCACACCGGGAATGGCCCGCAAGCTGAGCCATGGCATCATCATGTCACCCGATGTCCTAATGGGCACCTCACAGCAGCTGAGACCAACTATGGTCAAGACATAGGATTCACTTCGGTGTACTTAACAGAGAAAGATAGAATTCGCATCCAAGTATTAGCCTTAGCCAAAGAACCAAAGACAAACCCAATTTTATTCGCAATATTTGTCGAGACACAATTTTAGCCAATTTTTTCCGAATCTAACTTACATGGTAGCTCTTCTTGCAACAAGGAATAGATCATTTAGTGAGTTTATATTTTTTTGTTTATATCATTTTAATGTTAGCTAGCGAATACGAGTACTTTTTCGAGTACTTTTCGAAATTTAGTTGCATATATTTATTACCTAGTTCTAAGTTCAGATTTCATTATCTGTTTATCTATTAAAAATATATATATGTATGTATTATATTATTATATGAGATATGCTATAATAAAAGAATGTTCTAGCTGCATAGCAAAAATTGCAAGCTCGTTAAATAAATAACTAATTTTCTTTCTATGGGGGATTACACAATGAAATGTAATACCAGTGCAGAGGGGATTGCACTTTGAAGCTGTTTAAGTATAAGTACATATATCGTATCATATACTTAACGTTATACTTATGTAGCAGTAGGTATTTTCCAAATGTTATTAAACAAAACTGAAAATTCGATACATTTCTCAACTTAACAAAGTGTAAATAAAAACTTCATTCTTGAAGTGATTGTTCCTATGAAAGCTTTATGATAAATTCGCCAAATAGTTGATAAGATATGGCATGTATATTAAATCTTTGAAGTTAAGATTGTGAATGACGAATTTGATCAAGATTTTAATGTAGTGTGCCTCACGGCATTCGTTATGATCTGATAAGTATTCCCAATAAAATTCAATATGAAAGAATTAAGTTTAAATATAAATATCCGTAAGCTTCTCTAGTCCATTTAGTTGCAGCACATGCAACCGCAACTTAAATATTAATACTTTCTTGATATAAAAATAAACAAAAGCTTTTGTGTAACAAATACTAGAGTAGAAATCGTTTCCATTATTCAGTTCGTAGCATTCCTTCAACTGAAAAACAAGTTTCAAGAATGTTTGAAAGAAAGTTTTTGGAAATATTTGTGGTGATCTTATATTGGCTAATATTTACGCCCTTTATCTATAATAAGTTTACAAAAAAGGGTTGGCTGCTGTTGGATTTCGGTGCTTTGCGAGATACAATTTGGGCAGTTCTCATTTTCGGGCTTGTCGATGTGATGGGTTTCGTAACATTCTATCGGATTGTCATGTACATGTACAAGAAATTGAAAAAGTTCGAAAAAAAATCGCTGAAAAAAGTTCATCAAAAGTATAAAAATGATAAAAACGATCTTGAGGCCCAGTGCATAGAGGAGAAATACTTGGACGTTCCGGATGGCGCCAAAAAGCGTACTATTAAATCCAGGCTGCGAGCGCGCTTTTAAATTAAACTCATAGTCACTGTATATTTTAAGATTCTTTGAAACAATGATAAAAATATATATTTATTAAATTAAAAAGAAAAAATTACATACGAAGAGTATTTTTTACATATTTTTAGGTAATATTATGTTTCTGATAGGAATCTCTTGAAGCTTTCAAGAACAAAGAGCACTTTTTACAAGCTGACTGACTAACTCTCGTATAACCGCAAACGAGCTCAAAGAACATCATTAAAACAAACTCCACTTGACTGAGTTGTATTCCTGAACCCGAAGCCAACTAACGTGCGGAGCTAGTAAAATGTGTAGTGAAAAATGATACAAAAAAGAATTGTTGAGATCTTTGTGCTAGTCCTGTATTGGGCAATGATAATGCCCGTGGTCGTAGTGCTTTGCCTTGAACAGAAATGGATCGTGTGGGATGAGAATAATATGTTCTCATCGATTAAAGGGTTCTGTGCCCTTGCTCTGGGTCTGGCAGTATGTTACCTGGTGGTCTATCTACTTGTTGTGTTCATTTATCTGCGAATCAGAACGTGGACCATGAGAGTCTGGGTCAATTACGACCCCGCAAATATAGAAATGATGAATCATGAAAGACAATATTATGCAGATAATGATCCTCGACTTGACCCAAAAGAGGACAACGCATCCATAACCCTGAATATGGAAGATGACGAGCTAGATAGTTCTCAGTCGGTGCGCCGGGCACCCAATGTACAATGCCCAGTCGAGAGAGTGCATCAAAAACAACCCAGAAAGGAAAATCGAAAACAGAAAAGGCAACACCCTCCAACTTATGAGGAGTGTAACAATTGAGAAGAATTAAAAAAAAAGTATTTATTTATTTAAAAAACACAACTATTATTTTGTTTGGAATCAAGACATTAAAGTGAATAATGATAGCAACATGTAAACTAAAATATATTCGGTTGGGGGTGCCATATTATAAATGCCCGAGCAGACATATAGAACAAGCAAAGCTGCTCCAAAGCTGTTCAGTTTACTTCGAACAAAAAGTTTCCAATACAAAAACTCAAATTTTGAGAATTTGTTTGTTTTTTTTTAAAGGTAAAATATTTGAAAAAACTATTTTTTTATACAAAAACTTTGCTTACGAATAATAGCTCCGTTAATGACCTACTCATTGACCGAGCACAATGCCCAAACTCTATACTTGCCGTATTATATATAGACTAGCGGGTATAGCCCTGCCTTGCCCGTGGCACGTATAAAAAAAATGTTCTCAAAAAGCTTTGAAAATGATTTTGAAACTGATCGGACGGTAAATAAACAACTTTCATACAAACGTTTTCCGCCAATTTACCACTTTTGCAAATGGAATTTCCCAAGTCGTTGAAACACGTATTCATTAAGTTTTTATGTAGAGCTTTGAAAATAATTTTGAAGCAAATCGGAAAAAAATAAAACGCAACCCATAAAATTTTTAAATTTCACTTTTTAACGAGGATGCTTTGATTCTGTGTAAAATGTGAAATAGGTCTCAAATGATTTTTCTTATGGATCCTTGGAAATGCATTTAACCGCGAAACGTCACCCACCAAAACTTTGATCCCCATTTCCACCAAGGAGGGATGGATTTTCCGAAAAGTGTGAAACACCGCCTCAAATGAATTTGAGCAAAGATCCTTGTAAATGAGTTTTAGGCCGATGGTTAACAAAAAATTTCATACCAACGATTTTTGCTAATTAACCACTGTTGTGGGTGGAATTTTTTAAGATCGGTAAAACACGTATTTAATAAGTTCTTATGTAGAGCTCTGAAAATAAGTTCGAAGCAAATCAAATTAAACTTAAAACTTCACCAAAAAAGTCTTAGAATCTCACTTTTTACCGAGGATGCTTTGCTTCACGTCTCAAATGATTTTTCATATAGATCCTTGAAAATGAATTTGAATTTGAGCGCAAAACGTCAAATCTTTGACCCCCATTTCGACCGAAGATCTTTGAAATTGACTTTGAGGCCGATCGGTTGGTGAACCAAAAAGTTGTATACAAACGTTTTTCAGGATTTTTTCATACTTGTGGGTGGAATTTCTCGAAACCCTCGCATAATGTAACTAAAGTGAAAATTTCAGCATCCTAGCTCTTACGGTTTGGGTTGTGCGTTGATCACCAATCAGTCAGTCAGTCAGTCAGGACAAACAATTATATATAGAGACTTAACCACAAAAGCTATACAAACGCATATGGTATGCAACCGCAACTTAAATAATAATAAGTATGGGTCATAAATATAAATAAAAGCTTTTGTGTAACAAATACTAGAGTAGAAATCGTTTCCATTATTCAGTTCGTAGCATTCCTTCAACTGAAAAACAAGTTTCAAGAATGTTTGAAAGAAAGTTTTTGGAAATATTTGTGGTGATCTTATATTGGCTAATATTTACGCCCTTCATCTATAATTACTTTACAGGCAAGGGTTGGCTGAAGTTTAATCCTTTTTATTTTAATGAAACAATTATGGGAGTTTTCATTTTTGGAGTTGCCGATGTGATGGGTTTCGTAACATTCTATCGGATTGTCATGTTCATGTACAAGAAATTGAAGGAGTTCGATAAGAAAACGCTGCAAAACGTGCGACAAAAGTATAAAAACGATAAAAACGATCTTAAGACCCATTGCATAGAGGAGAAATACTTGGACGATCCGGATGACGCCAAAAAGCGTACTATTAAATCCAGGCTGCGAGCGCGCTTTTAAATTAAACTCATATTCACTGTATATTTTAAGATATTTTGAAACAATGATAAAATATATATTTATTAAATTAAAAAGAAAAAATTACACACGAAGAGTAGTTTTTACATATTTCTAGGTAATTTTATGTTTCTGATAGGAATCTCTTGAAGCTTTCAAGAACAAAGAGCACTTTTTACAAGCTGACTGACTAACTCTCGTATAACCGCAAACGAGTTCAAAGAACATAATTAAAACAAACTCCACTTGACTTAGTTGTATTCCTGAACCCGAAGCTAACTCACGTGCGTAGCTAGTAAAATATCGGTGTGAAAAATGATACAGAAAAGACTTGTTCAAATCTTTGTGCTAGTCCTGTACTGGCTTGTGATAACGCCCTTGGTCGGAGTGCTTTGCCGTGAACAGGGATGGATCGTGTGGGATGAGAATAATATGTTTTCATCGATTAAAGGGTACTGTGCCCTTGGTCTGGGTCTGGCAGCATGTTTTCCGGTAGCCTATCTACTTATTGTGCTCATTTATCTGCAAATCAGAGAGTGGACCATGATAATCTGGGTCAGATACGACCCTGCAACTATAGAAATGCTTAATCAAGAAAGACAATATTATGCAGATAATGATCCTCGACTTGACCCAAAAGAGGACAACGCATCCACCACCCTGGATATGGAAGATGACGAGCTAGATGATTCTCAGTCGGTGCGCCGGGCACCCAATGTACCACGTCCAGTCGAGAGAGTGCATCAAAAACAACCCAGAAAGGAAAATCGAAAACAGAAAAGGCAACACCCTCCAACATATGAGGAATGTAACAATTAAGAAATATTTAAAAAATGTATTTATTTATTTAAAAAACACAACTATTATTTTGTTTGGAATTAAGGCATTAAAGTGCCAAATTATAAATGCCCGAGCAGACAAGCAAAGCTGTTCCAAATCTGTTCAGTTTACTTCGAATAAAAAGTTTCCAATACAAAAACTCAAATTTTGAGAATTTGTTTTTTTATTTTGAAAGTAAAATATTTGATAAAACTACTTTTTTATACAAAAACTCTGCTTTCGAATAATAGTTCCGTTGAAATCTTTATCATGTAGTCATCCGATCCTGCAGATATACACGAATCGCGTGATTAATGACCTATTCATTGACCGATCACCTTGCCCAATGCGACTTATCGCTTTAAATTTGAGCAAACTCTATACTTGTCGTATTAAATATAGATTTAACCACAAAAGCTATACAAACGATTTGTGAGCTTCTGTTTCCGGAACAGTCCGATTAGTTGCAGTCCGGTTGGCAACACGTTCGTGCGTAAGTTTCGCTAAAATGTTTGGAAAACAAATCGTGGAAGTGTGTACAATAGTTGCGTATTGGGTGTTGTTTGTTCCATTACTGCGCGTCTGGCTGAACTTAAAACTCAATAATAAAACACCTTTCGATTATTTTTTTGAACATTCCGATTATGCGTTATACCTGATTATGGGCTATTTGGTGCTTTACCGCATTGTCTCGTATACTTTTATTAAATTGACGTCCTTGGAACTCGGACTGTGGCACCGTTTGACCAAGACGAAAGTGGAGTGTGAGATGCAGCTCGAGGAGGCGAAATCCAATTATAAAAATTTGGATCTTGTCGATGGACCGCCTGCTACAATATCGTATGCTAGTCGTTTACCCCGCAAACGACCGCCACCCCCACCAACCCCCACCCATACACCACCTGCTTCGCCTATGAAAAGCGTCCGACCTCCATCGCCACAAAATGAGATATTCAATGATTGAAGTGTACTTCAGAATTCTCTAGAGCCCAATAGTCTCTGGACTAGATAAATCTATTACGCATATAACCCATTTATAAATATTATTTAACATTAACTCCACTTTACATGAAGGAAATAAAAAGTTAAACATTTTCTCTACGGGAAGTTTATTAATAAAAGTTAGGGATAAATTCCAAAAAATTGGAGCAATATAGAGATCAAAACATAACTAAAATGGTATGTTTTAAGGAATTTGGTAAAGTTTTGATAGTTAAGAATTGCATAAGAATTGGGAAGCAAGGGATATAGTTAATTTACAAGATGAAATTAGGAAACAACACCAGTTTATTATTTAAATTGGCTTCTCATTTCAAAGAAAAGGCTTTAAGGTTCAACAACATAAGCATATACTTTAGCCGTTTGGATAGAGACCGCATAACTATTTTAAACTAAGTATATTTCGCCATTTTAGCGCTGTTTGCTGCCCCCGTAAAAAAAAAATCGTGTGCTTATAAAATTAAGTTAATATTTATTAACAAAATGGTGCAACTAGTTAGAGCCCAAAAAGTTGTATACATGCGTGAGCGAGTGAGAAAATCAAGCGAGAATCCAGAATCAAGTTCAGATCGAATTCACGTTCAAGCTGTGCGAGCGTGTGTGTGTGTGTGGGAGTGTTTGTGTCTGTGCACAGTTGCTATTGGCTGCATGCAAAGTAGTTCATGTGTGTATGTGTGACAGCTTCTGTGTGTGTTGCGTGGGTGTGTGTGTGTGTGTGAGTGTGTGTGTGTGTGAGTGTGTGTATGGGTCATATTTGTTTGTATGGTTAAACAAGTCGTAAGAGGCATAGCAAATGAGAAAGTGTTGCAAAGAGAGAAAAGAAAAATAGAACAAAAGCTAAGCGCTAGATAATGAGAAAAGTTAAGAGCTAGATTTAAGATTAAATTAGAGATAGATAAATGTATAACTATATAGTTTAAAGAATGGGTTGAAAACGAAAAACGTGCCGTGACTAAGCAGTTGACAGTTGGCCAGTGCTGTTAGGCGTCACTTAAAACAGTCCACCAATTTCTAGGCAATTCGATAGTTGAATTGTCCAGTGTTGTTAAAAGGTTATTTAAGCTTTCAGATTTCACGTCAAATAGAATGAGCTAACCCAACTTTTTTAATCATGTCATGAAATTTAATAGTTGAGCAGTGCTGGAAAGCAACACAAATAACACTTTTGTATGCGTCATATAGTATGAGCTAACCCAACTTAAATAATTTCGTTGAATTTTCTTAAAGTTTCCGCTGCAGTTCTCTGTTTGACCCTGACTGACTTTGGTCACTTTCAGTTCCTGGAACTGGTTTGACAAAAATAAAACTCAATTGACTTTGAGTTAAAACTCAAAGGTGAAATTCGAGCGCCCGTCAATTATTGTCAACTCATGAGCGTCCTCATCATGAACAGCATCATCATCATCATCATCATCATCATCATCATCACCTGGCGTTCAATGCCAAAGACGCATATGGCGTTAGTCATGCAGTTATCTTATATATAATATTGCAGTCTCTCCGTAAGCCCTTAGTCATAGTAACTAGCACACCTGTTCAACTGTTTAGTCCCATTTAAAATGTATGGAAAATTACTGGGCCAAAGAAACAAAGAGGAGAAAAACCAAAACTCAAGCGATTAAGAAACGAAAATATATTCCTGGCAAAGGATTTAAATTTTCGTTGCGTTAATTTTTGCAGACAATTTGCAATTTCGCTTTCTCTCAAACGACTTTTATCGATTTAACATTTTAGTATTATTTCTCTTTTTTTTTTTTTTTGGATTTTGTTTGCAAAAAAACTTCCCAACTACTTACTGCTGGCATAAGTTGATCTGTACTTCGGACGCGAGTCACCTTGTTTTTGGTAATCATCTTCTTGACGCAATGCTCCACCTGTACGTTCCACTTCATGAAGGTCACATAGGCAATGTAGATGGTAAACAGGATGAGCGCCTCCCACCAGAAGATGCGATTATCGCGAAAAAAGTAGATCAATACCAGCAAACTGATGCTATAGAATGAGCAATCGCGAAATAGTGGCCACCAGGTCAACGATAGGACCGTACGGGAGAATAACGCACACATGCCAATCACGAAGAGAATGTTAAAGACAGCAGATCCAACAATCGTACCAATGCCAACATCATCGAACGACACGAAAACGCCAATGACACTCGTGAAGAGCTCCGGGGCACTGCCACCCGCCGCCATAAACGTTGCGCCGGCCACATCGTCCGTGATGCCGAGCTTTTCAATGATTACGTCAAGGGAAGGCACGAAGAATTCATCGCAGACAATTGCCAGCGCCACAAACATATATATAACACCGATAATGTGCAGGATGACAGCGCCGTTCTCAAGCTGTTCTTTCGTGAATAGGTCCTTTGGAAATAATGGCGTTTTCGTGGTGTTTGAAATGTCGATTAGCGTTTCTGCAAAATAGAGAAAAAAAGAAAACATTTTCGAATTAGTATTGGATGTGACACGCATATTCTATCAGGGGACTTGGGAGAATCCTCAAGAGACCAGTGCAGACACCTTAAGTTGAACATATGACATTTTGGGGCTTTAACTTATTGAGAATTATATCAGGGGAGAATCTTTAAAGGACCAGTGCACCAGACACCTTAAGTTGAATACATAACAATTTGGGGCCTTAGTTAATTGAGAATTATACCAGCATAAGTTTCTACCAATAAGAAACTTTTGTTTTAGTCTGTTAATTAAACTTTCTTTCGAAAATCAAAATTTCAAAAAGATATATAAATATAATAAAATGTCTATCGTTTTTAAATATTGCGTTCTCTGATTTATGGCGTATATTAATATTATTTTAAATTGCAAAATAGGTTTATAGTTAAAAACAGATCTTACCAGGTCCATTAAAACTCCATAGCAAATGCGAGTGAAGATTTGTTAAACGGATTTGGCTACTCCTTATTTTTCAAATATAAAATATTTTTGGATAAATTTAAAAAAAAATAATGAAAAGGAGCCTTTAAGGACCCATGAGGTTGTCAAGAGATTCGTATTATCTAGCAAAACGTAGATTTATTATTATTTTTTATTATAAGTGTAAGTATAAGTAGCTAATGACCTATTACAAATTAAACAGAAGCTAAATTACATTATTATATACTACTATATTCAGATGTGTTGAAACATGTTAAGAATAACTTGAATGCCTGAAAGATTGCTAGCTAAACGTGCCGAATTTGTCATTGCGCATAGTTGGCACAAAATGAGGAAGTCTGACCTTTAGCTAGAGAGAAACGCTCCCAAGACACTTAGAAGCGGCATTTTTTTTCTTACTGCCAGACATAAGTACACATTGCGCATCATATGAGTAAACGATCGGTTACAATTCCCCAATTACACATCCTCAATTAAATAGCACGACCTTTTTGCTGGATAAAAAAAAAAATAAAAATAATAAAGAAGAAAAACGCGGGCAAATCGCTGCTAAAAACGCTTCGCAGGCGGCACCTTTTGTGCGCGCGCGATTTGCCATGGCAATTAACCGCAAAATTATGCAGCACATTTTGCAACAATTAACAAATCGCGAGTGCAACTGCAACCTCAACAAATGCAACTTCAATTGGAGTTGATAATGGCAAATGTTAATGTTTATCATTAATTTGCGCTGTTTTTGTTGTTATTGTTGTTGTTGTCGTATGAGCAATCGTTTTGGCGCGTGTGCCAAACAAATAATCGGCGCGTTTTTAATCGCCCGCGGCACAAAACACTGATTCTCTTGACTGATTCATGTCATTTGTCATACCCTGTACTCATTAGGCGGTAACTGGCGGGTATAATGAGTGCTGCATATATCTGTAAATAAGTTAAGACTACATTGTTATTTTTTCCTGGCTATTCACAGAGTTCCATCGATCTGAGATACTGTAGAGGTTATATATGTAGATCACATTGGGATCTTATTTAATTCAAATCAATCTAACCGAATTATCCCAAATGTTATTAAATAAAAATATATGCTCTGATCTTATATATTAATAATTGTAGTCGAGTCTATGTGTGTTGATTCTTATCTAGCAAGATAGAGGTTGAGCTTGTAAAATATAATTTTCTTTAATTTTATATAACTTATTTGTAGATTATAAGAGCGTAGATAATTAATGCAGAAATTATACAAAAACCATAATGGCAACTTTATAAGAAAATTTACTTTCGGTGTTACCGTAGGCATAACTATAGGGTATCTCGTAGTCTCATTGTATAGCACACGTTGTTGTCTTCGGTCTAAGTTGTTTGTCTGTGCCTGATTTGTCACTTTGGCATAACAAAGCAAATGCTTTCGCTTATACTATTTACATAGTTTGCTTAAGTTTTGTTTGCTTATCCCAACGGTCCGAGTATGTTGCGGCATTATTTCTGCATATTTATACTTTGTACTTGGTCTACAATCGTCGCTGAGTCGTTGACTCACTTGCGGTTGGGCCTCGGTCAACCAAGAACTCAACTCGCTCTTTAATGTGAAACCGGTTGCGGGCGAAAGATATTAAGAGAATCAGCACTGAGAATCGAGCACACTTGCAATTTGCATGCAGTTAACGGGCTGTACACACCCACACACTGCGGTTAACCCACCTTTCGGAAGGTGTTGCAGGTAACCCATCCCCTGCCCATCCCTGAAACCCCTCGCTTAGAACAGAATTAAAAACACTCAACACTGGAACGTGCGCTATAAATCAATGCTACAAATGAATCACTTGCCAAATGCTTAATGAATGATGATTACAGCATTTGCTACACATACCCTGTAAAAAGTATATACTCACGGGAGCAACATAAGCGACACAGATGCATTTGTATTTTGTTAACTAATTGTAATTTAACTTTAACTTAAAATACTTTTCATAAGATATTTGTATTTTTATCTGTCCCAAGTATTTTAGAAATACCCTGTACTATTTACCCTTTACCCTTTGTTTATGTCCAATTACGATATAGCATATATATATTACAATGTTTTTATACCCAATTATTCGTATTAATATATATTCATAGCATTGTCTTTTGCTAAATTTTTCTTCAAGGGTATTTCGTAGTGCATAATCGTGAACTGTTTAGCTTTTTTACGTTTTTACTTGTTTTTACTTAACAGGTAGATAATTTGTAGTTTGATTGGATGTGGGCGGGCAACAACAGAGTCGACTACAGTTAGCTACGGGGGACAACGTTTTGAATATCAAACCAGATCATCGAGAAATTGTGGTCATTATGAGTATGAATACATTTATGACTAAGTGTAAAGCTAGGCAAGCTGACGGAAGACGACAGGCTATGGGGAAGTAATCAAAATAGTTCGAGAAGTAAATAAAGCAGGCGAAGAAGAAAAACAAGTTATATTTACCAGATATGCAAATGGTTGTATAAAGTGTGTACATTAGAAAAATACAGATTTAATTAGGTACGGCAACAAACATATGATAAGCAAGAGGAAGTATGGTATTAAATGAAAATTAAATTAAAAATTGCAGATTATGAATGTGAGAGGAGTGTGCAGTAAATAAACGGGTATATGGCAGGGACTAGTATAATCATAAAAAACAACGCATTGACACAAAAAATATTATTATTATCAGAAGTTTAGGACATATTTATAAGCTATCAGCAACTGAAATATCTCTGGGTTAGGGTATCAATATGGAATTCCAGCTCAAATTCTTCTTTGTCAGTTTCCTCATTTATTCAACATACCAAGATACAAATATACAAAGATAGATAGATGAAAGTTGAATGTTTAGGGACCCATTCTTTATGCACTTCACACTCCACTCTATACTTTCTACTCTATGCCCTCTTAATTCCGCAGCCCTCTTTATAAAAGTGTAACTGATGCATATAGAAACCCTATACAAAGATACTAAAATCTCATGTAATTAAAGCTAATTTCTAATTTGGCTTTGGATGTGTGACATTTTTGATTTGATTATCATTTGACAAACGTAAAATGCGTGTTATCTCAAATAAACCAATACATATGTATATAGAGATCCCAGCAATCGTGTATAAATAGAAGTGTTGATAAAATGTTAAACTAATGTGTTTATTGACTTTGTTTGCGAAGACAATTAAATAATGAGTAATGGGAAATAGCGAATGAATCTTACATTTTGAAGAACTTCACATTAAGATAATTATAACTAAGATAATTATAATTATCAAGCTGAATCTAAGATTTAGATGCAACAACAAAGAATAATCATTTACGAAGTGACGAATTCCAAATACTTTTGGAGACATAGATCAGATGAAGTTCACAGTTTTCTAGACTTTTTATAAGAAACTCAAGCTAAAAGCTACAATATCTTTTGTTCTACTCTAACTTCGCGAGTTAAGTGAAGATATTATTTTTAAGAGTTATAAAAAATAAATCGATTTTAATAAGATTTTTAAGACATGTAGGCAAGCAAATAAAAGCCAAGTTTGATGAAACTGTGGGGAAAGCAAATTTGTTCATAGAATGGAAACTTTATTATATAGTGACCGAAAGATGCTATAAAGAGGAGCTTATGACGGGCATAATCTAATTCTAGCAGATTCGAATATCTCTACTTTTCACGAAAATATATTGCTTATGGCTTTATATATGTGTTCCCCTCAGCGTCACATATTTCATGACAAAATCATAAGACCCACAGCAAGTGTATTTAGATTTAAAGTGCGCCAACCTCTCGAGTTGAGCAATAAAATTTGAATAAATTCTATGCGAAAGGTAAGAACAAATAACTGGTTGTTTATTTTGTTGATTTTTGTTGTATTTATCATATTTTCGTATTTTTTTCAGCTAACATTTGGTGGCATGTGGGCGCGTGCCGTCTCCCTGTCTGCCTATCTGCCCGCCAGCCTACCTGAGTTAGTCAAGACTTGGAGGCCAATTGAGGTAACCAGTTTCAAGTGCCAAAATGCCACAGTCACAATTTGACTAACCGCATGCAATCGAGCCGAGCGTCAGCTCAGAAATCTTCTAGAGCAAAAAGCACACACCCACTCACACACACACACACACACACAGAGAACCGAGCTAGTTATGCGTCATGCGTTGACTCTCGCAGCTGAGTGGAGAACAAAAGCCGCAGCAAAGTCGCGTTCGCATTTGCAAAACAGTTGCAAATTGAAACTCGAATCGCTCAGATGGCAGCCGCAACAGCAGCAACAGCAATACCGGAGCTTTTCATCAGCCATGCCACCATACAGCTGAGGCAGCCATCAGGTGTGGCGCCACCGCGAGTCTACGAGTGGCGCACGCAGGTCACAGGTCAGACGCAGCAGGCGCAGGAAACGCCAGTCGAGCGCATTAGGCAAAGCGACAGCACAGCAGCAACAGCAAAAGCCACGCCCACATACACGCCTCCACGCATCCAGGGCGATGAGGCGAAACGCAAGAATCTGCCAAAAACGCTTTGCAACTTCTTCGAGGCGGAGCGCCACGACAGCGCCTGGAATCGCGTGACTAAGTGAGATGGAACAGTCAGCGTTTTCTATATGTATACATACATATATAAATATATACTATACATAAACATACGTTATAAATTAACCCATTGTGTGCCAATGCTTAAAATAGGGCACTCAAATAACCAACATAATGTGCATTAAGTTATCTAATCGTCAACTTCAGCTGTTATTTATAAGGCTCTTTTAGCAAATCAAAGAAAAATGTAGTTTTAGTTTTGTATAAATAAAAACGTAAGCTCAAAATGTTTTAAAAGTCTTATCGTTGGTTTATATATATGTATTTTTGTATAATTATTTAAAGAGAGCTGTGCATGTCATAATACTCAGCTTTAGTCGAGATAATTTCAATTCAATGCGCGTTAAAGCACGTAGCTAGCATATAAAGCATTTTTATACCCTATAGCTATAAAATAGTAACAAATGGGGTATTTAAAGGTTGTATGCATCATAAAGCATACATTATTAGAGTTGCACAGACAGCTCTGTTTATGCCTGTCCCTAAGAAACTAATATTATAGCTAGAGGTACTAAATGAGGTATTCCAGCTCTGATTTAGTTGAAGACATGTTATTTATCGGCTCTTTATTAATTATATAAAAGTGTAGCTTATTGTATTCGAAGCACAGGCTATCTCCCAATCGAGCACTCAAACAAGTCGGTT
This sequence comes from Drosophila littoralis, assembly GCA_018903485.1. Lineage (NCBI taxonomy): Eukaryota > Metazoa > Arthropoda > Insecta > Diptera > Drosophilidae > Drosophila > Drosophila littoralis. Next base: position 5,427,888 of record JAEIGF010000059.1, on the reverse strand, counting down.
TAATAATTTGTAATACTTAATTTTATAAATACCCTGTAGCCCGTTCCACCGGAGTGAGACATGTTAGCAGCAGCTAATAAAATCAATAACAATCTTGTAGATTAGCTTACTAGCTAATCCTATCGTCCAACCGATTTCAGAATCTATAAGACCTAGAAATGTCAAGTTTAGGAGCTCTGCTATACCCAGACCTTAGCCCACACTATCCACTTTAATATAACCTATTTTGGTCACAAAGTACCCAGAGTATCTGCTACAATCGCCTTCTTCTAACTACTGTAAACAGTTAAAAAGGGTAAAGAAAAAGTGTTAAAATAATATTTTACCAACTGTGTTATGTTATATTATCTTGTATACGTATTATACTCTATAGTATAACAGATTAACTCTATGGTATAAAAGCTTAAGGGTTTCTTTTGTCACTGTCTCGCACTCTTTCTCTCCATTTTGCTATCTCTCTTGAGGTTTTCCTTATTTTAATAATGTCTACGAGTCTACTGTGTCCCCATTTCCTGCTGCCAACAAAGCGTAATTAAATTCACCTCATCTATTTTTCAGACTTCTTCACACTTTATTTTTATATTAAATTTATACACTCACCCCCAATTTAAATATTAAAATATTATGCTATTATAATTTTCGAATTAACACTTTGTATAATAGTGCTAGTAGGTGCTATAATTATGCATTTTTAATGAGCTTAAGAAATGTTTTTCTATTTTTGTTCACAGCTTGACGTTTTGATTATTTATGAATGAAGAAAGTTCAGACAAATAATCATGTCACGTTCAAAATGTAGAAAAAAGTTTTATTCATTTCACAAAAACATTGATAGCAGATAAATTATTAGCAGCTACGAATATATTCATATAATTAACGATAAACTTGATATCTTAAAGATATTAAAAGAACTGGCTGCAATGGGTTAAGTTCAAGCGTAATTAAATGCTGCAGATAAGAAAATCAAAAGTAAGCACAAATAGAGAGCAAAAAACGAGTTAACTCGCTCGCTCGATTTTTTTGTTGTCTGTTTTTTTTTAGCTTTTTGCTCGTTTTTTTGCGACGTCATCAATGTGCATAAATCACGGCTGAACAAACGCACAAAATTACACGAAGCCGACGCCATTGGGCCGGAAGTTCATTATGGGTAAAGGAAGCGGTGCCCTGCAAAGCGGAAGCTAAGTGAGTGCCCTATATATACACACATATATACATATATATATGCATTAGTATGTGTATGTGTGTGTGCTTCGATAGTAGCCGAATGGTTTCACGCTTTGTGAAGCAGCTGCTAATTTATCAGAGAGACAGCGCGCTTTGGCACGGCGCAAGTTTCAAGGTAGCGCCGGCGAATCGATTAGCGGCCACCCAGAAACGAATGGAATGGGAACACAAATATATGAAAACGAAACGAGAAATGGGTAACGTGCAATGCACATGCAAATTGACAGCTTTGGGTATTGCCTGAGCGTCGTCGTCGGCGTTGGCGTTGGCGTCCCTGGCCCCGCTAGGGTTGTCAAGTGGGCTGTTGAATCAATGCAGCAAACTGAGCCAACTGCCAATGTGGCAACGTTGAACGAGAGCCACTTAAGCCTTGCCACATAAACTTTATGAGTTCACAGTTACGAGCTGAGCCTGAGCCTGTCGTTGCGCCGCTTTGATGAAGGTTTTAAGGACCGCAGCCACCTGCAAGCCCTTAGGCCCACATTTTCGCAGCGTTTGCACACAAGTTTCCAGTTATTGTAAAAAGTTTGTTTCTGGCCGCCCTACCCACCCAAAAAACAACAACAACAACAACAACAGCAACAACAACACTCTGTAGCTAATCAGGCTCAAGGCGTGCTCCTTTGGGGCCAAGTCATAAATAGTTAAGAGTTGGGCTCTCCTTGCGGCTTGCCAAATGCGAAAATTATGGTTTGTAGCTGTTGGGAATGCGAAAAACAAATAAAAATAAATTCTCTCACGAACCTGAGAACCTTCTTATGTTATTTATGGAGCATCTGCAAATTTGATCTAACTAGAGTTTAAAAAAGATTTCTTGGTATAAATGCAATTTCCATAAATACGTTCGAGCCCAGAAAAACAACTTTCGACAGGGTCATCTAAACAATATATATCTATTGGGAAGTGCAATTTTAATGCATTTCTGCTCTAGCTTATGTAAATACGCTTTCAAATTCTACTTATTTATTAATTTATGTGTGTTTTTTTTTTCTTTCAATGAACCATTCAATTTCTATGTAAGACCTTTTTGGAAAGTCCAGTTGTAATATAAGAAAAAATACCAATCATTACAGCACGTGCCTGCCATGAGTCAAGTTAGGTATTTCACGATCCAATCGAGAACATTTAAGCGTACTAAATTGGTGTATACTCGACTATTGAATACCCTATTTATATTTGCTTAAATAATTAGTTTGCATTTAGTATTTAGTCAGTTGTGTAAATATTGAAGCAGTTTGCATTGCAGTAAGTACTTAACTTTCAAACTATCTTTTGACAGATATTTTAAATTAGTCTAGCATAAATTTATATTTTGAAATTAGTTTCTCATTGATCGATTTAGAAAGACAATAGTATCTAAGTTGAAGATCAGAGCTCCTAACTTTAAAGTCTAATTAAGGCATTTTGGCTAAAGACTCTTGTTGAAGGTGGCAACCCTATTAGACTTACATATATACATTTGATATAGTTTTTTATTTTGTAATCATGTAACGCTTCAGATAAGCTTTATTATACTTGTCAGTTATGTAATTTTTTTATTTTAAGTGAAGCTAAAAACTCTAAAAGCTAAAAACTTTGAAAGCATAAAATCTCTATTTACATTTCCGATAAGCCCTATAATAAATAATAAATATTAAATACCACCTGCATCTAAGCCTGAAGGTAAAAATATAAATTGCTTTTTTATTTCTGGCCTCCATACATTTACAAAAATCTATAATTATAAGCCAACCGTTTATAAAGCATAAATTTAGCGTTCAGATAATTGCATTTATTTTGAGCGCATATTAAATAGCTTACAACTGAATTACATGTGTTATCAATTATTTAATCAGGGCATAATTGTAAGCTATGCCATAAATAATTTAATCTAAATGTCAACTAGACTAATTAGTCTCCCAATTGAATTTACGTATTTTGAGTAAAATATGATATGCACAAATTTATGCATACACGTTTTATGTAAACTTTTGATGCACGCAAATTGAATTCGTATTTAGTAACCAGTTTTAGCAAAGCGATTGAAATGAATCACTTAGATATAACAGGTGCCTCGGGACCTTAAATAAATACCCTCTCAGTGTGTGTGAGAAATAATAAAGAGAGGGAGAGAGGTGATAATATCATGACTCATATGTGTAGCAGCTGCTGTTTGCATATAAAATGATTAGCTAAGGCTTGGATTGGAATAACCCGTAGAGTTGAATATCTAAAACTCCTGCTGAGTCACTTAAAAGCCAGAGTACAATAAAAATGGTAATCAAAACGCATAAAAGTGCATGTTAAAGTTGATGGCAAACTTAAAACGCACTTAGACACATGCACATATTCAGCTGGCAACTCTGTCCAAGCACAAGCACAAACGCAATAACAGTTTTGGAGCCAAAAGAATGAGACAGACTTGGAAACTTTTAGGTGCATAGAGCATGTTTAAAGCTAATGGCTAATTTAACATGCACATACATGCATATAAATGTCAAAATATTCAAAATTGAACTCTACTGTCTAGTCTCGAGTAAATTGTTAAGGATATATTTCGGACCGGTTTGTACCTAGTTGTTAATTTAAAGTAGCATTATATCAGGTTATATGCAACTAAATTGCATGTAGTTTTCGCAAGCTTTTGCCTTTTTTTTTAGATGCAGACGAAAATCACCTATATTTTCCGTCACGTAACGTATAATCCTATGCTAACCTACTTTCGACAGCGTTTACATTTTACACGAAAATAGTGCCAACAGCTATAAGCTATCTAAAACCAGCACATGACAAGGAATATTAGAGATTTTTTTTTGTATTTCTTTCACATTAAAGACGTACGCGCATCATGTGCGTGGCCCTGAAATTGTCCATATACTACAGACATAGCTGACTACTCTGGCTAAGCGCTGGCACGGTCACACTGGCAATTAATGGGCTCAAAGCAAGGGAAAAAAGTGGGAATGTCAATAATTAAAAGTCGGCCAAATGTTGTCATTTGTCCTCAGCGCCGCAAAGCGACTTCCTGCCGCCCACAAGGCATGCACACACACTCACACACACACACATACGCTATATATACACACACACACACACACACACACTGTACACCACCCGTATATAGCTGTTTGTGGCGTGCAAGTCGCACGTCCTTGCGAGCCTTTTGCCATTGCTGTTGTTGTTGTTGCTGGCATTTTGATTTATCGATTTAAATTTTGTTGCCGTCTGTTTGGTTAGCTTTTCCTTGCGCTTTTCCTACATTTTCACATTAGCAGCTCAATCATTATTTTCTCTCTTATTTTGTTTTCTTTTTTGCCTTTTAAATACTTACGCTAAATATTTTTTTTTGTGCTTTCTCTATTTTTTTTTTACATATTTTGACCGCCTGCCGTTTGGGTCGAGGTCTTTTGCAGCGCTTTTTGGGGGTTTGAGATTGCTGCCACTTCTTCTGCTTCGCTTTTTGCCACCCACGACAAACGTCGTTAACAGTCACGTTAGCGTGCGAGTACGTAACACACACACACACACACACACACACACACAGTCAAACACAAGTGTACTATAAGCTACTGTGTGTGTATGTGTTGTTGTTGTTTTTATTATAGCAGCGCGCGCAATTTGGGTCGATGGTAAAATAGAAAAGCCAAAAGCAAGGCAAAACCAAAAACACACACACACACACACACACACACACACACTCAGAGTGACACGAACATTTCCAACAAAGGTCGCTGCGAGTAGACCAATGCACATTTATTGCTATATACATATGTATGTAGATATTTACACACATACATATTATGCCATATACAGCCCGGGACATATAATTGGGAACACACATTGTATATTTTTCCTTTGAAGCGAATTTACTAAGCAGAATTTTAGCATAAAGTGATACCTCATTTAATTTTTTAATGTTTATAAGAAAGGTTATAAGTAATAGGCCGGGATTCGTTACATGATGGTATTTAAGCGGAAGAAAAATGTGCTAAAGTCTCTTAATGTACTTAGTAGATGCGTCCATAACTTAGCATGTGCTACTTTTGTTGAATCCCAATCCAAAAAAAAGCTTTTGCATAAAATTTTTAATCTGTACATTAAACCATATGTCTAGAAGGATTTCTACTTTTCAACGATTTGCAGATTCTTTATTAAAATTCTAGTTGAACTTCTTCAGCCGTGGCAATTGCTCTTAATTTTATGGCCAGCGCTGTGTGCACACATGCACCTATGTTTTCTGTCTCTCTCTCGCTCTAACTCTCTCCTTTCCTCTCTATCTCTCCCTCTCTTTCTGTGTGTGTTCGCGCGCTTTGTCTGCTCTTTTTGGACATTTTCTGGAACTGCTTTGGTTTCATGTTAATTGCTCGTAGCGTCGCTTGTTCCGGCAATCTGCGTTAATTTTAAAGCTTGATTTACAGACTACATCTAGTCCTTGATGTTGTTGTTATTGTAGTTGTTGTTGCTGTTGTTGTAGCTGTTGTTGTTTTTGCTGCTCTGTTTTATTTCTGATTGTTGTAGCTGCTGTCGTTTTGCGGTTGCAGCTCAACTGCAATTTGCGCCCCAAAGCACACAACAAAATATTTTCGTTTTAGTTTCGTGTGTGTGTGTGTGTGTGTGTGGGTTTCCGTTACACTGTCCCTGCATGAGGTCACATGGGAGCATAACGAGGCATTTAGGCACATTTATATATATATCTAATAGGCGTAAGATGTACATTTACCGAGTTTCTACAATTTGTGGTCATTTAGGAAAAATACATAAACCTCAATATATTAATACCAGCAAACAGAGCAGCATGTATCTTAACAGGGTGTTCAAGATTTATTTTTCTTATTTAGACATATAAAAAATGTGCTTTAAATGTCACTTAATTTTCTAAATAGAAAAATTTAAATTATGATTGTTCCCATGGCAGCTATATAACATGGTTATAGGAAGTATTTCAAAGAAATTTAGGTGAAGTTTGGGTATATTAAAAAACTTAAAGATTTTTACCTATTGTTCAAATAACAGCTATATAACATAGTTTGATAGTATTTCGCACGACTGCAACTCACTTACATCCCGCAATTAAAAACGGAGCCATTCAAAATTTTATAAGTATAACAGACAGAGAACATGCTTACTGCAACCGGCTCCTTTAAAATGCTACACAATTAGTTTAGTTTTTATAAATATATCACACATTTTCTCCATTGCTCCATTTCTCCACCCTCTATAGAGTATCTCTAAAATCGAATAAGCTGCATAAAATTTAACTCGCCTGCCGCTTGTTTTGGCCCACTCTTTTGTTGTCGGCCACTTTGCCGCATGTGTGTGTGCAGCAGACAGATAGAAAGTGAAACAGGCGGGCGCAAAGGCATAAATAGAGAGAGGGAGGGAAGGAGGGAGAGAGGGAGAGAGAGAGAGCGAGTGGTGAGCTGCCTGGGAGACAGCACAGTTGAGTCATTAAAATGAGAAATGGCTGCAGGGTGCGCACGCCTAGGCAAACATTGTGCCACGTCGTGTTTAATTGTTGTTGTTGGCCCAAAAATAAAAAATAAAAAGTTCTGTGTGGCCCGCAACGCAAGCAGCAGTTGGCCAAATAAAAGGTGAGCACGAGGTTTTCCCAACTTGACTTTGCCCCAAGCCCGGAAAATGCACAAGTGCAGTTGAGCTCAGGCTGAAGAGTAGCTCAGAATTCGTTATTACGATATGCGAGGGTGCCCGTGTGTGTAATTTTTGCGTGTGTGTGTGTGTGCGTGTGTGATGTTTTTGTGTGTGTTAGCAGCTGTTCTGGTCGCTTCAATTATTTATGTTTGCAAACGTTGCGTATACGTAATTTATGCGCGAGTTTATGGGATTGCGGGCATATTGCATATTACGTATACGCCGCGTTCAACTTAGAAACAATTTCAATAAATGTTTTACGATATTCTCTTAGGGACAAACAATATAAATTTTAATAATAAATCATTTTCGTATTTATTAGGAAAAAGAACCAAATGAAATTAAGTAACATATAAATATTATGTATACGCAGAGCTCAACTAAGGCACAATTTTAACAAATGTTGTGTGAATTATCAAAATACAATTTAAAAGAAAATATTTAACGCATGCTTTTAGAGGAAAGTTAAAAAAAAAACAAATATTTATTTAAAAACAGCCCAATGAAATGAAGTAACATATAAATATGGCGTATAAGCGGGGTTTAACTGAGAAACAATACAAATAAATGTTGTGTGAATTCTCGAAAAACAATTTAAGAATAAATAATATGTGTATGGACTTGAAGATAAGATTCAAATAAATTGAGTAATATAAAAATATGACGTATACGCAGGATTAAATTGAGAAAAAAGTTTCATAAGTGTATCAACGTACGAATAACCTTTAAGAAGAAATAACTTGCGTGGGATTTTAAAGAAAAGTTAAGAAAAAAATAAACTTATTTAGAATTATTAAATATACAGCTACAATTTTAATAAATGTTCAATAGTAAACTTTCAGAGACGAAGTCACAATAAAATAAAAGATATATATTATTATATATTTGTATATATTGTATATATATTTAGATTTTTTGTAAACACAAGCGGAAATTTTACCGAATGAATACTTTTTATTCTAGCAGTATCAAGCTCAAAGATCTTTTACAAAAATATATATAGAATAGCAGCCATCATCAAAAATAATTTAAAAGGCTCAAATATAAAATAAGGAAATACGTGTTTTTTACTCTTTTTATTAGTTTTTTAATGGAAAGCTAACCAATTTGATACTATTTTAACTAATATTTTATAACAATTTACGCTCGTCAAATTTAAATGTTTCTGTTTTACAAATTGCAATTCTCTTTCATTTCATATTATCATATAATATGGCACATACGCATATACACTTTTTTATCAGTTCGTGAGCTATGCAAGTCTAATTCAATTTGATGCTACGAGAGAAATCTTTATGAACCCCCCACTCCCCCTCCTCCTACCCTTTCTTGATTGAATTGTACATTGCCTGTCGCATAAATCACTTATACAGCTGCTTTCCTCCTGCCGCCTTTGCCTCATTTAAATACAAATTCCATTAGTCATAGTCGCAGGCAAAAGGCCAAATCACGCATTAGCCGTGTTTGTTTTGCGCGAGTGTGTGCATGCGTGTGTGTGTGTATGTGTGTATGTGGGTGTGTACTCTCAAGGAGTACTAGCCCAGATGAAAATCTGGCTCTTGATGACATGCCTATCGCTGACATTTTCAATGCCGTTTCATGAGCTTACAAGACGACCCAAGGACATTTCATCGAAGGTGTTTCGCCCGTTGACAAACTCAAGAATATGCCAAAAGTTTCGTAATGTGTTCTTATATTTATATAACTGTTTGTCCTGTCTGACTGATTGACATTTTGTTCAAAGAATTTTGTCTAACATTTTAAGTGAAAAACTTGGCCACAAAACTTGGCAAAGCCGGGCAATTCCCGCTGGTTATTTATCAAAAAAAGTTAGCTTCCAGATTCGATTCCAAAGGAATCTTATTCGAATTAAAAGCGCGCTCAAAGACAACATTGTAGACATTTCATTCAGAGTGTCCTGCAAGACAATTATCAGGACAGGTCATCAAGATAGACCTGCCTGACAAAAGAGTCAAGGTCTGCAGAATCCCGACTGGGTCTCTCAGAGGTTGGAAGCTAGATGAAGGAAGAAAAGCGCGCTCAAAGACAACATTGTAGACATTTCATTCAGAGTGTCCTGCAAGACAATTATCTGCCGGACTTTCAAAGTTATATTAAAGGCAATTTCGACTGGATCTCTCGGAGATTTGAAGGATAGCTTGGATGGGATTTAGAAATAAGATGTGTGCACTTACCATTGGAACTGCGTTGATTGGGCACATTATCCTGCCGTCCGTTTAGCTCCCGCCCCTCTTCCTGGTCCAGCTCCTCCTCGCCAAACATTTCGCCGGACTGATAAAGGATTTCAGCTTCGTCCTCGTTCGATGTTTGCGATGATTTCACTTGATAAGTGGGCGGCACGTCGGCCATGTTGTTAAACGTGACATCGTTGTTGTGTGCCGGCTGTTGTTGTTGTTGTTGCTGCTTGTGCTGAGTGGCGCTTTTGGGCTTGTGAGCCTGGGCGCTGCAGAGCAGCAGCAGCAAAAGCAACGGTAAGCAGTAAAGCGGCTGAACACGCCTATGGGCGTGCCTGTTGTGGTTGTTGTTGTTGTTGTTCGTTTTGTTAGTTGTTAATGTTAATAATACTAAGCGTTTTAAAATATTTACACAATCGACAATGCACGCGCACATTATTGATAACAAAAGCTTTGCATGGTGTTTGGTTTGTTTTGGTTTCGTTTGTTGTTTTTGTTGTTGTTGTTGTTGTTGTTGTGTATAAGCAACATTTGCGTTTGTTGCTGGCACTTGTTGGCAACATTTGTGCGCGCTTCGTAGACGACCGCGTCGCCGGCGACTGTTAAAATCTATCGTTGTTGTTGTGCTGTTGCTGGCTGGCAGCATGTTGCTAAGGCGCATGTTGCCAAGGCGCATGTTCTTACAGCTTTGAGCTTTAGCTGTTTGTTGTTGTTGTTGTTGCTGCTGCTGTTGTTGTTGCTGCTGCTGCTGTTGTTGTTTTTGTTCTCGTTGCTGTTGCCATTGTTGTTTGCTGCATGTTGTTTGCTGCAACATTGGACCCGATAAAAGTTGTTACTGTTGTTGCTGTGGTTGCTTGTTGTTGTTTTTGTTGTTGCAAAACCGTTTGTTCTCGTTGTTTGGGTTTGCTGAAACTTTCTTTCTTTCTTTTTTGACTTTGCTGCGCCGTCTAAAAACAGTTTGCTCGCTATCGCTCGCTCGCTCGCTCGCTCTCTCTCTCTCTCTCTCTCTCTCTCTCTCGCTCTGGCTTAATTGCTGCTATGCTTTTGCATTTGCACAACTTTTGCTCATTGTTGTTGCAATATCACACAAATTTATATACACTACTATACATAAATAACAATTAACACAGCAACACACTAGACGAGCAACCAAATGTTGTTGCTGCTGCTGCGGCTGCTGCTGACGTTGACGTTGACGCTGACGTTGACGCTGGCCGCAGCATTTCCACTACGTAGAGTTTGCGCTCGTATTTGATGACGGCTCTTGGCCAGGCCATGTGAAGGTATGTGTTTTCTTTATTTTTTGGCAAAGGTAAAGCAACGCTGTGTTGTGTGCGTATGTGTGCGTGTGTGTGTGTGTGTATGTGTGTGCTTGTGGAAAAATTTCCCTGAGTTTTGCCAGTGTAGCGCGCGCGTCAGGACACAGCACGACTAGCAGGACAGCACTACTGACGTTGTTGTGGCGCTGCCAGCGACGCTGGCCGTGTGCTGCAGGCCCACTGGAAGGGATACGACAACGGTCCCCAGCTGGAAGGCAGTCAGATCCAGTTTATGGCAGAGTGTATATTATAGCTGCTATTGGTGTTGTTGTTGTTGTTGTTCTCGTTGCTGTTGTTGCTGTTGCTGCTGCGCGTGCGTTGCTTTTGTTTACATTTTCGCATTTACATTGAACTTGCACGAGCTGTTAAATCTGTAAAGAGAGCAGATGATATAAACAGTTAAAGTTAGTCAAACTGTTTTTGCACGATAGCTTTGAACTGTAAATTGTTCATGCTCTTTCCTGTAGTTTTAACACTCATGCACACACTCTCTTTGCAAGTGCAGCACATGCATACACGCTCTCTGGCTCTCACGCTCTCAGTATCTCTCTCTCTCTTTGTTTTATTTCCCTGCTTACACACGCTCTGCTGCTTATCTCAGCGTTCTTATCGCTGCTCACGTTTCTGTTATTGCTTTCGTTTTCTTCTGCTGCTGCTGCTACTGCTGCTGCTACTGCTGCTGCTGCTACTGTGTTTGTTGTTTTAGCTTACGCTTACAATTTTTACTTTCATTTAGCTTAGTAGGTAACACTCACACGCACAAGCAAACACCCCCTCTTTCGCTCTCTCTCTCTCTCTCTCTCTTTCGTTCATTGCTTCATTTTTTATGTAGCTGCTTGTGGCTGTCTCTGGGCTCTATGTGCGGTTACGTTCATTGTTATGCTTTGAGTAGCTGCCGCTAATGTCCTACTCCTCACCCACCCACACCCACATCCACAGCCCCTAGCTCTATGTGTCTGCGTGTTTGTATGCTTTTGAGTCTCGCACTTTTCACAGCTAGCTTGTGTTTTTTCTGTTTTCTTTTTTTCTTGTAGTATTTTTAGCCCTAGCCCAAAGCTTAGCCAGGAATTTCGACTCTGCGGGCATTATTATTAATTATGGCATTTGATTCTCTAGAGCTGCGTATAATTTTGTTTAGCTGCAAATTGCGTAACATTTTGTTTTGTTGTTTTTTTCTTGTTTTTTATTTTTTGGGGGTCGCCGCATTTAGCCTTTACATATTTGAACATTAAATTGATTAAAATTCTAAACGCCAATTCGGACTTACCCCAATCTATCACTTTGTATAAGATTTGTATGACTTTGTCTTTTGGTTAGAGAAAATTTGCAGCTCTTTCACATTTATTCAGAACTAACTAACTGTAGCATAGTGTTAAGCGCAATTTTTTTGTAACATTTTAAATTTGACCGTAATTGTTATATTACCAAATGCTATGAAATATTCTCTTGCTTAAAAGTTTTTTGTTTTTTAATCTTATATTAGTTTAATAAAAAAATCATTATTTTTATATAAATAATATAACTCAAATGGGATCTGAAATTATGCACAAATTGGCGTTTTTTATAATAATCCAACATGCATGAGTTTTAAAATAAACCTATATATGAATACATATAATAATTAAATCAGAAACTTGTTTTATACGTTAACTTTCATATCCGCTTTTCAAAATGAAATATATTTTCCGCTTTTAGTCGAGCTTATTCATTTTTTATCTTTTTTTTTATATTGTTTTTTTTTTTACGTTAACTGTTTGATATTATTTTTAAGGATTGTTATTCTGTACAATTTTAAAAAATATTGTCTTTTCTATCTATATTTCATTACACATATATATTTTTTTTTAAATCCTCCTTTTTAAGTTATGAAACTTTTTCTTATAGTTTTTACAATTGTTTATTTGTAATTTGTTGCCTTTAAATATAATAAATTCTTTTTATAATATTTAAAATATTGAGAGTAAGCCTCGAAATTTTCAATGAATGGTAACTTTGCTTTTAAAGCGATTTGATTGTTATTTTTTCGATAAATTTATTTTCTATTAGCCTTAGCTTTTAAATCTTGAATCAAACTGAGTTGTACAACACACCTATAAAAATTCACACTTGCATTTAACATGATTACTTTTTGCAACACTATATTTTATAATTCAAACAGTTTCAGCCGAGCTTTCGATGCCGTTATGGAGCGCTTACTGCTTGTGTTTTTGAATAACTGTGCTCGGCATTAATTACGACAACTAAAAGTATGCTATAAAAATGTGCAATTAGTAGCTTTCCCTCTCCCACTCATTCAACCGCTACAATTTACGGTTAAAGCTGCGCTTCTTTTGAGCTGTGCTCAAGTTTTGACAACTATTATATCATTTACCCGTACACAGCCGCATTTTAACCGGGGCGGTGCCGAAATTAGGGGCTGCCTATTTTTTTTCTTTCTCGGCTGTCTGTTAAATTTGCTGTCTTTGGGCAGCGACAACAAAAAACCTTTGCACACTGCAAAAAAGCGTAGAAAAACGAAAGCAACGTTTTGACCTCTTTATAAAAAGCCTGAAGGCACGAGAAGACACGCACACGTACACTCACGCAGACACACAAGCACACACAAACACATTTGATACACAATGGTATTAACATTTCTGCACTCACACAAACACAAGCACACACACACAGACACACACACACACAGGCACACACACAAAGGCACACGAGCACAAACACAAGCGAGCGCTCGCCTGTCATTTTTTATTGCTTGATTATATAAAATTTGGCTCGGCTTTAATTTTATGGCACTAATTTCAATATCGTTGTGATTTTGGCAATTTGCTTTGTTTTTTTTTAGCTTTCATTTGTTTTTCCAGGCAACTCTTTTCTAGTAATATTAAAGTGCAATCATTTTTCAACTGTTCACACACGATTAAAAGTTTCTGCACACACACACATCTATATAGTTTTTCCTTGAACGCACCGTCCGCTTATTGGTCCTGCGAGGATGTTGTCAGCGCAGCGCACGAAAACGTTTTGTGTCCTTTGCCAGCGACCAGGCACGAGTCTGGGGCCACAGCTACAAAAGCCGAACGGGACAACGGAACGAACGAACCGACGCGCACACGAGCTCCGCTCGACTGCTTCCAGTCGTGAGCTTGCACAGGAGCTGAGCTTGATTTCTGCAAACTAGTCACATTGCCGACACGCGCGCTCTCTCCCTCTCTCTCTCTCTCTCCCACACACACATTTGCGCGCTCATGCTATGTGCCGCGCTGTGCTATTTCGCATTTCTTCTTGTTTCAATTTATAATTAATTAATTTATTATTCGTGCGTTTTCATGCTTTAATATTAGCTTGCTCATACTCTAGTTTGGCTCGCTCTTTCTCGTTCTCTCTTTCTTCTTTTTCTCTCTGGCTGAGTTTTGCGCTCTGCCTTCCAGTTTATAGCAAACTTTCAAGCGCAACTGAGAGAGAAGAGCGTCTGCCTAGCTCAGGTAGAGTCTGCTGCCAAACAAACAGCAGCAGCGCGAAAAAAAAAAATTTGTGCCCGCGTTACAACACTTACAAACACAAACACACACAAACACACACACACACACACTCACAAAAACTCACACACACTCATAGACACGCGCACACACGCACGCACATCCTCGCACAATTGTATTTTGATTATGCCCGGTTCGGTACGCCGCATAGCTTAGATATTTCTACGCACAACAATGCGACGTCGTGAAACCGCCCCCGACCAACCCCCCTCTCCGTAGCCCTGTGCCATCCCTACCCTGCCCGCCCTCACAGCAGTCCATTGATAGCCCCAGTTCGCCATATCAAATATTTATAGAAATAAAAAAAGGAGAAGAATATACGCATACAAATAAAGACAACGAACTGGCTATGCCCTAATTTAACACATAATTGGATAATAGATAGGCGATAACAAATATAAAATACTAATATCGCCTTTAAAGCTTCCCAAGTGAGAGCTTTGTGATAATGCAGCAATCCAGCAATCCAGAATGAGCATAAGGTATGCAGAGTATGAGGGAGAAAAAAACCTTGCTATCATCAAACTATCCCCGAGGCGATAGGCCTGATGATAGCTGATAATTCACTTTCTTATCTTTTGCTAAGAATGGTTTAGTTAAGTCTCTAAACTAGGGCTAGAACGTTTGGCAAGCTCTATTCTAGGAAGAATTTCCTCTACACTAATAAAATTGGAATTAAAATAAATAATTGTAATATAATATAGATTGTATTAGAAGTATTTAAGCGTTATTCCATAAACTTTCTAAAAGACAATCTAAATTAATAAACTGAACCTCTCCAACGTTTCTAGGGTATACGAGGGAAAGAAAGAAAAAAAATTGAAGAGCAGGCAAGCGGGGCAAAGTTTTGCACGTTTGTCATAGAAGTGAGCTCTAATAGGCATTTAGATCATTTATTTTATGCACAGTCTTATAATAAAAACGCCAAAATATATCATTTGTAATTATAATTTGTGGGCAGGCCCCGAAACGCGCATAGGATATGGGGAACGTGTAGCCCCATCTCTGGCCAGGACACAGCCCTGTCTGCACTTGTCAGATGATAAAGATATTTTTACAAAAGCCGCTGCCAGCCAAACAAATGGCTCAAGTCAACTGTGGCCAAACAAAAGAGTTGCATAACAATGGATTTAAGATACAAGAACAAAAATAAACACGAGACGCAATAGACAAACTATAAACAAGTGGAACCTATCCACCAGATGCCCTGCAGCCCAAAACTGTGCGGAAAAAATCCAACAAAAGCTGCTTGTCTACAAAATTCTATTTAATAAAATACTGAAAAGCCAATTTGCTTGCAGAAATAAGTTAGTATAGTATGGAAAGACATAATTTATAATCATCTAACTAGCTGCAAATTGTTGGATGATGTGGTCTTACGGGAGGAGAACTCAGCATAGAAATTTGTAATATTTATTTCATTTGTGCATTTTGCAAATGATATACAAGTTTAATTGCGTTTTTAGTGTTAAATTCAATATTTCGTTTTACTACGCTGAATCGAGATAAAAACTCGCTAAAATTCGCAATGGGTTTTAGCCATAATCGCCTGAAAAGGCGTGTTTCAAGTATTACTAATTCCATTCTTATCATTCTGCTACAACTATTTTCTCAATTGAACTAACATCAATAAGACTCTTCTTTAAATGTTTACATA
Organism: Drosophila littoralis; assembly: GCA_018903485.1. Taxonomy (NCBI): domain Eukaryota; kingdom Metazoa; phylum Arthropoda; class Insecta; order Diptera; family Drosophilidae; genus Drosophila; species Drosophila littoralis. Next base: position 5,412,332 of record JAEIGF010000059.1, on the reverse strand, counting down.
ATTTAATTTGAGTATTTAAGTTTTCTAAATGAAATTAACTTAAATACATTATTAGTAGCATAAATAATAACTAATTTAAATAAAATACATTACAATATACTTTTAAAATTTGTAAATATTATTATTTCATTTTCCTCTTTGCTTATTGCTTACTTTCGCTTCATACTGAATAATAGTTAAATTAAAATTAATTTAATTAACTTCAAATCTCCGTAAATAATTCCAACGTCTAAGACTTCCCTTTACCCGTAAATAGAGCCTGATTCCTTATTAAATTTCTATATAAATCACTTTTAAAAAGAATGAAGAGGTGATTTCTTTTGTTGCAATTCTTTTATAAACATTTATGTACATAGTTAAAAGCTCAATATTTGTACTCATCTATAAATCTCCGTTTGGACCAATGTAATAGATCATTAAATTTACGATATATGCCCGGCAAGAAACAAATTAATCTAAATTAATTTTGGCACATGCCCTAGTATCATTAGTAGAGGGTATACAAACTTCAGTCTCTGCCACCCCGCACACCCCTGCCCAGCCCCTGACTTGCAACACATTGAGCTGTTGCAGGGGGGCAGCTTCTGTTTTGTCTGGATGCTTAATAAAGCATATAATATGATTATTAATCAAATGTGGCGTATTGACTTTTCATTTGCTGAAGGATGCTGGATTTGGAATTAGCTTGAAGCGAACGCTCATATCATAAATCAGTAAAATGTGTTGTGCGAGGGCGAGAAGGAAAGCGAGGACGAGGGCGAGGAGCAGGAGCCGTCGAGCTGGAGAAAGTTTTGCACTCTGACCGTGTGACTGGCTTTAATGGCAGTTTGTTTGGATTGTAATACGGCTGACAGCTCAATGCTGTTTAATGCGCCAAACTTACGAGCTGCGTACACATTTTAATGAATGACGTCGTCAGTGGCAAGGACAATGCCACGCCCACCCAACCACCCCCCGAAACAGCAGCCCACAAGAGCAACCCCAACCGCCCAAGGACAAATACTTTTCGACTCGAGGCGGCGCACAATTTCAATGAACTTTGATAAATCACTGCGAATGGGGGAAAGTGCGGGGATTGCGCAGATTGCGGGGCAACAAGGCCACACCGTAGCCCCACATGGATGGTTGAACTTCCTATTTTGGCTAAAACAGGCAACCCGTCCGCCCGCACAGTGAGAAAACGCCTCAATCTTATTTTTAGATCTACAAAATAGGCCTGCCATTAAGCCATAATTCGTTTTCTTTATGCAAATTGATTTTTATGCTCACAGCGAAAAGCTTCTATTATTTTACTAATTACCATCAGATTACCCAGGTACGCTTCCTTTATTTAGATATCTATAATTGGAATAGCATTGAAATCTTATTTAATCTATTGAGGCTAAATTTATGGGTTTTACATTTATAATCCAAAGGCTTAAGGCAAAATAGAAACTCTGAAAATCTCATGTAAATCAAAACGGGGCAGGAAATAATAAATAATACAAATTAAATTCTGCTGCATTTAATAGAAGTTTCAAAATAAAAACTTTTATTAAGCCTGATTCACGAAATGAAACTAAAGTTGAACCAGCGACTTTTAATTTGTCGATTATGCAGCCATCAGCAATGTCAATTTATGGCGAATCGTTGAAAAATCAAGAAACCCAAATTAGAGTTGAAACCAAAACTTTGGCTCAAATATGTAGAAGACCAGAAACCACAAATCGAACTATTGTGAAAGATTATTTGGAACAATGAACCGAACCAGCAAAATGTTCCTTCGCTTTGCAGGCACACTTTAGCTCTTTATAGAGTTTTCAATATAATAATAATATAATATATACCACAGCACTTTGTTAGCTTATCTTATAATCTTTACTTATCTGTTTATTTTATATGACATAAATATCTACCTATATGTTGAGGAACTGGAGAAATGTACTTTTTTGAAATGTAAGTTTATATGTATAATTCCGAGAGGGAAACGTCGCTATAAATTAAATTTTGATATGCTGCAAAAATGTATCTTATCTTCTTATGTTTATAAATCTGTTTATATAATATAGATATAGAATACAATTATTATTATTATCTAGAAATAATCTTTTAAGAAATTACTTTGGCATGCTTCAGAATGATGTTATCCCTTTATCTTTAATCGTCTGTTTATAATTTACAGAAATGTTATACGATTATTTTTATTATCTAGCACTAATCCTTTGCCAAAATCATCAAGGCTTAGCACTTGCTTTTATTTCCATTCTTTTTCTCTCGTTCTGTTGTTGGCCAAATACTCCGCCGGATCATTTCAATTTGCATATCTTTTGGCTGGTAAATACATACTCACGCCCTCACAGTTCCCTTGTTCCCTTTCTGCTGCCCGAAAGGACAGTTTATCAGCACAGTTAACCACACACAGCTTATCAACTTTATAACATGACACAAAACATGCCCGGCTAAACAGGCATGCGTGTCTGTGTACGTGTGTGTGTGTGTGTGTGTGTGTGTGTGTGTGTGTGTGTGTGTGTGGTTTTGGTTAGTGTGCGCATACATCCCCATAATTACCAGACACTTGAGCCACATACTTAAATCCTTGCCTTTGAGCAAACAATTCCAGAAAATTATACAGCACCGAGACACTCCTTCTCTCCCTCCCGCTCCCCGCCCCCTCCCCCACCCCTTCTCAGTCTCACAATTAGCCACTGTCTGGGCCCTGTTGCCATGTTTAATGCATCTTTGGCTTAATATACGTATTTGCCCAAAAAAAAATACGCATACATTGCGCATACGCCGCGTGGTGCGCTGCACAAGGGGAAAAACTTTCCCCATCGAGGGAAGACGGGCCAGAGGGACACGAATGAGTTGTAGAGTAGCAACCGCATTTACTAGCCACTCGAATTGTAACTCCCATGGGGGAGCGCGCGCTGCGAAATACCAAAAGCAAAAGGCTAAAAACACAAACACAAACGCAACAAGGCATAAAAAGCTGTATAGAATGTTGCAATCAGTTAATTTAAGTGCAGGCTCAAACCGGGCAAAAACAAAACAACAACAACAACGAAAAGTAAGCGGAAGTTCACGGCGTGCTTGGCTAACAGATACCCTAACAAAGCAATAAGCTGTGTACCTTGAACATTACCAATTCAGCTCTTTCTAGCTAATTTCGGCTGTTTTCCGTGTAGAAATTTTAAACTGATTTGTCTATTTTTGGGCTCTCCAGCGCCAGTAATAGCAAGCCAGCGAGCAAATTTGAGAGATTTCGAAATACTTTTTAACTTTGATCCATCTACTTTTTTTTTGCTGGTTCGCTTCACGATTCGAGCCTTGCATTTAAGTTTATTTTGTGGTTCTTACCAGAAAATATGCTTCAGTTATGGTTTATGTGTGGATGTCATTCGCTATTATGATGAGCATTTCGGGTTCGAGCCTCGAACTAGCCTCGATCTAGCTATACTCCAGTAATATACCCTGTACTACAAAAAAGTCTCTTTTGTCAACTATTGTCAATCTATGTCCGACGTCATGCTTCTCTTTTCCATGCATACGCTGTTTACAGGGTATAAAAAGCGTAGCAAGGGCAGCCACGAGTAGCAACAACAAAAAAAAAAATGGAAATTTCAATGTGCATACATATATAAACAAACACGCAGCAGAGCAAGAGAAATCTACGGGCTGCTAAACTGTGGGCAAATGCGGGAAGTGAGAGGAGTTGGGCAGAGAGAGAAGAGGTGGGCTTTTGGGGGGAGGAGAATTTGGTTCTCTGCTGGCAGAAACTTGGGCAGGTTTTGCCAGCTTTGCCTGCGGGCAGACCAAGCGAAACTAAACGCACACCCACACACACTTAAACGCACACACATAGAAAAGGACACACACGCACACACCCACACACACACACACACACAAAAAGCACAAGTGGCTACTAATGCAAATAATTTACAAGTAGCAAATGTGGGCGGTGGGCGTTCAACGTGACAGACGCCGAGGCGAAATGTCGACAACAACAACAACAAAAGAGAAACAAAAATAAAAATAAAATGAAAGGAAAGGAAAAAGCAATGAGAACAGCAGCAGCAGCAAAATAAGAAGAAGACCAAGCAGGAGCAGAGAAGAGAAGCAAGTAAAAGGACATTATGCGTCTTTTCACATTTGAGAAAAAGGACAAATTTGTAAGGACAAGTGTAAGTGAGGAAAGCATGAGAAAACCCCCAACACATACCCCACCCCCATCCGCACACACACACACACACACACACACACACACACACACACACACACACACACATGCATACACTTTGTGTGTTCACAGGCCAGTCGCCATTACACGATGTCGAGTGAAAATCAATGCGCTTAATTTGTGGAAAATAACCACAAAAAAAAATAAATATAAATAAAAATAAAAGTCGAAAAGAAAAGTATGAAAACTACTTATGTGAAAAATTTGCATGCAATACAAATTTGCTGCTTTTCACAATGGTTTAAAGTTTTAAAATGTTTTGGTTTCAAAGCCCAAACTAGGCTATGAGACTTTTAGGATATGTCCAAGCAGTTGGCAATTGTATTTTACATTTTTAAACGTAGCACGAAATTTAAAACACATGTTAAAGATCTGAATAAATTGTCAGAGACACGAGCCATCAGAAGTACATTTAAATTCTAAATTCACGAACGGAAAATGGGTGGAAAAGTGAAAAGAAAAACATTTCGATTACAAAGTTCTGGATGCTTTTAGTAGTCTTTAAATTAGATATATTCATTCTTTTTGCTTATACAGTTTTTAATATAAAATATGTCTTTAACATTAATAAAGCTTGAAACTAATAAATATATATATAATACAATATTATTACTATCAAACACTCAAAATAACTTGAGGTTTAGTAATTATATTCTGCGCCAAAAACTATGCTACGAAATAATCTGTTTCACGCAAGGAAAAGTCAGAGAATGGTTAATGGTATTTCAAATAAATAAAAATCTATATGCCAGGGAAAAGGAACCCCTAACGACTCTATAGGGCATATATATTTTTGATCAGGAAAATAAGCTACATGAATATATCTAATTTAGAGACTATAAGAGCTAGCTACTTAAATGTCGCATATAGGTATAACTGTTCTTGGTAACTAGCATCTTTAAAAACGATACAAATCGATTTTCAAAGACGATATTTGACAATATTTTTCAGAATTGAGCAGCAAGTAAATACAAACTTAATTTGAAGATTAAAAACAAATAGATAATACTTCACATTTGAAATACTTTCACTACCCAATATTTTTTAAAGCTATAACCAAAACTCACGCTGATAAAAGTTGCTAAGCAGGAGTAAAAACAGATTAGCTGTAAATAAACGAATTTTAACACAAAAAAAATGGTATAATATGAATTTTTGGATTTTTTCATATTCATTTGAATGGAACTCACAATGAAATGACAAGAAATGCAAAAGATATATAAAAGTCAGAATTTTGAAACTGTGTGAAGGATATGTCCCAGTCTGGCACTATGGACTACACGCTCTAACTTGCTTCTGCACAAAATTTCGTTGGTTTTCGCCCAACATTTGATCTATTCTCAGAGCTTCAGTTCGTTTAACATTTTTCAGCTCCTGAATTCGGTACACATCATTTGTCAGCTCAAATGCTTCAATAGTTTACGTTGCATGCATGGAATAAAATAAAATATAAAAGCGTGAACAAATAAAGTACAAACAAAAACAAAAAACTGTAACCGAAATAAAAGAAAAAATACAAAAACAAACCGGAAAATTCTTCAACTTTAGCTGACTTTTCAGAATTTTTGCGGCGACATCGTCGGCGGCGGCGGCGGCGTTGGCGCGTGGAGGTAATTGAAGTGACGTTTATGAATGTCATCCGTCAAGCACTCAAGGACATTTACATACATACACACACACACACACAGGCACACACACATACACACACACAGGCACGCACACAGTGTCAGACACACAGGGACATGCGTGGGGCGTTTGGTTGCTTGACAGATGCGCGTTACAGAGATTTTTTGTATACCACACCAATACACACAATGCACACGCACACACATGCACACACACAATGGCACACACAAGCTCAAGTCACATGGCGCATACGCCGCGTTGTCGTCGTGCACCATGGGCAGTATAGAAACTGTGCAGCATTAAATTATAGCGCGAAACAAACAATTTTTAATTCAAAGTAAGAGTAATAAGTTAATTTTAATTATTAATTTGAAGGCATGTTGCTTAACAGCTGTTAACTTAACAGCTGAGTGACATGTAAACAGTTCTGTTAAGTAACATTGTAAGCTTATTAATATCTTGAATATTTAAGTAAATTTGTTATAAATGTCCCATTGTATCCTATGGAGGATGTTAGCTGCTGCTGCTGCTGTGTGTTTGTGTATGTGTGTGTGTGTGTGAGTTTGTGTGTGTTTATTTATGTGTGTGCGAAACAATTTAAAAATAAATACAAGAAACTAGCGCAGAACGTGGCGGCAATGGGTCGAATGAGCGCCTGCTGGGCATCAGAGACGCGGTCGGGGGGTCTATTGCTAACCGCGAGGGCAGAATGATAGATTGAAAAGGACTTGAATTGTGCTGAAAAGGACTAGCTCCCACTCTCCCATTCCCATTCCCATTCCCACTCACTCTCTCTTTCACTCTCTCTGCCAATTTGGACAGTTTGTTTGTTATACGAATTGGACACGTTTTCGGGTTTCTCTACAGTTCATATGTCATTGTCTAGTTCTAGTTCCACACGCATCGTTTCTCATCATTCAAATGATTTGCGTTTTTCAGCTATTTTTCATACACAATTTTTACCTTTCGCATAGCTGATGAGCCGCAACAGAACTCAAACTATTGAAAATATAAAAATAAAGACGTGTACATACATGCTAAACTGTTTGAGAATTAAAGCCAAAGACTAGAGGGTAAAGTAAAAATGAGAAATACTAATATATAATTCAATATACAATTTAAAATTCCTCTAAAATAACATATTTTAAATGAAAACTGTAATTCTTCACTGGAAATTTAATTTATATAAAATTTAAACTTTACATTTGAATTTACCTCTATAATTTTTTGATATAAACTTCTTTTGAACTCGTCAAACATAAAGTCGCTGGTTCAAACTGTGTAAGTATCTAGAATGTAAACGTATCGTACAGCCCACGTGTTGGTCTTTCATCTTATTCTTTGGATGCGTGGCATGCATATGTGGATGCCACAGTGGCGCAGTGCAACACAGTGGCAACCCACTTGGCTTGTCTACTAATTAAAATGCATGCAATAACCTGAAGCCTTTGTTGCCACATTGTTGCTGTCGAGGTTGTTGCTGCTGCTGCTGCTCATGCCACTGTTGTTGTTGGTGTTGTTGTTGTTGTCGTATGCGTAGAAGGACGCACAGTGTTCACAATTTGCACAAAGTGCTTGGACTTGGACTTGGGCGGGGCAACGAGCTGGGGGCGCACTTTTGCTTTTAAGACGAACCAATTTTTTTTAGTATGGCCCCAAGCTGTCCGGCCCCTTGCGCCCGAAGCCAAACTATTGATAGCTTTATAAGCAACATTTTTAATTGTCTATCAACTCGTCTATTTTTAAGCACAAAACTTGCATAAAATGTCCTTGCACTAAGCTCAGCTGGCGCAGGATCACAATTTCCCAGGCGCATGCATTTTTCATAAAAGCAATTTAAAGGTCCAAATGCAGCAACTGTTGCTGTTATTGCTGCTGCTGCTGCTGCTGCTGCTGCTGCATGTCGTGCCACGTGTTGCAACAAAAAATTAATGCAAATTTGCATAATAAATAAACACAATCAAGTGCAACGGCGCAACGAGCAACAAATTTTTGCGTGACTAACACAAAGTGCGGCGCATTGCAGGCTCATTTTTAGACTACCCTGGAGAATGGCAGCAAAGTGCGGGTATATTAGTCAATTGTAATATATTGAGTGTAAAATATTTTTGACAATTTTCAGAAAAGGCTGCCTAACAATAATAGAATGTTTTTTAAAAACTATAAAAAAAAATAAAAGAACTAGAGACAACGTTCAAAATTACGTAAGTCCAATCCAATATAATACTCCATAACTTGCCCCGTACCGAAGCAATGGATAATGCGCGAAATTGAAGTCCTCTATTTTGAGTAAACCTCTTGGGTTTTCAGATCTAGAGTCACCAAATGTGACATGTAGCTTATAGAATAGTATATACTAATCAAATATCTTTCATTTGTAGAAAAAAAAACAGGGTATCGCATAGTCGGATTGTAAAAGCACTAGAAAATTATTTTGTGTAAGCTAAATATAAATCAATAAATAAAGAATTAACCACTTCATAAAAATGTTCAAGCTGTACTTTTATATATGCATTATCTATATAACTACATGTTATGTTAAATGTTTTATTTATTCAAAGCCAAAAGAAGGTATGCTTTCCTAGATAATGTTCGTATACCTTCAAAAACTAGAGGGTATGCACAGGCCGAGCATTGCTGTCTACACACTTCCTGTTGATGCTTTTAAAGTAGTTTATTTACATTTTATGGTTGAATGCAGTAAAGCGATTTACAAAATTAGAGAGTGCTCCATGGAGCCCATGAACCAAATAAATGGATTTGTTGTGACAGTGCATGTCGAAAGGATTTCCTAAACAGATCGAATTAAAGCGATTTGCAGGAACAGAAATCTGCATAAGAGAGTTAGGATCAGAGGTGGGAATTTAAATAATGCATGTCTTTAGTAATGTAAAATAGCGTAAAAATGTATAACAAATTTCGTTTTTTCAGGTAGTAAAAAGCGTCGATTTATGTAACAAATAGCTTTTCAAATAGTTATTAACCTTAGATTAGCTTAGGTTAATAATATTTCTTATTGACATATTGTTTATTTTACGTATATTACTTACCCCGAAAGTATATGTTATCACAACAATATAGAATGATTCGATTTATTAGCCGTTTTTTGGCTTCATGCAGATGGAATTGGTTAATTTTTGCGACGACCTGGGCAAAGGGAAATTGGGACACATTGGTATGTTAATACTCAAGTAAAATATAGTTTATACTCATTCGACTTTATGGTTCTGGGGTGGAACTGCAAACTTCTCCATTTACTGTTACCTTGGGGAATATCGATTTTTGTGTATTTTGTTCGCTTTATGGACTTGACCAAAAAAATTAAAATTTTTTTTTGTCGATTTTACTGAAACTACAGAATTTTGTATTGCTACGCAAGCAATTATACAATGTCAAGGATTTTCTAAGCAATCGTCAAAGTATCTTCCGGTCGATAGCGATAAATATTTGACAGGGTATATCAAATATTTCACCCAGCCTATGCATGCATAAATTGTGCCTCGCATGAATTGTTTGTTGTCTCTAACCAACAATAATGTCTCCATTTAAGTCGCAACACTTTGCTGCTGCTCATTATTTTAACGACATTTGAAGGCAATTGTATATCCAAAAGCAAAACGCATAAATTACGCAAATGACCTTGAGATTCGCAAAGCGCTTTTATTACAAACGTCAAATTTTCGATATCGAGCTTTGAACCGAGCAAGCAAAACGAGTGGGCGAAGAAAAAGAAAGAGAAGCGCCAAGAAACAGAGAGAGAGAGAGAGAGAGCAAAAGGCGGAGAGACGAAGAGAACCGGTTCGCGTTGAACTTGACCCGCTAGCGTAGTCTTCATTTTGGGCAACTATTCGCAGCGCCGCGTGCAGCTATGCGGCAAATCGCATTGTTTACAAACAACATTCTAGAAATTGCAAAAGAAGCAACAGCCGCAGCCAGAGTATATACTAATAACAACTACAGAGACAACAACAACAACAGCTGTTGCTGTTGCCGTGTACATGCGACGTCGCCGCTTCCGTAATGCGAGCGAAAGCTTTTGCGCTCACTGACGATCGCCGGCAACACGATTGCCAGAAGCTTTTCGACCAGACCGCCCAGCTTTTGCGCTCTGGGCAGACAAACTGGCCGCGGCTCTAAGCTAGTTTTAGTTTGGAAATTGACGCGCTGACAGCACGCGGCAAACGGCGACAAGCTATAAATAAATTGAAAAATTACAAATTTAAGAAAGAAACAAAAACAAAACATTTATATGCATAAGCGACAACAATTTTCTGTCGTGGAAAATTGTTTTGATTTTGAATTTCAAGTGAGTGCCAAACAGATTTCATTCAACTTTTCGCTTATGGCCAAAGCAACAAGTCACAAATGGATATGTCTGTGTGAGCCAGTGCCAATCGCTCAAGACATACACACATACACATATGTGTATAGACTGTGAATCAATCGTTTGATTGAGCGATCGATTGAAAGCTTACCTCATTTGGCATATATTATGCGTTAAAAGATCATAATTTGGCAATTAATACACAAATAAAAAAATATAAATTAACTAATTGAGCTCCAAATTAGATGATATATTATTATCCCGGATAAGCTCTTTCTTTAACAAACTTTAACTCCCAAGTAAACTTTCCATAATCACGGTTCAAGTTCGAATTACTTCATCACGATCGCCGCAAAGTGAAATCTGCGCATGGTTCAAAGAGATTTTTATCTAAATGCAAAAAAAAAGTTGTTTCCAATAAAGTTGTTGCAGAAATCTATAAAAACAAAAAAAACTAAAAAGTTGTCGCAATCAAAAGTCAAATTTTTTAATTTCTCGCTGTCAAAAAGTTATTTGCTCAAAGAAAACTTCCCTAAAGGATTTAATTAAATTTTACAATTGGAATAATCATAAATAGATTAAATAAAATAATTTAAAAAAAATGTTTGTTACAAAAAAAAGAAATATATTAAAATTGTATAACTTTTTTCATTATCACTTTTATTTTTTTTAAAAGAAATGTTTTTTTTTCAATTTAAATTTATGTTTAAATTTGAAAAAAATTGTATTCTCGGGAAGTTTATGTAATTTCTTTCCACTTAAAGTCAATTATACTTGTTCTACAAAATTAGGGTTCAATGGTGAACCTGGCGTATACTTAACGTAGCACACATTAATAATTAAGATTAATAAACTTTGCTCTCCAAGCTGCTATGACTTAATGAATCTGCGCCATAGTGGACATTATATATATATATACAAGATCAAAAAGAATTGCAACTTCGCTAAATATTACGAATATATATGTATATATAGAATATACATCGGCTAATGGGAATTGATTGATTGCTAATTAGTTTGTTTTCACTAGACTTAGAGCTTATTGACCCATTCAATAAACCCTATATATATAAACTGCACCCACAGAAACTATTCGTAAACACTTTTTTCTATGCTTTAATAATAATCAATTATAATTGAGAATGCATTTCTAGAACGAAGCCTCAAAACTTGATTCCTATATTTGTGATGATTTAGCTTTTGATATGTTTAGTTATGCTTTTGCTTTTACGTCAGAACTCAACGAATTATATTTATAAAATGATTATACTTTTAACCAAATTTGCACCAAAAAAAAAAAAATGTGAGTTGGTCACACAGAAAGAAAAACTGTTTTCCCTGCTGCAACTAATTTAAATCAACTTAATGATAGTTCTTAGTACATTTCAAAGATTTTATTAAAAAAGTAAATAAATATATCGTTAAGAACATTTTACATTAGCTAATACTTATATATCTTAAGCATTATATTTATTTCGAACTGCTTGAATATTATTTGTATAAAAACGTATATATATATATATATATATATTTATAGGTTTTCCTGCGATACAAGAAAAGCGAGCAGACATTGACGTCACAAAAATTCTAATCAGCTGCCGAGCTCAGTATTTTCGCAAAAGTACAAATTTCCTGAAGTTAATCACCAGCACACACACACACACACACACACACACACACACACACACAGATACACACGCATACGAAGTGCCCTTGGGCAGCAAATAATTAGAATTACAATAAAAATAGGCAAATCGCGAAATCCTCGAGAAAAAATATCAAACCAAGGCATATATATATATATATAATTGAGCGCAATTATTGTTATTACGCATAATTAATAACAAAGGACAAGCATATATTTACATATATATAAAATATATACTATATATATATGCTAAAAAGATCACTTGAAGTCTTGAAGCATCAACGCCTTGCTGATTAAACACGACTCTACACATATATACCCTGCAATTGAGGCACAGCAATTATAGCAAGAAAAAACTTATCAGCCGAAACAAAAAGTGTAAGTGAAATCGTAGCAAACAGCTTAATTATAGAAAAAAAAAACAAGTTTCAATTTTTATTAAAATTGTTATATCGAAATTTTCATTTATTTTATTTTATTTAATTTTCATTTTTTTTTTGGTTTTTTTTTTCGTACAGCTTATTGCCACGAGTATCGGGGCGGGCCGCGTGGCAGTTGGCCACAACGGGGCTTTGCAACATATTCGGCAAGTGGGTCAGTCTTGGATGCGAAATATCAAGAGTTGCCATTACATTATGTGCATAAAAATGCAACAACCAACGACAACGGCAACAACAGCGACAACAACAACAGCGACAACAACAACAGCAACAGGAAAAACAACAACAGTAAGACGTGTCAGCAACAACAACAACAAAATGTTTCATATGTTGGTATTGGCGCTGCTGCTGTTGCAGCTCATGAGCGGGCAAATCGATCCGGTGGATGGCCTCAAAGTAACGGTAAGTTAGTAACTTAGTTAGTTGGCCAACAACCTGACCAGACTACGAGCATTTGCCAATCGACAATTGGGCAATGTCTTTATTGAAAGAGTTGAAAGTAGCCAGCCGTGCGTATACTTGATATTTTGTATTTATCCCACTGCCCAGGCCGGAGTCATAAATTTAGTTACGTTTATTTAATAAGCCCTAAAAGTTGAAGTACGTAACTTAGCCTACTCAGCGCTTAAACCAGTTGCGAATTGTTACGTAAAAAATAAAGAGGCTTTTTATGGAAGTAGAAAAACGTTTTAAAGCTCCTCCTCGAAACTGCCTCAGTTTCTAGTAAGGTCTTTAATAAAACTTAAAGCATTGAAGTTCAAATGAACTGGATCTTTAAGCCTTTGAACTAGCTAATTACACCTTCTCAATTGTTTAAATACTTGATAGAAAAGTCAAGTATAAAACTTCTCAGCTCAGAAATCTCTCTTTTATAATAGGAAATGTATTTGAATAAATATTGTAAGTATATTTATCTCGTCAACAAAATCTGAAAATGCGATTAAAATAGCTTATCTGGTAAATAATATTATCTATTATCTGCGAGCTCTGCAACTACGTGTCTTTTTTTCTTTTTGTAAAGAAATCTCAACTCTTTTTCTATCAATCTTTATTTTGCTGCCCAAGTTCAGCAACATCCGATTTTTGAATAGGATCTAGACCTTATCAGGGTGTTCAGCATGTCTCAGACAGTTGGGAATCAATAAAACAAATTTCGTTTGTACGATAAGATATTCGACACTCACTCATAATAATAATTTTGGACTTTGGTTTGGGATTAATAAAAAAACTTGCGTTACTTCCAGAAAAAGTAAAAATATAATTATAGGGCGAATATAAACTGACACATTTCAACAGGCTCAATAAAAAGAAAGAAACAAAAAAAAAACACCCAATGACCAGTAAAGATTGTTCAAGTGCATTGAATGATTGTGACTACCGATTGTCATCTATAAACATGTATACTATATTTTTAAAATGCTCTAATGAGCTCAAGATAATGATTTTAGCTCATTAAATGATGAGTAATTATAGTGGCCGTTAGATAAGCATTAATATCCTTAACGATAACTGGAAAACTTGGCAAACATTTAACTTTGATCGGGCGATAATCGAATAATTTATGTCACGCACCTATATCAGTCATGAAAATTATGTATGGCTGATAACATTTTTTGAAGGTTGCTCTAGAAACTAGCGCGTGTCAAGCTAAAACAATAACAAAACATAACTACCCCACTTATGGGTGCATATACATATATTGGCATTTTTTGTCTTATTAATATGGACCCTCTTCCGTACACTTGCCTGATTAGTTCAAATATCGGCGGAACATGATTATAGGAGCTATAGAAAGGCAATCGCCGAAATGCAAAATTAAGTGGGTACACTTAGAAAAAATCTGACAACAAATCTGCATTAAAATATTTTAATGACTCAGAATTATAGGTGGATTAAAAAATTACTGTGCCTATTAAGACATTTTTCATACATAAAAAAGTTCGTGAAATAGAAATGTCATTCATTAAGCTGGTCTAGTATTCGCTAGATAGTTTTCCCTCAGTGTACATAGTTTTATATGTGTGCTGCGTATTCGTTTATAAAGCAGCTGCGATCACCCGATCAACAACAAAAACAGCTACGCACATCAGCTGATTGTGCTCAATAAGTAGTTGTGCTCTGGCTGATAAGAGAGTTGAAGTACAAACTGTGACAAGCACAAACATAACCATCTCGCTTCCGCCACCCCCCATGATCGTGACAAAGCTTTGCTGGCAAAACTTTTGCCACGCCCCTCACACTAATGAATGGCACACGAAGCGCTGCCGCTGGCAAAGTTTGCCAGATGACGCGCTTCTTGTGCTTGGACTTTGCCATCCGTCGTCGTGTTGTAGTTGTTGTTGTTGTCGCAAGTGGTGGGTGATGCGTTCGCTACTGAACGAAAAGTTTCGTTAAGCTTTTGCATGCACGCCTTTGTTGTCGTATTGGCGGAGCACAAAAGCGCGCGCGAGAGAGCGGGAGAGAGCGTAGGAGAGAGAGCGCGCTTACAACAATAACAAACGTTTATTTACTTGTTTTTCTTGATTTTGATAAAGTGACTTAAGACCATCTAATCACAACGCCCACCTGGGGAATATCTTTTGGCAGCTAAAAAAAATATACACTTGAACTTTGATACCGATTTAATTTTCCAAACATCGCGTAATGCTGGGCTGAGGCATTTGCTTGCCATAAATCTATTAATAAACAAACAAAAAAAAAAAGTGGTGTGATCTTTAATGATCTTTAATTAATTTCTGTCTGGCTAGCAAAATAAAAAGCTTGGGAAAGTTTTAAATGGGTCATGCATCAAGTGCTGTAGATAGTGCCAAATGATTGAATATGTTAATTACTAAAAGCAAATACTAATTATCAAATTAAAGATTTCGCGAAAAAAAGCAAGTACTAAACAAATTTCTACATACATATTATACATGATTAAATTGAAGTCAATTATAGTTATTTAAAACCTCGTCTGAATAATCATACCCCGCTTTTCTTTGCAGGCCACTCTCATAACGAATCACAACTATCCCGTGGAGGAGCACACGGTGCACACGCCTGATGACTATATTCTCACCATTTACCGCATACCCACCTCCCCCAAGAGGCAGCAGCTCAATGAGACGCAGCAGAAGCCTGTGGTTTTTCTGCAGCACGGCATTCTGTGCGCCTCGGATGATTGGATCATCAATGGGCCGGAGACGTCGCTGGCCTACATGTTCGCCGATGCCGGTTACGATGTGTGGCTGGGCAATGCGCGCGGCAATACGTACTCGCGACAGCATAAGCACATACATCCGGACACATCGGATTTCTGGAAGTTCAGCTGGCACGAGATTGGCGTCTATGATCTGGCTGCCATGCTGGACTATGCCCTGGACGTGAGCAACAGCAAATCGCTGCACTTTGTGGCGCACTCTCAGGGCACGACCACATACTTTGTGCTGATGTCCTCGTTGCCTTGGTACAATGAGAAGGTGCGCTCTGTGCATTTGCTGGCGCCGATTGCCTACATGCGGAATCATTCGTTCATACTGTCCAAGCTGGGCGGCATATTTCTGGGCTCGCCCTCGTTCCTGAGCTGGGTATTGGGCAACATGGAATTGCTGCCCATTACCAGCATACAGAAGATCATGTGTGAGCATGTCTGCTCTGTGGGCTCAATGCTGAAGTTTTTGTGCTCCGGACTGCTGGACTTTATTGGCGGCTGGGGCACCAGACATCTAAATCATGTAAGCAGAAGCAACAATCCTTGCTGGCAACTAGAATTTTAACTATTTTAAGCAAATTTCAGACCCTATTGACAGACGTTTGTGAGACACATCCGGCTGGCGCTTCCACCACACAAATTATACACTATCTACAGCTATACACATCGGGCGATTTTCGACAATATGACCATGGCAAGGAAAAGAACGAGATTATCTATCAACAGGCCGAGCCGCCATCGTATAATGTTCAAAATATCAATAGCTGTGTCAATATGTACTACAGCGATAATGACTATATGTCCGCTGTGGAGGATGTTGAATATCTGGCCACATTGCTCCCCTGCGCGGATCTCTATAGGGTGCCCTACAAAGACTGGAACCATTATGACTTTCTGTGGTCTGTCAATGTCAAAGAAGTGATAAATAATAGAATAATTGATAAAATGCACAGTTATGACATCGAGCACGACACGGGCATGAGTTTCTAACTAATATATAAGTAAGCAGTCCCAAGTATATAAAACAAAACAAAAAAAAAGCTTAGCCAAATCCAAGAAGGGTACTCAGAATGTAAATATGTGTAAATAATATGGTTAGACATGAGCATGTGCGTGATATATTTGGTAATGTTAATGTTTAAGTTGCAAAAGGTTTGTGAAATGCTTCTAGTAAAAGTAATATAGTTCTTAGTACGCTATAAAATATACGATACACAATTGTTTTTTAAAAACACCGCCATAATAATGTTATTATTAGCAGGAGATTTACGATAGCTTGTTATCGATAGTCATTAAACTGCAATTGCTGTTGTGAACAGAAATCTCCTGCATTCAGCAGATTAGTCAGTTAACACAATTTGGGTCTATCTAACATCTACCTAGCTACCTAGCTAGCAAATGATATAGCTCTCAACATATAGTGCGATAATTCAGTACTTTTGAATCTACCCTGCTATACACATATCATTTTTTAAAATTGCCGCCAGAAGCTCAAATGTTATTATTAGCAGAATCGATGGCGCACTGAACAGAAACGGCTGCAGTTAACAGTTCGACTCTCTCAACTTAACCCGTTAACAGTTAGACTCCTGCCTAACAGTTCTCATACTTAACACTGCCATTGGCTTTCAATATAAACAGTTATTTTAAAGCAAATAGAAACAGTATTTTCACCACATTTTAATTTTTCACCCTTTTTATAATTATTAAAATGTATTGCTAAATATTTAGGAATTTTCGCAACTGTGACTTACCTGTAGATAGTACCAGTGAAAAGTAGCAGTTAACCGAATATCGCTCATCTCTAATATGTATTCGCTGAGTGTATAACGCAAGTAGTTAAATTTTTTCACAGTGCTGCTGCACAACAACAAATACGGTGTGCGTAAAATCACAGAAACACAAACAAAAAACCCGTGCAATTCGATTGCATTTGATTTGGATTTCGCACGAGATTAGCTCACATGTAGCTGTTTAATACAAATTCCATATCCAAAATGGGTAGGTAATGGTGAAAAACAATTATATTTATGTCTAAGCCGCGATGCTGTGCACCCCCACCTTCTTCGTTTTGCGTACTAGACCAGGGCTGCATGCAAATACAACAATTTAATATTCACAATTTTTGGCAATGTAAATCAACATCAAAAATGTAAACCGCCTTTTACAGCTTCCCAATCGATAGGTGTAGGACAAAAAATGCTAGTGGAGATTACCACGGACGGCGTACCGAAGCTTCACTGTCCCGTCTGCAACAAGGCCCTCATTTCGCTTGCCGGCTACGTGAAGCATGTCAAGAAACACGAACCGCCGGGCGGCTTCCAGTGCCGCTACTGCGACATCCACTATTGCCACGAGGAGGAGCTGAAGGAGCATGTGAAGAGCACGCACAGCGCCTACATCTGTCGCCTGTGCGTGGGCGGCAATGTTATATTCAGCAGCGAGGCGGAGCACGATGCGCACATCGAGGAGGCGCATCAGGATCGCAAGTTCAATGTGTGCCTAGATGCCATCGAGAAGCCGTTCAAGTGTGAGGTGCGTAGCTGGGCTGATGATGTGTTGATGTTACCAATTCCAAGTTCCACCTGTGCCCTTTGCAGATTTGCGGCAAATGCTTTGCGGATCGTGAGAGCAGCCTGAAACATCATTCCGAGCACGCCAACGCGCTGCCCATGGAGTGCAAATGCTGCGCCATGCGCTTCTCCTGCCCCTCCACCTTGGCCAAGCACCAACGCAAGCGTCCCGACAGCTGCGGTCGTCAGTTGCCGCGCACAATTCGCCATCGCTGTGGGTGCTCCAGCTGTTAAATTCCCCATGTTTTGGCCAATTCTAATCAATTTCTCTTGCAGTGCCCGCTGCAGCAGAAACAGTGCCCGCCGAGCTCGCCCCGCAGCATGTGGTCAAGCGCAAACGCGGCAGGCCCAAGAAATGTGCGCCGGTCGCGCCGCCCTCGGAGGATAGCGAGGATGATGTGCCGCTGGCCAGCAGGCTGAAGGTGCAGGCGCCTGTCAAGCTGAAACAGGAGTTCATTAGCAGCCAGGAGCTGAGTGATTCAGACGAGGAATATCCTGACTTTGAGCCCAACAATAGCGACGAGGAGCCCGATGCGGTGCAGTTTAAGCTACCCACTCCGGCGCTGGTCAAAGAGGAGGCCATAGATCCGGACTTTGAGTACCAGGATGCGAGTGCCTTTGTCAAGATGGAGGGCAACGGCCTGGACATATATAGCAATGAGAAAGACAAGCTGCTCGACGTGCTGCTCAGCACGGACGAGAGCCTGAAGCCCTTTGAGAATCTCAAAGTGGAGCATGCAACGGGCATACTGGATGAGATTGCCGCCGTGCCCATGGCCAAGCACAATGGCGCCGAGCACATGGAGGAGGATGTGCTGGCGCTGCGCGAAACCGAGCCAGACAGCGCCGAGGAAGACGACGAAGCGGAGCAGCTGCGTCCGCTGACCAAATCCAGTGTTAAGCGAAAATATCGCAAACGCAATGCCACGGCTTCGCCCATGCCGGAGGAGACGACGGCCTCAACAGGACCACGACGCGTGGCCAAAATAACCAAAAAGGAGCTAAAGGAGCGTCTGAAAATGTTGAGCAAAATGGAAAGAACCTGGCAGTGTCCGCACTGTGTCAAAATCTATCACATACGCAAGCCATACGAGAAGCATCTGCGCGACGATCACAAGCTCAACGAGCAGGCCATCAAGGAGCTGTTTAAGGATGCGGATGCGCATGCCAAACTGGACGAGGAGGTCTTCAAGTGCAAAATATGCAGCAAAATCTATTTGGTGGAGAAGCGCCTGGAGACACACATGAAGGTGCACGGCCAGGATGGCAGTCTCACCCACAAGTGCCCCTGCTACTGCAATCTGTTCTTCGCCAGCAAGGAACTGGCCACCCAGCACGCACACCAGCAGCATAAGGAGCTGCTCTACTGTGAGAAGTGCGACAAGTATATGACTGGGCACGATAGCCTCAAGAACCACGAGAAGAACTATCATGCCCGCAAGGAGCCCCGTAATCTGCCGCGCAATCTGATCTGCGATAAGTGCGGCAAGAAGTTCACCGGGCGCACCTCGCTCTCGGATCATGTGCGCTCCGAGTGCGGCCGTGTGCCCCTCTATGAGTGCAGCGTCTGCTGCAAGCGGCTTTCCACGGCGGGCATATTGAAGACGCACATGCTGCTCCATCAGTCGGAGACGCCCTACCAGTGCGACAAGTGCGGCAAGACCTTCAAGGTGAAGGCTCAGTACAAGTCGCATCTGAAGACGCGCCACACGGACTACAAGCCTTACAAGTGCCATGTGAGTATAATTCTAGTAAATGCTGAAGTGTGCTGTTAATGCTAGTCAGCTGTTAAAGTTAGAGGATGTTTCCAACGTCAGTCTGCTGTTAATGGCAAAGCCTCATGTTAATTTGTATGCCTGCTGATATTCCTACTAGAGTTTATTGTTGCGGCCTGCCGTTGACGTTAACATCTGCTGTTAAATGTAACCTTTCTACAAATGTTACCCTCTGCTGTAAATGCTTAGCCTAACTGTTAATTCTGATGTCCGTTAAAGCTGAGGCCTGCTTTAAAGTTAAATCTTGCCTAGTTCTAATATAAAAACCTGTTAATGCTTAATCCCGCTGGTTAATATAAAGTCTGAATATAAAGCTTAATGCTAGTAAACCAAGCTTCAGAACTAGGTATAGTTAAATCAGATAAACTTACTCTCAAGAAAAACTTCGTACTTTCCTCTTTAACGCTTTGTTTATTTCTCTTTGACAGCTCTGTCCCAAGGAGTATCCGTACCGTGAGAGTCTGTTGACGCACATGACTGTGCACACGGGCATCAAACGTTTCCTTTGCAATAATTGCGGCAAGCGCTTCACTTGCATCTCAAATCTGCAGGCCCATCGCAAGGTGCATGCGGACACCTGCGGCCAGTTGCCTCTAAATGCCAAGGCGACGCAATATATGGGCGTGCAGCGGGGCAAGCTGCTGATGGGCGCCAAGCCAGAGGCGGGCATGGAGTACGAGGAGACGAAAACTCTGATTGCCCAAGATGTGATCGATCGGGATATGCCCATGGCGCAGGAGCTCAACTTTCCTTCCGATGGCAGCGCGCCGCTGGCCACAGTGCCACTCAACTATGCCTCCTCGCATCTGGTTCCGCATATTGTGCTGCAGACCATGCAGGCGGAGGCACGAGCACAGGATTAGTTTAGGTTCTAGCGATTACACTCTTAAACGAATAAAGACGCTTTTGTATATTGACTAAATTTTTAACTTACGAGCTACAAACTTAATCCTATTGTTTAGTTTAGTCTAAAGTAGGGCTGCTGGAAGCGTCCAATGGGCATGCGTCCTTTGCTGCGCAGCCGGCGCACGGCCTCGCGTATAAACTTGGGCTGCAGTGCGCCCGATTCGCCCTGCTGCTCCATCACGTCCAGTGCTGCAAGTCAAAGGAGATTGATTAAAGCTTTCCCAAGGACTATAGCCACTGCCTGCTTACCCTCCTCCACGACCTCGCCCACAAACACCTTCGCTATGCCGGACATTGCTATTACCACATTTTGTGAGACCGAGCAGCCGGTTATGGTCTGCATCAGACGCTTGACCGCGGCTTTGGGAAAGGCGGAACGGCGATACATCTCATAGCGATCTAGTTGCTCTTCTGTGAAGTTGGATACCAGCACTCTGAAAATGATTACTTAATACGCTATTGTTGCATTGATTGATGCAGCACTTACTGCATGCGTTCTCGTTCCTCCTCCTCGAGCTCCTTTTTGGTTTTTAGTTTCTTTTGTGAGGGCTCGCCGGAGTCGCCGTCCGCATCGGCATCTGCTTTGGAATCCTTGTTATCGGCATCATTGCCATTGCCCTCTGCCGTGTCGGATGTCTCACTATCTTTCCGGCTTTCGGTGGCTGTGTTAAAGAACTTTAAATCCACATCATCGTTGTCACTTAGTGAATTTTGCGTGGGAAACAGAATTTCATCCATTTCGCTAAAAGTAAACAGCTTAAAATTATCGAACAGCCACCACGATATATCGGTAGACTTGGCACAGACATTCCTCAACACTACTTAAGATGATTGTGAATGATATATCGATATAGTACTTAATAGTTTGCTAAGAATAGTTTAATTTTGCAAATATTTAATATAAATATATTTATGCCTAGGAATAAGTAGTTCGTAAACAATAAAAACTACAATCTAGTTGGCCGCTTTATGCAGAATTAAAATTTAATGTTAGCACAGCCTTACGATAGAAATATTCGTTCAACTTAAATGTATCGTGTTTTTGGTTAGCAGCACATCGCTAACCTCGTGCTCTCCTTTCATCGCCATTATTGCTTAGTAGCCGCAAGTGTATTTTATAATTTTCGCAAATACATAAATATGTCTGCAGTGGAAACATTAAACGTTGAGGCGGCCGTAACCGAGGTTGCTGTGACCGCAGCCGGCGACGATGCCAAAAAACAAAAGAAGCCAAAGCCGAACAATAAAAAACTGCGACAAGGTGAGTGACCTAAGCATTTCGCCATACATTTACACACACACATATATATATATATATAAATATGTATGTTTGGCTGTATATATGTATTTCACATGCGCAATTCCTATATGCATTTTGATAAAAATACAGAAGCCGCAGCTAAAAAGGTCGCCGAGGGTGGCGAACCGGAGGCAACCACTAATGGAGACGTTGAGAAAAGGGCGCCAACGGCCACAGCGGCTGCGCCCGCCAAGAAGAAGAACAAGGGCAAAAAAGCCGGCGGCGGCCAAACAGATCCACCCACCATACCCATTTCAGAACTCTTTGCCAATGGCAACTATCCCGAGGGTCAGATTATGGAGCACCCTACGCCAAAGGATCTGCCGGACGATCGTACGGCCAAGGATCGCTTTTCATCCGAGGAGAAACGCGCATTGGATCGCATGAATAACGACATCTACATGGAGCTGCGTCAAGCGGCCGAGGCGCATCGCCAGACTCGTCAGTATATGCAAAAGTACATCAAGCCCGGCATGACCATGATACAGATATGCGAGGAACTCGAAAATACCGCACGTCGGCTAATTGGCGAAAACGGACTGGAGGCCGGCTTGGCTTTCCCAACCGGCTGCTCGCTTAACCATTGCGCTGCCCATTACACGCCCAATGCGGGCGACACCACGGTGCTTCAGTATGATGATGTTTGTAAAATTGATTTTGGCACTCACATCAAGGGACGCATCATTGATTGCGCCTTTACGCTGACATTCAACAATAAGTACGATAAGCTGCTGCAGGCCGTCAAGGAGGCGACCAATACGGGCATTAAGGAGGCGGGCATCGATGTGCGTCTATGTGATGTGGGCACAGCCATTCAGGAGGTGATGGAATCATACGAAATTGAATTGGACGGCAAGACCTATCCCATCAAGGCTATTCGTAATCTGAATGGACACTCCATTAGCCCGTACCGTAAGCGAAGATATGAGTTTCCCCTTACGTTGGGTCACATCTAACGTATTTCTATTTGGTTTCCTGCAGGCATTCATGCTGGCAAAACTGTGCCCATTGTCAAGGGCGGCGAGTCCACACGTATGGAGGAGGATGAGTTCTATGCTATTGAAACCTTCGGCTCGACAGGTCGGGGCCTGGTGCACGACGACATGGACTGTTCGCATTATATGAAAAACTTTGATTTACCATTTGTGCCGCTCCGCCTGCAGTCATCCAAACAGCTGCTGGGCACCATTAACAAGCATTTCGGCACGTTGGCCTTTTGCAAGCGCTGGCTGGATCGCGCCGGAGCCACCAAATACCAAATGGCACTCAAGGATCTATGCGACAAGGGCATTGTTGAGGCCTATCCGCCTCTGTGCGACACCAAGGGCTGCTATACGGCCCAGTATGAGCACACCATCATATTGCGACCCACATGCAAGGAGGTCGTATCGCGCGGTGATGATTATTAAAATCGTGAATATATATCGGATCATGAAACGTTTAAACGGCATTACACATTTGTAGCATGCATTACATTAACATTAGCTACAGTTTAATTTCTATAAGTTCATGCGATTGTTGAATTTTTGTGTGTGAGAGAGTAAGCGTAAAGCGATTTCAATATACTGTGCAATTGTGTTCAGCAATGCACATAAGCGAAAATGTTGTGCAACAATATTATTATTATTATATTTCTGGCGGCTGCTGTCGCAATTCCTGACGCCAGAACCACTCTATGCCGCGGGGCATCAACTCGTTCCAGTTGAGCGACTTATTCAGATCATTGGCTTTGCTGCTCTCCTTGGGACTTTTGTATGCCCTGTAGTAGAAGACAAACCATTTGCCTGTTAGATAGTAAAGAATTTCAATATAACTGATAATGCTGAAGCCATACATCAGCGATAAAATGCCACCAAAGCGATCTACAAAGAAATGGAACAGTAAACAATGCGATTAAGCATACTTTTTAAATATAGCTTTGGCATATATAGATAGCACAAGCTATGCGCCTTAAGCTAATATGATTGCATTAAATTGGCATCGCTTAATGATTGCTGAAGTGCAACTAAAACAACAACAACTTTGAGCTTTAAGCATAGAAATTGTGTAAATATTAACTAAGAGCTTTAATATCATCTAGTTGAGTATGTCCGACTCGGGGATGCCTTGTGACCAGCTCCTAAACACGCTTCTGCCTTTCCTTGAGCCTACACTACGATGTGATTCCTCAATAAGTTATGTCTTAATTGTTACAAAATAATCAGTCAATTAGGAAATGGTATTCTATACTACAAAATAACTTAGTATTTAATACAACGTTCTAAATTTAACTCTAGTCTCTAAAATGGACCTATTTATGCCGGCAGACAAACGTGTTTTCTACTGTTATAGTTCGTAAGATCTCAGAAGACTTCCTTTGGATTAATTGGATACAGTTAGCATGATGCTTATACATAGTACAATTATTAGTAAGTAGCTTAAAAGTCGTTAATTCTTGAACTCAACTGAGCAGCACAACCCAATCGCCAACCATATCCATTTGTGTGGCCTGCGCAAAGCGCAGCTTGAAGAACAATTTTATAATGGACAAAGGACGATCGTTGTTCAGGCCCTTGCTGGAATAGGCAGAAGATCAACATAAACTCAAAGGTAACTCCAAAAACCAGGTACATACAGTAAACCACGATAATAACCCGATGAATTGTAGCTTTTGCGCAGCGGCGCCACATTGCTGATGATCTCAAAGTTGACGCCGTCGCAGGTGGGCAGGCAGTGGAGGCATTGTGATGCGCTGGCGGCATCCTCCTGCACGTAGGGATACTCATTGTAGCCGTACCAAATGTTACGCCATTTCATCAGGCACGGCAAATCCAGCAGCGTGCAGTAGCTCACATTGCGTGCGGTGCCGGCCATGGGCGAGGAGACACAGCCGCAGTGCTGCACCATGCTCTCGATGCGACACAGCAGGATGCACTCATCCAAAGAGTAGTAGGATCTGTAAAGCAAGAACAATAGTCGCTAGGCAGCAGGATACTCCATTCACTCACTGATTCAACAGCTGCCTGCCTTCCTCGGGAAAGTAGCAGCGACGTATTTGTGGCGTTACACCGCGCACCGCGTTGCTGGAGTCAAAAAACTTGGGCTGTATGGGCACCTCTACAATTGTATTATGATCGACGAGTAGTTCGCCATGTTTATTGGATTGTACAGTAGCATAATCTTCCTGTGGAAATATCATGAGCTGCAAGGGTAAATAAATGTATGTATTGAATTTACATAACGTCAATGAGTTAAAAGCGTAACGTGCAGTGTTGATAGAAGTACTAACAGAATCGACATCGCAACGGTTAGTGTTAGCTTGTTAATCGATAAATGCTTTATGTTATTGCTAGGAAAAATCCTTATCAAATTAATCGATATCGTTTCTGTTCATTTTGGCGCTGTTAATCGGAAAGTGCGTTAAGTTTCTGCTAGGAAAAATCCTATTATGAATAACAACCATGGGTAAAAAGGTACAATTTTGTACGAGAAGGAATTCAAACGCATATAAAAAATCCCTTAACATTGATTGTCAAATTAATCGATATCGTTTCTGTTAATTTTGGCGCTGTTAATCGATAAGTGCTTTTCGCTAAGTGTGTTTTTCAATGTGTGAGCGCGTCTATATTTATAAATTGTTGTGCGGTTTAAAAACAAATAGTGATAAGTTTACCCGAAATGCCGTGTTGCTGAGATATCTCTCTGTTAAATCATCCTCTTTTATATCCTGCAACACAAACTGTATGCCATTAAGTATGGAATTCGATTCGAAGACAACCTGCGGCAGTGCAGACATTTCAGCATCATCTTGAGCGCGCTGAGAGCTGCATAAAGAACAAACAGGTAAAAGAAGCCTTTAATAGTGTATCATTTTTACTATTATTATTACTCACGGGTACTGCGAATAGCTGGGTCGTCTATAGTTAAATATGCAGCACACACTCGCCGTTGTTGACCGCTTGAGGAACAGTTGACTTGTGTTGACGGGCGCGCCATAGATGAGCCCGCGCAGCACCAGGTCGCCGCAGTCGGGCGACAACTCTCTCAGTATATCGTGCACCGAGTACCCGCTGCCATTGTAGTAGCTATTGAGCAGCCAGTGAAGCTGACCCAGTTCGGCGGCGTCCAGCGGCGCCTCGTCGTGCGCGTTCAGGTAGAAGTTGGTCAGCACCAGCAGGCGGCGCGCCAAATTGTCCGCATCTAACGGGACGTAGCGGCTGCCATTGCCAACTGATGTGTTGTGCATGGACTGGTGCTGATAGCTGTGAATCGGGTGGGACATTAGCATGCGTGCAGAGTGAATTTCAATTGGATTCTTGGTAAAACCAAGGCAAATCCACTAGAACATAGTTGGTTATCTTTGGGTTACCGCACTTGGAATACCCTGTGAACTCAGTTGCCCCTATGGCACCTCTATAATATAGAGGCACGGCCCGGGCGACTCCGACCCAGTTTACTTTACAGCTGATCAAAAACATATACATACCTATGTAGGGTAATATAATATATTTAATGACGAAATTATAGCACCCTCTGGCAGGGTATAAGCGACTCGTTAGTTAGATTTAAGCATTCCAGACGCTTTCATATACATAAGTATGTCTGATCAGGTTGCATTTACGGTAAGCCCAAGTTTTTTATGACTGGCAAGTTTCCAAATTTTAATTCAAGACTTGCAATTTTCGATCTACGCCACGTTGGATTGATTTACAGTCGAGATGTTCTCTGATAAGTGCATAGATTATATTAGATTGCTTAAATTTTAAAATATCATTCGCAAAGTCCAAGGACTATAAATAAGATTCGATCAATTGACTTATCAGCAATGTCTGTATCACAGACATGTTCCAGGGCAAGCAAACCAAAGCCTATAAAAGCACACTACACGACTGCGTGTTCTTCATACCAACGGCAACCATGTCGCTGAACAAGTCGCTTCTTTTCGCCCTGTTGGGCCTATTGGCCACGATTGGATTGGCTCAGGCGGAGCGCGTTCGCTATGACAATTACCGTCTCTACAAGGCCAATGCGGAGAACGCCGAGCAACTGGCTGTTCTAAAGCAACTGGAGGGATCTACGGATTCCATCATGTTCCTGGATGGAGTTCACATTGTTGGAGCTGATGTCCAGATGGTTGTTGCCCCACACAAGGTGCCCGATTTGCTGGAGCTGCTGGGAAAGGCTGAGATCAAATATGAACTACAGTCTAAGGATTTCCAACAGTCCATGGATGAGATTGAGGAAAAAGTAGCCGTCAAGGGCCGCGCCAGCGCTGAGTACAACTGGGTGCAGTACTATGAACTGGATGATACCTATGCCTGGTTGCAGTCATTGGCCAAACAATATCCTCAGACCGTTACATTGATTGAGGGTGGCAAAACCTATCAGGGCCGTTCTATTTTGGGCGTAAAAATTTCCAAGAGCGGCACCGAGAAGCCCGGCATCTTCATTGAGGCTGGTATTCATGCACGTGAGTGGATTGCCCCTGCGGCCGCCACCTATATCATCAATCAACTTCTGACCTCGGACTTGGAATCTGTTAAGCAGCTGGGTGACAATTACAACTGGTACATCTTTCCCCATGCCAATCCCGATGGCTATGTCTACACCCACACCAAGGATCGCCTGTGGCGCAAAACCCGCACACCCTATGGCAGCTGCTATGGCGCTGATCCTAACCGCAACTGGGGCTTCCATTGGAACGAGGTGGGCGCCAGCAACAGCGCCTGCTCTGATACCTATGCCGGACCCTCGCCCTTTTCTGAAATTGAGACTTTGTCGCTGTCCAACTACATTGCCTCGCTCAAGGGCAAGATTCAACTCTATGTGTCCTTCCATGCCTACTCGCAGTACCTCCTATATCCCTATGGCCATACCAAATCCTTGCCTGACAATGTCAAGGACTTCCAGCAGGTCTTCAAAGCAGCAACTACTGCGGTCTCTCAGCGCTACAACACAAAATACACTGGTGGCAACGTTTATGATGCAATCTACCCTGCCGCAGGCTCCAGCACTGATTGGGCCTATGGCGCTCAGGATGTGCGCATGTCCTTCTGCTATGAGCTGCGTCCCTCCTCCAACTCCTATGTGACCGGCTTCAAGCTGCCCGCCACACAGATCATACCCGCCAGCGAGGAGCTCTTGGACTCCATTACCGCCATGGTTGGCGAGGTCAAGAAGTTGGGCTATTTTGATTAAAGATTTGCGCAATAAACGACTCACATTTTGGAAGCATAGCTTTGCATAAGGCGTCTGCTGATCATATTGGAGCTGCAGACACCCACAGCGGGAAAGGGGCTGTTGGACACGTGCACCAGATTGGGTGCCATGTGGATTTCAGTGGGTTGGTCAATGTACTCGAGCGTTAGATTGATGATAACGATGTGTGTCCAGACAACAATAACAGCGAGAAACGCCACCCAGAGGGTTCTGTCAATAGATAGATAAGTTGGTTAAATATATAAGTTAGTTTGTTTACTAAAAGGGAGATGTAGATGCATTTCTGCTTACTTGGCGTATTGCACGGGCGTGTGCAGCAGCAGAGGTTGTAATCCACTAATATAGCTACTGCGCAGAAAATCTTTAAAAAGTTTCCGATAGTTGGATTCCACTTTAGTTATTTGAGCCATGTTGATGTCTTAACTAAATTAGAGCAAGTCACCAGTCGCCTTATGGAACGGACTCTGGTTGGCATAGCTCATCAATCAGAGCATGTCTAATTGGAATATGTCACGGCAGGACAGTTGCTGTCAAAATATGATGGGCCAGAATGATTGATGTACTTAAATAGAGGGTGATTAGGAATACAAAATAGAATTTACCTACATATTAATCCTGTGTTACTTTTAGCAATTTCTTCAAACTTGAATACTCATTACCATTTGGGGAAATGGTGAGTCCCAAATAATTCCTGATTTCAGGAGTGCAAGAGAATAAAAATCCACAATAGTAGTTGGCCATATTACGAGAAGATGAATAAATGAATAGTGAATAGCTGAACGGCCAGAACGAAAATGTAAAAAGATTCCTTATCTCAAATCTTATCAGTGCGCCTAATCAGCCTTTATAAGTTTTCGCAGACTGATTAGGCCTTTTGCTCTGACTGAATCTGTGGGACTTATCAAGAAATAATAACAAACCTTCTTCACTTTGTATACCCAGATTTTAATTGGTGATAGGGTAACATACGCTATTATAAAACTTGATCGTTATTCCTAATGGTTTCTTCGGAAGACACTATTGTCACTGTTTTGTAGACTTTATAGACAAACCCCATGTTTCTAAAGAAGCAGCGACTATATGAGACATCTTGGTCATACTGAACCTTTTCATACCCATTCTTTATTCTTAAGACATGCAGCAATTGTTTCAAAACTCAAGACTTATTTACAATCCGAACCTAGGCATTTCGGAAACAGTAACAGGTTTAGTCTTCCAGAGCCTTACCTTTCGAATAGTATCTAAAAGGACTTCATTCAAAGTTTCAGCCCAATTTAACATTAAGGTACTTAGGCAGTAAAATGCGTTACGTTAGCTTTCCTTGGCTCGTATTTAATTTATAGACTGCCAGTCACTCAATAATACAGGGTTAAACCCACGTGTTTTATGAGTAGTTTAAAAAGAACTTGATTTTTATGAAATCTACAAAAAAGTTGTTAATTTCTTAAAAAATATTGATAAGGGCTTAGACGCAGATAACTCTTTTATTTATGTCTTCAAACATTGACGATTTAATCCCAAGGGTTGTAAATAAGATTTGGCTAATTGACTTATCAGCTCTTATCACAGACGTTATGTCCAAATCTCATCGACTATATAAACCAACCTCACGAAATCGTATTGTTTATACCAACGACCACCATGTCGCTGAACAAGTCGCTCCTCTTCGCCCTGCTGGGCCTTTTGGCCACGTTTGGATTGGGTCAGGCGGAACGTGTCCGCTATGACAATTACCGTCTCTATAAGGCCAATGCAGAGAATGCCAAGCAACTGGAGGTGCTTAAGCAGCTGGAGGGATCAACTGACTCCATCATGTTCCTGGATGGAGTTCACATTGTCGGAGCTGATGTCCAGATGGTTGTTGCCCCTCACAAGGTGCCCGATCTATTGGAGATTCTGGGCAAGGCTGAAATTAAATATGATCTGCTGACCAAGGATTTCCAAAAGTCAATGGATGAGGTCGATGAGAAAGTGGCCATCAAGGGACGTGCCACTGAGGAATACAACTGGGAGCAGTACTATGAGCTGGACGATACGTACACATGGATGGTAACTCTCGCTAAGCAGTATCCACATGTTGTCACATTGATTGAGGGTGGAAAGACCTATCAGGGACGTTCAATTTTGGGTGTCAAGATCTCCAAGAGCCTCAGCGAGAAGCCTGGCGTTTTCTTGGAGGCTGGAATTCATGCCCGCGAGTGGATTGCCCCTGCGGCCGCGACCTTCATCATCAATCAGCTTCTTACCTCAGAAGTAGACTCCATCAAGGATTTGGCGGATAACTATAACTGGTACGTCTTTCCCCATGCCAATCCCGATGGCTATGTCTACACCCACACCACGGACCGCATGTGGCGTAAGACTCGCACTCCATACGGCAGCTGTTTTGGTGCTGATCCCAATCGTAACTGGGGCTTCCACTGGAACGAAATTGGTGCCAGCAGCGATCCCTGCTCCGATACCTATGCCGGACCCTCGGCCTTCTCTGAGATTGAGACCTTGTCGCTGTCCAACTACATTGCCTCGATAAAGGATAAGATTCAGCTTTATGTTTCCTTCCACGCATACTCGCAGTACCTTCTGTATCCCTATGGTCACACCGGCGATTTGCCTGACAATGTAAAGGACTTCCAGCAGGTGTTTGATGCTTCTATTGCGGGAGTAGCCCAGCGCTACAACACGAAATACACTGGTGGCAACATATATGATGCCATCTATCCTGCTGCAGGTGCCAGCGTTGATTGGGCCTATGGAACTCAGGATGTGCGCATGGCCTTCTGCTATGAGCTGCGTCCCTCCTCCAATGCCTTCATTACTGGTTTCAAGCTGCCCGCTGCACAGATCATACCCGCAAGCGAGGAAGTGTTGGACTCCATTGTCGCCATGGTTGGTGAGGTCAAGAAGTTGGGCTACTTTAATTAAAGATTTGCAAAATAAACGTCTTAAATTTTTAATGTATGGGTTTGCATTGGGTGAAGAAAAGTAGGTTACATACCCGTGGAATGAAGTAAGAGTTGAGCAAAGGGAACGTGTACACCCTTGATTGGAAGAACCGTGTTGGAGCATTTGCGTCGTTGGTTATTTGAGATTTCGGAAAGTTTATATAGAACTACTTATTTTCCCCTCATTATAAATAATTACCAGTTTTCTGGAACTAGCATCGGGCTTCTGTATCGACACATAAGAACTAAGTGTGCCATTTAAGTCTTCAAATTCTACTCAAAAAGAAGCCATGTTCTTGCGAAAGAAACCTACACAATGTTAGTAATTTCTTAGACATTTACAATTATTTATATTCAAACAATTGAATTTCGATAGTGCGAGTACGCAGATAACTCAATTAATTGTATTTCGAAGAATTGGTTATAAATAAGATTTGGCTAATTGACTTATCAGCTCTTATCACAGACGTTATGTCCAAATCCCATCGACTTTATAAACCGACCACGCGAAATCGTATTGTTTATTCCAACGACAAACATGTCGGTGAAAAAGTCGATTCTCTTCACCCTGTTGGGCTTTCTGGCCACTTTTGAATTGGCTCAGGCGGAACGTGTCCGCTACGACAATTACCGCCTATATAAGGCCAATGCACAGAATGCCAAGCAACTGGCTGTTCTCAAGCAACTGGAGAGATCTACGGACTCCATCTTGTTCCTGGATGGAGTTCACATTGTTGGAGCTGATGTCCAGATGGTTGTTGCCCCTCGCAAGGTTCCAGATCTATTGGAGATTCTGGGCAGGGCTGAAATTAAATATGATCTGCTGACCACAGATTTCCAAAAGTCAATGGATGAGATCGATGAAAAGGTGGCCATCAAGGGACGTGCCACCGAGGAATACAACTGGGAGCAGTACTATGAGCTGGACGATACCTATACCTGGATGGTAACTCTCGCTAAGCAGTACCCACATGTTGTTACATTGATTGAGGGTGGAAAGACCTATCAGAGACGTTCAATTTTGGGTGTCAAGATCTCCAAGAGCCTCAGCGAAAAACCTGGTATGTTCCTGGAGGCTGGCATACACGGATGCGAATGGATCGCCCCAGCGGCCGCGACCTTCATCATCAATCAGCTTCTAACCTCAGAAGTAGAGTCCATCAAGGATTTGGCGGATAACTATAACTGGTACGTCTTTCCCCATGCCAATCCCGATGGCTATGTCTACACCCACACCACGGACCGCATGTGGCGCAAGACTCGCACTCCATACGGCAGTTGCTTCGGTGCTGATCCCAATCGTAACTGGGGCTTCCACTGGAACGAGGTCGGCGCCAGCGACGATCCGTGCACCAATACTTATGCTGGTCCCTCGGCATTCTCTGAGATCGAGATCTTCTCACTATCCAACTACATTGCCTCGCTGAGAGGCAAGATTCAGCTCTATGTGTCCTTCCACGCATACTCTCAGTATCTGCTTTATCCATATGGACATACTGGCGAACTGCCTGATAATATAAAGGATTTCCAGCAGGTGTTTAATGCTTCCATTGCCGCTGTCTCTCAGCGCTACAATAAAAAGTACACTGGTGGCAACGTTTATGATGCAATCTACCCTGCCGCAGGAGCCAGCGTTGATTGGGCCTATGGAACTCAGGGTGTGCGCATGGCCTTCTGCTATGAGCTGCGTCCCACTCGAAATTCTCTCTTTACTGGTGTTAAACTGCCCGCTGCACAGATTATTCCCGCCAGTGAGGAGGTTTTGGACTCCATTATTGCCATGGTTGGTGAGGTCAAGAAGTTGGGCTATTTTGATTAAAAATTTGCGCAATAAACTATTCACAAAACCATAGCCAAAGAACTTTGTCAATAGATAGAGTTGCATTTAATTAGTCAGTTTATTCCTACATGCCTCCATAGAGTTCCATCGAATTAGTCTGTTTATTCCTACATGCTTCTCTCTACAACCCTCTCATATACAATTGGTAGAAAGCCTTTAAAATAGATTATGTAGTTGGGTTCCACCTTAGTTTATTGGGCAATGCTGCTGTATGTTATTGTATATAATCAAATAATGAATCACGTTGTAGACTTATCTACAACTGCTGTCAGATTGTGATATTTCAAAACGATTGATACCCTTAGACATGGGGTTAAAATGTCAAATAATGCTAGTTTTCTACGATCCCTTGATCTTAAATGGCACGTGTACAATTTGCAGACTTCCAGTGGCTCATTACTGAGCCACTTCTCTTAGTTTTCAAGCAACTAACAAACACGTTGTTATTTTTAAGTATTTCGAAAATTAACAACATTTTTGTCTTGATTTATTTTAAGCATTTGTTATATTGATAAGACTTTTAATGGAAACTTATTAGTGCTTATCGAATACGTTGTGTCTTAAAGCTATATAAGCCAACTCCGCAGCCTTGTGCTATTAAGTCAACGACAATCATGTCGCTAAGCCATTGGCTTCTTTTCGGCCTACTGATATTTGTGTGCATAATGGAGTGGATAAAGAATTTTAAAAGGATAAAGGATTTCCAAGAGTCCATGGTTGAGATTGAGGAAAAGGTATCCGTCAGCTCTGAGTATAACTGGGTGCAGCACCATGAACTGGATGATACATTGATTGAGGGCGGCAAAACTTATCAGGGCCGTTCTATTTTGGGCTTTAAAATTTCCAAAAACGGCACCGAGAAGCCCGGCATCTTCATTGAGGCTGGTATTCATGCACGCGAGTGGATTGCCCCTGCGGGCGCCACGTATATCATCAATCAGCTTCTTACCTCAGACGTAGAGTCCATCAAGGATTTGGCGGCCTCGATAAAAGACAAGATTCAGCTCTATGAGTCCTTCCACGCATACTCTCAGTATTTTCTTTATCCTTTTGGTGATACCAGCGATCTGCTTGTTAGTCTAAAAGAGTGTTGGGTTACTTTGACAAAATAAACGGTTCCGTCTTAAGAAAAGATAGATAGATAGATAGATAGAGGCTTCCCTTAGATCTAGCTCTAATAAATAATGCGAATTTTTTTGTGAGCTAAATCGTTTAATTTAGGTGCTATCAAAATTATTGTACAGTAGTTTTCGCTAGATTTAATCTCGTTCTCTATTGATATAGTTAAACACAGGTCGAAATGTAAGAAAGTATACAAATTCAAAGGCCGTGACAATGCTGAAGCCCAGTATAAGACCTAGCAGGCCGCCAAATGATGCTGCAGATTGTAAAAGTAAGAAAAAGTTTTTTGAATAAACTAAGGTTGGATCGAGGTTGTAATTAAACTCACCCAGTGCCGATAGCCAGTTCTGAAAGATCTCCATGCGATATCTGGTGGACATTAAGTCGCTATAGAAGACGTGCACCAAGATGCTATCTGTTTGATTAGAGCTAAAGAATTGGGAAGCTTAATCAGTTTATTGAGATTTCAAGCATATTAGTGAACATCTTGCCTGCTGGTCATTTTGTTGCCGGAGTAGCTTATATCCAGCCTGCCCATGGTGCTCTCTGAAACATATAGATTCGACTCGCAGTCGGGCAAACAGTTGCAGGGAAAACTGTTCGTTTGCCGGACCACGGAAAGCGGAGCGTCTAGATTGGCCAGGGCGCGTGAAAATAAACCTGAACATGGGAAAATTAATAATATACAAATATTTCTACTATATGTTATACGGCTTTCCAAGGAAAATCTAGATAGTTTATATCACAGCTCAGCCCACAATATTTTCTCTCTCTGTTCCCCGGACTTACGTTTGCTCTCAATCATGCAGTTAAAGTTGAGCACCCCGCAGACTTTAATAGAAGCATTGTGTGCCAGATAAGCAGGCAGGCAACCACAACGTTGTAGGGTCATGCGCATTCTGCACTCGAACATGCAATTGATGAAAGAGTAACGTGTCAGGCCATCGAGCTGCCGTTCGGTGCCAAAGAGGCAGTTCCTCCAGCGCAAGTCCATCTGGCGTATGTCCTTGGTGGCATAGGTGGACTCTGGATTGATCCGCACAAAGCTCTCGCGTGTGGATGTGACTACCTTGGTCTCAGCGTTCTCATCCGGAAAATTATATGCATCATGAATAAGCAGGCGAAAGCCAAAACCGCTAAAGAAAGTGGCATAATAATCTTCGACCAAGGGATCGAGTAGTACGGATAGACCTGTGGGATAGCCACAGCCCGTGACACGATACGGGCGCTTGGGAACCTGATACGCGATTTTGCTAGAATAGACATATTTTCAAGGATTAGTAAATTAATTTTAAAATACTTGATAGATTTGAGGTTATGAATAGCTTTCTCTTTATATCTTATGTAAACCTACTTCCTAGGAATACTTACATGGGAAAATTATTGGAAACGGCGCCAAAATAGTTGAAACTACAGCAAATACCCTGTAGAGTGGTAATGCGTTGAAAGAGGCTTTCACAACGCGTTTTGATCCCCTTCCAAATGCAGCGTGAGATCATGTCCAGGCAGTCGGGTGACAGACGATTGTACAGTTCCGTCAGCGTGATATTATTCAGATTCAATATCCTATCGTAGGTTTGCAGTGAACTATTGCTTATGAGTTTGCCCGTGGGAATTAAGGTTAAGTTAAAGAGTCGCTGCAGCTGCGTCTTGGTCACATTGGGTGGCAGTCGCCTGAAGAGGAGAAGAGGAGGAGTGGAGAAGTGAGTTTGGGGACACAGCTGCTAATCCACCTCTGACAAACTCACATACGCTGCAGCATGTCCAGCGCTTTGGTTTTGGACACTCTGTTGAAATTGCAAATGGTTACCGCTGGGAAGGGTATATTCCAAGTGGGAAAGTGCGAGCTCTCGATGACAGTCACCGTGGGCGTTTCACGGTTCGAATACCACGAGACCAGCACCAGGGAAATGGAGGCTATAACTGCCGCTATGACCACGCCCAGCCAGAACCAACGCTCGTTCCGGCTAATATCCTGGCGTGTAATATAGCTGAATCCGTGCAGCGATGTTGTCTGGCAATAGTTCCGCAAACTCTCCATGAACCAAGTCCTAACCAGTCGCAGCTGATTTAATTTCCAGCGCTTGCGACTGGCCCCAGTTGTGGGTGTGTGCACGGTGTGGCTGCTGTTCCTGTGGCTTTCGCTGGTTTTGGTGAGCTGCTGCTCGGATTGCACATGGCGCATGTCAAAGATGCGTCGCTTCTTAAAGGCCATGTTGAACACTTGAAGGTACTTCGAGCAACTGGCTTAGCGTGGCCTTTGGTTGACCAGCTAATTAGCATGTCCTAATTACCATTTGCGGCTCGTCGCTGATGAAGAAGTCGACGTCGCTGTCGATAGCGTATTTGCTGTCTGGTCAACCAGTTACAAGTGGGTCGCACACACACAAAGAATACTAGCTCGAACACAGATACAAAACTGCAGCCCATAAATAGGCCGGTGATGCCGCCAAAGGTGCCTGTCACATTACAAATGACAAGTACTTCATTAAATATAGGTATAAACGCACCTTAGATACAGGTGAATGTGACTATAATGAACGTTTTTCTAAAATTGTATGCTTAATTGAGTGCGAGCATGAGTATTTCAATCTATCTCTACAATACATCTTTGTTATTATGAAATTACTAAGTTTTTTTTTAACAGTGTTTGTGTTTATTGTTAAATTGTGTTGAGTTCTTTTTAGCCCTGTTCAACTGTACTTGCCTATAAAAGTCAGCCAATTCTCGTAGACATCCAATCGCAGTCGCTCAGCGCTTAACGAGTCAAAATATATGCGTAGTAGCACCTCGTCCGACCCATTAAAGTTCTTTCTGTTGTGGGGAAATTATAGTTATAAATATTAACTACCCCACTTAATAATTAAAAGCTTACAAAAACCCATCATTAGCTTGGGGCATTGGGTAGCTGGCAACCAGGGTTGCCACATCGCTGTGCACTTCATAACGGTAAAATTGACAAGATGGCAAGCAATTGCATACGCTCTGCAAATGATCCCAGCTGTTAACTAGAGCAGATATTATAGAGTTGTTTATTATGCCTAAATTGTACCTTACCCTGTTCCTGAAGGCATGTTAACTGTTCCAATTTACAAAGCGGCCACTGCCAACGCCTGGGCATATGTGGAGGGACACAACCGCAAATTTGCAGCATTCTCTCGCTATGACACTCTGCCAGGCAATTATCCTGGCTGTAAACCGAATAATAGTACAGCGCCCGCTCGTTGCTCAGATAACAGCCGCGTTTGCTGGGCGCCAAGCCGTCTATATAGGGCGTGGCATATGTACTGTACGGCTTCAGCATGAGTTGTGCCTCCGTACCTCTGGGCACCAGCACGCGTTGTGTGGCTGCATGGATAACTGTATGAGCCTCATGTATCAACAACTGAAACCCGGCTGCGGCATGAAGCGAACTAGCATAATCCTCCAGCCGGCTGGCTAGGCGCAGAGTCAAACCCTTGGCTGGATTGCCAGCTGTGCTGCCGGGCAACTGCTTGAAGCTGCAACAGCGTCCCTCACTGTAGCTCCAAGTGGTGGTCAGCAGCTGTTGACAATTTTGGGCCAAGCCCTGCCACTGGCAGCCCAAGAGCTGTGCCTCACAGATCCGCGGCGCTAGCTGTTCCAGCAGCTGAGACCAACTGACGTTCGCGTAGCTCAAATCATTAAACGCAGTCTGATTAAACTGATCCCAACTGCGTCCAGTTAACCAGGGCACTTGCCGCAGCGTTTGTGGCGCCACAGACCATTTTCTCGATTTAAGCAACATCTGCCGCCTGGACACGCGATTCAGGCTGCATATGCTCACCGCCGGATAGGGCAAAGGCTGTGCGGACATGGGCTGCAACATGCTCTCTATATACCGTATGGTTGGCGTTTCCGCCGACAGACTATATGACATGGTCAGCACCAGGAGCGAGAGTAACAACGCCGTGCAGATGAGCAGCCACCAGAGCACACGCTGCCATGTCTTGGCGCCCACGAATATATGAAATCCATGTATGCTCGACATTTCGCAATAGATCTCAAAGCCCGTCTTGGTTTTGCATAGACCATCATCGTGGCGGGCACGCAGAAAGCTCAGAAAACTGGGCAGCGGCAGTTGTTCAAGTCTTTTGGAGACTTGGGCGCGCTGGTTGCGCCAAAATCTAAATAGCTTAAGTCTTTGGAGAGCTTTGTAGATTTTATTACATCTGGATTTGGGTTTTCGCGGCCTATCGAAGCATTGTAGCGGCGTTATCTTGTGCGGCTGCTTGTGTCGCAGATAATTCTCATAGTTGATTAGATAAATGGTCTGTGGAGGCGCCTCGGTTGGAGCACTTGCCATGTTTAATGTGATATTAGCTGTTCTATAATTATATTAACACTTAATTCTCTTCCTCAGTGAATTTCTTCTATTTCAGTTGATTAGCTTTTCATATATCCTGTACCTACGGCATATGTGTGAAAGAGGTTAAATTGTAGTTTTGCAAATGCATGTGGAAGTAGAAAGTATCTCTGTCCCTCTAAGGAATATCCTTAAATATATGATAGATAAGCTTACCAGCTTAGTCGATCAAGCATATGCGCTCGTCTGTCTATCCAAACTGGAAAAAGTACAAAGAATAGAATAAGCAACGGATAGCCCAATTAAGATTATAGATATATGTATACCAAGGCTGTAAATCTGTTTTTAACTAAAGAACAGCCAATCTTAAATGTGAACCGAAACATATTTTTGGAAAAATATAGTTTTACTTAAATTGTAATTGCGAAAAAATAATTGCAAAATACTTTTGTTTATGACATGGATCTAAAGTGAGTTTCATTTATAGACTTTAAGCGAGAAAGTAAGGATATCATCGGCACGCCGAAGATTAAATACCCTTGTTGCCAATTTCTTTCATTTTTTTCATTTTCATTTTCCTTATGGTTTTGTATGTGAGAATAGTGAAGCTCGTAAATGATAAGTTTGATAAAAAAAAAACTTTCTTGGAAAACAAAAACTTCTTTTTCGACCCATTCTTTCTATAGTGCTATCATATTGTAGTTTGATATTGATAAGATCTAGCTCATATTTAAGCAGCATAGTTCCAGTAATAAACGCCAAGTTTGGTCAAGATATCTTGGTAAACAAAACGGTTTTCGATAAAATCACTTTGTTTTCGACTGATCGTTCCCCTTGAAAGCTATATGATATTGTGACACGATTTTACATAGTGGGAAGTGAAACTAATAAGTACCGAGTCTCCTATGATATAGAGGTCCGATCTGGCCGTTTTCAATATATGAACTGCCTGCAAAAAAAGACGGATCTATGCAAAGTTTCAAGACAAAAGCTTTAAAACTGAGAGACATAGATGCAACATAATTAATTTATAATAAATTTAATTATACTTTAAAAATTGAAAAATTGTATAAATTGTATTCAAAAACGGAGTTTACGAACCGAAGGCGAGGCATTGGCTTCAACCGTGAAACACATCAAGCACATTCGTTGGCCTTGATATATATTTTATAAGATTTGGAGATGTCTATTTAGTAGATTCACTTTTCTTTTTATTGGGTCTACCTATGAATAAATCTCGGTTGCACTCCGTTTTACTTTCTTTAACTATCTATTCCCAAGTTTTCCAATTCATTTGCCTTATATATGTTTTTCCCAGTGCCTCAATTCGAAATCGTTAGCGTTACGCCCATCTCATTAAATAGACTCCGTCACGCCCTTCAGCTGTTTTACATATCGCTATCAATCGTTGCTCCTGGTCGAGCTGGAGGCTGATTACCTATATCAGTACGATTGTTACCTTCACACCTGTAGAAAATAAACAAAGGAAAAACGAGAAAGAAAAAAGAAAACAATTAAGCATTTGTTTATATGTGGGTAGCTACCGAGAGCTACCCCAGCGATAAGCATAACAAATAAATAATAATAGGAAATTGTTTACAACAAAATATTGTTTCCTATTCCTATAGAACAGTTGGACACAGAAGCAATTGTTGTTGCTGTCGCTGTTGTTGTTGTTGTTATTATGCATTGTTTAACTAATGAGTTTATTGTTGTTCTTGTTGCTATTTGAACTGTGCACACACCCACCCAGTTACCCATTCACCCATTCGCCCAGCCACCCCCCACACAATGCACCATTATCTCTTTGAAAGCCGAAAGGCATTGATAGTGCCCACATATTATATATTCAGCTCGTGTCGCCTAACTGTAGCCCCCCGAAACCCCACTACCTTGACAGATATACGTAGTGACCAAAAATAATACATCAAAGTCACGCGCAAATTGGGCGTTAGAATTGGATATGGTTTGGTCAATGGTTATGGCCAATGGCGACTCATTAACGGCCTTGTCATCCGATATCTATGTACAAAGTTCAACACTCACATATATATATATATATACTAATATACAGTAACAGCTATATAATTAGCGCAATTATCTGATAAAAGATGAGACTCTCGCTTGAATCCATTTCGTGTATATGGACTCTATGTGTGTATACATCTGGTAGTAAAATATTTAATATGCTAAAAGGCTAGTGATAAAAGCCGTGTGCCCTTATAAAGGCTGGGTAACCAGTAAAAGTGTACCTAAAAGGTTTTATACCTTGTAATACTCTTGATCATGATGATCTCTCTCTCTCGAAGCAAAATATTCTCTGAGACTTTAAGTTATCTTGAAACATGACATAGATTCGTATTTTCGCTGTGGGCTTTACTTAGTTCGAGTCGCCAGGATCAGACCCCTATACCATATAGCTCATATAGGAAAGATTGGACGAATATTGAGTTTTCAATACTATAGTTTCATATATTATAATTACAATTCTATGACTTGGTACGGTTGGTAAGATACTAAGTCCATGCCTAAAATTTAAGCCCGAATCTTAGTTTTTTATTAAAAAAATATCTAATATATTTTCAAACTTAAGCTGATAATATGTCAGCTATATATTTTCCCATCTGCTTCTAAAAGAAACTTTCGAAAGTGTCTTTAAAAAGTTACTTATAAAGTTCTTCAATCAATATTATTTACCTTATTTTTGGTATATTCCAAAATAAAAAAACAGTGAATACTTTTAAGCGTTGCACAAAATCAAAATCTCAAGTCGCGTGCAAATAT
The DNA here is from genome assembly GCA_018903485.1 of Drosophila littoralis. Taxonomy (NCBI): domain Eukaryota; kingdom Metazoa; phylum Arthropoda; class Insecta; order Diptera; family Drosophilidae; genus Drosophila; species Drosophila littoralis. The sequence continues at coordinate 5,371,124 of JAEIGF010000059.1, read as the reverse complement.
TTGAGTTCACAATATTTGTATACGAAAAAAGTTTGCTTTCCGACCGGGACAAATATTTGGGATTCTATGAAAAATTGAAAGCCATAAATTTTCGCCGAATCGACGTTCGCATGGCTTTAATTAATTGGATTTTATTATAAATAACTTTTATTTTTTTCTTTTTTATTTTTGATTTATTTTCGTGGTTGCCTTTGATACTGACCAAATATGTACACGAGGTAGCCTCTAATGATATTATAATATTCCGTGAACATTTCGATTCATTCATTTGGCAGCCACGTGCCCCACCGGCGCATGTCTGCTGGCGTCTGGCTGATATATATGTAGCTATGTACATAGATAGGTATATATTCATATATAGTATTTTATTACAGAATAATGTGCCCGATGTGCCGAAGCGATAAGAAACTCGAGACAGCTGATCTCAGCGTGTGCAAGGTGGGAAAACTGCGAGTGCGTTTGCACTTGAATTGTTCGAAATTCCTAAAATAAGCACCGATCAAGTTATAAAATTAAGTCAGACTTAACTGTAAACTGATCGGCATATTGCGTCATGGCAACGGTTAAAACCGGGCACATCATCATAACTGACCGACTGACGTCTCAAGCCAGGGGCTATTTTTGGAAGTGCGCCTTGTAAATGTAACTTTATTTTTTGTTCGATGATGATAAGCCCTGTATCAGACCCGTCACTGTCCAGTTTATATGCTTTTTTTTTTTAGCTGCCCCCCAGCGACGTATTTTGTTTGTATTATCTGGCGCTGTTTTATATAGACGTAGCGCCTCATTATGCGAATCTAGGGCGAGGCTAATCTTTTGGTGTAATTGACGCAAATTGAAAATGAGTCGATTTCAGAGTTTCTTTTTTTTTCCTCTTATGCGGCCAATGGCTTTTGAACCCGTACTGAATCAGCGTTTCCCTAGGTCGGGCGAGTGTTGTGCCTGGTGAAACGTGCCGTCTCTTTTATATAGTACACAAAGGTTCTACATGTAACAGCCCCAGCGTGTGTCATTGTTTCAATGCTGAAGGTTGAGAACGCAGTTTCTGGTATCTCTTTGTGATTCTCAATTGCCTGAAAAGTCCTGAATGTGCTAGCTAAACAGTTTTGCTTCGAAAAACATGTGTCAAGCAGAACATATGATGATCACACTAAAGATTGTATTCGGTTTTCATGGGATGTTACTACAATTATTCGACCTTTACTGCGTATTATAATATTTCTTACATATATATCAGTTTTTTTACTATTTTAAATAATACAATTCTGAGAAATATTTAGATTTTTGCACTTAAATGAAGTCAGACAAGTTCGAACTATCCTAACCTGTCCTCTTCTAACCTTTTAAGAAGAATATATTTAAAAACATACGCAAGATCAATATTTTTTGCCATCAACTTTACTTTTAGCATTGCTAATTTTTGCAATATATTCTCTTTACTTTATACCAAAACCTAGAAATATTTAATGCCATAAAAATATTATTTATAATTAGTCTGCTTACCAAGGTTTCTTCTCTTCAGATCTTCAGCCTTCGGTTCTACGTTTGCTTTGATTTTTTTTTTTTACTCACGTAATAAAATTAAAATGCTTAATTCAAGTAGCTGCATTTTTCGAGTCCTTACTTTAAATAAATATAATAAATAACCAGATATAACAATTAAAAGATTTCCCTGAGATAAACAAATAAAATTGAAATTCCTTTTTATTCTCGATATAAACAATCGACATGTTTGGAGAGCCGACTAAATGCAGCTTAAGAAAATATTTGTTGTCGAAAGCAATTAAATTTTGTTAAAAATCGTTCTGAATACAAAGGTGGGCTATACGAATTTATTTACGAATTGTGAGTTACGATCGATGTGTTAGAACGCGAACCAAATGTTGCTTTAATTTTCAAAGCGCCCATTCGATTTAGATCCATCAAAATGTTTACACGCACATAAATAATATCGTTTTGTTGTTCTAAGTTGTTCGCGTTTTTGCGCTTTTTTTATTTATTTTATTTTACGAGTATTTTTGCACATTTGGCTCGCGTGATTTTTTTTCGCTTTTTGTGCTGCTGCTTTCAGCTCTGGCATTAAATTTTGAGCATTTCATTTGGGCGTGACCCTAGATTAGCACAATTTGTATATGTACTTATATATATATGGGTGTATATATATGTCTATAGGGTGTCATTTTTTGGGGCTTATCAGTATGGCTCGCGCCATTCATATGTTACTACGCTATTTTTAATGCTAAATAGTCATATAAATATACGAATATCATTCATCTTGACTGAGGGAATGTGTTATATACGAAACAGGTATTCGGCTGATAGATATCCTGTAAATGCTGCTGTCAAAGTGTGCCACAAAAATGATCATTTCACAAATCTTGTTGGTAAATCTGAGAACTTATCTAAAATTTTAGCTAGGCTTTTTTTTGGTATTCCTTATATCCTTCTATTTCTTGATAGCATAGAAGAGACTAGCGTATAATTTTGCCTTTGCATCCATAACTATACCCAAATACCTGGGATTCTGATTACAGGGTATATTTAGTAGGTTGATAGCCTCAGATCATTAAAATACAAATTTATTTTTTATAAGCAATAATTGTTACCAGGGGCAAGACGTGCAGATACTGTATTAAAATGGTTCAAATTAGTTGTTGAACTTGTAAATTAAAAAAGACGGAAAAATTCCTAATTATATAAATATTAACATTTATTTATTTGTATATACAAACAAGAACTTTCATTCAATTATTTTTGGGTTCTATCTCAGTTCCATCTCATTTACGATCGTCTATTGACTGACGCAATAGGCCTGGCCTGATTCAATTGGAAGTTTCAGCAGAATTATGTATGTATTTCATTTCTTTTCTAATTAATGACGTTATGGGTCAGCTCACAACCTAAAAAAATTCCTTTGAAATTTGTCAACAATCTTTGAACAAAGTCATTTAAATTTTGCTCACATTTTGGTATATTTTTCCTGATCGCCAATTGATGACGCAGCGCACTCCAATCCTCAATTGGCACGTCAAAGATTCCAGTGGAGCTCAGAAGCTGCCTGAGATTTACGTATTTTGCGGTTGAAAATGCGTATGTTACAGCCAATCCCGTTTTGCGTACATGTGACACAAATTCGAATCGAACGCAGTTTATGGCAAAACCCGAGATGCCGTTTATAGACAATTGATTAGTGAGCGCAGCTTTGATGATTTATTTATCTTGGGGTAAATATATTAAAATTTATTGCAATGCTTGGCTTGAGATAAAGTGAAACTAGAAATCATTTGGCTGAAAGCTGGCAATTAAGAAGGTTTACCGGGGAAAGATAACAATTTTGGAGCTAGGTTCTTGCTGGCTTGAATAAGTCAAAAAAAGTTAATTAATTGCCCAGATATGAAGTTAGATAAAAAACCTTTTCAAAATGCGGACTAATAATTAAGCTAATTAAGGTAAATTAATATACGATTGAAAAATATAAGAAATATATTGTGTAAATAAAATGAATGTACAAAAATAATATTAACAAAACAATCTTATTTTTTTCAGCCTCGCCCTAACAAGTAAGTCATGCTGAAACTGCGAAATTGCATCGCTTTACTTTGAGGAATACCATTAATAATGTCTAATTAGGTGTATCAATACGTTTTATATAATTTAATGCGCCAGCCAAACGCATTGCAATTCGTATTAACTTGAATAGTTAAGAAAACAAAGTTAAATTCAGAAATTGTATTAGCACAATAATTGTTTTCGTAGATATTAACTTGATGGAAGATTTAAAGATTGAAGATTTAAATTGGTGTGGGAAATTGTTGCTAGATATTAAAATAATATCGAGCCAGATAAACATTTGGTATATATATTTGATTTTCTATTCAAATGCAAGCATCCCACAGATTACCTGTTCAACATTTCAACATATTTGTTATTGCTATCGAATTGGTGTTGCCCCTAGACCAAACTAATTGTTTGTGGCGCCAGTGCTCCACACACACACACACATACACCTATATAAATTTGTGTGTGTTTTTCTCTAGGTAAAGATCAGCTATATACACACACACACACCCCCACACACACACTGCCCAGCACGACGCTCGCACAACAAAGCAAACATGTTAATGAGGCAATGTTTTTGTTGCTGTTGCTTTGCGCAAAGCCTAATACTATGACGTCAGTAAAGTCATTGAATTATAAATTAATAACGAGCGCCATGTCAAAATTATAGCAAACATTTTGTTAAGCTCTGCGTATTACCAGCAACAACAACAACAACAACAACAATAGCTGAAATAGTTTTAAAGCCAACTAAAAAAAATATCGTTAAGACCCGGCGCGGAAGAGCCAGCGAAGCGTCGCTACCTGAGCAAACTATTAAGTTACATTTCAGCAACAATTCAGTATGAATCGGAATCAGAGTCGGAGTCGGAGTCCGATTGCGATTGCGATTGTCGGTCCGTGAGCTACGATAAAGTCGCGAGATTAAAAAAGTCAAGTGACACGCAAATGCGTCAATCGAAAGCACAAATTTATAAAAAAAATTGAAAAAAAATGATTTAAGACAAGCAAGAACTTTTAGTAAGCGTGACGAAGCTTGAATACACTTATCGATTAAAATCGGAAAATAATCGAATAGGAATTGAAGTAAGTTTAACTGATTGGACCCAAGTTATCTTTACAATATAATAAAGAAGAAACAGCTTGTAAATAGAGACGGGTGAGTGCAAAGCTCCGGCTCATGATCCTGTATTTAATATTAACTGCGTTTTTGCAATACATTTTCGGAAAATAATTTAAAAAAATAAGTTTTATGCGGATCGAATTATAAACCAAAATCAGTTACCTTCTAATTTTGACAATTGCAGGAGGAAATTCCTTAAACCTCCTGCCGGGTATTCAGTTAAATTGGATTAGGTAACCTTCGTGTCAGCAGTAAATGGGATACGATGTTTACTCTTTATAATGGCTTACATGCTTTGTAAGACTACAAAAATACCCGTCGCAAGGGTATCGACAAATAAACGTCACACGTCACAGCTTGAGGGTAGCGCAAAAGTGGGAGCTGTAGCTGAAGCTTGAAGCTTGGAGCTTGAGCTGGGAGCTCTTTGCGTCTGCGTCTGGTGGCGTTTCTTTGTCTTTGCCTTTGTCTTTGTCTGCTGATGGCCAGTGATGCGCACAGAAATCCACTTGAGCTGTGACAGCTCTACCCGCCGGAGCTCCTGCTGCTCCCGCAGATCCCGCTGCTGCTGTTGTTGATGATGATCATGACAAAGAAATGTCAGTAATCATCGCCACAATCCCCCGAACCAGGCCCGCCCATCACATTCAAGCCAAGCAAAATTTACGTTTGACGTCAGCAAACTTGAAGCTTGGGCATTTCTCGTGGACTTCCACAAAAGCGCGAGCGATGATTATTTGAGAGCGTCGTTTGCAAACGACAGTCAATCAAGAGATCCGAGAGATTAATAGAGCTGCAATAAATTGAAATGCGGCCCCAGCAATGCACTTATATTGCAGTTACCGTTAGGTAGGCCCAAGGGATCCGGGAGGCCTCGGAACGTAGGTACTCATGAGTGTTAAGAATGAAATTGTTGCGCTTTTCATGACGAATATCCCCACAAATTGGCATTTAGAATAATCACACAACTAATTGCTTATTCGTTGACTCAAAGTCAAGCGGGTATTTTAGTGTCGTTTGTGAAGTACGTTTAGGCATCTGTTGTTTCATGTGGCTTTATATAATTTTAGTTGAGGTCTTTAAAAATGTATAGCTATATCATTAACCATGGCTATAAAGTGTGCCTATAAAGAGAAACTATCTAAGTTCCTGCTGAAAGCCACATATCTTTGAAGCCTATTTAAGACCCAAAGAAAATTGTTGAAAATTTAAGACTATCTATGTCAGAAAAACAAATATATTCCTTTTGTTATATCTTTAAAAACTAGTTTGGCAGGAAAAGGTTAAAATCTTATAAGATTTCCCTTATAGTACTTGATTTCCTTGCATCCGTTTAACTAAAACCTGCCAATTGCGTTATGACATCTGATATATATATATATATATATATATATATATTTATATATATATATAATTTTTAGTTTAACTGGGAACAATACATTTGAATAGCTAACGCGCTTCATTAATTCTGTTTGTGCTGCTTCGGTTTTTAATTATTCGAGTTTTAACTATTCCATTCAATAGTATTTGGTTACGGTCACGTGCAGCTGGATTTGTTCTGATTGCATTACTCATACGCCACGTTGCAGTGCATTCGGAAAGTTCAATGCATTCGTGGAGGGTCTTGAGTCTGGGCCTACGTCGAAAATTAGCATTGCCATTGGCTACGCATAACAATTGGGGCCTCCGGTCGTCGTCTGACGTATGTGGCTGCCATGTGGAGCATGCAACTGCAGACGGCTGATGTCGAAACTCAACTTGGGGGTTTGTATGTCACTCAACATGGGTCTGACGCACGTTGCGGTCCCCGGGCTCCACGTCTGCGCCCATAAATATGCGCATTTTGCACTCTCCCTTGCGTTGGCCATGAACCGGCGTGGCCTGCAGCGAAAAGAGCTCAAGAAACTGGCGCAGATCTTGGATTGCGTTGTTTGCATAATCTTCCATTTAGCCTCTATATGCGTACCAAGAAGAAGATCTGCGCATTTAGCGTATGTCCATTTGCAATGCAGATGGCGTAGCATCAGATGTGTACCAAGTACTCCCGAGAGCAGTTCAACAGTTTGGATAAACAACTTCCAGACGGTTCAATGCCTGAGTCTGACCTTAGATGGCGCCATATGCGGGACGGGACGGTATTATAAGCTTTGTCTTCGATATCATCTTATCTAATTGCGACGTATCGCAACTACGCATCGGAGATAATAGATAAGTAAACTTCATTATGCAACTCCTCAAACTATACGTTATACGATCACAATATTAGACCTTTACTTTGAATGAATTCCAGATCAAGTGAATTTATAGAGTAGAACTACAGATTCAATCTATTATTTCTTTGTGGAAAGATATGCATCTATATATAGAGCGAAATCCGGAATCTTCTAGTTTTCAGTCCTGTTGGGGAAGATATTCGTGCGAAGTTTTAGAAATGAAATTTGTCTATTATTAAAGATGTTGTCTGATCAAATCTCAATAGATGATATATTAAAAACACGCAGCTTCTTTTAACTTCGAAACAGAATCGATTGAGTCGCAAATTATATACAAACAAATATTCCTACCTAAACAGCATACATATATTTAAATATGTATGTATATTTCCACACATTTTTCATCAATATTTTTATGGAGTAATATATCTGGTTTATTTCTATCTTAGCGCGCCCCACCTTTTCTCATAGTTAGTATAAACATGTTGGGAGAGGCGCGCCATAATCCTCCTATTGGAATCAAAACAAACTGAGTGCAATGCTCACGCCCTTGCTTATAATAATACTCCCCCACACACTCCGCTGCGACCGCACACTGACTCTCTGCATCCGCCAAAAACTATCCTCGCTATGCCCACTCTTCACTGGGTATTTCTCTCAGCTAGCGCTCGCTGCTGCTGCTCTCTGCGCCCACTGTACACTCTGCCCCACTGCTCGCGTTCCTCGCTAGTGCTCTCCCTGCTGCGCCCGCTCTTCTGCTATTAACTGCTCTCATGCTCCACTTCGCTGCGCTCTGAGCGCGACGATCGGCTCGTTGCGTCGGCGCTGCGCTGCCGCTGTCGCTGCCGATGAGTGAGTGCTTGGCTTTAGTACAAAACTGGCCGTCGTACGGCGAAACCAGTTAGTCGCCCCACAGAGTAGCACGCGTGAACAGCTGAATGTCGTTTCGTGTGCGTTGAATATCAATTAAAAATCAAACATTTTTGTTTCGTGAAGACTTCGCAACGGGCCAACGCAATAAATAAAACCGAAGCCGACGAAGCAGCAGCCAAAGTGTAGCTGTAAACAGTGCAGTGTGAAATCAAGAAAGAAGAGAAGATAAAACGCAAATGCAATGTGCTAATGAGAAAAGAGACTAGGAAATATATGCATGAAAATAGTTAAATAAAATATGCAAATCTATTGAGCATAAGGCGAAATTAATTAATTACCGAGAGACAGCTTAACTTTAACACCCGCCCCTGTGCACCGGACAACTAGAACCAAAACCAAATGACTATGACTTCAACCGTGCTGCAGCGTCCGACAGCAACAACAAAAACAGTTGAAAAACAAACTACAAAAACGACGGCAAGGAGAAGTCGTTCCACGATGGCCTGGTCCCACGAGAAATTGCGTTTCTCGTGCATCGACAACATTGGCCTCAAGCAGCTATGGAAATTGATTGCATTGGATACGGCAACGCCGCCATCATCGCCACCCAGCAGCAACAACAAGTCTGGCAATGTAGAGCAGCAGCAGCCGAAATCCAGCAACAACAACAACAACAACGACAACAACAGCAATACTGAGGTAAGTAACCGAAAAGAAAGCTAACAAGGGGGCAGCAAAACAAAAACAAAAAGACAACAAAATATTAAGAGAGGTTATGACGTCAATTGGGCGACATTTTACATCCGCGTAGAAAGCACCGTAAGCAGAGAAAGTGACCCAAAGAGTCAGCACCAACCCCTCCTCCAGCTAAACCCATCCATCTGTGGGCACATGACTAAACCTTTTAATGCCAAACAATGCCGGGCATTATCTTGAGCAGTTGTTGAAACAACTGTTCGGATTTCCTCGAGCTATGCGGCATGTAAACAAGCACTGAAATTCCAGTAACCCACGTAACGTCAATTTGCATATGGCAATAAAAACGCTAAAAAGTGCTAATTAAGACAGGCAAGAGCCGCTCTTAAGCTTGGTACAGTGAACTCTCGGCAATAGAACAATTCTGAAACTCATATGACACAAGATGAATGAGTTTCTTAATGCTATCTTCCAGTCAACTTTGGATTACCCAAACCGATGCGTTGCAATATGCGAGCGAGCACTGTACAGTGACTACCACTATAGACTCCACCATTTGGTCACATGCCTTGCGCGACAACAAATCAATTCATTTCATTGAAAACAATTGAAAGGCTTTTATTTAGCGCTTCTCTTCGCGTTGCTCATTCTCTCGCTTTGTTGTTATTTCATTTTTATAGACATCCTTTCATAACAATTATGACAGCTGTCAGTTTATTAACACTTGCCCTTGCTGCACTCAAAGTACATATGTCTTGATATATCATGGCATTTAAAAGAGAAAAAAACTCAAGTTTTTTGAGAATTTCGTGCAGTGTACATTGCGCACTTGAATTTTGTTTGGTTTAGAAAATCGAACTGTCAAGTGCAGCGGCCCACGCTGTCAGCAGCTGCTAAATTATTATCAGCTCCAGACCGTTTATTTTATACAAATTTCATTATTATTATATGATTTTATAATAATTTTTCGGCTTGGATCAAGGTGGATCTGATAAGTGGTGCTTGTTTTTTCTTGATTAATTGTGATTTTGTCTTCTGCGAAGGCTGTCTGTCAGCCAAAATGTAGAGTAAAGTTCAGGGCAAATCTGTGTATACTCTATTCCAAAATACCTGTTGACATAGCATAGGAAATACCCTTTCTTCTTGCTTCGATGCTTACTTAGTCACAGCTCAGCTCAGTTTATTGTTTTTTTCGTTTTTTGTAATTTCACCGTGACGCATCACAAGTGCTCAAAAACATATTGTTTTTAATTAAAAGGAGAAAGATTAATCATAGGATTACCAAAATTTGAAGCTTACTAATGGGATTTGCCAAAGTTTTCTTTAACTCGAGAGGTATTTGGCAAATGAATAGTTTTAGCGAGGCGTGTCTAAAATTTACATAGCTACCTCTTTAGGCTGGCTTTTAGCTGGCTTTATGGCAGTTAGGCTGAGCTTATTCAGTCTAACTGTTAAATTTAAACATTTGTCAGCCCGTTGACAGCAGCTTTATGATATATTAGGTTTAATATACCTGTTTAAATCGCAGTCGCTGGCCCTGCGTTCATCTTCTTTCGTCTCGTTTCGTTATGCTTTATAAACCATAACTGGTTTTATTTTTTAACCCTAACTCTCCTCTTACACCCATCCCCTCCCTCCTGGGGGCCACAATGCATTGACGTCAATGCAAATCAAGCGACTTGTGAATTTTGCCCGCCTGTCACCCGGCCACCCCGGCTGCCCCTGCTGCTCCCGGAGCGGGCTCTCTATGCAGACACAGCGTCTTCGAGGGCTCCCGGTTTATTGAATGTCAGGGTTGTGTTCTAGAAAAAAAGGAGACTGTAACTGAGTCACCTACTCCTACAGGCCCCAAGCCAGACGAGCAGAAATTAAAACCAAAACTAGTTTCGACTGGGACCTGCCGCTGCCGCTTGCCACAAAAGTCAAGTGCGTGTCGCCTCGCCGCAGGCTTAAACGGTCGGCTTATATTGGAAAAGAATACGAAAATAAAATGAGTAAGCATACTCCAGTGGACCAGTGATCGACTGGGGGATACCCTGTGCACAGCTGGCTTTGCTTCCTCTTTCATTCCTCAATAACTTTAGGTTAATATTATAGGGCTTAGACATACTCAAAACTTTTGAACTTTTACCTTTGGTTCGGAGTTGTCTGTTTGCGGCTCTTGCATATATATTTGCCCAACAGCATATAGACATTTCTTGCACATTCTAAATTAGTACGGGGTATATTGAGATAAAAAATAAGAAAAAGTTAAGCTTAAAGTTTCAATTTGACAAATTCGGCGAGTTGAATTTGTTTAATTAACAGCTCAACGCTTTGACGTCACGCGCATAAATTTGCCAGCACAAATGTTTTGTTTTATTTATTTTACCTTTTTTTTTTCTTCTTCTTTTGAGTATATTTTGTTGGTTTAAAATTGTTCATTCGGTCTTTTGAGTTAACACGCTCGTTCGGGGGCAATACAAAATCTTAAATAGTCATAAATAAACACTACTAAACTGTAGCTTAGTTAAACAGTGGCTAAAAATAAAAACGGGCGCGTTTATAAACGCGCGACAAACGCACTCAGGCCGCGTGCGAACAGCGGAACGGAAAAGCTAGAGAAAACACACAAAAACAAAATAATAAAAAAAATGGGTTTACAATTTTTTATTATTATTGTAATATTTTGCGTCTGTGGGCAAATGTCATAACTAATTATCGTTGCGGTCGTCTGTTATTTTCATTTCATACAAATTTAAATTCTCAACGGTTGCAAAGTTTTTCGCGTGAGGTTTTTCCAGCCACAAAACAGAAAACAATAAATTAAGTAACATATATAAAAATTAAATAATTTGTGAGCCTGCCTTATCAGAAGTCTGAACTTTTGTTTAGCACTTGGCTTTTAAAACCGTGTGCTAATTGTTGTACTCTTAAATAAACTAGACCTTAATAATCGTTAAATGTGTACGTGCAAAAATGCACAAGCCTTAACGTATGCCCCCCCGACCAAATATCATTAAAATTGTATTTTGCATAAACTATATGAAGCTAGTCGTTCCAGTTGTCAATGAAAAACATAACAGCAACTGTGTGACGTCTGTGGCCACGATTCTATAATTAAATGTTGTCAACTACTGTAATCTCTCACTCTAAGTGCCTAGCGCAAACTCTTGTTGTTGCATTTGCTTTTATTTTGATTTTTTTGTAAAGGTCAGCGATTCAACTCTGTGCTAAAAATACAATATTTCGCACACGGCTTTCGCCTCGAATATTGGTTAGTAGCTTTCGATATGCATTTGATTGACAATGGCCACACATCGTGCATAGATTGATTAGTGTTTAATTACTTCACTCTATAATATTATATTGGCTTTTAATGAGCTGCTTTTAAAAGTATTTTATGTGCTGAAAACTGGTTTAGTCAGCAAAATGTGTTCGTTTCTTAATTATGCGAGACATCTCTTAATGCAGCATAAATTTAATTTCCATTTTGCTGATATGAAATCAGTTTCATTTTGTTGCGACCAACTTAACAAGCCAATTTATGAGTTGCAGCCAACTTAACTAGCTCGACTAAGCAGTCGCAGCCAACTTAACTGGCCGTTTGCTTGGGTGCAGCTCGTGCATTCATTCGTTGCTGCCAGGCGACAATTAAAGCTTTTTAAATTGAAAATCAACTAGAAAATTCAATTAATGAAAATTTCCATATGATATTGTTTGTTCAAAATACAAATCTCTATTAAATGCTTAGCATATTTACAAAGTCCTTATCAATATTATTAAACCACTGCTGCACATGGCAACCTTGGCCGCATGCCGCTATCTAAAGCCAGACCACAGACATTATCTTTATACCAATAGCTGGGCTATAGCCCCCGCCATATATTCATACTCATATCTAGATGCCAGTTAATGCCTTTTGCATTTAGTGCTCAAACAATTGTAAATGACAGCTGGCACACTGTGCCTCTACGGTGGGCAAGCGTGACAAATTTGTGCCACACATGCAAATTTTGCAAACTTACGTAAAAACATACAACAACAACAATAACAAACAAATCGAGCAAAACAACAAACAGCTCGTGCCATGTTATTGCCCCAAAGTTGACGCTTGACTTGTGATGGAAAAAGACGCATTGCTATCGCAACTGATAAGCGATAAGAATTAAATGATAACAGATAAGATTTGGCTTCGGTCTAGTACGCTTAAAGCCCAGCAGCAGTTGTGGGCTGCCTATATAAAGATGCTGTGGATAAACAATTGGCCGCACAGTTAGTTAAATTAATTAAAACACTTCGAGTTCGGGTTCGTCATTTCTTATAGCCATGGCACTAGCCAAACATCTTATAAACATATAACTCAATTTATGGATACGCAGCAGCAGCAACAACAACAGGTTGATAAATACATTCAACTTTGCATACTAAGTGGCTCATTAGGGGGCACGTTGAAGAGCCACACACATCGATCAACTGGAATGAGAATTGGAATGGGCCCGAGCCCGAGCCCGAGCCCGGGCAGAGACCCATAAAACAACGAGCCGTTTTATAAGCCATATACGATCCGAAGGCAGCGTAAACAAAATAGAATTTTTTGCACTTTGCTGTTGCATTTTGATTGTATAATTAATCAGGTTGGTTTTTTATGTTGCTAATTTTGTATTTTGCGACTGAGTCACAGGTTTTCGCCTTACAATACCCCCCATAACCCAAAAACTTAAAGGGTATCTCAAAGTCAAGTCGAGCTAAGGCAATATCTAAAAAAAGTTGGAAGTTACTTGAGAAACTCAATAGAAAGCTGTGTACAGGGTAGCTCGTAGTCTGGCAGGCTAGGAAAAAAGACTTGATCTTTCATATGCATATGTTATCTATACTAGATGTGATAACAAAGTTTTTTAGGATACCAATATTTTTGGTAGTGCAGGGTATCTCTCGGTTGACCAGTCTCCATTTCGAAATGTATTTTGTTTTGCTTTCATTTGTTTTTATTGCTCGCCGCGGCTTGGGTTCACGCAGTGCACTGACGTCAATATATATATTTATATATCTATATCGATCTATTCCACAGCACCTCAACGCCATACCCTACGAGAACTGCGACAACTTGGCCGACTATTTGAGCCTGCAAAGAGCCGCCCAGGCGCGCATCCTGGAGTCGTCGATGCCCACGACACAACAGCACATGTCGCTGCTCAAGTTCTTGGCCATTGTAAGTACCAGCTCGTTGGGTTCTGGTGGGTTGAGGTGTGGTGGTTCGTCAGGGGTTTGATATTATGATGATCTTTTATGATGATCGCATCAATATCGATTCGATATTAACTGGCCATAAGGCAAAACAAACGCTTAAACGCTTCCTGCTTGCAGCCTCAGACAATAAGCGAACAATTGGCGTGCTGCCTGCATTAATTTCACATTACACTCATATAAACGAACGGCCGGGAGGGAGGACGTTGCATATAATAAAAACAAAACTTTTTTTTGTTTTGTTTGTTTGATTATTTATAATCTTGAGCAGACGGCAAGTACTTCAATCTGCCCCCGATCACACACACAGCACATGCTATAGAAAAACAATATGAAATGTTTGATTTCTGTTTGCCTGAGACCAGTTCTCAAACAGATGCAACAATTTTGATCGGATCTGTCCCTGTCGCTAGGGGCCCGATATCGCAGCGAGCGTGAAATATTATTGTCTCTTTATCAGTAGGTTTTTTGCACCCTTCTGATAAACACAATGGGCCATGGAACCCTCTATGAAATTCGTTTCCATACGTTTTCGGATTTATTGCAGCATGTGATCGGAATAATGATTAGCCATGAATATTCAGCGTAAAAAAGTCGAAGCTAGCTTTAATATTCATTTAAATCTTGACACTGCATTAAATGAGGATTTCTTAATTCAGAAAACTTACGTAATTACACTGTTTCCTGTTATATGCCTTATAAGAGTTTCTTGATTAGTTAGAAGTAAATCTTTTTATCTAGATTCATCTCACTTTTTTATGTCTTCGAGTTAAAGAGGTAGACCATTTTCTCCAGACAAGCTCGACATTAAAGGGCAATGGGGTTAATTTACGGATAACAATGAAAATAATGATAATAATGTTTTTGATTTTCTATTTGCCTTGCAGAACGCTTTGGAACTGAGCGCACCTGCCACACCCTTGCTGCTGCAACAGCAACAACAACAGACGCAGTCCAAGCCACACGGCTGGATGCAGCTCTCCGGGCATCCCGAAAGGTAAGCAGCTTAAATAGAGCCCCTATGAAATCATAGTCTAATCAATCTCTTTTGTCTTCTCTTCCCGCTTTAGCATTGTGCCCACCACAACGGGCATTGTGCGCAAACGCATCGTTGCCATCGATGACAGCGAGGTGCTTGCCTATCAGATGATCTCGCAGGAGCCCAAAACCTCACAGATTGTGCCCGCCTACTTTGGACTGCGCGAGCTGCACTCACAGCACTATATCGAGCTGCAGGATCTGCTGGCGGGCTTCAAGGATCCGTGTGTGATGGACATTAAGCTCGGCACTCGCACATTTCTCGAGTCGGAGGTCAGCAACAAAACGCTGCGTCCGGATTTGTATCAGAAAATGATTGCCGTGGATGCCAGTGCACCGACGCCCGCCGAGCACGAAGCACAGGCGATCACCAAGCTGCGTTACATGCTCTTCCGCGAATCGTTATCCTCGTCGCACAGCAAGGGCTTCCGTATTGAGGCGTTGCGTCTGCGCGGACGCTCACCGCTCAAGGATCTCAAGACTTGTCGCAGCAGCGAACAAATCTCACAGACCATCGAACAGTTCCTGGCCGCACGCAGGTCCGTGCAAAAGGAGCTGCTGAAGCGGCTCAAGCACATGCGTCTCGTCATCGAGCAGTCGGCGTTCTTCAGTCGCCACGAGATCATCGGCTCCAGTTTATTTATTGTCTACGATGATCAGCGCGTCGGCGCCTGGCTGATAGACTTTGCCAAATCGCGACAGCTGCCGCCACAGCTGAGCGTCAATCATCGCAGTCCCTGGCAGCCTGGCAATCGCGAGGAGGGTCTGCTTCGTGGCATGGACGAGCTGATACATGCCTTCGAGGAGGTCTATGCGCGCAGCGGCAATCATCGCAGCTGTCTAAAGATCTGAGCTCCACCCAAGGATCCTCAATTGCCCACAGCCACGCCCACCTACAGGCACATAAGACTGATTTGCACCACGTCCCATTTATAATTTGTACAGTGAGCAGAAATAGAAAATCATTGCATCAAACCCTGCATCTTGCGACGCTTTTGACTATTTTCCACATTGGAAGCAAACACTAAGCGCCAGACCAGGACTTGTAGAGAATATATATGTGTATATATATATATATGCATATATACACTTATACTATATGTATAAAAACAAACGATTAGTATTGAGCACCAAGGAGCATTTGTTTGATTGAAAACAGGTTTAACTTGATTAAGTATTAACTTTAAGAAAGCGTAAAACAAAATGTACCCACTGTGAATTTGTACGCAATAAAAATCTCAAGAGAAAATAAGAAGAAAATCTAAACTTGATGTTATTCCAAATGCTAATCAATATGATATACATCAATATGCATGTTGTGTAGTATTGGTTAATTTTATTCTTAAACTGTTTTTCAGCTTTTCAGTCATTTTCCGCCCATGAGCTTTACAAAATGTTATGAAATCGGGTGGGAAATTCGATTCCTCTTTGAACTTATTTCCGAAAACCTTTCTGCTTCAGGCATTTCGAAAAATCCATGAACCTGAATGGAAACTGCCCTGTCTCAGGGCAAAACTGAAATTTTTATAAAATTGGCCTCAAGTATTTTATTGTAGTAACACTTGCTTATATAAAATCGATTTAAGTTGGAGCCCAAGCACGTTGCGGAACCAAATTTAAGTTCCGCAAATATCAAACGATTTCGGAATTAGAAACAGAACGTTTGCCTACGTGTTTCTATTTATAAAATAGCTGAGAAGGCGCAGCGACTTAGTCGAATCGCGTATTTAAAGTTTGAATACAAATGCATCCAAATCAAATATCGAATGGAATCGAACCTTTTCAAAGCAGTTTACTAAATGAAATAATTAGGTATATAACTTCTTATGTCGTATATATATAGAGTAAATCGTAGCATAGTATTAGATTAATAACTACATGGTGCATATAAAGTGATCTGCATCAATGCTGGAGTAAATGTGGCCCTCAGAGATCATAAAGTCCAGAATATTGCTGTGGGTTGAAATTAAGATAAACATAAGTATATCAATTTAATGCACAGGTAAACACAACTCACTTCATTTCGGCTTGGTTTATGTGAGAGAACTTGGCATTCAGTTCGCGTCGATGGATGCCCTCCTCGGAGCAGTTGCTCTTAATGGCCTGGAAGACGGCCAGCTGCTTGCTGTCGAGGCCAGCGACAATGGCATTGCTTTGGGTGGCAGTTACATTGGTCATAAGCGTGTTGCTGGCAGCTGATGTATCGCCCTTGACATGGTACTCCTCAGCCTTGTAACGCGAGTGCAGCGCCTCCAGAATGTGGGTGCACACCTCGTTGGGATCTAGCACATTTATCAGCTTGAAGACCATCAGAACTTTTTGGCCCGCCTGCGAGCGCACTGAACCATAGATTTTCACATAGTTATTAATCATCACATCGGGCGACTTGATGGCATCGCCCTCCTCCAGCCAGTAGTGTGCATCAATGCGTCCACTGTGATCCTCCAAGGAGTATGTGATCTTCGTTGAGGATGTTTCAATGTTGCGCACAATTCCCACGGCGCAGACCAAAGCGTAGGTAACATCGAACATCTTGAAATTGCCCTCGGGTGAATCAAGAATCTGCTTGACCAGCAATGAAATAATACCCTGTACAATATAAATATTAATTAGGGTAAGGGAAAAGTTAGCTGAAAACATTAAACTTACCTCGCCGGAGGCTTCCTTTGTGGCGCCGGCAGTGGCCGTTTGTGTGGCATTGAAATCTCCAACTAAGGGAAGAGAATACAATGTTTAACTACAAGTCGTCAGTATAATAAGCAACAACTTACAGGAATCGTTCATTTTGTTCAATTATGATTAAAAATATATTTATTTAACAATTTTCCAAGCTGTGTAAGCAACAAAACGCGCCAAAACACTAATGCGGGCACACACACGTCACAAACAAGCCGGACGTGCAAACGATAGTATCGAATCAAATAAATAATGCCAAACTGCAGTTTTCTTAGCGTATAAGAAGTCGTAACACTATTTTATTGACTAGTAGCTTAATGTGTAGCTAAAATTGGTTGTCATATACCATTCTTATAATGTCTGCTTCAATATGTCACTGCATTTGTTGCTGTCATCAAGTATGTCCTTAAGATTTCATCGTGTACGTGTGTTGCCACTTAGCCCACAGAGCTGCCAGCTGGTGTTAAAAAAATGGTGGGCGTCAGTACAAAGTGTTTTGGCGCCTGAAGTTGTTCATTTCGCGAAAATTTATTTGACATATTAATAATTAAGATATAATTATGTGTTGAACTAGACTATTCGATCGAGTAATTGAACGGGTTGTCATATTTTCATTGCATGCAATATAAAAGTTTGGCAGTGCACCTGGAGCACCAACGGATCCTTGTTAGCCAGGAACTTCGCGCATACCCATTCCAAAGTAAGTACTAAACTTAAAAATTATTTTATTTTTATATATCATCGATTATAACTAACGAGCTAACAATTGGATGGCAATCTTCATTAAACCAAAAAAATTTGCAAAAATACTGTATATCTGTAGACATTTTCGATGTTCGGCAGCGTGTAGAAAACTGTATTTTATTTTTTATTTGTATTGATTTATTTAATGTAATTTAATTGAAATTTCTTCAATTAATTTCTTTCTGCCAGAAATAACGGATTTGCTAAATTGGCGGCTGTATCGTGTACCTGTGTGGCCAGCCAGCCAGATGACAGAGCTGCCAACTCGTGCCAAATAACAGCTGAGCGTCGATGTGCAATTTGTGGCGCCCGTCAATTTGCAGTTTCCGTAAATCGCTGAATTTCTTGGATACATTAAAATGAACACGCTGCGGCCGTGCGGCTGCAAAGGTGTGCGCACCTGCCTCACCTGTGAGCAGGACTACCAAATCGATAAACCATCACTGCAGCAGCAATTGCAACAGTTGGAATCCTGGTCCTATTGCACACAATGTGAACGTCTATACGCCGGCTGGGACACGCAGGCGGTGCAGGCGGCACATCCGGATCACAATTTGGCCGAGAGTCTGCCACTGCCAGGCATATTGGTGCAGGAGCAGTTTCTCACCAGCGCAGAAGGCGCACAGCTTATGTCCGACCTGGACGCGCTGCCCTGGGCCATTTCGCAGAGCGGTCGACGCAAACAGAACTACGGGCCGAAAACCAACTTTAAGAAGCGACGCCTGCAACTGGGCGCCTTCGAGGGCTTTCCCGTTGCCACACGCTTTGTGCAGCAACGCTTCGAGTCGGTGCCGCTGCTGCGCAACTTTCAAACTATTGAACAATGCTCGCTGGAGTATGATCCCGGCAAGGGCGCCAGCATAGATCCGCACGTGGACGATTGCTGGATATGGGGCGAGCGTGTGGTCACCGTCAATTGCCTAGGCGATGCAGTGCTCACGTTAAACCTCTACGAGGAACAGCAGGCAAACAAGTACAATTTGGACTTGGTACAGCAATACAAAGCACAGCTGCTGGCGCCGCTCTTGTCGCCGGACCAGCTGGCGGCCTACAAGGGCAAGGTGCTACGCATACCCATGCCAAAGTACGTATCTGATTATAATCCCTGCGTGCATATCTTATAAAAATGAAAATCTCTTTTGAGTAGATCTTGCAGCATATTGGAGCTAAGTTTAGACTGCGAATTATACCCTTTCTATTTTTGGTTAAATGGTCATTATAGAGTTTTTAATGTTTAGTCGAGCAGAAATCTTGTCCAGTCTCAACAGGTGATTGGTTATAGGAAGGTCCGCGTGTCTGTCTGATTTTTCGCAAACGAATCTTCTAGCTAAGCCTGGCAGCGGACCATCCTTTGTTGCGGGCAGCAAATATGTCAGGCTCAACGGAATTGATCATATAGTTCCTATAGGGTATCACCCGAGTCGAGCACTTTCAACTAGAGCACTCGAACTGGTTCCGAGCTGCATGTGCAAATCAAACAACCCATTGACCCTTTTCTTGATTCCTTGCAGCCTCTCGCTGATTGTGCTCTATGGACCGGCGCGCTATCAGTTCGAGCATGCGGTGCTCCGCGAGGATGTGGATGAGCGACGCGTTTGCATTGCGTACCGAGAGTTTACGCCCATGTATATAGATGGCTTGGACAAGCAGCAGGGCGATTTGGTAAGAGAAAAATCACATTTATTTTGGTCATTAAAAGCAAACTGAATGGAGATTGGAAAATGTGCAGAGATGCAAATATGTTACTCTCTGGGAATTGATTCATTTATCATACTCGACGCTCTGCCGCTGACCGTTCTCCCTGTGCGCCGGGCGATAGTCGAGCAGGGCCACTTGGGCGGGCAGCTGGACGCCGTGCATTCGCTTGAGATGGGCCCGCAAATTGCTGCTGGTGCTAAAGCTATTCAGGCAGACGACGCACTGATGGCTATTCGCATGCTTGTCCCGTATGTGGGCATTCAGTTCCTTCACCTTGACAAAGGCTGTGGTGCAGTATTTGCAGACATGCGACCGGCGCACATGGGTCTTGAGGAACTGCTGGGAGGCATAGGCCAGCGGGCAGTATTTGCATTTGTAGATGGCCTGGCTGCCGCTGGGCTCGGTGTCCAGCAGGCGGTTTGTTTCATTGTATTCATCCAGATTGTCGTGCTTCAGCTCAACGGCTGCATAGTCCAGCGTACGTAGCTCGTAGCTGGGAAAATGCGATAGATTTTGGTCCATTTCGGCCTGCTCCTGCTCGTCCAGTTCGGTGGCGGGCAGAAATTCGGATACAATCAGCGAATCCTCGTTGGCCAAACGCTGTGGGGGACGCGGCAGGTCCAACATCATTTGCTCCGCGTCTTGCTGCGGTAACTGCTCGTCCACATTGACTTCTATCAGCTGAACGTCGCCCTCCAACTCCACCTCCAGCTCCAGCTGCTCCCGTTCCAGCTGAGCCTCGTTATAAAGCTGACGCAGCTGGCGATTGGCAATCATCAGCTTGCTGAAGTATGCATAGTGCATGAGGCATTCCTCCAGGCATGCGTTGCATATCATGGGCAGCTCCGTTGAAAGGTCCAATGAGATGTGCTGTGCCGGGCATAAAGCATTATAAATATTTACGTTATTATTATCAGCTCTGTGCTACCTACAAATATGGCCTGCATTATTTCGCATATTGTGTGCTCCTCCTCCTCGGCGTCCGCGTCAACTGTTTGGCTCGCTGTCACCACTTTGTGTTGCGTTATGTCTATGTCGGCGTTGTCCACAAAACAAATGCGGCACAGTTTGCGCAGGTCTATGTTCATGTTATTTGCTAAACTTTATTTCAACAATTTAATGAATTTGTTCAATTTGTGTTGCATTTAAACAAATTTAGCTGGCTTTGTCCAAACAGCTGCTTGACCAGGGCTTCCATTTGGCTGTTAACGCGAAAGGCGAGCTGTTAGCTACGCACTGTAAAGTTACAGTACATATTGATAACATGTTTGCTGTGCTTGGCAGCTGTTATACGGCATAAGGAAATTTATCGTAGTTATGTTTTGTGTTATATTCGACATTTCAAAATAAGTCCCACCAGGACTTATTTAAAAAAAATAGCGCTTATTTCTTCTATCAAAAACCAATTTGTATGAAAATTTCTACGTGGCCCTGAAAGAATTAAAATGTCTTAATCTCTTTTCAAAATAAATTTTATTCAGTTTTTTCATGTTTTTTTTTTTTGGTTTTTGTTTATGTTTTGTCGCATTCATTTCTCTCGATTTTTAAGGTTAATTTACTATTTAAATCATTTAATTCCGTTTCTGCTTACAATTAATTATTATCGTCAATGTGACGAAAGTTATTTGTCTGTCAATAATACTTATCGACAACAGACTTTTTTTTATGTTGCTAATTTGGGTTTTTTTTTTTTTTTTTTTTTTTTTTTTTTTTGTGGCTTATAATCTTTATCTTTACATGCATTAATTGGGTTTTCATTTTGAGTTTACACAATTTGCGGTAACGATTTATTATTAATTATGCAATTAGCTATTTAAATTGAATTGGTAGTGTTTGGGGAAACTTTTTTTGTTTTATAGGCGTTGGGATTTATTTAACGGTTTTGTTTTGGTGAGTTTTAGTGCTTAACATTTGCAGTTTATAGCCTAGTTTTTTATTTAAATGCTAATATTAATTATATCATTTTTTAAAATGGGCACCGATCTTTTTGGTTTTTGGCGCTTTTGAGACTTTAGTTCTTCTTCGTCTTTAAGCTTTGAGTAAAAAAATTGAACAAAAAGTAAAACGGAATTGTCTGAATTTTGCGAGCTGCTCTTTATTTGAATAAGACAAATGTGTGTGTGTGTGTGTGTGTGCTTGTGTGTGTGTGTGTGTGTGTCTTGTATGTGAGTGTGTGTGTGCCAACCTTTTGTTTCTAATAAGCATTTAGTGTAACTCTGATCAGAAGTATAGTAATTAGAGTTTTTCGTTTTTTTTTTCTTATCTTTTTTAAACTTTTAGCAAATGATAAAACATTTTTTTTTTTACTACAACTTGCCATGTGAGATGTCATTTTGTTTTTTTTGTAACATATTACGTTTTGCTGTAATTTTAAATTCGTTTTTTTTTTCTTCAAGTTGTCCTCTCCTAATGTAGGACGCTTACTTTATTTAACTTTAGTTTTCATTTCATTTCATTTCATTTTTGTTTTGTTTTTTTTTTTTGTTTTTTTATAATTGCCTATTTAATGCTATAGTATTATAATACATACATGTAGACTTCAATCTTTTAAAGAGTGTAGAAAATGGTTTTTGCTTTTTTAAAATAGCTTCTTTTTATCAAAAAGACATACATACACACATATATATATATATATATATTATATATACATATATATATAGAAATACATAGTAGTTCTAATTATGCGCCTAGTTGCTCGAAGTTAAGCACTAAATTAATTATAAAAAAAAATTAAATACTTTTTTTTTTTACCAATTGAATTTCATTGCTAATTGCGCGAATGACAAAATATATCAAAGGGTATTGCAATGAGAATAAATAAAAACTAAGCACATTTTTATTGATCCTTCGCTAAACAACCTCAGGGGGACAGAACAGTTATCGGTAGTCAAAAATTACATTATATCAAATGCAAAATGAAACATACAAATCGAGTGCCCTGTAGTATATAAAAAGTCGTATATCCTTCAGATGTTTCAGCTCACACTTCAGAGTGTGTGTAGGTGTGTGTGCGTGGGTGTGTGTGGGTGTGTATGTGTGTGAGTGTGTAAATTGATTAAGCTTTCATATATGTAAGTGTATATATTAATGGGTATTTCTATTCCGATTCAAGTAAAATTACGTCTGGCAAATCAGTGAGAGGCAGAGAGAGAGAGAGAGAGCGCGAGAGTTGGCACAATTCTGTTAGAAATTTCTAGATGGGTAAGACAGAGATAGACAGAGTTACAGTGGTCGGGTGGGTTAAACATAAGTACAGATTGGAGCTAGTTTTATGTGGGATATACATATAGCGAGTATGTGCGAGTTTATACGGCAGTGTTAACGAGACATTTTCAACAGGTGTTTCGCCTTAACAAGGAGGTAGGTTTTTTTTTTTTTTTTTGTTGTTGTTTTAAGTATATTTGTTCATTCTTTTGGTTTTTGCGTAGAAAAAATGTACATTAAAAGGTTCTTATAGGTGGGTCTTTGAAAAGTTTTACAATCTGGGAGCGTTTTAACCGTAAATATCACTGTTTCGCTTTGTATTTATTTGCTTGAAAACAAATTTGTTTTTAGCTAGGATACAAATCGGAAGTATAACGAAATGTTTGAAAAGAAAAATACAAAAATAAAAGAATAAACAAAAATGATTAGTGGATAAATGTTTGAAAGTTTCCAACAAAATTGTGTTGTTGTTTTTGCTTTTGCAGTATTATTGGTTATGGTTTTGTTCTTGGATTGCTAAGTGTTTGTAGTTGTTGCTTCCGTTTTCCGTTTTATTAAAAATATATCTGTATACGAGCTTATGCGGTGATATATGTGTCATAAAATATATATACACCAGCGTTTATTTTTTGCTTATACTTTCCATAATTCGTATTGCTAGTTTGTTTTATTTATTTCTTGATTTTGCTTTTCATTTGACTAATTTTCGCATTTGCATTTAATTGGTGACTATAACTTGTGGTTTTTTCTTCGGGTTTCTTTTTGTTTTTATTATTATTATTTTTTTTTTTGGTATTCTCTCAATTTGCTACAACATTTCAACAATAAATTTTCTAAAAACAGCGTTTGTTCAATGAACATATTCTCAAAGTATTTGTTCTGTTTTTATTCTTAACTATTTATATTTAGTTTTTGTATGCGCGTTTTTTAAAAATTAACTATATGGTACTATATTCTTCTTTTGTTTTTTTTTTTTTCTCATATATTTAATTATATTTATTATTATGTGTCAGTTTGTTGCCATTTATGCCCCACCTAGATGCTATCCTAAACACACACCTTACACACACGCTCAACGGAATTTACTGTTTTTTTTACAACAGAAATTCCAAAAAAACGTACTTTAACCTTTTACGACTTATTAACAATTGTGTGAACTACAAAGAAAATGTCAAATAAATATAAATGAAATAAAAATGAAATAAATTTGAATATAAAAGACAGTCTAGCTTTGTTGAAAACAAAACTTAAATGAAAAATTTGAAAGATATTTCATTAGCTTAAAAATATTAAAAAAAAATTAAAATACTATTTTGCTTTGGTCCACGTGATGTAAACACAAGTTGAAAACAACTTTAAAAGAATGAATTATTTAATAAAGAAAGGGTTTTGCCTATTGCCGATTTTCAAACACTTTCACTAATAAAATGGCTGCTGTCCCTTGTTATTTGCATTACTCAATTAAGTGCTTGAGTGTGTGTGTGCGTGTGTGTGCGTGTGTATGTGTGAGTTTTAAATACATATCTAATGTCTCATAGGAACAATCTCTCTTATATACATACATATAATGTATTCGCTTCACTTGCCGTGTGTGTCTCTGTGTGTATGTGTGTGTGTGTGCGTGTGTGTGCTTACATACATAAATGATAACAACTCAGCGTAATTAACTTATAAGTTCCTCATTGTACATACACATACGCACACACATATATACTATGTACGTATATGCATGTGTGTGTTACATGTGCGCACATAATTGCCAAATCCTTTTTGTTCTCTCTTTCTGAAACGTTTTGTTTAGTAATTTGTTTTGCTATTACTATGCAAATGCTTATTTTGTTTTCTTTTTTTTTTTTTTGTGTTTTGCTCTTTACTTGGTAACTTTTTTCTTTTCTTGTCTCTTAACTTAGACAATTAACTTTTTCTTCATTTTATTTATTTGGTTTCCTTTTTCTTGTTTTTCTTTTTTTTGTTGTACGGCAGTAATTTTTGCTTTGTTTTTTTTTTGGGGGTTTTTTGTTTTTCATTTTCATAAAATATTTGTTTAGTACACACACGAATTGTGTTATTTAATTTTACATTTCATATGCGAAATTTTCTTGAGTGTGTCTTTTGCTTTTCCTAGCATTTTCTCGCTTGCGTTTCTTATACTTTGACTTAAAAATGTAATTAACAATTTTTTTAATTTATTTATTTTTTTTTGCTTTTTTGCAAAGCAGCTTCTCTAGTTGTTGTTTTGAAAAAGAACTTAACTAGGCATCCTCACATATACAGCATGCGTCGTATATGTGTATGTGTGTATCAGTGTGTATGCCTGTGTGTGTGTGTGTGTGTGTGTAGCTTAACGTGTCTAAATTGAGCGGCCTTATTGCACGATTATGTGAGGAGCTGAGAGCAGCACGGTTACCGTTGCAATAATCGTAAAGAGCGTAAAAACAATTAAACAAAATCTGTGAAGTAGAAGAAAATACAAAGATAAAGACAGATTAAATATATATAGAGTATACGTATAGGGCAAGTCTTATATACATACACACACGCTTTTATGTACATTTGCCGACAACAAAATGGCGTCAATTGTACACCTACCGCCATGCTTGTTTATTAATGCCACGTGCTGTGCATGTGTGCGTGTATGTGTGTGTGTATGTGTTGTATGCTAGAGCAAATAACCGGAAGTTGTGTGGCCATGCGGCTGTTGCCTTAATTGTTTGATTTAGTACAGCGTCAGGCAGTTCTTCGTAACCGCACTGTTTGCAGTCTCTGTGTTAGTTATTTACTAGATTTATGTCACTATATATTAGACGGGCAGCCAGGTTATTTGGTTCAGGGTAATCACCGATTTTCCCTAGCTTAAACTCATAATTCAAATGTGAATATCTAAATCGAAATGAATGTGCTGGAAAGGCAGACATTCATTTAATTTTCTAGTAAGCCAGTGTATGCTTTGGAATCATTTTGATATATGGGAACAGGTAGTAATGCACAAATAATGATAACAATAATAATTAAGAATAATTATTATAGTAATAATGATGATGATAATAATAATAATTATAATAAAATTGATAACAATAAAAATAATGTCTGAAATAATAATTATAAAAAAATTAATAATAATAAGAACAATTATAATAATAATAATGATAGATTTCCATGATTTATTTTTGATATTTATTTCTTTAAACTTTTATTATATTATAAGAAATACTAATTTTTCATCGGTGCTCTAAAATTGTCATTCCAAAGAAACTGACCAGTTGCTAATAATGCCTGACAAATATAAATAAATACCGTAATTGATTCAGATTTTTGTGTCATCTATTTAAATGTGACAAAGTTTTAGACACAAAACCTAAACCTAAACTAAACTTTTAGTTCAAAACATTTACTATTAAAACTTATATAATCGGAAATTAGGTACTCCAGAAATAAAGTTTGGCAAAACTTGTGATTCTAGATTTTTCAATGAATTAGTTACCTGGAATCTAAAATTCTTATTTTGAGAATCTAATTTTTTTAATGGTTCTCTTTTTTTTTTTAAACCTTTTATTCAAATATTTTATTTTTTACCGATTGCTGTTAAAAAGAATACTCGAGTCTTA
The DNA here is from genome assembly GCA_018903485.1 of Drosophila littoralis. Classification (NCBI taxonomy): domain Eukaryota; kingdom Metazoa; phylum Arthropoda; class Insecta; order Diptera; family Drosophilidae; genus Drosophila; species Drosophila littoralis. The sequence goes on along the minus strand of JAEIGF010000059.1, from coordinate 5,344,473 downwards.
TTGATAACTTGAAAGTTTTAAAAGTTCGCAAATGAGTAGAGCAGGCAAATAAATAAACATTTCAAACAAATGACGAAAATGTTGCCCACTGCAAGAGTTAGGCTAATGTGAGTTCAAGTCCAATCAGAATCAATAAACTTAAATTATTATATGCAAGTAGCTGGATTATTTAGCTATTTCTCAACCATCGTTTCGATAACTTACCTATCCACAACCATTGCAGCGAATTTCCAATCGCTTATCAATTCCGCTTCATCGTCAGCTTTGCGCATGCGTGACGTTATAAATTGCAATTCTTTGAGAATTAAGTGTAAATCTTTGTGATTGCAACCTATTGCAGTGTGATGCTCCTCCACCGTTGTGGGTCGGCCAAAGCTACTACAGTTACGATAAAAAGTCATCGGTTTGCAAATTTAAAATCTATTAAGTCTCAAGAAAAAGAAGAACTCAATACTTACGCCGACGAACCGATGGCGGTTTGTGAGCCTGATATTGTATGACGAAAATCGTCATCGATATCAAGAACATTGGCTAGTAAGGATTTGGAAGAACGTTCCTTCAGCTCCAGCTCTTTCATGCGATTGCTTAATAATATTGATTTGCGCGTGATCTTGCGACCAGGCCGACCCATGCGCAATATCCAGGGCAGCCATTGTAGGAAAACGGATTTGATCTGCGAAAAAGTAGCAACTCTTTAGTATTCAATGGGGAATTGCTTTGGGTCTCTGACATACCCACGGTGGCATCTCGTGTATATCCGCTGTGCGATGATGATAGTTGAGCACCACAACCGTTAGCACCACAGACGACGCAACCATGAACATGATACAGTTGAAATATGTACCTGAGTGTCGTTTTGTAACAAACAAACAAACAAAAAGAGAACAAGTTTTATCCAATATTAGTATTATACGCTCCATGGGTCTACATAAAATTGAGCAACACTAAAAACAGAAGCTGTAGAAATAAAAATGTACAATAAAAACAGCATTTGCATTACGTTTCTTAATTTGTAATATCATGATAAATAATAGAGTAGTTTGAGAATTTGCGAGTGTGTCATACAAATGCTGTGAGCGATTCTACACGACAATTTACAGGGTATTTGCACATGCATTACGGCTTAGACGCTGTTTCAAGCGTTTCACATTTACTTGAACATGCGTTGACATGCCGTTAAGATCGGTCGGTTTATACGTGTCGTTCATGCATTTTCAAAGAAATGGTTTACGTTTTGCGTAGAAAAGTCAGCCATGTAGTCAAAAATATAGTGTATTTATAGGAATATGGATAGATATTTTTTAAATAAATATATATGATTGATAAAATATATTTGATCTATTTTCTTGACATTTGAAAAATATTTAGTTCAAAGTATTTTAAATTTATGATAAAGTTTTCGTTTTTATTCCATTAGTTTTTTAATGTTTGAAAAATGTTAGAAAGGGTTATAAATAATGTGGGCTGAGCTGCCAGTGAAACGTTACGGCTGCCAGTAAAACGTTGCGGCTGCCTTTCTAAAGTGAACCTGCTCTCGAGAGCGTAAATGCAGGAGTATAAGAGTTCTTATACGCGTAAATGTGCGTATGCGTGTGAATAGAAGGCTTGAGGTTTTATGCTTAGTAGTAAATTATGTCTATATCTTGGCTATATAAATATTTATTGGTTTCTAGCATGTTATATAAAGAAAGTGCAAAAAAATAATATTAATTTTTGAAGAAACTATTTTTTTTGTTTTAATATTTAAGCTTTACAAATATTTAAAATTTTATATAAACTTTTATTCCGTTGCTCGACTATATAATTTTGACTATTTGACTGTCTTTTACGGTTGACACAACATTCAAAAGTTTACAAAAAAGAAAAATTCATGCATATATGATATAAAAGCCATTTTCAAGAAAGTAAAATGTGAGTTTATGATGATTCAATTGCTCTGGCAAACAAATTGTATTTCTTTTATTATTGTGTTATATGATTTTTTTTTGAAACTTTTATTTGAATGTTGTTCATGGGTTTATCAAAGGAATTATTTATGGTATGCTTTCTGTATATGCTTAAAAGATAGTTTAAGTAAAAATTGTAATTGATTTAAGGCGATTGACCGCTTACGTTTTACAATTTCTCAATATTTAGTCAGTTTTTGATACTTGGATGTGAGGAATTTTTGAATGTTTAATTTATACAAGTTATTTGTATATATAGAGTATTACTTAAAGCATAGCTTGCATACGAGTATTGCATATGTGTTTAGTTAGTTAAGGGGTTGATTTTTTAGTTTTTTGATTAGAGTGGGGGCGTGGCAAGCAACTAAAGCAAAGCACCCGCAGTCAGCCTGTGTGAGCGTTAAAGTAATTACGAGAATTTTGAATACCCTTGCAGTGCGCAATATGTTTAAGTAAGAATTTATCTATATGAAACGGAAACGGTTTGCGTCAAGTATTTGTTCGATTATTTTTAAAAAAATGTATTTTGCCATATGCCTAATAAAACACAATTTGAAGGCATGTCAAGTAATTGTGCGATAATTGTCTATAAAGATTTATTTTTTAAATGCAGATAATCGTTTAAACAAAAAGTAAAGCAAAAAGTTCTTAACAAACACACTAGCTGGCATTTCTTAACAGCTAGCTTTAAAATAGATGTTAAACAGTCAGATATACTCTGCCTTGACCCCTGCAAGGGTATTTCAGTTTCGGCTAGCCGAAATCCACTTTTTGTTGCTAGTTGTTGTTTTTCTGGTGAACGCTGTAGTTACTTTTATGATATTTTTTTTTTTTTATTGCTCAGCATTCCACTAAACAAGAGAATATAAAGTGAAAAGAGGTTCAGCCAAAGTCTAAAAAAGCATTTGATACGGTTGTTTGTTAGAGGGGGGGCGGCGGCGAGCGGAAAGGGGGCGGGCGGGAGTTTTGTTGGATTAAGCTACGGCAGCCATAGGATATATTTTGCTTTTTGTATTTGTTATCCTTTGGAGTTGTACGTCATGCTCTCGTTAATTTCAGTTTTTTGTTCAGCTTGTACCTACTTTAAACGCACTGCAGAACAGCCTGCAGTCGCTCTAATTATTAAATTTTGTACAATGTATATAATAATTTTGATAATTGGTTTTTGATTTAAGATTTTAGCCAGTTGATTTTTTAGATTTGAAAACTTTTTTCGTTTGCTACATTCGTTTGATTTTTTTTTGGTTTTGATTAGCTAAAAGAGAAAAAGAGTTTTTGGTTTTTTTTTTATAGAGCGCTAAGAATTTGTCTGGAGTTGTAAATTGATTTTTACTTGTTTTTTTTTTTTTTTTTTTTTCAAATGATAAAGCATAACAATTAGAATTAGTTTGTACTAGTACCTAGCAGCGGTACGGCCTCGCTCGTCTTTGTTATGACATTGCCGACCAATAAAGAGAAAACTGTTTGCGACAGCAGAATTGTAACACCTGCAAATATTTGATTCGAAAACAATTGTTGTTTTTTTTTTATATAGTTGCAAAATTTGAGAAATCAGAGAGAACCACAGATTGAGGGATTGCAGTTCGCTTCAGGCAGTTTTTGTTTATTTTTTTTTCGATGGTCGCGTCCTTAAATTTGGTTAAGCTCTAAAAAGTTGTATAGCTTGGCATGAACAACAGATTTTTGAGTTATTTGAGTGAGAGAGGGAGGGAGAGAGAGAGAGAGAGGGAGGAGTTATAAAAAGAAAGTCTGCTGACTGGAGCTGTGCATAAATAATTGGAATCCATGTATTCTAAATTAATATTTATATAATATTTACTCAAAGAAAAAAGCTTTAATAGAGCATATTTGAAAGTTACTCTTTGAAGATTTAGATCTATACACGATCTTTGAAATATTTTGAAAAACTAAAAACTTAAAATTTGACTTATTACTTAAAGCTTCTTTCTGCTCTGATTATTTTTTATTTTCGCCTGCTATATGTACAGCTCCTGTCAGTCGAGACTTCTGAATTAGACAATTGCTAAATGATATTTTTTGGCTGAACCTTTTTATAGCTTCGTTCTGTAAAGGAAGACTAGAAATATTTTTTTAAAACAAAGCCTGTGGGTGCATTTGCGAGGCTCTCAGTGATATGGAACATATAGTAATTTATACTATATTAACACAAGTGTTTTTAATTAAGTTTTGTTGTTTTGTTTATAGTTTATTTGGTATTATTGCGTTTTGTTATGGCAGTGCAATTTATGGGTTCTTTAAGCAAAAAGGAACAGCAAGCGAATGCAGAGATACAAATTCTTGACCCATTTGCACAAACCAAACTGAACGCTGGATATCTTTAAAACGAAATGATATTTTTTTTGTTGACTGTTGCAGCAAATTTGTTATATTTTAATATATATATATATATCGAATTGTCCAAAAAGGTTCTTGAGCAAAAAATATCATTCCGAGAAATGGGTCAAAAAAGTGTAAAAATAGTGAAGAAAGCTCAATGATAGTACGAATAAAGCGGCTATAGCATAAAACTAAAATCAACTTGTATGGAAAATATGGAAATTTACTAGTTTTGATATAATTGGCGTGGATTTGGTGGAGATTTGGTTTTCTGAAGTGGTTTTTTCTGTGGTTTTTCAAAGGCTATGCGGTGAGCGTAAGAAATTTGTGATACTTGAGAATAGTTGTGTTTAAGAACAATATGCTTTGGAACGAGTGGAACAGTTGGAACGGTGGAACGTTGGAACAGTGGGTGTACATATATAGCATATATATATTTATATATATATATATCATATGGTGATGCTATGCGTATTTAACTTCACTAAATCAAGGTGACTTGGCATGAGTGAGTGAGAGCGAGAAATCAAATATGAATTAAGTACAAATCAAAGCTATTTGCAAAAATAGTTAAATTATACCATAAGAATAAAACATCTTTCTTTCTTTCATCTTCATCGATCGGCGACGATTTAAGTGACGATAATATGCGATAGTAACTATCGGCATTTCATTCTTTTTCAAAAATTTCACAATATTTCACAAGTATTTTCCCAAACTCACTTGTATTGAAATCTGTCTCATAAGTATCTTTTGTAATAACATATTTATTTTGAATTGAGTTACATAATTGCGAAGTGGAAATAAGTACATATTGTGTGTACTTTATTTAAAATATTGGAATAATTGGTAAAAAGTATATTGAGAAGCTGGAAATTCTATATATTTTTGTTGAATAATTACAAAACTAAGTTTTTGTTTTTCATATATAGAAAGGGTGTGTATATATTTTTTTAATGCAATAGAACTTTTTTAGAGAGGGTTAGATTCGAAGAGTTTAAAGATTGAGAGATATTTCGAAATATGCTTTATTTGGAGATAGTTATGATATGGTATGTGAAGAGAGATATAAATTGTTTTATACTTTTTGGCACTGTTTTTGAGTAGAAATAAACATTTCAATAATTGTCCAATTTTAACTAATAAACTTTTAAACAATTTTTGGAACTGCTCTCAAGGTGTGTATATTCACGAGTTTATTATGAAATTAAGAAATAATTTATAATGGCATATTATAGGATTCCGTGGATTGCAGAAATAGAGTTTAAAGAACGGACGACAAAATCGAAATCGGAAATAGTTGAATATTTATTTGTTCTATTGCTTGAAATAACACCAAAATTTTATTCAGATAAATTGGAAAATATTGAAGTGAATTAAAAACATTGGCGTAGCTTTTCGATTATTCAAATGTGCTGAGAAAGTAAAGTTTACTATATAGAAGAATATATTGTATAGTAGTATGTTAGCCACGTGCCAATGGCAAGTGAAGAAGTTAAAGAGAAAGTTCAGTTAGGAGTTTTTAGTTCAGAAGTGTTGATAAGTAGATAACGATAGCATTTAAAAGATTTCTTGTTCGGGTTGACGTTGCTCACTTTAAGGATTTGCTGGGGACTTAATTAACGTTATTTTGGTATATCTGAGGAAGTTAGCGCTGTAGCACTTTGCTTTGGAATGTGTACCGAAAATTTTTGACATTCTTTTTCATATTTTTTTTTTTAATATTTTTAAAAAGCGAACGAAAAATATTGAAGAGCGAGAGAGAGAGAGAGAGAGACGGAGTGTGTAAAACAGAGATAGCAACATAATAATATGATCAACTAAGAAACGACGTCATTATCATATATATATAGAATATTTAAAGTTCAATTTTTAGAACAAGATAGACAGAGAGATAGTTAGTTAGTTAGTTGAGTTGGTTTAGTTTAGTTAGTAATTTAAAACTTGTTGTAATTAGTAAACATAGTACGAAGTACACAAATAACATTTAACAACTTTTGGCACTTTTTGTTGACTTTTGGTTTTGGTTTTTTGTTAGACTAATATTTTATTTAAGTTAAGATTTGTTTTTTTTTTTTGGTTTTTAATTAAGGATTACATATGCGAACAATTTAGCAATGTGTGTGAGTAGAATCATAATAGATATATATATATATATAACAACAATAACAATAATATTTATGAATATATATAGATATATATATAGTATATGTACGTATATATAAATCATATTAAGTAATTTGTTAATTAATGTTTTTTTTTTTTTTTTTTTTTTTTTGACAAATTTGAATATATATTTGCATTTTTTATGAATTTTTTTTAAATGCAATCGCTACCTAACAAGGGGATTGCATCAGATACTTGGGGCAATGTCTCAGCTACAAGGTTGAGAAACACTGTGAGCGATAGAAGAATTGTAACTCCTGAAACAAAAGAATTTCGTTTGATAAAATACAATTGAAATAATGAGACACGAAATTATAAATTAGAAAAAGTATGTGTGTAGTTTGTTGTGACGTAAATGAAACTTAAAAAACAGACATATTCAAGGGCATTTTCACAAGTTTGTTGTTGTCCTAGTTGTTGTTGTTGTTGTTGTTGTAATTGTTGTTTGTTTTTTCAAAATTGTGTTCATTTGTTGACATAGCGTAAGAGATTCGTTTTCCGTTCAGCCGTTTGTTTAGTATCTTTTGTTCTTGTTGCGCTCGGTATTTTTGTAGTATTTTTTCGTGGCTAACCAAATTTTTTGCTTTTAAGTATGTACTTTTAGTAGTTGCTTTGATTTCAATTTAATTCTCAATGAAGTGTGCTGGCATGTGATGAGTATATGCTTTGTATATGCTTTGAAACTCAAAATCGTGAAGGGCGGGTCAAGGGGTCCAGGGATCTGGGTCACAACTCAAGCGTTCGTAAAGTGAGGAAACATTTGTCTGGGGTTTATAAGTATATGTACACACAATTCATAAATAATACCAAACAGTTGGCTTAAGCTTCGTCAAAGTTGATCATCTTGCAGGTCATGTTGTGAACATTTGAGAAGAGAAATAAATTCAAGCGAGGCTTATGTGGCATATTGTGGAATACTTAAAAAATATTTATATATTTCAATCACTCCAGTATTTGTTTTTAAAGCTATTCGCTCTGTGAGCAGATTGCCATACCTACAACCCCTATTTTATTTGCTTATGTCTTTAAATTGTTTTTCCATTGGTATGTTCCATACAGTGCCAAAAAGGCTGTGTTAAAAATATGACCCTTGGGTACAGTTGATCATAGATAGATCTTTAGCTGTTACCGGCTGGAACGTGGAACTTATCATGTTATCAAAAGTTCCATATCTTAGTGCATATCCTACATTTCTATATAAAACAAAATGAGAATGAAGATCCTATCATACTACATACAGTTCGCATAATTTTCCAATAAAATATCGCGGATGAAGTAAAAAGTGATGTTTAAAACTTTTCCTTCTCGATCAGCCACAAAACTGAACCTTTTCTTATCGAAAGCTTATTTCTTTTCACATTAGAAACCTTGAATTATATTTACATGGTTAAATTTCAACTTCACAACCTTCTAACTCTCCTTAGGCTATGGGTTGAAGGTGTCGTCAAATTGTGCACACTGACACAAGTCCTAAACAGTTTGACACAAATTTTCACAACACTCTGCGTAAATGAATGTTTTTCATTTTGCTCCTGTTTTTTAATTTTATTTTATTCTATTTTTTTTTGTAGTTTGCTCAACTTTTCAAAAGCTTAATGGTGGTATAAGGTGCACATCCTTCCAACTTTTACCCATTACTTTGCGCTTAGAGGGGGAGGAGGAAGGAAGTCGATGGGGGTGAAAAGTTAGTGGCAAGTGGCAAGTTTTTGCCGTTACTTAAATGAGGAGAATTTGTAAATTGAACTATGCCTTGTCTTGGCAATGGGCTTGGAGCGCTACGTGTCACCAATTTGCCACGCCCACAGAGCACGCAGCGTGCGTCTCATTTAATTTGGGACGTGCGGCCCCGGTTAAATGTCGGACCAATGGGCACTACTTGGGGAAAAAAATTTGCGCACTGCATGCAAATTATTTTGGCTGTGGTCCCTCAACGCTGGGCATTTGGTTGGAAGTGTCTAAGGGTTAAATATATAGATATTAACATATATATATATATTTGTTTAACATATGACATAATATGGAACGCATGATGAGCGATACGATATTATGTGGAGTTGCAAGTCTACCATCTGGTCAAATGGATCTGCATAAATGCAAGTTCAAATGTTGCGCTTTGAGTTTTGTCTTTTTTTTAAGTTTCAGTTTAGTTGGGTTCGTTTAGCGGGTGGCGAGTAACTGTTTATAAGACGGGAATTTACAGGTGCATAAATGTGGAGATTTTTTTTAGAGCAAATATATATAGAGCATATATATTTTGTTTAAATATTTGAGCAAATAAATTTACTGGAGTGGTTGTTTTTCTTTATATTTTTTGGTGAGTGTTTTGTGTTAGGTTTTTGTTTTCATAGTTATTGTGCAAGTACAAAGAGTTCTTGCCAAAACGAGACAGTTTGCGAGAGAGAGAGAGAGAGAGAGAGAGAGAGAGAGATCGAGATAGAAAGAGAGAGTGAGAGAGTAAATGAGTGGGCAAGTGTCTTTTGGTTTTTGGCTAAGACTCGTTTGAGCTACGCTTTTGTTTTTGTTTTTTTTTTTTTGGGCTTTTAGCCTGGTTTGTGGCATGCGCTTTTCAGTTTTTCATTGTCGTTTTCTTGCGTTGAGAGTTCTGCTCGTTTGTTGTGGTTCTTGTGTGTGCTTGTACTTACGTCGGTGTGTGTGTGTTTGTTTGAGTGTCTGTCTGTGTGTATTTTATTTACAGTTATGTTTGTTGGGCAATTTGTCTATTGCCTGCTTACAGCTATAAGAGTATTTAAATACCTACCAAAAAATTCTACAAAGCATACAAAATTTTTGTATTTTGCTTAGTCTAATTTATATACATATATTGTTTATATTGTTAGAAAATATATGTGTATATGTTTTTCTATTTTGTTTGCCTAAAGATATTTTTTGTTATATATTTCCTCTCTACTTTACCAAGTATCAAAATGACATTTGGCTACGTATTGCTTTTTTCATATGTATATGATGGCTTCTCCAATACAAACCTTCACCAATATGTATATTTATATTGCGTGTTGTTGTTTTAACAATTGATATGCGTTGTGGTTGTTGTTGTTGTTGTTCAATGCATACAAAATCATAAATATATATATTTATATATATAAGTCTATGTCTTTATTTATACATATTGTCTGGCTAACTGGACTTCGTTAAATTAACTGGGCTATGTGTTATTTTGTTTTTGTTTGTTCTATTTTCCAATTTCATTTTGTATTGACTGTCACAGTGCAGGTCATGAAAATAAGAACACTAGCTCTACAATTCTCTTTGCTTCATTTAAATAAATTGAAATTTCATGAAAAAACTTTACTTGGAATTTAAATGAATTTTGTAGTTTTAAAAATATATAAATAAATTAAATAAATATTAGCTTGTTCTATGTCATTATTAAAGTTCTTTAGATTTTAAAATAAATTCGTTTTTACTTTAACTGTCTTTTAAAGCACCATTTTATTGCTTGAGAAGTGCTCTATTCCCATGACCTGAGCTGTAGACTTATTTAAAATCAAATTGAAATATGCACAATTGCTTTTTTTTTGGTTGTTGTTTTTTTTGTGTTTTTATCTGACTGTTTTGTTGGCTCAGTTGATGGCCGTTTTGTTGGTTGGTTGAATATTTGGTAGCGAAAAAAGGTTGTTCGTTGGATTTTTCATAGTTTGTCTATATGCAATTTAACTATTTTTAGTATAAATCTAGCTAGTATTTATTAATTGCGTTTGTTCTACGTTTAAAGGTTGCTATTATTAATAGTTAGTTGATGATTTGATTGTTCAGGCAATTAAATGCGACCCGCCTAATATGAAGTTATATATGATACACTACTCATATAGAGAAGCTTATTTACATGATGAACGTATTGGCTTTGGTTTATTAAATTATGATTTTTAGTACGCTTTATTTTTAACAATTTTTTAACAGGCTAAGAAACACAGAAGAAAACTGAAAAATGTAACAAAATGATATTGTATATGAAAAACCAATATCAGCTAGCGGCAAACACGTAGAGAAAACAAACGAACCGACAGAAACATCAAAAACTGATAAAACTAAGTGGGTAACGGGATTAACATACGCTTTTTGTTTTTCAAACAGCAAATGGAAATGGAAAAACATAAAACTTTTCGTTGCGATTCGAATATGAAATTATATGGTACGTGTCTGGTTTAGGTTTAGTGGCTTAGTTGCTTAGTGATTCGTGATTCGTGATTCGTGTTTCATGATATTGTGAATAGTGTTTGGAGCGTGTTTCAGTGTTGTCAAATACCAATTATGTCAGAGCTTTAGTCGCGCGATTATGTTTCTAGACTACTTAGAGATCAGCTGAGCAAAGGATTGTGATAAGAATAAAAAGTTAGGAGTAGATCAAAGTACGAGTTAAGAATGGTAAATATAATTTTTAATTTGTCAGCTAGCATAAGAGTAAGAAGAAGATGAAGAAAATTTGCTGCAGCTGCACTTTATAGGTTCTTTACATTGTTAGACAGAGGATAGATAGATTGTTAGACAGACAGTTCGGTGTAGGTGGTGTATTTTTTTTATTTTGGAGGTGTTTTTTTTATTTGTAGGTGTGCTGCTTGTGTTCAGTTTTGATATTGAGGCTATTGCAAAGGTCTATCCAAAAGTTCCGGCAGAAAGAGAAGTTTTAGCTGGCCTGAAACTGAAATACTTGTTATGTGGCACACAGTTAAAAGTCCAGAGGTTGAGAGTTATATCTATTTGCAAACAAACGTACAGAATTAGGATATATCTAACATATAGCAGATATCATTCGCCATACGATTCAGTGTGTGTGTGTGTGTGTATGTTGGTGTAAATTTAAGATCTAAATAATTGGTATTTTTTCTTGTTTCTGATTTGTTTTTTTTTGTTTATTTTCTGGTTTTCGTTTTGTTTTCATTGCACTACTGTGGTAAAACTAATGACAACTAAAAACAGCATTTGGTCACAGCACTTATCTGTCGATAAGTGCTGCTTCTTGGGATATGGAAGCTTCTTTGGTATTCTTTTCGGGATTTTTTTTAAAAATAATTGTTAAATAAATAAAATGTGTGTGTACCTATAAGAGGAACAGCATCCGACGTTGTCGGCATTGACTCAGCAACAAGGTTTAGAAATACTGTTAATGATAGTAGTATAGTTACGCCTGGAACAAGAGATACAATAAATACGTATATCAAAAAAACAATTCGAAATAATAAACTAAATGACTGAAAATATCAAAGATAAAAAGTAAGAAATATTATTCAAAATATTTATATATTTGCAATAAATTTTGCGTTTACTCGTTTAGGTTAGGTTTAAAGTTTTGTTTTTTTTTTTGTTGTTGGTTTGTTTGGATGAACTTTTTAGGGAGGTCGTTTCTTTAAAGGAAGCTTACAACTTTTGTTGTAGATCTACAACTTTTAGTTAGCATGTTCAGAGTGCTGCCTCTTATGATAAGTAGCTATATTATAATAATATTTAAGATCAAAGCAGTGGGGCGAAGGGCAACACTCCGTGGTTTTATTTATTTCAATTTACTGCATTTTAGAAATACTGGAAAAATAAAACATGCATTTGTTAAGTCTAGACTAGCTTTTAAAGCAGCGTTCATAATATACTTGGGGTTTTAGTTTTAGTTTACGAGCTTTTAATGGGTAGTTAAATATGGTTAAATCCAGCTAAGCCTCATTTCGCTACCGCTGCTTTACCTGACCAAAATTATATATAAATACATATATATATATAGCCTAACTTTGTATACGATATCGTATTTGTAGTACATTAATCACACGCTGAAAAAACTTGCAAAATTTGTTTTATATTTATATCATATATCTGGTCATTGGGGGGCAATCAGTGTTGTAAAGTTTTCAATTTCATTTTCATTTTCGTTTTCGTTTTGGTGCAATTTGCATACTTACCCAGCGTCAGTTTCTCGCCCGAGTCCGGGGGCAATGTGAAGCCCAGCAGGGCCATCGATGATATTAGCACGCATGGCACAATTAAATTGAAAAAATAATATAAAGTACGTCGGCGTATTTGTATAGTAAAGGTGATATCGACATATGGTTCTGGGCAGCACTGGTAGACTATAGTATTCTTCTTTCCGGGCATGGCTGAACGATAAAACTCACGATTAGTACAATTCGAATCAATCAATTTGATTGCGACATTGAGACACAAATACACACATATGTACAAATATTTGCAATTTTCTTCTTTTTTTTTTTTAAATCTATATATCTATATACAAAATGAAATTTTTAATTAAAGCGGCAGCAACTGAAAATGTTCTATGAAGCAATTTTGATAAAGCGCCAGGCCAAAAGTTTCTACTTCATATTAATATATATGCATAAATACAAAATTATAAAAAATAAATAATATGATTATAAATACATAGTTAATAAGGTTCAAGGTTAATGATTGTGTTAGACATTTACACATGACAACGTTAAGAAAACAGTGAAATAATCATTAGGTTTATGATGATTTTTACTAACCAAGCAAGTACCACTCGCCATTTGTTATGAAATCGGAAAGATCCCCTCCATCTTCGGAATTCAAAACCAAATCCAACTGATATATTTCAACGATTTTTTTTTCAAAAAATTAGTTTGACATTTTTGTAGACAAACGAATTTTCATTTTATTTTTTAATTTTAGGTTGGGTATTGTTTTGAGTTTTTTGGTTTTTTTTTTTTTCATTGTTTGGAGAAAAAGAAATTTAACATTTTTAGTTTGATTTAGTAATATGTTTGAGAATTTACTTAAAGCCACGTTGAAACAACATTTATGTACATAAGAGAGCATGTGTTCAAGGTGTACGAGCGAGAGAGATAGCGAGCAAAAGAGAGCTTTACTTTGTTTTTTTTTTTATTATATACTTATATATGCTATTGCGTTTTTAGTGCAAAGAAACGTGGAAATAAAATTAAATTGTACTGAAAACCTTATATTTGTTTGACTTCCATTAAGAGTCTTTACGTACGTCCAAAATAATTCGATTTAGTTTTCTTTTGGGCGTGGTTTTGGTCTGCTAACATGCAAAATAGTTGAAACTGAAATTTTTCAGTTGTTGCCACATGGGGCGAAAAATTTCAAGGGTCTCACACATGATTCCATTTCTACGCAGCACTGTTGTGTGTCGTGCCAGTGTTGGTAAACGCTAACAACTAACTGCTTGTACAGCTGGCAGCACACAAGGGTCTTTATCTGTTTGGTTTTTTCTGTTTCTTTTTGAAGTGTTGACCTAAAATGTTCAATGCCTGATTGAACATTTTAGCCCACACGCTGGAACGTATTTCGCGTGCTTTGAGCACATTTGACTTTTTGGTTTTGTAATTCGCAAAAACGCAAAGAACTGTTCGACGTGAGGGATAAGACAGAGAGAGAAATAGAGCGAGAGAGAGAGAGAGAAAGATACTGATATATAAAATAAACCGGAAGATAGCTTGAGATAGAGATATAGGGTTTGGAAAAGCATAAACGAAAGCAGGGAGCACCAAATGACTCTAGGGGTTTTCCATTAATAACGTCGAGCCTCAGTGTCCTGAACTAACCTAATAGGTCAATTCCCTCTAATCCTGCCTAAATAGTATAACCGACTTTCTGCTTGTGCACGTGCACGTGTCTTTTGTGCGTGTCTTAGTTAGTTTTTCAGTGTATGTATGTGCGTGTTTGTGTGTTAGCAAAAAGCGTGATTGTGACGTCTTGTGAATGTGTGATGTTTTGCTGCACTGCCAAAGAGTTTACTGTACCAAGTACGGTTTAACTCTCTTGGTGTTTACTGTACTGTACTGTACTGTAACTGTGTACTAAACACTTTACCTGATTTCCATCGTAAGTCCAACTACCGAATTTCATTTCGCAATGTTGGTCATCAAATGGGAACCACGTGATGTCTATCTTGCATGTGCTCTTGAAGATACCAGGGGGCACGTACAGACAACTGCCGTTATGTTTGACCACAATGTTGGTGTGATACGTGCCATCGAATCCCTCATCCGCGCTAAATTATTGTACAATATTGTTTATGTATTATTATATTTTTTGCTGCTGCTTCTTTTTTTTTTCTTTTTGTTGGTCTATTCTTTTATTTTATTGGTATTGTTTTTGGATCTATTTATTTATGTGTTATTATTTTTGAAGTTTGTTATGTTTTTTCCATTTATTATTTATAATTGTTTTTGTTTCATATCAAATGCGCATTCTGTTTTTTTTTCTTTTAGCTAGTTTATATATATAAAAAAAAAGGTTTTTGGATATGGCCTTAAGACAGCTTTGGGAACTAGGAGAATTGTGTGTTGGTTAAGTGTAGAATAGGAGAGCTTAGGATTTTCTATGCTAGGTTTATGTTTTTAGTGGGTGTTGTAGTGTTTAGTTTTATGCTAGTTATAATATATTTACTACTTAAATTATTTTCTATTTTGGGCTTAATAATCTAAGGAGCACTGGCCTATACATATATATATATATATATATATAATATATACAGTATATATGTATATTACTTAAACTTTTTGGGTCTTGTGTCTTTTTTTAGGATCGGCAAATTATCTAAGAACAGCCTAAGGTATTTATAAATCTATATGTATTTACAGACTATAAATGTTTAGTTGGCTGGCTCGAGGTCCGGGTTAGTTTTAATGCTATAAAACAATATGATGCAGAATTTGCTTGAGACAGGGAAGTGACGCGTAAGAAACATTGTCTTTTGAACAATGTGATTTGCGAGGAAAACGATTATCTTAGAGTTTGGATAATTTATTCAACAAAATTTAAAATTTATTCAAAAATAGTTGGGGCGAGGCAACAGCGCGTTATATCTGCTAGTACATAGATGTACACAATTTGTTTTCATATTTTCCATTTATATTGTGTGCCAAATGGCATTTCCATTGTCAGCACATTTTGGCTAAGCAAATAAAATCTGTTAGATACAATAACTGTATCTAACTACATGCCGTATCTGTGTGTGCATATGCAAATCAGCAGCATACAATATGCAAGTGTGTTGAAGTCAAAGCCAGACTCAAGTGGCCTACACCAAATATATACTATATATAAAAAGATATACGAGTATTTCCATTCCTTGCATTGCAATAAAATGCAATTACCTTTATTTTTTCGGGTGGGCTTAGGGGGTTTGGCGGTGTCAAGAAGCGGTTGAAAAACTGTTGCGCAAACATTTTGTACGCAATTTGCATAGATATTTTGAGTTACGAGCTGTTTGCTGTCATTTGGCGTACTTTTTGCGGTCAACGTGACTTGTACGCAATATATGTGTGTGTGGGTGTCTGTGAGTGAGTGTGTGGCTGTGCAGGTTAGGATGAGACCTACACACGCACATCCACACCCACACACCTTAAATCATGGCGGGATTGCGATTTTGCGGTTAAAGTGCGCATTTAATTGGCGCCGCACAGCACCTGTGTCTATGGGCGTATGGGCGTGGTCAGCTGGAAGCTTACATGCTATTGTTGTGGCATTTAAGTGGAATTTGTGCCCCGATTAGCGGCTGCTGTTAATATGTGCAAGGCACATTGCCACAGCTGCTGCGCATCAAGGCTTGAGAGATTGTGGCCTGAGCGTAAGGAGGCGTGCGAATAAGCCAACAGCAACAACTGCAACAATTTGACTAATTGAGGCAACAACAATTGTGGCATTCGTCAAATTGTTAGCTGCTGTTCACAAGTCAGAATATTTTCAACATGTTCAAATGAGCTTCGAAATAGCAGAGGTAAATAGAACAAAACGACAAATTTAAAATATTTACTGTCAATATCAAGTTAATCTGGCCATGACCAGAATGTAATCTAATATTATTATTGATTAGGCTTTGGGAAAATTATGATTGCTGAAAGTCTACGAATAGAATATACAATATAGATTATATTAAACATTTATTTGTTACATGAACTTTAATAAACATTTTAAAGAATTTTTAATTCTAATTTTAAACACAGAATTATTCTAGAAGTCAAATTATAGCCAATTGGAATTTTCCTGAAAATTGGTTCTTTTTCGTTCAATTTAGCTTTGATATCTTTTGGGCATGGGAATTTTAAGGATTTGGAAATTTTTGGCCAGATCGGACTACTATATTATGGGCCACGATTGGTCGAAAATTGAGTACTAGTCTGAACAACTTTTTGGATGTTCAAAATAACGCGACCAAACCCAGGAGTTATTAGTTCCACTGTGATTCTCATATATATCAATATCGGGCCACTATATCATATATCAGCCATAAAAATTATTGGTTAAAAGTATGTACTTATATGACAAAATATTCAGTTTTCCAAGATATTTTCTAAAAACTCAGCATTTATGTGCCTCACTATACTCACATATCTGCAAAAAGGTAATGTCTACAAGGGTATTATGTCCTTAATTAAATGCCAAAAAGCATAAAAATAAGTGAAGTATTGAATCGAAATTAACTTAAAAAACAGCATTTTTTAACGTTATTTAACTCTTATTTTCAATATTTGTTTACGTTACACACATGCCAATATTTTGCTTTGTCTGCTAACATGTCAATTTCCTATTAATTCGTAAAACGAGCAAATAATTCGATTTCATAAGGATTTCAATTCAGTTATCAGGTTATGCTAAACCTTTATTATACCCGTATTTATTTCTGAGAACCATTTTTTACATTTAAATTGCGACGCACATTTTATTATTTGAAAGTAGAAGATTTGGCAGTCTTTTGTATTAGCCATGGCCTTGGCCAAGCTGAAACAAATAAATAAAATCATTTCCAGGGCATTATTAAAATTGATGTTGGTCTTCACCAAGCCAAGGGGCAGGAAAGCGAGAGAGAAAGTGGGAGCGAAATGGTCTACGCCTCAGTTGGCTAAGCCACAACCGCTGTCAATTTCATTTGGGCGCGAAGGCCGCATTTCTCTGCTTTTACTTAGAAACTTGCACATGCTTTGTAATCTGTTTACGGCATTTACCAGATAACATTGCAATTAATGTGAAAGCTTTTCGCTGAGAATTTGCGTTCTTATAACCTAATACAAAGGGTATTATGAATTTCCTATTAAGTGTGCAACATATTGAGCGTTGCCCAGTTGATGCCACAAAGTGGGCTAAAAGGGTACTGAGATGTGATTCGAATTGAGAGGGTTAGGTTATAGCAGAACACTTTATCATATAGATATGAATTCATAAAGCTTCCAATTTTATAATGTCTCTTCTTTTTTCATTTAACAACACAAATCTCGGATGTGGCTAATATCAGGTTAGACTCTTTTGGTAATAAGATAAATCTAAACCCAAATCGATCGATAAAGTCAGTCGTACTTAGCCAAAATTAATCGAAGCGTATTTAAGCTTCAGCAGTCTCTTCTTTTTTTCTGCCTTTGGCTTAAAGTCCAGCACTGTGTAAAAAGTATCCCAATTAAACATCTTTCAGATTGAGATTCGTACAACGCACATTGAAATCAGCATAAATAAAATTACGAAAATTCCAAGCTGGGCAGATTGATGTGCAGAAGGCGTTGATGGGCTCCAACGAACCAAAAAAAAAAAAAAAATTGGAAATAAAAACCCACAAGGCCAATATATACACGTATTCAGTAAATGTGTGTGTATATCTGCCAATGTATTTGTATCTGTAACTGTAACTGTATCTGTATCTATAAGCCTTGTTCGTCTTGCTATTGATCTAAATGATGGCCGCACATTAGCAGCGCTGCCGACGCATACAAATTAGGCTGGGCCAGCTCTCGTTCTGGCCATGGCTAAGTCGAAAAGAAAGCTGAATTAATAAATTAAACCAAATGAAAGTCAATCGCAATGTGTTCCCAAATAGGTTTGCGACACACAAAACGCCCAAACGTGTGCAGATTTTGAATTCGCTGAGATAAGCTTCTAATAGGCTTCTCTGAAATATTGTTGGGCCTTTAATGGGCATTGCTATTATTTTTGGCGAAATGGGCGTGAAATTGTTTCGTGGAAAAGCCTCAACGCTGACGTCGCCCTGTGCAAGTTCATTAGTAAATAAAGTTGACAGTCAGTAGGTTGTTGCGAGTGGATGCTTCGTGCGTGTACAGCCACGCCCAATGTTCTGGTCCTATTCCATGGCTCTATACAGTGATTTACCCTGGCAGGAATGCGACTAGAGGGCGAATCGATATGGTATCTTGGCCTTTTGCATAGATACTGTCCGGAACTTGCGTAGGCCTTGCGGCATTGTCAAGCAGCTCGCGTGGTCTATAGCCGGACCGTAATCAACACCGGATGCTGCGTGCCAGGGAAATTAAAGCCAGCACTACGTGTGCCTGCACATTGTGTGGGCCGATAATCTTCTGCCCACGTTTGGCTTTTAAGCCTTTTGTTCTTGACTGGCATCTAAACTTCATTTGAGGCCACGTTGTTAAATCCTGACATCAATCAGGTGCGAAAAAGGGTATCCAATGCAGTCTAATTAGCTTAGGAAAAAAATTTGACACTACGCCAGGTGCATTTTAGCCACAATTTGTGCAGCTGCCATATTTATCCTCATTTGTGTGCCTCTGTCCGTGTGTGTGTAAGTGTAAGTCCCCTACGCCCGCTAAGCTTTACGCGTTTGTTAGATCTGTACCGGCACCAAGGGGATTTGCGGCATTTAAGTAGTTTTAGGCCATTGCAGTTGTTACATTTTTTTTGCTGGCTCTGACATTTAAGTAATGGCTTAAAATGTTTCAGTTCATCTGGCTGCTTAAATAATGTGGCATAAAAGCTTTCTGCCACAAAGCTCAAAAGTATGCAATGCTTTCTTTTGCTGACACTGCGCAAAAGTTAATAAAATAAATTGTGGAAACTACTTTGTAAAATATTCGAAAAATGCTGCAGTTTTTATGCCAAAGCTACTTACGAGTTTCAGAATGCCGCATAAAGTGCAATCGACGAAGTGCCTTTGGAATATACTTTGTATAAAGAATTGAATACAAAATATTTGAAGAAATACATTGTAAGAGCATAAATTTTAGTAAAACGTTTACGAATGACGCACAAAGCAGAATCGAAGAAAATTGAATAGTTCGAGGTAGTAAATGGCGTTTAAATATACTTTGTATATAAATTGAGTATAAAATATATGCAAAAATGTTTATTTGCAAAAATGTAGAATTAAAGAAAAGCGAACGCTTTTATTGGTAAAACTTTTTTCAATGCGCAGGCAATAGTGTCAGTTAATAATTTAAGAATAACGCACAATGAGCAATGTTGTTGATTAAATGCTCTCGAAAAAGAAAAAGAGAGCAAAAAAACCACAATGTCGGCGCGTTACACAAAGCACACCGTAAAACATTTGAGAAATAGAAATCTTAAATTTTCGAGAGAGGGAGCGAAATATATTTGTGTATAACCTTAAACATTTATTTAAGTTAAATTGAAGATACTAGCACACAAAACTTAAAGCCCTAAGCCTTAGAACACAGCCCACAGATTTGTTATTGAGATACTTCCACAACTCAACCCGCAAACACACACTCTTAAATTTCCTGTTGTGTATGTGTTGTATGTTGATTTGTAACTGTAAATTTAAACTAAGCTGACATGCAACTAAGCTGAGCTTACAACAAAACTTAAACTAACTTAGAGAAACCTAATGAATCGACAAATGGTTCGATTTGATTTCAGTTCTGTTGTCAATTTAAATTAAACCGATTGTTTGTTGTTGTTGTTTGTTTAACGCAAATGTCTGGAGACATACGATTATTTTGGCGACACACATGTACATATAGATTTTAGACTGGGTAAAACAATGGTTTAATAGCTATACATAATATACATATATGGATATTATTTGTGTGGTTATTGATGGGTTAGTTATAATTGGCAATCCACTAAAATGTGAAGTATGAAAATATTAATAGTTATAGACACAGTGAAACACAGCTAGAACGTACAATAGCACACGTATATCAACAATGATAACAATTGATTACTTGGTTAATAGGTAAACACACTCGCACACGCACACACACACACACACACATACATTCACACACGCACACACACATTTATTGCGAAACGCCAATGCAATGAGTTGAATGAAAATGATATGGAATTGTAATTATTGTGTGGGCATTTCACTTGCGCTTAGTCAATAATTCAGAAACGCAGAAAAACGCGAAAAAGCACACACATCAAGTACTTGTGGTTGCAGTTATACCCTGTAAATTATGGAAAAAGGCAGCTTGAAAGTAAGCTCTCATAAACATTTTTATGCATACTGGTTTTTTATTTAGAAAAAACCATATTCAATTTGTTTATATATATATAAGTCTAGAGTATTATGAAAATTTTATATATTATGATGTTTATTAAATATTTTTTTATATATTAACTAATGAGCATTGATATGCATATTTGCAAGAATGTACCTTATAAAGCTAATAAGCCAATTACAGGGTATGTGCTAGTCGAGCATACTTGACTGCTGTCTGTCACGATGAGCGTATGATACATGTTGTTGCATGTGGACAGGGCGTAATTAGCGTTTTTTTTTTCAACTTTATCAACTAGACACACAGATACATACATACAGTAGACACATACATACACATAGATATAAAACACAGTTAGTTATAGTTGGGCTTTTAATAGTAGTAGGGCATGTTTGTATGTTTGGCACATGGACTAAGTGAAAGCAAATGGAAATAAAGTTTTGCGCAAAAATTTGTACTTATTGTTGAGTGATTGATACGTGAATTAGCCAAAAGTTTGTCTGCATTTGGAGCGTGATTCGAATATCAGCATTTAGCGTACAATTCATTGATGAGCTGTCCCACAGAAATAAAAAGTTGGGAACGAAAGCAATAAGCGAAAAAGCAGAATGTGCTAACTATTTGGCACGAAAGAGTCTAAGTCTGTGCAGGAGAATAATTGAGCACGTTTTTACTCAATTTTTCGATTTGCAGTTCGCAAGGTTTTTTCTTGAAAGAAGGGGTCAGAGTAGGCCTTAGACAGAAAACAAGTAGCGTATTTTATTAAGAGAGACTAGGTACACTCTACTTTATCTTGGGAAGAGGCATAAAATAGATTTGACCTTATTTTATTTAATTTAAATATTATCTCAAAGAAGTAAAAGTTCGATTTACAAGTTCGACCACCATTTTTGAATCTGTGAAAACAATTTTTATATGCAATTGCGACTTAGACTCTTTCAAAATTATTATCGTTTTCTATTCTCGAAAGGTATATTATACAAATCGGTTTTTAAAAATTTTGGATAGTTTACCTAAGCATCGGCTAGCCGAGCAAGATTGAAATACTTTGATTTAGACGTCGCATTTAATGCGGCTGTGAAGTGCCATGTTTGACTCTCGTTTTGAGAAGCTTTAAAAATGAAAATGATTTTGAGTAGCTGCGCGCAATTTAACTCTAACTAAAGCGTTAACCGACTTAAATATGTATGAGAGCAGTTTTAGTATTTTTTATATATTTTTGGTTAGCATAAGTGTAGTTATTTATTAAAATATGTTGTCTAATGTGTGTTGTAATATGTGGTTTGGTGTGTGGAATGTGGGTTAGTGTTGAACAAAATGGTTGGAAATGTATTTATTAGAAGTGCCAACAAAGTCCAAATTTTGTTTGGGCACTTGATTTTTTACTTGGTTTGGCGGGAATTTAGGTTTTTGGTATTTTTTTTTTTTCATTGGTATTATTTATATATGCGTTTTTATTTAGTTTGTTTAGTACGAGGGATTTGATTTCTCATGCACAATACTTGAAAATCTATTTTGCCTTTGAGTTTTTGTTTTTTGCAAGCTACAACAAATACGAGTATAACAAAAAACATTTTAATGTCTTGTTTCCTCTTTTCTTTGCTTTATTTATTGTTTTTTTTTTTTTAGGATTTGGCCAAATAAATTCAAGTACTGAACGTCTAACCAGATATATTACACCAGCATATTGTTGAACAATTTCTTATGTTGGTTATTGTCTATTACTTTTTTTTTTCCGTTTCGAAACTAAGTACTGAGAGCAAACAATATACTACGTATGCATAAGCTACATATGGAACAGATCACATGAGATTATATTCGGATCTGTTGAGGTATGAGAATTAGGAATTTTCGATTGTTTCGAACAAACTACTTGCATAATATTCTGGTTAAACAATGTGTTTAAAGTTCATGGAGTTTAGTCTGAGTGTTTATTTAGTTTCTCACTTTTTTCGATTAGAATTTTTTATTGTTATCGTTTATTTATAATTAGATGTTACAGATTATATATGTACGTTCGGTTAGCATTACGAATCCAATTACAATGTGAGGCCCACATCAACGGCAAGCTGACAATGTACAGTCCCACTAGAACACCACTGCGTGTAAACTACTCTTATTTGAAGTAAACAACATTTTCATGTTTTGGTTTTAAAAATATAGTTTTTTTTTTTTAGTCGTTTGTTCAACATAAACATTAAAAGCAAATCAAAATTGTTGGTTAACATTGAAACACAAAACAAAAACATAGTCGATTATGTTTAGGTTTCGGCTTTGCGTTTTATAATAGGTACACACACAAACAATAGCGAGTGGATTATGATACGCTTATAATAGGTCAGGTATACATATTATATATTATATATAAGTTTATTTTTTTTAAAGCAAGTTTGCTCTTTGGCAAACCAAAATTAAAACTAAACGAGAACAAATATTCAGCAATAATTTAAAAAAAGACGAACACACAGCATTAAATATTGGGCGATTTGATTTGCAGGAGCAATGGAGATTTATTTCAGTTTTGATATATCGTTTACAAAAATTTTTTTTATGTAAAAATATGCTATTTTTTCATAGATTCAAAAATAAATACAGTTTGCAATCTGTTTGCGATGAACTAAGCGCAGCTTAATTTAAATTTAAATTGCAGCTTTAAGAGCTGGCAAGCATTTTAAAAACCAAAAAATATACACTTTTTGTAATTTATTTCTCATTTAATTATAAAATAGCTACCAAACGTTGAAGTGAAATTGAAATTGATTATAATATTTCAAAATTCCATTACTCCTTTTTGGGAAACACCAACAGAATAATAAATTCTCAAGAAGTCTATAGCTGAACAATACATAATCTTTAGTCTACCATAAAAATGATTTAAAAACAAACATTCCGTTTTAAAAACTAAAGTGCACAAACCAGCTACAAGAATATTTAATGGTTATTATATAACTCAAAACAGAAAACTGTAACGCTAGAACCAAAATATTTAATCGACTATCATAAGATTTATAATTTATAACCATCATCTGGCAGTTAGTTATTGTGCCTATAAGATTGTTATGCACACTTACCATTGAGTCTCTAATAAGGTAAAATATATATGTGCTTGGTTGGGGCTTGGTATTTTATATTTGTACCTTAAGAACAGTCGAAAAGCTTGATTGCTTTTACAGTTTTATAACTTAGTAGCGCATTATCAAAAGTTTTGATTTGTAGTCGTTTATTGGTTTATTGGGCGTTATTGCATTAGCTAGTTGTGGGCATTGACCCATGCGCATGGGCCTCAAACTGGACACTTTGGGGCACTTACCTATTGTACATGAGCACATCGGGCTTCCACAGTTTATTGGGCGTAATGCGCAAATCCTTGACGCCGCCATATTCCGTTTCGTTCCAGCGCAAATTGTAATCGTTCCATTCCTATATTGCATATATTTAACATATTTTAGTAACGATAAAATACTTTCAGTTAGTTATGGACTATTTAAAAGAACAGAAAGGTAAATAATAAAGCGACGTGATGTGATAAGAAAGTGAGACAAGAGACACACAGAAACTAAGTATGGGCTCTAAAGTACATACATATAAACAAATGAAACTAAGTAATGCTGAGCACATGCACAAACAAACGGGCACATAAAGTACAACAGTGCTATGGTACAGCTATGTTAAATCACTGTTAAGTTCTATGGCAAGCTGTTTCGTTGTTTTTAAACACATACTTAACATTTACAACAACTTGACAGCAAAATTAAAGCTAAGTTCTTGCAGTTGCCCTCACAAGACGCACACCTACATACACACGCGCACACACACACATGCGCACACACACTTGACAAGTTTTATCAACATTTTGTTTGAGGTTTTTATACCCTTGCAGAGGGTTCTTTAGCTTAGTAAAGTCAGTGCATTAAACGATAGAACACCATAAAATAAATAAATTCTTCATTAGTATCGTGCTAAAAAAGCTTTGTATGTGGGCTTGTCCTTTTAAAAATAGACTTTTGACTATGATCCGTAAACGTCGAATTGATGTAAAAAGGTCGAAGATCGGATTGCTGTGATAGTAAAAACTAGGGTTTTCCAATATTTTTAATTAAATTCGACAGAGCATAAGGAATTTAGGAATCAGCAAGGGTATATAAGCTTCGGTGCTGTAAATTTCTCTTTTGTTGGTATTGTCATTTGAACGCGACTGCCTGATCCTGCAACATTCCGTCCACGATTGTTCTGACTTATGTCGCACTATCTTTTGCCCCAGGACGAGCACTGGCAGGAGCAGGAGGCACTGGTACAGGACTAGGCTCACTGGCAGTGCTTTGTGTCATTTTGCGGTCGACTGTTTGTTGTTGTTGTTGCTTGTTGTTCTGTTGCTGCCACATGCACATACACACACACGCATTTCGCAACTTTGCGCTTTGTGGCCTCGCCTACAAGTGGTTCTTGTCATAAAAGCGCAAAGTTTTTCCTCTAGTTTTCCTCTTGGTTATTACACTTCTGCTGCTGCTTGTTGTTGTTGTTGTTGTTGTTAGTGTTTCTGCTGTGCTTTATAATTTACACACACCCACATACATTTGTGGCATTTTTAGAGCAAGCAATTGTCTTGCTGCCTCTTTGCAACAAATCCCTTTTTAAATCACAAAAAAAAAAAAAAAAAAAAATTTAATTACATGCCATGACATTGCATTAAATTATATATGGTAGATATATGCTCGCATATATAGTATACGGATGCGTCTGCTTGGCTTTAAAAACTTTTTACTTTAGTGCTGTTATTGTGTGCGGTTTTATGACAGCTGTAAAAACAGATGACGGTACACACTAACCACACAGATATATGACCAATTTTTCCGACAACTCCCCCGGATGCCCAAACTCTGTAGCAAATTGAACCACGCATTACGCAATTTTGTGGCATAGTCGAGTGAGATTTTCATGCTATTCACAATGGCAATTAGTTTTTGTGTAATAATATAACACTTCAAATTTCTATTGTTGGTTATTTTACGGCCATACGGATTTTGGATAGAATTTAGAGCTTATCTAAAACGGAAATATGTTAACATATAGTTTTTACCTAATAATAAACCTTTTTGATGTGTATTTTCATATTATATGTTTGCCTATTATGAAAAATGGATTTCCTAAACCAACCGCGTTTTATTTTCATTTGTTCCCCATATCATATCTAAGTTTTGCTGATTCCCACGCGATCTTATAACGTGTATAAATTTTATATTTTATTCCAATTGCACTCGTTTGCCATCTTTTTTGTATATTCTCAACTCAATTTCGTAATTTCTTGGTCTCAGCTTTTGGAAAGCCCTCTTCCTACTGCTCATTGCCACAAATTCGGAAATCAATTTATGTTGAAATTCCAATTGTTTCCCATTATATATGCGCTTCGTGGCCTTAGCTTAGTTGTGGTTTAAAGGAATGACAATTCATGATGTTCCATTTGTACTTGACTGTGACAGTGTCTGAAACCTGTGGGGCCCGAATGTCGCCTAAATTTACCCATGTAGCTGCACAGCTCCCCGCTCCCCCCCGCCTGCTTATTGAAACGTGTGGAAAGGTACTTTATAACGATCCATTTGAGTCATGTAGATTTGCAGGCTGGCCTTTCATTGTGAAAACATTTAAATTACAAACTGTTGCTGGAAATTGACAAACATTTTGAGGACATTTCAAACTGTCAGTTAATAAATGACGCATAAGCCATCAATCAAATTGCCAATTGTGGAATATTTCGAACCCAAAATGACAACAAAACGTTGCATGAATCACATTTTGGGAGAATTTTTTTTTTTTTGTTGCCCCTGGACAAAACCGAAAATTACAAATTACAGGCCGCACATCGTACAACACATATGTTGCGGATCTTGGCTTAATCATTGAGATGCGTGGGGCGCGGAGTTAAGGGCTGGTTTCGATGTGTTAAATAAATAATTTAATTAATTTTACAAATTGACAGGAATTGACGAGTGTTTCCACAAGCCCTATGCCGGATATAAGCATGAGGAATTAATGGAAAAAAATCATGTAACATTTACCCATTGCGTTTCCGTTCAATAATTCGCAATATATCATATTTTATAGCACACACGTACATACATACACACACACACACACACACACGTGTCACATGCATATTATAAACAAATTTAACAATATTTAAAACATGCGATGCGTAGTTAAATTTTGTATGCACATTGTAATTTTGTAAAATTTTGTATTTCTTTTTCTCATGCAAATTTGTTGTTGTTCATTTGTTGTTGTTGCTGTTTAGAGTTTTTGTTTGTTTGTTCCGTACATTGTTTATGTGTTTGGTTTTTAGTTGCTCTTAATAATAAATGCCAAAAGAAAATGTTTTAAAAACTATAAATTAATATTATAAGTATTTGGCAGCAGCTAAACCTAAAAACTCAAAGTATATAATATATTTTTGAAAAGCATTTAAAGCTACTTAAAAATGTATTCGAAAACTAAATAGTAGAAGAATAAAATAGGAAATCAAACTGCATTATGCTTTAGCTAGTTAAAGAGTTTAAAATATGTTCTTTTTTTTTTGTGTAATAATGTAGATATATTTAATAAAGCGCATTGATTTAAAAATTTATATATTTAAGTTCAATTGTATTTAGGGCATGAGGTTTAAATAATTTATCACACACTTACTAAGCCACGCAATCAAGCTAAAAAGTTGGCTCAGTTTGAAATGTTACTATAGAGAGTTAATGGAAAATAGTAGAAGCTTTACAAAAGTTGGGGGTAGAATAGAGTTGGGTTTTCGAATATACAAAAATTGAAAGTTTCCGGAACCCAAGGTTCCAAATAGTTAAACTGGTTATGGAAGAAGTTCAAGAAGTTCGGGCTTATAAACATTGAGTGCTATTCGTACAACTCTTAGCATAGGGTATGGCCGTGTGTGTGTATAAATTATGAGCAGGCAAAAAAATCATTTCATTAGCTATGCCTAGCAGCCCGACTAACTACGGAACTATAGGTGATCCTTTAAAATAGTTTATAGATTTTTTGTATAAATTTGAACAGCTGCTCAGCATAGCTAACAAAAGGTTTATTTGTACTATTTATGATATGGTATTTAAAGCATATGAATTATTTAACGTAATGCTATATTTAAGGTTTTTATGTTTAAATCACTTTTCAGTTTAAGTTGAAACTTACCAACGAAAGCCAAAGATTCGTTATAAGTAGTTGATTTTTCTCGTCCTACAAACGCATTTTTATAAAATTTGTTTACATCAACGTAAAATAGAAATTAACAAAACACAAAAAATCAATGAAGTATACAAAAGGAGAGAAAATATAAGTTAATCAAAGGCAAAAGTTAAAAAGAGCAGAGCATGATAATAGAAAGTTTTTATATATATTTGTTTTATGAGTTTATATAAGATTTTTTTGTTGTTTTTTTTTTTTTTTTTTATATATTATTATTTGTATTTATGGTTTTTGTAAGACTTTGTTTTGTTTTTAAAAATTTTAACAAGCCTTTGCTTACGATTTGGCTTCAATGTGCTTCGCCTATGCATTATTTGAGGTTATGTACAGCTAAAGTTAGGTTAGGTGTTGCTCAATTTTAAGTTAGGTTTCAGTTATGAATCGATTTTCATGTGTTTTCCCATTGAAATTGAATAAAAGCTCATGTAATTAGCTTGTCGCAGGCACAAAGACCTAATCAAATAGCACAAAATGTATAGAAAAGCTATCAAAACTTTGTTAGCTCACACAAAGCTGCCTTGGCCTTGGTCCTGCAACAAAACTCAATGCTCAATTTTAAGCTGCTGGTTGGCAGAGGCCGAGTTCTTTTGTGTCCATTGTGCCAATTTGCTTAGCATTTTATCGGATGTGGGTATGTCAGTGCAATAAAAAA
The DNA here is from genome assembly GCA_018903485.1 of Drosophila littoralis. Lineage (NCBI taxonomy): Eukaryota > Metazoa > Arthropoda > Insecta > Diptera > Drosophilidae > Drosophila > Drosophila littoralis. The sequence goes on along the minus strand of JAEIGF010000059.1, from coordinate 5,315,920 downwards.
CTTTGAACTAGCCATTGTAGGTATCAAAACCCATTTATCTTTATACAAATTTTAATTAAAGATATTTCATGCTGGTCTATTGTCAGTCAAACGTAGACAGGCAGTCTGTCAAATGTATGTGTATTGTGAAATTTAATATGTCGTTCAAGCTGGTTGCGGCAATTGTCGTTTGTAATGTGCATATATGAAGTTTCAACCCATGCCATTTCCCTTGCCCGATTCACTGCCATTTTCATTTGACTGGCATCTGCATATGAAAGCCAAGCGCTGAGGTGACTTCTGTCATTAATAACTTGCCAGTGTAAACAAAAACAGAAAAAAAGAAAACAAAAATGGAAAATCGTTGTGGCCAACAACAACAACATCAACAACAACATCTACATTTTGGCCCAGTTAGTGCCTGACAGCAGCTGCAGTAACGACTTGAGCCATTAAAAGATACAAGGAGTAGGTAGAGGGATATGGAAGCCAACCTGACAGCCGTTTGGTTCAGGATATTTCGGCGCTGCTCCTGTAATGATATGCAGGGTGGGATCCGGGTCCGGGGAGCCTTACTCAGTTTTGGGCCACTTAACGTTTTTGGTAAGCCAATATGCGCAGCACTTCCTCTCGACATCAAATGCCATAACGTCTATATATGCACGCGCCTGTGATATGTGTTATGTGATATTTGCTGTTGACACCTTATAAAAATGGCGGTTTTGTGCAAATTTCATGTTTATGACAGGCAGTTTGCTAAGCGCACTTCCGCAAAGGGGCCTCTGGGGCTACACGAACAGTTGGGAGCTGGTCGATGTGATGGCAAGTCTTGAAGCGAATTGCAAATGTCGACGATGCCAACATCGACGCATACTAATGATTTTTTTTTTTTTTGCAGGAGGGTTAACTTTTCGGTTTACCTAAGGAAAGGGCATTTGCATTGCCACAGGCATTGTGCATCGCTTGAATATATGTATGTTGGTTCGAATCCTGAACTCCTGAACGAACATATGAACCTTAAGTTTTAACTTTAAAAATCAGCAAACTAAAAAAAAATTGTCTAACCATTGCTGTATATATGATCTACTTTCTTAAGGTAGGGTATTCAATTTGCGGCATCACTTAACAGCTTTTCTCTTTTTCTTATAACAATTTACTAAAGTTGAGGCATCATTTGCAACAAATGACATTTGCATTAAATGCTCGCACTTTGTAGCTGGTCCGCTGAATCATATCTATATACATATACTCCATGCATATATATATATATATATATATATATACACATATATATGGTTCATACGATTATGTTCCTCATGTAAGTCATGGGGAAAGTTGTCGTAGAGTTTAATATGCCACTTCGCTGTTCGAGTCAGGGACTCGTTCAGCACGTTGTCATTGCCTGCATAAGCTTATAGATTTACTTTGCATTAACGTGCCAAATTGTTTTTAAATGAGTTTCTAATGAGCCAACAATTGCTGTTGTGGTTGTTGTAGTCAGAATCTAGATCCAACCGGAACATATATACCCACCGACTTTTATGATAAATGTTCACAGCATAACTCGCTTGTAAATGGGGTATACTACACATGCCACATATGTCTGGTTGTACAGAGCTCAAGGACAAAGTTTGTTAGCCTTCCCAGCTGTGGCCCCTTAACCATACAACCACTCCCCCTACCCCGTCGCTGTTGTGAATGCCACGACAAATAAGTGTGTGATAAGTGCGCACAGTTTGGTTGTGCGCCAATTTGTTGCATGTTGGGGCAACAGTAATAAAATTGGAATTAAGCTAAGAGCTTTATGTAATGAGCTGTAGAAGTGAAAAATCTCAATAATTTGTAATACATATTCAGCACAAATGTATTGAGGTCTAATGGAAAAGTCGGAAAATTAATTATGGAAGCCCAGTTTTTAAAGAAATTAGCATTATAGGAAATTTGAATATTGTGGGTTAGGCAACTTTAATGAAAGAAAAACCTCAACAAATTATAAAAGAGAGGAAAGTCACAGGCTTTCAATTTCCTACTGGGTCCAGATTTTAATATTTATGACTAAAAAAATTAAAATGTAATCAAAGGACGATCAAATACTCGGCTCTCTTGCCCTTTGTTTCTTTCTGCTGCCCTGAGCTTTTGACATCAGCTGCAAGCTAACTAGCTGCTATTAGCCGCTTAAGCACCTTCGAGTGCATGTTGCACTTCAGGCTTCCTATATTGTTCCTCACGCCCAAAAAAGCCCTCTAGACATTTCCTTTTGACACATTTCTATGGCCGGTCATTTGATGGGCTTTGTGTGGCTGCAACCAGGAAAGTCATTAAGGGCGGGTGCAGGAGAGGGTGCTTGGTAAGACAGGGGTACAGGGGTCCAGGTGTTAGCCGAAAAATGCTAATGACTTTATTTCTTAAACTTTGATGCCGCCTGCGCCCGGGCCAGGGCCTGGGCCTCGGCCACACAATGTGCATTTTAATGGCGTGCCAAGGAGGTGGCCTCTGACACTTCAGAGTTCAAGACCGCCTCACGTACGCCTCGAAACGTACGGCTGGTAATTTTGCCAATGACACTTTACCATGTGCTGGTGTCTGCTTGCATTGCCACAGCTGACTGACGGACAGACTGACATGCCGGGGCCATCGATGCTTAAAGCACCATCATCATCATCATCATCAACAACAACAACATGAAAAACTAAAAAGAAAAAAATAAAAATGAAAATCACGAAAAAACCTTGTCAGCCACTGAGCACGTTGCAACATCATGGACACTTGTTATGCTTGCTTTCTATGGCTTCTTTTTTTTTTAATGTGTAAAATTTAACATATGTAGCCGCAGGGTATTCAGGGTCTACTCTGTATGAGAGAAATTCGTTAAAAAGTCGAAAGAACAAGCCCAGGAATCAGTTTTAAACATTTAAACAAATGTAGAATTATTCTAATCCAAGAACAAAATGACATCAAGAAAATCGTTTATATTTTAACCAAGCTTTGATAATTCAAAGTTTTTTAAAAGGCATTTGGCAACACGATTGCCTACGTCGAGCCAAAGATGAGATAATTAAATGTAATGAGCATGATTTAAATGAGGGTATTTACGTAGTCGTCGGGTTTCTTTGCTATGGGTGAAAATTGAGATGCGCATATCTCATGTGTACGTGTGGATGTGCCAGCTACAAATACATCATCAGCATGTGTGTAAGCTATTAATTATTAGTAAACTAATTAGCGTAATTGACAACGTGGCCGGGCAAAAGTTGAAAATGTCAGGGCTAAAATTCATAAAGCTGCAGTTAGGTTGAATAATTAATGCGGTTTGCAAATCAACAAAACGCTGCGGTTTTTCTATCAATGAATCTATCGCAAAATAGTGCATAAATCAAATGCACGTTTATCAAAATGCAAATACCTTGAAATGTAATAAATAAATTAATTACAGCGCTTTAATTAACATTTCGTGTCGCACATTAAAGCCGAATCGTTTTCTTTTTTGTTTGTTTTGTTAAATATATGACTATTCGTTTTTTAAGCTTCATTTAGATTCGTGTATACATTTATGTTTAGATACAAAAAGAACACCTAGGTTAGTTATTTAGTTAAATTTAGTTTGGTTTTTAAACAACATGCATGCCGTCTTTTGTTGTTGTTGCTTTTTTATTTAAACATATATTTTGTTTTGGCTTTAATTCAGTTGTTTGGAAACGTTTTATGACATGTACCCAGCAATAATTTAAGTTGATCAAACATAATCTGTAATAGATACTCGCATTTGTATTAGTACATGATAAGTAAAAAAAAACAAAACAGGCACACACACTCACACACACATACAAAAAGGGGGGCAGGTTGCAGTTCAAAACACAAAAATGAGCAAATACTCTAAAATTCAAGTGATAAATTAACACGAATCTCACAATTATATTTATGTTAATTAAATTTTAATTAAAAGTGCATTAATGCTTGCTTTAATTTGTCTCTAATGCACTTAGGACAAGTTGTTTGTTGTCTGACTTGAAGCATAAAATGCCGCAGTTTATGTTTAATCCTTTAATTATCCTTTTGTACATTATTTGTGCAATCAAATGCTATTCTAGGAGCTCATTTAATAAGGATTTAAACACACAACAAAATGATCTTCTATGAAACATTTTGACAAATCTGCTATTGAGCAAATAGCTCCCGATTATTTTGTGCAAGATGTTTTTGATAGCTTTATAGCTGAACTTTTCAATAATCGCTTTAAAATTACTTAATACACGAATGTGCACAATTTAATTAATAATTGTTTAAGATTTAATAGAAGCTATTTTAATATTTAGCATTTTCAAATTAAATGAAACTTTTTCATTTAGTTTTAAATTGTGAAGTGAAATTTCCGCCTTTGATGTTGATTTAATTATAATCAAACAGAAATAATGGATATGGGCACATTTTAAAATGAATATGCAATATAATAATTATTTGTCTTCTTTTTTTTGTCATAGTCCAATAGTGTTTTTATCATTTCTGGCACAAACTCAGACAACATTTGAAGGGCATTGCGTTGCATATTTTTAATCCAAGCTGTCATTTAATTAAATTCGATTTTTAATGTGTTTATTTAATTTGTATGACAAAACATGGAACACAACAAAAAATGAATAAGTAGAGAACAAAGGTAAACAATGTTGGATAGGAAAATACATTTATTTAACTGAAACAAAGTTTAGACACATATATAAATTCATATATGTAAAAACCACACAAAGACAACGACAAAAACGCCTAGACACGCTGCTAAAAAAATTGTTTAATAATAAATGTTTTAGTTTTCTCATTTGGGTTTTGATTTGGTTTTTTGGTGCACTATGCAACAATGATGCAGGTTTCATTTTTAAACATGTTTTTAGCTTTTTTCATTTTTTGTTGTTTCTTTTTTTGTTTGTTGTGTTGCGTTGTTGTTTTCCCAACAATTAGCCATATTTTAGTTCTAGTTGCAAAACATCAAAAAAGCATTTTACAAATTGAAAATTATTTGTTTCAGTCATAAATCTCGCAGAAAAAATGCGCTATTAATTTTATTGAAAAGGGGTTTTTGATCAATCGCACCAGCTTCAGGTGTGCCACAAACGGAGCGTAAAAATTGTTGCTGTGCATAAATTTTTATTTATTTTCCTGTTTTATACCCTGCATACGAACAAATAATGGCCTGGAAGTGAACTAGCTTATGCTTTGATTTGGAAACTTGAAACTACATAAAAGCATTCTTGATTGACATTAAATAAGTTGTGCTAAAATCATAAGCAGCTCCCCTTGATTTTGCCCAACTTCCATTTGGCATCTGTAATTTCAAATCTTGGTATGTTTATAATAAGAAGCTTTTATAACTATCCCAACTTCATAAAGATTGGCAACCTAACAAAAAAGTTATTCAAGACATAAAAGAAAAGAGCTACAGCTACAGGGTATCTGCTGGTAGACTAACGCTCTTCAACTTGTTTGTGTTGATTTATTTGTTTGTGCTTATGGCTGGAGTGCTCTATGGCAATTTATGCCAATTTAGCAAGAGCCCTCGTCCATATGCCAAGGCAGTTATAACGAGCTGGGGCCCAAGTTCGAGTTAAATGAACATGTATAAATCAAATATTTTTAAGGCTGAGTATTCAGACCAAATTGAGGACTAACAGGATGTTTACAATAGTTTATCCATACTAATGTCTGGTAGCACAAATATTGCTTTCAAATTTATTTGTTTATTTAGTTTTATTTCGTTTAAGTGTGTAGTTTTTTTTTGTTTTTAACAGTTGCTTTTAATTAAAGTGACTGCCATTTGCAGTTTTGCACTAACAACAATATATGTATGTATATATATATATATAAATATATAATTTAACGGTGTATCACAGCAAATAAATTTCAATTGATTTTAGATATAATATTTGTATATTTTTTCACACACATATCGAGACAACACATATTTGATAAAGACGCTTCCGAAATCAATAAATAAAAGAGGTTTATTTAAAAGAAATGCTTGTGTTTACTGTTAGCTAAAAAGTAAGTCGCACTTTGGTTCAAAAATTAAAGCAAATCAAATGAAATGAAAAGCCAAACCAAAGGTAAAACCCTAGCATTTGATAAGAAAGACAGACAAACAGGTGCTAGACAAATTTGACGGCTGGTACATGTCACTTACCAAATTTAACCACGCATTTGTGGTCAGAATCTGATTCTTTTCGTCCTATAAAAAACGCAAGAACTCGTAAATTTAACTGTTATTGTGTGTGGATTTTTGTTTTTTTGTTTGTTTAAAGAGAGTTTTTGCCAAACTTAAAACCGTCGCGACGGGCACATCAAAATTTTATAATTTGTTTGAAGACAGTGTTATCAAGTATTTAAAGTACCAAAATGCTATCAATTATAATATAATGAAACTGAATATAAAACTAGTGTGATTAAAAGGGGTTTTTTTCAAATATTTTTCCCTTTAATTAAGAAAAAATATACATACAATGAGCGCAAAGAGAAAAATTCTTTTTAAATGTAACTAAATATTTAAAATTTAATTTAAAAAAAATTATTTTTTCATTTATATTTGAGCAACTGAAAGCACATTTACTTTAGGTGACTCAATGACGCATGAGCTTGAAGTAAAACTTTCGAAAATGATTTATATAAATCTCTCTATAATTAGAAGCTTGAAATAAAAATTACTTTTCTAAGAGTGTAATTTGTTTTATATTCTCTCTATATTTATTTATTTAAAGAATTAAAATCCCTTTTCACTTCGTATTCGGCCAAGACTAAATATAAAATGTGTTCAAAGAATAAAAATCCTTCTTTTTTTATAAGATTTTAAAAATATTTTATATAAAATATTTATACTGAAATCTAGACGATGTTAACTTGAAGTAAGAAAACAACTTCCTTTTTAAATGCTTTCATTATCTTTTCACTTTATGTAGCTTCGTAATTTTTGTATATTTGATTTAATTTCATATATATTGCTCTAAGCTGCCGATCAATAAAATATTTATAGACATTTTTAAGCATTTCACTCGTTGACTCAACTGTATGTTGTCCTTGAGAAGCTCAAAATGCATATGTGTTAATAGCGATGCTTTCCATGTCAAAATCAAAAATTAGAAAAATACAATTTAAAATATTTGTAGCTATTTGTGGTTTGTAAAAAAAGAATATATAAAAAAAAATGGTTCTACACGACGGGTACATGTCACTTACCAAGGCTAACCACAACTGCCTGTGGTCAGCAACTGATTTTTCTTTTTTCAAACCTAAATTTGCTTTTTCTATTCAGAGACATTGTTGTACTCTAGACCGTCGCGACGGCTACCCAAAAAAAAAAACTCCGCATAGCCTTGGAAATCCATTCCGTTAATTTGATTTTATAATTATTTTAGTTGATTATTGATGCAGCTGCAGCTGCTTGAGAATTTTGACTGTTGGTCGTCGCTTCTCTATCCCAATAAATTACAAACTTACCACATCGATGATTTGCTGCAGCGTCAGGCCAAATTTAACCTCCAGGGGCTCCGATTCGTTGGCAACGGGTCGCTCCAGTGTGTTGTACGTGGACAGCAGGTGATTGAGTAAGCGCTTCTCGTGTGGTCCCTGACAGCTTTCTGCAAAGACAGACGAAAAATACGTTGTGCGCCAATTAGTGGAGGCTTCAAAAACTCAATTCTGATTTATGTTTATGGCACATTCAACAAATTTAGCTAATAAACGACTTTCACACACATATATACTGACAGCTCATTAGAAAGCAATTAAAAATCTTTCAGCAAATCCAATTTTTGGCAGCCACTTAATTTCGCTAAATGGTTGCTCGTGTCGCTGCCAACCAGTAAAAACGTGGCGTATGCGCAATAACAGAAGTGTGCACATCCATCATTGTTTGAATCGCGAGCAGACATTTATGTCAGGCCTTGAGATTTTACAATTGGGCGACATCTTGTTAAATGCAGTGGGAGAAATTTATGAATGATATCTTTATTTGTTTCTTCTATTCTATTACATTCCTTTTCTTTTCGGAAGTTTATACTTCTTCATCCGTTTAAATTTCACTTTTACTGTCTACGTACGTGGCTTTTGTGCTACCTTTCTCTTAAATGTTTCCCTTATTGTCTCTTTATCACACTCTTGCGTTTTTCACTCTCTATCTTATTCCGCTCTCATTTATTTTGCTTCCCTTTCCTTTCACAGGACTATTGTCTTATCTTTTTGCAAATTTCTTTGTGTTACATTTTCTTCCTTCGACTTCTCTTTAATAAAGTTTATTGGCTTTCTTTTTTTTCCTTTGTTGTTCTCCAAGTTTTATGACTTTGTTCTCTTGTTAAAGCTCTGTCATTCTCCCTCTTTTCCTTTTTTTCACTCTCGCCCTTTGCCACATACCATTCTCATTTTTATCAATCGCCTTAGCTCTCTTCCTTTCTCTTATTTGTGATATATCTGATTATTTTCTCTTAAATCTTTTATATTAAATTGTTGGAAAGGCTAAACCTCAAACAATTAAATTATTGCTATATTAATATACACATATTCGGAAATCTTTTAAGCCCTCTAATTGCGCTGAATGTCAAAGGAAGTTAAAAAAAATGCGCATACGCCGTATGCGGCAGTTCTTTTGCGCACTGCCGTTGCAGTTGTAAGCAATTGGTCCACAAAAATACAGAATGCATCACAATAGTAATTAACAATTTACTGAGAAACACACACATACCACCCACAGTCAGGCATACACACAATCACTGACACACACGCACACCCACACAGAAGAACCACATCAACTTTTGTACACGGACAACCCGTCGAGCGCTTGGGTTTGTCAGCAAAATGTTGTATTTTTTTTTTTTTTTTATTTATTTATTTTTCTTTTTTGGTCACATAGTCCCTGCCATTTGCAGCAAGGTTAAAAAACTCATAAATTTTTGAACAACAAAGGAAGAGCGGAAAAGGAGAGGGGGTGCAACTGAGAGCTTTCGTACTCGTAAAACCACTCAGAATAAAAGGTGCAAAAATGGGAAATCACAGCGCAAAATGTCAAAAAGTGTAACAAAACAAAGCAAAAGAAAATGAAAACGAAATACGATGGAGAGGGCAAAACACCAAAAGAAGTTAAATAGTTTTAAATCATGCAAGAGGGCGACCCAAGAGACACACACACAGGTACAAATACAATGATTGCGGGTGTATGTATATGTGTATGTGAACAAATGTCAACTGCAATGCGAGGACAACTGCAGAACTAGGAGAAGTTGAACAACTGTCTCTCAAGGCCAAAGAACAGAGTGTAACTGGGTCAAGCTGCACAACACAAATAAGTCGAGTTAAATGGAATATGTAAACGCTTTACATCTAAGACTCTAGCTCCCAACTGTCTGACAGACTGATGATTAACACGGAGCTCAAAACTTAAGAGCAAGGATACTGCATTTCAGTAGTCACCAATTTCGATGTCAGTGAACACGGAAAAGCTCACTGGAAATGTGTTTCACACTTTTTCGAATATTCACCCACATTCGTCCGATTGGCTTCAAATTTATTGTCTACATTAAAAATTAAAATGAATATTGAGAAAATATCATGTCCAAGCAAAACCGGATAATATTTACTACTATATATTATTATGGTCACTTGCAACTTTGATGCCGGCGTGTCCTTCGCATATTGAAATGCGGCTCATGTAATAAACAGAGAATCCGTTTACAGTCACCTTGACAAGTATACGTACGTGGCTGGTGGTCAGTGTCCAAGTGGTTTGCTGAGCCATGTCAAATTCATGGACTGCATAATTTATAGTTAATGCCAACATGAATTCGATTGCACTGCCTGACAGCTAACTAATGCATTTATGAATGAGCTGCTGCCTTGTTGGCCACCTCGGTGTCTGCCCCGGTGCCTGCCACAGTTTGTTCAGGCCTGGTCAATATTTACACTCCAGACGCAGCGGAGCAGGCAACCTGTCCTTTTGTTATACCTCTTTTTATGTGCCTTTTCCCCATTTCACTTGACAACTTTGCCGTGCTCTGATGCGGCCTGTGGCCTGTCATTTCGCCTAATTGCGTGTAAATAGTTTTCGCAATTGAGTTGTCAATTTTGCCCGACCTGTGTTTCGACTAGATAAACGTGAGGCTATCCCAGTTTCTACTCACCTCACCTCGTAAATTTTCCAACTTTCTTTTTTTGTTGCTCAGCTCAAATATTTGTCGTGGCCGTTTTACGGGCTGTTATAAAACACCATACACTACCTTTTAAGTGGAAAAAGCAAGAGCCAATAGAGCTAAACCTGGGAGTGCGCTACTTAATGATGTTTTATGGCTGCCATTGCGGCCTGAGGCTAAAGACCGCCTTTCGAAACAGTTGAGTCATCAAAAAGATAGTTAAATGTATTTTATAGCTACTATATGAAAGGAGACTTGTTAGAAAAATGATTTCAACACTTAGCCTTAAGGAATATGATGCCTTTTTAAATCTTTAAACAGATTTATATTTTATCTGAGAGCTTAGAAAAAGCAGAATTTTTTTATTACATTTTATTTATTTACACTCTTTCTTAAGACAATAAGTAAATTTAGTTACCTGTCATTAAAATTAACAGGAATATAAAGTTTCCAGTGAAGCCTACTATTATATTTTGAAAAAAAAAGAAGCAGAATGACTATAATTTCGTTATGCTTCGTTATCTTGTGGATCACTGCAATAGCATGTATAAAATTTAGTTCTTTTAGCTGTAAACTGACAAAAAAATGTAAGAATAAAATGCGCCTATAATTCGCAAAGGGCTTAAGCCCGATGCACAAGCATCGCTTTCATAGCATTCAGCTTTTTGCCTTTGATTTCCGATTAACAATTAAAACTGCAAAAGTGAGACAAGGTATTTCTCTTTGAGAATTGGCTTTCGCATTTTGTGCCGGCTATTGATGGCAACTTCAGATGGCAATTAAATACATGGCTTATACCCACCGCTCCGCCCCCCCTTTACCTTTAGACATCGCGCATGTGTTACAAGTGTTGATAATGCACTCGGAGCGAGAGAAAGAGCGCAATTTTTATTATTGCTTGGCTTAATGATATGCAAATACATGCAGACAATGGCAAAGACAACAAACGAGACTCGAAACAGAAACAGAAACAACAATAAGGCTTTGTTAATTGTCGTTAGCCCTTGTTGCTCTTGTTGTTGTTTTTGTTGTTTCGTGTTGCTGTTAACATTTAATTAAACGCCTTTTGCTGCGTAAAGCGCGACATGCGCAACGCTTCGCTTATAGTCCACGCAATTACGCGCCATTTTCACTTTTCTAAACGAATTTTTCACAAATTTCCACTAGAGACTCCCTCCATCTCTCTCTCAACCATACTCTGGCTATGTTTGTTGCTGTCTCGTACACTCATATTATTGTTTAATTGCAATTAGCGCATAGCAGGCAGCTGACAAAATGATTATGACGAGCCCGTGTGTCGTCGACTCATGCATTATGCAAAGGACATGCCACGCCCTTTTACATACTCGCCCACACACACACACACACACACACACACACACACCTTGCAATTAAGTTGCAAATGCCTAGCGCCCATTGTCCTTGTTGCTGCTTTGTTGCTATTTCTGCTGCTGTCGAAGCCAAAGCGTGTTGAAAATATCTCCTTGAAGTGTGTTGCCGCCACTTGAGTGCGCCCGGTCTTCAAGCGAGCCCCTCTCCACCTCACACTGCTTCTGCTTCTTTAGCTGCTGCTTCGCTGCGCGGCTTGAGTCTAAGTGCTTCCCGCCTTGAGAGTGTGTTAGATTATTTGTATACCCTGTACTCATTAACAATGGATAACATAAAGTTTACTCAAGCCTCACAGAAGAAATAAAGGAATGAGGAACCAAGTTTTAATTTGTAGATTCTTATATTTCAAAGATTTTTGCATATTTAAATTCCATATTAAAGTCCCAAATTGTATAATGGTCAGAAAATAAGCCCCATAGTTAATGAAGGCTGCATTTTTTCGTGTATGTATGTCTAGAGGGTATCTACTAGTCGGTTACCGTCATCGTTAGCTCTCTTACTTGGTTTGTGTGTGTGCCAGGTTTTTTTATTCGCATGCTTAAGTAGTTAGTTTAATAAATTCCATTGCTTAGATGCGCGCGGGGGAAAGAGTTTGGCTGAGCTCTAAGAAAAGCTTCGCTAATAGTTAGCTTAAAACTTCATAGCTTACAAAACAACATTCAACTGATTTCAGTATTCGTAATTCTAAAATGAAAACGTGCTCTTTTCTGCATAAATAGCTTATACCCCAGGGTGAGTTTTCAGCATGTCGAAAAGTTTGCTGCTCATTTTAGTGAAAACTTGGCGTGAAAATGTTGTTGAAAGTGTGATTTAAACTGGGATTTTGCGGATATAAGACTGCAACTATGAATGGGTTTAATTATTTAGCAAACACTTTCCACCAGGGAATATCTGATAGCTGTGAAATGATTGTCCATAAATTATTTTTGAGCTTTTTCGCTGAAAAATATAGAGCATTGCCTTCATAATCTACGGCAAGCATAACACAAAATAAACCTAAATTGCAATCGACGTTAAGTCATTTCTATATTGATTACAATAAAATAAAAATATAAAAAAATATAAACTCTTACTCTGTCAAGCATAATCAAAAGTTAATCAGTCTGGATAATCAAATTCCCGAAACTAAAAACAAAAAATATACGAAATTCCATTTAGAGCTTAGCTGTATATTTTGTATGCTAATTTTAATATTTTTCATGCTTACCAGAACAACAACTGAAAGCAATTCAATTTTCTATCCCTAGCGCAGTCGTTTGCATAATATGCCGCAGTTATACCCGAACTCCATTTCGTAGGTCAGTTCGCGCTTTGCTCTATTTCCGATCCGTGACCTTGGGGGCCAAGTGGGGCCCACTTAAGAGCTATAAACAATCAGCGCCCATTTGCCCAAATTTCATGATGGCTTTAACTACACATATGCATAATATGACGGCGACATTTAGTCCCATACCCATTGCCATTTCTCAATTCTCATTTGGGGCAAAGAGTTTTATGAGTTTTTGAATTTTGCTTCTTTTTTATTTTGTTGCCAAAGGAAATTCAAGTAGAATCGTGCGACCTGCTCATATTAAATGCATATCGTAATGCGAATGTGTAAATTTTGTGTGTTAGCAGGCAGCAAAAAAGGCAGAGTACGCTGTTCTCGTATTTTATACTACAACTTTTGCTTGTAAGGGGTGCGGCCGGTTCGTTGAAGTGGGCGCTTGGGGGCGGTCATGAGTTTGTGTCACGTTCGCGACTTCATTTGAAATTCATGCATAATAAGCAGCCAAGTACACACGCCCACACTGCCAGATACACACATAGGCAAACACACACACACACACACGCACACGCAAGCACACATACACATACACTAGCATGCGTACATCAACCAAATTCTGTGCAGCATGAGAGCCGCTCTTCGGGTTCGCTTGACTGTTGCCTGCATAAACAAGCACCCAATGTCGGAGCTAATTTTATTAAAAAGCAACGCTAAAGCCAAATAGCAAAGAGCTGGCACGCCCCCACGGCCCAAACCCCAACACTGGACCCAGCACACTGTGCACCCAGTTGTGAATCAAAATTGATAAATTCAATGGCCCCAAATGCAATAAAGATTGACTGATTAATACAAATACAATATTTACATATCTACATATAAGGAAAGTGCCTGGAAATTGATTTGATAAACTTGAAGAAACCTGTTGAATATAACAATATCAGTTGCTGATTTGGCTTTAAACATACTTCAATTTTTTTCGAGTAGATTTCTTTCTGCTTTTAACCGATACAATTTTCATAGAAGTTTTATTTGAAAATTGCATGTTTTGGCAAAACTATTTATTTTTTTTGTGAATTAACAGCTGAATATTTTTGCAAAAACATTGAATATACTCAAATTTATTGATCTGATTTATTTTTGAATTTTTGCGTATCCAACCGATACCATTTTCGTGGTCTTGACTGTTAAGAAATTTGTTTTAAAATTGTAGTTACGTTTATGTTGGCAATTTAAAATTTTATTTTTTTAGTTGTTTTTTATAATAAATTATTTTAAAATAATTAAATAGTTTAATATAAATTTATATATATTTTTATATTTATTGTTTATATATTTGTTTATACATTTGACAATTAGCTTAAAAATTGTTTTTATTATTTTAGAATTTAGTTATTTGAATGATCTCTCACTTTAAAATTATATTTATTTTGTATTTTAATTTCGATTATAAATTAGATTTATAGCTTTTTTAGGCCTTGAACGGGAAATACTGTCAGCTTATTTGCATAATATTTTGTATTTTATCACGGCCAATATTTATGTCTAAAGAGGTCTTATACGAAGACTGATGTGTCCATAAGCAATATCGATATATTTTTGATTGTATATTTTTGGAGAGTCTGTCCGTATTGCTCGCTCTAAGAAGCTCTCACATATTTCTAGCCTTTTTACACACTGTATGTCCATGTTGACAGTGGGCCCGCGCTGCTGCTGTTTTGTTGTGCAGTGTAGTGTGTAGTGTAGTTGGGCAACTGATGGAGTGGCCTGCTGTTGTCGGCGCACTGGCAGCACATAAAAATGCAGCTCGGGAGCATAAACAAACAGCTTGTGCCTGCCCCAGAGGGGTGAAAGCCCCTTCCCAAACAGGCGTCCCCAAAGCGCACGCATCAGACACATGCGAACAGGGCCTAGGGTTTGAGGGTGGCTGGTACTAGTAGGACTAGCAGGACTAGGACTAGGACTAGGGCACTAGGCGAAATTTATGCGGCATGAAGTTAGGCGAAGCGCTAAACACACAGCTGCGACGCAGTGTAGCGCATTCATGAGCTCATTTTTTATGCTTCTCCATTTTAATTAGATACATAAATTTTGGGCCATCGTTTAGGCAAATTATTGTCGCAGCCTAAAAGAATGCACGTTGATGCTGAGCACCGGTATGAGCTGCATGCAGAATTACTTTATATGAGGGACGAAGAAAATATATAAACAAATTAATTAAATATTTCTTTTTTGCCCCAATTTGTGGACTAACGCTTCCTAGCTTTATGTAATATTATATTTACCAACACTCAGAAGCTTTTTTTTTATAATATGTTATGCCCATAATTGAAAGAAATGCTATAGTCTTTTTATATTTCCATTTCCCAGTTATTTATGTAATAAGAATCGGGTTTTGATTTCCAATTGTGTCGAATTTAACCCCTATTATTATTTTCCTACAAATTTTAAATGTTCGTACATTGTTTTTCCTTCCAATTATGTTGTGCATTCCATTGAGCTATGTTTTAAAATCGAACATAATTCGACCTTTATTTGGTGTTTGTTTCGAATGTTATCCAACTCTTTTATTCCCATTTATATTATTTATTTTTTGTTATTTGTTTCTATCCTTTCCCACTCTATTGCTCTTTTTTCTGTCATGTACAATCCCGAATATCGATCGTCGTGGTATCGTACCTTTTTTTTATGCTGTTGTTGGTCGGTTGCCACCTGCGGAACCTACATCATATTTGGGCCCTTGTCACAGTGCCGCCTAAAAAGCAGGCGACAAGCAACCTTTTTTCAATTTTGAGAGATTTTAAAGTGGGCGCAAAATCGTTGTCCTAGATAAACATGCAGACGCACAGGCACTTTAAAAATAATCACACGATTTATGACGCTCAATCTAACCGCTAATTTATAAGGCTTAAAACCAGGCATCGGCGTCTGTCTGCTCTATGGCCATGCCCCTATTTCGCCTGCCTTGGGACACAAACGCTTTATGCATTTTAAATGTGTTGTGGCTTACACACGTTGCTTTTTAAGCATGTTTAGTGTGCGAGAAAGCTATAGCCATGTGTGTGTGTGTTGTGTGCGTTTAAGTGTGAGTGTGTTGTGTGTGTGCATAGATTTCGCTCGTGGTTTTTGCGTTTGCGGCTCAACACTCGCAAATTCAATTTCCACCGATGCCAGCGATTATTTTTCGCTGCGTCCAAGCCACAAAATTTAATGTTTAAAATGCTTCTAAAGCAAGGGGAGGTGTCGAGCGGTGTATAACATGCTGAGAATCTATTTACCATCCATCTAAAATACATACTATATATCGAAAAGTTAAAAAAACCGAATCTCTGGTTAGTATAAATGGCAACTAAATAAAATATGTCGTGAATCAGTTGGTTATTCACTTCTCTGAATATTTTAAACATTTTTCGCTTCATAAATTTGAGATAAAGGGTTTTGTACTTATTTATTTAGTATTTTGTTTTGGAAATGAATAGCATATCCCGAAATTGATAGAAAGTGTACCCATAATTTTGCAAAAGTTTTGCAACTAAAAGGGTATTTAAATTGTTTTTTTAAATACCCATTCTGATTAACAAAAAACCTCATTTTTGTTGTCTTTTATTTATATTAATATTCTTACATTGTTCTTATTAAACTTTCAGGATTGTTAGGAATGTTTCAGTAGAACTCGAGATCCTTTAAGGCGGAATGGTAAGTTATTATTATTATTCTTTCTGTATTATATTTGTCAATAAAACTTTGTTATTAGCCCTGGCCTGAGACTTACAGGAAATCTTAACTATCCTGATTTAAGACCAGAAACTCTTCTTCTCTCCGGAGATAACTATGTTTCTGAGTACTGCAACAATCAAGAAACCTTATACATATGTATCACAATAAGTGGTCTAACCTCTTACTAAATCAAATTCTCAAATGTTCCAGGCTTATAATTGGTATTGCCATTGCTATACTAATAATTTGAATTAGCTAGTTATAAATATGTCACATACTTTAGTTACTTTTAAATTTAAATATGAATTGTATGATTTAAGTGACAAATAACCAATTTGCATAATTGAACTGCAGTAATCTCACAAAATGCATTTGAATTTTATTTTTGCACGTACCAATTAAAATTTTGGCAAAAACAACACGCGTAAATGGGTTCAAGTAGGCTCATCATCATTAACATTTGGCATAGGCAATCTCTCCCTTTCACTCTCTTCTCTCTCCCTCTCTCTCACTCTCTGTATATATCTCTTTCTCTTCAGCCACGCCCATATTATTCATGAGCGGCAGGCGCTGAAGCATAGCAACATATAAATTTGCCGCATAGTTTTATGGCGCGCCAAAAACTTGTGCCAAAGTCTCGCAGAACAGAACAGAAACGAAAAGAAAACCCAACTAAACGTCCCACCACCTACTTATGTGTGTGCCGGCAAGTGCTTGAGTATTGGTAACAAAATTAAATGTGCGCTAAGTAACGAGCAGCCCTGTGTGAGGGCTGTGTGGGAGCTTGAACCTCTGACAGCCAGATACTCGGAGGGGGCTGTGCATTTACTACGACAAATTAAAAGCACTTGTGATTTTATTTTATGATATGATTTCTATGCGAAGCGTGCAAGAGAGACTCTTGAAAAATTATGCATATGTTAGAAGTCAACGGGCAGGTCTATAAATCGCACCAAAGCTCTGCTCCTAAGTGGATTGTCCTGAAACTTGCCGACAAGGAATGCGAACAATGTCGCAAATTGCGTTTGCTCCGCCAAAGCCAAAGCGCCTGCACAGGCAACTTTACGAATGTAATTTCTTCGAGTTAAGCAATAGTAATTATTACTTAATAGTAACAAATTATTTTTTGCTTGGATAAGTAAAATGAAAGGGAGTTAGACTTGGGCTCGATTAATTGACATTAAATTTGCATATTTTTAGTTATTCTTATTACTTGTACTTAATTTACAACTACAATTTTTTGAATATACCCTTGCTTATTGCATTTTGAATAGTACATTTATTAATTTTTAATGCTGGTTTTTTTGGACAAATAAATAAGAAACTAATTTAATCGGCTTGAGATATTTCGGAATATTATTTTGATGTTTAATACAATATTAACAAGTAGTTATAAAATTCTTATTATCTGTGACAGATATAGATTTTCTCGTTTCCCGAACATTTGTGGACATTATTATCTGAACAAATTTTAATGCAATTATTCATAACTTGAGTAACTACGGTCTTTATAAGTTATAAAAAGTTGATTGCAATTTTCAGTACTCCTTAAACGTTAAACATTGAGTAAGTGCTCTTCGGCAAAGAGTTCGTAATAAATGGAGATAAATTCAACCGAGGCTGAGAATCCTTTGTGCTTTTAAGCACACAGACTTCAGCCAATTAATTGCGCATCGCAAAATTATAATTAATAACATGATTTAAAAAATAAAAAATAAACAGAAAGAAAATAAAGCTGCTTGACCAAAAATAATATTAATGGGTTGCATTGCTGTCTCCGAGTTTCTCCGATTGATAAATGCTGTGGCAAATGGAATATAAACTGTGAAGAATGTGCGACAGTTTCTGGTTTGTACTGTGACAAATTGAAAACAACCGCACAGAACAATGCAACGAACGTTCTCGCTCTCCCTCTGTCTTTGGCACTCAATCTTTTCTCTCGCTCTGTGGCGAGTCGAAAGCAATTGAAATCGCATGCAACTGTCATTAATCAAGTTGCAACTTTGCCACAAAACCGCACATGAAATCAACTCGAACTGTAAGTCGATTCTTGTAGCTGGACAAATTAGTGCAGAGCAGCTAAAAAAAACACCTGAAGGGTAAGCACGATCTAAAAAGCGTTAAGCTGTCAGGCATTTAAAGAGAAATTATACCCTATAGGCACAAGTAGTCAGTAAATTGGGTAGAGTAAACCTGCAGGGCTGGCAAGTTTGTGGGGGATTTACGAATAGGCGAGTTATGTGCACAATTTGTGCGGCTTTGCTAAGTGTATAAAAATGTCAAATTAATTTCGAGTGCTTAAATGCACACACATTAGGCAGAAAACATGTAGTTGCTCTATCTCTCTCTGTCTCGGTGTGTGTGGAGAACTAGAGAATTTAGTGAGCATATTCCCCTATGAAATACATAAGCCTGGGCGGCAACTAAACTGGCAACATGTGGCATGCTCGAGTGACCCCCAAAAATATGCTACACAATTGTTAACAAGCCCAAGGCTTGACGACGCCCGTTTATGTGCATGTGTGTGTGTGTGTGTGTATGCGACGACAAAAACGTTTTCATTCATGAAAATTTTTACACAAAATTACATTTGCCACAGCTCTCTCTCTCTCCCTCTCTCTCTCTCTCTCTCTACTTGGGCTAACTAACTGCCAGAGCGCTGGGTAGCCGCCACAGTGCGGCAGCCATTTTCTCTAAATTACTCACGCACACATACATCGCTTATGTGTGTGTATGTGTATAATTTGCGTTGCCTTTCCATAAATAATGAAATGCTCTTTCGTTTTGTAGCTGTATCTACTAAGCTTGTGTTGTGTTTGTGTGCCTCGTCGACTTTTGTTTTTCACATGTGGCAAACTTTATGACCAACGCATGGGCGCACACACACCTACACACTCACACACACACACACATAAAGTCCGGCTAGGTTGCCAAACGGAAGCCAACTTACTTTACACACATGCCCCACATCCGTTTTACAAGTGGCATACAAATTTAATCTGTCGGTTTTCTGGGATTTCCTCATTTGTAGCAGATTATAATCTGCCAGAAACCCAGCCCACCCGCCTCACTGGCCCTCTCTCTGCTTTAACCCAGGCCTAGGGTCAGTTGCCATCAATAGACGTAAATTTGCTTTCGTTTACCAAAAGCTCACAGTGCCCCGCACAAACGTTAATGAGTTGCTAAGTGTTGGCGGTGTCGAAATGGGGGTAACTGGGGATCGTTTGTCCAGGGGTTGATGCCAGCTCAATCAAGGGGTAGCTGGCAAGTTGCATTCAAGTTACGTTTGTAAGCTGTAATGGCATATGGACTTAATTGATTGACTTTTCTTTTCATTTTACTCAGCAGCTCCTATTTCCAATAATTACTCGGCTGCCGTTGCGGTCCAGTTAAATGCTACGGTATCAAATATCACGGCTTAAGTCAATTAATTTTTCTCTTCCTAATAATTGTGTGCGTGGTTTAAATGTGTTAATGATAAAGATTCTTAGCATATCCATATATTTTATATATCCATTGCAAAAAAATATATAAAACAAATATATAAAAATAAATATATATATTTTTGAACGTTTTTCCCTGCAAACAATTATTTTTGTAAATTTAATACATAATTTATTATGTTTTTTTTTAGCTATTTTCTCTAAATATTTACCTGATATGGACTGAATGCTTTGGGCTCAACACCTATTTCTGATAATTCACAAAAATATATATACTTTGTATTTTGCTACGTAATTGTGGAAAGTTTGATAGAGAAAATGAAGTTAAACTTTTCTGATATTATTTTCTTGAAATTCGCTTAGTCACTTTATTGTTTTGACGCCTTACTTGCAACACTCTTAATGCTGTAAGCAAAGCTGCCTGCCTACAGGCAAAGCTCCGTTTTTAATAGGGTAAACAGTTTTCCTTTGAGGGAAGTTTTCTTACATCTTAAAGTTTTCGTCAGCCACCTTCTGGAATTGTCGAAGCTGTGCAACAAACTTGTCTTGAATTATTGCCCAAAGGTAGCAACTGCAATTGCATAAATTCTATAAATTATATTATGCAACTGAGGGTGGCAACTCTGGCAACTAGGTAAACAAATGCTGCAAAGTTATTATTTTTTGGCTGCTCATAAATTTTCTGCTAGCATTTGGCGTTGATTTTGCAGGCCAAAAGCTTTTGCTTTCTTTAATATTTATGAAAACAAAGCCGTGTCACCAAACACCAACCACTCCCGAAGGCTGTGTGTTGTCGGTGTGTGTGTGTGTGTGTGTGTGTGTCTCATTCATTTATGCATGTTGTGTACACATTTGATAGCTGTCAACACAGGAGACGGTGTCGGCCTGCTTAAGTGCCCTTCATCATATTTTATGTAGCATGCAACATGGCGAGGCACCGCCAACGAGTTTTACGAGCTTTAGAAGACCAATTCACAGCCGGTGGCATTAACCTGACACATACTCGTTTGAGTACCCGTACGAGTCACTCGTAAACTCAACTTGAACTCGTGACTGAGCCACTGAGCCATAGAGCTTCAGTCAGAGTCTGAGTCTCGGATATTATGCTTCAGTCTGGCCTGCTGTTATTTCACAAATGCCGAGTTATACAGGAAATTAACACGAGTAAAAATCGGCAATAAGCCGCACTGCACATCCTTCCATCCTTGGCCAAATGGCTGGCAACAATGCTACAAGCCGTTTACGTCACCAATAAATGTTCAAATAAGCAAAGTTATTTACAGTTGCCAGTCGACGGGCAATGGAGGGGAACAGCAGGCCACAATTGTAGCTCATAAAGCAGCTGAAATGTTGCTGGAAGGACCGAGAAGGGAGCGAAGGGGCGTGCTAAGCCTTTTACTGTGTAGGCTGTCCAAAATTTATTGTAAATGGTCTGGCCATAAATGCTATGGAAATTGCCAGCTACAAAACGGGTTGACTTGCAAGTTGGGGCAGAAAATGCTTTTCCAAATAAATTTTCTTAATATAAAAAACATTAAAAATCGCGTAAGGTACAGAAAATAATTAACAGCTACAGTTTTTTCCAATTATTTCTATACTTATTTTATTTCAAATTATATTCTTTAGTATGGGCATAAACTTAAAAAAGGGCCTGGTTCGAAATAATGCTTGCTTTAAGGTTGAAATTCCGTCTTTGAGCTGTTGGGTCAGGTCCTTAGATTTGCTTCTATTTTAATGTACCTTCCTTCTGTTTATCTTAAATATAGTTTAATTTTAGGATTTAGTTCCAGATTTGTCAAAAGAAAGAAAACTACCTTCCTCTGAACTTTGGCCGCTTTGAATTTGTGGTTTTGGTTTCCAGATCTTCTTTTTTTCTATTGCTGTTAATTATGTTCTTTAGCAATTACTTCAAGTGGCCCTCGTTTTGCGCGAACCTCACAACGTTCGCGTTTGAGTTGCTTCTTTTTTCTCTGACGTTGCTTGGCAATTACAGCGAAATGAGTTTGAAAATAAATTCACATTAATTCTTGTTGTTTCGGCAATTTGTTTTAAAGTTTTGGCCAACGCCCCACATTTAATTGCCCAACCAGGCGTTATACAAACCACCCGACAGCCGCTGCCCAACCAAGCGCACATGGAGCCTATGAATGTGGGCAAACAGCTGGGTAGGCTCAATAGGGCAGCAGAAACAACAACAACAACAGCAATGATGTCGCGGCTGGTTGATTGTCGTTGTAACGCTGTGGCGACACATTGGCTAAACGTGAGTCGAATAAGGACATAGTCGGAATCAGTGCCAAATGCCAAAGGACACCCAGAAGGCGACAGAGACAGGGGACAGAGTCAAAGTCGGAGTCTGAATCTGTGCTGCAGTTGGAGCCCGAGTTGCACTTGAGTATGTATTTCACTTACGGCTTTTATGGCAATTGGCGTGAAATTTGTAAAATGCATTTTTGTCGGCTCTAGTGGAGTGTTTGTTGTCTGTGTGTTTCTATCTGTCGCCTGGCCTGTTGACTAAATTGAGTTTCAATTGCCGGCACATGGCAGCACGTGTGGGAATACTCGATTGTTTTTCTGGCGCCTATTGGGCTGGTGTGGCATTGTTTATGCATGTGAGCAGTTGCATTCGACTGGAATTGTCCAACTCTCTCTCTCCCGCTCTTCCATTATATCCATTTACCCGTTTCTCTGTGAAGCCAGCAGCTGTCTAAATAATTGAGGCATAGTTTTTCACAACTTTGCTTTACGTTGCATTTAATTAATCTAATATGCAACTGTTTCGGCATTCGATAAGCCCCATATAATGCTTTGTGCAACAAACCACGTTCCACAAAACGTTACTCCACATAAATGTGCAATATGCAACAATAATTAAACGTCATACGCGGCGTATACGCAACGTTCCTCAAAGTATATTGTGTAACAGTAGCTGGGCAATGCACAGGTGGGGGATTCGGATGTAAAACCTATTTACAGCTTGTCAAAACACAAAATACGTTTTGTAATACGCATTACATAACCGAGAAACGAAATGCATGGCAATTTGTTGACAACATAATCTTACATTTGGTAGGGTTCTGGCCTCGATTGGGAACAAATGTGGTAACTGCTAGTAACATGAATATTGAACAATTATCAAGGCAAACTTTCGACATCAGACATTTGTGAAACTTAAGCTTTTCAAACATTTGCTGAATGTATAATTAATTAATTCAACTATTTGAAAACGATCTTTCGAAAGATATTAAACTGCATTGTTTAAGTCTTTAATTTGATTTTGATTGTAAACAGTTATAAATTATATCAGGACAAGTTGCTTTAATAGTTATTTTCTTAGATATTTGCATATAGAATTTTCTAGTTTGTCAGGCTTGTTAAAATTTAGTTGAGTAAATTCTTCAATTACTTATACCATCCCAAATTTTGTGCTGTATAGTTAACCAACCCTCTCACATTCCCTTTTGACATGCTGCCTATCTCGTTAACTGGCTTGTTAAGCTTTCAGGCAACGTAGCCATCGATTTCTGATGCAAGCACCCTCTGCGCCCTTCACAGCGCTTCTCATGCGTTTAGAATTTCACACCTCACGCTTGCTCGACTGTACCTGCTGTCACTTCAACTGTTACTTCAACTTAAACCTCAACGGCAACAGCGATAAGCAGAGAGGCGTGGCCCGTTGCCATTGCAGTTGCAGTGGGAAATTGCCGGCATAAACTTCAGTTTCATCTCGTATGCAGCTGCCCTCCTTTTTATATATATATATATATATATATATATATATATGTTGGCCCCCGTAACGTAACAAAGTGGCATAAACTTGGCTAACATATGGCTGCAGTTGACGCTCTGCCTGTCAGCTGCCGCTGTTGATGCTGTTGATGCTTCTGCAGTTTGTTGCTCTTGGCCATCGTCTGGCGTTTGTTGATTTGTTTGTTTGTTTGTTTTGCCCGCAACTTTTTTGCACTTGCAACAAAGTGCAATCTTATGTGCCACATGGCATGACAGTATAAAAAGGCCAAAGCCTGACAATAATTATGGCATCCACTATTATGGCTCTTTTCCTCGGTAATCAAATTCACACAGCTGCCTTCACGCTCACTCCTCCATCCTTCAGCCATAAAAAATGGCTGCCAGCGAGCCAAGTGGCAGTTGGAGTATTGGAGGCTGCAGCCGCTGAAGCCACTTTAACATGCACCGCAAAAAACAAACAAAACAAAGGGAAATGGCAACAAAACCGCTACAACAACTTGAGGCAAGTGGGCAACTGCCTCAGTGCCAGTCCCACTCTCAGATACAGTCGCTGTCTCTGTCTTTGCTTTACTCCTTGGCCGGGATGCAACTTGCAACTTGGCTGCCTCATTCGCTGCCAAGAGGCGGAAACAATGCAAGAAAAAGAAATTAAAACTTGCGCCGCTTTTAAATAAAAAATGTTCCAGCCGCAAAAGGCAAAACTTTTTCAATACCTCGTAATCTAAAGCAGCTTAGAAACTATATTAATCTTGAGTATTTATCTGGAATGATTTATTTTTATTTTTTTTTATTGATAGAGTATCTGTACTCAACAACAGTGCACACCTTGCCTGATTTATGCAAAAAGATCCTAACAGATATTTCATATAAATTTGAAAAGAGGTTATTTCAGAATCTAAATTTGTGTTTGCAGTCGTTATAGTAAAAATAGATTATAAAAGTTTGTTAAAACTAGCACTTAATGTTTTAAGAATTTTAAAACTAATTTCGAATTGATTTTATAAGCTTTTTCACTGCATTTAATTTTTATTAATTATTGCCAATACCATATTTTTACTCCCATATTTAATTATAAGTTCGTCTAGGTACAACTACAGGGTACTTTAACAGTCTTCTGTCTTTGTAGTCTGTAAGTATTTTTTTTTTTGTAGTTCTTTCCTTTGTTTAGCTGTTGGCCATTGTCGGCTTTGGCTAACGCGCCGCGGCAAGTGCAATGATTCATTAGCAGGCGTCAAAGCCCACGCAGGAGGCAGTTGAGCGAATGACTGAGATGAGTTGCTGGCAAGCAAGTTGCCAGCCATTCAGCACCCATATCCATTCATTCAAGCATTCAGTCAGTCAGTCAGTCTGTCAGTCAGTCAAACAGGCAGCTGCTGGCAGAATTACTTCCGCTTCGCTTAATTGCATTAGGCAAACCCGCGGAGACCCATAGATAGACAGTGGCGGAGATGATTGTGGGAATGGGGGGGACACGGAAAGCTAAAGGGCAACGGGGCCATAAAAGTTTTTGGGCGTCTTCCCTTGCCCGTTGCCCTCCGGCAATTGCAGTTGCAGTTCAGTCATGGCAAACCGCAAACACGTTCACACATGAGCGGCATTCAGAGTTTTTGCCATTGTTGCCACTGCTGTTGTTGTTGTTGTTTTTGTTATTGTTCTTGCAGCTACTTGTTGTTGTAATTGCATTATTTTCATTAACAAAAGTACAACTTGGTCTACGCTTTTCGTCACGCCGTTTCGCTGCCTGCCAAGGCTCAGGAATACGTTTGCATTTCCGACACAATAGTTTCTCCTGTTTTTTTTTTGTTTTTCGCTCGGAAGTGAAGGGCAACCCTGGCAGCTGTGGATTGAGTGGTACCCTGTGAATGGTGGGGGAAGGTTCACAGTAATAAACTTTAATTAAAATGCATAAAAGTGTGTTGCGCAAAAGTCGAGAGCTGAACACGTATTAAACCAAACCGAGCCAATTGCAATTAATTTAATAAGGAAATATAACTGTAAATGCGCCATGTGCCGTTCTTCTATACATATAAATATATATAAATATATATATATATAAATATAAAAGTAATTCCAAGCATCGCACTACTCGTAATTAACAGCGCCATATCCATTACCATTCTCAGTCGCAATCCCATTGCCATTGGTAATGAGCCGAGTACCCGGCATGAGGTTAAGTGTTAAATGCGACGGCGGAAGCCGCTGGGAGAGCTACTCAAACTAAACGACAGCCGTTCAATTCAATAGGGAGAGGGTGGAAAATAAGTGGAAAAAAGATTAAAGAGTGTTCGAGAATCAAGCAATCGAGAGGTATTAGGTTAAAAACGATTGTCGACGGAATAAAGTAGTGAAAGCTTCAAGAAAATTGGCTCAATAACTAAAAACAGGATGCTCAACATGCTTTTAAATGTTCTTGACAATCGTAGCTCGTAAAAGATATATATTTAATTATTACCATCTACCGTAAAATTGTGTTAGGATCTTGATATTTTTAGAATAATTGAATGCAACAAGTAATGTAGTTAACTATCCTCAGCGGACTTAACACATATTCTTAACACCTACTCAAGAAGTCTGCCAATGATCTTTACCGTCTTCTGAACAATTTAAAGAAATTTCACACAATATTATTTTCATTACATTTGTATGCTATTAACATCAGAGCAAACTTGACGATCCTGATAATGACAGGATCTATAAATGTTATGATGCAGAGTAAATATTGAGAGTTGACGATCTTAACATTAAGTTTACAGAATCAACGTTTTTATTTTCTCAACCGAACATAAATTCTGTTATTTAACAGAATTATTAATATTTTTCAGCGGGGTTAATATAAATGACATAGATGAGCAATCACATTCACAAACATATTCGAACCAAGTTCCTTTGCTGAGAATTGTAATAATATTAAACATTTATAAAAGTCTAAATTAGAATTTTTTAATCAGATTTGCCTGCTGAAGATATTAATTAGTTTGAAATTAATTTGAAACTCATTTGCCCTTAAACACACATACTTCCAAATAAATGATCACCTTTTCACAGTTGTATTCAAAAGGAAAATTTGTAAAAAGACAACACAGCAAAAAGCTACATGTAAGATGATTTATAAACAGATTTATCAGCTGTAGCCAATTAAAGAGACGCCATTGACAATTCTGACAAATTTTGGCATTGCTTTAAGCGAACTTTTTGCTTAAACTGGAAAACTAAATCATTATTTTCGGTATTTCCCCCGGGTGAGACAGTGCTGCGAGTTCTGTATCTGCGGCAAACAAAAGTTTATCTGACAAATACATTTCAATTGTTATGAGAACATTAAAACAATGCGTCAGCTATGGAGTGCCCCCCACCCGCCGCTCCACGTCCACCGCCCCCCGACCTGTCCCGCTTCAAAAATGACAAATGAAACTCAAAAGTTTAATGAACCGCAGCAACAGTCGCAAAACGAAATTTTGTTGTACACAATGAGATGGGGCCAGCAAAGTTTGGAGCTGGTTTCAACGGAGTATTCCTTTTTTTTCGGGAGGGCGAATGGGAGGATGGGGAGTGGGCGTGATGGCGGCAATTAAATTTTGCCCACAAAATGTACAGCTCAATGCGCTGCCCTCAGAGCAATAATACTCATAGTCAGCGAAGCAGTTGTCAAAATTAACTAAATGCGCCACTTCTCATTAATCTCTGTCGCCCAGCAGAGGCAGTAACAGCAGCCACAGTAGCTCTCAGCGCCAGAGGCAGCTGAATGAATGACCAACCAGCCAAGCAACCAGTCAAGTTTGCTGCACATTGTGAATTCTGCTAATAATAACTAACAATGCCGTGAATGGCAGATCTTGACCAGTAAATACTCTTTAGAAGCAGTCAAGCTCAATTTTCATTTCAAAATATCTGCGCTTTGTGTTCATCGAACTCGGCGACAATGAGATATTAAATTTAAGTATATGCGTACCCAAAATAAACACGCTTCTTAAATGAGTATGAGCAGGCAACAAATAGGGCACGAAATTGTAGCCCCTGAGCAAAAAAAGAGAGCTATGTCTAACAAGCTTTTTGCTTATCAAAAATGCTTGCCTTCTTTAAAATAATGTTCCCAATGCCTGTTACATACATATGCTAAAATAGTGCATAGCCCATATGCAACGTTTAACGTTTACAGGGCATAAAAATGAAAAATTTACTCAAAATGACAGCAGAAAGTTGCGTGGCTGTTGCTGATTCCCCATAGAAGCTGCTGCTGTTGCTGTTTTATATCTTGGTCAACAAGAAAGACAAAAATGAAAAAATATGAAAAAAAAAAAAACAAAAAAAACTGGAGACTAAACAGAAGCAAGTGCTCGAAAACTGGACGCATGTGGCACAGCTTTAGAGAGTTAATCATTTTGTTTTAGCAATTTGTTTGATATATGTTTTGTCTGCTGTGTGGGCAACGGGGAGGTTGGTTCTCTTCATAAATGACATTGCGAGCAAATTTAATTAACGCAGTTCAGCACAAAAAGCACATGAAAATAAATGGATCAACATTCTAAGCAGATAATGGAGTGTGGGGGTGGGGTGAGGAGGGTGTCTGACTAAAACTTGTTAATTTATGAAGATCTGCAGTAAACCGTCAACGGCTTAAAGGGGTTGGAATAGTTTTAAGATGCTATCCCGAACTTTTTTTTATCCCGAACAGGTTTCTTTGGGTTGCCTTAAACAAATTTTCCCTGCAGACCTACAGCCGACGTGAGATACATTCTAAAATTGAATAGCGTTTCTAGGAAAAAACTCACATTTTAGTACGATGTGCAATGCTGTTAAGATTTAACTCATATATTAGGAGTATTTATGTTCCATTATATATTAATTTAATAATGCCCCCTTACACATCTAATTTTCTGTGATTTTATTCCACTCCACTGCTGCGAAGAAAGCTCTTGGTTGAGAACATAAATTATAAATTAAAAAGAGTTTTCATAAGCTATATTAATTAAAAATATATAATAAAATGAATATATAGTGATATAAGTAAAAAGGGAGACCAAGGTTATTAAAAACAGTAATTTTATTAATTATTTATATAATATAAGTTAGAGAGATAGTGATAGGAATTGATCACTATCTATATTTTATAACACAAAAGTTTATTACGTGAAATTGAAACTTAAGACAAATATAATAAATTAAGATGAACCCGACTTAATACACCAAATCTCACCAAGGAGGATGGACCTGCCGAAAAGTATGAATCATCCCTCAAATAAAATATCTTTGCATGGCAAATAAAAAAGTTTTATAAAAACATTATTTTCCATTTTTCCACACTTGCGTGTGGAAACCTCGTATTAATGTACACCTCGATTACATAGGGTATCTTCAGTATATATTTCAGCATTCTAGCTCTTAAGGTTTGAGCTATGCTTTGATCACCAATTAGTCAGTCATTCAGTCAGGATAAACAGGAAATAGACATAGGGAGCTATGTAATATAACAGTCCGATGTTGATAAGATTGTTTTTATAATGTAGGAGCATCGTCTCTGTGGCAGCTATATGATATTGTGCTCTAATGCGGTGATGATAACGATATATATTCTGCCTGATAGTAATATATTAACCCCATGGGCATCAAGAAAGAGTATTTATACATAACTTAAGATCTAAAACTTTAGTAAAAGTCCCTTAGGTCGCTTTTTAAGCTCGTTTATACCCACTTTTTAGTTATGCCAACACATGGCCCTAACTAACCTGTGGCTTAACCACACACACACACGCAAATGTCCTTTGAGCAGCTGTCAGGCGCGATTTGAAGTTTTCGCTGTGCTTGCATGGTCGCGGCTTTCACCTTTCATTTACTGCCCCATAATTTAAATGGGCAAACCGAGCAATAATCCTTAATTGCTCATTTTACTTAAGCATATTTTCTTGATGCTGTAAGCGAGTGGCTCGGTCCGTAGGGGCTTTTCGGGGTATTTGGCTTTACCTTTTTACCTTTAGCTTTTCATTTAAAATGCCCAGCGCAAACAAAGTTAACAACGAAGCAGGGCGTGGGCAAGGGGCGGCGAGCGAGGTGCGGGCCTGTTAGAGTGTGAAACTTTGCCAGCGCCTGTCTGTATGCCACGTTTTTCATTATGCATGTGCTATACACAAACACGCAAACACACACACTCACACACATACACATTTTTAGGCCTTTCAGCGGCGACCGCGTGTGTATTCTCACGAGCTGGGGCACAAAGAAGAAGACGATGTCGACGAATGTGCACTTGCAATTTACGTGCAACGTGGCGTATGCAAAATATTTGCATTGATAAACAGCTTCCAGCACTGCAGTTGCCAAAGCAGCGTCCTCTAGTGAAGTGTGTGTAGGTATTTGTAGGTGTGTGTATGTGCCCCACGGGCATAGTACAGTGGCCACTTAGCCCTAACCAAATTTGCATAGACTATTAAGGAAAATTCTTTTGCCTGCTGCTAAATATCGCCTTTGCCACTCAAAAATAGGTGCTTTCTTCAATGAAATACATGTTACTCAACTTAACCATTTATGAACTGGTTCTTTGCTAAAAATTAGTTAAAAACTTGTTGCCAAACCGATTTAAAATAGTCGTTTAATCCTATTTTAATTTAGTAGGTTCACTTGAATCATATTGATTAAAACAAAAGCTGCAATATTTGTATTCCTTTTGAGCTGGTTCAGGCACATAACACACAACCACATTCAAATCAATTTTAACCAGTGTGCAACGCCCGTAACACACACACACACACTCACCCATAGCACTTAAAGTTTTTCATTTAAAGTTTTGAAAGGTAGCTTTGCAGGTAGCTTAGGGGTTTGTTATACACTCTCCCACACCCATTCGCTTAACCTTTATACGCGCATCTATGCAAACGTGGCTTATCGATTCGCATAGCGACACACACAAACTGAGCGGAATTTTTTTATCATATATAAGTATATACATATAAATATACATATACGTTTTCTGTGGTAGTTGCTCTTTTAAACGCCCGTTGGCTGCCCACAGTTACGCAAAGGTTAGAAACGTTTGCAATTATCGATTATAATTACTATTAACAGCCATTGAAAAACGCAACGACCTTCACAGCGCTGGGCGTAATTATAACCCCACCCAGCGCTTTAATTGCGCTTTTATTGAATTTACAACAGAGCACGATAATGCACTGAGACGCGCAGATATTGAGATATGGCGACACTGAGACATGCAGCTATTGCAGCTGACAAGTCATGAAAATGCGGCTGCCTTTTAAAGTCGTGACTACGCGCTTCATTGAGCAAACCAACAGCAGAAGCAAGAGAAATACGAATAAGAGTGGGAAGGCGATGGCGAAGGCACCGTCATGCCAGCTTTTCAGAGGATGCATCCATGGCAAAGCTCATGGAGCGTAAATATGTTTGAATAAAAGAAGTATTTTTTATGGACATGCATAGACTGCGAGAATCGAGACTAGTATCTTTTTGGTTAGTGAAGCTTCAAAGTTTGACTTGAGTATGATTGAAAGGTCAGAAGAAGTTGCCTTTGGGTAGTGGGTGGGGGCAAAAAAAGAGAGAGTGAGAGAGAGACAGACTGACTGAGAGCGAGAAATTTACGTGCCAAATGCTCAACAATATTTACATTAACTAACTTAAATCTAACATCTATTACAGTTTGAGAAACTTAAAGTAAACACAAATATTTGCACTGTATAACTAAATTAATCGTTTAAGCGTAGAAGAAAATAATAATAAAATAGAAATAATTCGAATCTCAATCAAATAAATATTCAGTGTTTCGGTTCAGACTTTGAACAATTGACTCGTATTTAGGAGATGTTTGTAGCGCAGAATTTTCACAACAATTTAAACAATAATACTATGAGGTAAAAATTGTATCATTTTTAAAAGTTAAACAAATACCCAATCATCTTGTTTTAAAGCTTAAAAACATTGTGCTATTATTTATGAGCCTTATCTGTAGAAAATTTAATTTTATGTTAGCCTCAAAAACTTGGCTTGTCAGCACTTTGGACAGCTTTTGACTGCCATTTGCTGTGCTTTAGAATGCCAAATGCATGATGCATGATAATACGCTACGCACATACACACACTCACATACGAGTGGCATGTGGCATGTGGCAGTGTCGAGTTGCATTCGATAACAAATTTCGTGAGCAAAATAACATTAAGCGTATGAGAAATAAGAGCAATAGTCACAGAGAACTGGAGCAGTCGTGGCACAGAGACATGAAGTGAAACCCACAGAAGAGTTGTTCGTTTACAATTGCAGTTATTGTTGTTGTTGTTGTCAGTCTGTGTCTGTCGTTACATGCAGCTTGGGAAAACAATTTAATGATGTTGTAGCAGACCCATTCATGATGCTGTCGATGCTCGTGTGTATTTTGTAACTGAGCATCTGTTGAGCCGACAGCTGCAAGGTTTGAGCGTTTTCCTCCTTATTCGCCCATTGACTTTATTATAATACAGAATGGTAGTAAGTGGCAGTCGCTTGCGTAATACTCTGTATAAACTGTAGACAACATAGCTTAAAATATCTAGAAATGCGTCTTATTCACTGTCAAGCTGAACTACTAAGGAGGCGTCTTTTAGAAAATAGCTGGAATATATTTCACTTGAAATTTTAATCAGATCGTGATTTATATCAAATGTCAATTTATGTCAAATTTGGGAAAATTAAGTATACAAATCGCATGTACATAGATATATTTGCAATATTAAAACGTATTCAATAATCTTAAAATTGTATATGACCATATAAAAATCAAATAAGTTTCATGTCTTTAAATATCTACAAAAGAGACGTACATAGCCTTTAGCCTTTAGCCATTGCACAAGCATACTCTTTACCACTTTGTACATAGGGAATGAGGGGAAAAACTATAGCATAACTTTGTGCGCTTCGGCTATGCATATTGGCAGCTGCGTTTATTTACTTAACTTGGCTTTTTGTTGTCCGGCAGTTCTGTGTGGCGGCAACCTTAATTAAACGTAATTAAAAAGTTGGCTTCACACGCGTTTATTAATGCGCTGTCCACTCACTCAGCCCCACAACCCCCTCACCGTGCTGCTACTTGTCAGCGCCAAATGTTGCCCAGTCAGCAGCATCAGCATCAGCATCATCTACTTCCTGTGCTTCTCGGCTAATGGCTCAAAGTTGTCCCAGTTACCGCAGAACCTTTTACTTTTTTTATGATTCGGGCCCCTTGGAACCCCTTTAATGGTCACTTCTGAGCATTTTTGCGCATAATTAGACAAAGTTTGACTCTGGCAAAACTTTTGCTTTTGGCCGCAAATGTGCGCACACTTTTCGAGTATATGAAGTTCGGCATAAGAAGACGGCGAACTGCTGCAATTTTAATGTAGACCTCCGACCCTCTCTCTTTCTCTCTATCTCTCTCTTACCATACAATCAAAGTTTTTGGTTGTACCTGGCCATTCAGGCTTGGAATTGTCTTGAAATGCATGCAGAAGTGTGAAGGCTATTATTAATCCTATAGGTGTTTTATTTTTATATCTGCCATTTACTTTATCTATTTTATTTTTTCCATTTCTAAATTTATATTAGTGCTTTGATCTGTATAAGTCAATGCATCCGTTTCTATATCTGTCCTATATCTAATTTTATTTCATTCTATAAGTTTGCATATGTATCGAAATCTCTGCATTTGTATGTCTTTATTATATATTTGTTATCCATTGCAGGATATGTATCTATGTTTCTGCATCCATTTTATAAATATATATATATATATATATATATATATTGTTTTATATTTTTTGTATATATTTGTATAAATGTTGTATCTGTATCTATTTCTTGTTATCCGTATCTACATCAAAATGTTTGTATTTGTATCTGTATGTTGAATCCTTGGATTTATTCCAGTGTTTGCATATAAGCATCTGTATCTTTGTATAAGTAGCTAAGTATTTGTATATGTATGTGTATATATATGTCTTTTTATTTGTACACCCGTATAGATAACGCATATATGTACCTGTATCTGTATCTGTAGCCTTCACTCTGCATATTTTTCGTATAATTTATGACTACCCTAACTTAATTATATTTGATTTGTGCATCATGATTTTTATTTCTAAATTTAATTCCCTTGCGCTATAAATAATTCGTGTTGGCACACGTGCCATGCAATACTCTGATCCTATATAGATATATATATATTGGGGAACATAAAAGAAGTATTCATAATAATTATTTTTATTGCCAGCTTGGACGCTTGAGTCACACATAAGCTGCCTGAATTACCCTTAACTTCCACACACTCGGGAGCTGCAAAACCAAAAGGAACACGAACAAGAAGAAGCAAAAGCGAAAGAGCAAAAAAAAAAAAAAAATAAATCCCATCTTTGCAGCTGCTTTCAATCAGCTTATTTTATCACAATTTTTGCGAAAAGCTCTCGAGTGGTTTCGACTCTCATTTTTAGTTGATTGAGCATTAGAAATTGATCTGTGCGTTTATTGCCCAGTTTGCCTTCGGCTTGTGTTAGTTTTTATGACCGGGACAGAAAATATTGCTATTTGTGCACTAAGAGAAATTCTTAATTAGAGTGTGATTGCAAACTGGAATATAAAACACATTGGTATGTTCTTGAAATTTCGATTTCTTGATTTGAAAAATTGACTAAGCGAATAATAATTCGAAAAAAAAACGTTTCGAATTCTGTTCGCATGAATTTGCATACTCGAAGCAGTAAAAAGTGGAAGTAAAACTCTACAATTTTTCTCTAGGTGTATCCATATGTATGTATATAAATTATGTTTGTGTTATATATATTTGAGGACACATTGGAAAAACACCTGGCCAAAGAGATGTGCCACCGTTTATTGCTTTCATATTTCTCGCTTTCTTATGGCTCGTAAATATTTTGATGTGACGGTTAAAGTGATTTCCCTGTATCTTCGTGTTCTTAAAGCTGAGTCAGTTGACTGTGAGCTTCGGGCTGCTCGCTGCTTGTCTGCCGCCGGCTGCCACTTAGCCTTAGTGTCAACACAAATTTTGGTGCCAGGCCGTTAATTGATGGCCATAATGCACATAACATGGCAACTGCGAGTCCTTCAACCTGACAATGATTTTAATGCTCGCCACACCCCAACCCAAACCTTAAAAAAATACCACACAGCTACATAGACATATTGCTGTAATTTTTAACACTTTTCGCTGCGCGCCTTCAATTACTTAGATGTGGTGTGGCAGCTGCGGAAAAACGTTGTGAGAGCGGGGGTTTGTGTGTGTGTGTTTGTTGCATGCAACATGCCGCAAATGTCTTAAGTGCCGCCAGGCGCTGTTGTCGACGACACTTTGATGGCACTCGGCTGCCAAGGGCTACAAGGGTTATACTCACACACACACATACATGCAAACGACAAGCTAAATTTCTGCTGCATATTTGCAGGCGCGCGCGCGCGCGTGTTGAGGTTTTGTGTTGGTGCTTGGCGCGTGTTTCTGGCCCTCTTCAAGGTCATTTCCATTTAGAGTTTTCGCAACGTTTAAGGCCCTTTTGACAGCCAACAATCCCGAGTTGTTTTATAAGTTAAATTAAAACAAGCTGCCTACGCAAAGCCGCTGAAAGCAGCAAAAAGCACAAACCAAAGCGCAGTGCAGAAAACATGCGAAGAGCAATGCGAAAACGGACATGAAACGAGCTTAAAAAAAAAAAGGAAAAGGGCACACAGCACGGCAAATGGTGGGAAAGAAAATTACGCTTAAAATGTGTCAAGGTCCTTGGATTTGAATTTTTGTAAGAGCGTCAAGCGCAACGCTCTTATCCCGGGCTTAACTGAACGCCCAGCGGGCAGAAGTTCGCCCCTGGCCCTGGGCAAAACTGTATTCGATTCAAGTGGTCGGCGCCACTCGTAAAACAGACATCAAATGAGATACTCGGCGGCTTGTAATGAGCGAGCGCTCATTAATTTAATGCCAAACGAAATTAAACTGAGCGAAAGCCGCCGCGCAAATGCCGCAGCCTTTTAACAAGCGCAAAGCGCAAAAGGCAAATAAAAGCCCGGACAAAAGACCAACAACAAGTTGGCCAACAGCTGAATTTCTGTGCTACAGTTATTAGCTGTGCAGCTCCTGACTAGCCTGTTTCGACTCACAACCACATGGCGTATGTGCAATGCTCATAGCTACAGATTGCTCATACGCTCCGTGGGCAACGCATTGCTGCCGCTTCTGTTTGTGAAATTTCTCGGTCAGATACTCCCTATTCATTATCTATTTGGGTGCATAACTTGATGTTCATGGCATTCATGGGCTTGAGCAACTGACTCACGCATTAGCCACTGTTTCAATATTGAAATATCTGCTGAGGGACCTCAAAATTTTGACGGTGTATGACAATACAGTTGAAATTAATTAATTGTGTATGACACATACGTATATTAATGTCCAATTTTTGTTTTGGGCAATAATTTTCTACATTCTTATTTATGCTTCACTTAAAGAGTTAATTATATTATTACCTTTTTTTGTATATGAATTTTCTTTTAATTATATTTTAAGCGTTTTAGTATTAATTTTAATTTAATATTTAATTTTGTATATATGTAGCATATTTTTTATTGTATATTTATTTACTTATTTTAAGATTTTGTGTATTCATTTCATTTTAATATTTATTTGTTTATATCTATAATATATTTGTTATATATTGTTACATATATACTTATTTATTTTGATATCTCAAAAATATTTTCCGAAATTTTATTCGTTTTTTTTTATAAAATATTTTTGTTATCATTTGTTTATGGTTTTGACTGTTTGCTTATCTTTTACAAATGTTGTTTGCCTTCAAGTTTGTTGCAGTGTATTTCGACAGTAACTCAAATTTGCAACCTTTTAGCTACTCCACATGACGCATACGTAATATACATTACTCATACGCCACGTCTTGTGGCCTTTATGAGCCGCACACAACACCGCCAGACAGCAAGATAGGCACATAAATTTATCAAACCCGTTGCTGCTGATGTTGTTGTTGAGGCGGTCACTTGATGCAATAATAAGACAACTTTACTGTACGTAGAGCGAGCTTGCAACTGTAGCCTACCGCAGGGCGCACTCATATGATTTATATGATGTGTGTGTGTGTGTGTACAATAAAATGTCTTGTCAACATTTCATAACTCACTTTGTATGCCTGCCCAGGACCCCACTCGGCCAGTGAACGAATCTTCCTGTTTGTGCAAGGCCAACACAATGGCCAGCGACCAGACACCTCTCGACATGTGTGTATGTGTGGATGTGAGAAAAGCGGCAAACAGACACGCACGACTGTTTGCTAGTGTATCTCTGTGTATGTCTCATTTGTAACTGTAAATGTACAACGTGTAGTAATAAAGCATTTTTCATATATGTAGTTCCGCAACGTAATAATGATAACGCCTCCTGCGGCTGCTGCTGCTGCTGCCTACGCTCATGATGACTTTGTAATGATAAACACCCAGCCAGACACTGAAGTCAGCGGGAATGGGCGGGGCATGGGCAGGGAGTAGGAGTCAACAGTCAATCATGAAACATGTGTTAATCAAATCGGAACAAACTTTAACTTTTACTTGATCATGACTCTGAAATGCTGACAAATATGTTTTATTTGAGGCATATTCAACTGATTGATAGATTGATTACTTGATTGATTGATATGAATTTAAATTAATATTAAAACTGAAATCAATATATATTTAGGATGTGTGGCCAGATTAAAGTTCCGTATAGTAAAATATTCTTCGTAATAATATTTTTAGATTATAAATTTGATATGGATCTTTAAACCTGGATCCCAAATTTCAGCTTAATTGTATGAATTAAATTGGAGAAATAACTAAAATTTAAGCATATGTCTTAATTATAAATAGTTAATTTTTAAGCATTTAAGAGAATCTATAAGCTTATTTGAAGTGTCGTAACTCAAGACACGGCTCTATTTATTATCAACAATTCAGAAAACTTCCTTTCAACATTTCAAAATCGACCTTAATTAAGGTCTAAATGTTGTTGAGGTTTTGGTTAGCCATAAAATTAAGTCTGACGCAACAGAAATATCATTAACACAAACATATCTTTTGCAGCTAATTCACTTATTCAAATTAACCAACGCATAAAATGTCGCAGCTTCCACTTCCACGGGATGTACTTTACAGCATTTCGAGCAATTTGCTGCGAGTAAAGTCAATTAAATTTGAACGCTGTCAGGTGAGTGCTTTGCTTTGCCTCTTACCTTTCAAAAGAATTTTTACACATTTTCCTTTTTCTATTTCGTTTTTGTTTTCTGTTTTGTTGCTTGTAATTTTATGGTAGACGCCATCAAATGGCAATTTTTACGTTTATCTTAAATGACATTTATGTTTCCCAATGGTTACATATTATATTTGAAAACTGGAACAGAAATTGTTGTCCTACGACCCGCCACTGCCTTGGTCTTCATCGTCCAGACTGAAGGACACTATGCTGCAGAGACTGGGTCGCAGTGACTGGCAAAGTGAATTTTTAATGATATTTTGATAAGTGTCTGGGCGCTTGCAACTTTGTACCTATTTCTCGCTACTTATTAAATTTTCCTGGCCAGCACTTGCAAACGTTTATTAAATGTGTAAACAATCATATTTTGTTGAAAAACTTTTTATGTCTCGCATTGAAAGTCTCTCTAAAGATTATCTATGTAAACTTTAAAGATTTATGGCCCTGTTAGTGTCGCCTATTTTCGAATTGGTTGCAAATTTTATATTTAAATATCATGTTAAATAACTTTATCATATGCCAAGCAATAATTTTAATAAAATCGACCATAAATAAGTGTGGCAAAAAAACTAAAAAATATGGCAATATATTTTTATGTAGACTCAACTGAAATTTATGTGCAAATATTTAACACACAATCACACACACACACCTACACACATGTGTGCATTTGAGTGTGTGCTATGCACATTTGTAACCTTAGGCTCTTTGGTCAAATAGCGT
This sequence comes from Drosophila littoralis, assembly GCA_018903485.1. Classification (NCBI taxonomy): domain Eukaryota; kingdom Metazoa; phylum Arthropoda; class Insecta; order Diptera; family Drosophilidae; genus Drosophila; species Drosophila littoralis. Next base: position 5,277,246 of record JAEIGF010000059.1, on the reverse strand, counting down.
CATGAATGCAAACAATGTCAAGAATGCCACCAGTCAACCCCTACGCAACGCGCGCCCCCCCCTGCCTTTGTCAACACCCCGCTCGGTCATCGATCAAGCCGTTTCTGGCCGTAGGGCCACCAAAACTCACTTGCTGCCAGCATAAAAATATCATTCAATTGTCAGCACTATAAATGTGCGATCATAAATCATGCAGACACATGGACACACACAAATAACCAAAAATAATACAAAACAATAAACAATAAAAATCGGGCAGAACAAGCAGGAGTGCGTCGTGCGTCGGGCGTAGTGCACATTCAGATTCCCTATAAAACATTTTCGAATACATTGTATAATATATGATGGCCCTCCCAATATATATATATAATATATATTTATACATATATATACTTAATATACTTTTGTTTTCCCCTATTTTGAATCAGCTTTCGTATAAGTATATGTGTATATTTTTTGTATATATAATTATTTAATTTAATCGACTTTCATGTCTGCATGAGGCTTGCTATATCGACATGCCACTAAATTTAAAAGTCTTCTATAAAAATGAATGTTAAGTTCATATTACAGAGGGGTTTGGGGTTTTATTTAAAATACGATAAGATAAAAGTTGGCTAGAAGAAGATAAAATATAAAATGACGTCAATTTTTAACGGCTGCTTCTGATCTAATTATAAATATCTGAAAATTAATACAACATGATAAAACGGTCTGTATCAGGCAACGCCCATAAAAGCCACCCAGTTGTTATTATAACTTCTGCTCTTCAAGTTTCTTACTTCAAGCATCGCATATGCTAAGCAGTTTATTAGGCTAGACCAAATGATGCTGATATTAAACGCACAGTCTTTTAATTTTATAGTTAGCTGAAGATTATTTTTATGCTCTATTATACGCACACACATGCTCTTATAGAACATATATATCCTTTCAGCCATCTTAAAATCTATATACCATTGCTATAAAAAGGCATAAAAAAAAAAAACAATGGATAAGGTGCGCGTGCCGGCAAGCACAATGCGTTAAGGGCAAAAAGGGCTAAGGCCACAAGCAGCACGACTTGGGCTATAGAAGCACACACACACACACACACCACACACATACACACACACACGCATACCAATGTGAATACCAATATCCCAGTTGTGGATAGTTAATAATTTATATATTTATTCCGCTGAAGCGTAAAACGAAGTTGAAAAACCAATGCGAAAACCAACAAAAGCGTAATACAATAAAAAGCACACATAATAAAAGAGCTGCCAAGCAGTTGAGGGAGGGAAACACACTCTCACACACGCAGACACACACACATACACACACAGCCAAAACAACACACAGATGCTTAAGCAAATGGCGCCAGTAATCGAATTGAGTTGTTGCTGTTCCTCTCTTTTTGTGGTACCCTGTACTCGTTGGAATTTAATAAGAAAAAACATACTCAGTTTAAGTTGTGCAAATTAATCGATTCGAGGGCATTTCTGCGCCTATCAACATTTTAATTCATGATCAACGTGAATAGCCGAAGAGGTATAGCTTCCCTCGATTATCTGTCTGTATGAGCACATCGATCTCAGAAGCATGCTAATCGCTTTTGGTAAATTATATCCATTCAAGCTTTTAGTTTCATATAAGTTCCCCATTCGATTGAAGAAAATAAAGAATTATAGAAGTACATTTTAACAAAACTCAATTTTATAGCCAAAAAATTTCCTAATAATAGGACAATAAAAACAACATTTTTTTAAGAATTGAAATTTACAGAATGTGAAACTTTGAGCACGCAACTTGGCTTCTCATTGTATGCATATTGAAATTTTGCTTGGAATTCATTCAAGTGCAGCTTTTAGCTGCGTACAGAGTGTCTTCGAGTCGAGAACTTACTTCCGGAGCACTCAGGCGTGGTTTTAAATTGTAGCCTTTTCTTCTGTTTGATGCAAGAGTCAAACTTATAGCATATAAGTAGAGCTGTTGAGTACTTTCTAAAGCACATGCCATGCGACCTTCCAACTTCATTTTGTGGTCGTACTGACCTTTTTCCCTTGATTTCCTCTTTTTTTTGTGGCTTGTGGTGCATTTGGGGCTTGGCTGGGTTGTGGCATTGGGTTTTCGCTAGCAGGGCGCGCACGCTATGCATAATTAATATTGACACAGCTGAGGAATGCAACGCCAAGGCTAATTTTTGTTGTGGGCGCATATGCATTTGCCACATAAATCAGCTTGAAGGACTCAGCGTGCAGAAAGGTTGTGTGTGAGTGTGTGTGTGTGTGTGACTTGGTGTTGAGGGTTTGTCTAAGAAACAGCGCTGCTTTTGTTTTTAAGCAACTTTCTAATTGCCACTTTAGGCCGACAATGTATGGTTATGTGTGTGTGTGTGTGGGAGTGTGGCAGTTCATTCATTAAAACAAACTGCCGGCAGGCTAAGAAGCAGCCGAAGCAACAGCAGCAGCATCCTTGCTTCTAACGTCAACAATGAAAAGAAATGGCATGGCAACAAAAAAGAAACACACGCGCAAACACTCACACGCTCTTTTGCACACACACACACACACACACACACAGAACTTGTAGAATTGTGAAATTACTCGGCGAGCAAGTCGACAGCTAGAAGTGCGCTACACTTAGTTCTAAGAGCTCGACAAGGTCTACCACATTTAATAAACAACATAATTATTTAAGGAATTAGCAATGAGTTATAAATTTAAGTTAAAAATTTAGTTAGCTGCTGTACAATTTAAAATTCTCTTTCTCAATTATTTTAACAATTTATAATTAATTAAAATTGAGCAATGGTTATTGCTTGGCTTAAAATCAATTTTTCAGCTGTCATTTCCAATTAATCGATTAAGTTTTCTTATATGAAATAACCTTGCGCCTTGAGCTTCAACCTTTCACCTTGGCATGTCAATAAACTTAATATTGTATTGTAAATTTAATTTAAAATTTTTATTCGCTCGTTCTAAAGAAAATATTGCTCACCCTGCCCGCTTAATTTAATCCTTACATAAAAATGGTAATTACCTAATTAAAACTCATATTAAATGTTTTAATTTTGGCGCTGGGTCTTCCTTAAAAGTTATAAATTTAAAATAATACATTTTTTAATTCGGTTCTCGGTTTAGTTAAAGTTTCCGTTTATGGCTTACAGATTACCAGCAGCTGTTCTATCTCTACTGTATAATCCACATACTCTATTGTATTTATCATGCTCTAATTGCTGGTTCGCTCTGGCAACTCTGTTCGCATGCCGACGCATGACTATTTACAGCGGAAATGACATTGGTTTAGCAAAGAGAGAGGGAGAGAGGGAGAAAGAGGCAGTTCCGTTCCAACTTTAAGGGTACACACAACGCGGCGTTGCCCATTTGGGAGGTGAAGAAGCGAAAGTGTGGCACACACTTAAAAATTTCTCAAGTATACCTACCGGACATCATTCCGTGTGAGCCATTATATGTGCACAGACACACACACACACACACACACAGATAAGCCTTGTATGCTCATAACCATTGTTTGCCCTGGTGGGCGGCAAGGGATTGGGCAACGTCCTTCCTGTGCAATGGCCGCTGGCTACAGCTGTAACTAAATAGCCTGCTGCTCATTGTTGTTGCTGTTTGTCTTTTGAGCCGTTGCCTCGGCCACTGCCTCTTCAACGTCATCTTCTTTTTTAACACAAAAGTTGCGCGTGAAAATTTTATTAATATATATATATATATATATATATATTTGTTCTTATTTCTGTTGCTCCTCTTTTTTATGAAAAGGCTTCAAACTAGCTGCTGCTTCTCACTGCAAGGGCAGCTCAGCTATTCGCTGGGCTTTATCAACATTTGCCGAGTGGGGTAAAAGGGTGCGGGCTTTTGAGTGTGAGTGGGAGTTGGGGTGCCTCGACTGCCCGCCCGGCACTTTCACTCTTACGCAAAAGTTCAAGGACTTTTTAGCATTTATAAAGCAATTAAATTTAAATGAACAGTTTTTCGGCCAAAAATGTTTTTGGCCTTACAAATTGTGACATGTAAGTCATAAAATATTTATGAATTATTTACTGTTAAATAATTGTTCGAATTTTCAGCGACGGCTATTATGTAGACATAGCTCCCCACCCCTCAAAGCAAATACATTTCATTAAGCTTTCTTTTTTGCCTTTCTTTGCCATTTTTTACTTAACAGGCAATTAGCTTAATTTCAAGACCTTTGCACTTGGCATTTCTCAGTCCCCCGCAGGCAATACGCGTAATGTTCGCTGTGTATAAAAATTCATGAGCTTAATTTTGCCTTCAACTATTGAAACTTTAATTTTTGCTCAACTGTTGCAACAGTTTTGTTGCTCGAAGCTAATAATCGTTGCAAGCCCGCTTCAAACTTGCTTTCTAGGCAGGTTTCTTAAACGTTGTGAAACCTATTTTTATTATGGGAATAAAAACTATAGTCTATTATTATTTCAAATAACGACTGCAAGTAAATCGGTTATTTGGTTTACGATTTGAACAAACGATTCAATGGCTACCCTTGAGTTTAGTTTTGTGTAAAAATTTAATATGCCACTTTTTTCTTAAAATTTAATAAGTCAATTTATTTTATAATTGATAACGAATCATCTATTTTTCCTTTACTAAAATTTTAAAAAATTTCATGTTGGCGTATCAACATTTTACTGGCAAAATTGTAATTTAAATTTATTCATAAAAAAAATCAAATAATATGTGCAACTGTTTTTTTGACTGCCCTATATTCATGCAGTTTGGAAATTAATTTTTAAAAAAATGCATATTCGAAGTTTGATTAGTTCGATTTTAAATTAAAACACATAATGAAATATAGGTACCACATAAGTCCATATTTAGTACAATCGCTTGGCCCTCATAAGTATGCTATGAAATATTTTGCACAAGCCACATGCACATTTGCATACCGTAGAGAGTCTCTACTAGAGACACTAAAAATCCATTGGCTTAGTGCATATTTAGATATAATTTATATTGACCAAGTACTGGCCCCCAAACGGGTGTGTGTGTGATTTTATGTGTGGGTTTTCATTGAAACGATTTTTGCAGCGTTTTGTTTTTAGCGAATTTCAATTATGATGAGGGTCAGTTTCGAAAGTTTTTTACAACATGCAGCCCATGTCGAGCAGTTCGAGGAAGGGCATTAACTTTACTGCCACTGCTGGGGCAATAAATTATGCTATGGCTTTTGTGCGACGCGCTGCTTGGCGCTCACGAACATAGCTCGGACTTCAGAGTGCAACATGCGAGCATTTCGCTTAAATTGAATATAAATATGGGCGGCCAGTGTAACGAAAAATGTCAATACAAAATACACATTTGTAATATGTAAGACTTGGAAAGAAAAAGGATAAATAAATATAGTCACAAAGGGCAAAACATAAACCAAAAAGGAAAATAATCGTAAATTGTGGGATGCGTAAGCAAAAAAATTAAAGTTTAAAAGTTCAGATATAATAGGAGTATAGTTTTGAATACTATTTCAACTATAATCATAAGGAATAAGGCAACTTTTGATTTATTTGTGGATTGTTTATTTTTTCCGCAAATCGTAAGAGTTTAATTACGTTTCGCCCTTAAATCTAGGTTTAAAGCAATTTAACCTTAAGATCAGAAAATGGGATTAAGTGAAAATGGGATTATAATAAATCAAAGAAACAATCGACTTAAGCAAAGCTGTTTAATATTTTCTGGTTCTATTTATTAATCCATTTAAATTAATTCATGCAACCACGCAAACATTTTAAAGCCACATTTCTGTTTAATCTATGGCAACCCTGCTGCTTACTGTTGTAATAACAGCAGCAACAACAATGTAACTACAACAACCGCTTGTCGGCATTTTAGACTTAATTTAAATGCAAGTGAAAAACAAAAACAGCAAAAAACAAAAAATGAGGCAAAAAAAAAAAAACAACAACAACCAGAAAGCTGAAACAAAAGCCGCTTCAGCATTCCGTAAAACGCAATGCCAAACGTAACGTAGCGCAACGTAACGGCTGTGGATGGCAAAAAGTATAATTTATGTGTATTTTGTTATGTGCCGTTGTGTTCTTGTTGCTGTTGTTGTTGCAGCTGTTGTTGTACATACTTTGGCACAAATGCTCATTTCATCGTTTAACTTGGCAAGGGCAGAAAGCTACATGCTACAATTGAATTTGAGTTAGCCGGGGTAAGCACGCACCCACACACACCCGCAGGCTGCTTAACCCAATTCGCCGTCGCAGTTGCTGGCGCTGTCGCTGCTGCTAGCCAAAACGCAAGTGTCTCAACAGAGAATGTCAACGTCGACGTTAGCGTAGTTGTCGACGTCGGCGTCGGCGTTGCTATTACAATGGTTGTTGCTTTGTTTTGTTTTCGACAGCGCATACGCTGCCTACTGAGGAAGAGAGAGAGAGAGCGAGAGAGAGAGCGCGCGAGTGCGTTGGCTGCGTGCGTGTGCCAGCTTTTCATTTTTTCTAAGACATTTGTGGCATAATGATTTGCAAACTTTTGCTTTTGGCAGCATGCGAGAGATGCTGAATATGTTAGCAAAGACTATTGTTTAATATTTGTCTTAAAATTTAATTCACTTCTAACGAATGTTATAGGAAATGTTTTAACCTGTTGGGGTATTCTGTTAATGATAACTTTCATTCAGTTTTAACAGATTTTTTAATATTTAAACAAATCTACCGTTGTACTGAGAGTGGAGAGAAGAAAATAAATATGTTTAAAATATAAATTTAACAGCAATTTATTGGAATAATAATTTCAATTTAAGTGTTGCTTATCATGCTGCTCTGTAAATGCTTGCTAGCCACGCGCAAAATTTAACTTTTGTTTAGTTTAAACAGCGTCGGTCACGGCATGGGTCCATAACATACAGTATGTTAACTGCATTTTATGTTATGTTATGTTGCCGGCACTGTTAATAACAGCTACACAAACTTTAGAATTTGGTTTTATTTGCAACAAAGAGCTAATCATTGTATTTTTGCAAAATTGTTAAAGCTTCATTAAAGTGTTTTTAAATGTTTTGCCATATTCTATTAATTTCTCAATTTTCTGCACTTTGGCATTTAATTTATTTTTTTCCATGTTATGTTTAACTTGCAGACAGCTTTTATTTGATCTGTATTCTCTTTCACTATTTATGCTTTCTCACCTTACTGCCATATCCAAAAAGCTGTTGAAAACAATTCTGTGAGTTGCTATTCGTTGGAATTAGCCCCTTTTGAGTTCTGTGCACATTATTTGCCATCTCATTCAGGGCCCGTCATTCACTCAAACAACTTCCACACCCGCTGTCATTTGCATCATCATCATCATCGCTATAATGATCACCCTCATCATTCTAGGCAACTCAAACCCAACCACGCCTAAGCAAACAATTGAAGTGAGACTGTTGTGGATGTTGCTCTTGTGTTTCACGAGTTGCTTAAATGAAATCAAAGTTTTTGCTATGATTAACTTTTCCCTGTGGCTGTGGCCCTGGTAACTGTGTCAAGTTTAAAGCCAGACCAGGGCACCAATATAGGGGTAAATAGGAGTGAGCGAATGACGAGTGGAATGCCATGGCTCGTTGCTCGATAGTTTTGCAATGTAATTTTCTTTATGATTTCACTGGAAAACTCGTGCGTGCGTAAAATTGAATCGTAACGCTACCATCCAAAACGCTGCCCACTGCTCTACACTTTTATGAGTGTTCTAGTTTAAACAGAAAACAGGCGGCAGCTTTAAGGGACACACAGGGATAGAGTGTGCGAGAGAGAGAGAGATAGAAAGAGAAAGAGAGTGAGACAGAGAGATAGAAAAAGAAATGGTAGTACGAAAGGAAGCTACTGAAAAGGAGTTGCTTTTCACAAGAGCCTTTGTCATAGTTCCTTTGGCCTCAGCATTTCCGTTTTGCCTGGTATGCTTTTGTCTGGTTTTCGCCGAGTGGGAATGTGGCCCATTGTAGTCCAGATCCCGACTCACATATGCATGCAAGAGTGTATGTCCAAAGGTGTTTGTGTGTCTGTGTCCTTTTCCTTTTTATAATCAACTAAAAGCCAAATAATCAAAATGTCAACACAATGCCAAAGTCAGCAGGGAACAGTTCAATTTGACCTGACGAACTTTTGCATGCTCTCCAACATTTTCTCTATTACTGCTAATATTTCGAAGATGCAGGAGAATAATTAAAAATTGCCTGGGTACAAAGTGTTGTGTCATGAAGTAGGATCACAATTTAAATCCCAATTGAAAGCCAGAAATAAAAACGGTTGACTTAAATTGATCAAAGCTTAAAATCTAGGAAAACTTTCCTTTAAATTCGAAAATATTATTGAAAATAAGTCAGGAAAATATTTTTAAAATATAAATAAACAATTTAGTTTTCAAAAATGAAAGAGGACTAATTTTTAATCAAACTAGAAACAAAATTTTCCCAAAATTCTTAACAGCCATATAACTCATTTGTATACATTTTCTTTTTAAAAGCTCCATTTTACACTGTATTTCAAAAACATCTCTTACTGTAAATGCCCAATCTGTGTCCCTGTGGCAACTCTTTAAAGGAAATCTAACGGTACATAAGCCGTTATTCGCTGTCCTTTGAAAGGCGTTGGCCATAATAATCAATGAACCCCTTGGACAAAAAAAAATAGTGGGTAGCGGGCAAAAGACTTCAAAATGAGTGAAAGATTTTTAAAGGTTCAGATATTTTTTGTTGTTGTGACCTTTGCGAGCACATAGCAAAGTGTGTGTGTGTGTGTGTGTGTGTGTGTGTATGTGTGCGTGAGCTTATAAAAAATATATATCTAAACACAACAAGAGGCAGCTGAGTTGGGGGTGTTGGGGCAGGCTAAATGGAATGCCTACCACACAACATGTTGCCTACTTTTTGACATTTTCAACATGTGTCCGATGCCTGTGTGCGTGTGTGTGTGTGTGTGTGCGTGGGGCTGTCTGTGTGCTTGTGTGTTTTTGTCGCTTTTGAGCGTTGACGTTTGCGTTGATTTTTGACAGCTGCCTAGGCGAGCACAACACCAAACGTCAAACACACACACACATACACACACGCACACACACTGAAAACAATAACGAAAACTTGTTACCAAAGTTGTGCCAGATTGCCTTGCCACGCCCCGCCCTCGAGCCGCCCCCCGTTGTCTGCCCCAGTGTCTCTGTTATTGTTAGACTTTTGTGCGTTATATGCGCATACTTTTTTATACATATCTCTAAGGTTTATGTCAAGGTTTTTTATTACTTTGATATGCCGTTCAGTCTTATGTTTTTTTATATACAAAATATTTTTTGTTGTTCTTGTACTCGAGCATATACTTGCGAAATATTGTGCTTTCCCCTCCTCTTCTTGTTGGCTGTCAGTTTTATGGGACACGAATTGCAGTTTAAATTTGACAGCAGGCGGATGTGTGTACTTACCTGTAAGTAAGCAAAAGTCAAAGCAAAAGCTGATTAAATACGCATAGACGTTGTATAAAGGGGTATACATATGGACATGTGTGTAGGTTAGTGTGTGTGTGTGGGTGTGTGAATGGTACACTTAACATTTATTGGCAATAACTTGGACTGAATTGCGCATGCCTCACTTCCTAATGGTAAATGGTCTATTATCACAGAATGTTGATAGCTCTAAGCGCACCGAATGGTCGCCAGCGATGAGCGCCTCTAAATTCCAATGTATGTGCCACAGACACACACAAGCACACATGCATACACACATATGTGTGCGTGCGCCAATTGACCTCCTATTGAAGATTTTCATGAGATTTTATTCTCCCTCTTTAGATAGACATATGTGCCTGGTCTGGCGAATTTTTCAAATAACTTTGAAGCTTATGAACTATTTTATTTTTATTACTTGAAGATACAGATGAACTGTGAAAGTCTGTATATTCATAGAAATAAATTAAATATTAAAGCAAAATGTAGGTGTTAATTAAAGTTTTAAAAAAAAATGTCTAAGGCTTTTAAACAAATTCTGATTTTCAAACGGAATAAATAGCTTGAAAGATTCTTTATATCCCCACCGAACACCCAAATCGCTTGAGAATTCGAGGCGGAGTGTATGAAAAACTACTCTTAAACAAAGCCAAAAGTAATATTGTTCATATTATTAATAATTATATGTTCAGACTTGTTGACGTCTTCGAATTATGTTTTAAAATTTATTAGATAGGAATTAGTTGGAGGTCGAAGTAAATACATTTTGCAAGTACTTCCCACAACTTTGTCATATTAATCATTTATTTACAACAAGTTAAAGCTTCTGTTCTTCTTCTTCTTCTTGTATGCAATTGCTGCATTGTTAAACACATTATTTATCTGCTCGACTGGCAAATACCTTACTAATCTGGCTAATTAAATTTTCTTGGAAAATGCATTGTGTCGCACTTAAAGTTTTCACATTACTTAACTTACTTCCCTCGACAACCATTTTCGGCATGGAATTAATTCGGTTTGTGTTTGCCTTTCAATTCTTGGCAGCGCGGCCAAAGTGCCAGCTGTCATTTGCATTTTGCACTCAGTCTCGCAAAACAATTGCAATCAATTAAATAAGTAGCTAAAATTACTTATATGCATATATATACATACATACACATGGACTATTCGAGCATATTTAACTAGAGCCCAAAATGCAAATAAACCCAAAATGTGCCATTTAAATGCAATTGATTTTTGTTTGCTCAATGAACGGTAACAACAAAGAACCCCAAATAGAATAGATACAAACCAAACAGGTGAGCCAAAGGATCCCGTAGAAATTGCAAAAGCATTTAACGCATGACTTAAATATACACAGAAGAAGTAGGAAAACATAGATGAAAATTTGAAAGTTTATGTTCAAGTCAGATGGACTTGAAAAATACTCTGTATGAAAAAAGAAGTTATTGTAACAAGAAACAAAAATAAAAATATTTATTAACTTAACTATTTTATCTTTTTAAAAGTTACTTCACTTGATTTCAATACAATAAAAAAATAAAAGGAAAACTGGAAAAAAAAGCCCATTGTTAGGTCTCCCTTGGCCACATACACGGCTTAATAATTTGCTCCTTTGCTATCCTAAATACATTTTAACAAACATTTCTTAATATTCAGAAATCATTCCAATTTGATTTGATTCTCTTGCAGTTTGTAGTACATTGAAATGTTTAAAATGACCTTAATCAATGCTAAATCCTCAAGTTTTTTGTATGATAAACAATGTTATCCTAAACCTAAGACACAAAGTTTTTCTGTTTTGATGTAATATTTCAGTGCGAAGGCTTAAAGATATATACGATATTTTCTTTGAGTTCGGAATCTTATTTTTTCATTAATGTAAGTAGGAACTACCATTTACATAAGTTTCACAGGGTATTTTGAATACGCAGTAAAAGAACTTTGCAATACAACAAGTCAAATATTGATACACACATACTCGCAAACCCTCACACAGACTCAAACTGGGCGACAGGTTGTCTAGTGGGCGTGGCATTGTATGCCTGACACACAAGACCAATGAAAAGGGAATGAAAAATACATTTCAAAATAAGAAAAAAGTTACTCAAAAGCAGCACGCGCCAAACAAAACAAACAATTTGGTAGATGCGACGAACGCAAAACTCGACAAAAGCGATTGCAATTGCATCAGCGCAGAGGTTGCGGTGCTGCGGCGTGGGCGGTTGCGAGTGTAGGGGGCGTGTCAGTTGTGGCACCACAACAAAGTTGTTGACAATGCCAAACACGTTAACCGAAAACTTTTGGCACGAAGATAAACGCAAATAAATTTGGCAACTTGGTCGTTTGTACTTGTTGTCGCAGCCGCCGCCGCCACTGCTGCTGCTGCTGCTACTGTTGCTGCAGTTTGTCTTGGGCGCAAATTTGGCTCAAAGTGCCTTGGCACAAAGGCGGCTAAAACCCGCATGGCAAACAACAGTGGCTGCTCACTGTGCATGGTCTCTTGCAGCTAGCCCGCATTTACAGTGGCATAAATATGACACACAGGGCTCAGCTTGAAGCTGGCCATAAACGATTTTCACGGGCTACAAAGCTGCACATAAGCCACATTCCCTCCAGCCCTTTCTGCCTAAAGGATGGGCTTGCGGTCGATGAAGAGTTCTGCAAAAACCACAAATTGACATGCATTGAGCGCTCTATCTATGCATAACTCCCGCGTTAGGATGTGGGCAACCCACTGAGCAAAAAGCTGAAAACAAAACAATTCTGCTTTAGCAGGGAATCGCCAACTACAATATACCCTATAGTCAAGGCACCTATAAAAGAGGGTATTCTTGTTATATACATAAAAAACCTCTAATAATCTACGAGATATGTTACTTAAGCGTTATATTTATACATTTTAGGGAATTCGAAATAGATATGTGTATGAGAAACTAAATTTCAAATTTTAAGTATTCTATATTCGTTGAAGTTATCTTCCGTCGTTCTGATCGTATATATTTACACACTTTATGGGGTTGAATATGCCCTCCTTCTGCTTGTTACATACAAAAGCACAAAACTATATACCCTTGCTCACACATCTTTGATGGGTGCGGTATACAAAGGGAAAATGTCGCGTTTGTCCAATATATTGGACGTTGCTGTGCACAGATTTGCCGACGCATGACACTCATAAGTAAAATGCCTCCAGCTCTGCTCGACTCTCTGTCCGGCTACAATCCCAAAAATCAAGCTGAGTGCGTCTATGAGCTTAAGGAAGCGCCAGGACAGTTGGACGAGTGGACAGCTAAGACAACAGCAACAACAACAGTACAACAACTGGCCGGCACATAAATCGCTTTGCGGCTGCTGTCTAGGAAAGAAGCTGCTTGGCCCAAAGGCAATACTGTCTTTTGCCCATGCCCTTCCCGGCTGTCCAGCTAGCCGTGCATCTAACAAGTTGTCCATCGTGTTTTTTTTCCTTCTTTTGGGTTGAGGCAGTCGGAACGCTGCAAACAACAAGTACAATTCATGATAGGCAGCAGCTGAGCAAGAGAAGAGTTCAACATGTTTACGATACATTTTAGTTCTCTTAATATATATTAAATGAATTTTAATTGTGTGTAGTTCAGTGAGCTTACGACTTAACGAGAAAGAACCATTATGATGCCTTTAGGAGTTAGAGCCAGATAATTCCTACTTAAAGTTTGGTGGAAACCATAAAGTCATCCCACAGATTCTAGGCTAACTGTTTTGATTTAATCTTTTTTTCTACCTCACAGCCTTAGATTAGGGCTTGTTGTTGAATGTTATTATTGTATCTAAATATTTATAAATGTATTTATGATAAAAAAAGATGTAGCTATATAATATTAAAACAAATATTAAAAGAAAATATAACAGTAATTATTTGATGAACTATGTTACTTTTACCGGCCCCACGTCTGCTCCGATTAGTTTTTACCCAAAAACGAATAAGCTCTAAGTTAAGTAATATAAATAGAGTCAAAATTTCTGCGTCTAGTCCTAACTGTTCGAACGACCTTCGCTCGTGTGGGTGTCTGGCCCACGCGTGGCATGGACAGTTCCATATTGCCTTGTTATTGACAGCATAGTTGTTCAGAGATTTTTTTCTTTTGGTTCGATTTAAGAAACGAGCAAAGCTGTCGACCAGTCGCACAGTTAGTCACCCGGCCACAAAGAATAACGACAACATCAGGCACAAGGAGTAAAAGCAGAAGATCTAAAGCCTGACAAGGCAATAGCTAAAGCGATATGCAGGCAGCCAAATTGTTGGCTATATATGTATACATATATATAAGGGGACATTAGGCACATTCAATCTCGACCAGCCAATAAGCAATTTTTGGTCACTTTTATTGGGCACAAAAACTGTCAGAGCAGATTCTGCTGCTGCTGCCCCTTTGCCGCGTGCCCCTCGGTGGCTGACGTTGCGTATACGTAATGTGCGCAGGAAATGAAAAATGTAATTAAAAAAGTTTCTTTTGTTGGCCAAAAAGTCTGCTGCATGGGTCAGGAGTGGATGAGGGTGAGCTGGGTGAGCAGGAAAACCAAGTGAACAATTTGTGGTGCCTTTTAAAAGCGAGTGCCGTGTGACATTCAGCTGCTCGGGCAGCATTCGAGCTCTTCCTTTTGTTTTATGCTCTTGCTGGGGGTATTATATTTTTGGATATTCAATTTGTAACCCAACACATACAGCATATATTCTCTTGATTAGTTTGAGCAGACGAATCGAGTTAATCCGTTTTTGATTACAGGCAGTATATCTTATAACAAGGGAAATTAAGACTCTGTATGAAATTCTTATTTGTTTTAAAAGATATATAAATTAAACGCATTAATGAGCTCAACTATGCTCCTTACTAATGAGCAAAATTTAATCAACATCGGCTCACTTTACCAAATAGCTCTGATAGAAATAATTGCTCACAAATTGAGTATTTCTATTGAAATATATCGCAAATGGCTGCAAGGATATTAAATATTCGTCGCCCCAATGAGAACTGTTCTCTCTAGCTAGTTTTATGTGTGCCACAAAAGGACACACGCACACAGATACACACACACGTGTGTATATGTAAAAAGTGCTCATTAAAACATATCAACAAGCTTTATAGCCGCTTCAACAGCGACGTCGGCGTCGCTGCTGCTGTCGCTGCCGCTCTCTTTGTCGCCGTCGTCATACCGACAGCAGTTAAATTCATTCATAAACTACGTGACAAAACGAACGGAAATGTAGAAGCGGAAATTGCCAACAAACACACTCGCACACACATACACACACACGTATGCAGCAGTGTGCGGTTGCTCACATGCTTACACATTGACACACTTGCATCCAGACAAACTGTCAGTCGTGTCTGACAGACCGTCCGTCTGTCAGACATTCGACTCGTCTGTCAGCCAGCTTTAGCCCGCCTGCCTGACGGTTCAACGTGCGCGAAATATTTTCGCACTCGCCGCCTTTGCCTGGTATTTACAATCAATTTTTAAAATGCCCGAAAATACCACAAGCCGCGCTTTAAATATCCTGTAATCCCAGCAATTAGCCAGCGCTTTATTTAAATACAATTTAAAATTCAAAGAAATTAAAGTTTTCAGGCAGCATTTAGTTTTCTAGTAAAAATAAATCATACAAGTAATTGCATTTACTTTTGCAAATGATTAAGTAATTATTTTAAAATGATTGGAAAAACTTTTTTCTTAAGCTCATACTTAATTTTAGCCCCAACACTATTATTGAATTTAGTCTAAACTCTCGTTAACCTATTTAGTCTATAATTTTTTTAATTTGTACTTAGTTTTTATGTTCCAAAATCACAAAAAATAAAAATCGATTAGGATTATTTAGAAAATTTCTTTTTGTAAATCCAAAAAAATGTGCTACGCTTTTCTTTGGCATTCTTCTTTTTTTGAAAACCTGCCAAGCATACAGGGTAGCTTGGAGTCTTGCAGTGCCAAGCCCTAACACTTGCCTTTTTTCATGGGGCAACCCGTCGAGTGTCTACTTGAGTGTAGCAAAAATGTTGAATTGCTGCGCCGAGCCCAAATGAAGGGGAGGCGGGCGGCGCACACGTAGCAAACCCTCCGACACCAATTCCCGGCCGGGGGCACCGTCTCTCAATCTCAATGTCCTCCTCCTCGCGCTCTCGCGTTCAACAAGCATATTACATTTGCAATATTTCCCACCCACTCTCGCACTCATATGTAAGTCATCAACAAGAGCAGTGGCAAGGGGCCGGGGCAGAGTCGGCGCGAAATCTCATAATATTGATAGTGCGCTTTTGGTAAGGATGTAAAAAATCAAGCGTATTTTTTGATTGCAGCCATTTGACCTCAGTCAAGGGTGGCACAGTGGGCCGAGGCGGCATAATTTGCCACGTTTTGATTTCATATATGTATGTATGTACATATGTATGTACATATGTATGTATGTACGTATGAATCGGTATGCACGTATATGACAAACAATTGGGCAAACCTTTTCCTATACTTTTTTTGCTAGCCACAGAGAACACAAATTGGTGCAGCTTAGGCCAACAACAACACGAAAAAATGAAATCTACGAGTGCTTCCGGCGGGCAAACCTTCCTCCTTCCATTTTTTTTAAAGGGGGCGGGCTTGGCAGAGCTTATTGCTTGCTTCAATCAGAATTGTATTGTCCTTACACAAAAAAAAAGGGGAAGAAAAAATGGGGATTGTGTATTGCAGTGTGATTGCTCGCTGGGTGGGACTTGTATTCGCTACCTTTGTTATTGTATATTCCCGCCGTGCGGAAGGCAAGGACTGGGTGTCAATGAGCCATGCAGATCCGTTTTAATTGAAAGCATTTTAAAAGACAGGCAAACAGACAGACTCTATATGCAGTTGTTGCTTATTTTAAATGAAGATTGGATAAGACTGAAGCATGTAAATGCGTTGCTTGAGAGATGCGCGCTTAAAACTTTATGAAGCGCGATATTAAAAATTCAAATACTTTCTATATGCAAGGTTATTGTTTGCCTTGAAACAAATTTAAATTTATACTTTTTAAATATGTGCAAGCTATTAAAGCTTATCTCATTTATGTAAAAGGGAGTTTAACAGCAAACTGACATTTCGCTGTAATAAATTGGTCAACTTTTATTCACTTAACACTTTCCCCGTTGCCATGTTACTTTCGGTGATTATTATTTTAAGAACTAATTTACTTATTACCCGTCAACAATGTCGCTGTCAATGCTCTGGCTGAAGGCCACACTGGGGCATGTGAGCTGCCAGTGTTGAAAAGGCAACTTGGAAAAGCATTCGACTCGACAAGCTACACGTTAGTTGACCTAATTTAACCTTGACCCATTTTCAACCTGCGCTCTCGACTGTTGAACATTGTGCATTGTGCAAGCTTTCTATTGCCATAGTAAATCGTACAATTTCAATTAATGCTATGCCCAAGGATTGTAAATTAAATTAAGCATCTAATTAATAGCATGGAAATTAAAAGAAAAGCGTAATTAAACTCAAGAAGCTGAAAAAAGGCAAACATATAAAATAAAATATATACAAATAAAATACAAAAAGCTGTATATAATTAGCTTTGGGTGTTAAAAATATATATTATTATTTATGTAAGCTTTCCCTGAGGTAGAGAAAGAACAAACTGTAACGATTTTTAAATTAAATTAAGTAATTGGATTATTTTAAGGAAATTACCTTAATTATAAACACAATAACAATTTAAAACGCATAACGGCGAAACGCGTTTTCAACCCTTACTTAAATCGTTTCAGCCATTCCAATTATGCCGTAAATTCATTTTCGTAATTTACATATTCCGTATAGCTGCACATAAATTTTTGTCTTTATGGCAATAGTTTGGCCTTTCAATTAATTTAGCTCACAATTTGCTGAACTTGGCCCAATCAGGGGCCAGCATAGTTTATGATCGTAACCTTTTGCATTTGCTGTTGCTTATCTCATATGCATATAGGCATTACGATGCCATTACTTGGCATCTGCTTGAACCATTTACCTGTTTGCTATTTGTTGCACGCAAATTGCGTATACGCAGTGTGCCACAGGCACAATCGTCAGCCCTGGGGACCCACGAATTCGCTCGCAATCGCATTGACTATGCCCAGGGCCGCCGCTGGGTACTTCTGTGCGTGTGTGTGTGTCTGTGGGTGTATGTGGGCTGCGTTCTCCGGCCCATAAATGTCAAAGTCAATGCAGTTAGCACGGATCTCGGGCAGCTCGAGAGCTCGGTCTTGAGTCAAGGTCTGCATTGGTTGTGTGCGTGCCTGTGTGTGTGTGGGTGCGCCATAAAATATACAGCAATACGAGGCAGACAATTTCAGATGAAATCGCATGCGTGTTGAAAAAAACAATATATATATATATATATTGTATATATCACTCCTTCTGTTGTTGTTGTAGCTGAATAATTGAAACGATAAATTTTCCACACAATAAAGCGCTAGGAATTCAATAAGGTTTACAATTTGAACGGGTGGGGCCGTGGGCGGCCCTGCGACACAGCGAGGCGTGTTCTTGTATCAGGCGCACTCAATGACATTTTACTTGTATAACTTGTAACTTGTTGCTGCCACACACACACACACACATGCATAAACATTATTTTATGTGCACACCCACACACACGAACACACAACTCGACAATAAAAATCACGCATGAATTTCATATGTTCACAACGGACACAGCCCAGAGCAGCAACACGCCCCACAGTGCCACTTGCATAAACAACTAGAACCTAGGCGTCGTGTTGCATGAGTGGTGGTGGTGTGTGGGGGGGATTTGAGTGGGGTGTGGCACAAAGCAACGCTTTAGAAGAAAAAAAAGGTCGCTGAACAAAAACCTCAACACACGAGTAAAACAAAATGTAATTACAACAAGGACTTTGCAACGTGCAAAGGTGGGCCAGAGAGGGTCCGCAGCAACAATGCAATTGTTGTGCTACCTGTGAATGCAACAATGTTGCATGACTGTACGTGTGTGTGTGTGTCAGGCAGTGAAAGTGAAGGTTAGCTACCAAAAAGCGTTGTTTTAGCCAGGCAACTGCTGCTGGCAGGTAGCACAGGCCGCCACAAGCTCGGCGCTACACTTGAGCTTTATTGCATACATTAAGGGACCGAGCTGGGCCACAGAGCAACGCACACGCACTCGCACTCGCACGCACACACGGATACACTCACACGCACACACTCGAAACTGCACCTGGGGGAGTGTGCTTGCGTGTGTGAGTGTGAGTGTGTATGTGTCTATTTGGTTAATGGATATTGTCGTTTTGGTTAGCAGAGAATGAGAGTGGGCAACAGTATAGCGAAATGGAGCGAGCGCGTGAAGTGGCATCATAAATAATGCCCCAAAGCCTGATAGATGCTTTAAAGGGCATAAATAAATATAAACCATACTGTAGATAGTATAAATATATACATAATATATAAATATTTTCCGGTACATTTGATAAATGGCCATTTAGTAAAGAGATTTTCAACTTCAAAATGTCCACAAAATTTCAATTTGTTTTATAGGCTATTGTTTAATAAATAATAATAAATTGCAGCTAAGATAAACAATCAAGTTGTAATTTTACTACATTTTGTACAATAAATTGATATATTTGCATACGCTTATTTACTTTTACCTTAGTGTCCTATAAAAATTCCTTTCATAACAAAATTCTTAACAAAAGCTTTTAATTATTTAAATTTAAATATTGTCAGATATGTCATTATCCCGGTGTTAAAATTTAAAATAATACCCTATATTGTTATTTCAATCGAACTCTAAGTATATAGCTTCAATTCCTGCTATCTTTGTTTATTTTCGCTTCGCTTGCGCGTTTTGCTTCTTGCTTCGCTTCTTACTTCGGTTATTGCTTTGCTTTATTGCGTGTGTAGCTCGTCATTTCTTAGCTTTACTTCTTGCTTCGCTTAGCTTAGCTTCTCACTTAGGTTCTTGCTTCATTCCTTGCATCAGTCAGTTTGTCCGAGCCTCGCATATTTCTTGCTTTTATGTTTCTCTCTTAAAATTGGTTCTGGGGTTCGAATTAACTTGTTGTTAATAGATTTCCTTGGCTTTTCTCTCTGATTACTTCTTTACAAATTAATTTTCTTGGCTTTACTCAATGGGCTTCTGACTTTGCTTCTCTCTCTCTCTACTTCTCACTTTGCATCTTGTTTTGTTTCTTGCCCTGCCATTCATTTTTATTCCCATTTTCCCATCTTGTAACGCTTCTCTCTTCTGCGTTTTTTATTCACTGAACAAATTGCAAGCGCTTAACAGATAAAAAAATTTAATTTCTACCTACCGTAATAGTGTTGTATCTTAACCCTGGCGGCTTCTCTCACACATTGCACTCGAGAGGGAGAAACTTAAAGCATTTTATGCTCATCATTGTTTGGCACTAAGTCAGACCGACGACAGCGACGGGGACGGCGCCGCCGCAGTTATGTCGATTAGATGAAGAGACACCTGCAATGGCCACAGTGCCCGACCGACCGCCCGCCCGCCCGTTACTCTTGACATGGCTAACGAGCAGCTGATATGACAAAACGCCATTTGGCTTTTAGTCGGAGTGGGCCACACACACGTGCTGGCCAGGTGCATGTCATGCATGGCGCCCCCCGTTGGCACCTGCCCTTACGAGCTGCCGACAGCATCCTTGACATGCTTGCGGAGCACTGTGACAATTGTGCCTGGTCTAGGATTTGGCTTTTGGATTCGGGCTGTTGGCTGTTAGCCTGCTGATGGACTTGTCTGCCACTCTGTGGCTGCTTCTACTGCGTGAGTACCCACACCCCCTCTCTCTTTCTCACTCTAACGCTCTCTCTCCCTCGGCATATTTCTTAATTAAAACGCTACCATTTCGGCTCAATTAAAGTGCCGGGCTGCCAACATGCCTACGCACTTTTCAGCTGCAGTTGCCAACTGCAACATAAATTGCCCAGTAACGAACTCTAATGGCCACAACTCTGGGTCCAAATACCAGTTCGAGTCCAAGTACGATTTCGAGTCGCCGTCATTTCGGTTGCCTCCCAAGCAGACAGAAGGCACATAAAAAATTCAGCTGTCTGTCAATTATGAGCTCAACGCAGAGCTGCAAAATACACACTTGATGCTGCCCATGTACACAATCGATCTATAGACAGTGCTGGGCATGTAATTAGGGACAGTTTCTATAATTTACTGCTAAAAAGAATATACTTCTGTTAAAGCAGTGAACAAAATACTTAACACAGCTGCTTGGAAAATAAATGCATAATATATATACATACATATATATATTACTGATAACCAAATCCTATATTTATAATAAAATTTCATGTAATAATGGCAATCATATTAAAATAAAATTAGCTAAATAAATGATTAAAATTCATATTCTAATATAATATTCATATATTTACATATATATAACTAAATGGATAGGAATATTCTGGTACGCTAGCCAAGAGAATACGGACTCTCCCTGCTTTGAAACAATTAATTTTGTTAATATTTATTTAATGAAATAAATAACACTACAAAACTGTGCCTAATTATATGAGCAACACAGTATGTACACAAAAAGATATAATATAATCACATATATATATATATATATATATATATATATATCTGTGCGAAAATCTATTGAATGAACCCACGCAGCTTTGAGTAAAAGAGACGCAAGCGTCGACTGCTCTCAACATGTGCGTGTGTGTGTGTGTATGTGTGTGTGTGAAGGACTCACTGGAATTGAGCGTAAAAATGTGCCAGAAAAACGGGAATAAACATGCGCATCCCCGCATATCCTTGAAAATCCTTGTACACAGTACCGCCTGGATGCGTCTGGAGCGCTGCTGCTCATTCCAGTTTTTTTTTTATATGCTTTTTTTTCATTGTGCTATGAAATAACTCAATGCCACACGATGTGGCACAGTCAGTCATTGGGTCGAGCCGGCTCGGCTCGACTCCTTGACGCTCACCTGACCGACTAAAAGCTACACCCCTCCCATCCCTCATCAGCAAACGCCACGCTGTTAATGTCACCATGGAGACAGAAGCTGTAGCTATTGCCTGGGCACCCATGCCCCGCCTCATACCTCCCGCCGTGCTTTGGCTATGCAAATCGCCGCACAACACACAAAGGCATCAACTCGCGCTGTGCCTTGAAATTTGCATGTTTTTTTTGTGTTGTTTTGGGCAGGTGGAAAACGTAGCTTGTAAGTCAATTGGGTTGGCGCTTGTCTACACACACACATTTACACACAGACGCAAACACACAACGCACACATTCATTTAGACTGACGCGGCCATTGCATATATTAAGGCGCCGCGGGGCTATACAAGAGAGAGCCAGAAAGTGGGAGAGCTCGCTACTGAGCTCTGTTTGTAATTCGCTTTGTAGTCGCCTTGGGCGCAATTATTTCTTATTTTTTTTTGCTTACCATTCCTTCCTCTCAACCACCAATTTTTACCTCAGCGGCAACTCTTCATTTTAAACGCTTTTAGCGCTGCCATCGAGTGGCAGGCAAACAGCTGAGAATTGTCTGGATTTTAATTTTCTATTTAATATATGCTTCTTTTCATACCAACTTTATTTGCACTAGACTCGAGATCTAGTCTTACTTGGTTCTCTCGAATAATATTAGCTTGGCCAGGGCTCTGTTATAAATCTCCACAGAGACATTACGATAACAGCGTGGCTTAATACGTTAAATGTCGCATGGTTAACAACTTAAATGTTATTTAACAGTAACAGCTAATACTGTTAGCTACAGCTGCTTAACAATGAGCAGTTAACAGTGTGCTGTTTGAAGCGGCTGTTACCTGCTGTTACTGCTTTCGGTTTCTTAGAAGTTTGAATAGGTAAAATGAAAATATTTTTTTAAAATGAATTTTGCAATGAGCCCTTTTAGATAATGTGAATTTTCCAAGAAATAAAGTTTTTTGAAAACATAATTTTTCTAAAGAATAAAACAGATTTTAAATTAATTAATGAATGTATAGAATTTAATTTAAAATCTAATGATTTCTGTAGAACAACCTTTTGGATAATTCTCGATAATTCTTAGATGCAAAATTTATAAAGATATATAAAATATAATACGAATTTGAATTGTTTTTCCTTAAATTAATCAATTTTTTAGAGCAATTTAACACATTCTCAAAAAGAACTACATATTTTCAAGGCTTGTAAATATAGCTTGTAGCTGTTCGCACGGTCGCATATGCCTCGAATTTTGACTGACAATTCGATAACGCCTGGTGGATTCTCACAGTGAAGTACTGTCCTTTATGGACCTCTTACTTGTTCTCATTTTATGACATTTTTAAGTAAGTCGCAAGACGCTCGCGAGTTCTTTTTTTTGTTTTGTGTTTTTTTTTTTGTTTTTGTTGTGTTTTTGTAATTGAATGCGTTAAATTACAGCAAATTTATGCCTATCAAGTTTGGAATTTTGTTGTTTTTGTTGTGTGTTAGGCCCACGAGTGCCGTTTACGATTATTTAGGCGCAGGCACTAAGTTTTTTTTACGATCTAGCGACAGGCGGCAAGTGCCAGGGGGCGGGTAGGGATTGGCCGCATAAAAAATGCTTATTTGGAAAGTTTAGTGGCGGCAGCGCTGACTCATACGATGCCCTACAGGTGCCCCGCCCCCCAAAGAAAGAGACAGACGCCAGCTTTGGAGACTGGAGCAAGGTTACGACTAACTCGAAATCCAAAAGAAGCTCACCTAAAGTTGGGCTGGCGCCGCGGAAGTGCAGAGCGAATAACTAAAACTTGTTTTTCTTACAGTGCAGCTTGCTTAACGACAGCAGGGTCGGGGATGGTTGGGTGGGTGTTTGGGTTGCTGCCCGCTGGCGGCCTTGAAAGTTGTGCAACTTGCTGGGGACGTCGAGCGGAAGTCGAAGTCGTCGCTGCCGCTTCTCGATGTGGATTATCCGCATTACCTGCAGGCGTCAGTGGCGTCTCCCGCAGGGGCAAACTTTTCGCTAAAAGTGGGTGCCAAGCGCTGCTCGAGCTGAAAGTTGCCGCAACGGCAACGCTTTGCTTTAGACGTACAGTGGCTGCCAAATGCTTACCACCACCACGAAAAGACCGACAGATAAGAAAGTTTTTGGCTGATCTTAAATTTTTCGTTGCAGATAATGTTACAAACAAATTGTTGAGTTGGCCAATTCAAGTCGGAAAAAACTGAATTCATATTTAATATTTATTTTTCTTTTCATATTATAGTTCACATATTAATCTGATACATATGAGGTATAAGCTACTTTTTTTTTTTTTTAATTTTATAATTTTAGTTAATTTGTTTGTCAAATATTTTTAAAGGGTTTTCGTATTTGTATACGATAGTCGTGCATCAATTGATTTGCTTTTATATGCATTAATTTAATTTAAACGAAATATATAAATGTTCATCTAGGTATTCTACTATTTTTGTCGTATTTTCATTTGCTCATTCGTTTGATTTTGATCTCTTTAGTTGTTGTTAAAACTCATTAAATGCATACCAAAACTTTTCCTTTCTACTGCGTCAGCTTGCCACGCCTTTTGCAGACGCCTCTGTGCTAATCTTACGTGAAGTTAAAAGCGTTGCGTATGTAAATGAAAGCCCAAAATATGTTGAGGACATTTTGAATGTGCTGGCTTTTGGCTTTGCCCACGGAAATCCAATTGGAATTTATATCATTTAAATTTTTCGCAATGCATATAATGCCTTAAAAACAAAATATATGACCAGCAATATATAGTCGAAAGCCCCCCGTTGCCAAACTACAGGAAATGAAGGGGGAGGCGAGTTGAAAGCCTGGTGAAGGGACAACTTCAAGGTGCGCAGAGCCGCTCGAATTGCCATGAAATTTATGCGCCAACTGCCAACTGGCTGGCAACAACAAGTTGACAACATTCGGCTGAATCTCTGAAATATTGTATTTTTCCCTTCTGCCTCCTCCCCAGCGCCGTCTGCTTCTTTGCTTTTGGCAATTTTCAACTGCTGATTTTCCAATCAGTGCGCAGTTTGTTACAGCCACGGAAAGCTTATTGAAAATATTTGTCCTGCCACGAACTTGACTGAGACTGCGAATGCGAATTCGAATGCGACGCCATCTTCATTAGTCTTTGTCTTTCTGGGCAAGAGGGAAAAGTGCGAGCAGCAGACGGAAGTACTGGGCAAGGACCATCAAAGATTTGCCAGTTAGCGTCCACTGCATTGCTTAAGTTGGCTCAGCTGGGCTGGCAGAATAGGAAAAATCAAGAGCCCTGCGTGGAGTATCTTCTCTTCCCTTTTTTTTTTGTGTTTCCACTGCACTGCAGCAGGCTGCGGCAGGAGCCGATGCCATGGATTTGACCAAAGATATGTAATCGAAGGGAAAAATACGAAGCCATAATTAACAGTAAGAGCCTTGAAGACAATGGCTGACATTTTTTGTTCTTCTTTTTTTTTTGGGTTTTTTTCACTGCATTGCAGCAGTTCGCATTCAGGACATGTAAGTGAAGATTGCATAAATACGAAGCCTTAATTAGGAATAAGAGCAGATATTGAAGCACTTGATTGGCTTTTTTTCTTACTATTGGCACTGTACGGCCGTAATCTGCAGTAACGAAACATAGTAAATACTATAATATAATCTTGAAATCAATTTGAAGTTTAGTCTCTGTGGCGTAGGCTGCAACTCCTCCCCAAAGAGCTGTCACTTAATGCTAATGCATTTCGTTGCCGTCAAAATGGAAACAATGCAACTGGAGCAACGAGTATCGAGCATCGAGAATCGTGCGTCGCTCGCTTGTTATTTTTGACAACAGCGGCTAACACATGAGACTACCCTGCTGCCCGCCCCACCATCCTACCATCCTGCCGCCCAACCTAAGCCGCGGCTCAGCGAACTAGAAAAAACAACTTCTCGACTGAATGCAAGCTGGAAGGCGAAAAAAAAACTTGAAAAACTGCGAATGTGTGCGTGTATGGGTATCTGTGTGCTTGTGTGTGTTGGTTGCACACTGGGGAGCAGCTGTAGATTTGAAGTAGGCTCTCCTGGGGCTCACTCTGACAATTGTACGAGAATTTTATATTTTTTTTCCTATACCGTTTTTTTTTTTTCTCTTCGAAATATTTGTCTCATTGCCGCGCGTATTACTTTTTTTCAGCTTTGGCAATTGCCGAGCTGCTGCGCGAGCAAACTAAAAAATATGGCCAAGTTTTGGCTCTGGGCGATCTCCATGGTGCTCCATGGGCGATGGCAATGGCGACAATGTGAATTTATGGCGAGCTACGTGGGAATACACTCTGCTAGCTACCATATGGATAGGTATACATATGAATAGATATATGTACGCACATATATATATATATACATACATCTTACCTATATACAGTTCTATGTATCATGTGTGGCTTTTACATTTTGCGCTCCGTTTAGTATTTGTCGTTGGCTGGGGTTTTTTTTTCTTGCTATCCAGTTACTGTGTTTGGTCTGCTTAAAGCGCCGTGAAAATGTTGGCCAAGAAAATTGAAAAATCCGATGTGGAATTGAATAATGTGCTGGCACGCGAAAGCAGCTCAAGTGGGTGGTGGACGGCGGGCTAGCAAGTGCAACAGTCAGCGGCGCGCTTTGTGGCATGTTAGTAATGCGACAATAAGATTTATGCAAAGTCCTGAGAGTTGTGCATTTCGAATTGATAGCGGCACACACGGACTTGTACAACAGGACCTCTAAAGTTTTATGTAGCCCGAGCTAAGCACAACAAAGGACAACGAGTGGTTAATAAATTGGGTGGAAAACAAGCAAGGATAAATGTATAGCAGTGGCTAAAAACAACTTTAACGACTATCTGGAAAAAATGTAATAAGCGAAAGCATGAAAGATCTATCTTATCTTGCCCGATTTGCTTTGCTAAAGTGCAGGCCAAGTCCAGATTTCGAATATTTTCACCCGAATTATGTGGTTTTTCATCTGACCGAATTCAAACTCAAATTTAAAGATCAAAAAGCATAAAAACGTGTATCGTACCTTTCAATAAATCCCGAAATACTATTGAAAATTTAGTCTTTGGGCTTCTTATTCACAATTCGCAGTCTTAGTTATACCTACATATATCGTATGCATAAAATATTCTTAAAGCCAAAGAAGTGCACTGCATTTTAAATTAAATGTTCACCTTGTGCGAAATCAACTCCATTAATTAAGTAATATTAACAATTATTTATTTAATTAAGTTCGCTAAAATGTTTGCTTGGCTTTTCATTAGCCACACACACACACTTAACTGCATGTGGGTGTGTGGAGGCTTATGCACGGTAAAAGTGTGTTAAGGGGCTAGGCTGGGGCGTGTGGGGTCAAAAGCGAGCACTCACCTTTAATTATCACAAGGAAGATCAACGCGACAAACAGCGTGCACGACGTAGACGAGTCCATGTCCTTGGTTTTGTTGTTTGCGTTGTTTTTAGTTTAAATTGCGAGCACCGTTTTTGTTGTTGTTGTTATAGTTGTTGCCCCGTTGTTGTTGTTGTTGTTGTTGTGGAAGTGAAAGTGTCTGCCACAAGCTGCAACAATGTGTCGCCTGTCGCCGCGGGTTTTAAGTAGCCAGCACCCAGCGTCGCGCCCTGCTAGTCCTGGCACGTTGCCGTGATTAACACTAAGGCCAAAAGACAAACGCGTCGAGTGGGTCAGAGTTCAGCGCAGCGTGCCAAGCTATGAAGGCCAGTTTTGTTGCACTCTATCCCTTCCTCTCACTGCCTCTCTTCCTCTCCCTCTCTCACTCTCTCTCCCTGTCTCTTTCTCCTGCTGCAGCTTATACACTTATTTAGAATATTTGTCGTTTATATTTCGCTCGTAGCTTGCTTTTGATTTAGAATTTGTCTCTAATCCACTTTCTTTAATCTCCGCACAAATTTACCAGCAAAAATTCTTCATTCCGTTCTTATTTTCCCTCTCGCTATCTTATTTTCTTTCACTTTATTTTTTAATGTTGTTTGTTTGGCAAATATTTTATGTATTTTTTTGCTTGCCTTCAGAAAATTTGGCTGCTGCGGTTTGTTTGCACTACTTTTATTTTTTTTTTTTGAGGTTATGGCTGTTGCAAATTTAATTTCCGGTTTTCTGGTCACGCATTTTCAGCAGGCTCTTTATTTATTTTTATTTTCAAAGTTTTGGTTTGCTTTTGTTTTGGCTTTTAATTTACATAATTTGCACTTGAATACTATTTTTGCTTTCTGTATTTTTTTTCGAAAGAGCTTGAGAAACCGTAAGTCGCAGTTGTTGCTGTTGTAAATTTTATTATATTAGTTTAGCTTGTTCAGTTAAATATCGTTGTTTCGTTTAAGTGTGAAGAGTTGCCTGAAAGAAAAGTAAGTATACAAATTAGCAACATTTCTAACACATTGCGTTAGAGAGCTTCGAGATTATAAGGTATATGTGTTTGATCGTGATGAGTATCTAACAGGCGAGTCTCTAGTCAACTTTCTGAGAGATTCTCGGACTAAAGTACCGTAAATCTGCAAGAACGCATTTTATACGTATACATATATACATTTCCACAAGGGTTTTACAAGGGTATTACGTCTCTGCTTAATCCTCTTTTGTACTTAGTTTCGTTAACTATTTTTTGTTTGAATCAAAGCAAGTTTCAACAGTCTGAGCAAAAAACTGTAATCCCTTTAAATGTAATCTCAGTTATTTTCGCTTTTAGAATTTATCTTTCACTATGAATATAATTTAGTTTTACCAACAAATAATACTAAAAAGATAAACTTTTCTTTTTAACTGTATCTCATTAGCCAATTCCCCCTTTACGCCGCTTTTTTTCTCGCAAGATTCGCTTTTTGAAGTTCATATTTCTCGGGCCACAACTTAGCAGGTTGCGGTTGCCTCCAAATGCCAACTGGGGGGAAAATGCCAGAAAAAAAGGTATATATATAAATATATATATGAGAAATATATATATTTACGCAGTTCTTTTGAGCCACGTCGGATAGAAAACCACAACAAAAAATTTGCCAGACTTAATGTTTAATTAAAAATTGTGTACACTGTTTAACCCTATTCTAGGCTTCGACCTCATTACTGACCAGAGCCGCCTGCTTTGTCACCTTGGTTGGGCACCCTACTCAGTACGCCCACACGCCCAGCACAACCCGGCGGCGCCCACATTGATTAGTTTTTTGTTTTCGGTCAACAAACTTGAGTAAATTAAAACAATGAATTTGCGTAAAAGCGCGCGAAAACACAAAAACATAAAAGGAGCAAAACAAAATGCGCGCCTGGCGCAAATTAAAAATCCATAAAAAAAAATGCTTTCGCAGGCGGCTGCCAATGGGCGGTGCCCACAAACGCGTTACTGATGCTCGAACAGAGTCGAAGTGGGAGGGCTATGTGGAGTGGAGCGTGGGGCCGCTGGCAGCTGACTGAGAAATGCAGTAATTGAAATACATGCGGCGGGGCTGCGTGTAACGTTTCGCCTGTTTCGCAAATGAAGAAGAAGAAGAAAAATACTATAGCCTGCTTTCAGGCATTCCCTCCATCCCGACCACAATCATTTACACGTGCGTGGCACTGCGTATACGCTTTAATTTTTAAAGTTAACCAGAGGGTATATTAAACATCAATCAGTCGTTATGCATGATATGTTCCATCTGACAATGGGTACACTCAGAGAAAAAATACATTCTAAATTTTAGTTAGAACTAAATCAAAAAATGCCGTTTCAGACAGAGGAAATGTTGTGCAGGAGTCTTAGATTATGGAACTTTAGGATTAGCCAAAGAATATGAAAATTTTCTAGCGCGGATTAAGAAGTTGCGCTCTAAATTATTAAATATATTAATTTTTGGATTAAGTTCTATATTTAAAACTTATTTTTAGAAAATTCATCGTTGGGAAAACCTTCTTGAAATACTAATGTAATTAAAGAATCGATTTAAACAAATTTCTTATGAAATACCTGTAGACCAGCTACGTGTTTTTTTTGTAAGATATTTTGTTCCAATACTATAAGAGCTTTTTCTAAAACTTAAACAGTTCAAAAATGTATTATACTATTTGAAAAAATATTAATAGAACAGAAATGCAGACCCTAAAAATTGAAGACAATAATCAACCTATTAAATGCCCAATTTTTTTTCAGCAACCATATTTCATATAAAAATCGCGAATATTATTTGCACAAGGTTTCTTGGAACATGTTAACGAAAAAATGCGAACATTTGTGAAGGTAAGCTTCATCTTTTATTCATTTAATTTTCATTAAATTTAACATCAAAATGGATGTGCAAAACAAAAGAAGAAATTTCCGTTATGTCTGAATTTAACAGGGTATGCAGGCTGCGGCTGGGCTGAAAATGTTGCGTTTTTCGGTAGATACTTTATTTAATTCGCAGTCGCAAACAACATTACCTATTTTATATAACAAATCGCAACTTTGTCTTTGTTTGAGAGGGGCTGCTCCCACCCGTGTGCCGCCTACTCTATGCTCTTCGCTTCCACCCTATTTGATTTTATTTTGTCTATGGCCGCGTCAGCTGTTTGCGTAATTAGGGGCTTTATGAGTTATGTGGCAGGAAATAAAAGGAAATGGGGGGAAAGTTTAAATTGCAGAGACTCTTCGGTATTCTCGAGTACTAGATTTTGATTTTTTTTTTTATTCTTTTGCGTAGGGGACTATTTTTCATTGTTTTTATTATATTGCTTTGGCCTTGTCGCGGTTAATTAATTTCAAGTTTAGTTTCGTTTTTCGTCTTTTGTTGTGCTTGCGGCAAAGTTTTTAAAGTTAATTTAATGCTTCACCAATGCCTCGAGTCAAACACAATGAGCCTTGAAATTGGAAGGCCCGGATCCCACCTGCCGCCACCTGACCGCAACCCATTTTGGCCACTAAAAGTTGCTATCACTGAGGAGCGTCAATAATAATAAAAATAAAAAAAAAAAGGGAGGACTCCCGCTTGGTCCAAAGTTGAAGTCGCTTTTTTAGGCTCCCTGCGGACAGGGCTTTACACGTCGAGGCGTTACATTTTTCACACATTACAGTTTCAGAGTTGCCGCCTAGCTGCTTTGCAGAGTTGCCGAGTTGCTGTTTAGTTTGTTTGCATAGCTTTCTCCCGGCAGGGGACTCGCTTTTAGGCGTTTACTCCTCGTTTTCTGCCAGTTTTTTTCCTCCTTCTTTTTCCTCTTCTTTTTGTCACCTGAAGTGCTCTGTTCATAATTGAACCCTTTGGTATACACACGGGCACACACCTACACACACACACACACACACACACGCGCAGGCACAACGTTGGCAAATTTGTTTGAATTTATGCTTTAGGAAGCGTAAAAATCGCCAGCCAAAGTGCTTTTTGGCGCTTTTGTTTGCACCACTTGCATTTTGTGCAGCAATTTTTGTGTAAAGTATTTAAGTGAAAATTTGTGATAAAAATATGTTTGCATAGGATAATCTTCTTTTAATTCAGGTGGTAAATATTTGTCAATATAATGATAAGTAAACAACTAAAGGGGCCTCAATTAGATTTACTACATAATTAATTGGGTTATGGCAAGAATGCTTAGCTTCTAAATAGTTCAGAGTTGAAATTATGAATTGAACCAAATAATTGATGGCTTATTTTTAAGATGTAAGTTTCATCGGTAGCTTGATCTCTAATAAATTTATATAGATTATATATAT
Source organism: Drosophila littoralis (assembly GCA_018903485.1). Lineage (NCBI taxonomy): Eukaryota > Metazoa > Arthropoda > Insecta > Diptera > Drosophilidae > Drosophila > Drosophila littoralis. The sequence goes on along the minus strand of JAEIGF010000059.1, from coordinate 5,246,163 downwards.
TTAAAATATGACATTTGAAGTTAGTCTAGTCTTAGATCAATTTTGGCCTTAACCAAAGTTCAAACTATTATCTGTATCAGCAGACTTAGAGTCGTTGTGAGTCGAACCATGTTTAAACTTGTTGAGAACGTGTTGAACGTTTAAAAAACATCAAAGCGAGCATACATAAGCTGTACCTTTACTTTAAACAGTTTTACAATCAAAAGGCAAAAGGTTCTTCCTTCACAACTATAAAAAAACAAATGTAACTAGGCATTTTGGTGTTATTTTTCCAAATCTCTTTATGTAGGCTGGTTAGTACACTGCATTTTTGCATGCAATCTCGACAGGCCAGTAAAAAACAAAGAACTTGATTAGATATGTAGCTGTGCTATAGCAACATTAAAATTTCAATGCTGAAATATATGTAATAATTTACATAATAATAAAAAAATGTTAATTTTACCAAGCATACTTTCATAACTCAGCTGAAGCGCTCTTTACCCAGCTAAATTGGTAGCTTCTCTACCGATTGTAAGCTAAATCTATATACCTTAGCAGATACCACATAAACTTGTGCAAACAGAGCAATGCAGAGCTGTTTAGCAAGCACAAGCACATACATACGCTCACATACGCTCAAAGCTAATTAAAAAAATGTCCACAGTTGAACGTCAATGCGGGATAAATTGAGCAAAATGCACTTTCAAACATTTATAGCAAATTTTCAATAGTAAAAATTCGTTTTCCTATAATTTTTTTCTTCATTTTGCCCCCTTTTTGCGATATTTATTTGAAAGTCACTCGATGTTGGCCTTTGGCTGCATGGCCTGCACTCAACGGCACTAACATACCGACAAACACTGCCATTCACACACACAGACACACAAACACACACACTAAAAGAGACCACATGCAAATATTGCCATGCGCTGAGCGTCGAGCGTCAAAAGTCATTTGGCCAAATAGTGCTGCATACTTTTGTGCGCGCGCTTTCAAGTGCGGTTATTGGCGCGCTCTTAACATACTCTGCCGTCGAACTGGGATGTTTGTTGGGGTTGGGTTTGCGCCATGCCCAGCCATAGCCTTTGTTCGCCTAAAGCCCAACCAACAAGTGCTTTGTAATTACAACTGCAGCAAAAATATCAACAACCAAAGCTACAAACGAGACAGGCAATTACAAAAAATTTAATTTTGATTGGTTGTGCATATAAATAAATGGCATATAACTAGAAAAGTTTTAGTTTAGGGTATATTCATTTTGCCCTGATAGGCTTTCAAAAAACATCTATATATTCCTAATCAGCATATAACAACAAGTTTATTTAGCTCTGTCTGTTTTTTTATTTATCTTGAATAAAAAAAAGTTTGTTTGAACAAGGCCATGAATTGAGCCAAAACGGTTCAGTATATCAAATAGTTATCACACGATAGTTAGTCGATAATTAAGTTCTTTTTGAGAAAACTTATTGGTTTTTTAAGATATTTGAATCAAGCTCATCAATTGCTATGCTCCTTTTTAAGTTAAGTTATAAGAAGAATCGAACTAGTATATCTTATAGCTTTAATACAAGCAATCCGTCAAAAAAGACTCAAAGTTTGTGAAGATATTTTGATAACACTTTTTTTTATATCTTAGGTATGCTCTTTAAGAACTAGCTATGAACTATGATGAATTCCCTTTTTTAATATATAAATTTTTAACAGACCATTTTGAATAACTTTACAATTGAGAGCATTACAATTGTTCTAAAATATAGACAACATGTTACCAATATAAAAATTGTATTACATATAGCTGATATAAGAACATTCTATTTAAAATTGATTTATTTAAATTAACATTTGATAATGAATAATGCGTATTCGGTATAAATTAAATTTCAGTGATCAAAAATAATCCATTGGCAGCTTTTAAATAAAATAAAATAGTTTATTCAAAAACTGGCAATGAAACATTTTTGATCAATTAAATTTAATTTATGCCAAATACCTAACATAGTTGCACCACTGTGCAGTGGCTGCAGCGGCACAGCAAGAATGCTTTGCTTTTACTGTCCACGCCCACTAGCACGCCTTTTAACTGGGTCAGTCGATGATGGTTTGAATGTCTGTCTATGATGGGCATCGACGTTATAAACAATTTGCAGCCATTGACGCACTTTAATTAAACTGGCGACCAAAAAGCAAAAGAATTTCTGTATAAATATGTATAGCATAGTATTTATCTGCAGCTATAATCTATTTGGGTAGCTGCTGCAGCTGTTGCTGTTGTTTCTGCTGCTGCTGCTGCTGCTGCTGTTGGGTATCATATATACGAATACACAAGTTAATTTCATGTTGGCGCAAAGGAAGTGGCACTGCACACAAAGCCAAAGACAATGGCCAGGCAGGCTGGAAATGCGCGTCTGCAGCTCGAGGACGTTGGGCATGTTGGTTGGGGCAGAGGCACAAGAGTCTTGCCCAGACAGAAATTAAATTGAAAATGTGCTGGGTGCAACAGCAACAGCAACAGCAGCCATGCAGGCTAAAAGGAAATAAAGCACAAGCAATTGCCACAGAAAAAAGGAGAAAAAAAACTGTGCAACAACAAGTGGCCAGTGGCAGGCGGGGCTGGTTGGCAGGACACACGGGCAATAGCAACAGCATCAGCAACGGTAACGGCAACGACAACGACAACGGAAGCTGCCGGTTGCAACCGGCAGCTCAACTGTATTATTATACAAATGCAGGCATGCCTCTTATAAGTTGGAAATTGTCTCAGATTTAGCCAAAGGCAAAAAGAGAAATACCTACTGACCAGCAATGTCAACGTTTTAATGCCCTTACCAATACACTACAGATTTTGGGCAACAGCTTGATTGGGTTGATTGCGGTTATGTGAATTCGAGCATACATTCACTTATAGGCTACTCTTTAGGCATTAGGGATCTTTCTAAATAGTTATTTAATATAAACTTATTGCCTTATGCTCGACACAAAAGAAACTCAACACCAATAAGTTAATTAGATAAATAAATAATAAAATAAATAAATAAATTAATTATTAAATTTAACTCAGCTTAGCTCAAAAACTATTAATAATAAAATATAATGTTACTTCTTAGTTATTTTCCTAATTAAAAATAAAATTTGATTAACAATTTAAGAAAAATAAAAAAACAAAGACAATAACCAACTTTATGCATTCATTATATCTAAAAAAAATAAAATTAAATTAAAAAATGTAATAATACGTCACGAGCGCAGATATGCAAAATAATTTCCCTGATGACGGTTGCCGAGGTGCAGCCGAAATATATCGGTTTTTTATTTGTTCATTTTTGATTTTAATAAATTAAGCCACGGACCCCGGGCCAGCTAATTAAATATTTAAAATAATTAAAAAATATTTTTTTATTTCAATCATCACAATAATGTTAATGTTCAGAAATCTCAACTAAACATTTGTTTAAGTTATTTACCTAATTAGCTTAACTTTTATTTATTAATTATTACGAACTCAAAACATTAACCATATTTTTGTAAATTTGAAATTGAATTAATATTGTATGTTCCTAAATCAAACAAATAGTTTTTGTAACCCGTCTTTATTTTCGTTAAAGAAGCATGTGAAAGACAGAATATGGCTGAATTTGTTATATTCAAAAACGCTTTTTCTAATAAATATATATATATAAATATATAAAGATTCATATTATATATTTATATTATTTATTTTTTAAAAAGAATTGACCGTGAACTTCTCTCTTAAAATAAAAGTTGTGTCTATTTTAATGTAGCATATGTAAAATTAATGCGAAAGTTATCAAACATGTTTAAATTCTTACAGTTCACAAGCCGTTGATTAACTTTTTATTATTTGGTGAAATTTTTAAAATTGTTTACTTAAATATGTTTCATTTGAATGTGGCCCAAACGAAACCTTAAAATCTTTTAACTGAATCTTTTATACCGTTTGCTTTCGATAAGCAAATTTTGTATGCCTGATGGGTAAAGCATTAACTTTGCTCTGACCTACAGTGATTTCCCCAGTGGGTAGCAAGCGGGCAAGCCTAATCACATAGCTATTATACACTGTGGCATTTGGCTATAAAACACCAGATGCTGGGCTCTTAAAGCGCCAGACAAACAAAAGGAGCTGTGAGGTGCTGCTTGTGGGTGGGTGGAGAGTACGGTGGAAGCCAGCCACAGCAAAGGAAGCCTTCACAACATTATTTAGGTTTAATCAGCAAAGCAGATTTGCATGGGACAGTTGCCTGTGCAGCAATGAAATAAACCAGCTGGAATTGAAAGATAGAACCCGAGACAGGCCCAGACATGGAGAAATGGCTAACTAAACATGCACACACTCACACCAATACACTCAGCTAGAAACATCAAACAAACGGCAATCCCCACTAACTCTTGCTGCAGCTCGGGCTAGTTTGGAGCGGTTCGGTTTCGGTTCGCTTGGTTGGGCCAAGCGCACAAAGGCAAAAACTATTATAAACTGTTGACAACTGGGGAAATGAACTTTTCAGCCAAAATGACAAACGTCCGACAGGCTGACAGACTGACTGGCCAGTGCAAAACACTCTATGCGGCATTTAAATTAGATGCTGGCCTTTTTTCTGTTTTTCCCAGCGAAAAGAGGAAGCACAATGCGTGTCTAAATAAACAACATGGAAATCTTTTGACAAAAGTGTTAATTAATCAAACTAACTTAAGGAAGCGTAAAAACAGTGTTGCGTTTAGGAATAGCGTCGAAATTTAAGAAACCATTTATTTTTAAAGTATTCTTAAAACGTTTGAAGTAATTAATGAATGTTAAAAAATGTGTCTGTATAATTATTCAAATATATGACGTTACGGCATGCTTTAAAATAAAAGAATAAAACTCAATCTGTATAGAGCTAAATCAGTATTATTGATAATTTCAAAAATAATTTATAAACATTTAAATGAATTTTATAACAAGATTCTAATATCTTTTAAATTGTCATTAAATGAACTCTAATACGAATCAAAGAAACACTTTTATCATATTAAGTAGGTAAAATATGTAAACATTAAAAAAAAAAAAACAAATATGAACAAATATCTTATTGATATGTTGATAATGTCAATATCATACCGACAAACAAAAGCTAACCATACTGTTAGTTATTTGTACATTAACCTTCTATTAATTAACATAGTTGTATAAGTAAAAGTAAATTGAGGTTTAAACTAAAAACATGTTTAAAAATATGAAAATTTCAGAAATCAAATATGACTTTTTCGTTACCCAAACAATTAAAGTTTTCAACACAACAAATTTCTGCTGAGTCTGTGAGCTGAAGAAATTACATTTCGCATTAAAGCATTTATTTCGCTTAAAAATGAGAAAAAAAGTATTGGCTATAAATGTGACATTTTTTTTGCTCACAGTGAATAAAAAGCAAATTAAGCAATGCTCGTTGAGAGACGGCAACTGCATTTGCTTTCGCAGGACAAGACGACAAACAAAAAAAAACACAACGTGTCGGAACACGTTTTCCCTTCGAATCCAGTACGATAAATTGCAACAAATTTTTGTGCGGCATATGTGCGTGTGTGTGTGTGGGGGGGAGCATAAGTGGATAAAAACTGGTCCATTTAAAAACGCCTTCAATGCATTTGCTATATGCAAAACATTCGTCTGGCTACAAAAAAAAAGCCCAACTTCAGCCATCAAACCAATCTCCTGTTTTTCTACTTTTTTTTCAGATGTCCATCTAACGAAAATTGCTTTCGGTGATTTTTATTGGATTTCGTATGTACCTAATATGAAATTCATAACAACCAAAACTGCAACTGCCAGTGCAGCGAGCGACTGCGACTGCGAATGCGAATGCGAATGCGATGGCCGACTGCCGACTGGTAGCTTTGCACAGTTTGCATTTGCTTTAACGCCATTTAAAATATATTTTCAACGCTGAGCTCAACGTTTTTTTTTGATTGGTGGTCGGCGGTCGGTCTGACAAGCTGTTCTCTATACACTATCCATGCAAATAGGGCATAAGGCATCAGTCATCAAAACCGTTTTAAAAGCACATTGAAGCATTTCAGCATAAGCTTTCAGCATAAATAGTTTTGAAAGTAATTGTAAACATTTTGAAAAAGAGTTTCAAAGCTCAAAAAGGGTGCGTTAAAAATACATAAAAGCTTAATTTCTCATATGTTTAAATTGAATAGATTTATATTTTGTAACATCTAGTGAAAGCTGCTTTCGTATTATTATTTTTATTATTTGCAGTATGTAATATATATTATTTTAAATTATTTATTAGAATATCTGATTGGAATTACGTAAAAGAGGTTCAAAAAGACTTTGAGCTTATATTTAAATAAAGTTATACTCCTACAAATCTTTAGTCTACTTTTAACATTCTAAAAGATTAATTTGAACTGAAAACAAAGCTGAAAATTGTCTTAGACATCTTTTATTATTTGAAAGCTTATACTGCTAAGCTTTAATTTGCACTTAAAGCTACCTTGATATACATACGGAGAGCTTACAGAGCAAATTAAAGCTTATCAGTATTAGCTTTAGAAATTACAATTGAAAACTAAATCTCATATCAAGCTTTAAAGCAGAAGCTGCATTCATGTCATAGCACAGCACAATTGAACTGAGCGTAAAGCTTTACATGGTCGAAAGCTTAGCCAGATAAATACTGCCGCAACTGAAGCTTTCAACAAGTGTCATTTGGATACGCTGTGTTCATATTAATTTTCCTCTTAGCATTAAAAATAGAGTATTTAAAATGGGCTTTGCTGGAAATGTTTTTCCTATGGTTGCTGATTTGAAATTGGACATTGACTGAACTGAAAATTGTGTGTGATTTAATTTGAACATTTTGTTAATTTTGCAGCGTTTGTTAAATGGATGTCTAAAAATTTGGATATTCGGATTTTCGAGGGATTTTTTTCTTTGAGTGCTTTTTACTTACCCAGCAAATGCGTTTAGTGACGTGCGTTGTGTTGGCAACTCGGTTGTTGTTGTTGCTGTGGTTGTTGTTGCAGCTGCCGCAGTTGTTGTTGTTTTTGTTGCAGGAGTTGCTTTTGTTGTTGGTACACTATTAACTTGCCTAAGTGCTCGTCGTCGTTGTTGTTGTGGCTGCAGCTGGAAGCAAGCGGCGGCCTTTTCGTTTTGGCAATGGAACAAACACAACAAAAATGTTGATGAATGTTCCATAATTAATTAGGAAATTAATTAAATTTAATGGCTTTGTTTATTAAGCGGTTGTTTTTTTTTAAGCCTTATTTAAACTCGTTTAATTTGCGTATTTAATGACGTGCCTTTAATGTTAAACATTTAAAATATAAAATTTATTTATTGTAACCATTTGTTGTTGCATTTGTTGTGTGTACTGTTGTTGTTGTAACTGTTGCAGATGCTGAATGATCGAATGGCAGTTGCAATTGATGATTGGGCGCTTGATTGGCTGGTTGGTTGGCTGATTGATTGAATCGATTTAGTATCTTTGATTTTGGGCTGGGGCGAAATTGAGCTTGCATTTTTTTGTTTTTTTTTTTTTGTTTTTAGCGTAGTTTAGTGTGTTGATACAAGGATACAGAGAGAAAGATGCATAGGTATAGATGCAAGTTAAGCTGGCAATTTTTATTTAACATATTCTCTTTTATTAGTTTTACATTTAATTACATTTGCGTTTATAATTATGAACACTTTGTTATTGTTGGATTTGTTTTTGGTTTATCAATTTCCTTAAGTTTTCTTTTTTATTTCAATATTATTTATTATTGAATCGTTTTTATAGAGCTAGTTATTTAAATATTTGCATAACGCATTTACGATTCGATTTTTATAAAAAACATTATTTAAATTGTACGCATAATTGCATTTTATCTGTGCGGCATTAAAAAAAAAGAGGAGATATTAAAAGAGAAATTCTTATGAGTATTTACTTATTTTATACACTATGTATTCAAATTTGTAATTGTGAAACATGCAATATTTATTCAAATATCATGAAATTGAAAGTGAAATCGCGAGAAAAAAACGAAATATCAGGTGGTAAAATACTATATGATTAATTAAAATGTAAACTTATGTATGCATATAATGGCATGATATTCGTTTGCAATTTATTATATTGCCAATTTAAAATTTATGAATGAATATTCATATATTAATTTTTAATATTTATGCAGCTGGAGGTGCACGCTTAAAAGTATGCTATGATATTTAATGCATTGCATTTCGAAATTTCCTTTATAAACTGTTATCTTAACAGCTCGCTGATAAGTTAACATAGCGCAAACCAAACATTAAGGGAGTTTCTTCGCCTAAAATACTTTATATTAATTAAAGCCACACAACTTTTTGACTTTCGTATAATAAGTAGATTAAAAGAATTTATTTATATATATATATATATATATATGTATGTAATATATACATATAACATATATTACGTGCATATATGTATCTCATATAAAACTCAAATAAATTCTCAATTGAAGACCTTCAGATAAGCCATCTCATTTATCTGCTGTTGATGCCCAGTATGTAATTTGATCATTTTGTTCCCCCAACATAATAGCTGTGAAAATTGATTCCACTGCCAATTTGCTGATGAACAAAAGAGCTGGCCACAAATTAAGCTGCTGCTGTGCAATACTGCACGCAATTTGCGGCATTGTAGCGCACTGTCCGCAAACCACTTTATAAAGCCGTGCAAATAAACATCTTTAGCTGCCGTCCTGTTGCATTGTCCGGGCATTACGTCACAAAAGCTCATTTGTATTGGCCGTAGCATGAGCAATAGGAGAGCGATACATGAAAGGAGCTACGATAATGAAGTTTTCTTGGGAATTGTAGCTAGTTTTTAATGAAATACCCTAGCATTATCCTTTCATATTTCCTATCCCGGTGAACTTCTATTATAGCAAATACAAGTTCTGACAGTGAGAAAATGTCTTGAAAACATTTGCCATTGCGACACTCACAAACTGTCACAGCCCATAAAATTCAATTCAATACAAAAAAAGCAATTTGCCTTGTCACGCCCAAGCTCATGCCCATCACGTGCCACGATTTACTGACAAAGTTTCGAGGGTCGACACTCAAAAACTGTAACGAAAGCAACTAAACATTAGTTTAATGTGACTTCCCCCTGCCCTCTCTCCCCTGTCCCCTGCCATTAGATAACTATGAGTACTATGAGTACTCGTCCGTTTGGATAGCTGAGCGCAAAGTTGAGCAAAAGTCACTTTAAGCACCAGCCATTGAAATTTCCGTTATGAGAACCAACCACGAACCAAAAAAAGAAAATATAATAAAAGGATAACAAAAGTGGTAAATGAGATAGGGCACTGTAAAAGATCAGGAAATACCCTATAAACAATTTAAGTGTTGTAAAGACAGCATTAAAGCTAACAAGTGTGCTTAGCATTGTTATCGATTGATCATTATTAAAAAGTCAAATCTTTAGTTCGGCATAGAAGAGAAATCATTACCGAAGGCGGAGATAGTCATAAATTTCATAAGCGTGTGATTGGACTCTGAGCAATAAAGCATAGACTGGAATCAATAAATATCGCTTGACATCGAAAATAATCTTTAAGCTCGATGCTTTTCCATTGGTTAAACTCAAACTCAAACATAAAGCATATGCTGTAATCAATAAATATTGCTTAAAGAAGCACATATCAAAAAAATCTTTATAAGCTAAGCTCTGTTCATATAGTTATGGAATAGTTGTGGAACAGTTGCAATATCGTAAGGAGCTGTATAATTCGAAAAGACTTCGATATGTGAAGCTCTTCAGTGTTGCAAAAACATCAGCCATTCAGAATTCCGCACAAGTATCTAAGCGTGCCCTTGCCTTAAGGTTATCTACTTCACCGGTCTGCAAACTTAATACACCTTCTAAATACCCTTTTGAGGCATAAAAATGACAAAAAAGAGTTGAGCCACTGTCCAAAAATGGCGAAAAAGAAGATGAACAAAAAAGAAAAAGGAAATCACTCGGCTGGTTGGTCACTCTTGTGTTTGGCGCTTCGTTTGTTATTGTTGCTGTTGGTGTTGTTAAAGAGCGTTTTTATTTATGACAATTTCATTGTCTTGTCTACTCGCTGCCCTTTTTACTTCCGCCTTTGCCTTTTGCTTATGCTTGGTCCAACAACAGGACACACAAATAGGAGGAGGGGAAAACGTCACTAGCTCTGGCTTTGCCTTTGTGTAGCATACTTTTATGCGCGCGGCGTTATCATACGTTTTCCGCGCTGTTACGCATATTGATACCCTACAGCGCCATACGAGGATAGGGCATACATAAAAAACAAACTTTATCATTCTGAAGATGTTTGTTATTATTTCGAAACCACTTTCTTAAATTTATTATAGTCTTTAAACCCCAAAGAACTGCGGTTTTTTTAAAGCTTATATGCTCATATGCTGAGAAGCTTTTGAATATAGAAAACGTGTGAATATCTGTTGCTTTTTGGAAGGAGCAAGAAAGGGAATTTAAAAATGGTTTAGTTACACTAAAGCACATTTGGAAGGTTCATTTTTTTTTTTTTTTAAGGGGGAATAAGCACACAGATATTTAAGGAATTTTTCAATTTTTTTTATTTATACATTTTGAGAGATATTCACTTTTAGACGAGAAGTTATGTGCTTCCTTGTCTTACTATAGTGTTAGGGAACTAAATTTTAGCTTTACAATAGAACTAATTTGCCTAGTCCAAGTCTCGGAAATATACTACATTCAGACTCTACTTGTTCCCAATCGCGGATATATACTATATATATGGAGTACAAAAATATATAAATCATTTTAAAGAGTATTTCTTTACACAGCGAAGCTTTATGCACTTGCTCAAACTATTCTTTTGCTTATTTATATGGGCATAGAAATATTTTTCTGCTCCTTAATCTTAGACTAGACTATTTTTCAAGTGTTGTTTAGAGGGTGTCTCAAGGCACTTGTCTCTAACTGAGCTCATGTTATCACTTGTGTGTATTTTTTTACGCATCCTGATTTAGACAGCTTTTTAAACAGCTCTATCTGTGTGATGTCTCGATGGTGTGTGAGAGAGTGTGTGCGTGTGTGTGTATGCTAGTGTGCGTGTGTATGTCCTGTCTGTTATCAGTTCAGAGAACTCAGCGTCCATTGATGGAAAATTTGAGTGCGAATGGCGAGAGCTGGCTGAGTTTTATTTTATTTCGTTGCTTGTGAGTTTGAGTGAAAAAATGATTGTAGAGCGCTTGGAAATGGCTCAGCCTCTCAGACGAGCAGCCGAACTGTGTTTACACTTGGAAGCGAACGAGACGGCGACGAGGACAACGAGCACTGAGACTGCCAATTGTTGCAAACGGCAGCCAGTCGGGCTAACAACCAACCAGTCAGCCAGTCAGCCAGCCAGCCACGCAGCCAGCCAGCCAGCCAGGCAAGAGCTGTGTACCTTTTTTTTCAGCTGGTTCTGGAGCAGAGTACTTTGTGGCCAAGAAGCTGCGACGCATACAAAAAAATATTTATGTATAAGCAAATCGAGTTCGGGCAGCAGTTGGCTTAGAAAATTCGTTGAGCTAGTGCTTAAAACATTTTTGGGCTTAGGAATTCTATTTAATTAACCCTTGGCTGGCAATTGTCATAAATCTGCGAACGCCTGCAAAAATAGACCTTTAAGTGCTTTATAGCTGGCGCATGTTATCGAAATATGAGTTGTTGTTGTTGTCGCTGCTGCTGCTGTTATGTGCTCCAATTCGCCCACACACACACACACACACACACACACACACACACACACACAACACACCAACAAACACTTACTCTAATAGACACTCGGCAGCAACAACAATAGACGCGCACAAATATTTGCAACTTGTTTGCTCTGCTTCTGCTGCCTTTTTTCACCCCTCTCAAATTTTGCTGATTAGAAAACGCTTTTGATCTATGATGAAAATCTGTTAACCAAGCGTGCAACACTTTGCGGCATGCAGCAGCAGTAACCCTAATCGGACATAATGAGCAATTAAAAACTTTTTTCAACACAATTTCAATTGTGCCACCTTACTGCCGCACTGGTCTGCCACACTGCGTGGCCATTAAATAGAGAAACAACGAAATAACAAAAGCAGCAACAACATCAACTTGGCTGAGGACGTGTCCTGTGCCAGGAGTCGAGCCGCAGCAGCAGCAGTGGCAACAATGATGGATGTGAGCTTAGGCAGCCAGAGCTCCATGGTTTGTTTGCCTGCACGTTGCCACATGTTGCAGCAACCACTGTGGCAGCAGCTGCTGCAGCGACATTTGATTGTTACAAATTTGTTTGCGAACTTTTAATATACCCCAGCAGTTACTAAATAAATTAAAATATGTATTATCTAAAAATAAATTGAAAAGAAAATATGTTAAAGTTAACATAATAAATTAATAAACAAAACTTTTAATAACATAGTTTTATACAATTAGATGTTAGTTCCATATCCAAATTTTGTTAATACTTTTTTTTGCTTATGCTAATAAGCAATTAGCAAAAAAACATAAGCTCACAAATTGAGGTTTTCTTTTTTCTTATTTTTTTTAAATAGTAAATATTTTTAATAATCAGAAAATTTTTTTGACATAGCCTTTTATTGTGCCTGTTGTCTAGTAAAAATATATTGGAAAAATATTATCCACATTTCGTTTAATTTTTTCAAAACGTTTTATGGGACTTTTTTTTCCTTTCTTTTTAATAAAATATCATTTGGAATTAACTTCAGCAGGCACTTGATATTATTTTAAAAATGTAATTTAAGTAGTTAGAAATATTTTTAAAATATTTTCCATCTTTTGTTTAAAGCAAATACTACTTTGCTATTAGCTTATGCGTTATTATTCTATTTATTATTATTAAGCTCTGACATTTCAGGCAATTTTGCCTGAGAAATTTATCTAAAACATAATCTGATTTCCTTTTGGTAATGAATTTGATTAAAATCGAAATTGCAATTTTCTTAAGTAAATAATTTTTGAAGAAACCCCCTACCCATATTTTAGTAACAATTCTGTACCTTTACTTTGGCTCATTGATGTTTTCTTAAAAAGTTGAAAATACTTCGTTTGCCTCGTGAGATAAATAAATATTTGTGAACGTTGCTCAATTGAACTAAAGAAATTCGTTTTGCTTATGAAAAAGTGTTGCAGCAGAGAAAGTATATTTTGTATGGCAAGTGAATGCTTTGAAGGAGCATAACAGATGCAGGCAGTGTTGGTAAATGCTTTTTGCTCCACTCCTACATCTTACTCACTTGAGATACATTCCTGTTGCTCCCATGAGACTTCGATGTGAAGCTAAAGGTAGCAACTATCCATCTATCTATCTATCTATCTATCTATCTGACTGTGTGCGTGTATGTCTGCTTACCTTGGCTATCAAATGCTGGATCCAGCCACCCCTCTGCCACAACAAGAACCCCCTGCTGATGTTGTGGGTAACCAAAAAGTTGTAAATCTTCGAACTTACGTTTAGTGCAACAAAGTCGCGTTTCATATGATGAACATAAACGAGTAAGCAGAAACTTGAGCAACAAAGGCAGCGGAGCGAGCTTGTGGTAGAAAGAAAGGACAAAATGGGAACAGGGGAAAAGGTTAAAGTTGGGTGGCCAAAGAAAGCGCCGAGCTCAACAAAAAAAATAAAAATAAAATAAGAATAATAAAAGAAAAGCAAGGAAAATTCGATGCCGGCGACGTGGTTCAAAATCAAATAGAGACGCAGTTGCGATAGACGCAAGAACGAGCAATAAAAGTGCGTAAGGAAAAATAGAAAATGCCAAAAAGCGTTAAGGAACAAGGAGTCCAACAGAAAGGAGGAATACGATGACGAGGTCGAAATTAATACGAGAAATCACATTAAAACTTCCATTCGAGCGGCAGCTCAAGCAGAGTGGAGAACCTGAGAACTGAGCGAGAGTTTTTGGGGTGTGTGAGTGTGTGTGTGTGTGAGTGTTGAAGCTTTTGGCTGGGTTAAAGACGAAACATATTGTGCGTAGACGCAAGTTAAAAAGGACGAGCACAGGACGAATACACACACACACACGCACGCACGCTCAGTCAAACGCACAGACAACGTGTTTATGTTTAAGTGTTTGGGATACACAGAACTGCGAGGGCGGCTTTTGAAGGTTCGTTGATGGCAGACGCACACACACACACACACACACAGACACATATATATGTATATAGAAATGTGTGCATGTATGCATAAAGTGGAGCAATTTAGACGACTTCATGTGTATTTGTGTTTTTCTGTGCTTTCAATTTGTGTTTTAGCATTTAGGTGCGTTAGATACACACACACACACACACACACACACTCACTTACATATGCATATGTGTGTATGTATGTATGTATGTATATATTTATGATGTCTACACTGTCGCTTATCAGCCAGGCAGAACGCGACGGCAGAACAACAACAATAAAATGACAACAACCCAAAAAAAAAAACACACACACACACAGTGAGCTATGTTTGGTAATAACTTCGGACCGGGCTGATTTTAATGAAGATAGGTTAAGCAGAATGACAACTGGGGCAGGTCCACAGACACGGCTCGTAAGTCTATGCATGTGTGTGTGTGTGTGTGGGATGTGTGTGTGTGTGCTGATTGCTAGGCAGCAGGTGAATCGCCGCTGGCTAAACTAAACACTGGACACTGATAGATGACAGTGACAAGGAGTAGTTGAAGAAGAAGAAGACGCAGCAGCAACAGCAGCAGCAGATTGTAGCTTAAGATGGAAGAGATTTTAGCTGAAAGTTGGATAAAATGGAACCCTAATGGAAAACAGCTGCACACAGCTGCAATCTATTGAAAGCAATCAGTTTGACAAAACAAGATAATTTTAGTTGTTTCAATCAATAAGAGAAAGGGGGGCACAGAGAAAAACTCCAGTGCAATTTAATGCAAACTTGTAGACAGTTTTTTTTTATTTAATTAAAGTTTTTTTAAAGCCTCTCTCTTAAGAAAATCAATATTTAAACGCCTTTATTCTCCACATTTATCGCATCTATTCTAACATCTTCTTTCTTTTCGCTCCATCGACAGACTATATTTCTATTATATCGATATTACAATCATCTTCTTATCGATACCTACTTATCGAAACAACTCGTAGATGGCGAGTTGGGCTGCCAATGATCCTATCCTATCCTTATGCTATTGCAATGGATTTTCCTAAAAAGCTCGTTCTTTATTAGGCTAACTGCATAAGAAACTCAGAAAAGACGTTCTTTTCTATACGTTAACCACAAATAAGGTTATAAAATTATTGTTGTTGCAATTATTTCATTAATATTAGAAATAGATCTGGCATTTCTTTACAAAATGTTTTCGCGTCTAGAGTATCTAGTTTATTATATTTATTTTCATGTACGATAACTTAGTTAAAACCATAGCTAACCTAACTAAAAGTAGTGCTGGCTGCTGAGGACTTCGGCTATGTACAGGATCTAAATGTAATCCAGTGTCTAATAATACAAAGGGTGTTAAATAAAAAAAAGGTATTTTATTTACAATCGAAATTTCCAGTCATACGATTAGTTCGAAACTGGACTTGAATTCTTCACAGTATTCCACAACTTGAAATAAATGTGCCGAAAAAACCCCCTTAAGATAGTCGTATAAATCAATTTAATTTTATGTAACATTCCATACCCGATTATTATACCCTGAACCCATTAAAAATGGGTAAAAGGGGTATAATGTTTTTGTGCAAAATGTAAATGTATGTAACAGGCAGAAGGAAGCATCTCCGACCCCATAAAGTATATATATTCTTGATCAGCATCAATAGCCGAGTCGATCTAGCCATGTCCGTCTGTCTGTCGCCGTCATCTCGTCCGTCCGTCCGTCTGTCTGTCCGTCCGTCCGTCCGTCCGTCCGCTGTCCGTCCGTCCGTCCGTCTGTCCGTCCGTCCGTCCGTCCGTCCGTGAAATTTTAGCTGTAGGTTCTCCTACTTCCTACGCAGATCGAGTTTGTTTCCGATAATCGATAACTTACTCCGTTTCCAAGCAATCGATATCGACATCCTGTTTTTTGAGCAAATTGGGTAAATAATAAGAGCTAGAGTCACCAAACATGATATGTTGCTTCTAGAATATTATATATATGTCAAGTAGCTTTCATTTTATACCTATCGCCACCTCCCCGATACCACCTCAAAGAGGGTTCAGGGTATTCCCTAGTCGGGAACTCCCGACTAGAACCTCTTACTTGTTTTTAATTTAATATTATGAATTTTTAAATTAGAATCACTTTTGAAACCGCAGCGTTCTTTTTGGTAATGCCCACTGTACTTACATATGAGCTAGGCATTGTCAGGCCATTTCTTTATTTAAAAAATTTAAAATTATTTTTATTAATAATATATAATTATTTGTATATACCTCAAAAATCGGATTAAAGTCTGTTAGACAAAACTAAAATTTGTTTAAGTGTATGCACATTTTACGAGCTTTGACGCATTACTAAAATTCCGAGATTTGACTCGAAAAGAAAACCAAGCAACGACATTTAGTGTCTTTTCCCAGCCATCACATCAAAAATCCTGAGGCGTTTCCTAGAAATTGTTAATGCGGTAGATAAAACAGAAAAAAAAAAAGTTTCGCCCGTAAAAACACTTGAAACTTGATTGGACGAGTACGTCGAATTTAAGCATTTGAGAATTTCCGCTTGAAGCTGTTTTGGAAGACTTATTGACTTTTTGAATTTGATTGAAAGTTAATTTGTAGGTGTGAGCCAAAAAATTAAACACTTGACAAGTGGAAAATCTTGATTGTGTACATGAAAAACCACATGAATTGGCAGCTCGAAGTGTTGGCTGATTGAAAATACATATATTTGCAAATGTTTTAAAATATATTTCACTCAAATTTTACTACTCAAATATATGAAGCATTCTTTTCGTGTGTGTTAAAATGGGATGCCAGAAGAATATTATGAATTGGTTGCAATCGAATTCAAGTATTTTTTTTGCAACATTTTTGTATATATCATAATGAAGCCTGGTTTTTTCATGCAAAATTCTTGGCATCACTTTTAAGCAGAGCAAAAACTCAATTAATTGTCTTTTAGCCATTAATAAATTTTAATTAAATTTCACAAAAATGTCTTTGGCAACTTTATAAATCGATTGATTAAATTTCACAAAAGTTTATGCGCTTCGAGAAAGTTCAGAATAGTTTTTGATAAATCCAATTAGATGACAGCATCAACAATTTCTGAGTTGATTTCAAACAGCCGACAGCGCGCTCTTTAAAACCGTGAACAAGCCGAAAGTCTGGCGAAATGATTGATGAAAAATCTCTGTGTGTGTGTGTGTGAGTGTGAGTGTGTGTACACAACTTGCCAATCAAAGAAAAACACACACACACACACATGACGCCCAGTTGGCCACGCCTTGACCAGTTGTTAGTTGGCGCAAAAGTTTTCTTTGCCATTTTTGGCCAAATTGAATGATAAGGTGGCAGTTCTATGCTTGCATTCGGGTAGGGGGGCGACGGCGGCAGACCGGGTGTGGTCAGTATAAAAAGTTTTTCACATGAGCCTCAAACTGATTGATAGCAGTGCAAAAGTTAATTGCATGTGGACCCGGAACCGAGCAACTTCCAGCCAAAGCCACCAGCATCCCGAACCCCAACTGCACCCAATCAGAGCCAGGAGCATTTCGGACCCTTCAAAAATTTTGTGGCCCCCGAGCAGAAACCACAAAAGTGCAATTTATGTGCGAACATTGAAATCTCGACACAATGAAATTGCAATTTAAAGTTGTGTATAATTAAATTTTAATTATCGCAGCTGCAGCCGAAAGCTGAACGAAAAACAGCAATTTTGCCCAAAGGGAATGCGCATCGCATTATTTATTTGTGCACAAAGCTATTAATTTACGCATCAAATACACATAAATATATATATATATATATATATATATATATATATGATCGAATTTATTAAAATGAGCTGCAATTGCTTTGGCAGCTCGCCCAAATATAATATATTGCGCATACGACGTGTGAACAGCAGCCAGCAGCAGCAAATGGCAATCATTCAATTTTTTTTGGAATTTTTTTTTTTTGGGCACTTGGCCAGTTTGTTAGAATCAGTTACAACTGTGCCAACTGACAGGCGCAACAGTTATGAGACAAATAATTGACACATGAGACAAAACAGCAAACAATTTCAAACTATTTAAACTGGAGATAAAAAAATCATATGTTGCTTGAAAGTATTTTCAATTGCTGAAAATGCACAAAAATTCAAACAAATATATGTAAAGTTTAACAGTCGGGAAAAAACACTTAAAAAATGTTCGAAGAATATTTTAGTTATAAATTTAGAAATTTTGTTGCAGATCTTGCTTTAATTAAATCAAAGAATATTTATTTTAAAATACAAATTTTAAGATGACATGACTGAAAATTAATTGTGATGAGAATTCCACTTTTAAATCACAATTCACTAGAAAGCTGGAAGGGAGGTTTATTTTAAAATCTTTAAATCGTCTATTAATTTATTTATTAATGATATTTTTTTTGCTATTCAATCTGATCGAAAAGATTTACTCTGTTTTTAGGCCTCATTATAAATAATATTAAATAATTCCCTTAGCTCCATTTCTTATATTTAAATATATTTTATATTCATATATTTTATGAGCAGGAATTCAATTTTCGTGTTAGTTTATTTTTTAAAACAAAAACCACAAGTCACCAAAACCACAACTAAAAATCAAAGATATTTGATTGGAAACCGCAATTTACAAAGGCTCCAAATGAATTTGATTTGAATATTTTAATTATTATTATTAGTTCAAATGTAGCTTATTAATTTAACTTTATTTATAAAATAAATTATAAAATTGACAAACATTTTTGGCATTTATAAAAAAAAAAAAATAAAGAAGAAAAAATCAATTATTTAAATGCTGATTTTGACAACTTTTACATTTTTTAAAAGGAACTTAAAATTTTAAATATTTACATTTTTGCAGTAAAACGTCTATATTCAAACTTTAAATGTGCCTAAAAAAATTAAACCGTCATTTTATTAAAAAGTTTTACAATTTTCAAAGTCGCAAAGCGAATTATATTATTTTGTAAGCTTATGAATTCGACTTTCCTTGACAATTTATATATAGAACAACAAAAATATAATATTAGTTTGTATTTTTAAATGCGTTTATACAACATAAATAAATCAATAAAATATTTTGGCTCTAAGACAGCTAAGTTTTGCATTTAAAACGCCTTTAAATAATATTAAAAAATAAAAATAATAAATAGTTTCTTAATATTTCAACTTTCCCCGAGTTAAATCAAATATTTTAGTTGATTCTTGAATTTTGCCATCAAATTTTGCTGCTTGTTTCACATGTCCTGCGATTACCGTAAAGCGCAACAATTATGTATGTGTGGGAAAAAAAATCGTAGCATACTTTTAAGCTGTTGCACCAAAGCGAAACCGCAAAAGCCCAAAACGGTAGCACACATTTTCAGAGCTTGGGGCGGGGGTTGAAAGGGGGAGCGGAGGTTGTTCAAAAGTGTTAACAGTAATTTGCAGTTGTTGTTTACCTTGGAATTTTTGTTAAATATGCCTTTTAATTGGTTTGTTGCAAATTGTTTAAATTTATATTGGTTGCATATTTTGTTGTTGTGAACACACTTGAGATGAAGTTTTGCCACAGACACAGGCACGCACACACACGCACAGGCACACTCGCAGACGCATACACACGCACACACATACACACGCACACGCACAAAGAAACGCGATGCCAAAAGAGAAGTTTATTGTTGTTGTTGTTGTTGTTGTTGTGCGAGGGCAGCTGTCGAGCGGAGCGCGCGGGGCACACACACGTTTTTTTCAAAAACTTTACACTTTTCTTGTTGTTGCTGTTGCTGCTGTTGCATGCACATAGAATTCGTGTGTATATGCGAGATGGTTTTTATTTAAAAAATTTTTTTTATTTAATTTAATATTTGTTTGATTTAATTTATGTTGTTTTTTCTCTCTGCTTGATTTTTGCACAAACTGTTGGGCGCTGTTGAGACGTTAGACGAACGCCAAAATCAAACGCGGCAGCTGTGCGAGAAAAGTGCGTCCTGTCTGGTTGTACCCTAACGACTTAATGCGCTCAACGCAGCTTTTCACACGACCATGGACCGGAGCTGAGCGCAGCAGGAATAACCAAGGAGCAAAGCTGCGAAGCTTCCAACCAAAATGAGAGAGACGAATTGAGAGCGAAACTCATCTCTTGTGTATGCTGTGGCTCAATGTTTGAGTGAAAGCTTCGCTCACTGGAATGTTTACAGTTGAGCAGAGCAGCGCCGGCAGCGACGCCAGCAGCGTGGGATGCTGCCACTGCTGCTTCTGCTGCTTTTACTGCTGCTGCTGGTCAATGTCTCTATACCTGCAAAAATAATGGCGCTCGCTGCTTGGCAAACTTTTATTAATGAGCGACAAGTGTGCCCAGGCTACTGCAGCACGCTCAACATGTGCGCGCGTCCCACTGCCCGTATCCATAAAAAAAAGCAAAAAAAAAAACAAAGAGTATTGAGTCAGCCCCCATACCCACGCCCTCTCTCCTGCCAAAAATGACACTGGGCCCGCTTGTTAATGACTGTCTAATATTTTAGAGCTGACCACCAGCTGCTCCGATTGATAACGGTAAAATCGCTAAAGCAGAAGCAGCATGAAAGCTGCTGTGGACTGTTGCACAGTGGTACAAGATGCGCACAAATCGCAACAGGGAATTTAATTTAATATGTGAGTAAAACCAATTTTCCTTTTATTGTTTATTTTTGTTCGTTTAATATTTGCAAATTTTCGTTTAATTTAATTCCACATAGTTTTTGACCGAATCGTTAAAAATGTACATTGAATTTATTTAAATTTCTTATAACATTATTTCAAATTGATTTTCCTGAGGAATCACAATTTGGCAATTTGTGGTATGTAGCATTTTCCCTGATCGTTTCTAAATTTTTCATTAATAAGGCATTTTCTATTCTGAATAATTACTTTAAAGCACGCATTTGGGATTAAGTTAGCCTCAATATATGAATATGGTCCTGCTTTCGCTAATCAATGTTTAATAGTAGTTTTCTCTCATAAATTTGCTTCAGTTCCAATTGATTTTAATATGCGAAAAATTCCTTTTTGACCAAATAAAAAGATTTATCTTACTAAACGATTTCTATTGTAGAAAAATTTTAAATTTAATTAAATTTAATACACAATTGATTGAAATTACATGCCGATTCCAAAGGTTTTCAGTTCTGAAAGTTGTTATTTTTAAGTGAGAACTGTGTTTGTATGTGTTCAATTCTGTGGTAAATAAAATACAAATAAATATGAATTGGAGCTGAAAATACAAGAGAGTGAGAACTTAAGCTCTTAATTGCATATAAAAAAAATATTATATGTTTTCATAAGTTAATCAGGGATTTATTTGTAAGCTTTGCTCTTTAATTTTCAATCGCTCTCAACTCACTGTGCACACAGGACCTAGATTAAATAGTTGTTGTTGTTGCTGTTGTTGTAGTGGCTATTACGGATTTATTTTGTAGCTTATGAACAACATGAATAATGTAAACCAATAAAATTAAGTGCATTAATTCGAAATGCCTATTGTTTTCGTACTCTGAAATGCGTCTTTGTTTGCATTCGCCAGAAGCGAAATGCTCAATGCAATCCATAAATTATATATATGTATATACATATGTTTATCTATATATATGTTATATCTCAGCTTCTCAGGCAGCTTGTATGTAGGTCAAATCACAGATAGATGCATTTCCGACTAATTCTAATTGCATTAATCATGTCCAAATGAGCTAGTTTAAATTGAATTGAGCCCAAGTCGTCGGCGCCTAGACCTTCTCCAATTGCACAAAACGTTCGCGTTTATACTGATCAAAATAGCTGCCCACAAAGTTGAGGCGTCCCTGGTACTTCAGGTTCATAATGGTTTTGACCAGCGGCGGATGCTCGTTGCCCAATTCCAGCCACAATTTGCCACCGGGTCGCAGATGTCGACAGGCCAGATCGAAGACCAAACGCGCCACACGCAAACCATCCGAGCCGCCATCCAGAGCATTCAGGTTCTCATAGCTGCGGGCGAGAAAACAGCATATGAAATATCAGATCAGAATAAATATATAATAGCAGACATTGACCGGGCTTTGCCTGAGCCAAGCTTTAGTTTCTTTAAGGCTTATCACTATTCCGTCCTTTTCGCTCTACCTTGAGGGTCCTCATCTTCACCCAAAAATTTTCAAATCTTGAGACAATCGGATAAAGATCAAAATTATATCAACAATTTTTCTTTAATTTGTAAATCTTGGGTTTGGTTTTGCATTAGGTAATTTTTGAAAAGCTTTGAAAATAAGTTTGAAACCGATCGGAGGAAAATTGAACTGTTGTCCATGCAACCTCCAACTTTTCAATTTCCCACCATGATCTGGTTTGTTTTGGAAAATGTTAAATGGATTCTTACAAAAGGGAAAAGGGGAATGTTTTTGGAGCAGATGGATTAAAAACAAGAAGTTTCACTCAACTGCTTTTCACCAATTTTCCACTTTCAGTTGATTTATCAGTCACAGAAATATATACAGATATTAGACTTACACGACCACCTCGGGATGTAGGAACTGAAACTCTTCGGTCTTCACGTAGGGAGGATTTGATATGATTAGATCGTATTGCTTATCCTGCAGCTCGGTCGGCATATAGTTATCCTCCTCCATGGTATGATTGTGCACCTTGAATCGATCCTGCAAGCCCAGAAGATTCGCATTTTCCCAGGCTAGCACTGTGGCCACTTTGCTGCGTTCGATGGCCGTTGCGTCCACCTGGGGTAATGCGTGCAGCACGGACAGCGACATGGCACCGGAGCCGCAGCCCACCTCCAGCATGTTCACGTGCTTGGCTTGCCTGTAGTTCTCGATGACCAGACGCACAAACTCCTCGGTTTCGGGGCGTGGTATGAACACAGTGGGCGCCGTCTTAAGCGTAATGTCCATGAAATCCCATTCGCCGATGATGTGCTGCAGCGGCATGCGGGCGCATCGTGCCTCCAAGAAGCGCTCAAAGTTCGCCAGCTGCTCGGAGTTGAATTTCAGCTGAGTAAAGTCATCCGGCACGGTGTTCTATTTGGTTTGGTTTTCATTTAGAGAGAGTTCTATATATATACAGGGTATCACTTACAAATTTACGGCTCAGCACATGCGACACAATGCACTTGATATTGAACTCAGTGTCCTGGATGCCCGCGGCCTTCAGCTTGTCCGCCCAGCCATTGATCGCCTTGTTGACCTCAATCAGTGGGCCGCCAGTTGGGGTGGTCGTCGATGTTGTTGTTGTTTTTGTGCTGCTGCCGCTTAGATTGCTGCAAAGCGAACGCGTAGCACTGCGCGTCGCTGTCAGCAGCGGTCTTGTTAAATATTTGAGCATTGTTTAATTCAGCTTTATTACCTAATAAATTGATTAAAATTTTGTACTGTCTGCGGGCCGAAATTCATAAAACAGCTGATAATGGTCGATTAATCGGCAGCCACCACAATTTATACGATAATCGTACAACGATAAAAACTAGAGATGCGCAAAAAGCAGTCACGAAATATTAACAATATTATAAATTTAAA
Source organism: Drosophila littoralis (assembly GCA_018903485.1). Classification (NCBI taxonomy): domain Eukaryota; kingdom Metazoa; phylum Arthropoda; class Insecta; order Diptera; family Drosophilidae; genus Drosophila; species Drosophila littoralis. The sequence continues at coordinate 5,222,522 of JAEIGF010000059.1, read as the reverse complement.
TTTATGTTTATATGCAAACAAAATGTTTAAATGTAGATGCACAGACAAATGAACGAATGAGGAATAAGGATTTGCACGGATTTATTAGCTGGAAAAGTTATAAATAAATTAAAGTTATTCGGTCAAAAGTAAACAACTTATTGATATAAGAGTTAAAACAAATATTGCACATTGACTTGAAAATTGCACTCAGCCATCAAGTTCGTCCACTTTGGGCGCCAGATAGTAGCGTATATACCCGTAATCCTCGATGGGATATTCCACCAGCAGAGGCACGTCGGGAGCCATGCTAATCTTCACCTTCTCCGACAGAGGCGTGGCTCGTGTGAAAGTGGTCAGATAGCGTCCGGCGAAGGAGAGTGTGACGGGCTCCTCCACCTGCAGGCTAACATCTCCCTTGCTCGTTTCACTCAGTTTAATGTTGACCGAACCCACCTCGCCGTTGGCAGAGAATTTAATGCCATCCTTGGTGCAGGCAATCACCACGGACTCGCTGAACGTGGACAGGTCGCGGCAGATGCGTGCGAATTCCGTGGCTGGCATGTGAACGACGCAAGCGTAGTCTGTCTCGGGTATGGCCAGATGCTCCTGATCCAGATTGAGCAGACGCAGCTCATAGTCGGCGGTACGATCCATGCTGGCCGACTCAAAGCTCAGCTGCAGCTTGTCCGCCTTGTCCGCGCTCTTGATGGTGACGGCATCATCGCCGCTGGCGCACTTGAGCACCTTGGTCAGGGATCTGAGATCCAGGCCCAGCGACAAATTGCGATCGCAGCGATATTTCTCAAAGCAGTCGCTACGCAGGCTCATGGATACTAGCGAGACATGCGAATTGTCCATGGCCTGCAACTGGAGTGAATTTCGATATGGTTTTTATCCATGGGAATAACGGATGGGAGCTTGCCTGTATGCCCGAATCGCTGCAGTCCAGTGTGCCCTGGTGTAATATCTCTTTGAGCGCATCCACAATCTTCTTTAGCAGCGCTGTGCTGCTCAGGCGTGCCTCAAACATGATTGCAGGCTTCGCTTAATAATTTCACAATTGTAATCGAACGCAAAATGTCACATAAAGTTACACCTGCCATTAAGTACCCTGTAAAAAGATTATCAAAGTTAATGCTTGTTGCACATAACTAAAATGGAAATTCTGTGAATTGACTACCTTTACGAATAGGTTTTGTTGCAATTAGAAATATTATTACGGGTATACAAACAAAACAAGTGTCCACTGATATATAAACAACGCAGCCATAAGCAAATGTAATTCCAATGTGAATTATATCGAAATGGACTATCGGCCGCCTCCACTTGCTATGTTAACAGTATGTTAAAGTGATTGCTATGCTTAGTTACAGCTGCTTAAATAAAAAACAGATTTAATTAATCATATAAAAATCGGAGCGTAACAATACGCCGAGGATACTGTCTTATCTACCCGTCGATTATTATTGTATTATGCTTGTTGTCATATTAAAGCGACTATCGCTCACCGCCACTTTCAGTTCTTGTGCCTAACGATAACAGCAGCCTGTCGTCGTTGTTGTTGCAGCAAGCCAACAGCTGTTAAAATAATAATCACAAAAACAGTTATTGTTAGCATTTTCCAATTAGTAAATTGAATATAATTTATTTAAAAATGCTGATGAGTGCTATGAAATATTCTAAAAGCTAATGCAACATTGGTAAATAGTACAAATGGCTGCAGACGAGCAGCAAAGTGCACCCAGCGATTGGCTGCTGTGGTGTCGCCTTTGCGCTAAGGACGATCTCCAGGGAAATATAAATGTGTTTTTGAAAAACGAACAGACTGGAGTTCCGGGCGAGCGAATGGAGGATGGAAACGGAGCAGCAGCTGGTGCTGCTGCAGTCAGCGACATGGCGCTCGCCACAGCCATTGGCAAATACTTCTGGGTGAATGTGAGTGGCTGAGGATTAGATAGAACTTCTTTACAGATAAGCAATATTTGTAGATAACACGCGGCGAGGAGCTGCCGGAGATGATATGCAGCGAGTGCCTGACTTTGGTGACATCGCTGGTCAATTTTTCGGAGCGCATAACACGCGTGCAGAAGCTCTTTTGCATACTGCAGAGCACGCCCAAGGATTCGGTCAATATGCAGGAGCTGCGCGCCAGATTTGGGCTGCTCGAGGAGCGGCAGCAGCTGTTGGGACCAGAGCCGGAGACGCTAACCGAAGTGCATTATGTGGAGGAGAAGCCGAAGCTGACTGAGCTGGAGGAGACGTCGTTGGAGTTGGAAAATCCGCTCACGCCGTGCGCACATAGTGTGGAGACGAGAATAGATGACCAGCTGGTGCGAGTAGAAGCAGCAGCAGTTGACCATGAAGATCAGCTAGAGAATGAAGACAACCGGGAGGGGGAGGAGGCGGAGGAGGATGAAGAGGAACAGGAGCAGGAGCAGTCCGGATACGAAGATGCGGGCACGGAGCTGCTGCTAAATCTATGCGAAGCATACAGCCACGACGAGACCAACTCTTTGGATAGCGCCAAGCCTGTCCAGTCGAAGCCGCACAAGACTAGGCCAAACAAATCCTATCAATGCAGCGAATGCCCCCGCATCTACGCACTGCCGCAAACGTTACAGCGGCACATGCGCCAGGACCATGACAAGACCGAAGCAGACACGACCAAGCTGATAGTCTGTGAGCAGTGCGAGAAGCAGTTCCGTTCCCGCTACCAGCTGCAGCGGCACATGCAACAGCATCTGCCCATGCCCAAGCGCAAGCGTTATCCCTGCGGCAGATGTGGCAAGAAGTTCACCACGAACGCTTCCGCCCAATCGCATGCCCAGTATATGCATCAGGAAGAGCGACCCCGTCCTGTCATCTGTGAACAATGCGGCGTGGCGGTGCATTCGCTGCACGCGCTCAAGGAGCATCTGCTCAGCCACACGGATTACGCGCCCTACGAGTGCGATGTGTGCAAGAAGTGCTTCAAGAGCGTAAGCCGGCTGAAGCATCACAAGGAGACGCACGATCCACACAAGTACATCTGCCCGGAGTGCGGCATGCAGCTGAATTCGCGACCCACGCTCAACCGTCATCGCCTGGTCCACACGGATCAGATGCAGCACAAGTGCGACTATTGCGGCAGGGAGTTCAAGCGTGCCAAGGCTCTCAAAAACCATCTCATTCTGCATACAGGCCTGAAGCCCTACTCGTGCGATTTCTGTGACCGCACCTTTGCCAACGGCTCCAATTGCCGCACGCACAAAAAGAAGTCACATCCCGAGGAGCTGGCCGCACAGGAGGCGGCAGGCGGCGGCAGGAGCTACAATCGCAACATACCCAAGCTGGAGGCGCTGAAAGCATTGTGGGTATAGCTTGACGATTGGCTCGAGAGGCATTTCATTTATAGATATATATATTTACGCTCGCTTGCAGCACGAAGAACAAGGACAATCTGTCGCCGGTGGCCACCAAGCAGAGCGGCTGCTTCGCCTTCGGCAAGAAGCCCAAGGCGCCAACAGCGAAAGCAACTGAGCTGCCCTTCCCGAGTCCAGCAACGGGCATACCCACCATAGAAAACATTTACAATCACCTAATGAAGCCCGAGGTGCCGCCACAGCCACAGCAGCAGCTGGTCCTGCCCAGCGATGGCAGCGCGAGCATCCTGCCCGTGGAGCAGGCGGAGTCCGGCGCCACGCAAATCTTTTCCTATTAGACTCCAATTGGGCGCGCTTATTTGAATTGTTCCCGCGCACTGCGCATGTCCATGTCAGTGGCGGGCGCACAGTCACCCCCATGGATGTTTTTTTTTTGGTTTTTTGCATGGGGGTAGCGCCAAATGGCCAATATCCTTTATGAAGGAATTTAGTTCAGTTGACAGCGTGCGCTTCCTCGTGTCTGCTACGGCAGGGAATTTGTTTAAAATTGACTTAAACGCTAACCAAAAAAAACTTTATTTAGTCAAGCATTAGAGAACGCGTTTAACCATGTGCCACCAGGCGCCGTTGTGCATTAATAAAAGTGCTTCAAATATTTAATATAAGCGAATTTTTAATTTTTATACTGCGAGCAGAAAATCAAAAAAAAAAAATCGATTTCTCACCAATGAAAACAAAGTGCTTTAAAAAGCGTTAATTAAAGCGCAGGCGGCCCAACAATTAAGGAATCCAATAAAAAAAAACATAGATAAGCCGCAGCGCAAACGCTTAAAATTTATAAACAAATGCACAAAACAAGCTAAACAAGTGCCCGAAACAAAATCAAAGCGAGCAGCAAGTCAAACAAAAAGCCGCCAGTAATTAAAACAAACAGCTGTGAAACCAATCAAATTTAATGAATGCATATCGAGTGCATCTTTTTTCAAAAACAATAGAAAAACACAAACAAAGCGTTCGTAAACTTATTTAATTTAAACAATTTTTAGCAGCAGCTGCTTGCTGCGCCATCCCTGGACCTACCACTTAACATGACCATTTCGAGCACCTAACAGTGCCATTACGAGCTTATGCTACTGTTAAACTAACTGAAACATAAAAGCAAAAAAAAAAAAAAAAAAAACAAACGAACGCGTCGTGCTCGCGCTGCACACAGTGCAAATTGAAGAAAATAGTGCGAAATATTTTCCGCGAAATTCAGTGTGTAAGTAAGTTCTCAATTACTATTAGTAACAATCAATAAAATATGTGTGTTCTGGCTTAAGCTGTGTTTGCTCTGCTTGCACAAGCAGCGCGCTGCTCTTGTCTTCGCAGTCGGCGTTTTTCACTTGTTTTTTACGCACGTACGCGCCGCCATGTATGTGTGTGTGTTTGTGTGTGTAAGTGTTTGTATAAAAAAAAATCGATTTGCTCGTAATTTTCGACTCTAATTGTGCATTTAAACAATTATATTGCGTCGGTATGCTAAGCCAACGCCAGCGCCAGCAGCGCAGCTAACATGTGCGGAGCACTGCTTAGCTGTTGTTGTTATAGTTTCTGCTGCTGCGGCTGCTGTCGTTATTGAACGGGTCCAGCGGCTGCGTAGGCGGGCCTGAACGCAGCCAGTTTATATGTTTACAACAACAACAACAACAACAATTTAACAGCGCGCGCCAGTCGAAAGTTGAAGCAACAGTGCATTCTAATTGGACTCTGTCCTAGGCGAGCTGTTATCCCCTGCCTACCCGCAGCCCATAATCCCTATCACAACCACAACAACCAAAAAGTGCAGCAGCAGCAGCAGCAGTGGAGCAAGAAGAAGCGACATGAAAAGTTTTGTGACTTAGCGGTACTTGCTATCTGTGTGCCAGTGCGTGTGTATGCATGTGTTTTTGTTTTTATACGCTGTTCACAAAGTGAAAAGGGGTATATTTGATTTTTGTCTGCTCGCCCACATTTTCGTGTTAGCATACATGTTGAAGTTAAAATTTGTTTCACATGTTCCCAAGCGAGCCTGAAATTCCTGATTCTCCCATATTTCTGGAACGCACGCAGCCTTTAAGACTGTTTCAAGCTGTGTACAGAGCATTTCGCAGTCGACTATTGCTTGTTGTTTTTTATTTATCTTTGTGTTAGCCGCGAACCGCATTATCCTTTTGGCTTGACCCAAATTGCAATGCCCTTTAGAACTTGCATCCATTTGTTTTTGTTGGTCTTGTTGTTGCTTTCTTTTGTCCAAACTTTATTGGACGCGCAGCAGCACCTACACGACGCCCATGCCCGCACCATGCCCCCACCCCTGCCAGCCGGGCCTGTTGTTATCATTTAATGTGCGGCCAGTTAATTGCCCCCACTCCGAGAGCAGCAGAAACTTTAACAAACTGTCGCCTTTAACTATTTTTATCAGTCGAAAGTTTTTAAAAGTGTTTTGTTAGCACCCTTCGCTCTCCCCCGCCCCACCCCCTCGCCACATTGCTTTGCAAATTAAAATTTTTATAGCCGCCCGCCCGCCCGCTTGGCTGTCTCATTAGTTGGCCATTAATGGAGTTTTGTGCCAAATGGGCCTGTCAAAACTAAGAATTTCCTTATTGAAATTGCTTCGTTACAAGCGCCCCTTCCCACTACATCCCTCGCCTGCCCTACTTGCTCACCCGAATCAGAGCCGGAGCCGGAATCAATAAGCTTTGCGAGCGTTTCTTATGCTCATTTCCTTCTTTTGCTGCCCGAAAAAAAAAAAAAGACTTTCATTTGCTGAATCTAAAACTAAGGTAGAAGCAGGAGGCGGGTTGCGGTAGGGCGGCACTTTAATTAGTTGCTCGCATCTCGGAGTCGTTGGGCAATTTTTGAGATTCGTTTTGGGTCGCATATGGATGCATTTTGAGCGTCCCACTGGGCACACATAAGGGTTGCAGCCAGTTCCTTGACTAGGGTCAGAATTGCTCCCTTTAATTGTTGCTGTTGCGGCTGAGGGAGAAGTGTTCCTTCTAAACGTGTCCTGTATCTATATTTAAACTGCCACAGGAATGGGATATTCCGTTTAAAAATAAATGTGTCAAAGCAGTTGGGAAATGAAACGAAATTGAGTTATGGAATAGCGGGGCTCCATTGATTTCTATGCGGCAATGAAAATCGATTGAAATTCCCTATTCAGCATATTTCTATTTGGACAGAAAGGCCTTTGTGGAGTTAGTTTCTATATAAAATTTCATCAAATATTCAATCAATTTACTATGGGGAAGGAGTCCGATTTTTTCCGTTTTCTGTCAATGGCTAGGGTCTAAATTTAAAGAAGGGGATAGATTTTTTCTCTTTTCTGTCAATGAATAGGGTCTGAATTTGAGGAAGAATCTTAATATATTTTCCATTGCTGAAAAGCGAATATAATATTATAGAAGCCAGATGCATTCAAATTTGTTATTTAAGGTTTTGTTCAAGGCAATGTTTTTATAGAAGGCATTCTCAAATAGATAAGTTTTTATTATTCCTCAAAATTGTTTTAAAGTAGGCATTTAAGACACATAAATATCCTAGTATATGGAGATACTACTGTCCAGTTTATATAAACTTCTTTATGAGAGCTAAATGATATTATAATGCCTTGTTTTTTGAGATTGTTTGTTAAGTAGGATTTGATAGGGTAATTGAACCCGAAACTTCTTATGCGGATTCTCAGTTTTCTTTAGTTTTTATGATGCTCAAGGAATATTTTTATCCTGTATACTGTTATACGATGGGACTGTAGTTGAAATGTTGGATAGAGGCTATTATTTTAATATAATAAAGATATTCTGTTTTAAAAGTTAAAGTTTTTAATCGTGAATTGCTTAAGAAATACATGTATATTCACAATGAGCTATAAAGGCAATATCTAATGTTTTTTTAACGTATTTAAATAATAAATAAAAATAAATCTTAAATTTGTTCCACCTTTTATTAAAAATTTTTACTTTTTTGCTTTTTTTGCTCGGCAAACTTGCCATTATATTTTCGGCTGTTTATCATTTTGTTTAAGCCTCGATAGTTATTGTTTGCCTTATTGCCATTTAAAAGTCGTTTAGCTCTTCCATCATTCCATCTCATCCGTCATTCAAGGCGTTTTTAATTGTTAGTTGCTGTTGTTGTTCCTATCAGTTCTCGTATAATTTGAAAGGCCTGTGCAAATCCCACGCTGCGTAAACATGACGCACTGTTAACTTGGCCAACAGAGTTGGCCATTTGTTATCAATGTGTTTCAATCGTTTGGCTTACTTGGCCTTTTACCAGCGCCTACGCCAAAGCCCCAAAATAAGCCACTCGACATACGCATACTTAAGACACATCATATTGATAAGCCTTGGCCAACTTTTGGCAGGCCTCGCATTCTGTCTCCTTTCCACCAGCTCGGCTCTTTAGTTCCAGTTGTTTTCTAACAGTTGTTCGACCCAAAGTGCATTTAAGTCATGCGAGGAAAATTATGCTAATACATTTGATAAGATATTTCAGAATTGGAATACGTTTTAGATGTGCTATAGTAGATCTCTTTACTGAGGAATTCAGAATGTTTAGCCAAGAAGATTTTTAAAATAGGTTTAAATAAACCTATTTTTTCGAAAAGAGCCTTTTTTTAAAATAATTATTTATAGTAGCTATCCTAGTTTTATAGAATTTGTATAAATTTATGTTTATCTATACTTTCTTTTATTTAAGATACTCTACTAACGAAAAGTCCCCCCATATTCAGATTTCTCGTTTCCTATAACTATACTTATATTTATAGCATAGCAATTCTATGTTTTCTAGACTCAATCTTTGGTGTTTGGCCTATAAAACTTTTGCTATTGAGAGCTTTAAGTTTGTAGAGTTGTTTGAAAGCTTTTATAGTTAGGTCGAAAATTCGTATTGCAACCCTATTGCAAGTTGTTTGCAAAATAGAACAGTTAATTTGAACTTAATGTTGATTTCTGTTATACAGGAACTGTGACAATGTTATCCTTTTGCCGGAAAGCTGTAAATGTAGAACGGTTATGCACTGCTGTGCTCGGACTTAGTTTGGTTTTAGACCTGAATTCACTATTGACGCATTGGCATAAAACATTTTACGCTGTTATAATAGGCAAACTGTGGCATTGCGACCTTTCCATATTGTGTGAGCTTCAGAAAAAGAGGTATTTTGAAACATCAACTAAAGCTCGTATTTTAGAGTAATTTTATCATGCATTCTGTTATATTTAATTTGTGTGTAACCTATCGAGTGTTACTCGTCTACTTATTTTTAAAGCTGTATATGCCAGTCTTTAGTTATAACATTTAAACTTTTATACTTTGAACTAGGTGTATAAAACTTTTTCCCAAAAGGGACTTTTTGAATAACAAACATTTCTTATATATATAATACTCCGGTAGCATATAACAGTGTATAACTCGTAAGAGCTTGGGTATGCTACGATTTCCAGGTAGTACACTTTGAATCCTTGAGTTATAACTTGTCGTAGTTGTATACCAGGCCATTTACGTTGCTATAAAACCACATAGCCAATACTTAAACCTTATGTGAAAGGCAAATGCTTTTATAGCGCCATAACAACCCCTTAGCATATACAATTTACACTTATATTGTGGACAGAAATAAGACCTACCCCTAGTTGTGTAGAGAATATTCTGTGCTCACTTCCCCTTTAACAACACTTTGACAGCTGAAAATTTTACTTATATTGCGAACGAAAATAAAACCTACCCCCAGTTGTGTAGAGTATTCAGAGCTCAAATGAGCCCCCTCATAGTTTGCGCTCATTTGTTAGGGGCTTTACCCCTCGTCGTACGCCTTGTTGTATTTGCCTTGCAGCATAAACTAATGAGTCGAATGTGTCTTAGCCAAATGCCACATGCAACCGCTGAAAGCCGGAGCTTTGGCTGCTAAAAAATGGCACGCATATAAATTGCACGTTATTATCCTAGCAACTGCAGCAGACGGACGCATCCCATGACGGTCACAATTCTTTCTTTTTTTTTTTTTTTTTTTTTTAGCAAGAAAATACAGCAAAATAACTGCACAAAAAAATGTGGGTAGATAAATAGAAAGGGAAATAGAGAAAAACCAAAGCTTTTACTTTAATTAAATGCGTGCGTGTGCCGGCAAGTCCCAATTTAGAATTCTCTGCTGTTTTCCTCAGTTGATGTTGTTGTTGTTGCAGTTTCTGATTAACGGCAGCTGCTTTGGCTCTGGCTTTAGACACGGCCCAACCCACTTTTCCGCCTTTGCCGCCCACATTTTGCATAGCATACTTTTATGCTGATTGAGTGCGGCTTATCTGCAAGTGAACGACGCCGGGACCAGGCCGTTCCGCTCGCAAAGCCCTCTCGCAGTTATAACATAACTCATATGATCCCCAACGTTATGTCAATTGTAAGCAAATCAGCGAGGCAACCGAGGCCCATAAAAAACCGCAGCCGAAGACAAATGTTATTATTAAAATGGCCGATGCATATAAAAAAAAACACAATGGCAAAAACGCGTTATGCGAGGGCCGCAACTGAAGTACTTATATTCAAGAGCACAATCGAAAAATACATAAATAAATGTTGCAGTTGTAGAGTTCTTCTACTTAGCTTGCAGCAGTGAAAACTTAAATATTTAACAGAAAAATAACAAATACACTTAAAATCAAACAAATTTAAAAATATAAAGGAAAGGTTTTTCTCAATAAGACTCAATAAAAATGCTTCCATCAGTTAAACAGTTTCAATTACAATTGATTAACGTTTGTTTAGAAATTAAAATATATTTTTAAAATTTTCTTATTTATTTTCATGTGGGATAGTTTAATTTAGGTATAGCTAGCCTAAGAAAAATATAGCACTGGCTGCTGAGTCCTTCGGCAATGTACAGGATTTAGGTATAATTTTGAACATGTTTTCTTATAACTAATACAATATTTTAGATAAGACTGAATTTTGAAAGTTAGTAGTTTGAAAGTAAAAGATGCATAAGGTTTATTGATTTGATTCAGAAAATATATAATTCCGGTTATATTTTGTTAAGCAGGAGTAATAATGTTTGTATTTGACTATTATTCTGAAAAGTGACGGATCTGTGGGTTTCTAATGTGGAGCAGCTATTAAGAATGTGTTTAAGATGTGTGATGGTGTTTGTATTGCAAAATGGGCATATATTGAAAGAATGTGAATGTGTAATGGGAATGTGTTATTTTGGTGCGTCCAAGTCGTAAGCGAATCAGAATCATTTAGCATTGTGATTTCCTAAATAATTTAAACATGTATTTTACTCAAAAAATGCATCACATTTTTATTATAATTTAAATTCCAAAACACGTTTTACTTGTAATTACCCGAGTTATTTTGATTATTCAATTAATGAAATTCGGAACTTCGTCAGTTTTACGTTTTGCTATTTTTTGTAATATTTTTAATAAAACTCTTACATCAACACTTCAAAAATACTCACTGCGATCGTTTGGAAATAAGAACGTGTTGCTTTAAGCATATATATATTATAAATTCTAAAATAGAAAACTGTTGCTTAAAGTTCCAAATATACTAAATTTGAGCTAAAAAAAAACAATTTCGAGTGTTTTTGAAAACACCCTCGCTGTTGCTATTGCCCAGCACATCCTTTAAGCAATAAAATATCAAGCTAAAAGCCCTTCAAAATGACAGCGAGTTGTTTTTGTTGTTGTTGTTCTTGCTGTTGTTGTTTTATGTTGTTTCTGTTGCTGTTGTTTTTGCTGCTGCTGCTGCTGCTGCTTCTGTAAGCGGCTGCTATAAATTTGAAGTATTAAAACAGATATCGAATGGATTATTTTTAATATATGACCCTGCATACAGTGTGCCAGAGTTGGCCCCAAAAACTGCAGCCTGGCAGATTGCGGGCGTAGAGCCGACGCCGACACCGACACCGACGCCGACGCCAACGCCTGCCAAGGCGAAACGCAATTAGCCCCTGCAGCAAGTGCCCCCGTTGCCCGCCAATGCCACAATATGTAGGCAACTGGCTGGTGCTACAAATTGCCATCAGCAGCATCCACATTCGCATCCACATCCACATCCACATCCTCAACCGCATCCGCATCCGCATTGGCAGTGCCATTGCCAACTTGAAGTCGGCAACAACGCAGCTGGCATTTTCCGCTGCGTAATCCTTTTATTAATCCCCTTGGCTTGGGCTAAGATCCCTTACACTGCTGTTGGCACTTTTGCAAATCAGGAAAAAAAAACAACAAGCTACAAAAGGAAATCATAGCAACAAGCTTAGAAAGTCGTAAGTGATCGACTGGCTAAATATCCTGTAAGCCTCCTAGTGATCCTCGTATGACATTTCTTTCATATATATTTTATTAATATGACAAGTAGCTGAAACTTATGCTGATATATGTATGCCAAATAAAAGATGACATATACTTAAAGATAGATAAATGTCATACATATCGTAGACTTCTTATCTTATATTATCTTCTGAACTGTGCTTTAAATTAGTTTATATAGAATTCTATCATGTTCCACAAATATTAATATTTTGCATATGTTAATATTATGCATAATTCTTATTATTTTTATCTGGCTAGCGAGTGGATAGATATTTACATATCGGATAAATGGAAATGTGCTTGTTTGGATAAATTCGGCTTTATGTGCTCTTCAGCGCTTAATATGCCTTGTAGACTCGGCTTTGCTTTGCCCTGCTAACTACTTTAGCACAACATTCGAACGCCCCTTTCTTTTAGACATTTTTATAGGCTACAGGGTATAAAAAAAGAAAACGAGTAGCCAACATAAAATTAAGATAAATATGTGGGTGTGCAACATACGCAAAACGCTTTGCTCGCGTTGCTCGCCTTGGCCGCCTTGGTCGCCTTGGCCGCTTTGGTGGTTGCCTGGTTAGTTCACAATTTGTTGGAATGCTTAGCAAAGATTAAAAATTAATTACCCTGGGTTTGAGGCGGTTAGGGTTGGGTTTAGGGGCTGGCGCCTATAACATGGCATATATACGCGTTGAGCGTAATTTGTGTTGATTATTTCTGTTTTCGCAGCAACAGCTGCGCCCCGCTTCAAGTGCTTTAAAAAACGTGTTGCGCTTATTTCTAGCCGTATGCTTCTTTAATAAAGCGAATTAATCAGCCAGCGTCCCGTTAAGTCGTGGTGCTTCGAGTCACCTTACAACACTGGCGAAAAATCCCTTTTTAGACTCCGCGCTCCTTTAGTGCTTTGTGCAAGTTTTGAGAAGAGCGCAGCATTAAAAATTCAAAATGCACTTAACGAAGCATAGCGCGTAAACCGATAGCCAGGATACTGCTCAGCAGCGTGTTGGCCAGGACACGAGGCAGTGGCATGGGCATGGGCAGGGGCAGGGGATGAAGCAAGCAAATGAAACCCACTTTGAGCGCTACACAACCCTGGGCATGGCCGTTACTGTTACACACTTGACCCAGCTTAATTTAAATCGCTCAACAAAGGCTACTTTGATGAAACCCCATTATTCATCAATAGAGCAAAGCCTTCCAGTTAATTATGGGAAGCTGATCACATGAGCTGGGAAACCATTTTTATTCTCGTTTATTTTTAGCAAGTTTAAATCAAAGGTTAACTAAAATTGGCTGAAAATTTCAAAAGAATTTGGAAGTGGCAGCTGTGTTGAAAAGTGTGTTGTAAAGTTAAAAGTAATTGGAGTTCTTCCAAAATATATCACTAACTAATACAATTAAGCGATAATTTACGGTACTTGATTTCCCATTAAGAATCTAGAGAAATAATAGTTAAAATGAAAAGGTTTTTGAATTCGCATTAAACAACAATTCAACATTTTCACAGAGTTTATTGAAAGGATAAAAAACATAATCTATATCGACTATATTTCATTAATATAATGTAAAATATAGACGTTAAATTATAGACAATGAGTATATTTTATGAATATTTTATACTTTAAGTTAATTTGAACTATTACAAATCCCTATGAAGGTCAATACAAAGCCCCTGCAGGCCGAAACTCAACATCATTTGCCTCACTTTTGCTTTGTATACGCATTTAGGGTTTATGTTGAAAGTCTGGGGCTGGAGAAAAATATTGTAAAATCTTTTTGAGTTGACGGCACTTTATCAACATTAGCGCAACTTGTTTTGCATTTTGCTTAATGTTGTTATTGTTTTCTTTTTTATTTTTCTCATCTTTTTTTTTTTTTGTATGTTATTTTAGCCTTTTTCACGCACCACGCAACGGGGTTGAAAAGTTAATTCAATTAGCTTGACTCTGCCACTTAAGCTGGCTTTTAATAATAAGCAGACAGTTAAGTACTTTGCCTGGTAACATTCACACAGGCGCAAGGCGCAAGGCAAAGGAGCGGTTTCCAGGGGTACACAGCTTCATATAATTATTTTTTACAATATTGTAATATTTGATACCCTGTAAACAAGAAAGTGTGTGCACAGTGTGGGTGGGTGGGTGCAGCACTTGTAGTATAAAAGTTTAACATGTTTGCGTTCATAGCACAGAGCCTGTATGAGATATGCAATGAAAATTTGGTATGTGTCGATTAATGAAGAGTTATGATAGCAATAAAAATATACAGAATTAATAAAAATATTTGTTAAGCATTTTTTTTATAGCTATAGAGTAACGCTCGGTTGAGCAAGCTTTATAAGAGTTTTTCTTAACACTTTATCGACTTTTTCTCAGCAAATTAAAAACTAAACAACTCAAAACTTTACCAATTAGGCAATCAAGTGTTGAAAGTCGAAGCTTAAGCCTGAACCCCTGATGCCAGCAGCCGCATAATTCAGCAGGTGGAGAAGGGAACAGAAACAGGAACCCAGGAGCCTGAAAATATGTTCACGAGTGTGTTAAATGTCAATAAAACGTACGCTGGCCCAAAAACTACACGCTGCTTAAATGTCAAAGTCCACACGGCGTATGCGTAATAAATGACAAATTACGCCCTCTGTGTTTGTGTGTTTGTGTGTTTGTTGAGGGGTGTGTACGTTAGTTGTCTCTGTGTGTGTGTGGGTGTGTACTTTATGGGTGTGTGTGACCGTATTTGCCTTGTGCAATTGCACATAAATCAAACAAACAACTCAATTGAAATGTTAGACGCAATAATATCATAATTATATTGTCATATACAACCGCCTCCTAACTTCATTATGATCATAACAAGGATGATCGCCGTAATTAGGTTTGAGTTGTGGCATTCTCCTTCTTCTTCTTGGTCCTCTATGGCACATATGCACATTGCCCGCCGCCCAACTTAATGAGTAAATCGTAAACTAATTGCAAGATAATTAATTTTAATTATTTGTGTATTTTACTTGGACCTCGCCTTTGCCTTACCTACCTCTACCTACCCCCAGCTCTGCCCTCAAACCCTACTCCCCAACTATATGATATAATCAGCTGGACATGGGGACCATTAAAAGCACATTAGCTTGTTAAGCGTTGGCATTGTTGATGGGCCGCGCGCGGCCTGGGCTCAAACCTGCCACCACATCTACAACAATAACAGAAGCAGCAGCAGCAGCAGCAGCAGCTACAACGACAGCACACGTCCAACAACTTTTGTTTGTTGTCTTTAGTTGTTCATACATCATTATCATTAAAGCGTTAAATTGTTTTGTTGTTTTCGCTGGAAGAGAGAGTGAGAGCGAGATGAGGGCCGCATGCTTCCCGCTGAGCTAGGGGGTTGGTTCGTTTAAATGATTTGAACATTAAGGTTTTGCATTTTTCGGTGGGTCTGGTCTCATAATAAAGTGTCAAGGGATTTTACAGCACACACAAACATAAAGCTGATGTTTGCTCGCGCATTATTTGCATTTATTCTTAACGAAACTCATCGAGTGCTTAATTCTAATGACATGAGAAATTCAATTTGATTAGCTAAATGTTGTTCTTTGGTTTCTGATATGCCAATGAAAATGGCTCAGCTCATTATTTGATGGGTATCGATAGTATTTATCAAAGCAAATTTCTTTAAATGGGTTCTATCGAACTTTGGGTCTGTTGCCTTATGCTATAAAGTGACGAGTTTTTATTTCCAAAGCTTGATAATGCAAAATTAAAACACTTTCAAGCAAACTAAGCATAGTTAGTTCTTACTTAAATAGTATGATATTTTTTCAGCCATATTTTTTTGGTTTGATCTTTTAAACTTAATATCTTAAAAAAAAAAAAAACAGAAATTATTGAACATTTTCTTATTTTGATTTTTTAAATTCAAATCCTAATAATATTAAAATCAAACAATAAATGTTTCGCTTTACGATCGTATATAAACTATATGTTCTTTGTACGCTGAATTCATTTAAAAGTAGAATTTATATCGATAACAATCGATATATAAAATTCGATAGTTGTATCATTTGATACAATATCTATTCATTTTAATTCAGTTATAAAAAGCAGGGGGTAGATAAATAATTGAAACACTTAACTTTTGTTTGTATGCATTATACTCTCTGTTATTTTGTAAATTGATTTTAATTATTCATTCACATATTGAATTTCACATTCATAATAATTGCATAAAAAATTATACTCTTGGGAGAAAACGCAATTATATTGCAATATGAGAGAACCAACAATTGTTTCCAAATAGAATTAAAGCTTTTCAAAATGTATGCAAAAATACAATTTTTTTTTATATTCATAAAAAAAACTCTGAAAAAAAAATACAAACTGTTGCGCAGCGCAGTTCCCCCTTTCTCTCAGCTGTCAGTTGAGGCCAAGGCAACAAATTATCTACGAAATGTGAAACTTTCGGATAACATGTGCAATTTTTCTTGTCATTTGTTTAACGCAGATGTTTTTGGAACTTTCGGCTATATATAAACAGACAGAGTATACATATGTATAAACAGACATGCACATGTCTAACTGTACATCTACATATATTGTATACTTTGTACATGTCAGCATTAAATATTCATGTAACAGTTAGCGTCTGGAGAGGCGGTCGGAAGAGAAGCAACAAACATAACCTTACATCTTCATACGCAGCAGAAAAGTATGCTACGGTTTTTATGCCGCTTCGTTTGTATTAGTTTATTTGCCGTTACACGCTCAGTTTGTAAGTGAACAGGGGTAGGAGGAAAGAAGGCTGGTTAAGGGGGTGGGGGGGGGGGGGGGTGGAGATGAAGAGAGCCATTTGGCGTTGCCATTAATGTAGCCGCTAAGTGGCAATGTCATGCTAGGCTAGGCCCACTGTGCAGGCCAACCGCAAAAGCCAATGAAGATTTCCGGCTAAAAGGGTGCGTGCTTTTGGCTGAGGGCGGTGCGCTGTGCTCGTTGATGGTGGGGAGAAAAGAGAAAAGGGGGATCAGAGGGATTGTAGGTCCAAGTCGAAGGCCTTTGCATATTTCATAAGCAATTACTAAGCGGCTTTTAGGCGTTGGCATTGCGTAGAGTATTTTTCAAGAAGAGCAAAAAAAAAACACAAAATATTACGGAATTGGCGGCGTTGACAACACAGCCACGCCCAGAAGTAGGCCGCAAACGCACTTTGTTCTAGCCAAATACACACCTACATTTACACACACTCGCACACACACACACACTGCACTTGAGCACAAATGCCAAATGGCCGGGCATATAATTTATGATTACATTTTATGACTACACACGCGTTGCGCCTGTCTTTGGCTTTTGTTTTCTACGTTGTTGCTCTTTTGCTTTTGTTTTGCTTCTCCTGCTGCTCCCACAATCGCTTCTCCCTCTCCACTGTTTTTAAGTCATTGCTTCCTATTATTTTGTTATTAAATTACACGCAATTGCCTTTGGCTTGCGTGTGTGTGTGGTTGATTTTTATGACTTGAGCAGAGTTCAAAGTGACTGCCTACCGTCTAACTACCCCATCTTCATCATTCCCCCCCTCACAATGCCATTAAAAGTTGATTTCATTTTATTAAATTTGCGCGGTTTTTCTGCTCTTGTGATTTTTTGTTGTTTATTTCATTTGATTTTTTTCTATGCGATGCATTCAAGTCGTTGACAGCGTGCTTAATTTTTGTTTTTTGATTTATTTTACCTGGAAGTCACTTAAGGTTGAATTTTAATTTGATTAAGTGTTGTAAAATGACGTGCCAAAAGTGTTGTGTAGAGTATAGAAGGGAACAATGGTTTGTTATATGAATAAGGTTATTTTTATGGAACATCCTCAGGGTTATAAAACGGTTTTAAAATCTGTTGCAATGCATCTCAAGTTAAAAGTTGAATTAATTAAAGTTTAAAATAAACGAAACCCATATAGAATTTAGCAGAGATCTGGCAAGAGATATATATATATATATATATATAAATATAATATGGTACAACAAAATTATAAAAGCGCTTCGAACCTTTCTAAACTATCAGCAAGTATGTAAAAATCTATTTCGTAAATTTTTGCCACACAGTAAAAACTTTTACATTCTAAACTTTTGACTCTTAAATGTTTCGTTTGACTCCTTCCTTGTTGGTAAAAAGTTGATGATTGCGTCAGAATGAAAAGCAGTCGTTGTGTATTTTAATGAAACTCTGGAAATTTAACTAATAGAAATTTTCACTTTAAAGCAACAACTAATTTTTGATTTTAATGTGAATTCTTTTATAAATTCTTACGCATCTTGGTAGGAAATTAACTTATAAATCTTAAAGAGCCACACGCTCCATTCATTTTATTTCGATTCGAGGTGCCGTTCCCTTTCAGGTTTTTTCATTTGGGCTAGAGAATTTAGTCGATTATCTTGTATCTTGTATCCTAAACAAAGGCCGACAATTATCTTAATGCCAGGTGCAAGAAATTAATGTGCTGTAAGCACATTTCAGCACAATACTTCGTATAACTAGCGCATGCTATGGTGTCTGCAAGGGGTCGGGTGGACGTTAGATGACGATGTCGCACTTAATCTGCGATAAAGACGGGCGTCCTTTTGGCCTAGGCAAAAAAGGTATCTGCAGACAAATCGCTGCCTGGCCCTGGGCAAGGGGAGAAAGTGCAGAGTTGTGCAGGGGGAGCGGGTGTGGGCGGACAGACCATTATAAGAACTCGCTGTGGTCCCTTTTTTTGTGTTGTTGTTTCTGTTGTTGTTGTTGTTTCTGTTGTTGTTGTTGTTGTAGCTGGGTGTCATCTATTTGTATTTTTATGTGCTTAATGTCAACGAAATAATTGAGTAACTCTGTGGCGTAGGTGTGTGTAAAGGTGTGTAGCTGTGTGTAGCTGTGTGTAGCTCTGTGTGCCCGAGCCGGAAAGAGAAAAAGCAACAAAGTGCAGGCATATCACATGAATAGTGAATGGGGGGCTTGTGCTAGGGGAGTGGGTTACTTTTGGACATTTGGGCTGCTGACAGCTTGACTGAAATGGAAAGTTAATGTTTATTCCATTTTTATGTCCAGGGCTGGTTGGCAGATACCAGAGGGGACACGGTGGCAGATTGTAAATCGTATCTCTATTTTGATGTTTCAGCGCTATTTCATGTTTTGTGCAGAAGGTAAAAAGTTAAAAGCAAATGCTTTTGATACATATTCAATGGGGGTAGAAAATAAATAGTGTAAATTACAGAAATTTAAAGGGAATTCAAAGAGATATTTATTGCTAATTATAGAGTGAAATGGGTTCAGATAGACGGAAAGATTATAATTACATTAAATATATAAAGTCTTATTTCAGGTCGTTTTTTTTTTTGGGGATTTTTAGTTAAGCAGAAGAGAACTATATACAATTTTTTTTATAGAATTTTAAACACATGCTATTGTGAATTTTAGAACCGAAAATATCAAGTTCTATTTTTATATGATCCCTTATCTGGCTAATATTAGAGTTATTTTAAAGTTGTAATATACTTAATTTCAGAATAGAGAACAGAAATAGAGCTTATATAAAAACTTAAAATATATTTTTGGTGGGATGTTAATCTGCTAAAGTGAGGCGTAATTTCGTAAATATAGAACTATCTAGGTTAAAACTTTGTACAAAGAAAATCGAAATATGGTCATAAATTAAAGTTATATTACACAATATATTGCGAATTTTCAATATGAAAATCAAACATTTATTTATTTTTATATTAACTTATTTATTTTTGTGTCCAACCAAGTATTTAATTAAAAACAAGTAAGAGGTTCTGGTCGAGAGCTCGCGACTAGGGAATACCCTGAACCCTCTTTGAGGTGGTAGCGGGGAGGTGGCGATAGGTCTAAAATGAAAGATACTTGACATATATATAATATTCTAGAAGCAACATATCAAGTTTGGTGACTCTAGCTCATAATATTTACCCAATTTGCTCAAAAAACAGGATGTCGATATTGATTTTTATCGATTGCTTGGAAACGGGGCAAGTTATCGAATATCGGAAACAAACTCGATCTGCGTAGGCACTAGGAGGACCTACAGCTAACATTTCAAGTCTCTAGCTCTTATAGGTTCTGAGATCCTTGCGTTCATGCTTACGGACAGACGGACATGGCTAGATCGACTCGGCTACTGATGCTGATCAAGAATATATATACTTTATGGGGTCGGAGATGCTTCCTTCTGCCTGCTACATACATTTGCATTTTGCACAAAGACAATATACCCTTTTTACCCATTTTTAATGGGTTCAGGGTATAAAAATACAAAAATTAAAATCTAAAATATATTTATTATCTTTAGCTATATAACAGTTTTAAATACCTTATACTTTAATCTTCTTTAGTCTGCATTAATATTAGTTACTTTTTTTAACCTGATATTTCTGATTTCTGATATTTGAAACTAATCTTATTATGTAGCCTACTTCTTATATTCTTTCAAAATAATCCAACTTTGTGCAATCGAGTTTTTTTATAGCTTCTGTTTGCTGTTGGAGTTAGCTTTTTATATGCGAAACAAAACTCTTTGAGCCGCTTTTAGGCTTTATGTCTTTTCAATACATGCGAAACGAGTAAATTTTATGGTCACAACAGCGGTCCACCTGTTTGGCATGCACAACTAGTCGAAAACAGTTTTCCTAGCTTTCTCTCAAGTGGATTTTTTTCTCTCTACTTTTTCTCATGTTCACAGATATTATATTATTTCTGTTGGCATGGTGCGTGGCAAAACCAATTTTCTCAGCGCGCCACTTGCCGCTCTTTTTGGTAATATGACCATTTTATGGTCCACGCATGTGGTGTGTATGTGTGCGAGTGTGTGTTGGTGTGTAGGTGCTAAAGCTAAACACGTACTAGCATGCCCAAAGGTAGTGGCTGCCAGCTCTAGGCAGCACCACCTGCCTGCGTTTTCTTTTTTTTTTTTAATGAAACAATCTCAGCAAATATGATATTTTGTATGCAAACATGCAAAATATTGCCTGCGCCTGGGTCCGGGCCCAAAGCGTACTCGTAAAACGAAATAAGCCATGCGCCTCAGCACCACAGCAGCTCCCACCCTTCCCTGCTGAGCCGCCCCTAGAAAATAGACCTAGCGCTTGGTTGGGCTGCGGGTGCTCCCCTACGGCGCATCTTGTGTGGTTGGGTGGCTGCGTCTTACGTCAAAAGACAAACAAACAAATATTTGCGCTGACAATAAGCTGAGTGGAGCGCAAAAAATAAGGGAATTAAATACAGTACTCGGCTGTTTTATGAAACGAATTCTCCACGATTCCGACAACGTTTCAGCTAGGAGGAAAAATGTTCATTTCGCAGTATATTTTACTGTAAAAAACATTAAAAATGTCTATAAGTAATCAGATCCTTTTTATATTCATTCCATTATAATCCCAATTCGCCGTTGAATTTAAGACAAAAATGACACCCAGAACAACCCCAAACGAACCCAATCAACTCAGCGCGCTGTGAAGTGCAGAGAAAGGCGCAAAGCTGCCACTTGCCTTGCCTGCTTTTTCAATACATCAACGCATTTTGAGCGGCTTTTATGAAAATTTTATGTTCTTAGTTGCCGAACTCCAATTGTCAGCTGCATTTCAAATGAGGCCTCAGCGAAATAAACCCTTTGATAAGTAAATACAAATATACATATGAAATTCTTTTTTGTCAACTTTGTTCCTCAAGTCATGTATGTATGCATGGATATGCACACACACAGACACATGGACACGTGCACATACACATACTTATATATTAAATATGTATTGTATATCAATAATTCAATATTTATTTTCACTTTTGTCGCTTTTTTTCATTTTGTGCTCAGCCGTAAGTCGTAACAAGGAAATTTAATCTTTTTCCCTTACACATTTCTCCACCTGCTGGCAAAATGTTATTTTTTTTTTTTTTGGTGTTGCTTTCTTTGAGGAGCGCTGAAACCCAATTAGTTGACGACAACGTTGACGTTGAAATTTGACATTTTTGCTGGCAAAGCAGCAGAAGCGGCAGCAATTGAAAATTGAAGTCCAAATTGTATTTATAACGAAACGAAATGGGGAGAACATCAATATTTTTTCTTTCTTTCTACCTGGTCCACTCCTGTTAAGGGATGAGTTTTAAGTTTCTCGTGCTGGGCAATTGATAATCAAATCACTAAAAAAAAATGCGGTTATCTATATATTTAGTTATGTGTGTGTGCCTTAGATTTACAAGGCCTAAAGGGACGACATCAATGATCTAAGGATGAGTTGGCAAGACAACACATATAACTAGAGTAGGAGAGTGGATGACTGTTGTGAACATAATGAGATTCTAGTTAGCAAACAGGAGGTTGATTGGAGAGATGTTGATAGATACCTTGATTTACAGATAGGAGAGGGATAAGAAAAATTTGATTTAATATAATGTATAGATAACAAAAAAATATGAGGTACAGAAATGGATAGTGCAGAAAATATATCATTTTAAAACAGTTAAGATTTCTTTATAATATTTATTACATGGTTACCGTGTTGCATTTCACCCTTTTCTTAATCTCTTTGAGTTCTTCGTTTCCCTTAAAAACTTTTCTTTTCCTCATCTTCCTTAAATATATTTCTTTATTGCCTACTTCTCACCTAAGTATTTATCGTAACTTCATCTCACTTAAGCATTATGACCTTACGCCTTGAATAAAACAAGCTTCGTTTAAATATAATATGTGTGTTAAATATACGCTTATGTAAATGCCGTTCTCCTATCTCTATTTTCATTAAATACCATATAATTTCCTCAACAACTTTGTATCCACTACCCCGCATCCCCTCATACCACCCTCTCCGAAACTATTTACCATAGTCACTAATTACAATTGCGCGCTGTCTTGGCCTTTGGCCGGCCACATTTGGACAGAGGCTGGCGCTGTATATGGACTTCTTGTAGCCCCCAAGGAGTCCAGTTCGTTTGAGTCCCATTCCGTTAGGTTCGGTGCCATGCCGTTCGGTTCCGTCCAGTGTTGGGCAACTAAGCTGTCAACAAATTAACTGTAACGCTCTGAGCAGCTCCGACATTGTGCCCATGTTCTGTTGCCTAGTTGCTGGCTTGGTCGCTCGGCCGTGCACATGTGTCGTAAATTGCATGCCCCAAAGGAGCTGCTAAAGCGACAAACCGACCAACCAACAGCCCCCCAACAAAGCGACAAAACCGACCAGAAAGCAACAACAAAGCGACAGCAGCAGCTGCTACAGTCGCTCCACATGAATTGAACAATTAGCAAAATTGCTCAGACCCCAAAAACAGAAAAATAAACTGCCAGATGATTTAAATTTCTTTTCTTCTCAACTTTTATATACCCATACACTATCATTGGATAGTATACATTTCTGGCTAAACGTGCAACTCAGGCATTTCTATTACCAACTTTTGTTTGTCAGACATGGCTATGTTTCTAAAAGCTCGATTAAGTTCTCAAAAACTTTCATATCAACCTTTTGGGGAATCCACCTTCCTGGGTGGGAAATGTGTGTTTTTAAAGTTGTAAATTCAAACAATTAATTCGAATGAATTAAATTATGAATAAAGAATAATTAAAAATTTATATTAGCATTTTTCTTATACTGTTGCAAAAGTGTATTCAAAGCTCGGCGTACTACGTATAATTTTGTAAATGTAGTGTACCAATTTTATTCTTTTCATGTATTTCTGGGGCTGTTCAGAGTTAGGGGTGCGGGTTGGTTGTCGCTATAAACGATATACATTTTGTATAAATAACGGCGCTACGTGCGGTAATGATGCCGACACGTGACAAGCCAGCGAAAAGCAGGTAGACAAAAGGCGCTGAAATGAGATATTTTTGGCGAATATTTATTATGGCGTCCGGGCAGGTGTATAAATTTGCATGAGCTACTGCGATGCGTGCGTGTGTGTATGTGTGCGCGCAGGTGTGTAAAAGTATGGCCAGAGGGAGGGCGAGTAGAAAACAGTTCACAAAGCACTGCATAAACAAATAAACAAACAAAACATAAATTTTTGCACACAACACACGCACACACACACACACACACACACACACACAGATATACATAATGTGTAGGTGTATGCGGGTGTTACGCCCCACTGTGTGGTGCGGTTCTCCTTATGCCTGGCACGTTTCTTGGCTGTCGCCGTTTCCGGCTCTGCTGACTTGTGCCGTTGCCTGCTGTGGACCTTGCGACTCCGCCGGGGCTTGACATTGGCTTTGATAACAATAATAATAATAAGAAGGTATAATAACAATCATTTTGTGCCCATAAATGCCGCTGCATGCCTCGACCCAGTCCTTGGGCCCACCTGCCCCAACCGCACCCAAAAGCCACCCATGAGAAACTCTCTTAAATTTTTTATATTTTTTTATTGACTGACAGTTTTGTTGGAAAATTGGTTTATTTATAGCAATATTTTTATTTTTATTGTTGCGGCACATAAAACATTTTCAAATTTTTTAAAAAAGAAATAAATAACAATATGTTGAAGAGTCCACCCATCAGACAGCAAGAGATTTCCAAGTGCAGCAGCTGAGGAATATAAAAACAATTTATTGTTAGCCACGAATTGTTATTGTTACTTGGAAAGACTTAAGACTAATCAAATATCTTTTATTTTTTATCTCTTTCTTGCAGCTACACATGTGCTGATCGAAACGCATAAACTGCTGCAGAGATAGATGAGAAAAACAAAAACAACGGTGGGAAATTATGGCGATATTTAATAACGTGAGTAGCGTTTTTTATGGCTTGATTAAATACTTAAAAACTCTTTTTGATGATTCTATAAAGATATGCAGTTTTTATTTATAAATAAAAAGAGATGTAAACATTAAAAAAGTATAATATAAATAACAAATTACGACGTTTATGCGATGAAATGCATGATATATTTTCTTATCGGCGAAATATATGCCTGTGCTCTTGAGCCTTTCTTGTCTTCGAATAATCATTTCCGGTTTTTAAGGAATATGAATTTACTATACAACACAAAAACTAATATGCCCCTGGAAAGAAGCTCATTTGCTCACATAATATACTTTTTAATTGCATAGCAGAGGTATAATGATTCAATAAAAAGAACAAATTCTATATTTGCGCCAGCATATTGTGTATTCTGCTGCGATTTTGATATATAAGGAAATTTTTTCCATACAATTTGCTGTTTTTGCTATGTTTAGCAATATATTCTTGAATACTTATTTAGGTGATTTGAAGGCTGTTTTCTTTTTATTAGTAAAAATTACCTCACATGTTTGCGTTCCTTTACTAAATAATTCCTTTATTCAGCTCTGTGATAAATTATTCAATACTTAACGAGTAGAGTAAAACAAAGATAATAAGAAATGAGTCACATTTTGGAGTGTTTTTTTGGAGCGACTAAGACGAAAAAACCTTCAAATTGTTCATAGTTTACGCCTACAATTTCCAAATGGTACAGGCGAGCACTTCTTCGAAAAAAAAAACGTTGCTGGTTCAATCAGCTTTTTTCTAATTTGTTTTAAGCTGAAGGTTCTACAGTTAAGTATTTTTCATGGCAACTATTAAAATTTGCTAACCACCCATATTTCACTCGTGCGATCCACCGTCAATAAATCAAAAACGCTACGCAATGTTGTTGTCCAATGAGCCGCAGCACATTTTGCATATCGCATGATGTCCGGTTTTTGGGACGCACACACACTCTCGTTCCGCTGTGGTCTCATTTGTCAAGTGGTGCCAGATCTTTTGCCACATAACTGAAAGCTATCAAATCGCTGCCAGTTGAACGTATGATTTGGCCATTAGGCAAAAGGAAAGCAAAGCTACGTGCCAATGCAAAATCGAGTCGGATTTTCCAAGTGTCTAGACTTTTCGTACGATTCCAGTGCAAATACAGTTCTTCGGGCCCTCCTATTTGCATAGTCGGGCGGTCGTGGAGTAGGAGGGGGTGGAGGGGGGAAGTCGAAGGGTGGCAGTTCGCAATTACTGCCGAGCGTATTGAACAGCTTCTGTTTTATGGGCAGCGCCTCCATTTGCCAGCCATAATAGAAGGCTCTGTTCATAAAGTAATCTCGACTGCGCCTTTGTGTGCGTTATATGCGGGCTTTAAGCAGCCCCCTTTCACCCCGCCCATGCCTCTAAGAGTTGTAACTTTTGTTCGACGCCCGGACATGTGAATATCAAGGATATCAGCTGGCACAAAAGGCAACAAATTAAACGGTTCTATTTGCAAATGAATTGTGCGTGTCTGTACTGCGTAATTTTGCTGGAAAACTTTGCAATACACCCATGTAATATACACTTAAAGAAATATTCCTTGTCAGTATGATCAAATTCTTTCTAAGCTGTGTTTAATTTTTCGGAAATAACTTATGAATCGGGCTTTATTTCGTAATTGCCACTGAGAATAAGCAACTTGTAATAAGAATTTTCTAACCTAAAACAAGGGCCAAGCTTTTTCAATGGAATACATTAGGATAGAAAGGAATAGAATGAAATACAATCTAAAATAATTTAATTATCAGGCTAAACATACATTTCCATCACTGTATTGTTAAGAATGTAAAATTTTGAGGACTTAATGAAGTTCTTTTACTTTTAAAATCAGTTTCTTAGGCTTGAACAAAGTTTCTTTAGATGGAATACTATAAAATTTATTTAAACGAAAAATAAGATTCTCCGATTAGAACCAACTGAAATTTGTATATGAAGAATTTTGTGTTTTGTTTGTCTTAAGAATTCTGCTTGGGTTTTTACTCACACGAATATCTAAGAGGATTTGTATATTAAATAATTGACAATATATGAATATTTTTTATACTTAGAAATTTGAAATCTTAATAAGTTCTTTAATTTACCAATCTCATGCTCATAACAAGGTTTGGCAGCGTTTGTGCTTGATCTGCGCACAACGTGCCTGACTATTTCTCTGAGTGTAGCCCGCTAGTTCTCCTTTATCTCTAATGTGTTGTAAAATGTTGGGGATAACCCAATAACTAGGCAAATAGACACACACGCGCACACTCTTGAAACAGAATAAGTAGCTGCTATAGAAAGGAAACGAATTGAAAGCAAAGGATTCTAGTGTCTTTGTGTGTGAGTGTGTGTCTTTTGTGTGTTTGTGTGCATGTGTGTGCTGAACTTTTGTGTGGGCTTCTGCTTCTGCGGCATTTCATACGCTCAATTGCTGTTGGTTAGCCAACACTGGCAGCGTGTCCTGGTCGCCAGTCAATTGAAAATGAAATTGCTAAAACTTGGCAAGTTCTTCCCATCCCGCACCACTCTGCACCTGCCTCCCTCTTGATCTCACTCCCTCTCTCTGCTGTGTGTGTGCCTCAAAGCACAACGTGCGGACAAGCATGCATAATGAGCTGCAGGAGCGGCTCCTTGAAACCGGCCCCGTCTCATGCCCCACACCGCGCCTCGCTTTTGGCATGCGGGCAAGTTACCTCAGCAAATTAATACTAACAGACGCGCAAAAGTATGCAACATCAAATGGCCCAAGCGACGTGCCACCAGGTTTTATGACACGGCAAAAAACTGAGGTGGAGCCGGTTGCTCTCCGGAACCTCTGTTGGCTCGTAAAGTTGCAACTGCAAGCTGCAGGGGACACATTTTGGGGCAACATTTCGCTGCTGCTGCTTATCACTTGACACGTTTTGTTGTCGTCATTTTATTTCTCTTTTTTTTATAGATTTGTTTGCATTTGTAGCCTCCCCCCTTTTTTTTTTTTTTTTTTTTGAGTGCATTTGCTTGTTGCGCTTGGCGTTGACTACGCAGTTTACAGATTTTTACGATTCAACTCGCCAAATTTATATTTTGTTCTCGATGTTGTTCTTGTTGTTGTTGCACATGTGCGAAAGTTTTCATTATTGTCACAAAGTGACAGATTGTTCGGTTATAGATATATAGAGAGGGGTTTCATGCAGGCGAAGTTAAAAGGGATTAAGCACATAAAAATGCAGACATAATGCGACCATATTATGGAACTCCAACAAGAAGTGGGTTTTTACGAGCACCTCTTTTTTCACTGTTAGTGGACCTGTGGGATTTGGTTCGAATGGTGCTTTGACTCGAATTTTATGAGTATTAAACCTGATGCACGGTTAAGGCTATGATATATGAAAAAATCCTGAAGGTATGACGGTGAAATATATATAAAAAGTAAAGATACTTCACTTTATGGATACTCAAATTAAAATAAGTTCAATAATCAAAGTTCAAAAAGGGGATTGCCTAATATTAAAATTCTTTCAGACAATTTATTTTTTGAATTAAATTTAAATTAAGGGTAATAGTACGCGAGTCTAAAATTAATTATAGAAAAGATACATAAATTTATGGCAGATACCCAAATTTAACAAAAATCGAAATCAAATTCCCAATAATGATTGCCCAATTTTAAAATTACTTTTAGAAAATTTAAAGGCTTACAATAATGTCACATTTAGGGACACAAGTAAGCGAACAAATATTAAATTGTAGATTAGATAAGAGCTAAAACTCATATAAAAGAACGACCTGTTCTGCATAGTCTCCGAGATAAAAAAAATATATAATAAGGAACTCGAAGTGGAAATCCAGCAAAAACTATTTTATATTATAATATTATGCCATAATGTATCATTAATGGGAGAAATATATATGTTCTTGTAGTGAAAAATAGGTACTTTGCATCGAATTTAATTAGCTTTAAACATTATGTTAGTTATGGCTATGATATAAAAAAAGAAGAAGTTGCCTTATGACAGACCAAAATAAAGTCTCTGATTCACAAAAAAAATTATTCCAAACAGTAAAGAAGCAAAAAACTCGAAAAAGTAATCCTACAGAGATACTCCCTTATTTTGCCATAATGTGTCCCCGCATTGATGAACCACATGAATGAATATACAGTCCAATCTGTTGCCCGACTGTTTGCTTGCAAACTACTCTACTATTTTAAAAACCAACTTCATGTTTCGCCTTTTTGCGCGGATAACAATGTTATGTAGCTGTTATATGAAATATTGTTCGGAAAAAGAATTGTGTTTTTTAAAAATTATATGTTTTTAAGTTAGTTTAATGTTTTTGTTTAAAGATATTTTAATGTTGGTTAAATAAGAATAAAGTATGACGATATATTAAGTTATCTTATCTTATGCTAACTCTTTTTAAATATCGATAAAGTGTTATATTTATAACAGAAAAATATATCTCATGTGTGTTAAACTTGTAATAATGTCCATATACATTTATTCTTCTTAAACGTTGTTTTTATGTCAGAATAATATATCTGTTTTGTACAGAGTTTGTATATGAAAACTAAGTCTGCGGTCTGTGGTCTGTGCCTCTGTCCTTCCAATTGTAGTCAAGCCTTCTACTAAATATTCTTTTTATTGAAATATTTACCCTTAGTAAATAACTATTAGAACAAAACCTAGTTGTTAATTAGAATATTTTATAGCTTATTTTTTTACATACACAAAAATGCATTCAACTTTTAAATTAAACTTACCATATCATGGATGAAAATATGTATTTCAAAGGCAGCCTCTTAACATTCTATCTGTGATCAAAGCCTTCACTTTTCCTTGTTTATTATTGCCAGTCTTTCATTTGTTACGTTTGCTTTGTCTAAAATAGATAAATGAAAAGAGCGAAAAGCAAATAAGTCTCAATTTCTCAAATTTAATTTGATTTATTGCTGAAATAAAAATCACAAGAAATTGTTTGATTTTTTTTTTTTTTTTGCTTATGCGTGTGCTGAAATGTGATTTTAGTCTTTCACAACTTACATCAATTTTGCTGGTTTTTAAATTTTATCACAAAAATAAATATATTATCATAATCCTGTTTTTTTTTGTTATCTCATATTTTTGCAAAAGCTGCCCCGTAAAATGTTCAACAATTTTCTGCAAATATTTTTCGTGCACTATTTGTGTCATTTTTTGTTTTTGTTCGTTTGTTTTTGTTAATTTTGTGTTTGGCTTTTTATTTTGCGCATAGAATGCGGCAATTTGACATTTGCATTTCGGGCCATTAAAACGAGCCAAAAATATGCCAGTGCCCAAAAACGTACATGCATTTGGAAATCAAACATAATTTATTTTTTAAGCTAAATCGAATGGAAAGCTTAATTTGCATGCGTCATTTAGGCAATTCAAATGCTCTGTAGTTGTGAAAAGTGATATTGCGGGTATGATAGAGAGTAAGAGCTTAGATCAACCACGACCAAAAAGCGACTAACAAAATATCATATCCTAATTGCCTAATTTTATATACCTATCTATGTGTCTCTTTTGTTGGTTCTTTATAACAAATTCTGGAACTCGGGGATATGATTTTTACCTTTCTGACGAACCAAAAAAAATGTTGTATATCACATAACTATGTAATCGCGCATGAATCAGTTCATTTTCCATAAAACTTTATTTGAAAGGTTTAACTGCTTGGGCTTGGCAATGAAATATTATGACTAAAATAATTGATTTACTCTCTATATTCGCATTATTTTATATGTCTTTTTTTCCTATTATAAGCTACGGATCGCGTATATGTAAATCGAAGTGGCGTAAAACTTTATTTGAAAGGTTTTACTGCTTAGCGCGGGTAATCAAATATTATGACTAAAATAACTGAATAGCTGTCTATGCTCCTTTTTCTTTCATAAAGCATTGACAAAAAATTTTTTTTTTTAATATTTAGTAATAATTTCTGCAACTTCTGCATATTAATCTTTTTATTTAATATGCCCCTAAACGACCTATTCAATTTAAGGCTCTATTAGAAATAATAGCTTTTAATTCGATTTGTGAACACTTGTAGTTTATAAAGCTAGAAAATCATTGAAATAATTTTATTTTCACAAACAATTTTTTTTTTGTAAATTGTGATTGCGCGCACAACATTTAAAATATTTTCCCCAAACTTGATATTCGATTTTAAAGCATATGTATATGAAGATCTTTCTAACAATTTTTGGTTCAGAAAATTCTCCTAGATATTCTCTAAAATTAATTATCTTAATACAGGGCATAATTCAGTCGAGCACTCTCACAATGCACTTGATAACTTTGACGTACATTTTTGTCGCTTCAATATGAGCGATAAATCAAAAGTTAAAAATTCCATTTGCTAAAATAAAAAAAAAAAAAAAAAGGAAGCGAACGCTCACAAATTAATCAGTTTCGATTTCGGCACTTGCGGTTTAATTGGCCATTGGGTGGCACACCCTAACGATTTGTGTGTGTGTGTGAGTGTGCGTGTGCACACATAAAAATTTATCACGCCTCCAACTGTGGCAAGGACTAGGACTCCGCCTAATTCAAACATTCGAATTTACGTTAAAACCTCATAAAAATTCGCGCGCCAAAAAAAAATAAGAAAGTGCCGTTATGAAGTTCATTCAGTTGTTGATGGGGTGTGTGTGTGTGTGTGTGTGTGTGCGTGGGCGTGGGAAATGGGTATGGCGACGGGAGTGTAGGCTGGTATGTTTATACTCACATGAACTAAGCAAAGGAGCAGTCGCTATCAGCAGGCAGCATCCTGTGGCGTTGCTTTATAATATATAAAAATATATATGTTTTTTCCCACGCTGGCTTTTGTCCCTTACATATCCGCCTTGGCAGCGCAGCTGGGTGAGTGTGTGTGTCTGTGTGCGTTTGTACTCTGTCCGTGTCCTGAGCGCTTGCCACGTTTGCCGTCTAAACGATTTACGACAATTTTGCCAACTGCTTTGCCGCACACATTTGCAATATTGTTTCTACTAAGTGTGCGTGTGCCCGTGTTTGTGTGTGTGTGCGTGTGTTGTATCTGTGTGTTATTAGCATTAAACAAAACCAACACAAGCACACGCACATACACATTTACAGTTGCAAAAACAGCAACGAATGCCGCACACGTTCGTTTTTATTATGTTAAATGTCTCCTGGGGCCAAGCAGCAGGACACACACACACACACACACAGCCATTCTGGCGCCACAACAACGGTAAATCGCAACGTCTGCTTTGCCTTTGCAACTGTCTGTTTTTTTGTGCAACTTTCTCGACTGTCTCTGCGTCTGTCACATTTCACATAAACTCAGCCTCAAACGCGCGCGCCAAAAAGTATGCAACACAATTCGCTCGCCGCACCAGCAGCAGCTGCCGCGACAGCAGTCGAGCGCTTCCCTTTTGCACCTGCCGCTTTTAGCACACAGCACGCCGCTCCACTGAAGACTGACGCGGCAATGCGCTTCAATCCGTGCGAATTGGCCAGCTTCGTCAAATTCACCCACACCCGAGCCAACTTAAACGCGACGCTGTGCCGAGCAAAGCCGAAAGCTTTTCCCTGTCCTGTGTTGAGTTGAGTTGAGTTTGACTGCAGCGACGCTTCGCTCTTTGCTGCGTGTGAGTTGAGTTTCCTTCAAAAAGAGTCCGCAATTCACTCTGCTCGTTTGTTGAGTTTCAGCTTTCAGGCTGCTCAAAGAGACGTTGAGCATGTCAGCGTACTGAGTTTTGAGTTTCCTGTACTCGATTCTCTTTGTAAGTTCTGCTGTTGAAAGAGCTGCTGAGCGTGCAAAATACTCCGCTTGAATTTGAGTTGAGTTTTGTGTTGCTTAAGCTGCGAGTCGCCTGGCCGCTCTTGAGCGTCTTTTAGCTAGCCTGACTACTGAGTCTTCTATGAGTAGCTCTTAATTGCATGAGTTTTCAATTGTGCATTTACACAGCTGCTATGAATCTTAAGTAATTTATTCGACTCTTATTTAGCAGCTCTTTGAGCAGCATAATTGAGAAAAATCTTTGAGTTGCAGCTTGTTTTAGTTATGCTCTGAGCTGCATTTATGAGTGAGTTTTGGCTACACTATGAATTGCATGTTTAAGTGAGCTACATATTGCTATTTTATGAATGTTCTAAAGTTGGCCTTAATTACAAAATATTAACAAAGGCATATTTTCTTCATGTTTAGGAATAATTTCAATGCTTAAAATACAAGTTTTCAAAATTAAAAAATTCATTGGATTTTAAAATTAATTTCATTTATTTATTAAATTATTTTATTTTATTAATTTAGTTGAAGTTTGAACCTTGCTTGAGTCAATTGCAATTTGGACGGCTTTGCAATGTTGCTCAAGCTGAGCTACTTTCGTTCACCCCCATTGAATGCTCTCTTCATGCTGTGCTCTAAACTCTCTTTGCCCACACTTTTGGGGCAATCCAGAATTGAGCTGTTAATGCGACTCCAACGGCAGCATTTTCGTAGCTCTCTTTAGGTCACTTGAGTGTCGTCCTTCACTGAGTGGTTTCGCGCTCTTTGCTTGGCAAGCTTTCGAGCAGGTTTCGTGGGGCTTCGTTAGCGCTTCGTTGCTCGCACGAAAAACTCACCACAGTAGCTTGCCGAATGCGTTTATTCGCTCAGGCTGCTCGTTGAGCCTCGGCTGGCACACAAACACACACACACAGACCCACTCACACTCGCACACACACACCATCTGCTCGCTGCGGCTGGTGTTGAGCCTTGGCCAATCGTAAAAGTTTTGTACGTATTTAGTACAATTTCGGGATTTGGCAGGATGTAACCAGCCTGTAAGAAACTGAGCGCGCTGTGTGTGACACAAAAGAAATGAAATAACAATCAAATACAACAAAAAATTGTTAAAAAAAAAAGTTTTAAAAATTTCCAATAAAATACTAAAAATATACAAAAATAAATATATTATGCATAATATATAAATACTTGTGTTTTGTTGAAGAGTTTGAATTGAAAACGTCAACATCTTCGGCTTTGCCTCGGTTAATGCTCGTTACACACCAAACCGCCCCAGCCCGCCTCAGCTCCCCTCCCGTCTTTCAACGCATGCCACGCGTCGCGTCGTGTTTACCGCGTGCCGGTTAACGGTTCTTATTTGTTTGCGTTTTTTTTAGTTTTTTAGCTCAAAGTGCGGCAACAGCTAATTAATGTTTGCATTGAATTTGAAGCGCTTTAAAAACTGGTAAAAAATTAATTTAAAATTTTGTTTTAATTTATAGCAGAAAAACAGATCTTTGTGTGTGGCCTTAAAATGTCGTTTGGGCTTTAGATTATTAGGCATGGCAAAGGATTTGCTTATGCAATGCTAAAATAGAGTAAAAAGTCTTATAGAAATTTTACAAAAAAAAAAAAGTAAAATAAAATAACGAACCCAAAAAAGTGGCTTCACAAAATGAAACGATTTTCACAGCAATTGACATGGGGCAAGGGTCGCGTCAGGGGCGTCGTGTAATGTGGGAGGGGAGGTTGGAAACTAACCCAAAATCAAAATCTGTTGTGTTTGTTTTTGTTGTTGTTGTTGTTGTCCTATGTCATTGTCCTGCCACAGTAGCTGCTGCTGCTGCTGCTGCTGCTGTTGCTGCTGTTGGTCCCGGGTAATAGTGTCGTTTCCTTTATTTGTGCCCGCATTGACTTTTATGTTACCTTCTTCGCCTTTTTTTTCACTGCTGGTGCTGCTTCTTCTGCTTGCCCGACGACGCACACACAATTGAAAATTCAATTGATTTACAAAATGAAGTTGCTTTGCACTGAGCGTGTGTGTGCGGGTGTGTGTGAGTGTAAGTGTATGTGCGTTTTATTTTTTATCTATTTTCATTTTGGCTTTTACGAGCGGTACAACAATTTTGAGCTGCTCTCCTCGGGCTTTTGGCTTAAAGCAAGCGTTAACAGTTTTCCACTTTGTAGTTAGGCTAGAGGCGTGGCACAGCGTTTGACGCCCAAACTTCCTGGCTTTGTTTTGGGCAGCGCAAAACAAGCGTCACGTTTGCGGCGACTGCGACTGATGGTCACTGTTGTGCATATGTGCGACTGTGTACATGTGTGTGTGTGTGTGGACTGCGGCCTAAATCGTTTTTGGGCGAAGAGCTGTGATTTTTTGGGCGTTTTTTTTTATTTGTTGGTTGGGCAAAGGCATTGAGATGTTTGCTCTGGACATTGTCCTCAAGTTTTGTGGGACAGGCAAGCGAAAAGGATGCGCCAGAAATTGACACAGTTAGGGTTTTTTTGGGGTAGCTATATGGGCCCAGTAAGTGAATTTCCAGGCAGTGAATCGTAAGTGTAACTATCCAATGGGAACTTGCCCGAAAAAAGGACGCTGGCATTTTTGATAGATGGCTTTAAGCTGAATCGACTGTCAAATGCATTTTTGGGCTGACAATTGAAATTTGTCAAGCTAAGCTATATAGAGGATTTAATTCAGATTAAATTTCAGTAAAACTCTGTTTTATGTGTCCGAATTTTTCGCCGGCCCCAAAAGGCATGCTATGAAATTGGTTGTGCAGTTCGTGCTCTGAAATTTGAAATTCAGCTCTATTTCTGCACATAAAATAAACTCGTAAAATTATTTTTATAATTTTTATTATCGACAAGAGCTCACACACGCAAACTGACCTATCGTAAATTATGTGTATTATCCATATGTCAATTTTCTGCCAAATTATATTTCGAGGCAAAAATTGTGCTGTGTTTTGACATTTGAACCCTTTGAATGTCATAATGCCTATTGATTAATGCAGCTCAACAAGAGGTTTACGCCCATTTCTTAGCACGTCATTTAATACATACATATAAGGTACACTTTTAAGAGAGTGAAATAACTTAAGCTGCTCAAGTTTTTCTTCAGAATCTTACAGAAATAGTTAACGAGAGTTTCACACACTTCAATAATTCACGAACTCTTAAAACTTCTCCAGCGAATTGATAGAGCACGCTGAAAAATAGGTAATTTTTCTTCTGCCTTTGCGTTTGTAATATTCGATCTGCCTTCAAGAAGTTTGCTTATGAATCGCATCAAAGGCAACAAATTAAAACTGCAAATGCTCGCATTTGGTCCTTTTTCATGTCCTTTGACAGCTGCTGCTGCTGCTACTTTGTAGCATACTTTTGCGCTGCTTTTTATTGTGTAGCATTCAGTGTCGTCCTTTGGAGCAACTGTTGTCCTTTTTTTTTGTTCTTTGTAGCCACTTTTGCAGCATTCGATTGTTTGCCATAGAGATAATTTGCAAAAGCAGCTCAGTTATGTTGTTTTACATTGTTAGTTGGTTTTAAAAGGCAAACAGCTTGCGTAAAGGACCTCAAGACTTAGGCGCCTGCTGAAGTAGTTTTACACAGTTTTACAGTTGTCAAGAGTTTCACATTTTTGATAAGATGCTTTTCGTGTTTTTTTTTTTCTCATTTGTCTTACAATTCTTAAAGCTGCATCAAAGCTATACACAACATGCTTAAAGCTCCTGCTCTCCGTCTTACTTCCGTCCTTCTTCAATCCCTACCTGCCCACATTCTTCATCTCATTTCGTGGCTCCCACAAGCACTTTGTTTTGCTCGTTTCGGTGTCAAGTGTTTTTATTAGACCCAACGCAGAAAAAAGAAAGAAATAAAGAAAATATGAAAAATATGTGGTAAAAAGAATATGGAAAAAATTGCAGCTACTAGAGTCGACAGCTGTGGCAACTACTTCCTCAGATCCCCGCCTACTCCTTAAGAGCTGACGCCCATTTTATCTTTATGCGCGTGTATGTGTGTTTCCTTTACCTTTATAAAAGCTGTTGCTTTTTCCTTTTCTATATGTGCTCTATCAAAGCAATATTTAAATGAAGTTTTGCGACATCTCGGGCAGATTTGAATACCCTGTGAATATTGGAAACCTGCAAAAGGGCTTATAAAGGTTTTGTGCAAATGTATGTAACAGGCAACAGACGGCAGCTTCAACCATTATATATATATATTGGCCAAGTTCGTATATAAATAGTTGTACAGAGTATCTACTAGAGTATCCACTTACGGCAAGAGCACTTTTACTTGTTGTATTTGCGTTTGGAATCCATTTTGGAAACACTCATAACACGCATACGACGTGTGTGACAGCTAAAGTTCTTCTTGCTGTCAACTTGAACCATTGCTGACATTCGTTTTTCTTTGTTTTATTGTATTATATGGTAACATATCTAGCGAGCAGTTGGCTTATCAGATGTCATTAGCCTAATTGACAAAAAGTCAGCAAGTTTTATGTGCAGTTCGTTTCGGGCCAAGTCAAGTTTATGTCAGCGTGAACGAGAAAGAAATATGAGTAAGAAATTTGATAAGCAATTGGATTAGATATGTTTGCTTTATATTTGCATATAGCTTGAGTAAATAAAATGCATGAATACGTTATTAATTAATTAAAACTATTAGGCATTTATGAACTCCAGTAAAAAAGCAGTCAAGCCAAGTCTGAAACTAATTAAAACAAATTGAATAGTATATGTACTGCTCCTTTGAGTATGAGGTTTTATTAGGCATCTCTAGAACGAGGCTAATCGGTTGCGAAATCCGGAAAGTAGAAAGAAAGTAAATATAGATTTGACATTGACACAGACCCTGGCAGCCAGTGATGTGTGAAAGTATTAAAGTAAAATATTCAAAAGTTTCTATAGGTCAATTTCTTGAGATTTCAAAGGAAACTTCCATTCAAATTACAAAAAAAAATGGTTTTTAATATTTAAACATAATTTAATTTGCTCTATCTAAGTACAATAATAACTCCCTAAGTTGCAGGTTGCAACTGGAGTCACCTGCAACTTAGTTCTGCTGCTCCGGCTAAACACAAAGACGATAAGGACGCATGGTTACAGCAGACACGTCATAAATTATACCATACCTATCGCCAGTCAATCTTTTTCTATTATAAATTCCAATTTAGCAATTTCTAAGTAACGTTTTGCAGCTTAGTTGCTAGTTGTAAGTAATTCAAAATTATCTTTGATCTGTTTGGCATATGCTGAGAGGTTTAGAGAGAATATAACATATATATATATATATATATATATATATATATATCTGTATATACATATATATGTGCATTTGTGGCCCTTGTCTTTATCTTTCTGCGATAATGACGGGCCGTGTGGCATAAAATCCATTAAATCAACTGGCAACGCGGGCGGCGGGCAGCTTGCACTTCAAGTTGGCAGCCCCTTGATACGAGTCGTTGTAGGCGGTTGATCGGCCACGCCCATGCAACTGTTCTGCTTGCTCTTGCTGCAGTTGTTGTTGGTTTTCTTGTTGCTGTTGACGTTTGCAATTGGTGTTGAAAACTTCGGTAGTGGAAATTGGGTAACGCTCAACGAGAATGACGACGACTGCAGTCAGCATTAAGTGTAGCCCCTCTCTCGCTTACTGCCCCACCCGCTGCCCTATCCCCTTCTTTCCGCCTTTCGCTCTCTATACCTTGCTGTCAGTAACAAAGAAAATTGTAATTTTGATGGAAAGGGCAGCGGGTTTTTTGGGGTTCGTGCCTGTGCTTACAGCAAAAGTGCCATGGCAAAAAAAAAAATCCAATTATTTTAAAACTTTTGACAACTGCAACAACAACAACAACAACAGCAACTCCAGCAGGCAACAATGCAAGGGCTATGAAAACAATAAGAAAAGCAACAACAACGCAAAAAAAAAACGAGATGGCAGCCATTATAACTTCACTTGAAAAGTTTAATTGATTTTTACAAGTGCATACAGAGCATAAAGCCGAGATGTATATACACACATATATACATATATATATGTTCCGCCTAGGCTACAGCTCTAGCTTGGCCACGCCCACCTGCGGCTACGGCCTGTTTGCTGAGTGCAGTTTACCAGTTCTTTTTTCCTACCTTTTTCCATGCTACCAAGTGGGCAGGTTCGCTCTCTCCTCCTGCAAGCCCATGTAAACAAAGTGGGTGCAAAAAAATAAATAATAATAAAAAGCGGCAGCAAAAGAAACAGAAATCAAAAGTAACAAAGCTCATGCAATTGCGCAGTGACTTTGTATTTACCTTTTGGCAGTGCTGCCAACCTGTCTGTCTAACCGTCCAATTGGGCTGTGTAGAAATTCGAGAAGTTTGCAGTTCGAGTGCCGACTTTGGAGGCATTTTAAGCTGAATTTAATTGCCAACAGTTGTGGCAATTATTTGTTGCTGTTCTTGTTGTTGTTCAGGTCGTACACTTTGTAGAGGTATCTAATAATAGGCCTTCAATAGCCTGACGCGTCTTGTGGCATGCCACTTATGCCAGTTTTTAGTCTGATTAACTTAATTGCGTGCAGCCAGAGTGCAAATTGGTTTCTCTCCACTTGCTCAGACCTGCAAACAAAATATTTATTCAAACTATATACGTTAGTTGCTAGAATATTGGAGCTTTGAGAAATTAGACGCCTTGAATGTCTGCTTATGGAATAGTTCTATAGAAATGAACCAAGTAGAAGTATGTTGGTAGAAATCGTGATGCCTTTCCAGGAATTGCATTGCTTTAATAACTGGTCAGCCTGGATCTTCCTTTTCTTTTGGCTGCCGACACATTCTTTGCCTGTTCCATAGTCTGCTTTCAACTTGAACTATTTCCATACCTTCAATTTACTTATCTTCGATTTTCGCAAATATTTTAAACATTTGTTCAATTTTTTATGCATAAAATATATGTTGGGTTTTACTCAGGCAAATGTTGGCTTTGGATTAAAAAGTTCGATAGATTGAAATTTGCATAAAAACCGCAACAAAACACAAACACACAAAGGTCTGTTGTTTCGTATTCATTTTACATCCTTTGTCAGCGCAAGGATGTCAGTGGAATTTGCCCTCACAACATGTCACTCTCTATTTGTTTTTGCAGGCGACTTAACACAAACGCATCAAATGACAACAACAAAAAGAAAATATTTATAAATCAATAAAAAATAAAGAAGGAAAATTAGGAGAATATAAAACTGCATATCTTTATATTGTTTAAGAGTTCATTTTTAAGTATTTAGTACAACTTTAAGCAGGTAAATTTTGTCGTATAGTAACAACAGCTTCCCTCCACATGGCAACAATATATGCTTACGATAATCCTGATGTTAAACCTGATGTCAAATGCGGAACAACGACAACATCAACAACACCAATTGGGGTACTGTACACAACTGAACCAATCAACGCATAATGTCCACAAATATTATCACA
This sequence comes from Drosophila littoralis, assembly GCA_018903485.1. NCBI lineage: Eukaryota > Metazoa > Arthropoda > Insecta > Diptera > Drosophilidae > Drosophila > Drosophila littoralis. Next base: position 5,182,906 of record JAEIGF010000059.1, on the reverse strand, counting down.
ATAATAATAACAACGATAATAATGCGTGAACAATGTGAACAACAACCACTGCGACAACGATTACAACAACAACGATGGGCGTGACACATGCGTTGAGCGCATGAATATTTTGTTTGTATTTTACTAATCAAATGCCGCCATATAATGCCAATAATGATGATGATGACATCGCATTTGCTAACATATCTTGTTATATCCGATGATTTTCGGCTTGGGCAAATGTATTTAACAAACGATTGAACAACCATTTTCCACGTGTTATCACAAACGTTCATACAACTAAATGCTATAAAAAAAAAAAGAATACGCACACAAAACCAAACTACACATACACACATATACACGAACACACGTGTAAAACGCTCCTTACAACACACTACCCAACACTGCTACACAACACTGACTCTCTCTTTTTGGTCAAACAGCGCGTGCAGTGTCGCTTTGACGTCGACAAAAACGTTTGAGAGAGAGAGAGAGCGCGTGAGGCGTGCGCGCGCTTCAGAGCATATCAGCAAAGAGAGTAAGTCTGATCGCACTGTAAGAGAGGGAAGAGAGAGAGCGCGCGCAGCCGAGAGCAATTTGCAGTATTAAATACTAGCATATTTCAACTTGTGATTCCCACTAGCTCTCGCTTAACTATTAAGCAGCCACATACCCCCCACCACCACCACCATATCAGCACGATCCACTCTCTCACACACTCTTTTTGGCATTAAATAAATAATGGGTCTGCAGATGGCAGCCAGTTTTGTTGCAGTCAACTTGTTTGCAGCCCTGTTGCTTATCTGGACACCAGCGACCGTCGATGCAGTCCGTGAGTACACTAATAAATACTACTACTAAATGGCAAATATATATATATATTTATATAGACTCTTAGGTATTTCCATTTGATATATTATACTTAGATTTAAGCGCACTTTCCAATTGTTCATGCAACACGTTGCACGTTGCAGGCTACTTAAGCTGCTGAGTCTCAGTTAAGTTCAATAAAGTTTCGTTTATGTCTTGACACTCGAGTTGATTAAGCTGTAGAGTCTGTCAGCAGTTGACGTGATTTCAGTTAAGTGGGGAATTCCATTTGGTTGAGGCAGCTTTTCTCAGAAAATAGCTTTAAATCTAACTAACACTATCAAAGTCCAAGTCAAGAAGAAACGAATTATAAAGTATAGACATGATTATCAACGAACATTTCAGATGGATAGATTTTATTAGATTCAAAACTATTACCGGAGTAATAAGTTATCTATGAAGGAATTTGAGTTTATTTGAGATGAATTAGTAAATTAAAATTATAGAAAAATAAAATTGTGCATTTACATTACGTGGGATTCCATCTGAGTCCTATTCCACTTTTCATTCACTTAGCTAGCTGAAAGATAAATTATGATAAGAGCTTGAAAAGGTCATAACTATTATTCACCTAATTATTATTAAAACTAAACTTAATTATTACTACCTAAATAAGTGAAAACAGAAACAATTCATTATTGATATAAGTATCGATATCTAGACATAAACATTTTTTAATATTAACTATTTGGGACTTTCAAGTGAAAGTTTTATATTATATTTCAATCAAATTTATTGTGCTATATTTATTTATTTTCAAATTTTTTTCTGTATTATTTATTCACTTGAGCGCAAAATATGTTGTCATAATTATTTTGATTTGATTTCTGATTAATCAATTGTGATCGATAAGTGTCATCGACTCAGAAAGTTGATATTGCAGCAGCAACTCACATTTAGAGATAATTTCTAATCGATTGTATTTTGATATACGTGGAATTTTCTGCAAGTATCTAAACCTAATTTGTTATATCTAGCCGTATCTGTTACTTAATTAGGACCAAATGCAGTATCAGCTTTACTAATTACTTTTGCAAGGATAATGTGTAGAAAGAGGCAGACAAATGTGCATTAATCTTTAAGTTTGCTGTAGGCTTAGCCGGCCCATGTCGCGGCAATTAATGCGACGGCAATTAATTGGCGATTGAAGTCAGGCTTATCTTCTTTTCAAATATCAAACGCCATGTGCTCAATGTTCTTTTTTGTTTTTTTGGCTCAATCAAGCGAAAGTTGTAAATTTCAAACTGCTCTGCCAGGTCGACCCACAGCCCACCCCCTCACACATTGAGAAAAACTTGTTTTTGGAGTCATATTTCATCAGTCAGCGCAAATGGTTTACGGTGGGGTATATGGTGTGTAGGGGCTGGGGGATATGTGGTACGGTTTTGGCAGAGGGCTTGTACTAGTTTTTCGGCAGCTTATGGCTTAGAGTGTAGCGAAAACTTTTGCTATATGTTAATTATGGCGCTGCATTTATTTGAGGCTTAATATAGCATGTCGTATTCATATAGTTTGCCAGTTGCCAGTTTCTCGGTTTCTCGTTGAGGTTTTAGCTTGGCAGCGATTTGCGAGCGCGAGGCTGCGAGTGAGGGGCTTGGCTTGCCAGAGGGGGATATATTCTACCTACTTCGCTGTCGCTGTCTAAGCGAAAACTTTTCAAATTATCGTAGCATCAACTTTTTGTGCGCCCTGCTCGTCACAGCGAGTGAGTGAGTGAGAGAGAGAGAGAGAGAGCATGAGAATTATTGCGAGGGGAGGCTGTTCAGATTGGGCTGGAGTTGCGGCAAATTAATTAAAACTTGTTGCGGAAAAAACCCAGAACGAACAAAAAAAAAACCAAAATATGTGGTTGATATTTGTGTTGCGTTGCCCACTGTGCAGCTGTGCGTGGGCGTGGGCTGTGGGGGCAGAGCCCCCCTCCGGCTAAAGCCAGACAATTGGCCGGCGTTAGGCCGCTTTTGTGTCATAATTTCAAACAAACGACAAATTAGCCGGCAAACGTTTCCGTGTGTGAAAAGCTGTGAAGAGGGGAAATGGTTTGCAAGAAGAATGGCTGGTGTGGTGAAAACTGGAGGGGGGTCAAAGAACCATTTACATGCAATACACACGGCAAACAGCAAACAGTTTTGCATATGTTTTTAAACCAGCCTGCCAGGCCGAGTCCGCCCCCGCCCACGGATCTTGGCCCAGTCCAGCCACTCGACAAATGTTGTTGTCTAACGGTTTGTCGCTCTGTCAACGCCCAGGGCCGCTACAAATAGATAGAGGAAGGGGAGCATGTCCTGCTGAAAAGCCGCAGCCCGCAACGAGTTGTACAAACATTTCACGCGGCAAAGTGCCGCATAAATTTCAATTTAATGGTTCATACGAGTCCAACACACACACGTATATACGAAAAAAAGAGGTGCGACAAAACTGTACAAAAAACAACAACAAAAACTCTTCTGTCCAACAGGATGTGCAACATTTGCTTTTGTTGCTGTTGCTGCTGTTGCTGCTATTTCGTTTTTGTGCAATGTCCTGCCTGCTTGTTTATTAGCCCAATGCAATGAAGCAGCCGTGTGAAAGGTGAGACCAAACAACAACAGCTCTCATCCTCTTTCACACAAAATATATCTGCAACCTGTTTCTAGAAACTTGTTTTCATTCTCCCCAATTTAAGCTAACATTTTGACTCTTGCACATATATTTTACTTTTCCAACTCGTGCAAAAACTGAAGGAAATAATATTTTTAGCGAGGTTTGCTTTCAACATTCAAATGCAGTTGGAAAATAAAGTGAACATATTTAAATTTTCTAAAAAATTATTTTGTCTGTCTTCTTGCCTAGGAAAGTTTCCTTCCATTAGTCTAACAATTTCTTAATCTCAATTGATTTAAATATTTATTCTCTTCATTGCTAATAATTTGATATACAAATTGATTCTATTATATTAATAAAAATAATAAAATAATAATAATAATTTAAAATTTAATATAATTTTCAAAAAGTTCTATGCAAAAAGTCTCAAACCTAAATAGATTTTGATATTTTTTGTATTCTTAACTAACTAAGCTTCATTTATTTTGTAACATATGAATTTTTAGGGCAATATATATAAAACTGTAAAAATGTTCAACTCAACAGATAATTTTTTTCTATCAGCTGTAACATTTTTGGAATAGTTGATTTTGCTTAAAAATTTTGCCCCATTTTTATCAGTTGATTTTATTCACGCTTTTTCCTCGTTTTGCAAACTTTATAAAACACAGTCTCATGCTCTAAGCTGCATTTATTATTTGTTCCCGAAAATTTTGTAACTGTAATTACTTGAATACTAAGAGATATATATGTGCTTTTAGGGCGTTACGTAATTAGCGTAAAATAAGATGAAAGTATTTATTTATGCGGTCGTTTCGGTTGCTTTTGCTGTCATTTTCAATTGTCGGCGATGGCAGCAGATAAATGTTGATTTATATGACCCTGGCCTCGCAGGTCCTGCGACATTAATGTGTTGACATTTGGGACCTCTTGAATGAGCGAGAAAAATGAAAAAAAAAAAAAAATAAAAAAACAAACTAACAGCTTTTTGCTGTAGCCCATCAGAAAGAGGGACACACCAGATAGAGGGGCCCAGTTGTAATGAAAAGTAATAATATTAAATTAACAGAACTCTCAGGAATTGTAGCCGCATGGTCCGAGCCAGACAGAGCTGGGGGAGGGAGAGGGTCGAAAATGGAACAGGGAATGCGGCCTGTGTTTCCACTATTATTTTCTGGCTAGGCCCGTCGCAGTAACATCTTATTTATGGTCTCGTTTCTCGTAAAAATTTGTTATTTAGATTTATGGCGCTTTGCTCTTTGTTGTTGCCACATTTATTTATCTCGCTTTTATTTTCTTCTCGTTTGTGCTGTTTGTTGATGCCACTGAAATTTTAGAGCCACTTTGCTTGGTCACTTTGCCACAAACGGGCGAGGAAAAAAAAGTGTGATAAATGCCAAAACATTATTATTGTTGAGCATTCGTAGGGGGGGCTGGGCAGTTAAGAGCGTGTTCAAGTACTTCTTATATGGGCATGTTTGTTGATCTAATGATATGATGGCATTAATAAAACGCATTCGCATTTGCGTGTCTCATTTGCCTTAACTGTCCGAGGCATCCGGCAATGGCTGGGCGTGGTCTTCAGGGGCTGGCATTGAATCCTGCTAAAAAGTTGAGCAGTCACCATTGAAAGCTCAGTTCAATTCCAATAGATGGAAGTTTTAATGTAAGTGAACTTTTATATAAATCGTTTGACATTTTGGTCTACGAATCTATGAATGTTCCAATTACCAATTTGTGCGTATTAACTGCAATTTCCTATGTATAGCCCCCAGAATGGTTAACAGGTTCCACTTCCCTTCCGTTCCAATGCGCTCTCTGTAGGTAATCATGCCTTTTGTTCTATACAAATATGTTCCATCAATTTAGAGAACTAAATATCATATTCTACCAAGTATTTAAATATATATTTAGAGCGACAAGTTATCGGAACACCCAAGCGCACACTTCATCAGTTGGTCAGCTTTAATCTATGTTCTTTAGAAATGTTCACTTAGCTTCGCTTCGAGAATGAATCGGTTCTTTTAAGTGGTTGAAACCCTTTTTTTTTTCTTCAATCATTAAAATTCCCAACTGAAATCTCGTAGCTTAAAGTCGCACTTATCTGGCCCAAATGCCACCGCAGACAGAATGACATTATGCAAATCTTTGCTGCTTCACTTTTAAGTGCCACAAATTGTGGCAACGCATTGTGCTGCACACTTGGTTCTTTTTTTTTTTTTTGCATACCACTTGCTGCCAGTTTAATTAGAAAAAATGTTAATTTAATGCTTCGCTGGCTCGCCGGGCTTTCTCTTCAATTGAGTTTCCTTGGCAGCCAGATGAGTGTGTTTGACTGTGTCTCTATCTCCCTGTGTGTGTGTGTGTGTGTGTGTGTGCTTGCCACTTTTGTCTATTTGTTTGTTTCCATCTAACCGAGCTGACGCCCAAAAGTATGCCACATTCACACACACACTAAGCCAAACACACATTTTGCTGGGCAGCGCCATATGTCCGTGTCATATTTTGCTTGTAGTGAACAAATTTCGGCAATGGCCAAAGAAAAAAAGTATTAAAAAATGTTTATGAAAGTGAATGAACTAGAGAAATACCCTGCAATTTAACATATTGATTTATGTGGTAGCATGCATGGTGCAAAAAGTGGGATTTCTGTCTGTAACTAAATGAGCTTCATATACGAGATTTAAAGCTCAAAACTCTTTCTTACAATAATGCCCTAGATAAATACCCTGTAAGCTATTGTTTATTGGTGTGTTTAAAGATGGAAAACGGCAAATGAAATTCAAAGACAGTTTTGTAATAAAAATCTTGTGAACCAGTTCCTATTCACAATAGTTCCATTCTAAACTCTTCCAATAGCGAAATGAATAATATTGAAATATTTCACAGCTTTCTTAAGCAAGTTAAATTATTTATTACGAAATGAACTAGCTTTTTTGATTTTATATTAAAGGTAAAGTAATCGGGTTATATCCGAATTATGATTTTTCCTATAAAGTTTTGATTTTGGTTCACTTATTTCGGTTCATCAAATTGTTGCCCTTTGCATGCCCTTTTGCAGCAACCTTTTGCAGGGCAAAAAGGGAAATCCTCGCGCAGCTTTCATTTAAAAAGCGAAAAGTTTGCGCGCGCCTGCCTCGCGTACAGGCCAGCCAGTGTGTGTGAGTGCTAAATGATTCATGACTCATGTGTGTGTTTGAGTGTGTGTTGTGTGTGTTTGAGTGTGTGTTGTGCCGTGGGCAAAAAGTGCTTAACTCGTAATTTTTCGAGCGGTACGTGCAAATAAGGCCACTGAGGCCGCACCGGCCGCCGTTTAGCGTACAGCTTGCCCTCTCCGCCCCTCCCCTCCCACCACTTGGGGCAACAATTTTGAGTGCATTTTATTGTACTAGTTTGTAGGTTGTTCACGTTGCTGTTGTTGTTGCTGCAGTTGCTGGTCTGCACATGAATATTGCAGCTGATGAGCAGCCCCTCAGCAGCAGCAGCAGCAGCAGCTGCCGCCGGTGCCTCCTCTGCCCGGGCAAGGGTCAAAAGTTTTAATTAATGTTTATGGCTGCACTGCGGCGACTCGGAAGCCCCTTTAAGTACAATTTATTTATTTTTGTTAGCATCCAGCGTTATGGCTAAGACGGCGCCCCGAAACGGCCGACTGGCTGCGCCTCACAAGATGCCGCCTAAAAGCAGACAACGCATTTTTTAATTAATTTGTTTGGCCCTTTTACCACAAATTCGTTATTTTTTGTTGTTGTTATTTTGTTAAGGTTCAGAGGTCGGACGGGCGCTTATATTAATCAATTAAGGTGCGCAGGCAGCAATAAGTACATGAAATTTTAATTGCATTCCCTTACGAAGTACCCAGACAAAAATTTCCTTTCTGTAGACGTGTGCGTGACAATAAATTTCATTTATTTCCGTTTCTCGACAAGGTTACGGGGTGCGGCTACTGGGTTTGTTTTTGTTTTTTTTTTTTTTTTTTTTTTCGGGAACTTTGCCAATTGTTATGGAGTTTTGTACATAATTCTCTTTTCAGTTTTATGGATTTTCTTTTTTTTATTGTCGGAAACTAAGAATTGAATGTTGTAGCCAATTTCAGTAAACTATGACATATTATTATATGCACATCTATATTAATGAATATAAATAAATATTTAACTAACTTATTATTGTTTATTATATTAATGTATGATAACATTAAATTATTCTTTGAGTTTAATTTCACTAGCATATGACATAGTTTTAAATTTTTTTCTGAGTAGATTCTAATTTGAAGAGTCTGCTATAAAATTGAATAAATTTGACGATAGAAGAACCTCGACCTCGACCACCCACAGTAAATATTTCGCACTATAACTTGTTTCAAAACTGTATAAAATGTGTAATAAAAATCTAATAGCTTACATGGAGTAGGAAAAGCTTTGCACACGTAGTAAATATTTCTGACTAAACGCTTGTAATTCCCAACTGGTTAAAACTGATTGCCGTCTCAAATTCTATTACATAGAATATAAACTTTACGTCGTCTAGCTATGTACATATATTAGTTGTGCCTTTGGTAAGTCATGGCTATAGCACATAAATCCTCACTTCACTCTTTTCTAAAGTAATTTGCTAGAAACTCGATGCCCAATAAAGCTCAGCTCAAAATATGAACTCTTTAAACTCCTTTTGTTTTCATCACGCAATATGCCATATCTCACATATGCCATCATATACCATATGCTTATTTCCAAAATTTTCAAAGCCCAACAGAACTACCTCTCTCTGTCTCTCTCTATCTGTCCCTCTCGTCCTCTCACTCTCCCTCGTATAGTAGGGGCTGCTTTTCATGATGCGTGTGTGTTCATTTTTTCTCGTGTGGCTTTGTTGTTGTTTTGGGGAGCACGCAGGGGAATAATTACAAAATTTATGAGCACGGCAATGGGCGTGGCCTCATAATTGTCAATTGATGGCAGAGCAGGAAGGGCAGAGGGGCTTAGGAGTCGCAGCGGGTAGCCTCATAAAACTGAAGTAGTTTGCCAGGCAACAGACTCGTTGTTTTTGTTGTTAGTTGTTGCTGGTTGTTGTTCGTTTCCGTTTGCATGTCGTGTGAGCACACGCCAAGGGGTTAAGGTTCAAGCGGCACGTGCGACGCCCCCCATTGGGGCATGTCGATGCTTGGCTAGCAGCAAATCGGGCATCGGGTTTTAATATAATGCGCATTTTAATGTCATTATTTTTGTGTATTTTTTGTGTATTTTTTACTTGCGTTTCGCTTAAAGCAGCTGCACGAGGAAAAAGCAAAAGTGCAAAAGACGTCGACAAAGCAGGCAATGCAAATTGCGGGCATAAAAAAGCAGCATGAAACAGTTGGCTAAAAGGGTAGCAGTGAGGGGGTTGGGGGGTTGTTCCACACCGAGAGAATAGCGTGAAACGAGACTGAGAATGAGAAATGCCGTCCGCAAAGTGAGCTATTTTTGTATGGCACATATAAAAAAGTGAAAGAAAACAAAATAACCAACAACAGCAGAGCAGAGCCAGCAACAAGAGCCGCACTTGCCACACTACCTCTACCCGAGAACCGGCCCCTCTCGGCTGCCCCTGCACTTTGGCAGTCAGACAAAGCGACGGCATTGTCGCTTTTGTGTTGCATAGTTGACATTGTTGGATTTCCACAAAGGTGTAGACCAAGCGCCAGGCAACAGGCAGCACTCGGTGCGAGGGCAACGAGAAGAGGAAAGGGGTTTGAATAGGGGCTTGGGTAGGGGCAGGTGTAGAGGGAAGGGCAGCAGCTGCCAGGCGAAGACCCGACCACAAAAAACACACTCGCACACACACCCATAGAGATTGCAGCGCATTTGATTTGGTTTTTGCCTTGGTGCGACACTCGTATTTATTTGCTTAGGTGTACCTGTGTGTGTGTGTGTGTGATGTGTGAGTGCAACAATAACGCCTTTAGATACTTGCGACTGTTCATCTTCACACCTCATTGGGTCGCCAGGTGGCGCCACTTTGCCACTTGCAAGGCAATGCAAAACTAGCAAAAGTTTGTTTTTGCTACTCGTACTCGTTTCAACCCTCTACCCCTCTCTCTTCCATCCTCGCTCTCCCTCCCTTTTCTTGCTCTCATACTCTATCTAATATCTCTTTGTTGCTATATTTGCTTTGGCTCCAGTTCGAACTTTCAGCCAGTCGAGTCAACTATTTAAAGCCAATGTGCATTTATATTTATTTTACTTGATTTATTCGTTTCAATTTTTTCAAGCATTTAAGTCTGTAAAGTTCGCTCCTTGGCCATTTGCTAAAGCTGCAAAAAGAAAAAAAAAACCAAAATATATTAAAAAAAGAAAATTTAATGCTTGTTAATATACTCAGTGCAAAACACATTTATTCTCAACCAAGATATTCCCAAATCAATGAAACAATTTGATGAATGACTTTAGATTTATGCAATAAGTTGACATACATGGAGAAGTGTGTTATATATACATTTGCCTTTAATTTCAATCCTTTTCAATTATATATAGTTTGAGGCTTGGCTGACTTATTGTTAACAATTTTCAACTTAAAAATTATGGTAATTGTGTGCGAACTACTGCTGCGGTATAAAAAGTTTTCAACCTGATTTATTCCCATTTTATACTTATACACTCAATATTTCCACTTAGTCCATAGTTTTTTCTTTTCATTTCTCTTTAAGTATATTAAACGCTCTCATTAAGCTAAATTTCTTTTATTTTTGGACAGCTAGTAAACTAAAAAAAATAAATTAAAAAGTTCTTAAAACATTTGCCGTTTATAAACAATCTACTCTAAAGTCAGCTTTTGCTCTGCACATTCTTCATTTTAGGCTTTTTATATATATACATATTTGTTTTCTCGCACTCAACTTCATATTTCACTTGTTGTCAAACGCTTTTCAACACTTTGGTGCCATGCACACAAATTGAGGACAAGTTTATTTTTTGTCAGCTTCACTTCGCAGTTATGTGACCAGCACTTAAAGCACATGTCGACCCCCTTTCCTTTCGCCACGCCGTTTGCCTCTTGGTTTGCATTTTGTGTTTGACGCTCTAACTAAGTACTTGACTGAAGAAGGGTGTCGAGCATCGAGGGGATGGGCGGTGTATTGGGAGGTGTTGGATTGGAGCACTGGGAGCTACCTCTGGCTCTGGTTTTTCTTCGACAGACTGCGCCCAGGATGCAAACTTTCCAATTGTTAAAACTTTGCACTTGAGCGATTTTTGTGTAGCATATTTTTTGGCATATTTGCGCGCTCGCATGTACCAAGCACTTTGCAAAGAAAACTTTTCAATGTGGTAAACACGCGCACACGCACACACACTCACAGGCCAACGCACACACACACACACACCGTTGCACATACGCGCACAATGCCGCAGACACAACTATTAAAAGCCAACAGCAGCAGCAGCCACCGAAAGAAAAATGCATAAATAATGTAGGCAGAGCGAAGCAAAGCTGTAAGCAACAAAAAAAGAATGAGAACAACAAGAAATATGAGCTGGCAAATTGTGTACAACAACGAATATTTAATGCCCTGAAGGAAGTGCATAGCAAGAACTTACTTCCTATGAGCGACTGTTATGACACATGAGTTGTTTTAAGCTAAAACCAGTTTAGAATTATAAAAACAAATGTAGAATATCATAAACAGTGCATAGATAATATTTCAGCTAGAACAAGTATTATCAATATACCCAAAAGAAAGTGCTCTTCAAGAAGTTACTTCATATGAGCAACTGTTATGCTGCATAACTTGCTTTAAGCTAAATCCAGTTAATGATTATAAAAGAAATGTAGCATAACATGAAAATCGCATAGATAATGTTACAGCTATTACTAGTAATATCTCATAGCCTTCTAACACACTTTTGCTACGCTATTTGACCTCTTCTAAGCTAAAACATGTTGGGAATTCTAAATGAAATTTCTTAATATACGATGTAATATTTTTAATCTTAAAGATTTGGTTGCCTTATCTGAGCTATTTGTCGAATATTGTGTAATATATTCCATGACTTTCTTCACTGTTTTTTACCTGCTTTTCATAAATAGCTAATATACCCCAATATGCACATATACACTATAGTGAAGACAAGAAAAAAGGACACCGCCTGTGTCAAGTTGACAGTTTTTCTTTTGGGCTGGCGCAAGTTCTTTTCCACACATTATGAAAAACTTTCTTCTAGCGCGCACTGATAAACGTTGCGCAGACCCCGCACACACCCTAACTGTGTGTGGGTGTGGCTGTGTGTGTGTGCGTCTAAGTCAACACCAACAAGCGAGCAGCCGAGCAGCGAGTACATTAGGCAAATACTTTGAAAATGGTTTTGAGTTCGCCCGAGTGGGTTTCTTGGTGGGTCTTGGCGGTTTAGTGGGTTGGTGGGTCAATTTTTTGGCTGTGTTCGGGTAGATGGTCTCTGGCCTTGCGTGTTCGCAGCGCGTTTTGAGTTACCTTCGCCAAGTTGTTCGCTGTCATGTTACGGCAATTTTACGCCCTCGCCATTTCAGGGGCAGCAACAGCAGCACCAGCAACAAAGTTGACGACCGACCAGGCGACACAACTTGCTACTACAATGTTAAAATGTCAAAGCTATTCCACATTTTTCCTCCATATAAATATACATCTATATATATATGTTTTTTTTTCCAAAACTGCCCGAATTTTTTTCAACATTTTTGCCAGGATTTTTGCCAACGTTTTTACCTATTATGCAGCGAGGCGTGCGTGCGCCTCAGCTTATGCAGCACTTTAATGCCCGTTGCTCATAGCTGGCAGACTAACCGGCACTTCACCCTCAATACCCCTTGGTGACCACTTGCGCTGACCGTTGCAGTTGCTGTTAAGCCGCAAAACACGCATCCAGTTGCATGCAGCAGCTGCATTACTCGCCCCAGTCAACTGGGCTGACCGGGCTTTGGCATTTCTATACCCTGTAAACGATATGGCAAGGGTAATAACTCCTTGAAAGGTCTTTAAAAATCAAATCAAAGACTGTTACAGCAATAAATCTGATATGTGCGTGTTTACCATATAGATACGTTTACTAAAGCTTATTTAAAGGATTAATGTTTTGATTGTGGGTACACACTTCATAATATTCGCTTGATATGATCAAAAGTTATAAATAAATCAATTAATGTAGGGCATCTCGCTGTCAAGCTGTGCAAACCCTATGCATTCCGATTTGTTTTGAGCTGCATTTGCAGAAATTGATGCTACTGGGCCTTGGTCCACATATTCACAGCAGCCGGAGAAGCAGTTGTTTCTGGGCCCCGTTCGAAGCATTTTTGCATTTTGGCCGACAGCGTGCGCCGGCTATGTAAATATATGCCGGTCAAAATGCATAAAACCAGCAAAACTGTGGAAAACTAGAAAACCTGCAAAACCATTGCCATTGAGTGCACTAATTTGAAATTATGCCGAGCTACGCAAAATATCGCATAGACCATGGCAACTTTTTCTTTTTTTGGTTGTTTTTCAAGTGTGCCAGCCTCCGGACGGACGCTGGGGTTTGAGCCTCCTCTTGGGTAGCTTTAAGCATTTAATAATGCGGCCATTTCGAGAGCTCTTGTTGAGAATTGTGAGTTGAGTAATTGTTGTGGCTAAGTGAGTGTGTATATATATGTGTGTGTGTGTGTGTTTTTCAGAAGCTGCCAATTTGTCTTTCAATTAGTTGTTGTGTACTTGCAGAGTAGAGAACGAGTTATAAACCATGGGGAATAAATTATTAAAGAGTGAATTTTAAATACTTTTTAAAGTATATTTTTTGATTATTAAAGTTTACTAAAATAAATAGTACTAATGTCTGTTCTATGGTTGTCTTATTATTCATTAACCTTTGAGTGGAATTTCCTATAAGGCAATTTTGTTCATGTTACTTGCTTTTTGTGATATATGTGTACATTTGATACAAAGAAATTTGTATCGCTTAAGCTGGAGTCTTATTTCTCAGATCAGAAAATTTGTTTTGTGATATTATTTTTATATTTTTAACTCTGTGATTAAATAACACTAATAAACCAAGTAAGATTAATTTAAAATAATTAAGATAAAAAAAGACTACGTTAATTGTTTGATCACTGAGCGTTGCTTCACTTAGAACCCTAAAAGATTAATTAATAATAATAATCAGAAAGTATATTGCTTTAAGAAAAACTGAAATTAAAACCATTTGATCAAGTGTCAATGGCAAAAGTGGCTAAGCAAGTTGACTAATTAAAGGGCTTGTCAGCGCAACAGAGACAGCAATAATGAGTGGGAAAGAGTGCGAGATAGATGTAGAAACAAAGCAAGTCAATTAGAGACGCTGTCAATGACAGAAATTAAAAAAAAAGAAAGAGAACAAGTCAAATGTGTTAAATGGTTAAAGGTTTTAAACAAAACATTTAAATATTAACAAACTTAAGGCAAGCGAGAGAGTATGCGTGAAAAGAAGAGAGAGAGAGAGAGAGAGAGATCGAGTTGAAAGCACGGAAAAACAGAAACAGTTACAACTGTCAGCTAAAGGAGCCAAGTTAAGTAAAACGGACTTAAAGTTTTAACAAGCTCGCCCAAGTGTCTGTCGAGAGGGGTTCCTGTCAAGGAGTGCAGGGGCTTGGCGAGGGGCGTGTTGGTGGAGCGGGTGAGCTGCCTGAAGGCGCGCCTGCAAGGCGCTAAGCTCCAAGGGGGGGGGCAGACGCGTAGATGGTTTGTTGCTTCTTGCTATTTACTTATTTTGTTTGCATTTACTTAAATCGGATGAAAGGATTTGCTGCTTAGTGCGCGCGACTTTGTTTCTGCCTCCTCCCCTGCCCCTTTGTGCTCTACCTTTTCCCCAGCGCACGCCCGTCCCCTGCTCAGACCAACCAATCCTTGACAACAATTTTAAATGAACTTGCTGCAAAACTGAGTAGCATTTCAATTGGGTGCCACCAAATGTTGTTAGGCCAACAAATTTTTCGCATCTTTATTTCTGGTTGCCTGTCTACAGATTTATGGTCATTGGCCCGGCCCAATGTGTGTAACAGATATAGAGCTGAGCTCTCAATAAAAACACCCCCCAAACAGCCTCCGTTGCAGCCCTCATCAGCTGTCACCAAGGCAACATTGGCTTTCAAGTAGCATAAGAAGCAAAAAAAAAAAGGGATCGTTCAGTCGCTTATAATAATGACAAAAGGCACCAACAACAACAAATCACTGGCTGTATATATTGTTACGTCCTGCTCCATTTGTAAAATCCCTTTTTTATGTAAATAAATTCTCAAGTCCATTTTCAACATATTTATGCGCCATTTTACACACACACACCGAACCCAATTCTGGCATAGCCTCTATAGACATTTCGCTTCTTTTTTTTTGTAAATCCCATTAAGAGAATTTTTACCCAAATAAGAAAAATGAGCTTTCAACGCATTAGAAAAGAAAATAATCAGCCCGAAAACCAACAGCCAAACAACCAACAACAAATGACAATGGCCAAAGTGTAAGGTAAATTTACTGTTGACATTTCATTTTGTTCATGGAATTTGTCTGCCGTTTTTCTCGTACCTACTCTATACTCTTTCCTTGCCCGTTTTTTTTTTTCAACTTTAGCCTCCTTTTTTTTGGCGAGCGATATGCTTGACACCATTTTCTGTTGTTTCTAGCGGAAATACTCAAGTGTTGTTTGGGTCAATGACGAAAAAGGGGCTCTACGAACTGCTCTGCTCAAGTGTGCTGAACCGTAGAATGTTGACGGAAACGCTTGTTTAGCGGGAGAGATGATACATTCATGCACATAGAAGATTTGGACTTGGACCGTTTTAGCTAAAGCTGAAATTGGGGTTAGTTGAACTATGGCCCCGAAAGTATTACTCCGGCGATTTTCAACAGAATTCGACCATCAATTGTGACGTTATGGCAAAATATAAAATATTGTCTATCTGCGATTCTTAAACTCTTTCTCTGCTTTACTGATCACGATCTTTAAAGGCTATCCGAAAAGCTTTGTAAGACTAAAGCTTTTTGTCATTTAATAAAGAACACCTTAAAGTTTTTCAAAGCCCAGCTTTCGGCGTTTCTTCTAGCCGAAAGCTATTCGCGTTTTTCGTGACCTTTGAGAGGTCAATTTCTAGGCACTGACAGCCGCAACCTAGAGCTCATAGAGCTGTGCACTTATCAGTCGAAATGGAAATTAATATTTAATGCGAGCACATTTTTATTATTTTGCACTTTCACCCAAAACACGGCCACCCACCTCCAAGTTCATCCCCCACCACCAAACTGGTCCCTGGTGGCGGTTGCCGAGCTTTGAAATGTTAGACGCTGCTTAAGCCTCATTAATAAATAATGACGGGCATATTATGAAATGAAATGTAAGGGAAATAGCTGTAACAGAGAGAAAAGCGGATGGGAAAGTAAAGAAAAGTCGAGTAAAGGCATTTCTCGAAGCCGACTTTTGCTGCTGACATGCGCTCGATTTTTGCCATTTCTCAGTTATATTTTTTTCTTCTTGGTTTTCAATAATTTTTGCTGGCTGCAGTTTTTTTTCTGCGGGGGCGTCTTTTCAATCGGGGCGCAGGGTGCCGGACGTGGCACAGCCACACGGCATTGATAAGCCAAAGAAAGTTTTGCTAGCCAGCAAAAATCCCCCAGAGATAGAGACAGCAAGAGGCCGAGCGAGAAAGAGAGAGAGAGAGAAAGAGAGGGCAAAAATTTGTTTTTTGGACAACTTGGTGGCTGTGGGATCTGGTTTTGGTCTGGTCGCTGCTTAAACGCAGACAAGCAAAACTTTTGGCCGCAAAACTTTTAACTGGTTGGTCGCCATATACTTGTTGCCGCCCAGCCAGCTAGGCGGTGCGGGGCTGCTGGCTGGTGGCTGGTGGCGATTCACGGCAACAATTCACGCAAGCAGCTGCTAAGACAAACATAAATTACATGCCATTGTCCAATGGTGCGCGTCCTGGGCCACAAAGTTGCCTCTAATGATGCCACATTCAGACGTCTGTGGGGCAAGCGGCATAAATTAGCCAAAAGCACAAATACACACACACACGCAGACACACGCATACGTATGTATGTACGTACAGACGCCGCTAGGTGGCGCGCCAGTTCAGCTCAAATTAAATGTTAATTTCATGCCATCATAATCACCAGCGTCGCACAACCAACACACACAATCACACACACACACACATGACCTCATTAAGGCCAACCGCTGGCCAACAACGAACAGAACAACAACAATCAGAAATAAGTTAGAATGCGAAAAGTCAAAATGCTGTACATGTAGATACCCTATAAAAGCGAATCTTTAACTTTATAATTGTAGCTTACATGGCTCTTTAAATCTTAAGAATATATATAAATTTTACTATCTATATTTGAAAAACAAATATATATATATTTGCTTATCGTCACAAACCTCGTGCACAGCCATCATAGCCCGTGTCAACTGTCATCTAGGGTATTATATCACGAACAATGCCGAGGCCATATAATAAAAAGCAACAAGGACCGACCACATATAGCAAAGCTACCAACCGTTGGGCAGCTGCAGAAGAGGGGCGTGGTAAGAGGCAGGAGGAAGAGGAGGAGGGGTTGACGGGGCGTCGTCTACGTCGCGGTCGCCACGCTTTGCAAATAAACTGTAAAAATGTTTACCGACAATTTTCTACACAATTTTACGCTGTGTCGAAAGGGGGCCTTGCGGGGTGTTTGGCTAGGAATTTTAGCAAATTAGGGTGCGCATGAGGTCATATTAATGTGGTTAATTACAATAATTAGAAATTTAATTAAGGTGTGTATGTGTGCGACCGTGTGTGAGTGTATGTGTGTGTGTGTGTGTGTGGCAGTACACGCTAAAAATCGAATTTACATGTTAAAAAGCTGTTAAAGAAAAACTGAAATGAACACATGCCATAAATACAAAAACAATATAATTTGTATTATGGGTTAGGTCTACCATCTGAAGGTAGGGTGGGGTGGGGTGTCTGGGTGAGGGGCTCCATCAAAAGGGCTAACTGCGGGCCAGTTAGTCAGCCAGTTTAGTTGGCAGCGCGACAAACAACACAACTAACTGAGTTGTTGTGGTTAATGGGTTAGAGGTACCCTCTTTTTTTTTTTTGGTAGCAAATTAGAACTATGCAAATGGAATTTCAGATGGCGGGGATTGGGCCAGGGACTAGTCCGCTGTTAATGATGACAAATTTTGATTACATTTGTTGACTAAGAAACTAGCTAAAGGGTTGAGTTGGAAAAATGTGTGTTAATATTTATGTGCAGCTTTCAAAAGTATATATTTCGTTTTGTGTGCATTTAAAATAATATCAATTTAATAAATATTATTATAAAATCGTATTATGCATTATTATAACTTCCTACACTTTTTACCACATGGGTGTTTTTATACACTATCAAAGCCATATATGGTCATTTATTATTATATTGTCAAACTATAAAACTTGCTTTTGGAAAATTATTACAATGTCTCCAAATAAAAACAATAAATATCTTATCGATCGTTCCTTTGAGAGCTTTAACAGAGCTTTATGAATATTTATACAATATTTTCGATGTCTTTTTTCTTTCCTTTTCTTTGTCATTTTCATTGAAAAACTCGTTAGTTTCTATTCCTTCAAATACTTTGCTATTTTCCCATAGAAACATACTATGCTATTTTCCTTTAGAAACATAAATAATCTTTATAAATATATGTTACATTTCAAGGACTTCAATTAAATTCAAATGTGGCTATCATTTCTTATGGGCTACTTACCAACTGGCCAACTGCCTTTCGACTCAATTATAGCTTGGCTTTGATTCCACACAGACATTTGTTTAGTCGTTGGTCGTATATCATATGCCGCGACCCCTTCAATTACCTGGTATTTGCCAGGCAAACCAATTACTGCGAGAAAGTGTGCCATCTCTCGCCCTCCCTCTCTCTGACTCCCTGCGTGTTTAGGGTTGTATTTATGTGTGCGTTGTTTCCATTTTATGGCCTGCTATGTGCGGAAATGTACCGCGCCAGAAACGTGCGTTTAATTAGAGTTTTTACATGTCATTGATTTGCCACAAACACACACATTTACACACACTCACAGACATATATAAAATAAAATATATTGGGGCGCTGCACCGCCCACAGCTTGTGGCATGCCACGCATTGCTAACATTTGTTTTATGTGCAATTTGATTTTGGCTGTGCCGCACTTTTTGCCGAGTTTAGTTTATTATTATGTAATGAATATTTGCCAAGGCATGCGTCTGCCTCTGTTTGTGTGGGCGTGGCACATAGCTGAGACCAAGTGCTACGGGATGTAGATTTAATTTGCGTTTGAAAAAATTCCTTTTGCCTGCCTTGTGAGAAGCGCCACCAACAGCAGCAGCAGCAACGGCAGCGGCAGCACAATTCCCCAAACAAGTCGAGTTCTGAATGCGAGTCGAGCCACTGACTGCCAGTCGTTGTTCTTGTTTTACCCTGTTCGTATGGCATGTTGATTAAGAAAGGGTATTATGGATTTGTGCAGGCAGAAGTCAATCCTTGTCTTCATCTATCTTAAGAGACTATAAGATCTAGAGATCTAAGATTTTGATAATAGCTTCTTTAAAAAGAAATGTAGCAGATGTTAAGCTCTCCTATTAACTTACCGCTTCCTCCAATATTTTCAATATAATTTAATTTTTATTGTATAGTTATGATTTGATTGAATGCCACAGTAGGACAACAAGCTCAAAAGTAAATTGTCTAAAGTATGGGGAAAGCAGAAGCGCAGTCAATGTCTGCTTAGATCAGTTTGTAAGTGTATATTAGGGCATAGGGTATCTGCTAGTCAAGCATTCTTGGCGCAAGCACTTTTACTAGTTATCCTTGTAGTTGTCGTTGTTGTTGTTTTTTTAGCTGTTTGTTTGGCTGTTCGTTTGGCTCTGTGTGTGTGCAGTTGTTTAGAGGATATGCATAAGAATGCCTTGCATTTCCGTTTCAGTTGTTGTTGCTGTTGTTGCTGTGATTTCCTATTTGCCTCGCTCGTTGCTGCAGCAGCTCCTTTACCAGTGGCAAGTGGCATTGCTGTGCTGCGAGTTGATTTTATGCTTTGAGCAAAGTTTCGTTGCATATTTTAAGGCTCTTTTGGAAGCGACCAACCGCCCGTCCCACCCCCAGCCAGAAACCTCTACCCAGCCCAATCTCGACTACAGTTATGTATGTACTGGAACGTAAAACAATCAACTGCGATTTGTTGTGGAGCAATTGCAAAATTATGCAGCGCCACACCCACAACTGCGTCCCAGCTCCCCACCCTAAACAGCATATTTTCTCGTGCGCGGCGAGCGTTTGTCAGACAGACGGACGGACGGACGGACGGATGGACGGACCGTGGGGCCAGACAGACAAACAGTGGCGCATTTGAAATAATTTGATGTTTTTCATATTTATTAAATTCGCTCGAGGCCCTGTAGCTAGGCAAACAACAACGGCAACAACAATGAAAGACAAACTGCCGGCAAATCAATTACAGCTACCACTCAACAGCTACACACACACAAACACACACACACACACCTCTGCTCAGTGTGTGTTGTGCCGAGTTCGTTGTCCGTTTGCCGTTTGCATGTTTTGATTCGTATCTTTAATTAGAGCGCCGCTTGAATTGATGACGGCTCGAAGTCAGCGGCTTGTTTGTTGCCCATCACCAGGTAATTACCTGGCAGGAAATGCATATCCTATGCCCCCTCCGGAAAAAAAAAAAAACAGCACAAGGCTTAGTTCAACAAATGCCTCAAAAGTAGCTACAAAAAAAAGAGGAAACTTTTCGACAGCTTTTGGCGCAAATTTGTAACGTCAGGTTTGCTCAATTTGTTAAGTCTACCCACCCCCACCCCAAACGCCCGGCCCGCTCCCTGCTGCGCCTATCCGCAACTGCTTTTTGGGGTAGCCATCATCATAATCAAGCATCAGCTGCTGCTCCACTTGTTTGGGTCACATCAACAGCCAACATGTCAACCTCAAAAACCGCAAAGTTGGCAAACAAGTTTTCCAAAAGAAAAAGGAAATTCGGCCTCAGCTTCGATTGAAAATCAACGCGCACACACAAACACAGGGCATACACACAACACACATGTCTGCACACACACCCACAGACACACATTTGTTTATTTGGCGTTGTGAAATTTAATAAAAGGCGCACAGTGGGCTGCAGCTGATTGAGAAATGCCAACTTGACATGGGTTACAAATCGAAAGTACGGGAATAGAATTGTGCACAGTTTAGGGGTGGAGGCTGGGCTGGATTTTCAATTTTGTAGAGACACAAAATATTTGTCATCAGTTTGAGTTTTGTTTAGCTTTGTTTGTTTTCCAATTGATTTTTCATTTAAAAGTTTTTGCTTGGTCTGGCAACAGCAACAGCCACACAAATTGCCCAAAACAAAACTAATCGAATGCTGTAAGCAAATAATTGATATAGGTTAAGCACGTATAAGTCTAGCGCTTATTGACTATTAAATACCCTTTGAAATAAATTTGCCTCAAGGCAATCTTAAAGAGAAAGAACGATGAAATGAACATATATTTTGCAATAAAATAAAAGTTAAATGAATAAATAAAAAATAATTCAAATTAATATTAAAATTAATTAACATATTTTTAAAAATTCTCAGTTATGCCCTTATGTTTCGTTTGTGCTACTTTTGAGTAACTTCACTCAATTATTTATTTATCAATCGCCTTATACAATTCCCATTTCACTAATCCCCTTGCATTTTCATACCAGTGTGCAACATTTGGTGGCAGCCCTGTTTATTGGTAATTTTTGCCTGAGCATCATTTTCAATTTTGGTTGTTGATAAGCATAAAAATCACCGAGTGTTTGGCTTTAAATTTGTATGTAAACAACTTGGTGACTTGCTGTCTCTTTTTGCTCCGCACACTCACCCCACCGCACACACAAGCACACACACACCCACACACACCCTAACACAATTTCCTGAGCCACTCAACGCAATCACTTCAATGTCAAGCATCAGCAGAGCTGGGAAAAACAGCTACGCTCATCAGCATATCAATGGATGCCTCTGATTTTCTTCTTCTATTCTGTGTGCTTGTGTGTGTTTATTTTTTAATTTTATTTGTATTTTTTATGCTCTAGAATTTTAATTACAAAGTCGTCTGTTGCCGGCTCTTGTTAGCCGTTGTTTGCTGTTGTTATTGCGGCGTTTCTAATTTTACGCTAGACAAATTTTATATGACTGAATTATGATATGAACCGTGGCCCTGGGCTAGCTGCCACGTTCGAGCCAGGTCCAAGCGGGCAGTTCGCATCATAATATTAAATTTTAAATGATTTCAAGCTGTGTGGCGTTTACTTTTAATACTCTGTAGCCAATTCTGTGTCTGCAAGTCATGTGAAAGTTTCAAACTTTCAGCGAGGGATATAGATCAGGATATATCTTTTCTTCCGCCAAGAGACTATCCTGTTAAATTTATAAAGATCCCATAATTAGCCAAGCAATTGTTCAATTATTTAGTATATATATTTATACTATATCATTAACCCTAGAATTTATAAGAACCAGGAATATGAAATGAAGTAGGCAAATGGTAGAATACCTTCTCTCCCATAGTTAAAGATAAAATACTGATATCTTTCAGACGAATCTGAAATAACATGGCGGAGTTATTAAAGATTTATTTAATTAAATGGGAAGGGAAGTGTAAAGCTAGCTAGAAGCTATTTCTAGGGTATATTTTAGCCATACGCAATTGACTGCCGCATTTCAGCTTTTTATTTGTTTTTTTTTTTTTTAATTAAACCAAGCGTTTAAAGCTAGGAACAGAAATCAAAGCCCACGCATACACCAAGTAGGCCGGAATTTATGCTAAGCATATGCCCGGCCAGACTTTGGAATGATGCTTGGTAATGACAAGGACCTCAGCGGAGCTGAAGCAATGCCAGAACAAAACGCGGGGGCAGGGTCAGGAGAATGAGCTCAGGACGCAGCCAGCCAAAAAGGACAACAAGCTTTATTAATGTTTTATGTGTATTGTGTGCTGCATACTAAGTAGCAGCAAGCGGGGGAGAGTGTTGAACGACGGTCGGAGAGAATGGAGGAGGAGGGCAGCGGTGGTGTAGAGGAGCGTGCTGTCCTGACAATGTCAATTGAAAATGTTTTGGCGAGCGAGTCAATAAGTGGGGCTAAATAAAACTAATTAGTTCCAATGAGCAAACAGAAGCGAGCACCTGGGATGGCGCTGCACTAGAGAAGATGAGAAAGACAAGCATTTTTAATTAAATGAGTAGAGTTCCGCTCAGCGGGAGTTGGGGTTGAGGAGCGGGAGTGGGAGTGGGAGGCAGGTAGGTAGCAAGTGACAATAAAACAAATCCAGGCAAACAAAGTATGCAATGAAGAGACTGCAATTAAAATTCAAATAACATGCAAGGCGCCAAAGTGCTCGACGACTCTAAGAAAACCGCCAAAACACACACACGTGCCATGAATCACACACACACAGACAGACACTCACACACTCGCGCAGCAAATGTAATAAAGCTTTGGCTGGCATCCATTTCCAACTTGGCCGCATGTAGCATACTTTTCCGGGCCACCCGACGCATATTGCGTTGGCCTGCGGTGACTGGGCGTGTGCGATGGGCGCGCATTTGCCACACACACACACAACCCCCCACTCCCCTTTGTTGCCGCGCAAAACATCATCATATTCATTATTATGACAGTTGTTGTCACAATTAAAACAATAACAAAAACAAAAGTCGTAAGTTTACATGGTAATTAAATATTTTAATATGCCTGTACTCCATCGTCGTCGTCGTCGTCGTCGTCGTCCCCTCCCGTCCGTGTGCACGGGCCGCACACCTCGCGCCTGCATTGCTCATTTTGGGTTTTTTGGGTTTTGGCGTCTGCGGTGCGAAGCAGCCGGCGCCAAAGACAGGCACCACTGTAAGTGGGCCTGGTGGAGCGCCTGTTGGTGGTCGTAATGATGGCGACAGTGGTTGCAAATTGCCAACCACCCAGCACAGCTGTGCGGGGACGCTGTCTTTTCTTCTCCCTTTCTGGCTGCCTGCAAACGCAACAAAATTATTGCCATTGTGTCACAGTTGCTGCGTTAAATTTATTTATTTTTTGGTTATACACTGCAAACAATTGTTTATAATGTTTAAAATAAACTAATTTGGGGTTTCACAAAGTCAAAAGATAAATGCAGTCTTATAAATAAATAAAGACCATGTCTTCAGTGTATACAAAGGGGTAACTTGTCAGCGAGACGCTCGCCTTGTTAAAAGCTTTGCCATTCTGACCTCAGTTTGAGCGGGAGAAGCGCAGCGTTAAGCTCTGGCATAATTTAAAAGCGTAGAGCGTAGAGTAATAGAATAAACGAATAAAGTAATAGAATAAATAAATCTTATTCACGGATAACAACATTTTGTGCATACAATAATTTACATTTTGGCTTAACTCAAATTCTAACATACATAAACGTTTTGTTCAGTGTAATTTTAATTTTCTAATTGTCAAAGTTGTGTGTGGTATTCACATATTTTTTCCATGCACACACACACACGCAGAGACACGCACACACCGCAGTCGTGTGGCATCTTGTGAGTGATTTTCATCTATTCAACTGTTGCTCAAGTTTTCAATGTGTGTGTTTGTTTGTGTGTGTATCTGTAAGCGTGTATAAGCGTATAAGGAGCTCTGTGGAAACGGGTTGGTTAAGCGAAAGGCGGGGTTTTGTGTTCGCATTTTGCAAGTTATGCGATGCGTTTAATTACAACTTTATTTTAATATTTTGTGCGCGATGTCGCCGCTGTCAGCATTTGTCAACTTTATTTTAACTGAAACCTACCGGCTGCCGGCTGCCTCCCCTACCAGTTCTTTCCCCTCTTCGTGCTGCTCAACTGGCATTAATTAATTCAATTCAGGGCCTGTCATTTCCGCAGTTGCCGGCGTCGTCTTTTAATCTGATTTGAGCACGCACTTAGGCATTATTGAATTTAAACTGGTATATAAGTATATACGCTTTATATATATATATATACATATATATAAATCGAATATTGCTTATTTCGGTTAAGTAAGACAATTCATTCAATTTGTGGCCACTAAATCAACCATAATAATAACCACAACAAATGGACGGGCACATAAAAATAAAAAAAAGTGGAAAAGAAAAGAAAAGCTAAGGCAGCTAAACGAAAAACCAAGCCGCAAATTCAACGCCCAATTTGTGCCGCACTGCTGCTTCCGTTGTCAATAACAATTTAAGGCAAAAGGACCAAATAGAACTGAACAAGAACCGAACAGAACAGAACAGAACACAGGACACTGTTGGCCAGGACAATAATCGAAAACAGCAGCCGGTCAGTAGAAAATATATTTCCTTTTTCTAATATTAATAATCCGGCGTACGCAACGACCAAAGCGCCACCGACGAATCTCTCTATATAGTTGGCAAGTGGCGTGTACTGAGACGGGGGCAGGGGGTGTCATGGTACTGCCAACAAATGAGCTCCGACAGGCGTGGAGTAGGCGCTCCTAATATGTCACTGTTGGTGCCAATAACAATAATAAGCAGCAAAACAAAGCCTAAAAGCTGCCAACCATAAATTCTGAGCTGCTGCTATCGAGCACTCTGTTGCAAAGGGAGAGAAACAGAGGGGCGAGGGAGAGGGGCAAGGGCTTGCAAGACGCCGGCAAAGACGTTGACAATGTCAGGCTGGCCTATAAAAGGAATGAGAGCAGAGACCGACAACGACCCTTGCCAATTTCAGCTGCAAAAATTTATGAAAAGTTCAATTTATTGTGTGACATTATTTTAGCACATAGTTGCCTGCCGCAAAAAATATATACCCTATAAATACAAGACATCGGGTATACAATGAAATAATTAGAGTATAACACACAGCAAAAAATATATTTGAAATTTCATAATAAAGGAAAAATATGAAATTTTAAAATATTATAATAGAAATAACTCTTAAAAAAATAACAAAAAAATAAAAAAGCTGAAACGAAATGGAAGCTGCACTTTAACAGGGAAGGAATAGCCCTATTCTATTAATTTTATATAAACATTATTCGATTTCTGATAGAAGACAGCGCGAATTCCCCATAAATGTAAAAAAGAATGCCTTGCTTCGCTTCACGATCTAAAGGGCATGCAAGAAGTCGAATATTACGCTCTACTGTGTCTTAAGAATATATTATATTTTATTTAAAAACTTTATAAATTTTACTTGTGAATTACTCACACATGAAAAAACGTTGGCATATCAATTTTTATGCCATACGCACATGTATTATTTTGGCATTTACATATGCGGGCGAGCATGTGTCTGTGTGTGTGCCTGCGTATGTGTGTGTGTGTTGGTAACATATGCCATAAATTGCCTGAAGTGGCCTCTCAACTTCCTTTGCTTCGGGCTTACTGCCTGCTGCCCTCATCTCCCTCTCTCTCGAAGTCGAGACACAAAATGCTTTAGCATTATTGAAATTTTTACTTTTTCTTTGACTTCTTTTTGTTTTTGTTCCTTGCTTCTGTTTTGGTTGTTTATATGCGGGCCAGACAATAACCCACTCGGCATGGCATCAATTTAACATCAATCTATCGATATGTGCACACACTCACACACACACATACACACACACACAGACCATGCGCGTGCCATATATCTTTTACACCGTTTCGAAAAGTCGTTTTGCATACGGGTATTTTTGGTATTTTATTTTTTTTTTATATTCTTGCTTTGTGCTTCCTGCTTTCTAAACATTAGCAGAGAGAAGCTTAACTTGACTTTCGATTGTAGTGCAGCTGGCAAACATAATTTTTCAATTTACGAGCGGTTGTATGCAAAGTTTTACCGCTCGCATTTTTTTGTTAGTTTATATGTACATAGTTCGTTGTGGGATTTGTGGTGAATGGAATATTTTGTCTTTGATTGATTTTAAAACGAACTTGCCGCTGGGATTTGATAGTGATGTGAGTTGCGGGATTTTCGAATAGCGATAACGATAATAGATTGGTTATAAAACGACTATGAACTTATGGTGGATCGTAATTTATCTGCTTTTTAATATGTAACTCCCTCTTACTTCTACTTCTACTTTAAAATTATACCTCAACTAATTGTATCTTATATGAAAACTCATATCTCAATCCGCATACTGACATTTGTAATTGTGGCCAAGTTATTTGCTATCAGTTCACGGATTTTCTACACTAATTTTGTCTTCTCATGATAACATTTCCTCCCCCACAATGATAGCGCGCGTTTGGCTATAATTGCTTTGCCTTTTGATATGCTGAATCATGTAAAATAATTTCCTTATTGGCAAAAAAAAAAAAAAAGAACAGGTCGCAACTTAACTTTTTGACAAAATGCTGGCACTGCCAATCTCACGGCTTTTCCATAGATTTCCCACAGCTCAACGCAATGACTATATACTTTCTTCTCTTTTTTTTCATTATCTCTGCTTGGCGTAAATCTGGCTTTGGGGCTTGGCTTAAATTAATGAATCTGCAATATGACAACAAAGCTTAACTAATTAATTTATAGCGGACTACAACAAAATGCACCGCAATAAGCTTAAGATACCATGAAAACAGCTTAGGCACATGCCCAACAAACAAAAAATACTGTAAAAAGATAGAAAATCCTTGAAAATACTACCGCAGATCTGTTGACTGAAGCTGATTAGCCGAACGGACGGAAATAGCCAAGGCAACGAGGAAATGGCAACAACTTAATTAATATAATAATTGGAATTTTAAATGTAGTTAGGGATTAATTTATAATCCTCCACACAAGCGAGTTTTTTAAAACTTACTTGCAAAGGAAGATAAAAAAGGGATAAAAATGCGATAAAAATGCGATATGCCTGGCAGTGTGCGCTAGGTTTCACAAAACTCCAGTGCTACAAAAGCAAATGATAGTTGCTCATTACTATCGCAATCGTATCTCATAGATGAGCCCTAGAATGGAAGCATTAGTTCTCAGAGATATGAAAAGTGTTATTCCTCTCATATCAGATTCATTCAGTATTAAATTTGGAATATTATGCAAAGCTATGACCAACTAACCTGCTCCACTTAAGAGCTGATAGAGAGGGAGAAAGAAATCTTGATGATAACCAGTCGTATTTCAACTCTCGTATCAGCTGGAGCAGCTCTCATAATCTGACTGGCCCCTGATAACTTCTACTTTTGGACTGGGAAATGTCTTCACTATCTCTTTCTCTCTGTGAACTGAACTGAGCTGAGCTGAGCTTTCACTTGCTGCATTTTGGTGTCCAGTTACAGTTGGCGTCGCCAACCCCTCAAGTGCTTAACGCCGAGGCAGTTGTCTGTGCTCCCCGAGCTCCTTTTATTTCCCCTGTCGGTTTGCACGTTACGTATACGTAACAATGCGCGCACATGACCCCTTTTGCTTGACCTCACTTATCTTACTTAGTGGTTTTAGTGCGCAGCTCGCGCGGCCAACGGCTACAACTTGGTAACAAAAACATTTATAGACAGCCGCATACGCTGCACGCCCCCGTCCTACTAACCAACCCCTTGGCTGCCACGCTCAATGATCTGCCACCCTCTGGTGATATTTATGTGGCCAGCTGTTGGCATTAGTGGAACTGGCTTTTAAGGCGGCAAATGTTGTGTGCCCCGCATGGCAATAATGTGGCCAATGTTTGCCACGCCTCCGCCAACCGCCCATCTCCCGGGCTGCCCTTTTGTTGCCACTTTTGTTGCGGCCGCTGTTGCTGCTGTTGGCGCATTAGGTTTCAGGCCACAAAAGCTTAGGCTTTCGTCTGGCTGTTTGTCTGTCCGGCAAGAGTTTTTGTGGCTGGCCTTCGCTCTGTACATATATGTGAGTGTGCGTGTGTGTGTGCGGGCAATAAACTTGTCACTTGTTATTATCGTCTTAATCGTCTCGCTCGCTCAATGCCTTTGCTTTAATGTTGTCTCCCCCCAAACTGCGTTTCTCTTTTATTTTTTTTTTTTGTGGCTGTTCTGTCCCGCTTTTATGTACTACACATGGCTGCTTAAGGCCCCCAACCGCCCCACTCATAATTGCTGTCATTGCAACAGTTGTCCCTGTCCGAATTGATGGAAACTTTTTGGACACACTAAGCACTTGCTCACTTGTGTCCTGTTATCCTGGACAACCTGCGGCGTTGACTCGTGACGCATTTCACTAAGCCCACGCGAGATGCTCGTTCAAATAATAAAAAAAACATACAGAAAACAGGCTCAGGACTTGAGGCTAGGGCACATTTATCAAACTGTAAATGTATCTAAATATTTCTCTCAAATCCCCCACCGCTCGCAGCAGAAGCAGCAGCAGTTTTCATCTTTAAATGTAATGCGTGCCGCACCACGTGACAAAGTTGTGCAAATGTCAGGCCTCCGCCTCTGCCCCATCAGCAACGACCTTTATAATCTGGTCGCACCACGACGCACGCTGCATAATAATAAAGAGGCAAAGTCAAAGCTCCAGACAGCAGCAGCGAGAGCGGTAACAACGACAGCAACAGCGATTTGAGAAACAATAAAACAAAGAGCCAGGATCCCCTCCCACATAGGCCCATAGGCCCACACAGACCCTACTGGGTTGGGAGTCAACGGCAAGCGGCAAAAGGCATAGCATACTTTATGGCTGTTCCTTTTAGCCTGTCGCCGGGCTTAGCGGCAAAAACGGCGTCTAAACATTTTTTGCCTTCTGGTATTGCAGACTTGGGTAATCGAGGTTGTCTTTTAGTTTCTTAAAGGAAAGTAGCGGATGGAATGGGTGGCATGCATATATTAATTCCTGAAACTTCAGGCTTGAGAGGTGCGCTCGCATTGCACAGATTTGATGAAAGTTTTATGTTATGTTGTTTGTCACGATTGATTTGTCTCTGAATGTCGGTCGGTCGGAGTTCTGGAATTTCTCAAGAGTTTCGCACAAAACGCATGTCGCATAACTTAAACAAAGAGCTGAGGGGTATGCGTGTGTGTGGCATGAAAAGTTTGGTTCTGATTGAAATTCTATGCATTCCGATTGGTTTACGTTTTAATTTATAAAATTGTGAAATATTTTCTAAAAATTTTTCAAGTATTTCATATGAGCATGCCTACCTCTCCAGAACAGCTAGAAAGTTTTAAATTTATCCAAAAAAAGAAAAAAAATAATTACAAATCTGAAATATATTACAAATTCTAAGCAAGATACTTAACTCTTTCTGTGGAATCAGCATATTAATATTCATATCTTGAAAATCCTCCCAAATATCTTTAATATCTCTTTCTCCTCACAAGTCTTTTTAGCTAAGTATTTAAAAAGAAAAGATTTAATATTATAATTATTCAACAAATATTAAGAGCCTAGCCACTTGTCATTTCGTTTATTAAATTACAGTGCTGCCATATCGCGCCAACAATTTGTATTCAACTCAACTCCAACAATTTGCTATGCATTTAACCAAGTTGTTCCTTTCAAGCTAAGTTCTTTAGATACAAATAAAAAACAACTTTTCTCTTACAATTTCGAGTACAAAACTCAGCTGTCTGGCAACGCTGTCTGTTGCCGCTTTGTGCAGCTAAGCTGCAGCTTTGTGCTGAACCATTTAGTGAGTTCCTTTTACAGTTTTTACCTTTGTTGCTCGCTCGCACAAAGTTTCCTATGCAACGCATTTGTTCGCTATATAGAGTATACGCTGAGCGCGTTTCTCGAGTGCTTTTGGCAGAGTGTTGCCACACCGTCTGTAAGTAATTTCAGCTATTTATCAAGCTATGACAATGCGGATTTGAAGGCAGCTAAAATGCCAACACATTTCAAACTGCCTGAAATCTCGAAAACTTTGGCGCTTTTCTTTGCTGCTGTTGCTGTTGTTATTGTTGTGTGAAGCACACTTAAAAGCAACTTTGACTCCAACCACAACGACTACGCCCCCCACTCTCTGATTGCTTGTGGGCTGCTATCGCCCCCCCTGGCTGGCTACCTTTGTTAGCTGTTGCCATTTACCAGTTACCTGTTAGCTGGTGGCTGTTGGCTGTTTCTTGCATTGTTTTTGCTGCTGGCGTGCTTTAAGTGTTGCCTGTTTACCTTTGTGCGCATTTAGACAGCCAGTTGTTGTTGTCATTGCCATTGCCATTTCTTTGTGTGTTGAGCAAGCTTTTATACCCTATTCAAGGGCTATTATATTTTTTGTCACGAAATGTGTAACGAATTTTGGTAGTAAACATTTTCGACCGTGTATGGTGATTTGACGGGTTGTATCTCTATATGTCTGTTTCCATTCAAAATTATTTATTAGTCAAAGCCTTTTTGTTTGATTGTTCTGGTTTCCAGGAATATGTTACTCAATCTCAGGCAGAACGAACAGCACACCACTTGGCTCAATTAAATATACTTTTATTTGTTATTATCTACTACACATTACTTTCTTATAGCTCCAATAAGAAAAATCGGGCAACAATTGAGTAACAAGCCCGAAATATATCCAAATTCTGATAAATATTGGTTTGCAAAGGTATTTCTACTTCTTTCCTGTTGCCTGCAATTGAGCAACTGACCAACGCTTTTCACTAGCTTACAAATAACACAAATTAAACAAAACATCGCCCCAAACCGAAAAAAGCAGCACAAGAAAAATGAAACTTTGATGCGAGCAAAAAGTTTTTTTTTTGCCGCCAGCATCATCAATATATATATATATATATATATATATTCAGTATATATACATATTAGTGTGTGTATAAACTCGATATAATTTCTGTCAAAAGTTGAAACTAATAAAAGTCAGCAAAAAAAAAAAAGAACAGGCACAGGCCTCTTAATGCTAATAATAATAAAAGTTTTTTCAAACTGTTGGCCAAAGTTTTTGCATTGTCTCGCAGGGGGAGAGAGAGAGACAGAAAGCGAGAGAGTACAAAAGAGAGGGCGAGCAAATCCTGCAGCAGGCTGTCCTATACACGCATCAAATATATATATCATAAATATTATGACAAGCTCAATAAAATATCAAAGCCTGCTTACAGGCGCCTTTACGTGCGTAAAATGAAAGCACTAGGACGAAAACAAAAGCAAAATCCAGGGGTGTAGGTTAAAAACGGTGGGCGGGGGGCTTGCCAATTTGGCAAGTGTCTGCACAGTTTATGAAATTGCCAGGTTGTCTACAAGATCTCTCTCTTTCTCTCTGTACAACACGGGCAATCATAAATTGCACAAGGCCTAGTCAAAGGACAAGACAAAAGGGCAGTGCCGAGGGGCCGTCAGTCGAGGAGTGGGTACAGGGGGGGAGGGAGGACCGGCAGAGGGCACGTGTGTTGCGTCTCATAAAGTTTGCGGCATTTTAAGCCGTAGCCCGGCTTACTTAGTAATCCCGCATAGAGAAATAATGAATGTAGCCCCTGGCCTGACGTCTTTGTGTATCTGTAAAAAAACACAGATAGATAGATGCTCAGATACATATAGATAGATTGCTGTGTGTCCGTGTGAGTGTGTGTGTGTGTGTGTGTGTGTGTGTCTATGTGTGCGGCAAATCCCTATTTAATAGAACAGGCGTGAGGTTAGGTTGAAATTTGTGCAAAAATATGCTGCGGCTTATAAAATGCTGCCAACCGACCGCAAACTCAAATAGTTTTAGGCCCGCAGCAGATCCCAAACCCGCTCCAGCACCATCCAGCCGCAGTCAAGTCAACTTTGCTATCCTTAAGGCAACTTGAACCATAGCAGCAACACCTCGCCCCCGCCCACGCCCTCGCCCACAATTCCAGCGGCCACCGCAAGTGCTGACATTTTTTGGCCGCACTTTACATTATGCCCGGAGCAAAAACTAATTATATTAAAATGTCATGTAAAATTTTCGTGTGTTGGCAACGGTCAGAAATAGTTGTCACTGTGTTAGTTAACTTAACACTGTGTGTGCGTGTGTGTGTGTGTGTGTGCGCGTGCTGGTGTCTTAATTTTTGGGTCCATTTAACGCTGACTTTGCCAAGTCAATTTTTCGTGCTGGCCAAAGCAGTTTTTTGGGCCGCCAACTGAGCTTTGAACTACTTTTCAGAATTGCAAGAAATTTATGTTGATGAGCTGTAGAAAAGTTACTTTTGGCTCCAAAATGAACTGGGTCAGTTGGGATACTTTTTAATCGATTCGAAGAATATAAAACCATGACACAGTCACTGCTAGATGAGTAATTAGACAATTTAACAATGAGAATCCGAGACTGAGAATCATGGACTTGGCAGCGTCTCAGTTATTGAAAATATGTTAATATTGCTTTATAACTAGCTTACTATATGATTTCTATAGTTGAGGATTTGGAATAATCAACTATATTGGTTGAAACGAAGTATTTAAATACCCCTGTAGAAAGTATTATAATGTTTTCATAAATTGCGTGACGTATAGGAGACATCTCCTACCCTATAAAATATATATGTTCTAGATTAGCATCAACAGCCGAGTTTACATAGACATGTCCGTCTGTCTGTTTCTATGCATACTAGTCTCTCAGTAAACTCTCCGTCTTTTTGTTGTTTGTGATACTAGAATTGATTTCTACGCAAAGTAGAGCAACGCTTAAATAAGTAAGGTAAAAAATTCAAAATTCAATTAAAAACAATGAAAACGTGAACTGTCACACAGATTTTAAAGTAAAGCTTCCCATACAAATCTATAACCTCAGCTCCAGCTAAAGCTGTTGCATAATTGATGATAATTTTTGTGTTTTTGTAGTTCACAATCGATTTTCCAACCTCTGCTAAACTCGTTTGTGGCCCTCTTCAACCGCCCCTGCCTTAATTGACTTGCAGATTGTTGCTGTTTAAAATTGGCATTTGTTATGCTCGACAGTTGACAGCTGATTGAGAGATCTGTAAAATAGGACGTAGCTTGACTTAATGGTTTACCTTTTATCGGTTCATTTAGCTGAAGCCAAATGTGAAGGGTCACTGGGCAGCAAAACAGGAGCGCAGCTCTTCAGGCAATATGTGGGCCCAATGAGCTTTAAGCCTACAAAGCGGACTTATTTATTTAAGTGAGAGTGAACACGATTTAGAATTAGAAGGTTTTCTCACTCTGTCCCTCTCTATCTCTCTTTCCCACTGCTACTTAGCTGACCAGCTGGTCACACTTTTAATTTTGATTAATGACTGTCTTAGAAGCTCCACATCATTTATATGCCTGACTGCGCAGCGTCAACCTGTCGTCCGGATAGGCCCGAAAACTTTGGGCCAGCTTTACTTACTTATTCTCGGTGAGGGGGGTAAGGGGGAACAATGGACAGCCATTCATCGATATGCCGATTTGATGAATTGTTTAATGGGATTTTGTTGACACATTTTTGGTCGGGCGCGCAATTTCCAAATCAAACCTGTGCGTGTTTTCTGCTGCCTGCAGGACTTCTTTTACTTCTTCTGCCTTCTTATCCCTGTCTTGTTGTGCATTTTAATTAAAATTGTACATTGCATAGTTGCAGTCGGCCATACGATATAATCGCTGGCTTTTGTTCCGAGCTCCGGGTCGGGTCGGGCCGGGCCGGGCCGGGCCGTGTGCGCAGCTTGTTCTCAACTTGCGTAAAGTTTATTTTTATTACTCTTTGAAGTAACATTAAAATTTAGTTGCAGGACGTCGACAGCGACTGCGACGTCGACGCTGGCTATAAAAACCCCAGCGTAAAACTATGCTGCACTTTATATTTTATTTGCAGACTTTCAGAAAACGGAACCAGTGCCAGAACCAGATCCACAAGCAGTGCCCCACCCAGAGACAGAGCCAGAGCCGGAGCCGGAGCCAGTGCCAAGGCGTTTCTGTTTCTTAGACTCAGCAGATTTAGCAATTCTATGCCAAAGTTGCTGCATTAAAAATACACAACGCGCCTCTGGAGAGTGTGAGAGGGGAAGGGGGAGAGAGGGCGGTTGGCGGGCGCTGCAGGATTTCAACAGAGTTGCAATTTGCCGGGGCAAGTGTTGGATAACAGCAAATGCAATGAATCGTTAAATTTAGCATCGTATTTCAATGCAATTCAGTAAAACGAAATGTGCTGCTGCTGCTTCGCTACTGCTGATGCTGACAGGTGAATTGCAGCTGTCAGTCAAGAGGACAGCGATGGCGGAGGGGGTGGAGCATCGGGGTTTGGGCCAACCCAGCAAGAGGATATTTCTGCTGCTTCATTTCGCTCATATCTTTTTCGTAGCTAGTTTTTGTTGGCAAATGATTTGTCCTCAACAAACACACACACACACACACACATTGCCAGCAGATCCAACAGTTTAGCAGCATCAGCAGCCTCCCTCTACCCGCCAACTCAATACCCAATCCCGCAGCCCCTACCTCGACCCTTGACTATTTGCAGCTTAAGCTACAACAACCCTTAAATGTTGAAATTTTGCACAACTTCTGCCCGCACTTTGCACTTATTAAAAACTCGTACAGATGAAATAGAAAAACCATGTTAAGCGGGTGGGGGCGATGGTTTGAGGGGGGTTTTTTGGGCGGCGGCAGCGCATAAATTGCCAGGCCAAGCACTTGGAAGGCCTAACTTTCTCGAACTAGGGTTAGGGCCATAAAAAACAGCTGCATACTTTACGGCATCGAGCATATGCTGATTTTATATGCCTACTTCTTCTGCTGCTACGCTTCATCTGACGCCCGCCCCCCTTACCTTACGCGGCCTTTTGCCACACGGGGTCAATTTTTATTAGGATTTTGGCATATTGGAAACAAGGCCAAAAGTTATGGGTATATTTTAACAATGTTTCAGAAGCAGAGGCGTCATTGCAAAGGGAGCTTACGGAAAGGAATTTGTCAGTGAAAGTATTCGAGTATATTGAGTTATTTGACTGGGTCAGCCTCTGGAGAGGGGCTTTTTTTAGTCTTAGAAATCGCAAGGATGAGCTTAGTTCAGTTACAGTACATAAATAAAATACAGCTTAAAATGAGCCCAGGCAAACCCTTTTTCTAATTATTAAACTGCGCCACTGACTGGCAAAACGTTTGTGGAATATATTTTATAAAATCAATTTGATTTTTTATATTCTATTTGGTTTTCTCATTTTTTGCGTTATAGTAAAAATGTTAGTATTAATTTCCATATAAATTGCCCGGCTGCCTGCGTCCGTAATCCTATTGCTCTATTTGTGTGTGTGTGTGTGTGTGTGTGTGTGTGTGTGTGTGTGTGTGTGTGTGTGTGTGTGTGTGTGTGTGTGTGTGTGTGTGTGTGTGTGTGTGTGTGTGTGTGTGTGTGTGTGTGTGTGTGTGTGTGTGTGTGTGTGTGTGTGTGTGTATGCGTGTGTGCTTGTGTGTGGAGTTGGGTTAGCGTATATCTATAACTGTACATTTGAAACGTTGAAATCAATTTGCACATATCAACAACGAAATTGTTTGCTCTATAAAGCCCCGCCCCGAACCGTCTTCACCCTCTCTCTCATCTAATTCCCAGCGCCAGTCAAACGTGCGAAATGAAAAATCAACGGGAGCAAAAAAATACAAAAAAAGAAACGTTGCACGCAAAGCAAAACTTGGCTGCAGTTTAACCAGTAAAACCCACAATCCCAACCAATCCAATTCAACCAGTTCTGGTTCTGGGCTCTGCTGCTATCTATGGCATCTACAAATTTCATTTCGTATGCCTTTAATCTTTGTAACATACAAACCACCCACAGCCTCCAACTCACACCTGCCAACACACAGCACAAACATAATTAAATTTATTTAAATTTTAGTCGAAACCCAGCAGCAACAAGCGAAATGTTGGCAATCCGGCAAATAAACAGAAATCCCAGTTTTATGGCTATAATGATACGATTTTTATGACTCGTCACGGCAGTCTATTTTTCTCTTTCTCACTATCGCGCTCTCTCTATCTCTCTTTGTCCGTCGGTCTGTCTGTCCTTGCCAACGCCACGCAATCAAATTGTTTAAGCAAACATAAAACTTTACAAATGCGCCCAGAGACAGCGCTAAAAAAAAAATAAGATATATATCTATATATATATATATAAAAAAAATCGCTGTAAATTTGCTTTACCATCTTGTAAAGCGCCTCGGTTTAGGGAAGAGGGAGATGGTGGGGTGTTAGCTGATGCTGTAGCTCATTACAGCCACAAACCAATATGCTTATTGCTGCTCGGGCTATAAAAACTGTTAACGTAAGCGTAAAATGCTTTCAAGTGCTTCGCAAATCCAGCGACGACATTGCGCTGGCAAATCATCTTGGCAAAGAGAGTGAGCAGGAAATAAATACTGAGAGAAAGAGAGGGAGCGAGGGAGAGTGTGAGAAAACTCCATTTGGCGTTTTATAATGAGCAATGGCAAATTTAGTTGCATTGAAGGATGTTCTTGGCAACGATTTCAACACAAATTCAAGTGAGCTGCAATTTGATTGAAATTGTTTGTTGAGGCTTAAACTAGTTGTAATTGTTGGATAAAGCCACGAGATATTCTTGAAAGGAATTTTAAATTTGTTTAAACTTTTTGCCATATTTATGGAACTATACGCAGAGGTAAAAATAGTAATAATAAGTCTGCACATGGAGAAGTTAAAGTATTTTCAATTAAAGTTTGACATAAATAAATTTTGTAATCAAATTTTAATTAACGAAAATTTAAGCCATTCCCAGTTTCTTTCGAGTAGGTTTCCAAAATTCTGTTTGCTCTCTGCTTAAAGCCTACTCTGAGAAATGCAAATTCTTTGCTTTTCTTTTGAGTTAATTTTGTGACCACACTTGAATTTTCGAGTGTCAAATTTGAAATAATTCTGTGAATTTTGTGAAATTGAGGTAGACAGGCGGCTGACAAGTGAAATTGGCCTGGCCAACTGCTAGACTACGCCAAGCCACACATAGTACGAGTATTTTTCTTTTTAGTTTCCCTGTATGTGTGTGTGTGTGTGAGTGTGTGTGGTGTTGCTTGTTTGTGTATTTTCCACATGCTTGCAGTGCACAAAACTCTGGCCAGCAACTTGTCGAGACAAAAGTTTAACGCAAAACTTGCCAAATGATACCAAGTATTCGTAACAACAGGAACAGCAACAAAAGCAGCTGCCTCAATGGCAACGCATTACCAACCAAATGGTCTGCATGTTTTGGCTGTGAACGCCTTGTAGCAAACTTTAAATTATTTACAATACTTGTACATTACAATGTCCTCAGATTTGTGTCCAAGACAACAATTCAGCTCACCCACAATCTTTCTCTCGCTCTCTCTGACGCATCCTGCACATTTTTTTTCTTTCTCTTTCTGCAAATATTATTCTATGTACTTTTATAAAAAGAATATATGTATGTATATAGTGTAATATATATGTATTTACTTATAAACCTGCGGCAGTAGCTTTTGGTTGTTGTAAGGTCCCGCCAGGCATCAACTTTTAACAGAGTTCCAAAATCTGCACGAAAAGCCAAAAAGTTTTATTAAGGCCGCTCAGAACAGAGAGGGAAT
Organism: Drosophila littoralis; assembly: GCA_018903485.1. Lineage (NCBI taxonomy): Eukaryota > Metazoa > Arthropoda > Insecta > Diptera > Drosophilidae > Drosophila > Drosophila littoralis. The sequence goes on along the minus strand of JAEIGF010000059.1, from coordinate 5,145,080 downwards.
ACCATTGTTAAGCATAATCTTAAATCACAATAAATGGCAAAATATTGACATTTTTCTCATCTTTTAATATTTAAGCATTTATTTGTGTTCACATTTTATTTTTACACATAAGTTAATCATTTCTGTTTATTGTGCTTGGCTCTATTTTAGTTTTTGGCTTGCTTGGGAAAGTCTTTTTTAATGGGTTTTATTCTATATAATTTATATTAAGTATATTGTATATTATATATATTTCTCTTAAGAAATAATTTATAAAATTTATTATTAAAAGGATTTGCGTACATATGCATAAGTTATATAAATAAGGTAGTCAAGTATTTTTATTGTATACATTTCAGTGTTAACTGGTTTTATATTCAAACGTTTTTTATATCTATATATGAATATGTGGATTAATAATAGACATGTATATTTTAATATATATATATATATAGAGTATTTATTTCTTATCTCTACTCTCTTAGTTTAAATTTAAGCCTTAAACGTAACTTTATAAACCAAAAACTTAACCACAAATTACAAAAAAATTAAATAAAATAAAAATACCATGAATAATATTAATAAAAATAAACGCGTTAATCATAAACGGTTGAAAATCGTGTCGTGTTGCGCCGCGTTGCAATATCCGTTAATATTAACCCCGCCGTTACATTTACAGATGCAAATTTTTCGGATTTTCCCTATATACAATATCTGACACGTAAGTTTTGCCCGCTGGATGGCGACACTTCGGTAGCGAACCAAAGTTAAGAACATACAAAAAATGAATAAGAGAATTTAACATTTAATTTAAATAAAATGCATAAATCGAATTGATATGTTGGGTAAACTACTTTACACAGCGGCCGAGCGACAGGACAATTGGCGGCGGAGCAGGGGCAGCCGGGGGGAAGCTGCTGCTGCACAAACGATGCACATGACAATATTTTTGCTGCTTGTTTAACGTTTCGTGATTTTTGCCAGATTTTTAATGCCACACACACGCACACACGCAGCCAGCTGTGCCGGTTCCTGTTCGTATCTCTTGCTGTGTGTGCAGCACGTACGCAACGTCTCTGTGTGTGTGTATATGTTTGTGTGTGGCACAAACAACATGCGACGTTGTATTGACAGCATATTGTGACAAATATGTAAAAAAGAAAGAAAATGTGCAAAACACACAAACGCAAAAATAAATCGAATTCGTTGCTAAAGCAAAAGGCAGAAGGCAAAGGGCGTAAAAAGTGAACATGAACAAAAAAATCAGTTGCCAGTTGCGCTGTTGCAGGCTTAACAATTACAGCATATCTGCCTCGAAGTTAAACCAAACTTGCAAGTGTTTATTATTGTGCGTTTCTTTTAGTAGTAAACGATTTTTTGTCGCGCCCGTTTTAAAAGGAATGCTTCATATACACGAGGACAATAGCTTTTCCCTGTGAAACAGGCATGCTTATCGCCTGGGCGATACATTGATTAAAGTAACAAATACAAACCGCATTCGCTATGTTTTAAGCTATCGCCAAATTCTCACTGAAAGCGATAAAAATGTATTTACCTACATACTGAGTGTTACTCTACCTGAGTGTTAGCAAACAATATACAAATGTTAAGCAAAGAAAAAAATGCGACATTAATATACTTTAGTTCATGTGTATCGTGGAACTATCGCCATGCTTTCTGCCTGGCGATAAAGATTAACAGCGCGTCATGTGACAAGCAAATCGTCTGCCCCGTCATTTGTCCTGTGCTAAAAAACTTAAGTGAACCCTTTACTAAACCTCAATTGCTGTTCTTTTACACTTTCACAGATCCACCGGAGATCATCAGGAAGCCGCAGAACCAGGGCGTGCGCGTTGGAGGCGTGGCCAGTTTCTATTGTGCAGCACGCGGCGATCCGCCGCCTTCGATAGTCTGGCGCAAAAACGGCAAAAAAGTATCGGGTAAGTCGAGCATTAGCCAACACTTTTTTTGCCAGCTGAGTAATCCATCCATTCATCAATCCATCCATCCATTCGTCTATCCCCCTACTCAACACAGGCACTCAATCCCGTTACACGGTGCTGGAACAGCCAGGCGGAATTTCCATACTGCGCATCGAGCCGGTGCGGGCGGGTCGGGACGATGCGCCATACGAGTGCGTCGCCGAGAACGGAGTGGGCGATGCCGTATCCGCAGATGCAACTTTAACCATCTATGAAGGTAAGTGGCAACCCATTTATAGCCAAATGCAGGCGCCTTAATTGAAGCTGCAGATGAAGACCGGCTGCGTGGTGTGTGTTGCCAGCGATGGTGGAGAGGGGAGGGGGGCAGGCTGGTGGCAGAGCAAAGTTTTAGCGTAATGTAAGCAAAGTTCATACATTGATTTTGAATTAAAACTGGTTAAAGAACTTTACACGCCTTGGCGTAATAGCAACTTTTCCACCACATCCAAAACCCAACCCCAGTCAACCTGTCCCCTCATCCCTCCCCCCTACCCCTATTTTAACTCTCCACACCCCTGACAAGCCGTGGGCTAACTGCCGCCTGCTGTAAACTTGTTTGCCAGCTTGTTTGTGTGGCTTAAATTACTTGCCAAAATTTACTTTTGCTTATTTACAACTGTGCAAAGGATAAAGTTTTTTGGCCTAAGCCTAATCAAGTCTATGCCAAATAGCTATATACAGGCGAGGACTAGAACTAGAGGGGGAATGAGGGGGGCGGCTGCTCACTTACTCGCCCCGGCAATTGAGCTAATTTGCTTAAACCGAGCGCAAAGCCTGGCCCGAAAGTATTTATAATTTTGCACTAAATTATAAACAGCTAAAAGTTTCTCTTTGTATTGCTCTACGCAAATCAATAACAGGGACCGAGCAGGGGTTATCGTCCAAAGTGTAGAGGTGGAGGGGGGATCGATGGTTGAGGCTTTTGCAGTGTATTCATAACTTTTGGCGGCTCTGGCAAATTTTTAATGAGCTTTAAGTAGTCCACGTCTAATTAAGTGTGCAATAAACCCATTAAAATTAATCGCTCGCTCAAAAACAACAAACAAATTTTGTGCAAAAATTAAGAAAAAAAAATAAAACTAGTTAGCAAAAGTTATGCATTGATAGTATATTGCTTGAGTTGTGGATTTATTGCTAAACAAATTTAGTGCACGACAAACTTATATAATGCGCTTGGGCTACAAATAAACACAAATTTTTTATCTGCAACAAACTTGGAAGCTCTTACCAAATTTGATTAAACATCAACTTATTTATTGTGCGTCGAGTAAAGTTGATCAAAGTTATGATAAAGTTATGGGTTCAAGTTAGAGACTGGGCAAAACGTGGTATAAAAGTGTATTTATTTTGTCATAAACACGGCGCTATAAAATTAGTTAAAGACAGGACATGGCATCAGTGCAACTTGTGTTAGAGTATTTGTAGATTAGCCTATGGCAACATATTGATCCTAATAAATATTATTCGGCAGGCTTTGACCAGGCAAGGTTATCGATAGTTAACTTTAGCCTGGGCAAAGATATGTTGATCAATTTTCATTTAATTTTCTGCACAAAATTTAGTCAATGTCTTAAAGCTTAGACTGAAGCCAATAGGACAAAAAATCACATTTTCTCACTTGTTTCTCCCAGATAGAAAGTTGAGCTCTATACCTATCTGATTCGAAAAAAGTTATCCTCTTCCCAAAAATCGTGTCCTAAATATGTCAGAATTCTATATATCCAATTTGTGATCCCACATCTTGCATAACAGTTAGAGTTTCCAATTGGGTAATATATCTATAGTAGTCTCTAATATGTTGTTAACCAGATCATTTTTATTTATAACTCTCGACATTCTCTGGCAATTCGAAAGGAAATAGTTAAAAGTCTGGAATTTTTGGGTTCCAGCAAAAGTATATACTATTATTTGTTTCCAATTCTTTTTGATTTCTGGCCTGGTCTTGTGCCTTTTCTTGATATGGCAGCCATTTTGTAAACGGAAAATAATTATCAGCCAAGGTAAAAGGTTGAAATTTATGCACGTGGCGTATGAGTAATGTGCTGTACTTTATGGCCAGACTCTGCAACTTATAATTTACTACTGTCTACTGGTTGTTTGCGACTTGTTGTTATTGTTGTTGTTTATAGTTGGACGGGGGGAGGGGCAGGGAGATGGGGCTTTGTGGCGACGTAACACCGCAAAATGTGTGAAAATTGCAGAGGGCCAGGTGCAAAAACATATTTTTGTTGATACACTCGCTCCCACACACACACACACACACAGAAACACACTTGCATACTCGGGTTTTTGCATTTTTAGTTGTTAATTATGCCAGTTGATTATGCTTTGTGCGCCCTGGCGCCAGGTAATTGGTGTGCATTTGATTTGTGGCCGCTTGTAACGCTCCTTGATGGAGCCCCACAGCGTCTCGTAGTGCTTGTGGCGGTTGTGGAACAACCCACGAAACGAGGGGAAGTAATTAGTGTAGTTTAGTGGGGACTACAAGCGAGCGATTTGAAGGTAAAAGTTGGGATTAACACGCCGCTCGTTTGTCATGCCACCAGGCAGACAGCTTCTTCTTTTTTTTTTTTTTTTTTTTTGAGGACTAAAAAATTGGTATATACATAAATTAAATTTTGGGAAACTACCAAAATCGCTTTGAATATTACTTTATAGCTTCCCTTAACTTTCATCCAGCTTGCCTTGCTTGCCGCTGCAAATATATCATCACGCGGGGCAGTTTCTTTTTTGCTAGGGCAACATGCCCGCATTTAGCCCCATGTATATCCATCATCTATGCGAATATATATGTGTGGCATAATGTATGTATCTCATATAACTCACCTGCAGCTGCACAGACGCCAGCAGCCTTAACAATTAATTGCTTTATGTAGCAGTTGCAAAGGGCTGCGGCATATTGTGATATTTACATCATCTATATACCCTGAACAAAAGTTATGCGAACTATATCGTAAAGTTTGTAAGATCACAAAGAAGGCGTGTTTATCTCATGACTTGCAAATAGTAAGAATAATATTATAAAATTAGTTTGTTTAAGCTATGCAGCAGGAAATTTGTATGCGAGCTGTTTAATTATTCTTAAAACAGCCCAAAAACCTGTTAAAACTGAAATGAGCTTTCATCATTTAAAGAAATTTCCTACCAAAAGAAAAATAGTTTTATATAAAATGGAAAGTTTCTTTATTAAAGAGAAGTTTTATATTTTCATAAATATTTTACATATTTCAAATTTATTTTCTACGTTCGTAAGGGTATACAAACATCGGCTTGGCAAACTAAAAGCAATTTTCTCATTGTATTTTTCTTTTTACGCTTTTGCTCGTTGGGTTAAAGTTTTTGGTGTGATAAATCTCAATGTAAAAATTTGCAAACACACACACACACATGGCACACACACACAAATACAGATACACGGACACGCGGCAGGCAGCAACGCGTTAAAATAAACGCGCCAATGCCAATAAAGGCGCACTGACACGCCCACCAAGACCCATTCAACCATGCATGAGGAGACAGTGAGCGAGAGAGAGCGGGAGAGTGAGATTGAGTGAAGAGTTGCCAGATCCGGCGACTCGGCGCCAAGCACGTTTGAGCTTCACATGGAAGCATTTTTAATCAAAATTCCCAACAGGCTAAAGCAGCGCGAGATCAAAAACACTTGCAACGAGATGTGTGTGCATGTGTGTGCGTGTTGCTGCTCTTATTACAACTCACCGCAAAGCCGCTATTGCCACCTTGTGAGCACACAGACACACACACGCACACCTGGAGACGCCCGCGTTGGAGTCAGAGTTGTCGGATAGATTGCAACACCTGCAAATAACGTGACTCCGGCTAGGCAGCCAGCAATATCTCTGATGGCGCTGTGGGCGTGGCAGCTGCAGTAAATCCTTTAGCTTGCAGTTTTATGCACTCCCAAAAAAATAAAAATAAAACAAAAAGAGTCCTTCAATCAAGTATGCACGACTATTAGATGCCCTGCACCTAGTTGTGGCTGTGCTGCTTCTTTGCCCTAAGCCTCACTCTATGCAATTTATATTCTTAAATTTTTTGTGGGCTTATGGTTCGATCGTAATGGAATCTTTATACACAAATTTTACAACTGCAATGTGCTATATTTTTCGCATGACAATCTTCTATTTCTACAGGGTATAGAAAGCAAAGCCAACCCGATCAGCAACCCACCGCGAACTAACACCCACGACGACGCTTTCAAATTTTTTGACATGTTTGTTTTTTTGCGCTTATGCAAATATCGAAATAAAGATTAGTCCACACATCGTTGCAGCGCGCAAAGGATTTTGCACATGCCACCGCCGTAACACGGCAGATAAATTTCTTTTGTGGGCGTGGCACAGAGCCAACACCAGCCGCCGGCGTGAGCGAGTGTGTGCGTGTGTGTAGGTGTATATTTATGTGAGAATCGTTTAACTAACTGGCGGCGCTAGTCGCTGCGATTTAGTGCTAATGTGGAGCCGAGCAGCTTCTGCCACCCTCAACCCTTAGCTTCTGCCCCCGCTGACCCCCGACATGCCCTGCAGCTTGCCTAGCGCAAAATTTACTGTTTACAATTTGTTGGCTGATTGCTTGCGCTTTGCTAAATTTATAGCATGCTTTATTTATTTTTATTCACACACCCCCTCCCCCCCTCCCTTCTCCCCCTTATCTAAACCTTTGTCAAACCCTCCTACTTCATCTCTCTATCTCTCTCTCACTCTATGTGCGTTTTATTTCCCGGCGTATTTATTATAATGCCAGCCGTGCTGCATTATCATATTCGTATTAACTCATGAACCCGCTGTTAGACAACATTTTTGATTTAAAGTTCTAATAAAGTGCATAAAATATGGGAGGAAGGGTTACGAAAGGGCAAAGGTAAAGGGTAAAGCAAGTGGAGTTGTTGTGTTCAAATGTCAAACGACAAACGGAAAAGCGCCTTGTGGTCTTAAGCTTGAGGATAATGATGTTTCTTTGATTTTAGACAAACAAAAATGTCGGTGAGGTTGAACATAATGCTGTATGTTAGTGGATGTGCTTAAACAAAGAAAAAGAGAAGCTTGGAAATTATACAGCATTATAATTCGAAAGAAAAAAATTGTATTTTCAATGAAGTGGTTATTTTTTACTATTAACCTTTCTCGCCTGTTAGAACAAAATAGGGCAACAAGAATTAAATTTCTTTTGAATAATACTAGCTAATACTGCCTTTCACAGCAGCAGTCAGGGCTTCGCACCCCTATTATTGTTATTCAATGGAAACGCGTAATACGAGAGCCTCAATAAATCTCTGTCCGGGAATTTCAGGCACCGAGAATATCTTTGCATGCTGTTTATTTGTAAGTATAGCGAGTCATAAGCTCAAATTCAGCGCCTTTTACATGTTCTATAAATGAGTTTTTTCAACTAAAATCAATTTTATTGAGATTCAAGTCAAGACCATGGCCCAGTCTAGACAGTATTGGCAGTGTAAGTCGTAAATTGCAACATTCGTGCCAATCTGCGTCCTGGCCATAAAAGCCAAACAATTTGCTTTTGAATTTGCTTACAAAAGCTGCAGCAGCTAAGCCACGTCCACAACCAGGCCAGAAACAATATGCCCTGAAAAGCTGGCCTTCAACGCGTTGTTGCGCAAATAAATTTCATTAATTGCCAGCCAAAAATAAATAATAATGGCAACAACAACAAAAGGACCTTCGACGTCTTCCCGAGATTCATTAATCTCACTTTATAGTAATAAGCGGCTTTCGTGGTTACGGTTGGGCTTCTGTCGGGGCATGGGGCTTACTTACCTACGCGCCGAGCCATTAGTTGGGCCTTGATTAAAAAGACCGCCTGGATTCTGTTGCTGTCTCGCTTCCGCTGCACTTGTTGCAAAGTCAAACGGCAAGTCTCAGTTAGGAGCCGAGTAAAAACTTTATCCTTGGCATTTGCTAGAGACCGCCCATTGCGACCCCCCTCCCACGCGCCCCTCTGCTCGTGCATAGCACTTGGTCACAGACAAACATTGACAATACTCTGGGCGCGTTTAACTGGCCAACGGGCTGGCCAAATCCTCAACCAAAACCGGGTTCTGGGTCCTGGCAGCCACTTGGCGCCGTTTGCCGTTTGGCGTTTGCGGGCTGCCTAAAAAGTCATATTAATAATGAAAATTGTACAGTAGCGAAAAGTTTAAATGGGAAATTTTGCAGGCAAGTATGCTGCAGAGTCCAGCCCTGCAGCAATGCAGTCCTGGCGCCAAGCTGTGTGCCCATCTACACAGAGCACCAGAAAGAGAGAGTCCATGTACAATGAAGTGTGTGTGCATGAAAGTTATTGGGCTTAGAGCGCTTTGCGCTTAATATATGATATACCATACAGAAAGAGGGAAGGCGCAGGCACAGAAATGCTGTTAAACTTAAAGCAAAGCCTGCAACATGAAGTTAAACAAAGTTATGCTAATATGCATGTATGTATGTAAATGGGTGTGTGCCGGCTCCTACGAGTCGAACAACATTATGATAACGATCTGGAATTTGTTGCAAATTTGTTGCATTTGCCGGACCCAAGCACAATTAAAGCTGACAACAGGAAAATTTCTCAAAATGACACTCTCAAAGTTCAAGTTATTCAAATAAACAACATTTTAGTTGGGCTCAAGTGCAAGTTAGCCTCATTTAAGTGGCACACTTTTATGATAACGACACAGAATCTGCCTGAAATTTTTAGCCAAGCTTACCCTAAGATAATTGAAGCAATTTCCTCAAAGTTTTACCATATATCATGTCAAATGCTTATTATATGCCATAAAAATGAATTACTATTCAACAGTTCATATATTATGCGTAATGCGAAATTCATTAGGTGCTCGCTTAAATTTCATTTGACTTGTGCTAACAGAAATTCGAGTGCCTGGCAAAGGAAATATATATGCCAAATATACTTATATATTTGTATATAGTCCAAATTGTAGCTACTACATATAATATGAGTGTAGCAATAACTAAGCTCTGACTTGGTGGCATGTGGTTGCCGAACGGGGCGTGCTGTCTCGCGTGTGTAACCACACGTAACTATCAAAGCGACTTCGTCGCCAACCAACGTCTTAAATTGAGTAACACCGTGGCGCTACCATAGAAATATAGTGCAACCGTGAGAGCTGAGGTAGCGGCAGCCGCAGAGAAACTTGGCCAGAAAATTGTTGCAGAGTAAATTGAAAAATTGATTGTAAGTCGGGTGTACAACAAAAAGAGGAGCATGTGTAGCGTAAATGTAACGAACTAGCTTCTATAAATAAAAATTGAAACGAATCGAAATGGTAATTGAACATTAGCCAAAATAATTAAATGCAGAAAGAAGTGCAAGACAATTTACTATCAATAAATTGGTTGTTTTTTAAATTTCCTAAAACTGTTTTTCTGCTTGTTCCTAGATCTAAAGTGTAGCATATTAATAAATGTAAAAGATATGAGCTCCATCTTTAATGAGTAGATGATGCAACAAGAAATCCAATCTTTTAAATTCCTCCAACTTATTTTATTTTATGCCTTTTTTTTTTACCTAAGCTAGAGCATTTCATATTCAACGTAGCCCCAATTACTCATATGACAGCCGCCTGCCCATCAATAGACTCTCAATATACCACACCCCTTGTAACAGAAACGCCACCGCCGCCCCCTTTCGCCAGCTATTGGCTGCCAAGCAAGTGCAAAGTTTTCTTTTCGGTATTAAAGTTTCAAATGTAATGACGTTAAATAAAATTGGAAGCGACTTCAAAAAATTGAACTTTTATTGGCTTCCGAAAAAAGTGAAATTACATTTACCTCCCTCTCGCTCTCTCTCTGTTTTTTTTTTTTTTTTTCTTTACGAAGGGTTGTAGTATCTATCTAGTATCTAGTACCTAGTGTGCATGTATAGTTTAAGGAGTATGCCATGTTTTACATTTGCCACATGCAATATTTCATGCCCGCCACCCCAACCCAAACCCAGCCCCCAACCCCACCAGAATGAAGTCCATCATCATAACAGCAAACGATGCGCTCCAAGTGCAGCCACGAAACTCGCATGAGAAACGTTTTTGACGCATTGCAGTGTAGCCACCAAAATGGATTTAATGTCTATGCCCGGGCATTTAGATAGGCCAAGGGGCGTTACACACATACAGTGCGAAAGAGAGAGAGAGTGGAGAGTGTTAGCGAAATATGTGAGTGAGCCGCATAACATTTGCTGCTAAATAGTTGGCATTAGGAATTAGACTTGGCCCATAAGCTTAACGATAAATTGAAACAATTTATACTCGCAGCAGAACTCTCCGACCAACTACAACATGAGACTTTATTGCTAGACAGATTTAGGCTGTCTTGCCTAATGGTAGCCAGAGCTTAAAACATAGTTGATGTAAGGTTGGATATACATTAGTAAAATTATTATTTATTAATACTGAACTTGTTAAGAGCTTATTTTTTAGATGTTTTGGGGTTTACGTCTATAATACAGCCTCTCTTGGTAACTTGGCACAAAATGGCCTACTTTAATGTAATAAGCTTTGGCCATTTTACTTTTATGCCTTTATACCAGAAGCCCTATTTCCAGCTGGACGATAATAAAGCGATTGAAAAACGATATTGATCAATTGATATTGATCATCAAAAAGTCAGTCTTTTTCCACACTTTTAATATTAGTTCCAACATTAACTGCACAAGTTTGTCAGCTGGAAGATGGAAAGGCGATAGCTGTGAAAACAAGCGTCTGTTCTTCTGAATTATTTCCCTTTGTAATACATAGGAAGTAGGCAAGAGCTGAGCTAGGGAATGGCATTATAATCTATAATATTTTGATCTAATATTTTTTGTACTTGTTAAAGCTAAATCCCAATGCACTCTGCTGGGGGTTTGGCCTTATGGCACGGCCATATACTTCTATACGAGACTGTCGTCTCATTGTGCACACAATGCCAGCTCAAGCATAAACACACACATACACACACTCGCCTACACACATACATATGCTTTGTATATAATGTGCCATGTTTTTTGACAAATTCTTAAAGCATACTTTTGTGGGCGCGTCCTCTATTGTTTGGCCTTAGCTTTTGCTTTGGCTTTGGCCTCACTCATTTTTGGACGCTTTGTTTGCCAACTGCATTGCCGAGTGGCCTTTGTTGTTATGCAGCAATGGCAGCTGCAACCACACACACACACACACACACAGACACAATGCTATAACAGCAGCAGCAGCGGCGTCTCCTGCGATTATTTTTCCGATTTCTAAATAATAAATGCTCAACGCAGCTGAATTTAAGATTAAGTAGAGTGAGGGTGGGGTAGCGGTTGATGGCGGGGTCATTGCTGAAATATATATTGTGCAATTTTAAAAGAGAGATTCGGAAATGTCTACGGCTTTATCAAAGATATTACCATTGTTGTATGCCACACGCTACACACGTGGTTGCGCTGCCTCACAGGCAAATTAGATTGACTGATGGCTGTGGGTTTCGCGGGGATGAGAGACAGCAGCAGCAATAGCGGCAGCAAAAACCCACCTACCCTCACCTGTACTCCACCTCATGCACTTGACATGCCAGCAGTTGCCCTGACATACGATGCCACTTGAGAGATATGTCTTTGTTTCATACTCTTCACGTTTGTTGTTTTTGTTTTTGTTTCTGCTTTTGTTTTCTTTTCTGTTTGCTTATTTGTTTATTTGTTTCGTCTCTGTTTGCCTTTTGATATCTCAACTTGGGCGTGCGGCTTAGCGACAGCCGACGCATTGTAAATCGGAGCAATTCACTCAACAGGGGGTTGGCTGACAGCAGAGTGTGGATGGGGGGGTTCGGGTTAGAGGTCGCGTCACATGATATCTCGCACGCATTGTGGTTGTTTATTTATTTATTTTTTTCATTACACGTGTAACAAAGTTTTGCATTTACTTTGAGCCTTGTCTCGCACATTAAAAAGCCAACAGGAAAAAAAGTCGCGCAGTTACATTTATTTGTCTTTTTTTTATCATTTTTGTTTATTTGAGTTTTTACTTATCCAACGTGTCTGTGTGTCTGCTAAGGGTTGTGTCCTCCGGCTATGCGGGGTCATCCTTGTCAACTGGTTGACATGTGGCATAAATCGCGTAAAACAAATTGAAAGGCGTTGCCAATCGTATATTTTTATGCAGACGGAAATTTCAATGAAATATTGAAGCGTATTCAAGAATATATTAAGATTGATGCCAACAGCAACACACTGTCTTTAAATAAATAAAAATATTTACCCTTTAAGCGATACTATTATTCAGAGAAAGTTTACGAGAGTTCCCTTTGAAATATTGATCTAAATTATCTAAAAATGTACCTGACTGTAGTATTTTTTTAAGCTAAGCTCTGAAATTATAAGTAATGAAATAATATTTAAAGACAATTGAAAACTTAACTTGTCGACTCGTGTCCTCAAGCGAACCTGAAGTTATGACCACTTAAAAGTAATTAAAAATGCAAAGACAATCTCAAATCCTCTCCCTCTTAAGTAGAACCCATACCATTTCCAATGAGCTCATGTCTCCCAGCGAATCTTAAGCTATAAATGATGAAATTGGCAAAAACCAAATATAAAAATGCTGCCATTAATTGTTAAGCTTTATATAACGCCTCCTTCTAGACTTGTGCGCAAATTGAATCCTTACTAAAGTCTAAAAGTCGTTTTTTTAAAGCGAATCGTAAAAGAAAAAACTAAGAAGTTTGCCAGATTTAAAGAAGCGTCGAAAAGTTCTTTAGCTTTAACCTCATTCTTACAGCCTTCGTGCCCTCTGTTTTCGCGCACTCCCATTGGCTGAAGTCCCACTGCCACTTTCGCTCGCTTGATAAAAAAAATGCATTTATCTTGCTGAACTTGCCAAAAAAGTCAGAAAAAAAATTGGTTATCAGTGAAAGTAAAAATTTGCTGCGCTTAATGCCAAGAAATGTCAGATTTATCAGTTGTTTAGTTCAGCATATTCCTAGATATATGCTACGGCTGTGCTTGCCTGATTAAACAAAGTGTTAAATGAGCTGTGAAAAAAGGTATACAATGCGCTGACCAACACTGGACAAATATGCCATAAAACGGGCAACAAAGGGAAATGTCAGCTATTTGTGTTGTTGTTGTTGTTGCTCTTATCACATGTGAAATATCGCATAAACTAAAGCAAAATGTCAAACTTGCAGTCGTGGCGCAAATGTCAAAAGGGTTGACAGCGCATCAGTGGGGCTGTGAGACAGGGCGGGGCGTGGCTTGGCCTTGCATGATTTACGATGGTCTATCAAAAAATGGCGACGCACAAAAGTATGCTATGCTTTTTTAATGTAATGCATTGCACAAAGCGAAGCGAAGCGGCGGCTGTTAAAAGTTAATCAGTTGTTGTTGTTGCTGCTGCTGCCAGATGAAAAATGGCTCAAATGCTTGGCTGACATTTCATTAAAAAAAAAAACGAAATTCCAAAAAAAAAAAAAAACAGCGAGCGGCGTAAAGTGTGAGAGAGCGCGACAGCAATGCCAACACTTACACAGTCAATTGCGCAAATCTCAGACGCAGCTGTAGATGCAAATGGTTAAAAGAATAAGAGTGTAAAACTGTGGCGAGAGACTGGGGAGTGCTACGGCTTCTTATACCCTGTAACAATTGAACTTAAAAGGGGTATATTGCAGCTGTCATTAACAGGCAGAGGAAAGCAACGCTGAACCCGTCGGATATATAGAAAGCTCCCCTAGCTTTTTTGTCATAGTCAAATATAGATTTCTACTCCTGCTGAAGACACCAAATTTGTAATGTGAAACCTAGGAGTTTTTGCGTGCAGGGTATCACCCAGTCGATGAGTCCTAGCTACTGGCATACACATATATTCTGCAGCTCGATTATAATTTAATCTAGTGTGGTATGTGTGACAAACTCACGATGTGCATGCGACGTGACACAGTCGCCATTTTTCACAGCATTCCACTCTGCATATGGCTTAAAAGAAGAGGGTAGGGTCGGGGACGATGGGGGAAGATGTAAGAGTTTTGGCAACAGAGGGATGGGGGTATCCACAATGACAAGGACCTGCAATGTGGCATGTGGCGAAATAGAAGTGTCTGTCATTTTTATAAATAACATTTGCTATATGGCAATGCAGAAGTGTTTTTGTGAGTGTGTGTGTGTGTGTGAGAACAACAACGACAACTCTGGCAGTGTGTCATTGCCACTAGAATCTAAAAACAAATGACAAAAATGTCAACAATTTTGTGCTCTACGCATTGTCATAACGACAATAAAGCAAAGGCCCTACACCAGCTATTTGTGCGTATGTGTGTGTGTGTTTGTATGTATGTGTGTGTGTGTGTTCGAGTGTTGGTAGTGTGCTTATAAAGACCAATAAATATTTGCAATTTCCAACACCAACAGAAATGCGACGCACAATTAAAGTAATTACACAGCTAGCAAAAGGAATTTCAGCTTTTGTAGTTGTTCAAATTGTTGTGTTTGTTGTTAACTGTTGTTGCTGCTGTTGTTGTAGTTTGTCATTAAGCCTGCAATTAAGCCATTTATGCGCAGGCAGCACAAAAATGTTAAGCACTTGCCAGCCAGTCAGCCAGGCAGCCAAAGTCAACTAACTTTGGCTCGAACTTGAATTTTGCTCCAACAAGCCGCGCAGCTAATTAAAGTCGCTTAAAGGCGAAACTTCAACCTCTGATGAGGATGATTATGATGAGGATGATAATGATTGTTAGTAGTGGCATAGAAGTTTACGCTTTTGGCCAAGTCAGCATTGTTTGTTCTTGTTGTTGTTAGCTCATTTCAAGCCTCTGAATATCGCTTGAGTGTGGCAGCTAATGAGTGTTATTCATGAAAAGGTAATCATTCACGTTAAACATTGTATTTCCAAAGGCGAAACTAATTTCTCAATTGTTTGCAAGCTTAGAAACATAAAACATTGATTTTTCGCTAACGAGCAAAGTCGATTTTTAATTTGCCAAAATAACATAATTATATTTCTACGGAAAAGGCATACTTTATATAAGTATATTTGGCATGTGAAGATAATTAGACCCAGGCACACATCTCTCTTTCTCTCTCTCCTTCTCTTGACAGTTATTTCGTTAATTGCTCTTTGTGTCACATTCGCAAATGTTTTGCTGGCTGCATATTCTGTAAGGTATATTGATTTATGCTTGACTTGAAAAATTGCAACTGTTAACATCAATAAAAGTTGAAAGTACACAACTTCCGCATTTTGTTAAGTTTTAATTTTTAAATTAAAAAAGAACAACTTTTGTAGCTTGCATATCATTAGATACTCTACGCATTCTAACATCTAAGCTGTGTTCGTTTTGTATGCTATGTTTTAGCACGCTCCATTGCCCTCCTCACACTTTAGAGCATTTCATAATAATTATTTTTCACAGCTAAAACTAGCTTTTAACTTTTTCAACAGCATGGCAAAAACAAAAAAAAAAATTAAAAACATATAACGCTCGACTCTTTTTACATACAGCTCGAGCCGGCACAGTTTGAGTGCTCTACATTACCATACTTTCCCGATTATGCGAACCAACTTATGCCAAGCGTTTTGCCCGGGCAACTGAGCAGCAGTAGCAACAACAACAACAAGTGGAGCAAAATGCAAGCCGCTTTAAAACCTTCCGCTCATTATAAAACGCAGTGCCGCACATCAACCTCATCTGCTGCCGCTGCTGCTGCTGCTGCTGCTGCTGCTGTGGCATGTCTCACAGTTGCCCCACGGTACAGCAACAGCAGGCAGCAGTGGCAGGCAAGCGTACGGGGCACCATGCAACGTTGCCACACGTTGTGCTTTTCATATTTTTGTACAATGAACGCCACTAGCCTTGAGCCAGCTGCGGACCGTCTTCTACCCTCTACCCCTCTATACGCTGCTGACTCTGCCATGTGCAACTGTCGCTGCCAGAGCCCCCATTTCCTCCCCAGCCCCCGTTACAGCCCGTTTGCGGACCATCTTTTGCTTACAATTAACCTCAAAAATGAGTTTACATTAAAAATGCCCCACAGTCATCGATGTGTCCTGTGTTGCATATGTATGTGTATGTGTGCGAGTGTGTGTTTGGCCACACACAGCTAGCAACAATTTCTTCTTCTTTACCTGCTGCTGCAGCTGCTTGCATTGTCCTCCTCGGGTCCGGCTCCTCCGTCTGTGGCAACTTTACGACAACGCCACGTGACGTATGTTGAGCTGTCAGTTGTGTTAAATGTGCTGCGCGTTGCATTGTTGTTCTTGTTGTGCTTTTCATGGTTAGCTTTTCGTTTTTCTTGTTGCGGCTTAAGTCTGCACTTTTTCTCCTTACGGAGAAGAGAAGCGCATTATCGAAATTGTTGTGAGTGCGTTTTGGATCAACTACCAAGAGATAAGACCAGCTGAGCCTGACTTTATATATTGTTATTAATGTCCTTTTTAAAATGTTTTTATTGAAAACACAAAAGATTTTCAAATAATCTTGCTCTAGCTGCCACTCTGTTAAATCAAAACCTATGGGACTCTCAGATTATCGTTGTTATTTTTCAGATATATTTGAAACTTTCACATCTACAGAGCGTATTTACTTCTCTTTCTTTCAAATTTTATCACGCCATGTGTAAAAGAAGGAGATGTCCTTGATCCAATAAAATGTTTATGCTCGATCAATATTAAGGAGTCAGTCGTTATGACCATGGTCATCTGACTGTGAGTGTGCTGCCTTTCTGCGGTCCACTTTATTGCAATTAAGCACGAAAAGTTGTAGAGCTTTAATGTTGATGTTCACGAAGCCCATACAGCTGTAGTTAGTTTTAATTTTAAGCTCCGCACCGCAGTCCCTTACAACTATAAAAAAATTTTTACAAATATTAATCTATAAATATGAAAAGAATCAAATATTTAATAATGATATATACGCTAAAATTTTCACACAAATATTATTTTTTATTATTATATTTTTTTAGTATTATATTTTACTAAGCATTCTCTTGGTCTATCACATGGAGTCTATAAACAACCAAGTGCTTCTTGTCATTTCGCCATTTTCTGCAACTTTCATCCCTAACTTGTGCTTTTCTTCTGCTGCAACTAAATGTGTCCAATGCAGTTGCTGTCAAGTTTTTCTTGTGCTGCCCTATTTTTATGGCCCTGCCTGTAGCTGTTGCTCTGGCTCTGGTTCTGGCTGTGGCTGGCATTAGATTAATAATTCCTCGACCTTAGCTGGCAAACAATTTAAATTTCTTTTGCCGTGGCAAAAACAATTAGACGCTCGATCACACTAATTGCTGATGCATTAATCTATTGATTTCACTCCCACACACACACACACACATGACATAACCATACACACTCACACACACGCGCGCGCTCACATGAGCACGTCCTTTTGGTTTTGGGGGCGGAGTCTTGACCATTTTAAATTGAATTTTAAATTAATAAACGTTGCGGTTGCATCAAGAATTACAAATTTATACGCGTCGTGCTTGGCGTCGTCTTTGTTGTCGATGTTGTTGTTGTTGTTGTTGTTGTTGTTGTTGTCGCCGTAGTTGTTGTTCGCGTTGGTTCCTGCCGTGCGCCTGGCATTCCGGCCAAATCTATGCACATTTTTTTAGTCGCTTGGCCTTCTGCTTGTGACTCTCTTCTGCTTCTACTTTTTTGTATTTTTGTTTTTTGTATACCCTGTAAGCTGCTTTTGTGTAGTGTATTTGGCTTTTGGGTGATGCTTATGCCAGAGTATGTGCTAACGCCCGCTAGATGGCGCCTTTTAAATGTTATTTTGCTTGCCTACAATTTATTTCATATGAGGTCTCTTAAGCAGCTGCAGCTTTTAGTTCTGTACAGGATATCTGTGAGTCGGTGTTGCCCCACATGCTACATAGTTTAGTTAATTCTTTTGTTGCATATAAATCTTGGTTTAGCCGACCGACGTTGCTCTGCTTGCCCCATGTCCCCGTGCCGTGCCCCCTGCACTTGCCACAGCCTTGCGTGGCAGTTTGCATTTCTCTTCTTTTCTTTTATTCACTTTTGTATCGCTTTCTTCTGTACTTTTTGTTGTCTTGTTTTGTTTGGCATGTTTTGCTTTTGTGGTTTTAATTCTATTTTCACTATAAATTGTTTCGGTGCGCTAACATTTTACAAGACGGCGAGCATGGAGCGTGGAGAATGAAGCGCGCCGTGCGGCTGCTGGCCGTGTAACCGTCTGCATGTCCGGTGCGTCCGTTGTGGCATGCAACTAATTACATTTGCATATCTATGGCCAAGTGGAAATGCGATGCAATGATACAGACTCACAGCACATCCTTACTTTGCGGGAAGAGGGTTGAGGAGTACAAACTGCAGTTGCCCAAACAAAAACAGCCAAACATCAAACTCGGCCGCTTTATCTAGAGTAGACCGTGCCGCTTTGTGGCCACAATCAGCATAATTATAAACTTTTCTTAGCATTTGCTTACGCATTCGCTTTATGTCTATATAATAAGCACAAACAACAACAATGGGAACAACCAGCCAAACACAACTTTGTCTCGCGCTCGCCAAAGCAAGCAATTAAATATACACTTGGCGAGCGGCTTTCGGGTGTGGGCGCTCTGCTTCTTCTTCTTCTGCGTATATGCAGCTGTCATCAGACTGGACACACCCACATGCACGACTGCCTCGTCGCTGGACTGCGTTGAGCATTTTGTTAATTAGTCTATAATTAATAAAAAAAAATTGCATTCCAGCAAGAGAAAACTCAGAACTCGCTTTGATTGCTTAGCATTTGTTGTGCCAAGAGCTTAATGTTGTTGTCATATCACCCCGCCACCACTAACCACCCACCACCCTGCCCGCTCCCTATTTGTTGTTGGCATTTTCAATTAATTGTGTGCCACTTGCCAAGTTGTTCATGCGCCAAGTGCGCATCAGCA
Source organism: Drosophila littoralis (assembly GCA_018903485.1). Taxonomy (NCBI): domain Eukaryota; kingdom Metazoa; phylum Arthropoda; class Insecta; order Diptera; family Drosophilidae; genus Drosophila; species Drosophila littoralis. The sequence goes on along the minus strand of JAEIGF010000059.1, from coordinate 5,126,238 downwards.
GCAGCGGCAATAAAAAAAAGCGCATTTAATCGCAAATCAGCGCCTGAAGTGGGCGTTCACAAGTAGGCAACTGCCTCGCCCACTGCCCACACTTTAAAGTGCATAGAATGAGTACATTTTTTCATATTCGGAATTATTTCCAAGTGGTGGAGTTAAATGCGTGGGTCTATATATATATAAATAGGGTAAAAGTTTGTGAGATAATATTCTGAAGCCTGTGCTTTCATTCAAAGGTGCTTCAGAACTCACAACTCGAATATTTTGTAAACTATGCTGCTTTAATTTTGTATGCGGGCTAATGAGACTTTATATGATTGTTAAAAATAATAAACTGCGATTTATAGACTAATTTGAATGGTTTAAAGGCAATTCCAGAATTTATGAAGCTTTGAAGAAAATTAGATATAAATTGGATATAAACTTACAAAGTATACAACTTTAAGAAAAACCAGCTTATGTTGATTTTAAAATGGATCTTAAGTAGTTTTAAAGATTTATTATAGTACAGAGTAGAATAGAATGTATAGGTGCAGTCGTGTCTTCAAGCGCGGGAACTATTGAAGGCATGCTTCTCAAAATTTGGTGTATAGGGTTATGCGATGTTAGCTTTTAGATAAGTATAACAAAGAAGCTTAATATAACTATGTTCAAATCAGTTTAAAGACAATTTAGAGACTATGAAGTTCAATCAACAAAACCCTATTCCATTTATAGGTACAACAAGCAAAAAGGGGCACATAAGCTTGCTGTATATAAATAGATTTATGTGTTTTTTGTCACTTGGAACCTGCCCACGACAGTTTTCAGCGTAATGTTAATATCCATTCACTGCATACATTAGCAAATACATTAATGACATTTCATAAATTTACATGGCGTGGGGGCGCCCTTCAGAAGGTCTTCAAATCTGATCGGCGACTGACGCATTTGGTGTGAATTCCCAATGGACACAGTTGCCGTTGTCTGCCACAAACTAGTAAATTAATCAAATGAACTACCTCGGAATGTAATTAACATAGACCTCTAACAAACGCGGCTGACTGGGGACATGCGGAGATATGTGGAGATTATGGGCAGGGGGGCTAGAGCTGAATGGCAGTCAAAAGCTAATTCTGACATATGCAATAAAATGGGGCACAAAAGTTAATAAACCTAAAAGCATGCGACCAATAATGTTTATAAATTTAATTATGTAAATGCGCGACTATAAAAAAATAACGCAAGCAAACGAGCAGTGGGAGGGGGCGAAAAGGGGCAACAGCTGAACATTCAGAAAAAAGCAAAAATGTAATAGATGTCAAGCACAAATTGAAATGCGAATACGAATGCCAAAACAACCAAACAACAAATCTAGTGAAAAAATCGCTCTTTGGATATATATTAAAAAGCGAAAGAGCGCAGAAGTTGAATGGGGTTGAGATTGGGAGCTACGGCCCCTATTGAACCCATCGCGGAGAAACAGCTAGCGAGAGCGAGAGAGAGAAACCTGAAAACTTGATGTGCATATGAAATTAATTAAATTTTTTCGGATTGTCAGGTCGCGTTATGCATTTAATGTCCCTGCTTTATGGCTGTTACCTTCAGAGCAAAAGAGAGCGAGACGGAGAATTGGAGAGAATTATTTACATATATATATATATATATATATAAATGTAGCTGTGCATTTCTGCATTTCCGTTTGGTTATTAGTTTTTCAGCGGCATTTCCGGTATTTTTTATGTGCGCTCGTCCACGTGTGTGTGGTTTAATGGCCCTGCCTGTGTGTGTGTGTGTGTGTGTGTGTGTGGAAATCAAGGCTGGACTTTTTTATTGCTGTTGTCATGTTACTGTCTTCATTTAACTTGCAGCGGTTAATTAAAACAACAATAAAGCCAAAATATGATATGAGCTACATATATGCAAATGTTTAATGGCTACTCTTGACTCTTTAATGCCGCAAAAGAGATTTATATGTGTGCGTGGGGTTAAAATATTCAGTTAATTAAATTTATAATATATGGTATAATAGATCAGACTCTGTTTATTTGCTAAAATTGGTAGCCAATATAATTATTCCAAACGTTTTCGAAAGTCAGATAACAGACAAATATTGGTTTAAAAGAAATTTCCCTTTTTTTTGGCAGAGTTCAACCATTTCTATAGACTGAAATGTTCATTAAAAGTGCTGATAAATGCGACACTCATTAAAAATAAATCCCTTTTGCTTTTGTACTACTTAATAATATTTAATAATCATGAAACACATTTCATAGCATAATTTACGGCGAGCGACCGAACGTGGCAGAGTTGCCAACATGTGTCGAAATTAAACAGGTAGATGGCATTACGCTTTTACTGCCCGTTGGCTGTAAATTTTATGAGCATATTTCCAATAAATAATACATACACACACACACACACTCGCATATATTTTACGGTTTCCAAAAATGAGCAAAAGGGTTGCCACTCAATTATATGGCCTAAAAATAGTGGTTTGGGTCCGAGTGCGTTGGCCACGTTTATTACGTAAATGCAATTATGCAACTTTATTCAAGTCTATTTGAATGTTTAACATGTCATTTACATATGAAAGATTTAATGGCAGCGTGCATTGAATTGAAATTGCAAAAACACATGATGGCCATACTGAGCGGGTACTGTCCGCCTGTTTCGAGGGGAAAAGGGGCGGGGAGGAGTAATACAACAAGCGTAACAAAGAGCCAATTAAAAGGCTAACAGTGTGCGCCCATGGCCCAAAGTTTTTTAATTATAACTTTAAATTCAAAAACATTTAAGCCCAATGCGAATGCAAAACGCATAAAAACTCCTGTTTTGTTGCCCATAAAAGTATGCTATAAAGTCGGATGGATGTGTGTGTGCGTTTGTGTTTGGGTACACACACACGTGTGACCATTCCGGTAGCTGTCAATGTATTGGCTTTGTAGCAGTAACTACTAGTTGTACCCTGTAAAAATGAAAGGTTATTGGAAAGAATACAATTATCTTATTGTTAACAGTATAGAAATAGTTGACTCGATCTTATATAAGAACAGTCTTCATGCAAGATCGATATAATCAATTTAGAAAGCGTGAAAGGGGTAAAACATTGCATAGCTCTTACAACTATTCTATAATGATATTCCAGAATTACGCACCTAACAGGCGGAAGGCTAAGAAAAAATAAAACAAAGGAAAAATACACTTATTTATATAAATCCATTTTAATTTTTAATTTTAGTACCACAACTTGTAAACTATGAAAGCTTTTGAAAGTATATTTCGAAGATAGATTATATTTCGAGAAACATAAAAAATACATATATCGTACGTGACAAAAAACGGAAGTCTGCACATAGAATTTTTAGACTTTCTTTAATAATTTTTTTATACAACTAACTTTTATTTTTTAATTCAAAACAAATTTTAATGTATGTTAATATTTTTTTATATTTCAATATTTTATTTATTTTTTAATTTGATTAACAGAACTCTCTAAAATATTGTAGCAAAGTCTAAGCCCATCAATTGATTCGACAAATTTTCATTGGTGAATATGTGAAGTACAGGATATCTTGCAGTCCTTAACACCTTTGCCCTTTCAACTCAATATAACTCTTGTTGTATTTGCTCTTAATGGCCGGCATTGTTAATTGCGTGCCATAAATCTGTGTGCAGCAGTCGTCCTCGTCCTGGTCGTCGTCGCCGTCGTCAACCTCAACCTCAAACTGGAAGCTCGCATTGCCAGTTTTTCCCATTTTCGTTCACATAACGCATATAGTCATTCGTATAGTCGTATAGTTGTAGTTGCATGTATATATATTTTATAACTCCCCGACTACCTTCTGCAAAAAGACAGCAACAAAGGAGTAAAGCAAACACGAGCAAATAACAAACAGACGAATGGCCAGACAAAGTAACATGTTACATGTAATTAATTTCAAATTATTTATACATGAACGCGCGTTGCCCCGTAAAACTGAGCTAACAAATAAAAACAACAACACCGGCAGCAACAACCAGGAAAAACTTTGGCACAGCCTTCGGCGATGTTCGCACTATGCGTTGTGCTCAATTAAAGCCTGACCAAAGGGGCAGTCAATAAAAACTGTGAAATTGCCAAAGTCATAGTCATAGTCATTCTCTGCGCTTGGCTTTCAGATGCTCTTTGTAGATAATAACACAAACAGTTGGATTGAAAGAAGTTGTCCAATAATAAGAAATCATAATAGAATCATTTACTCTACCTATATCCTTAACAAACCCAACTAAACACCTCTTTTTTCATAACTTTTCCTATATCTCGAGAAGTCAGTGAAAAGGTCAATTTTTCCAACCCAACCAACATCGTCTAATAAATAATATAAAGGTGCACTCTGTCATATTGTTCTTTCTCCTCTCCTGCCTATATATGTCTTCGCTCCTAGAACTCTTATTCTTTCTCGTTCTCGTCTAGCAAAATGTAGAATCTTCAAAAATACAATACAAAATAATAAAGAGAGGAAAATTAAAGACTGCTTCTTCCCATTCCAGGCATCAATTTTTGCACTCGCTCTCTTTTTCTTTCTACTCTATTTCCCTCTCATCCTTAATTTTTTTTGCATTGCATTCGTGAAGATTTTACAGACAATCCTGCTTAACTGTCATATTGGAAGACCCAGCAATAATTCTTTGCATAATTAGTATAATTTTCTTACAGATTTTTAACAAATGACAAAGTATTTATTTAAATTTCCTGAATTCATATATTCGTTGGGTGTGACCAAATGTTTTTTTTAAATATATCCGACGTAATTATGTGCAATATGCAGACGCATACACAAGAATTTTATTTATATTTATTACCTGCCTTTATCTTTATTATCACCTCAACCGAGCTGCCATTTAGGCTTTGATTGTGACGCACGCCTTGCCGCAGCTAATATGCCCCTTCCCTTCTGAATCAGCATTCCCTCGTGTAGGGCATAAAATGGTAGCGTACAAGGTCGTAAAGTCGCAGAGCACCGCCTTTTGGGGTTTTGGCTTGAGGTTTTGGTTTACGTTTGGGTTCGGATTTCGGTCTCCTCTCTGCCGCTTGCCCTGGCTTTGGTCTTCTCGGCTGTGACGAAAGACCGCAAAGTATTTATTTGTTAACTGGTTTAATGACAGCAGTGCCAAAGCAGTTACCACGCCTCCTTAGGGGTAAGGGGGTGTGGCAGTTCCCCATAAAATGCGTGCGTACGCACTTTGTGCCACAAATGCAATTGCTGTTTGTGTATTTCTGTGTGTGTATGTGTGCGTGTGTAAATCATAGCATTTTGGCTTTAAGCGTTAAACTGCGCAGCATTAACTGCCTTTTCCGCCCAGCAGGACATGCCAGCTCTCAGGTAGGAGCAGTAGCCGTCGGAGTAGGGCGGGGCCCACAGCACAGCAGCTGCGTTCCAATAAGCACATAATTGAATTCTGATCATAAATTTGCATTATGGCCGTGGTGCGCGGCGGTTTCTAGAGGCTTCACTGTGCTTTGCTTTGGGTTTGGTTGGGTTTTTGGCAGACCCAGCGATATAATTTTTGTATTTTTTTTTTTTTGCTGCTGCTATGTACGCAGCACGTGGCTTATAGCATAATTTTACCCAAAACGCACATTTCAGTTTTGGGCCGAGCGCCAGGAAAGATACTCGTAAAAACGTGCTGCATGTAAATAGTCAAAAAAAAAACAACAAAATAAGCGGGCAGCTGGATGGATGCCAGTGTAAGGTGTAGAGTAGGGTGGTCAGGCGCATAAAATCCCACGATTTATGTCCGAAGTACCTAAATAACAATGGACATCGGTTCGGTGGTCAGTTGTGCACTCAGCGATGGCGTTGCTAGGGTTATGAGACAAGCAGAAATTAAAACTATAAACCAGCGGCAGAAAATACGTTTCTATGTATAAGAACAATTGTAGAACTGTTTAGTTATATTTATGCTATCTATTGTTATTATGGAAATGGTGAAAAACCCTGGTTTCTATTGCTTTTGGCTAAGACAATATTACGTTGCCCAGTTTCCTAAATGACTGGGTCATCCACCAGGGAAACGTCCAGTTTAAGCTATTTTCTAGTTATTACAAAAGGGCTATTTCTTACCTGAAGAGTCTTTTGTAAACCAGTCCGTTGAGGCACATATATCCACCACATTAAAAATAGAATCAGTTCCCTAGTCAAATTTTTAATTTACACTTTACACATTAAGAAAACATTGACAGATACAAGGTTTTACACAAACTGACAGCGTTTCAGCCAAATTGACAGCCTTTATTTGTGTAGAATTAAACAACTAGTTGACAGTCGCCAGCTTGACTCAATATTGATCTTAACAGAAACAAGTTGACAGGTTCATTTCAAATTTGCACTCAGAAAATAACATGGCATTTCCAGTTAACAGTTCTCATTACAAAAAACGAGATCTCAGCGTGACAAGTCTAGACCGTCTTTTTTTGATATAATTGATTTAACAACAAAGAACACAAATTTTACAATACCCAGCTTTGCACACACATACATAATATTTTTACCAAATTAGCAGGCCACTTTTGGTAGCAAACAAAATAAAAAAGCAAACAAGTTGGCAGCTCTACTTCAGTTCTATATTAGTCAAACAAGCTAGCAAGTTAACAAGACTAGTAAAGAGTAGTTTTTAATGTAAACAAATTGGCAGCTACGCTTAAGAGTTTTGAATATAGAAAAAAAGTTGGCACTTCCACTCAGCTCAAGTTGGCATAGCTACTTTAAGGATACCTTGAAATATTAAACTAGTTGGCAGCCTGCACTTAAAAGTTTCTTGTTCAACGAAGCCAAGTTGACAGCTCCTCAGCCACATTAGTGTAATTAAGTAATCAGCATTTGGTTACGAATCCTTAGTCCCTTTGAGATAACTCGGCAAGTCCCTTGTCTGAAGGACATTTCCTGCTCCTTAACTAACAATGCTTGTTTTTTGTGAATGTGTATTCGAAATGTAATGCTATATCGATTCCATTGAGTGTTGTTATTCAAATATGCAGATGCCTACAGTTACCACGCACTCTCTCTCTCAGCAGCTGCTTATTCCCAAAACACACTCAAATACACACACTCAAGCCATATTATTTATATTTTCATTTTCAAGCACCTGCAGCTATGTAAGACACATGCTTAAAACATTTTATTGCCAGACATATTTATATACTAGATTTATCTAATTGTTTATTAATATCTTGACTTGCGGCTAACAGCAACAAAAGCAAGCAACGCTTACATACATATTTCCTGTGCGAGTCAGTCAATATTTCTATCTATCTGTCTATCTATATATAGGATATATAAATTATGTGCGCCCATTTAAGGGGCGTGTTCATACATTTCGCATTGATTGTTTTCAATATCGCACAACAAATGTGCCTGTCAAAAATTAATCACTTGCACTTAGTAGTAAACACACTCACACACACACACACACACACACACACACACACACACACACACACATAGACAATGCCTGTTACACGCATTTATAATTGAATTTGGCTTTTGTAGTTGTTGTCGTTGTTGTTGTTGTTGTTTTGACGCTGTCTGTCCAAGTTGGCAGCTCGGCAATCGATGGGCGGGCGATGCGCGCTGTGCCATGCCAGGCAGTTGGCAACTGGCACGCAATTTATTTTCATTTCTCTAATAGACTTATTTAGACACACACCCACACGCACACACACTAGCTCACACACACACACACATACAAACACACGCACCTATACAACGCTGGCTGCCAATACGCGTGTGTTTCGTGATAAATTATTTGTAATTTATTAATTTATTTATTAATTTCACCGTCTGTTTTGTTTTGCCTGTCTGCATCGCTGCTTCTCTCTTTGTATTTGTGTGTACGTCTGTGTGTGTCTGTTTTCTTTATGCTGTTATTAGGGCATATTTGAGCTCTGTTAACAATATTACACGCCAAGCAGCTTAATTTGAAGCCCAATAATTTCATTTTGGAAATTTCATCTAATTGACTGCCCAGAATTATTCTATTATGTGAGCTTTAATGTTGTATTTAAAAAAAAATTTTTAATTATTAAAAACACGAATAAAATCTACTAATAAAAGAGTTCTTTTTATTCATAAAATAATTTAACATCAATCAATAAATGTGTTAAATAAATAAATGGATTCAAAGATAGCGAAAGTTCGTAAAATCCCATATTGTTTATTTAGATTATAGAAACATTGCATAGAGTAAATACGTATATCTTAACCGAAGTCCATACCAAAATATTAAATTTATTTATAAATTCTACGCATTAAAGAAAATTGAAAACCTGGAAAAGTAGTCCAATTCCTAGGGTATATAAAATTTGTTTTGATTTTTTTTTATATGTTTTCCTTTTCCATTTGGCTTTAACTTTTTGCCTTATTTTGGTAGCTCATTAATAAGGTCTGCAACAAGGCGAAGGTGTTTATGCCTTAACTTGTTTTTCTTATGATTTTTTTTATTTTTATTGCATGCTACCCGGCGTTTAATGGCCCCCTCGCATGCGAGTTGCTAGTTGTCAGGCTTGTGTTGACAATATAAATGGATTTCCAATGATTTATTGTTGCATTAGAACGCATTAGACGACGACTGGCAACAGCAGCAGCCAGTGGACAGTAGACAGTGAACAGTGGACAGTGGACAGTGGACTGGGTATTGGGTGATTCTGACTTGCCCAGGAAGATACTCATTCTAGCCCCGAACCTAGTCCAGACATTTGTTTCAGTGTGCAGTCAGTGGAAATGCATAAAAATGAATCATAAGTTTAAAAATTTATAAAATGCGCCAGGGCATAACTGCCAGACAAGGAACTAGTGCACAGAATGGGGCCTGAAGTAGGCGTGGCAATACGCCATTTGCAACAGTACTTGCAACATTTTACTGCCCAGACAGACGAGGCAGCATTATCAAATGTCTACGACAAGAGAAAAAAATGAAATTAAATTGTAGTGAGTAGTCAGGACGGAAGGCAGGAAGGCAGAAAGCCTTGGCGAGCGGGGTTATTTCTCCGAGTCGAAAAGAAGCAGCAAAAATAGTAATAGAAGATGAGAGCTGCTGCATTGCTATATGTTAAAATCATCTTCGACAGGCACATGGGCTGCCTGGACAGCGAAATTGAAACTCTGGCATCTAAGGCGATGCCCATCTTCCGGGCTGCCGCTCGAACAACCTTCGTAATGCAAACTTAATAAGATGTACGCCACCCTCTCGCCCAGCCCCCATTCCCCTCTTTCCACCACCGCCCTCCATCCTCCGCCCTCGCTGTGCATGTCGTCTGTCAGTGGATACACATGCAACTATCACGACTGCACTGTCAGTTAGACAAACAGAGCAGTAGAAGAAGAAGAAGAAGAAGCTATTGCCATACCACATCCACTTTCGTCAGTTTTGCCATCAGTTTATCTGTCGCCGTGCCAGAGAAAGACAGACAAATAGACAGACAGGCAGGGAGAGGGAGAGAGAGAGTGAGTGAGACGAGATAGTGAGCGGACAGCCCGAAGAGTCAGCGAATTTGTTGCCCCTGCCAAGTTGTTGCCATATAACTGTAATCAGTAAACATTTTATGGTCGCAACTGTACTGCATTTTGTATTAGACATCATGATGTGACTGGATAGATACTGGTTCACATATAGCCCAAACAATGCCAACGTGCTCTCTGACAAATATTGCCCGGAGCATGGCAACCTTCTTCTCAACCAGACAGTTTCAGTCAGATTCTCAAACTCTATTGATCAGAAGGAAAACTGTTGTTGATACTTCTAGAGTAGCAAAAAAAAAAGGAACTCAAATATCTGGGAGTTTTAAATAGATACAAAAATATTGAATATATTTTAAGACACAAGTCACTTTTATTAAAATGATTCCCTTTAAAAAGACTCAATTAAAATTGCGGAACGCTTTTAATCAAGAATCCACCCTTTTTATTGACATGGCTTGCGTTTTGTAGGCTTAATATCATGGAATATATTTCAATGATAAAATTATGATATTACTGAGAAATAATAATTATATTTTATAAACACAGTTCGGCACAGGTTTTAGTTCGGCTGTCTATTGGACAAGGTGCAGTAAATAGTTTCTAAAAAATCAAAAACTCAAGTGCAGCTCCAAGCCGGCATTGGCAACATATTTATTGTCATAACTGTCATAATATCATTAAAGTAAATATGCAAGCTATTGTGTGCCTCATGCTGTGTTCAATAACAACTCATTGCGTAGCTTTGTTCTGCTGCTATGGCGCACATGAAACTCAACTTCAGTTCATGATTCCACTTATGTGTGCTTCTCTCTGCATCTATTGTAAGCCGGTCCATCATTCTTCAGTTATTCACAATCAATTTGGTCACAGACATATACATACGTAACTATTAACTGCTATCATTACGGGCTACTTGGCCAGTCCTTGAGCTCCACTCACAGGACCCTTCTCTGCGTTTCAATTGTTTGCTGCAAGCGAAGTCTGTCTAAGTGCGATATACGATATACCATGACAGAGCTGAGGAGCTGTGGAGCTGAGCAGCTGAGGAGCGGAGCGACAGCAATTAGGCAAACGTTGGCCCTTCATTAGGCTGATCAATGGCCTGCTTGATGTCACTTCTGGGCAGGAAAAGGGTTTGGGGTGAAGAGCGATTGCCACATGTGGTACATCCTTTTCTGCCAAGAGGAAGTGTTGACTGGCCACAAATTTGCCGGCGTCTTGCGGATGCAACTTTGTTATATCTTCATGCTTCGCTCTCTCTCCCCCTCTCTCTCTCGCTTCGCTTCTCTCGCCTGCTCCTTCTTGCTTGAGTTTATTCTCTTTTTTGTGCCTGCCGCCGGCACTTGCGGCTTTATTGTTGGCATTGTCTAACATCTTCAGCAAGTTGCCTTTTTTTTTCTGGCTGCTGCCACTAAAAAAACGGTTATTTACTCTGCTTGTAGTTGCCGCAGGCGTCGCTGCCTTGTCGCATACTTTTCACTCTATCCAGCCAACACGTTCCTGCTGCCCTCTCACAGCCACGCCTGTGTCTGTGTGTGTGTGTGCCTACTTAACACAATAAACACTCAATTTTGAAGCATGTTTTGTTTGGGATTTGTCACAGATACTTCTTGGTGTTGCATGAATAACGGGGTGGGGCGGAGAGGAGGCATCTGGGTGCTGGTTTGAAACTTTGCTAAGCAGCCCGCAACTGTTTGTTTGCTCGGGAGCAGATCAAGTTGAGGCCTATAAATACATTTTAACATGGCGACAATTGTTGACTGGTTGCTGCTGCTTTGATTTGTTTTCAATTGTTGGCAGCAAAAGTTTTCTGAATAATACCACAAACTTGACACCAAGTTTACAAGTGAATAAAATTCTTGCGGAAATTTAAGATGTTTCCACTAGTCGGCAGCACGCAGCACTGCTAAAAAATTTAAGCATACGTAAATATAAAAATAATATTTAAATGCTTGATAATATAGGAGTAACATCTTTTTATTCATGGAAGCATTTGCTGAGGATCTTTTATTTCCGTTCTCATATATCAACAAGAGCTTTGAATCCATTAAAAGTCTATGACAAGAGACATTAACAATCCCTTAGTTTATATTGCAGACACCTTGCCAACTTTTTTCCTTTCCCACTTCTTCTTCTTCTCATTTCTATTAACAAGCCCCACTTAAGTTTCTCTATAAATTACAATCCATACTTTTGCCGTCTCAGCTGTTTTAATAATTTAACAATAACAGCAACTTGATGCAAATGCCTCAACAGCCAGCTAATGCTAATGCGCTCAGATGCTGACTAGCGGAAAAATGGCATTTTTGAGCAACTTACGAGCCGCAGCAGCAAGTGGCGTCGACCCTTGCTCGGCCCAGCCACAAGCTGATGGGCGCACAAGAAAAAAAAAAGGCGCCTCTTATCAATCTTAAAAATGCATGAATAATTAAAATATGCAAATTTACTTGCGGCCAGTTGCTGGCTGCCTTAAAGGCACAACTCCGGTGCCAAAGCCGAAGCCAGAGACCAAGAACAAGCCCAAAGTCGAAAGTCACAAAGTCCCTTTAAACAGAGTTCAGAGCAATTTTTTGTTGTTGCTTTTGTTGTTGTTTTTTTACTCTTGTTATTATTATTGTTGTTGTTGTTGTCGTTGTTGCTGCCTTTCGCTTTCGGCGTCTGTAAAATGTTTGATATGCCAACACGAAGGCAACTCGAACATGAAGAAATAGCTGTGAATACCCGTAATACGGAAGATTCTATGCCCTGTAACTAAAATGTACGATTAACTATTTTCCAATTATTTTATATATATTATATATAGCAGTTTGAAAAGTTTTTGCTAACAGTATATGGAAAACAAACATATTTTTATTTTAATTGGGCCTTCGCTTCCAAACGTATTATTTTCCTAAACGTTAATTTTTCCTTAGTAATACAAATATCCTATATATATATTTTTTTTAATTTTTTTAGCCGACATTAATTTAAGTTTTCTGTTTTATATCAAATGTACCAAAAAATGCTCAACATTTTGCTCTTAAATAATCTTTTTGCTAAAAAATCCACTTTAAATTTATATATGTATATAAAATTTGTAAATTTTAAAAGGCAACTTTATAGATCGTAGATCGTAGTATGATAAAGTATTCAATCGGTTGTTTATTTAATATATACCAATATATTAAGATCTTTAAGCAATATTTTTATACCTCCTTTGGCAGGGTATTGAAAACAACTTTCCCGCTGGCAAGCCTGGGCAAACAGCATATTTATCAGAGCTAAACTGAGAGAGAAAAACGCGGCGTGAAAATGCGCCTTTGAAAGTGACTCAATAATGCAAACACCTGCCACCTGAGCGTATGCTTTGTATGGGTATCACAGTCGAGCACCTTGTCTCTAGCCCCATATCCTTCCCCCTTCTTGTTTCTTTGGGTTTTTGTTGTGCTGAGGGGGGTCAGTGGCATCTAAAAGCAGACAACATGCAAATAAAGCGCTTTATGTGCCTTCGCTTTTGTGCCGTCTAATGATGTTTATCGCCGTCAAGACATTGCCAACACAGTCTATTGAGAGCTGTGCAAGTGTCTGTGTGCGTGTATGTGGGTGTAGGAGTGTGTTTGATCCCAATAAAAATGAAATGAAAGCAAAGTGTGACCAGGTGCAGCACTCGACACAAGTCGAGAGTCGACACGACTCTGCCTTTATTAGCTAATTCATTAAAAAGCTGTCGCAACGGGAGAGAATTGGCCGTGTCTGTACCTTTCTCGCTCTCTCTGTCGCTGTCTCTTTCTCTGGCTCCATCTGCTACTGGTATTGCTACTGCTGCTACTGCAAATACATTGTTCGCACATTTTCCAACACTTTTCGCAGCAGCAACCGCCAACTAGCAGCAGCTTAATTGAAATGCATGAAAAGCCACATGAATTTGGCAGTCAACGACAGCAGCAGGAGCCACTGGATGCTGCTCTGTCTCTCTCTCCCTCTCCCTCTCACTCTCTCTGATTCTGGCTCTATCTCTTTCTCTCTCTCGCTCTCTCTTTGACTGCTTGGCTTTATAATAAATGCACACGCACACCCAACACACACAGCACGCACTGGCGCGTTGCATTGGTCAGCGATGCGTTCGTTGCGCCCTTGCCTGTTCCTGTCTGCACCGCCCCCCCGCCTGCACACCCCCTCGCTTCATTGACGCCTCTCGTAACGCTGTAAATGAAGTGTTCGCCGGTTGGCCAGGCTCTGAGTTTTCGCTGTCCTCTGCTTTTAGAATTTTTCATTGCATTTTCAAAATTGGCGACGCATAGGCAACAGCAACAACAACAACAACAATGTGTCCATGGGGTGCACTAAAACAACAACAACTACAGCAACTACAACAACATCAAAATCAACAACTTTAGTCTTTAACTGAAATGTAGTTTAACCAGAGTGTGGTGCAGCCCTATCGATGGTGTCAATGCTGTGCTCCATGTGCCACCAGTTAGTTGGCTTTTGTGCCGCATTTGCGAGCCACTGCGACGGCCACTGAAAAACTGCATATTTTTAGTTTAGAACAATAGCAAATATTTGTCCCAACATAAAATTGTGCTTAAATTGTGCTCCAAAAAGAAAATTCAAAAAAAGGGCTCTTTAAAGCGCACATGGCAAATATTATATGGTAAAGGCATGACTGATAAAATTCACTGGATCGGGAAAATAGAAGTTAATGCAAATTTATTTATATTTATATAAAAATATGGAATGGCTAGAATGTTCTCTGGTTTTTTTTGTAATTAAATTTATAAATTTGCTTGCTTTAAATTATACCAGAAAGCGAATTTAAATATAATTAGTATTTCATCTAACAATAGATTTTTCTTGCTGAATGATTAATTCATTATACTCAAACATTTTGTAATATCATATTCGTGAATAACTTATGATTCAGGAATATCTTAAGTGAACACGTCAGATCTAATGGTTTTTGCAACAATTTAAAGAGTAATTCATATATTACCAGTATTCAATTATTCTACCTGTAGTCCCTACTTACCTAATTCTCTTTCATAATAGGAAACTCCCTATACTATAAAAATTGTCAACTGCCCAAAACATATCCTGTGCAAAAAAGTATTGCCTAACGTTAGGTGCACGTTTACGCAGCATTTTTCTTATGATTCCCAAGCGGTTCTAGCAGCTGCCGTATGGTAACCCAAGGGCTGAGCTGGTTTAAGCATACTTACCTGGCGTAGAGGTTAACCGTGATCACGAAGGCGGTTCCTCCGGAGTGAGGCTTGGCCATTGCACTTTCGGTTGAGTTGACCTCTGCGATTATTCCTAATGTGAATAACTCGTGCGTGTAATTTTTGGTAGCCGGGAATGGCGTACGCGCCGTCCCGACGTTAATTAATCAATTTTAAACAAATAAGTGTTCCTTGGACCTTATGGAATATGTACACAGAGTTTGGGGCTTACGCTTCTCCCCTATTAGAAAAAAAAAAGAATCAAGAGTGTAAATTTAATCTCTTATAATAGAACATATGGGTATTAAAAAGGAAACTGGTATACGGGGCTTACAATTCAACTAAAATGTTCTCTCATCTCTTGCCGGGCAAAAGTAATCTGTTTTTTCTCTTCTGAAACTTCATGTTTACCCTCAGCTTTTGTACTTTGTATGTTTGCTAGCGTGCCTGTTGGTTTGTCTGTCTGTTGTTTGTCATATTCTCTTTTATCCCACAACACAACCACACACTCTCGCACACACACACGCTAAGCAAGCAGGAATACACTTTTGGTGCATTTGTTTAATAAAAAGTTTTATTTGTTAATTTTTGGCACAGTTTTCAGTTGGGTTTTTCGGCTTTGTTGTTGTTGCTTTGTGTTTTTCGTTATGCATTTGTGAAGAAGCGACGCTGCCTGCAATAATAAATAAAACGCCCAAAAAGCCAAGGAAAAATGGGCGTGGGCAGGCGCAGAAAATGGCTGAAAATGCCAACAGACTAACGGATAAAAGAGGAGAGAGTGGAGTAAGGGGGAGGCTGAAGAGAGGCGGCAATGACGGCAACGTCAAATGTCAACATCAATGTTGTTATTGTCGTTGTTGTTGTGGCTGCTGTTGCTCTGCTTCTTGTTTTGCATTTATGCATATGTATATACACACAGTATATATATATGTATATATGTGTGTGTGGTGTGTATTATAATGCATACATATGCAGTCGCGTTTTTTGTCTCTGTTAAATTTTAATTTCACGCTGAAAAACACAAGCACAGGCACAACAACAACAAAAATCCGTCTGTTAGTAAGAAAAGGGACAGGGTGCGGCGGGCGAGGGGGGTAGCTGGGTTGATTCTAAGGGGGGAAGGAGCAACTGCAGCTAACTCGTCTGCCGTTTATTGTAGATGTTGCCGCTGTTAAATGTTTTTAGCGCAATGCACAAATGAAAATAATAACAAGTCGAATAAAAAAAGCAGCAAAAAGCTAAGCTCAACGAATTATAGCTATACCCTTACATCTGCCGAGTCCTTGGGAAAGCTGAATACAGAGGATCATGGTTAGCAAACCGGAGTTCAACGCCTCAGAGCCAAATATATTAGAAAACAAACATTAAATGAATTAAATATTTTCCTTGCAAAAAGAGAGTCAACGCGATAACGATATTAGTTATCGATGTAAAGAAAGCTACAATATGCTTCGACAGTCTATATAGTTCAGATATAAACCAGATCTGCTTTCAGCCCATTAATTGCAGAGAAACATTTGGCATATCTCTATGCTTCAAGATTTCGCTCAGTCTGTTTGCACAGTCGAAAAGGCTGAAATTAGTATTAATTTTGTCAAATTTGCATTCAACTGATCAATTCGAGATATTTATGTCATTTACATACCTTATTAAATAGTTGGCATACCCCTCAGCTAAGAGTTGCGCCCGAGGGGAAACGTGGGAGCGCCAACAGCATCCGGCAGATGTGCAATGCCAGCTGCCGGAGCCGGCTGCTAAAAGTGGAAAGCTGGGCGGAATTCGTCGCCGTTGCCTGCTGGATTTAATTGGAAAATGTAAATGAGCTTTGTTCATTTGAAAGATGCAGTCGTGAACAGCAGCAGCAGCCGCCACTTGGCTGCCAGTTGCGGATTTGCTTTAAACTGTCCCCCGCCCCTGGCAGCCAAACCCCGCTGCCGCCGCAAAAACAATGCGAATGTGTATGCGAATGCGAATGCAACAGCGACTGAGACTGCGAATGCGAATGCCAAGCCCTTAAAGTGTGCCACAAAAGAAATTGTCACAAGCAAAAACGCTGACCCCCGCTACCCAGCAACACGCACCCGCACACACACACACTCACACTCACATATTCATGTGTGTTTGGTGCACGCCATTGTTTGACTTACAAAATGGCGTAGAAAGCGGCAACAAAGGCAACCGAGCAACGAGGCGAGCTTTTTAAAAACAAAAAACGGCAACTTCCGCTTATAAAAGCTTCATGTAAAACAATACTTTACATCTGTGTGTGTGTGTGGGTGGGTGTGTGTGGGTGTGTGTGTGCATGCGTGCATATTTGTGGCATATTGCTTTCGAATACTCCACCCGCACCGCACCCCTTTGCTAACTCTTCACATGCCACATACATATATTTTGTTATTGTTATTTTTCGCTATGCAACATAATTTTTAAACCCGGTTTCTTTTTTTTTTTTCTTTTACTGTTTTTAAACATTTTTGACTGTTATTTTTAATATATTTATATTTTTCCTCCGTTTCAGGCGATAAAACACCCGCGGGCTTTCCGGTTATAACACAGGGTCCGGGCACACGCGTCATCGAGGTGGGTCACACGGTCCAAATGCAGTGCAAAGCCATTGGCAATCCCACGCCCAGCATCTACTGGATCATAAACCAGACCAAGGTGGACATGAGCAATCCGCGATATGTCATTAACAATGGTAAGTCCAACAGATTTATAATCAAATGATACATTGCAACGAAGACGGGGGAATAGAGATAGAACATGATATTAATATCTGCAATCTAATTTCTGCTTAAGCGGAACACAGATTGACAAAGAGAAATTAACTGAGCGTCAATTATGCTTCACTCAAATTTGTTGCGAAAAATGGCATCTTTAAAGCAAAGCAAAGACCTGACGGTTTCTAATGGGAATCCATAGATTAAATATTTTCATCTTAGCTTAATACATTTTTAAACGGAAATCTATTCAAGGTTCAATGTTTTTATCTCAGCTTTTTCTCAATAATTAGGTTTTTATTTCAAGGGATTGATAATTATAAAGTAAATCATATTATATAAAGAATTGTTCTTCCTTTGGCCTGTTTGTTTTGAAGTAAGATTTATAAGGTAAATAGAAAAAAATAATAGATTAAAAATAAATTTAAATTTATAAATACTTCTGGAGTTCAATCCGAATTCAAAGCTTCTATTCAAATATTTTCCGCTCTCACGCCTTCTATACTACCCTCCCTTTTTATTTTTTTGAAAATATATTCATTTTGGCCAATCTCTTTGATGTCTAGTTTAGAGCACATGTGCAGCTCGCCTGCCCCCAGAAAAGGGAACCCGTTGCCAGGGCTGCCGAGTTATTTCTCGGCTGTGAAACGACTTCATTTATTAAAATTCAAGTCTCTGCCGAAGACTTTTTGGCATATTTTTTGTTTCTTCCACTCTCTCTCTCTCCCTCTCGCTCGCTTGTTCTCTATCTCTGTCTTTTTTTAGTATTTTGCGCTTACGCTCATTTGAATTTCTTAGGAGTTTACTTATGCTTGGCCGCATTTTGTGTCACAAGTTTTTCGGCGCTTAGTTAACGTTTGACTTTTGCCAGCTGCTGCGTACCTGAGCCTGTCCCTACCTTCCCCCTCCCTCCCTCCTAGCAAATGGCAAAGTTTGTCCTTTAAGAATGTCGCTGCCTTAAGTGCTGGGCAGCTGCGGCCGTTTTATGAGCCCAGCTAGTTGAGATCTTATTAGGTAGGTAGAAACTTTACAAATGTCAACAGAATGTCGTCAGGTCCTTTAATCAGGCGCCGCTTCAGGTTTCAGGCTCAGGAGGTGGTCTGCAATTTTTCTGGCCAAGTATTTCTAATTACGAGGGCATATACTCGATAAGGGCCGTCTAGTCGTTAGTGTCTGACATGGCACATCAAAAGGCATTTAAATACTAACAAAGCCGTCAACAGCAGTTCGGACGGTCATTAGAAGCGCAAATATTGACATTAATATTGACATTAATATGCATTAAAAAGAGAGTCCCTTTAAAATGACATCAATTGCCGCGTCGTCGCGTCGCCAAAGCCGACAGACGGAGCGACAGCCGCGATAACAATGATTATATTTGCTTAACGTCCAAACGAGTGGGCCCAAAGGGGCATGGGGCGGGGAGCATAAACATGGCTAACCCTCGCGTTTCAATTGCAAGTGCCATTGACAGGCGTCCAGCCGATCAGAGCCCAACTGGTGGCCACCCGGACACGACTGCCAGCTAAAGCGGCGCCCCGGCCGGAAGCCAGGTCCGGAAAGGTCCGGCCTGCGGCAGCCGCTTTAACAATTCAAAACGTGTTGGGCATATTAAAAATCGCAAGAGCTGCTGCCAAACCTGGCCACAATGCTAATGAAATGGAAGCTCGCCTAATGACAACCCACTAAACAATTGACTCGTCGCGACACAAAAGGTTCGGCCAGCCGGGCTACGACTGAATACCCTGCACACTACTCGAATTGAGCCCAATTAATTGACAGGCAAACTAATTAGCTGAACAGGTGGTGAGTGCAGTTTATTGTATAATATTTGTTGGCCTTTGAAGACTTGAAGACTTCTTTTGCTTAGTTGCTTTAACGTTGCTCTTAGAAAATCCACTAAGTTGAAGTTCTATTTCCAAAAGGAATTGGAATTTCCTTTAAAATGCATATGCAAGAATCTGACTTATCCAGTTTCTTGCTTATTAAACAGAGAGAAAGAAAATTAGTCAAATATTGTGATATTTCCTACTTCCAAGTCATCAATTGCCACAAAATATTGTTGTTATAGGTTTATTGGTTACTATAGAAGTTGAAGTAAATGTTCTGCTAGGTTTCAAGTTTCTTCCTTTAATCGCAGCTTATCTAGTTCTTCCCTCATTTATACATCCATAGAGTATGAAGTAAATTTTCAGCTTTCTTTACTCTCAGCTAGTTTCTTTCATCAATTCATTAATCCGTAGAACTTGAAGTAGGTGTTCAGTCGGTTTTCAAGTTTCTTTCTTTGATCGTAGTTCAACGATCCTTTAGAATATTCCCCAAAAAGAAAAGGAATCTCTTTTCTCGCCCTTCTAACAGTCAGCTAGAATAATCTAAGAAGTCGTGACAACTGTTAGGTGTTGATATCACCTACACTCATGGCCTATTGCAATTACCCACTAAGAACTAACCACTTTGTTTTAGTGGCCTTAGCGCATTACAAATTAAAAACTGTTGCAAAAATTTCCCCAAGGTAAAATCATTTTTTATGGTATAGTAAAGTATAGTATAGTATGTTCCCCGTTATTGCTGTCCTTGTTGTTGTTGTTGTTGTTGTTGTGGCGCTGTTCCTATTCGAGGTGAAACAAATTTTTCGTTTTCGTAATTTTTGTTTTCTGCTTTTCGGCTTCGGCTTCTTGTGGCAGGCGGCAGGTCGACTAATTTAGCGTAACACGAACAAAAGTGGCCGTGAACGTTGCGGGTTAAATTAGTTTTACGTGGCCCTCCCAACTTTGCCCACAGACTTTTGTATGGGGGGCTGTGCAAGTGAAGGTAGCTGGGCGATTGGGTGGGGTCAGAGCTGGCTAGAAGACAGGCTTTTGGCCATCTTTGGCACGTTAAACGAAACGTAAAAATATTTCCGCCAGCTAAATATCCTTTTGGGTGCCCAAAACGTCTCTAAGCGGCGCCTTCTGTTGCCATACATCCTCCTGACCCTCCACGACCAGCAACCACCTGCTTCTCTTTGGTAGTCGCTCGCTTTTGTCTTAAAGTACGTTTTAAATTTATGAAAATGAAATAAATTTACGCTTCAGGCGCGGACGGGTTCGGTTCGGCTCCGTTTAAGTTCTCCGGTTCTCTTTCGGTCTGTTCTGGGCTGCATAGCAATGAAGGGCCAGCGGGAATATAGTATATATATATATGTACGTATATATATTTTTGATAATAAGTTATGCAAGTCATGTGCCGTTTTATTCAATTAGCACTTTATGGTCCTTTATTTTGCAAACCACTTCGCCGCAACTCAACCCCATCCCCAGGCCCCCAGGCTTCCACAAAAGGCAGCTTGAGGGCGCGTTGATTTTTCGGTTATACGGCCGCCGCCTGCTAATTAGGGCCCTCGGGAGGGGTACGTGAGTTATCAAAATGAAAAGTAACTCCCGCATAGTCGTACTTCACATAGCTCACATTGCGCTCTCTGTTGCCACCTCGCAACCTCCCGCCCCCGACTACCCCATATCTTCCAGACTGTCGCTGCCTTTGTGCTTGCTTCATAATTAAATTAGAACTTTATTATTTTAATAAAACGCCTCGGGCTCTCTTTTGCCTTTTCCCGTCCCATATTCTCTGTCGTCTTTGTCATAGTTACAATCATTTTACGCCTTCGGCCACGCCTCATTTGCTTTAAGACTTATTAATATGATTATTATGGACCCTTGTGGAGCTTTTTCTTAGATTGTTAACGCATCTTATAAATTGTCACAGGAAATTGTATGTAAAGCGATTGGCAAATGTACTTTAATAAGCAAACACAAGATGATATTCTAATTTCAAAGAATTATCAAATTTAAATAATTAGTTAACCATATCAAGGGCTTTTTGGGATTAAAATTTTGATAAGCTTTAAAGCAGAGCTGCTGACAGTAAAACATTTGCGAACGCGACACAAAGAAGAATTGTAAAATGCACTCACGTGGGAGTAAGCCCTAGAGGAAGAGCTAAAGAGAGTGCGAGAGAGAATGGGGTTAGGCAGATTTGGTAATTGATAATTTCAGGGAATATAAAAGTTTATAGCAATTGCGAGTCATTCACATTTATGAGTACTCAAAAGCACTTTTGAGTAAAATCCCTCAATAGTCGTATATGTTAAATAGCCCTGCAAAAAGGGTATAAAGGAGTTCGTTGTAATGTGGATCTGCGTTTGGCGTGCTTTGCTGTTGTTGTTGTTGTTTTTTTTTTTCTACACTCTAGCAAATGACAACGGTCGCACTTCAATGCGCAAATACGTTTATAAATATTTTATTTAAAATTACTTCGGGGCATTGCCGCATTGCCGTTGATAGTTAATTTTGTCCACGCTGTGGCAAAGGCCCAGTTATAGAGGCCGAGCGACAGACAGAGTCCGATAATAATATTGAGCATAATACCTTTATTTTTTTTTTCGATGGCCCGCCAAATAGTCCCTCAGGGCTTTTGTTCAATAAAAAATGAAAATAATAAAAAGAAAGCCAGTCTGAAGCAGGAACCTCCATTGAGTTGTACTGACCATGTTCTGCTTCTGCTGCTGTTGCTTCTTTCCCTTATTTTTTAGAAGGGTTCAATGCGTCTGGGGAAATTACTTTATAAGCGAGTTGGGGGCTGTGCGGGCTTGGACTGTTTGCTGTCTTGGGCTGCTTTTGCGAGAAAAAACGACAAGAAAAAAGAAAAGGTATAGCGAATATTTTTCAAATACCATAATTTGGCTTTTAAGCAAAAGAGGCTTATCAGAAATTGGTTTTGCTTGGCCAATTGTCTTAATGGCCGGCACGTGGTATGGGCCATGAGCTTACGCAGAACGCACACAACAGTGTCAGGCTGCAAGGGGACAAAGCAAATAAGAGTAGAAGGGCTAAAAGAAGCAATACCAACAATGGGTCGTGATAGGGTTGTTCCCAGAATTGAATACGACAAGTGGCAAGTCGCAGGCAGTTAATGATTTGTATGACAACCCAGGGAATTGGGTGGAACAGCAACTAAAGAGTGCTTAACTAGCAAACATAGTTGAATTACTTGAGAAGACTCTTGGAACAACTAGACTCTAAAGTTAGTTGATTGTTTAGATCAAGCAAAGAATGAGATAATCAAGATTAAGCTAATAATATGTTTCAAGCAACAATTGTTATTATAAATAGATTAAGTAATCCTTTTATTTAATTAAATAGTTTTTAGTTGAATTAAGTGCCTATATAAATTCTTGTCTTAGGCTAAGCTGAGTTGCCTACAGATTGAAGAGTTATTTAGAGAATCTAGACAAATGCAATCCTCTCTTTAAATCTTATGTCTATTTTATGTACTTCAGCAAACTACATTTCACCTTAAGTTGATGCTTAATTCTTAACTACTTCGATTCAATGTTAAATACGTAATGCCCATGTCGTAAGCTCCATAGAAAAGTTTAATCTTTATGTTTGCCCATTGTCGTAAAAGAATACACCTTGTCGCAGTCGCCAAGCTGTCCATTTGTTGTGCACACACACACTTGCTGCTTTGCGCGTTGTTTTTGGCATTTTTATGTGCTCTTGTTAAACTTGCTGTTAAACTTAAACTACAAGTGGCAACGTTTTGGCCGCAGCTGCAGCCTCTTTAAAAACAGGCGCAAGCACACGTCGGTGCCACGAAGCCCCCCTCCCCTCGCCTCGCCTACGTCAAAATAGCCATGCGACTATAACTTTAATTGCTGTGCCCATCATTACAATCCTGCGCTACAGTTGCCCCCGCTCGCCAGCTCTCCTTGGCTACCACTTGTCAGGAGCAGGCGCCTCCTTTGGGGCGTTCGCTCGCAATTATTTACTTGAGCTGTAAAACTGTAGTTAAGACCAAGTCAACTTGAAAGCATTTGAGAAAGTTTAATGCTTAAATTATGAGCTACCCTAACCGGCACCACCCTACTTCAACTCGTTTCGCGTTGCCTCGTCTCATTTGGCTTGGGCCAAAAGAGTTGACAGTCACTTTTGTTGAAAATGAGACAGTAATTGCCCAAAATGTGCATGACTGTAAGTGCTGGCACTCGGGTGGGGGGAACGGGGCCAGCAACTCGTCGGCTCGCACATTTTGGGCTGGGTTGGGTACGGGGGAAAGAGGATGTAGGGTCAGTCAAGTTTTTCCATACATATTATTTTGTGCTATTTTCAAAAATTGAAAACTTTTCAGTTCTGTGGGTCTCGCTGCCTGTGTCATATTGTTGTGCTTGAGATGACGACTACTTAAATTAAAGCGTAATTTAATTAATAATCCCATTTGGCCGCGCTGTGCCAAGCTGTGAGCACACGCCTTAGCGGCTGTGGGATTCAGCCAGGCGATCAGCTTTAGCCCCCACCAAGCCAGTGTGTGTGTGTGTGTGTGTGTGTGAGTGTGAGTGTGTCTGGCAACGGAAGTTGCAAAATATGAAAATGACTGCGCAAGCGGAAGTGCAGTTGTGGCATGCCACATGTGTGCCATGTAGCAATAGCAAAGGCGGCAGGGGCAACAGGGATTAGGGCGCAGCCATATACAGTCTGGGGCACAGGTCCTCGTCTGGCTTCGTATTGGCATTGGCAGGCGCCATTGTCTCGCGCCTGTTGTTAATGGCAACACTGCCACAAAAGACGACAAAAGCGGTGGCAACACGCGTTGCCCTTCTGCCAGCCAAACAGCCAACCAGTTAGTCAGCTAGAGCCCGGCTCTGATTGACTTTGCCTAAATAGTCGTTGTGGCCATTAAAAGCGCCAGCAAATTGAACGCCAGCCACACAATAATGCAAACTATTGGGCTTTGTCTGAATGGTTCCGCATCCGATATGCATAGTTCCCTTTTCTAGGGCGGTAGCCTTCGCAATTCTACAACAATAACAAGGGCGTCGTAGCCTAAAGAATGTGGTCAGAGAAAACTTGGCTTGATTTTAGTTCATTTTAATAAGTACTAATAATGCTTATGAACAGCACTATCTGAGCTCAAAATATTTCAAAGAACATAAAATTGCAGGCAAAAAATCCGAAAAATCCCTTATTAAGTTTGAGCTTTAGGCCTTAATAAGGGTTTTAAATATTTAAAATACTATTTAAGCCTATTCTACTAAAATTGTAATTTTATATTGAAAATTGGCTTTTTATTTTTAAAAAATAAACGTGATGAGGACTGAAACACTTTTGCCTAGGGCACATTATAAAAGACTAAGCCCAAATCAAACCGGTTTTAATCGAATCTGCATGGTTACGGTAAGTTTTTGGCGTTTTAGAAACTGGTTTAATTTGAACAACGATGAAATTTTTGCCAACCTACTCTTTGGTGTTAAGCACTTGCTATTCAAGCCAATTTTCAGAGCTCTCACTACGTCTGCCATTTCTTTATTTTTATGATGCTTGAAAGAATTTTTAATTTTCATAAGAGTTGTGCACACACACACAAGCCCAAGCACACACGGGCGCACACACACTGGGGACAGTCAGGCTATTGCGACTGAGAAGCTAAAAGGCCAGAGACGAAAGGACTTTTCAGAGCTTAATTTTTATTGCACAGGCGAAAGTGCTGCCACCTAAAAACCCTTGCAGCCAGCCACCAGTAAGTCCTAGTCCTATAGCTATCTATGTGTGTGTGCGGCTTATGTTAATGTTTTGCCAGCTTGCGAGCAATTTTAATGAAAGTTGCTTGCCATAAATTTTAATCACATTCTTTTGTTGTAATTTTTTTGGGAGAAAGATTCTACCTGAAAGCATGCAAATGCCACAGTCACATGCACAAGCGTATTTAAAGCAAGTACAAAAAATTGTAATATTTAAAATTCAGTGGCATTTAATGGTTGTTTGAATGGTTCAGCGATTCCTAAACAACAACAACAAGAACAACAGCAGCAATTGTGTTGCTGTTGCTGGCGCCCCGGAAAGCGCAACAAGCGTAATAAATGTGCAGCGTCATACAACACCAAAAAGTATGCAATAAATTTCACAACAATCAACTTTGATGCATGTAGGTGAACACGTACACACACGAACAGACACACACACACACACACACAACAAAAATAACAGCAACAATAAATACAGCAAATAAAAATAAAACGCAGCCAAAATGCTTGTGCTCTGTGGAAAAATAAAACCGCGCCACAATCATCTAGCAGCATACATCATCATTTTTAGTTCTTTCGCTTTTTATTTGTATTTTTATTTATTTTTTTTTTTTTTTGCCTTTCTTATTCCACCATTTCCGTTGCTCCACAAAATAAAATATTTAAAAAAAAAATACACATAATAAACACGAGTAGTAGAACAATTTTTGCAACATTTAGCACGGCTCGACATTTCTACAATTTATACACAGACACTTCCGGGGCTAGAGAAGGGGCCTGCTGAGTAGAGCGGGGGGGGGTCTGGGGGCGTGCTCAGGGAATTGGTCGCCAACAACACGAGTCATTAAAATGATTCACTCAACTGTAGACTATATGTGCCTCGTATTTTTGTAGTAATTTTCGCTGTGGTTGATTTTCCATTTCGCTGTTTGCTTTTTTTCCTGTTGAAGGGGGGAAGAGCGAAGCAGAGCGTAGCACATTTTAATTAATTGGCCAACATCAAATCAGGCAACAGCAATAACAACAACAGCAAACACTCAACTGGCCCAAAAAGCAAAAAAAAAAAAACAGCTATGAATACTTTATTTGCATTAGCTGCAGCCTTCCACTATTCACTTTTCACAGATTAAACAAATATTTGTCATTTTCACTCAGCGCTGAAATTTGATTATTTTCATGCAGATTTATTTATTACAAGCGAAACTCGTAACTTTAACATCAACAAGCCTTCAATATTTCATTCAATTCGTGGGTAAGATAAAATATTAAATAAATAGCATTCAAAAGGTTTTGAAGCGCATTTCTCTGATTACTTAGTTTACAAATATTTTATTTTACTAAAAAATATAATTAAATTAATATCGCTATTTAATTATTTTTTGAATAACAGTGCTGATAAAAATAGTTAAAAGGTTTTGCTAACAGAATATTAAGTTTCTATGTGCCAAACATTAAACAAGTACTATTGTTTGGCTGAGGTACCTATCGATAACATAGTTATCGATTGGTAAATGTAATCATAAAGAGACTTTCATCCGTGTACAATACTCTGCTCAACTCAGTTTGTTTTATATGAACCTTTTCCACGCCCTTCCCACCGCATTTTGCGCAATATTTTTACAAAAATGTATAAAAAATAATAATTAAAAACGAATGTGAAATGAAATCTGGGCGCAGAAGCGATGTGACAATTTTTATCGCATAAAAATGTGCTCCATAAATAATGAAACGATTAAAATTAAAATCTGCA
This sequence comes from Drosophila littoralis, assembly GCA_018903485.1. NCBI lineage: Eukaryota > Metazoa > Arthropoda > Insecta > Diptera > Drosophilidae > Drosophila > Drosophila littoralis. The sequence goes on along the minus strand of JAEIGF010000059.1, from coordinate 5,099,536 downwards.
AATATTTTATACATACAAATGTGGAAATGTGTGCAAATGAATTGTTTTCACATATCATGCATATTTCATGCGAGTATTTCCCATAAATATTCTTCAAATTGACTCACGTATATGCGTATTAGTGTTGAATAATTTCAAAATGAAGGCACCTGATTAATTGGAGCGCATCCAAGCGTAAATTGAAACCCAATATTAGACGAATAATTCGGGAGTAGAGGACATAATTATGGCATGATGTGTGGCATTTGCGTAATTAGAAAATACGAGACCCAAATTGTGTTGAAATCATTATTAAATTAACATATTTTTAATTTTTAGTATTAGTAAAATCTTTATGTGTTCATACAAAAGTGTTGAGTAAGTGTATTATTTAATATCAGACTTTGACTGCCGGAATTAGCTTGTTTGGACCACATATTTCATTGTTTATTGGTCATATAAAAATATAATGCACGGGCTCTCGACCCAGTTTATGACGCTTTATATGTGTCATTCACATTAGCTTAATATGCCGGAAAAGTGCGCCCGATATTTAATAGACCCCGGGCAGATTCCAAGCAGTCGCATTCGCAGCAAACACTGTCATAACTTTTATACTGGCCTTTAAAATCATATAAAAAATTGTGTTAATTTTCATGTGTTGCTGCTACCCTGCGCATCAAACCCACCCCACCCTACCATTACCTCACCCAACTCACGCATAAAAAAGGTAAATTCTGGCCATTTTATGGACCAATGAGCATCATGTGGATATGGCCATTAAAGTGAAGCTACAAAATGTGAGAAAGAAAAGCCAAGCACATTTTGACTTTCAAATTTATTGATAAATCTAAGATCTTAGGACTACTTACACATGCGTTCGCCCTGGCTATAAATCATTAAAGCTGTTTTTTTTTGGTTTACTTTAAAATTGCTTACATATTACAGAAGTTTGCTTATGATGATGATGACGGGTTGGCAGGCTGATTTTATGAGCATGCACTCAAAACATAATTCAATATTTTATATAGGAAATTCTTAAATAGAAATTCTTATCTAAAACCCATTTTAAAGCTGGTTTAACAATAGTTATTTCTGGCTTTCAGTTTTACTTTATAAGTTATAATAGTTAAACATTTTTGAACCGGTTCAAACTTCGTCTGTACTAAGATCGTAGTATTCATTTACCTTAACATCTACTTTTAAAAACTAAACCCATTTTAAATCGGCTTAAACTGGTTTAACCTTAAAAGTAAGCATCAGTTTAGTGAACCGGGCTTAGATAGATTACCGCCGATTCACTCCCATCTAATGGCATCCGCACTCCTTGGCCACCGCTTTTTGGTATTTGGTTAAGTCTATGATATCCTCGTTAATGTATCGCAGTATGGTTATGGCGCCCAGAACAGTGGGCACACAGCAGGGCTTGGGCAGATGCGGCTGCTTTAGATGCATCAGGGTCTGAACAATCGCATGATTCGTGGCATTCATTTTGGTGCCGAGCGGAAAATTGCAGCCGCCGCCGCAAAAGTACGCCTCGAACTTCTTGGGCGCTATGACCCAATTGTGCATTTGCAGCTCCTTGAAGTCCACTGTAAAGTTGAGACGCTCGCAGGACTGCGGCGCCTTGAATACCTCCGGCGGGGGCCGGACGTGGCCAGTTGGCGGCATCATGGCCCTGCGCTTGTTCAGGTCGCGCTTGAAGCGCAGCTTTTGTACCTTAACCAGCAGCTCGGGCCCATTGAAATAGCCCACAATGAAGGGCTCCAGATTGGAGCCCGCTGCCTGGGGCGCCACTAGACCAGCGCGCAAGGCACTTAGCTGCGCCTCGCCCAACGAGATGCGCAACTCATGGCGCTGTGGGCTCTTGTTGAGCAGCCAGGCGCGCAGCGTCTGCGTCAGATTGAACTCTAGCCAGCCCTTGAAGTGGGCTGTGGTGTTCACCGAGTGCAGGATGCGATAAACAGGAGCACCATCCTCCGTGAAAGCCTGATGATGACTGTGAATCCTTCTATATACGGAAACTGTGAAATTCTGGCGCTGCTCCTGCCAGCTGGGTTGCTTATAGATGCGCAGCATGGCCTGCACCAGCGTCAGATCCATTGGCACGTCATTCGTGTTGAACGTGATATGCAAATCCTGCGGAGAGTTTATCTCTTCCTCCCCCTTATCCAGCGACTTGAGGCGACTGGAGAAGGTCAAGATGCTGTTGCAGCTGGCTATCTCCTGGCGATCCTCACGGGTCACTAGTATATCATCCTCTAGCGAACGCTTGTGTCGCTGCTGCAGCACTTCCTGCGGCTCCTGCTCCTCATTGATCTCATTGTACACCTCTAGCAGAAACTTTGAGGCCGCCGTGTGCAGCTGCTTGGGCTGTGCCATCCGCCTGGGTCTGTCGCCCAAGTCCAGCAAATCAACCATCTCCAATTGTTCGGCAATTGTTGTTGGCTCCATGTAGTCATCAACTGTTACGTAGGTGGTGCCCAGGGCGCCCAAATAGCTGGAGATTAGCACCAATAGGAGTAACTGCAACATTGTTGACTTTGTGTGTGTCGAGTGTGCAATAAGTAACTGAATAGCCTAGTTTGAAATGTCTGTGTTTTATAGGCAAACAGGTAGTAAGCGACGGAACATCTAGGTAGAGCCCAAGTTAACCCTTTCGCAGACAAATCTTAACTGTCTCAAAAGCCCTCAAATAAAGTAAAGATTTTAAAGGATTAAAGATTAACGCCAGCCCCTATAAGTGCGGATAGGTTTTATTAACCTAATCCTGGTCAGTCTATAGGGTTTTTTTTACCTTGACCTCAGTTATTTCTTGGATAAGTTGAGGTTACGACAAGACAACTGAAAAATATGTTAAAGTTGTTAAAACAAAAAATTCTTGTTATTTATGAATCTTAACATTAAGATGTCTTATGTAAGTTGACTTGAGAAAACTCTTGATATAACTCTCTCTTTCGCCCTTTCTTCTTCTAGGCGTCTTGCAAATCAACAACAGTCGTGAGGAGGATCAGGGCAAATACGAATGCGTTGCGGAGAACTCTATTGGAACGGAACACTCAAAGGCCACCAATTTGTATGTGAAAGTGCGTCGCGTGCCGCCCACATTCTCGCGCCCACCAGAGGCTTTGAGTGAGGTGATGTTGGGCTCCAATCTGAATCTATCCTGCATAGCCGTCGGCTCACCCATGCCGCACGTCAAGTGGATGAAGGGTAAGTGTGTGCGATTGACATTTGCCCCGGCACCCAAAGGTAATCCCTCTCATTCTATGTGACAGGTGCACAAGATCTGACGCCGGAGAATGACATACCCATAGGTCTGAATGTGCTGCAGTTGAATAATATACAGGAGAGCGCCAACTTCACGTGCATAGCCGCCTCCTCGCTGGGCCAGATCGAATCGGTGTCCGTGGTCAAGGTGCAATGTGAGTAGATGCAGCAGATGGAACTTTAGATCAGATATTAACCTGGAACTCTTTCTTTCCCTCTAGCACTGCCCACGGCGCCTACGGATGTGCAAATATCCGAGGTAACCGCCACTTCGGTGCGTCTGGAGTGGTCGTACAAGGGGCCCGAGGACCTGCAATACTATGTCATCCAGTACAAGCCGAAGAATGCGAATCAGGCCTTCAGCGAGATCAGCGGCATCATAACCATGTACTATGTGGTGCGTGCCCTGAGCCCATACACCGAATACGAGTTCTATGTGATAGCTGTGAATAATATTGGACGCGGTCCGCCCTCGGCGCCGGCGACTTGCACCACCGGTGAGACAAGTGAGTATGGCCGGCTTCCGAAAGGAGTTCACTTGAAGATAAACCCACTAACACTAACTGTTACTCTTCTTCTTGCTAACGTTTATTTTACTTTTACCATTTTAACCACACGCTGCCAGGATTTTTTCAGGAATTTTTGCAATTTTATTTTCTTGATGTTTTTTTATTCGCTTGATTTTTTATGTAAACTGCGGTACTCACCCGTTTCTCGTTATGTCTCTCTCTCCCTCTCCCTCTATCTCTTTTATTTTCTCTTTTTCGCTCACGCTTTCTCCACATCTCAGGCGATTACTCATTTGGTGGCACAAGTAAGTATCCTCTTAACCTTTTCTTCTATGCCAAAGTGGGTGGTGGCCAACAAAATTTTATGGCCAAAACAATTTCAATAACAATTCTGGAGCGGCATTCGCATAACATTAGCCCTCCCCCGCCCACCCTCCACATCTCCGCGTACCCCTTTCTTTGCACGAGTTTCGCTTGGAATCAAAGGTAAATGCAATGTTTAAAAAAAGAAGTGTTGCATACGCAGCTGCCTCAAGCCCATACACACGCACACACTAAATCTGTAGATGTATGTGGGTGTGTGTGTGTGTGTGTGTGTGTAGAGGCAGCTGCCTCACGTCGCCTAGACGCCCCCCACCTTCCCGCCTCTGAATGTGGCTGGCAACGCATAAACTTTGCATTGTTATGCGTTCATATGAATGCGCATCAATGTCGTTTCTCTGCTTACAAGTGGCATGCATATGTATGTGTGTGCGCCTCTCCATGAATGTGTGTGCGTGCGTCCATGTGTGTGTGTGTGCGTGTGTGCATGCAACGCCGTTTTAGCTATGGCAATTGCGCGTAAGCAAGCGCTGCTTACAACTGCGTTCCGCCCGCTGCCCGCTCCGCTTCGCCCATCTCTCTGCTGCGTCTATTTTGGCCTGTCTGCCAATTTTTTGGGATTTTTGTGTAGCTTGTCGTATAAAAGTTGAAAACTTTTATTGCCGCAATTATGCTTATCGCTTGCCCAATATCGTTGCGAAATATTATTTCGATAGCAAACGTTTACGGCCAGCAGCAACAATGGCAGCAGACCAGAAATAAAGAGAAGAACAAGAAAATACAAAAAAAAAAAAAATAACACAATTTTTGAGAACTCAGCAGCAGGTCGCACGCATCGGATAATGACACGTGTCAGCTCGGTTAGGTTCGGTTAGGTTCGGCTTAGGAGCTTAGGTAGCAGCTGGCAAAGTCGAATTTATGGTCTGTAAGTGCAACAATCGAGTGCCATAAACAGCAGACAGCTTAAGGAGGCACGAGCATCAGATGGAAGGTACCTGAATACATAACTCTATACAAAGTTCTGCCTTTAGATGTGCCTGCTAGGCGTCAAAAGGACTTGGTCTTGTCAAGGTATATACGATGTCTTAATGTGGTTCTAAGAACATTATCAGTTCACATCTTAAATTAACCAATTGTGAATTTTTTTATAAAGGAAATATAAAGTTGTTCGCGTATTTTAAATGCTATTTAATAGACAGCAAATTCTCGATTAGCCCTACTTTTTCGGTTCATAATCGTTTGCAATTAACTATTTGCGCTGACGACTCTTTAAAGGATATATAGGCCCTTAATAAGTCATGCCCAGCTGTCTAGGAGAGCTGACGAGCATGCATATCTAAAAATTTAAATCCTTAAATTTCTACAACCATTTTCCATCAATTTTAAGTTTCATTTGACATTTCAAGTGACTTAGATGCAATGCCCACATGCACTTGGCCTATTATCATCTATTTTGGTTATATTATAGATTGGAATCTGTTATTTATGCTTTTCATTAATTTTACTGAGACTTTGCTTGACTTGATCGTATCAGACAGGGTCTTAACAATTTTCACGCAGGCCAGGCAGCTGCTAGTCGCTCTCAATTCGCAGCAATTATAAAGATATGCAGCATGTCCTGCAGGACTTGTCACTCGCTCTCGCTCGCTCTCTCTCTCTCTCAACCTTTCTCTCTGTCACTCTCTCGCTCTATCTGTCTCCATTGTCTGCACTCAACCTTTGGCTGAAATCCTTGCTATTGAAGTAACTGCTATCTTGTATTGCAATTTGGCTATAATGTATACAACTAATATGGCCTAATACATTTAAGTTTAATGCGCACACAAGCACCTACACACAACATACACAGACATCTACATACACACACAAAAGTGTGTTGGCAACTCTTTAACAGCTCCTTTCGTCATGTAATAGGTCATGGGGCCTCGGCACATGGTTCCGATGTATTTCGTTGTGTGTGTGCGAATGTGTGCGTGTGTGTGTGTGTGGGAGGCTGCTAAGAATTTAGTGCTATGTGCTATAAGCAGACAGCAGTAGGCGTGAGCAGGCATGCAAGGGATACATATTAATGGAGCGTATCCGTATGTAATGTATATGCTCTTAAATGCAGCTTACGTGACGCTGCCACACGACGCACGCAAGCAAAAGGATCTGAGAGGATAACTGGTAGCCAGACAGCCAGGCTTCGCTTCGGTCAGGATGTCTCTGTGTGCGTGTGCGTGTGTGTGTGTCTGCCCAGGCGCTTGCCAGGCCAAGCTATTGCAATTTTTGAATGCCCCATGTGCTGCATGCAAATCTTAGCCTAGACCCAGCAAATGGCAATGGCAGGCGCTTCTATCCGTGCAGCAAACACACACACACACACACACACGCACATAACACACACTCGTGTAACAGATGAGATGGCTGCGATATAAATTGTGGGTAAAACGCTGCAGTGGCACCATGTAGATATTGCAGTAAAATTGTGAGAATTGGAATTTATTGATTGGCCATTAACCAATTGAGGAGCACAAGAAAAGGAAATGATGCAACACACACCCCTTCAAACACCCTCTCCCAAGGCACACAACATGCAGCAGCAGCAGCAGCAGCAGCAGCAACAACAACAACAGCACTTGCTGACGCTTGTCAGCAATTGAGGCGATCCACTGCTGTTGCCCACTAATTAGCAGAGCTTCCTCTTGCCAGTCCCTCCCCCTTTCAGCTGCGATTTCTATCTGCTCTATCTGGGTTCCCTGCTTCTCTCTATCTCTCCTCTCTTCCTCTCCTGCTCCCTACTGTGCAGTTGTTCAGCAATTTCACGCCTCACAATTGTATTTCAGGCATTTACGAATGTGATTTAAGGCAAAGCACAATTGTTGTATACCCTATAAACAGCTACAGCAATCGATTTTTGAGATCGGTTCTAAAATTCACCTGTGCCTAAAATGCAATTTTGGGTTACTTACTTAAACTTTCAATTGCAATTATGCGACTGTATTTATCCATGCAAGCCCCAAATTTAGGTATGACAATTTTAAGAGTTTCCATCTCTGGCAGTCCTCTGACGGTATCTCAGATAGAACGTTTCAAATTCGTTTTAGTTAACAGAATAATATTGCTTTCTTATAATCTGAATAATTTGCTTTGGCTGTTAACTATTCAAAATTATGTTAACATATTCGTCGCTGTGTAGCCGTCTCTGTTAGGTAAACTCCTCTGTTATTCTTTTTACTGCAACAACAAAAACGGCCGCTCAAACGAGCGAAATATATGTATGCGCGAAGGAGAGTTACAGTTAATTCGCAGAGCTTTGCGCACATATGTGTGTATTAGTGTAAGCGAGATAGCAATATCATTCCCATTCGGTTATTATTGCTATTAGCTCCCTTTGCAAACACCTTCTTAGTCGATGTGACGACAATTATAAGCTTAAATCAACAGCTTCAGATTATATGCGCCTGGTATTTAGAGATGGCACTTTATGTTTTCTTGAAGGCCTGGCATAACATTAATAAGCAACCCCATTTAAGACTTCTCCAGATCAGGAGCTCAATTACAAATTATTTACACACATTGAATATTGAAACCAACCAGCGACTAAGCGTCGAAAACTGTATTTGGTTAATGCACAATTCAACATCACTCGCGGATCGAGTAGTTTCTATTATTATAGCAAGCTTATGTTATACACAGTTGCATTTCTTAAAAGTATTTAAATTAGAGTTTAATTAAAACTAAAATCATTTAATTATAGCGTTTGCAGCAGCGCCAGGTTGTGAGGTAAACGTAAAATGTCATCTCCATATAAGTAATAAGAAACAATCGAAAATATCGCGTAAGTGCGTTAAATACGTCTGTAAGTGGAAAACTTACGTAGAAGCAAACACTCACACATATTTGTACATCACGTTCACATACATTTTTGTTGTTGCTTATCGCTCAATACAAGAATTTATTCTGTTCAAAATCAACTTATGATCGGTTACTTGTTCTATAATCTGTGCGCCATTTTTGCACCGTATGCACGTGAGTGTTCTCTGAGCGCCACAACTCGCCCCACAAGCTTTCACTCTCCGTGCTCCCACACATTCTATGTCGTAGTATTTCCATTGCTTGTATATCCAAAGAATCCATCTCTCCCTTTTATGTGCGCCTAGCATTTAGGGAAGGCACTTTACGTTTACTTTAAAACTCGTGTTGTCTGTTATTAAAGCCAATTTTTATTTTGTTTCAAGTTTAATTTTTCACACTTATAATTCAACTATAAATGAGAATGCACATAAAGGCCGATCCCGTAATGAGATATATATAATAGATTCCTCTGGATCATCAATATATTTGTCAATGTTTTATAACAATAGCAGCGACTGACAATAACACGCGTCTCTGCTAAATCTTTCCCGAATATTTGTACATATTCGACTTCTGGAGTCGAACTAAATAAAAAGCTATAAACGCATGTACATATTAACATACTTAGCATATCCTACATCGTTTATGTGTGCGTTTGCTTGTACAGATCTAACTTACGCGAGCGCATAGCAGATCAGAAAAAAAAATGGTTCTCAAATATAGAGCAAGTTTACAAATTTCTCTTCTGATCGTTTGGCTGCGGTATTTTCTGTACGCCGACCTGCGCAACATTATTCTGTGTTAGTTTGTCCTCAGAAGTCAATTGAGCCGTTTAAGCTTTTATAAAACTATGAGAATTATAAATATTCGATTCTATAGACGTTTTAAAATAATTCTTAGAAGACATATAAAGCGATTTAAAAACATTTTGCAAAATATTAGATTTACATCAAAAAAAAGATTAAAAACTTGTGCTTGTGCAAAATCATCATTCATTAATGTCCATTTGACTACTTGGGTAAAACTGACTCTGAACTAAGTTCCGCGAGTGAAAAATAAACAAAAACTAATCAAAAGTGAAGAATGTCTTATTTGAAATAATAAACGCATATATATGTATGTACATCGCTTCATACTTTGCGATACCCTCTGCAAGCACATGTTTGCATTTGCTTATACGATATATATTTAATAGTTCAACAAAGGACATCACATTATTCCCTAAAATGGCCAAGCTAGGGCCGATTTTGTAATTAATGTCCTTTTTTTTTAAATAGTTATATTTCGGAAACCACAAGGAAGATTTCGACGCCCTTTGTTCAATAAATAGCCCTAGTCCATGCGAGTTGTTTAAAACAAAACTTGTCAGGGTCTGCAAGGATATGGCCGAGCTATGGCATCCGTTTAATGCAATCAAATGTTATTTTTTCTTGGCTGTTTAAAGGACTAGTCAATTTCTTTATATATTGAGAATTGGGAGGATGAGTAATATCGGTTGGCCAAAGAACATGAGAATTTTTCTTTTCCAAGTTATGGCCGATTTGGACCCTATGTCCATTTTGAAAAAGCAGCCGTATCTCAGAAACTTATTGAAAGACTTTCGTCCTTATTTTTATACTCCTAACATAATAAGGGCAGTCTGTTGACAAAGGAACATCAGTTTCCGCTAGGATATGGCCGTGATATTGTACATTTTCCGATGCATTTCATGGTATGAAATTAAAGGACCATTTGGATGTCTTGCGAATCTTTGGCACTTCTCCAAAGGCCTCCTTTAACACAGCACCCGTTAAGATCAGCAAGGACAAATGTCGATTTATCTTGGCAGCTTAAAGAACTTTAATGCTTTTCTTTGTATATGTTGAATGGGGAGAAGGAGTACTATCAGTTGGCCAAAGGACATGAAATGGCCAAATTGTTTTTAAAGGAGCACCCATCTGAATTTCGGATGCTAAGGCTTAGACTAATTTCAGCACACTGAGAGAGAGAGAGAGAGGGGAATCAGGTTAAAATAACAACATTTTTGATATAACAGATACTTAAAGGACGATTTCTATGTACTTTAGGTAGCTGGTGGTGCACACAATTCACTTGAAACAGGACTCGTTCCAACAGACAGAGTTGGCCAATTAGATACAAAATGCTTGCATGTTTTGAAGGATAACCACTATCTATTAAATAAGGACATGAATAGTTCTTAAAATGGCCAAGATATGAACAATATTGGAAATTGTGGCCTTCTTTTTACCTGGATCAACAATTATTACGCTGAGTCGTTTGTCCATTTAATAGATTCGAATTATTTTCTGTCTATCGCTAAAATCAGTGCAGTGCAATTACTTATCTGATCTAATCTAAATATCTAGATATTGATATCTTTCTCCCTAGTATACCCCGCTAACACAATGAACATTTCTAGGGTATGGATATTATATGCTTACAGCATATGCCAGGCCTCTAATATGACGACAGGCAGTTGGGGCTTTTCGGCTGACTCTGGCTGCATTGGCATTGTTTTTCGCACAACAAAAATCAGTTAAAGTGTGTGCGTGTGTGTGAGTGTGTTATATGTTGTGCTGTGCGTGTTTTTGCAGCATTGCGTTGCACATTATAAATGCAAAATTCGCACTATAATGCGCCGGACTCTACGTGGCAGCAGCACAAAACTGTTTACAATGACGAGTCCTGCGGACGGACGTGCATTTAGCAAAAGTTCATTCCCAGCAATTGTGATGGATGATTGTTTGCATTGCAAAACATTTGCGTGGAGCGTTGGTTTCTCGATACGCACGCCCACGGCCTCCATTTGATGATGTATGTGCCCATGCTGTCATGTCCTGGTCTATTTTCAGCCTGGGTCTGCATTTGATTTAAAATCCTGACTATTGCTCAAATGCGGAAAATTCATTTAACAAAATTGCATATGCATGACCGATAGCGCACGAGGTTTCGAGGTTGTCTGAGTTAGGGTCTGGCGTTTACCGAGTCGCATTTAAAGCGCATTTGATTGTGAAGGATCGAAAACTATTATGAACTCATCATACTTCAGCCCTTTTTATAGAGAGTATGTAATGCAAAACACTACATTAGTTTAGCCCAAATGCAATTATTCTGATTGACTCTCGAGCAACTTGTTGCTTATTTCCGATTAGCTTGTAAATCGGTACGTTTATCAGATAGATAATCAGCCATGGCTACTATTAGTAAGCCTCTGAGCTATGGTATATGTACACTGAAATTATTAGACCCACACTAAACAAAAAGTTCTTGAGGTTTCACAAAATCCTGGATGCTGTTTACTGCTTAAAAATAGCTCAAATAATTTCTCGTCCACCTTTCATTTAAATGTGCTAACAATGGTAATAATCCTTTTATTCCACCTCTCTCTCTCTCTCTCAAATCTGTCTGTCTCTTTTCAGAAATGGAAAGTGCGCCACGTAATGTGCAAGTGCGGCCGTTGAGCTCCTCCACTATGGTTATTACTTGGGAGCCACCAGAGACGCCCAATGGACAAGTGACCGTAAGTACCTGGCATTGAGTACGCATATTAAACAACAACCCGAACAGGGACACAGACTCGAGCTCCGGCTACAGATGACTGCAGGCCAGGCCAAGGGTCGACACTTTGTCACGTCGAAACGAAAGGCCGGGGGCAGGAAAATGGCCCAAATGACGTTAGCCATGTTTGGCATTAAAACGCAAACGGGCCCAGAGAAGGGGAGCAAAGCGTTTAAATGCAAATGTGCGAATGAAATCAAAGCCACACAACAGTTAGCCAGTTGGGCTCCCAGTTAAGCCCCCAAGTCAGATCCTTCTGCTCCTGCTGCCTTCTGACTAGCTTTGGATTGCCTGGCTGGGCTGCACGTTGATCGAGTCAAGTACTAGGCCGCAATGGCTGTGGTCTCCATTGTTGTGTGCCTCGTGCCACGGCGTGCTGCAGCTGCAAACAGTTCTCGCCGCAATGCCAAAATTATAAAGTACGCAAATCTGAGACCACAGGTCATATTTCATTCTAGACTATCAGCTTTACCAATTGCTAGCAGTTTATGGTTAAGCCAAAGATTTTAAGAGCACACAAGAATGTATCTTTTAAATTAGCTCGAAACGGAATAGTTTAAGCTCATGTTTTTGGGGTAATAGAAAATCCCATATCTGGTTTTTTAACGTTTTTTACTTTCTCTCATTCTCTACAGGGCTACAAGGTGTACTACACGACCAATTCGAATCAACCGGAGGCCTCGTGGAACTCCCAAATGATTGACAATAGCGAACTGACAACCGTATCGGAACTGACGCCTCATGCCATCTATACGGTGCGTGTGCAGGCGTACACCTCAATGGGAGCCGGTCCCATGTCCACCCCGGTGCAGGTGAAGACACAGCAAGGTGAGTGCCAGCTGACCCCCAATATTGATAGCCAAATCGTATCCAATTAGTGGTGAAATGTGTAATTGAATATCTCGGTTTAAACGGCCCGCATAGAGAACACCAATTATTTAATTAGCATGTCCAAAATGTCCAGTCCAATGCATATTATGTAGATGTTTGTTAACCTCTACACAATCTCTAACAATCTGGCAACTCGCTTTTATCCTCAAATAGAAATAAACGCCAATATAAATTATTCAGCATTATGCGCTCTTCCTCTCTCTTTCTCTGAATTTAAATTAAATTTATACCTTCTGGCAACGCTGTCAAAAACCAGGAATAAATTTCGCAAATTTCCCTAGCTAATTTTCTAGTCTTCCATGAATTCAAATAGGTATTCTATGACTTAAAAAAGTCATCTTAAAACGATTTGGCAACTCTGTAATAAACTTGGCCAATTCGTTTAACTAATTCCCTAGTTTGTCATGAAGCGAATATTTAGTTTTACATTAAGAAAAACTAGTTCCTTTTGTTAACCCTACATCATTTTCGTTCTCTGACAACTCTGCCATTTTATAAACTAGAAAACAAGTGTGTTTTTTTTTCCTTAGTTTATCAAGTTGATTTTGGATCAAACCCATTTACTTACAACTATGCGTATCTTGTGTACTTACGAGTGTGTGTGTGTGCGTGTGCATGCAGCAAATATTCATTAAATTTGACTGCTGAAGCAATTGCATTTCCCATACTTTGATATGCAGCTTTGTGGTTTCCGAGGGCTTCGTCTAACAGGGAGCGAATTTCGTTGCAAAAAGGGGCGGAACTGGGTCGTTGGGCACGGGAGGGACGGGGACATGGTGGTCATCTAGTTTATGGTGTGACTTTGAATTAGTTGCTTTTGCAGATGCTGCCTAATGCGCTTAGCTGCGTTTGGGCCAACCTTTCTGACCATAAGTCCTTTGTATTGCAAGGGAAAGGATTTCCATTTGCAATTACAACTGAAAATATATTCAAAATGCATTCAATTATTTTTCAAGTGCAAGCATCAGACTGTTTAAACTAAATATTGCGCACATTAAATGTCTAATAAGGCTATACTGGAATTACTTGAGATTACTTTAATATTATCATGAAAGTAAAATCTTTAAATCGGTTTAAAAGATAATAAAATAGGTATCCAACCTTTAAATAAGTGCTAATACGGATAAATGGTCAATAAACAGTTTTCCATGCATTTTCCGACCTTAGGCATGAAGCAAGTATACGAATAAATATCTTTTGTAGATCTTTTAGAGCTGAGTTTGAAGCCGAACGGAATAAAAATTAATTATTATTTGGTGATGTGCTTTTCACCATTACAGACTTTCGCATAACTTCAATATACCCTATTTTTCCCACTTTAAATGGATACAGTTGATGGGCAGATACAAAAATATTACTTTGGCACAATGGAATGTGTCTAAAATGGAGACAGGTCTTCGTTATGGCAATAGCAATACACATGTATTCAAATATTGTGGGAGGGGGGCGGCAAATATTTCAATCAATTTTATAGGCTGAACTACATTTATTTTCAACTGGCAACAATTTTGCATATCTCAGAGTGAAGTGTGCGTGTGTATTTGTGTATTTGTGTGTGTGTGAGTATCTGAATCATAGTATCTGAATGGGCGCATATAAATAAATGCCACATTGATTTGTTTGTATTTTATTTAATTTCCGTAATTTCCGTTTCATTATTACCAAACCAACCAAAACCGAAAACCAAATATGTGCGTACGTGGATGCCTCGATACGTTTATACGCATACACAGGTGTGCCATCACAACCGAGCAATTTCCGGGCCACTGATATCGGCGAGACCGCAGTCACATTGCAGTGGTCCAAGCCGACGCATTCCAGCGAGAATATTGTACATTATGAGCTCTACTGGAATGACACATATGCCAATCAGGATCATCACAAGTGAGTTGGAGACCCCCCCCCGCCCCTCCCACCACCCCTCCCCCTCGCCATTACCCAACTAATTATAAGACAGTAAGAAATTTAATCATAAAAACCATTTACAGGCGCATCTCGAACTCTGAGTCCTATACGCTTGATGGTTTGTATCCCGATACCCTCTACTATATCTGGCTGGCAGCACGTTCCCAACGTGGCGAGGGCGCCACCACGCCGCCCATACCCGTACGCACCAAGCAATATGGTAAGTGCTTTGCCATTACTTAATCCTAAGTTAGGTACCCCGAAAACAAAGAAGAAAAAACATAAATCGAAACTCAACTAAGCCGTAGAAATCATACGAGTTTCTCTAGTTTAAGTACAAAACAAACAAAAAACGACTCTAAACATAAATTTCGTTTCAACATATACCTATATAATTACATATTTATTATAAATACATATATATATATATATATATATATATATATATATTTATATATATATTTATATGTTCAATGCCTATAAGTGTAGTTGATTATTCAGTTGAAATACCTTTATATATATATACATGTGACATGTGTTATATGTGGGAGTGTGTGTGAACATTTTGTGTGTTATGGCACCCTCAAGGAGACAGGTAAAAATCAAGTGTGTGTGTGTGTGTGTGTGTATGTGAATGAGTAAGGTGTGTTATGACTTGCACTTTTCTGCCTAAATTAAATATTAATATAATCGTTATATATACAAATATTTACTATATTATATATTGTATGAAATGTGATTATTTCTAGTTTCTTGCAAGTTATTTATACTTAGTTCAGTTTATACACACACTATATTATACACTAGACTACTCCTAAATACACCTGTACATACCTTAAATAGTATAGATAAGATAATACGTTACATACATACAACAGTTTAGTTAGGCAAACTATCCACAATATACAAAACCAAACAAGTTATGAGCCCAATTCTATTCAGTTATTAAAGTAAAGCAAGGCTTATGTTCAAGTAATTTGTGATTCACCAATAGAAAATGTAACAAAACTAACTTATCTGATATTATATTATTATAATTCGAGACAAAATATTATCCAGTCGATAGCTTTAAACTCTTGTTATACATATAAAAAAAATATGAAAATAAAAAAATACATCAAAATATATATTAAAAACTAAATACTTATTATTTCTGCATCCGATTTCGATCTATTGGTGAAACATAACCGCAAAAATAAACAAAACCTGCTCACATTAGCCAACACTGTAAACATCACCACATGACAGTTTGCATACAACAGAACAGATATTTCTTTATAACGTTATTTTTAAGATTATTCCTCTTTAAATGTGAATGATATCTATAGATATTTAAATTATATGCATATGAATGATTTTATGCCAAATGTTTAGCTTTTATTTCGAGTGTTGAGTTAAACAAATTATGCTTAAAAGTATCTGCATCTTGTGCTCCGCCTCAGCATGTCAAATTTTTGATGCAACTGCAACTTGAACTGCACCAATGCACAAAAAGCCACAAACCAGAATTCCTAGACAATATTCTACTGTTGTATTAGCAAATCCCTCTCTTTCTCGCTTACTCGTCTTCCCTCGTGTCTCTCTGTTTGCGTGTGCATTTAGTAATTGATTTTGAAATACATTTTAATAGAGCAACGCGCAAAGACAAATTGTGCAAGGAAAACGCCAGCAGTAGCAGTAGTATCTGGCAATAGTATATAGATACTATATCTAAAATGATATATATATATATATATTTTCTATATGTATTTGCATTGCATCACTTTTGGTTTTCATATTTGCACGTTTTGCATACTTGTATGATTTTGCGCATAATTAAAGTTTAAGTGGTTCCAGTGGTTCCTGGCTTAACAATTGTTCTGTGGCTGCCGCAAATTGTGCTCACAGTTCTACCAAACTTTCACACATGGAGAAAAAGAGAAGTACAGAAAGAGAGGGAGAGAAGCGGAGACGCAAACGTTTAGCTAAATGAGATATGAGTTTGGCATGCGGATTATTCAGTGGTCTAAATTGACTTATTTCCTGCAGTTTGTCATAAGTTATTTGCAATGGCTTTGCAATTTCGGGTTTTGCTAAAAGCAATTGATATCAAATTTAACTTATTACGTTTCAATTACGTGTAATGCATAATATTATTTTCATAAATGTTTCGAGTAAAGTTGAAATCTTTTCTGCACTTGAGTTAACACAAATATATATATTTTTATTAAATACTTTATAAAATGTTGAGTCGAGTTAGTTTTATATATTTTAGCTGCTAGTTTCCCGTTTTATGTACAAATAAAAAAATGTTAAATAAGAAACCCATAGCCACATGGTTTATGCAAATTAAATGTTCATATATCTCCGTATACCATGTGTGTTCGCACTGTGCGTGTGTTAATGTATGTGTGTGAGCCTTACAATTAGTTTAAGCTAGCTTTAAATATTTGCACACTTTTATATTTTTATTAAATTAAAAATTAAATATATATAGCTCGTTTAATGCACGCTTTTAAATATTAAATGTATTCCAGTATTATTAGTTTATATACATATCTTTCTCTCAGTGTGTGTCTCTTGCATACTCGTTCTCGTAGCTAGTTGAAAATTTCAGCTCAAAATCGTTACCAAAAAATATGCACAATTTAATTTAAGCGAGAAGCAGAACTTCTCTAACAAAATAGAACAAAACGCTAAACGCTAAAAAAAAAAAAAAAGAAACAACATTATTTGCATAAACCATTGGATCTATAAAATTTATGTCTTGAATCTTATTTGAATTATTATTTAATATACCTCACTTATATGCCTACCTTATATACTTATGCCTATCCATTATGTCATATTATTTAACATGATTTTTGTGCTTTCTTTCGTTACATGTTTTTTGGTTTGAAACAATTTTTGGTTTGGTTTTAACGCTAATCGCTGAACGCTATGAAAAAAAAAAAAAAAATATCTCTGGCTATAACGCAACCAAATTTTCTATGCACATCACCCAAAAAAAAAAAAAAAAAAACAACAACAACACGTTCCCATCTATTATGTAATTAGTACCAGGTGCACCGCCACGCAATATCACGGCCATTGCCAACAGCTCAACCACTATAGCGCTTAGCTGGCTGCCTCCGCCCGCGGAGCGCTCCAACGGTCGCATCGTATACTATAAGGTACTGTTCGTGGAGGTGGGCCGCGATGACGACGAGGCGTCCACCTTGACCCTGAACATGACCCAAATCGTGCTCGACGAGCTCAAGCGCTGGACCGAGTACAAGATCTGGGTGCTCGCCGGCACCTCGGTGGGCGACGGTCCGCGCTCCCATCCGATCATAACGCGCACCCAAGAGGATGGTATGTATGCCAATGACAATCTTACCTATGCGTAAGTCTTAACTCAAATCGTATTCTCTTTGTTCATTTATCAGTTCTCATTTTGTTTTAAACTTATTTTTAATCTCATCTCTTATATACATATGATTTTTATTACTATTTTAGTTTAGTTTATAACTTTATAACCGTTATCTACCTAACTTATGCCTCATAACTAATCAACGAAAATTTTTATACGATTTTTGAATTTTGATAACGAGCAATCCCAACGCAGGAGCTGCCGGAACGCCGCAATGGAGCGTTTTGTTTTTGGTTTTTATCAACAAAATTTGTGTGTGTCTGTGTGTGTGTGTTTACCTAAAGTCATTTTAGATATGCGACTGGCAGTAAATACCATATGCTACATACATGTATACCATATATGTTCTTAAAAGCTGCAAATATTCATATATTTTTGAATGCAGCTATATTTTATACATTTGAATATCCCTCTTTTTTGTAGTGTATTATTTTTATTATACATTCCTGGGTATTTTTTTAAGTTGAAGAGACATATTTCAAACTTCAAACCGAATCCTTCCGTTACGAGTTAATTGAATTATACTCAACTAATCTATAGAAAGTAACTTCTTAATAAAACCTAAATCTGTAAACCTTTAAAAACTCGGATGCTTAAAATCTTCAGTGAATTTCTCATGAAAGTGTTCAATCAAAATATTCAACTAAATCTGTACGCACTTAGAGCTTGAGACGAATTCTATTTAAAAAATTTCTGCAAATTGTTTCATAAAAACTCAATAAATAATTTTATTCCAATAAAATAATAAAAAGAATAATCTCCGTTGACATTTTAAAATATTTTAAGGATTCCTAAGATCTTGAACCATTTGTATGGATGGATATTTAATATAATTTGTATTCTGTTTATATGTCATCGAAATATCATCCCCTACTTCTGTCTTTTAACATTTCTTGTCCGAATATTCAATTTTATGTTGAGCCCACTTTAAATTGTTTTTATTTTACTGTTATGTATGCTTTTTAATTGTTAAATTTCTATCAAAAAATGTAAAAAAAAAAATTACAAATTTTTATTGGTACTATAAAATTGCATATTTTTTGGCGCAATTTTTGACTACTTTTTTGCACTTGTATCTCTATGAAAAATCAGAAACTAACTTTTTTAGCACAACTCCTATATTGTGTATTATATGCAAGAACGAATTTTTGTTATTTACTTGACTCTCAACTCGTCTAAAAAAAAATACATGAATTGGATAAATATTATAAATATATATGATAACTTTTGATCGATATAATGCATCAACTTTTTTGTGGTAATTTGTATAGCACCAAGAAAAAAACAAAATATAAGAACATGAGCTCTGTGTTTTTGTAAGCGCACCAGATACTATACCAAATACTTACTTACACACACAAACACACAGCTACATACCTTAAACAAATATAAATATAATCTAAACAAATATCAAATTATGATTTTTGTGAATTTAGTTAGTTTGTTTGTTGTTTATTTTCTGCGAACCACCAAAAGAGCCGCATTAAATATTAAATTGATTTATTTACATAATTAAATTTATGCAATTATTAATGTAAACACACGCTCCCATTACCCATACAAACACGCCTAAATAGGGCCTAGTTGTATTCAAATATCATATTAAATGCGAGCAACACACACCCCACTCCCCCTCTTACTACCCGAACCCTAACAACCCCCAGCCATACATAAGCTCTTTTGTTGTGGTGTACCTAAGGCAAATAATGCAAAACGTTTGGCTGCATTTATTTATTTATTTATTTTTTGTTTTTAGTTGCCACACACCTATATATATAAATATATGTATATATATATTTACGTGTATGCATACATATTTAATAACATTTTGCAGCAGCTCGATGTATATTTTTGGACAACGCTCCCGAGTTTGTTTTTGTTTTTTGATATTTGCACTGCATTTTTTACAAACATTTTGCACTTTGGAAGTTCTGCCCCCCACCCTACACCCCACATATGGTTTTTTCTTTATCGCTTCGCAAATACGCGACAACATGGGAAAATCCTTAAATTGATTTTCGCATAAAAATTATTTGATTTTTGTATTTAATTTGTATTCTGTTGACACATTTGATTAAGTTTTATTTGCCATCACCTGCATGTTTGCCCAGTTAACACATTTGCATCTGGTTCAGCATTTTTTATTCGATCCATTCCCACTCTCTGGACCCCTCACCTGATTTTGTTATTATTGTGGCCGGACCTGAGCCCCCTCTTAGTTGATCCCGCCATTTGTTAAGGCAACAATGGACCAATTTTTATTGTTTATGCTCACATTTTTTGCACAACTAATTGTTAGTTTTTATTGTTTCTGTGAGTTTGCATTTCACAGTGAGCCAATTATTTAAACAATATATAGTTAATCAGCATTTGTGAGATAATTAAGCAGAAGTCTGTTCAATATTTTAACAATAATTTCAATTAATCAAACTGACTTTCTGGTTCGTACGCATGTAAAATACGGAAAAGTGCCTCTATTATAGTGGAAAGAAGATATATTTAAAGTTTAAATATAAAGACATAGAAAAGTTTGCAAAAATCGAAGAAATTTCTTTCGATCTGTTTTTGTAAAATATGAAAAAAGGCTGCTTAAAATTCAAAAGTAAAAGACTTGTAATATTTTTGAGGCTTTTTAACCTAAACCACTTTTATGGGTTCAGTTTGACCAAGTTAGGTGTAAGGACAAGTTTAAAAGGATACTTCTCAGATAATAATTTGGCTCCAGCTTGCAAAACATCTAAATGCCTACTCCAACAACAGCTTACTTTGAGTTTTAATTTTGTTGGAAGACCTCGACATTGTTGCACTTTCCCCCATCATAATTTTCAAATATCTCAATATTTCCTACACATTTTTTCTTTAACATCCACTTTCTCGCACATTAATGAACTGCTTGTTAGCTTTTAAACTGCTTGTCAAAATACCAATCATGCTTTATAAAGCACCGATTAATTTTTGGTTTTATTTGAAACTTGTCGACAAAATGAGAAAAGTTGGCACTCACTTAATTTGATTTGTTTAAGCACAGTTAATGAATTATATTTACGTAACGTTAAGCACCTAGTAGTACGTCTCTAGTCGGGCAATCGCAACTAAGTTAAGCATTAAGCACACTACAAAAGCCACTTTGATAATGTACTTAGGTAAGCACTTGAAAAGCACCTGAAAAACAAAACTGAAAAAGCACCTGGATGCACCTAGAGCACACCTATGCCAAAAGAGAAAATAACTATGTAAGCGTCGGGCGTACACAATATGTGCACAATTATAACTTATACGTAAAGCTACTTTTTGATTTCTTTCGAAATAGAAAAATGAATGTATGTATTATGAGCAATGCACCTCAAGCACATCCACGTGTGTAGTCAGCACATTATTCTACACAGCTCTATTCTGTCTTTGTCGCCTACTATATTTTAATTGTACTCAATTTAGCACAATATGTGTGAGGGTGTGTGTGTTTTGTGTGTGTGTGGGTGTATGTGACTAAGTCACTTCCATTGATACCCCTGCGGCTACAGCATTTCACACTTAAGGGGTCAGCACATAAGTATGCTACAGTATTTTGTCTACCACATATGTAAGTATATATAGCTTCTATTTCTTTAATTTTTATTTCATATACTTTCGCATATGTTTCGTTATGATGATGCGCTTGTTAGCTTCGCTGAGCTTCGCTTTCAATGCGAAATGCAAATAGCACCTGGCCCAAAGCTGGGCACTTGCTTGGTTCTTTTTTATACTCTTCCACCCAGTCACTCCGTAATGCAGGCAGCTTGCCTTTTGTGTGTGCTACAGTAGACACACACGTTCCGTTCAGAATGGCAAAAGTACCAAAAAAAATAAATAAAACAAACAAAAAAGCAACTGGAATACAGAAAAAAATGGACACCTTCGAGGGTATACTCAACCTACAGTTGCTCACAGCTAAAGAGGTATTCCACATACGACAAGCCTTCTAATATGTTTAGAAGATATATAAACAACAGAATTAATCTGCATTTTTGAAAATATTTTCTATCCATGGACAATAATGGATTCTGCGAATGTCTTTATTATTGTAAAAATAATCTAATTTCCGTTCTACACTTCATATACATATGTCCGTCAGTATTATGTTTGCAGTGCACCAAAATAAGTAACATATAAAATATACAAGAAGTTAACAAACACTTACTCCCATGCCCAACATCTTTATGTTTACAGGGTATTAAGGGTAAATAAGTACGGGCTATATAAAAAATCAACTTAAAATTTTAGCTTAGCTTAGGACTTGCACGTAACTTCGTTCTTTCTATTCAGCAGCATACAAAAAGAAAAAAATAAATATATTTAGAGAACACCTCCTAACGTTAGAATTTTAATTATTTTATATACCATTACTATGCACGTGTTGTCAGATTGTGTGTGCGAGGGCGTGTTAGTGTGTGTGTGTGTGTGGGGTGTGAATGCACGTGAAATGACAAGACACAGACAAAGCTACTGCAAAGTGCTACAGTTGACGTACCCTCTGCTTTCGCCCATATAACCCCACGCGACGATTCTGCCCCAACGTGCAGTGCTTTGGAGAACACTAATGAAGCATAATTTAACATTTGTGCCGCGGGTTGCATTTGAATAATTTTTATTATGCAGTTGCTCAACCTTTTTAATGAAGTGAATAAAATTTGAACAGCCCATATACATTAAATCAAAACTATATACTGCAAATAGCAAGATGTTAAAGTATTGTAAAAAATCATAATAAATTGATAAAAATCTCAAAATAAATTTTTATGACAAATTGTTTTATGATATATTATGAGTAAGTTACCTTTAAGACCTAGGATCACTTTAAGATTTAAGCTCTACAAAATACCACATCATACCAAATATTTATACAACTGCAACACATTTGTAGAGTATCAAAGCGGGTGTGCCAACAAATATGTACATTTTGTATCATATTTAAATATATATTCAGATAATTTGATAACCTATTTTCATCTTAATTTCACCAACTACTGTCTTTTATAATTTCATATGATTTTCACTTCCATGCCATTTCCGTAATATGCACTAAATACTTTTTGAAACCGTATACTGTAAACTAAAAAGCTATATCTTATATCTTTTTTCATATACTACTTTAAAAAAAAAACCACACACACACCAAAAAATACCAAATATATCTTTGCTTGGCCACTCGCACCTTGCACTCTACTTGCTCTGTTTCGTGCACCTTTTTTTGAATGCAAACTCGAAATGGAAAACTGTAACACAAAATTTTTGCAAACTTTTTTGATGTGAATACAAAATATATTGCGAAATTTGATTTTTGAACGCAACATTTAATGGATGGTGGTTTAATATTAAAAATACAAATAAAAAAACATTTTAAATCTATTTAGAGAAAAAGAGTGAGTATTTTTTAAATGGTTTGACTATAATGTTTAAGAATGCCCCATAGTAACCTATATATATTTATATCTACAATATCTTGTACTACTTTATAATTTTAATTGTACTGGTCCAGAATATTGTTGACCAATCACTAAAGAATCAAATCTCTTTTTGTTTTTTGACATGTTTTTTCTATTTCACAACAAACAACAACATTTTTGAAAGCCATAAAGTCTGCGAGGATTTTGTAACTGGGTTCTTGACTTTTTCCACAAGAGCCCCATATCCAACGATCTTATATCTCCATATATATATATATAATTTTTCTTTTATTTCAACCATATGTTTTATCAGATTTTGCACACGAACAGTAAAAACTTTTTTGAATGCTTACATGTTTGTTTTTGCCCAATCGAAAGAGTTAAACAAGTAAAGAGCCTGCAACTGGTTCGATCTTGTTTCGATTGTCAAGTTTTTGTGTACATTTTTTGAGCTACTCTATAAGTATGTACTATTCTATATACTTAGCAAGGTATAAACTGCACTTCTTATTCACTTTTTGTGCACCTAATACTGAGCAACTACCTATTTATTTCATTATTTATATACTACTTTACTATAACTATACATTTAGCACCTAAGCAGCACTTTCTTTGATACTTTTAACGATTTTACGACTTATACATTAAATATTTTAATTTTCTAACTGTGATGTGGTGACTTGGTTGACTTGGAGCTAAGTTTGTTCTGGTTTTGTAAATTGCTCCTAGGGTCTAAGGCAACTTTAGCACTTAGCTTTTAATGTCTCTAGTTCCATATACATATGTCTTTAAATTAAGCAATTTAGTCTTAAGGAACCCCAAAATTCTTTTATACAAGCCTAAGCTAATTCCTAAGTACTCGTTAGGTATTCAAATAAGTTCTATGAAATAACGTTCCTTTTGCTGGCTCTAAGCTAATCTCTTGTCTCTTCGTCGTCGTATCTAGTGCCCGGGGATCCGCAGGATGTCAAGGCCACGCCCCTTAACTCAACATCGATCCATGTGAGCTGGAAACCGCCACTAGAAAAGGATCGCAATGGCATCATACGTGGCTATCACATTCACGTGCAGGAAATGCGAGATGAGGTGAGTTGAGAAAAGAAAGGAATGAGGGAAAATAAAATGCAATTTTTTTTTCTTATTGATTTCTGCTTTCTACCAGGGCAAGGGCTTCCTCAACGAACCCTTCAAATTCGATGTGGTCGACACCCTGGAGTACAGTGTAACCGGGCTGCAACCCGACACAAAATACTCAATTCAAGTGGCCGCGTTAACGCGCAAAGGTGACGGCGATCGCAGCGCGGCGGTTATTGTAAAAACGCCCGGAGGTGTGCCCGTCCGACCAACGGTAAGTCTGAAGATTATGGAACGCGAGCCGATTGTTTCCATTGAGCTGGAGTGGGAGCGTCCGGCGCAAACGTACGGCGAACTGCGTGGCTATCGCTTACGCTGGGGCGTCAAGGATCAAGCGTTGAAAGAGGAGATGCTGTCGGGACCGCAAATGACCAAGAAGCGTTTCAACGATCTCGAACGTGGCGTGGAATACGAGTTCCGGGTCGCGGGTAGCAATCACATTGGCATCGGCCAGGAGACGGTCAAGATCTTCCAGACCCCTGAGGGCACACCCGGCGGACCGCCGTCCAACATAACTGTACGGTTTCAGACACCCGATGTGGTCTGTGTCACCTGGGATCCGCCAACGCGAGATCATCGCAATGGACTTATCACACGTTACGATGTGCAGTTCCACAAAAAGATCGATCACGGCCTGGGCTCCGAGCGCAACATGACGCTGCGCAAAGCGGTCTTCACCAACCTGGAGGAGAATACCGAGTACATCTTTCGCGTGCGTGCCTACACGAAACAGGGTGCGGGTCCATTTAGCGAGAAGTTAATTGTTGAAACGGAGCGCGACATGGGACGTGCCCCAATGTCCGTACAGGCGGTGGCCACCTCTGAGCAGACTGCCGAAATCTGGTGGGAGCCGGTGCCCAGTCGAGGAAAGCTGCTTGGCTATAAAATCTTCTACACAATGACGGCTGTGGAGGATCTGGATGATTGGCAAACGAAAACGGTGGGTCTAACCGAATCGGCAGACCTGGTTAACCTGGAGAAGTTTGCTCAATACGCCGTAGCCATTGCAGCGAGATTTAAGAACGGACTGGGACGACTGAGTGAGAAGGTAACGGTGCGCATCAAGCCCGAGGATGTGCCGCTCAATCTGCGTGCCCATGACGTCAGCACACACTCCATGACGCTCTCCTGGTCCCCGCCCATACGCCTAAATCCGGTTAACTACAAGATCAGCTTTGATGCGATGAAAGTGTTTGTGGACTCGCAGGGTTTCTCCCAGACGCAAACGGTGCAGAAGCGTGAGATTATCCTGAAGCACTTTGTGAAGACGCACACGATCAACGAACTAAGTCCATTTACCACGTACAATGTAAATGTGAGCGCGATACCTTCGGATTATTCCTATAGGCCGCCAACGAAGATAACAGTGACCACACAAATGGCAGCGCCACAGCCCATGGTCAAGCCGGATTTCTATGGTGTGGTGAATGGCGAGGAAATATTGGTCATACTGCCCCAGGCATCCGAAGAGTATGGCCCCATCTCGCACTACTATCTGGTTGTGGTGCCCGAGGACAAGTCGAATCTACACAAGAATCCCGATCAGTTCCTCACAGATGATCTGCTGCCCGGACGCAATAAGCCCGAGCGTCCTAATGCACCGTACATAGCTGCCAAATTTCCACAGCGCTCCATACCCTTTACCTTCCACCTGGGCTCGGGAGATGACTATCACAACTTTACCAATCGCAAGCTGGAGCGCGAGAAACGCTATCGGATATTTGTACGCGCCGTGGTGGACACGCCACAAAAGCATCTTTATACGTCCAGTCCCTTCTCTGAGTTCCTGTCGCTGGATATGCGCGAGGCGCCGCCCGGCGAACGACCACATCGTCCGGATCCTAACTGGCCCTCCGAGCCGGAGGTTTCGGTTAATCGCAATAAGGATGAGCCGGAGATACTCTGGGTAGTGCTGCCTTTAATAGCCGCCTTTGTTGTCTCCACCACGCTTATTGTACTCTATGTGGTTAGGCGTCGTCGCCAGCCCTGCAAGACGCCCGACCAGGCGGCAGTAACGCGTCCACTGATGGCCGCTGATTTGGGCGCCGGTCCGACGCCCAGTGATCCCGTGGACATGCGCCGACTGAACTTCCAAACGCCCGGCATGATCTCACACCCGCCCATACCCATCTCCGAATTTGCCAATCACATTGAGAGACTCAAGTCCAATGACAATCAAAAGTTCTCGCAGGAGTACGAGAGCATCGAGCCCGGCCAGCAATTCACCTGGGACAACTCCAACTACGAGCACAACAAGTCCAAGAATCGCTATGCCAATGTCACAGCCTACGATCATTCTCGCGTCCAGCTGCCCGCACAGGAGAACGTCCTCGGCTCAGACTATATCAATGCCAACTATTGTGATGGCTATCGCAAACATAATGCGTATGTGGCCACCCAGGGACCGCTGCAGGAGACCTTTGCAGACTTCTGGCGCATGTGCTGGGAGCTGAAGACGGCGACCATTGTGATGATGACCCGCTTGGAGGAGCGCACGCGCATCAAATGCGATCAGTATTGGCCCACGCGCGGAACTGAGACTTACGGTCAAATATTTGTAACCATCACCGAAACCCAGGAGCTGGCCACCTACAGCATACGCACGTTCCAGCTGTGCCGTCAGGGCTTTAACGATCGCCGCGAGATCAAGCAGCTACAGTTTACGGCCTGGCCGGATCACGGTGTGCCCGATCATCCAGCTCCGTTCCTGCAGTTCCTGCGTCGCTGTCGCGCCTTGACGCCACCCGAATCTGGACCAGTTGTGGTGCATTGTTCGGCAGGCGTGGGTCGAACTGGCTGCTATATAGTGATTGACTCGATGCTGGAGCGTATGAAGCACGAGAAGATCATTGACATCTACGGGCATGTGACGTGCCTGCGCGCTCAGCGCAACTATATGGTGCAAACTGAGGATCAGTACATCTTCATACACGATGCCATATTGGAGGCCATCATCTGTGGTCTGACCGAGGTCGCTGCACGTAATCTGCATACCCATTTGCAGAAGCTGCTCACCACCGAGCCGGGCGAGAGCATTTCGGGCATGGAGGTGGAATTCAAGAAGCTCTCGAATGTTAAAATGGACTCCTCCAAGTTTGTTACCGCTAATCTGGCCTGCAACAAGCACAAAAATCGCCTGGTGCACATCCTGCCCTATGAGTCGAGTCGCGTCTATCTGACGCCCATTCATGGCATCGAGGGCAGCGACTATGTCAATGCTAGTTTCATTGATGGCTATCGCTATCGTTCGGCCTATATTGCGGCTCAGGGACCTGTGCAGGACACTGCCGAGGACTTTTGGCGCATGCTCTGGGAGCACAACTCCACCATAGTTGTTATGTTGACCAAACTCAAGGAAATGGGCAGGGTAAGCTGAGATATTCGCTTTAATTGGGTATCGTCTCTCAAATATTTACTCTCCCTCTCTCTCTCTGTCTTTTGCAGGAGAAGTGCTTCCAGTATTGGCCCCACGAGCGTTCCGTTCGCTATCAGTATTATGTTGTGGATCCCATCGCCGAGTACAATATGCCACAGTACAAGCTCCGCGAGTTTAAGGTAGGGTATATCACATTCCACATTATCTATGCTTTACTAATTGTTTCGCATCTAACTATCCAGGTAACCGATGCTCGTGATGGCTCATCGCGCACGGTGCGCCAGTTTCAGTTTATCGACTGGCCCGAGCAGGGTGTACCCAAGTCTGGTGAGGGCTTCATTGATTTTATTGGACAGGTGCACAAGACCAAGGAGCAGTTTGGCCAAGATGGGCCCATAACGGTGCACTGTTCGGCAGGGGTGGGACGCACTGGTGTCTTTATCACGCTCAGCATTGTCCTGGAACGCATGCAATACGAGGGGGTGCTGGATGTGTTTCAAACGGTGCGCATATTGCGCTCCCAGCGACCTGCCATGGTGCAGACGGAGGTGAGTTGATCCCGAAGAGAGGCTTTCCGGCTTAATCGGCTTCGCCCCAAACCCAAATCCAAGATTATTTAATTATTTTAGAGCAAATAATGAAAAATGTTTTTCTTCGACAGGATCAATATCATTTTTGCTATCGCGCTGCTTTGGAGTATTTGGGCTCATTCGACAACTATGCGAACTAAAGGAGGTCAGCAGGAGGAGAAGGAGAAGGAGAAGGAGGAGCAGCAGCAGAAGTTGGAGTCCGGGCTACAGAGCAAAGACGTTGTCAACTTTAAGTTCATGTTAAATGTTGCATGTTCGTTTTCAACTGTACGCATAAAACGCATTTATGATATACACGGATACCTTAACTTTAAAGTATTATAGCCAGATACTGCCCACAATACTTACTTATACTCTAAAGTATATTGTATACAAAAATTTGTATAATTCAAATTTTAAAAAACCACTTAATTCTGTACCTATTTTGATCAGTTACTCTTGTTTTACCCCTCGGTCTTTTGCTATGTTTGTTTTCGTATAATGTAAACTCAAAAAGACTGTTACAAGTTTAATTATCAGTAATTTATACTTAAATGCATATATCCCTATATGTACATATGTATGCATATATATATGTGCATACAGTTTTTGCTCGAACTAATCAAAGTAGTCAATCAACTTGTTGTGGTGCGGCGGCGCCTCTCAGAAAGCGACCACCCACTGGTAAACCTATACATATTTGAACTAAGGACTTGCTAGCTTTTAAAACTTACCGCGTAAACGAATCTCGAGAAAATCATAAGCTAAAGTCAACTAGTTGTCATTTAAACTTTAACGAGAGCAAATGGTAGAAGCATGGAGTTCAAATCCCCATTTATCATAACATTCTAGACTATATGTGCATGTATTTGTGTGTGCACAACAATCAATCAAATATGTTTAATATGTTTTTATACTTGACATACTTAAAAAGTCCGCTTAGGTTCTATATATATAAAAGCAAATATATATATATATAACGCAAAAGCAAATGTAAACCGTGCAATTAGTCAAAAGTCTTGCGTAGTGTATATCTTATAAGGCAGCTAGTTTTAATTAGTTAATAGATTAAGTTCAGTTATCAGGCATGCTTTCTATTTTATTACATTCCCCAAATATGCTTACAAAAGCTGTCCAAATATGTAAAACTCTAGGTCTTTGTACTTTATATAAGTAATTTTATTCTACCAGCTTTCTCATTCCTGCCCAAGTATAATATTAAGTTAACCATTTTTAATTTGTTTTATAATTACATTCCTGTATATACCACAAGGCCCTACAGCTATACGAGTAAATAGGATCCTACAACTAGAAAATTATGGTACCTAAAGTGTATGAAAACGACAGCATAGATAATAAACCCAGCAGATAAACAAAAGAGTAATAAGATAACTGTAGATATGTATTGTAGAATACTTATATGATACGTCTATGCAATTATAAAACGCACCCATTTATACCTATAAAGCTACACTACAATATGGCATTATGAACTTAGAATTATTATAATGTACATACATATTTGATATGCAGTTCGATGGGCCGATAGTATTTATAAACGATGTTAGCAAGCAAATGCATAAAAGCAAATAATATTAAATAAAATAATAATTATTAGCCGAACACATGTTAAACAACAATTGTAATACGTATGTACACTACAGATATTAACGCATTGTGCATAATGCATTATAGATATAAAACACATACACACACTCAGACACACATACATACATACACACACCCACACACACACATATGTATCTGTTATAACAAGTTTAGCGCATTGCCCACTAAAGAAGGAATTAAGAGAATTGGAGTTAGGACCTAGTTAATTGACAAGTTGGCTCAATGCCATAATCAAACAATGTATTGGGGCATATTTGGAAAGTATATATAATAATAAAAAATTGAATAAATAAAGATTATAGCGTTTACAATTACGATTAGCAACAATAAATGTCTAATAGATAATGGTAATCACCACAGCGTTGCAAGCATATTTAGCATCCTTCTATATAAATAAATTACAAATCTATATTGTATATTACATCAAAAAATTGGTCGGCTTGTCAAATTTTGTTATAACTATATGAAATTGTTTAATATATATATATATATATATATATACATACATACATACATATATTTTACCATTTAGTCAGATTTAAAAACAATTTTAATGATACATACAGAAGGCCCTAAAAATTAATCAAGCTAGAGATGAGCGATTGTATTTCATACACATTATTGTTTAAGTAAGAAACATATTACGTTAAACATTATCATACGACTAAATGTATCAGATTTATATATATATATATAAATATATATATACCGATAAACCAATGAACATGAATATTAAAAGACGAAATAAAATACATATTACGGAAAAGAAAGCGCCAACTAGTGTAAAATTTTCATTGGATAAAAAAGGGTGTTATACATATGTTGTGTTCGATCGATTGTTTATAAATCGCATAATCGGTTACACTTTAACAACTAATATAAAACACAAATAAACTCAGTTATTGACCGGGGCCATGTTCAAGGCAAAAGGCTGTCATTTCTTCTGTTCCGGACATCTTGTTTAGCAACAAAGTGCTGCATAGAAAAACCAATTTTCAATCAAATATTCATACGTGTCCATCATGTCCATCATATAGAATTCCGAGGTTTTTAAATATTTTTCATACAAGATCTTAATCCTCCAACTACGACAGTAATAAGGCATCCATATGCCAAAGTAACACGATTTTGATGAGTTTGTTCATACAAAAACTTAAAATGCTAACTATGATACATATGTAAAAGGTTTAGATGGTTGATCTAGCCAACACAGGCATATACCACATCTGCAGTAAGTTTCATCAAGATAGTAATAAAGCTTGGACATTTACTTAGAAGCAGACAGATAGAAAGATAGACAAACGGACGGACATGGCTATGTCCAGTTGCATGGCAAAGAATATGAATACATTGTTTTGGAATAGTTTGCTTCACATTATAAAATGTGATAACATTTTAATACCCTCATCTAGGGTACAACAAAAATATGTTTGGACTAAGCCATCCAAAAATTACAACGTGCATAACAAGTAGGTAAAATAAAGATAAACCAATGAATATAAAGAATACATAGCTCGTTAGCTAGACTCGGAAGCAACAGATGATTCTTTGGAGGCCTGATTAATCTCAGACATAATGTTCAAGGGATCCTCACTGCGTAAGTAACCATTATGCTCGGGATGCGACTCGAAGACAACTTCGCCTCGTATCACACGAACTCGGGGACCGTGTGCACGTGCCGTAAACTTGACCTTGCCGCACGTATCCGGACGTAGACGGCGATGTGCGCGCAATCCACTGACCACCACGAAGTTCTTGTCACAACCATAGCACTTGTAACGTTTCATACCAATGTGACGCGACAGATGGGAGATGAGCGTCTCGCGATGTGTGAAATCTAGCGAGCAAACCTGTGAAACGATAGCATTTAAATAAGATTAGGAGAAGCTTATTAACAAAGCGCTCTTACCTTGCATTTGAATGGTTTTTCACCTGTGTGCCGGCGCTGATGGACGCGCACCTGGCCGGGTGTGCGAAAGCGTTTGTCACAGTAGTTGCATTTATGCGGTAGCTCGCCAGTATGGATCATTTTGTGGACACGCAAGCCACCCACAGTGGTAAAGCACTTGGAACAATCCTCGCACTGATACTGAGCAGGGCGATAAATTGGAGCTGGTCGTGTTGACTTAGCAGGAGCTGAGGCGGGTGGCGTTGACGAAAGAGCTGCAGGCGCTACAGGTGCTTCAGGAGTTGGCTTTGCAGAAGCTACGACTGACACTGGAGCGATTACTGGAGGAACGGCTTCTAGAGGAGCTACTGCTGCTGCTTCGACTACAGAGTCTGGTGCTGCTGCTGCAGACCCTTCTGGAGTTCGCTCAGTAGAAGCTGCAGTTGGCTCTGCAGCATCGGGAATCACAGAAGCTTCCGCAGCTGTAGTAGGCGCTGCTGCGGTCATCTCTGTTGGCCTTGTGGCTGGAGCCATTTTGGATAAATTCAATTCTACAAATATACAAAACCATTGTTAGATAATAGCAGAGCAAAAATATCATCTGTTCATACTTACTCTTGTAAGTCTTGACCTCCACTTTTATATGCTCGAACTCTGCTTCCGCAATACCGTGCACTTGGGTCATGTGGTTACAGAATGGTAAATACTGTTCGTAGCAGCGCGCACATTTTGGACACTCCCAGTGAAAACGATGATTGGGATACGTATAGCGCAATTGACGCACTTTCACATTGCTCGATTTAGTGGGAGCCAGCCGAAGCACCTCAAGCTGCGATGGCAACACTAAATTGTTCTTCCTCTTGGGCGTTTGCAATACGCTGCCGGGCAGTGGCAATGTCTGCTCTATGCTGCGTATTTGATTTTGGAATTCTGTGATGATCTTGCGAGATTCGGGCAAGCTCTCGAATAAACTTAAGGCATTAAAGTAAGCATTGCGATTTATGGCCGCCTTTTGTGTGGCTTCTGCTTGTGGCGTATTGAGTGCAGTTGGGCTTGGAACTGTGGCGACCGAGTGATTTTTGGAGCCAACAGAAACTGAGCTTATGGACATGGCACTTGGCAGTGTAATAATCTTGCTGCCAATGGTACAGCTATTCGTATTGACGCTCGTCGGGCTTGGCGCTATTTTAACGATCTTGGTGTTTGGTGGCAACTTGATTAGCATGCAATTGCTGGGCAGAACCTTTAAGATGTTGGCTGCAATATTTGGCTTGTTTTTGAACGATTGCGAGACGTTCTTATTCAAAATATTTTTCTGCTGATTATTGCCTTTTTTGGGCTTCAAAATGTTTGCCAGCTTTACCGATGCATTAGTTTTAGGTATTGGTATAGGCTTCCATTTGCCTGCCGGCACAACTGCAAAAAAAAAAAAAGAATGTAAGTAAAAGATTCCACAAAGCTGCAGTCAAATGAAACACACTGCCCAATACTCTATTCACAGTCAATAGTTTTCTTGATTATGAGAACTTTCAAATTGTGCATTTTTAATCTATGAAACTTTAAAATAGGTCATCAGTAATTTGCCTGCTAAAATTGCCGACTAGCTTTCTATGCTAGCCATATATATTGAGCATATATGAGGAACGAAGAGTCAAGCTTCAATCGACGGACATTTCAATAGTTCAATATGCTAGGTGAACATTTACAGACAACTAGACGGACATTGCAATTGACGTTCAATATGCTATCTACACAGAGTATAAACATAATAATACTAATACTTATATAGAGTCAAGATCAACCTACACTGTATGGTTGGGGGTACAGGCGTTTGGGTTTCAGCGCTCGTTACAGTTTCAACTTTTATTGGTTTCTGTATCGCAGGCAAACGCAATTTGCCGCGCAGTTTTCCTGCAAGGCTGTTGTTCATCCAGTTGGCATCCTGGCCAGAGCTCAACTCAGCTGCTTCGGACTCCGGCTCTGTTTTGATAACAATATCCGCCATTTCCTGCTCATGCTCCGGTTCCGGCTGTTGCTCTTCGGCTTCCAGCGGCTCCGTTTTAATTTCCACATCACATGCCAGTTCCTCAGGCAATTTGGCCTCGAGCTTGCTGACTGCCACCAATTGGCCTACATTGCCATGCATATCAGCATATTCGAACTGGCCGCACAGCTCCTTGCTGTGCTGCCGATGCAGCTGCAATCCCTGGCGCGTCTCAAAGTGCCGGCGACATACCGCGCAGACAAAACGGCGCACATAAAAGTGGCTGCTCATGTGCTTGGCCAGACTGGCGGCATCGCTACAATTCAGCTCACAAATCTGCGTAACGAAAAAGAAGAAACAGCCGTTATATTATTCAAAATATTTATAATTGTATATATAAGTTAATCGGTTTTTACTTATATGTGACGAGCATATAAGCTATATCTTAAAAACAAAAAAAATATATAAAGGCATTTAAAGGTATTCTTAAATGTGTCACAATATTGTGATTTACAATCTTAGGGTATAAAAACTAGTGAAAACTAACAATGGTCACACTGTGATGAGTGCCCCGGTAGTGACGTCTCTCTCGCACTTACCCTACAGCTTGATCCATTTACACCGCCCGCATGCTTACGAAATTCGTGCTCTAGAATCTCCTCAAGCGTGTTGCACCAGACGCCGCATCCATGGCAGCAGAAATGTCGATTAAGCTGGTGGTTAATCTGATGCGAGGCCAGCGCCAGATGATTTTCACACGTAAAGCTGCAAATTTTGCATGCAAATGCACCGAAAGTGTCGGCCGGGGCAATATTCTCACAAGATGACGTCACAAATAACTGTAAGGCACAGAATCAAACTGTCACACTCAAAGATATGTTTGCATGTATGTATGTGTGCTGAGATTATGTGCTACCTTTTGCTGCTGATCGAACGAGCCGAGGCTCGCTATGAATTTAAGCTCATCCTCGGATTTGCAGTCATGCACCGGCACCGTTATCATATTTGGCCGCTCTTCGATGATTTTCATAAAGCTGCCCGCTGGAAAACAGCAAACATTTTGCAGATAAATTAAAACAATGCTAACGGTATAGTGCGTAGTAAAAATAGACGCAACACATGCAAACCCACAGCCATGCGCACGCACACAAGCATACACGCACACATAGGTACACAAAGGCACATTGTCAAAGCAAAAGCACTCATATTTACCGCACGTCATATCCAATTGCGGCGCATCCTCATCCAACTCCAACTTTATTTTTGTATCATCAATATCAAGTTCTTCCTTTTTTATTACAATTTCCTCGTGCATCGCTTTATGGAGTAAAAAAAAAGTGCGCAAAATAAATTACCGCTGCGATCAGTAGATGCTATCGACTTATGTCCGAAAATGTATCGAATACAACCTTTGCCGCATCCGCGATATATCGTTAAGCGTCGGCTACGATAGCTACATATCGATAGCCTTTCATGTGCGGAGCACGAAAACAATAGTCGATATTACGTACATTGAACTGTAACTCAACAAGAGATACTGCTATAAAAAAAACAATAAGCAAACAAACTGTGTTTGTTTTAAATTTAAAATTGTTAATAGAGTGAAGTCTTTGTGATTTAATTATTTTAAACGAGGCAGCCAATCAAATATTTAACAACGGAACGACTTAGAAACAACTAATGCTTTAATTGTAAGAATAATTTTATGCTGAAATTCTGCGAGCGTAAACAAAACAAAAAAGAAAAATGAGCAACAGCGAGGATTCACAGCAATATCTCACAGATATGTTGGTCAAAGAGGAGGACGAGGCGTCGGGCGGTAAGCAATTAAACAATATAATATAGGTCCAAATAAAGATATTTGCTTTGCAGACGAATCTGACCGACAGGATGGACATGGCAGCATGCTGCGCGAACAGGATCGATTTTTGCCCATTTGCAACATTATTAAGATAATGAAGGTGCCCGTGCCGCAGAATGGCAAAATAGCCAAAGACGCCAGAGAGTGTATACAGGAGTGCGTCTCAGAGTTCATATCCTTTATCAGCAGCGAGGCCATCGAGCGCAGCGTCGCCGAGAACCGGAAAACAGTCAACGGGGACGATCTGCTGGTGGCCTTCAGCAATCTGGGCTTTGACAACTATGTGGAGCCCCTCTCTATTTACTTGCAAAAATATCGCGAGGTGAGGTGGTGTCTTAAATTAACTCTTTTTATTATGACAATTTTGACTTACCTAGTTTTCTTTTCCGCTGCACAGTCAAACAAATCGGACCGCAATTTATTTCTGGATGGCAGCTATATGCAAACCGAGGACGCCAATGAGTCGGGCAAGCAGTAGCTGTCTATTATGGGAGCTTCTTATTTAAGTTTTTAGTACCCTTGCAGAGGCTTATATAATTTCGAAAGAATTGTACACATTTCCATTGTATTAATAACCTAGCCATGTCCGTCTGTCTGTTTCTATAGAAACTAGTTTCTGTTTAAAGCTATCCCTTTGAAACGTTAGTTGGATTTTTTTTTTTTTTTTGCAGCCGGAATCAGACCACACTATATCTCATGGACTGCCGCACACAAGTAAATTTTGACGAGAAACCCGTTTGGTTTTTCAAAATATATCACTCCTAATAAATCGCGCAACTACACGTCTGCAAGTGTATTTAGCCTTCGGCCTACCGAAGACAGTGTTCATTTTTTTTTTAATTTATGAATTATATACACATATATATATATATATAATATAAAGTCAAGGTTTTACTTTAATGGCAAGTAGCTTAGTAATATAATAGTTTCATTTAATATGTATATTTTATAAGACACCAAGTACTTTTGTATATTCTACAGGTTTACATATTTGTATATGCTTATTGATATTAAAAGGAGTATGATGAATCATATTGTGTTGTTACTGTATGAGTGTTCAAAATGATGACATTCTTAAGGATACAGTTGAGTTGTAGCTACGAGAAGAGGATTACTCCATCGAGAAATAGTACCTCTAGCTCAGCTAAATGCTTGCAGATTTTTCAAGTACTTGTTCAATACTAACATTTGGTATATGAAGATAAGGATAATTCTTGATATCCCAAAGCATAAGGGAACATTTTATTTATTCCCTAGCCAGTCGACAGGAATCACGCTAACAATGTGGTGATATAAGGACTTTTTCTTAGCCCCTGGCAAAACGAAGATAAAATATGCCAAAAGATCCTTTGTATTCGTTATTTTAATTAAAAAACAAAATTAAAATTGCCACACATTTTAAAAATGAACTAAAGCAACAGCTAAACAAGGAACATTCCGCGTATAAAAGTTAAATAAGGCTATAAGGATTGAAAAATCACTGGACTACCACATAGACTACATACTACATATACATATACATTTATATGTATGTATATATTATATTAGCTACTCAGTTATGTTTAGTATGTGGGGGAGGGTTCTACCTAAGAATAGCGTAGACGTGATGCTTAGTTTCATAAATACAATTATAAGAGATACTTACTTATTAAATATTATAAATTATTTGCGACTAACTCTAGGCTAAAATGATGTGGCTTATTAACATGGGGATAGTACTCCAAATTAACACATTATCAAATGACACGGTATACTTTCGCTCTGACTGTTACAGCATCAGATCCTCACACTCCATAGGCTCATCCTTGACGCGCAGCAGCTTGCTGCTCTCTATGCCAGATTCGTTGAGGAATATATTGCTGTCGTTGTGTTTTAAATGCAGCGTGGGCATGGCGTCCGGCAACAGGTGACCCGGCTTAATGAAGCAATAGCTCTCAAAGTGCTTGCAGCAAATGTGCTTTGAGTTGTCCCACTTGGCTATTGGTTCGATTTTCAAATTGTAGCACCATTTTACTCGCTGATTGCGATGCTCGGGAAAGTCCTGCATGGGTAGCTGCACATCCTCCACACCGCAAATAAGACAGCTCATCGCTTTGGTGGGCAGGTGCACGGCACAAATGTACTTGCCGGCGTGGCGCTGCTCATCCCGCAAATTAAGCGCCTGAC
Source organism: Drosophila littoralis (assembly GCA_018903485.1). Lineage (NCBI taxonomy): Eukaryota > Metazoa > Arthropoda > Insecta > Diptera > Drosophilidae > Drosophila > Drosophila littoralis. The sequence goes on along the minus strand of JAEIGF010000059.1, from coordinate 5,061,845 downwards.
ACCACTGATGCAGCAGCTGGGGATCTGTGCGCAAAGTTGAAGATTAGACAAAGCAATGACTTGTTGGGGTTTAATATTTACCGCTGGGAAATTTGTGCAGCTTGACATGTCCATCTGGTTGGCAATCCTTAATGCAGCAGCGTGGACTGGTCGCTGGCAGTTCGGATTCCTCGCTGTTTGGACCCAGATTGAGCGTGGGTACAGCATTGGACATAAGACGACGCACACCAATAAGTTGCGGATCAAAGTGACGACTGCAGATGAGTTTTGTGTTGCGCTGGGACTCATAGAAGCGCATGCCCGTCGCCTGCTCCCATTTGCGTATGGCGCCGATATTGTTGGGCAGCCGGAAAAGCTTGATGCCATCGCCGCGTGGCCTGCGGCAATAGGGCAAACAGCATTGCTTGATTTTCCAGGGTGGCAGCTGACCCGGCGGCTGTGGATCGCAGCGTGAGCGATACTCCCGCTTGATATGTGGCTCAGCCGGAAATCGCTCAGCATTATCATTATCATCATACTCATCGTCGTACTCCTCCAGTATGGTATCCTCTAGCTCCGCATCATAGTCCTCGCCCTCACTGCCCCCTTCTGCGTCGCTGCTGCGCTGCTGCACAAACTGTTGTTGGCTTTGCTCGTTCCTGTACAAATCCTGCGGAACATTGTCGCCCAGCTCTAGTGTTGGTACCGCCCAGGGACGCAGCTTACGCAGGCGTATGCAGTGCGGCTCAAAGTGTACACTGCATATCATTGTCTTCCAAGGTCGCCGCTCGTCATATCTGATTCGTAAATTGTGCATCCAGCGATGCTGTAGCTGGCGCGAGCGTGGGAATTTATAGATGTGGACGCCATGCTGTGAGCGCTGGCGCTGACAGTGCACCAGCGAGCACTTGTCATAGCCAGACTTGACGGGATTGTAGATGGTGCCCTTCTCCTGCTTAATGCTGGGCAGACGTAGCTGCAGCTGCAGCTGTTGTTGCGAATCTCTCCAACTGTTGGTGTATATCAACTGATTGTCTTCTTGCTCGTCGTCGCCCTCGTGCAACTGCAGCTCTGGTACCAGCATGCTCAGATCCTCCTGCTCCTGATCATACTGCTCTTGATCATCTTCCACTTGCTCCTGCTTCACGGGTAAGCTCTGGTCGGCGCTGCGCTTATCCAAGCGCAAGCCAATCGCGGCAAAGTCATTGCCAAAGAGCTGCTTGGGCGCCCGGCTGCCCAGTTTCAGTGTGGGCACGCTGCCATGCATCAGCCGCATGTTTCCCAGGCAGATGGGCTCGAAGTGTGCGCTGCAGATACGATAACGCCAGCGGTACTCCGGATCGAACGGCACCTGTGTATTGTGTTGCCACTTGGCGCACATGTCCGCCGAGTGAGGAAACTTGTGCAACGTAAGATTTTCGCTGGTCAAATGATTGGAGCATCCATCGATCTGACAGAATTTGCTAGACTTGCGCGGTGGTGCGGGGCAGGGCAAATGCAGATTAATATTAAACTCCGTCGCGCCATCGTGCGGTTCAGTGGGCACCGACGCCTCAGCAAGCTGATCCACACTCGTCTGCTCTGGCTGCACATTGAACTCATTGTCATAGATATCCCCTAGGCGGCGCGATCCCAGACGCAGCGTGGGCATGGCCCCACGTCTGATACGCGAACCATTAAAGCACTCGGGTAGAAAATGCAAACTGCAAATGCGAAACCGCCACGCAAAGTTGATGTCCACATTCACCTGGGTGTTGTGCATCCATTTTTCCATCGCATCCAGCGATGTGGGAAACTTGTGTAGCTTGAGACTGTCATTCACATCCAGAGAGGTAACATCGCAACCCCGCACGCTGCAGTGGCGCGCGCTGTAGGTGAATCCGTTGCCGACGATACAGGCGCTGCCCACTGTTGTCGTTGGGCCTAGTGAATTATGTGACAGGGTATCGGCATAGCCTATAACTGGTTTTGTGTCCATTTGCTCGTATGTGGTGCACTTCTCCACGTGACCCACTTCGAGCAGCACTTCTAGTGCTTGCTGCTGATCGTTGGCCTCGTACTCCTCCTCTTCATACAGCTGTTCTGGCTGCGGCTTCGGCTCCAGCTTGACAATAGGGTGCAGCTCCTGCTTGACAATGGGCTCCGGCTCCAGCTTGACCACGGGCTCTAGCAAAGGCACTACCTCGCTGCTGCCTATCTGTTCATTCATGCGCTGCCACTCCTCCTCCGTTGGGTTTTGATGCAACGGCGGCGCGTCTGGGTCACGTTCCGGCAACTCCAACGTCGGCATGCTCCAGGGTTTAAGACGGCGATTGGTCTCTGTTACGCAGGTGGCCTCAAAGTGTCTGCTGCATACCTTGTACATATAACGCTGCTGCTCGTAGAACACAAGCTGCATGTTGTTTAGCCACATCTGGAGTACATCCCGACGCGTAGGCATGGCGTGCAGGCGGTAGTCGTCGCGTGGTTTGAGTGTCCTGCAGCCACGCACCGCACAGCTGATAATCCGTATGCGCACGCTATTTCGCGCAGCCTCATAATTGTCGTTCAGCAGCTGCTCCTCCGATGCATGCTCTGGAAAATGGTTGACACTGTGTTCATAAAGCATGATCAAGTGCAGCGGGCAGAGCTTGAGCGGTTGCAGATTTTGCTGCTCCAGACCAAGATAGGACATCCACAAGTTACGCAATGCCTCCTGCTGGGGCAGCTCATATGCGATTCTTTGATAGCTCTTCTGCAGCTCCATACACTGTGGATAGCAGCAGTCGTAGCTCATGGCTAATCGTTTGCCTTTAAGCTGCGATGAAGGCAGATCCGTGCTTTGATGTATATTGTCCAACTCATCGTGGCCCAGCTGCAGCGTGGGCACAGAATTTAAGTGTAGACGGCCGTTCTCTATGCAACTGGCCTCAAAATGTGCGCTGCATATCCGCATGCCCTGCAGCTGCTCCCTGCTCGGCTCGAGGCGGAAATTTTGCAGCCATTTCTCCAAGACCCCCCTAATCCTGGGCAGTCCGAATAGCTCCACATTATCCACATCTTTGGAGCGTCCACAGCTGGGCACAAAGCATACATTCACATCCTCCTCCCATTTTGCCGGATTGGGCAACAAATCCAAATCATCATCGTGGCCCAAATGAAGTGTAGGTCGTGCACCCGGACGCAGCTTGTACGCACTGAAACAATGCGTCTCGAAGTGTCGCTCACACACATGCACCTCCTGGCCGCTTATTGACGCAGCATCGATGCGTAGATTGTAACACCAGTCCTCCAACTGTGAGGCACGCTTGGGCACTTTGAAAAAACGACAACGCGCTGCATCCTTCTCCCTAACGCAGCCATTGACCAAGCAGCGCAACTCATGGACAGGCCGGCTCAACTCCAGTGTGGGCACCGCGTCTTCCTTCAGCTCCCCGGTATCAGGGTCAAAGCAATCTGCCGTAAAATGTGACTGGCAGACCTAAAAGAGATGAGATTTGAGAAAATTGACATAGAAACAGGTGGATATGGCATCATCAACTCGGATAGGACTCCTGCGCTCACCTGAAATCCATCGCTGCTGGCCTGCATGGAGCGATGTTTGCAGTTGGCCGCCCACCTGCGTATGGTGGGCCGATCTGTGGGATAGGCATAGAGACGAATCTGCTCGCTGCGCTGTTGGAAGCAGGTGAGCACCGAGCAGTAATTGGCCCAGATGTATTGCAGCGCCTGCTTGTTCTCCTGGCTGTCGGCAATATTGCCATTGTGCTTGGCATTCGGTATGATGTGGCCTTGATGGCCCAGACTTAGGGTAGGCACTGCCCAACTTTGTAGCTGCTTCTTGCAAATCGCCTCCGCCGCGAAGTGACGCTGGCATACAAAAAGATTCTGCGTATCAACGAGGCGTGGCTGCTGTTGCGTGTTCACCAGCCATTTAAGTAGGGCCGTCTCGGCGCTGGGAAAGCGAAACAGACGCGTTAGGGCATTGGCCTGCTGGCCGCAGGTGGGAATGCAACAGGTGCGCAATTTGCCGCGTGGACTGGGGCTGGCACTCGGACTGACTGATAACGTTAGCGGCAGCTCTGTCTTGATGCGCAGCGGCAACGTCAGCGGTACAGACTCGGCTACCGGCATGACATCCGAGCTATCCAACATGGTATTCTGATATATATCCGCATCGTTATGGTTAAGATGCAGCGTAGGCACCGCCCACAGCTTAGGACGTACTGCACCCAGGCACTGCGGCTCAAAGTGCCGCATGCAGATGCGATACATGTAATGGCGCTCCGGATCGTACTTAATTTTGGTATTGTGCACCCACTGGGCGCAGGTTTGCGGGCACACGGGCAGCTTGGTGAGACGCACATTGTCCGTGTATTTGGAGTAGCAGCCGGGCACAGCACAGCGCAATTTCATGGCCATGCTGGAGCTGGATATTTGTTCGTAGGTTTCCTGCAGTTGGCGCAGCACAGACTCAGGCAGATCCGCAGGTAGCGGCACCTGTTCAAACAGCTGCATATAATGCATAACACAGAGCTGGGCAACGCTAGCCAGCTGCGGCGGCGGCAGTTGCAGCCACTGCAACCACGCCTGCTGCACCTGCGGATGCTCGGGCAGTGCATAGCAGCGATATAGATTGAGCCGTGCACACGGACAGCTAGGCACCAGGCAGCCACTGGATAAGGCCGAGCTGCCATTGCGATAAATGTTGTTAGCCGCGTGGCCCAGCTTCAGGGTAGGCAGCGTCGCCTGTGGCTCAAAGTGCTCCTCGCAAAGAAACGCGTGTCTGGTGTCCATGGGAGCCGGCAGCTTCAGATTGTGCAGCCACTTGCGCAGCAGCAGACGATCCTTGGGCAGTCGCTTCAACTGAACGCCATGCAGCTCCGGCTCCTTGCCACAGCTGGGAAGGCAACAGCGTCGTTTAGTCGTCGCCGGATCCGGAGGCATCGTCAGCAGTTTCCTTTTGCGGCAGTGTTTTAGGCTCCAAAGCCGAAAAACCGAATGCTGCGGCTGAGCATCATATATGCTCAAGGATTGGCCATTGCAGCTATAGCTCAACGGCGTGCCATGCCCCAGATTCAATGTCGGCACCGCATTCTGCTTCAGTTTGCGTGTGCCTAGCATCTCCGCCTCGAAATGTTCGATGCACACGCGTCCCACACAATCGACGAGATCCAGCTGCAGATTGGCGCTCCATTTAAGCAGCTGCTGCTGATCCTTGGGAAAGCCAAAAGTACTCAGCTGATGACTTGCGGTGCGCTCCTTGCGGCAATGTTTCAAGCAACAAATAGGTGTCACATTGTTCACTGCCTTTTCGCGGCGTGGCGGCAGCTGTATTGGAACAGTGTCTGGCAGCAGCAGTTCATCATCATTGCCAGGTATATCTTCATCATCATCATCATCAACATCATCATCAGCTTCGAGATGATAATTGTCAGTGGAATTGTCATCGCTGTGCTGTTCGGCAAAGGTTTCCACTAGCTCTAGGGGATCAAAATATTCATGCTCCTGCAGCTCCTCTTCCTCCTCATCCTGCTCCTGCTCCATATCATCATCAGGATCTTCCACCTTTTGCTGTTGCTCTTGCTCTTCATCCTCATCATCATTTTCTAACTCCTGCTCTAGGGGTTCCTTCTCCTGCTTCTCAATTTTTATCTTCCCCAGCGACTCCAAGCTGCCCGCCTCCTCCTCCTCTTCATCCTCCTGCTGCATTCCTACTTTAATGGCCTCGTTGTCAAAGACTACGCCCTCATCATGGCCTAGCTTCAGCGTGGGCACTGCGCCCGTCTTCAGCTTCAGCTTGCCGCGCACCATGGGCTCGAAGTGATCCGCACAAATGCGTCCGCGACATTGATCCGGCGCCAGACGCAAATTGACGCGCCATTTCTCGAGCAGCTCCTCGTTGCGCGGATAGCGGTAGGTACGCAAATCATTGTCAATGCTTCGTCGTTTACGACAGTGCGCCAGCGCACAGGTGGGCGTAAAGAAGCCCGGTATATTCTTTGGATTCTCATATATGTTTTGTTCCTGGTGGCCCAGCTGCTGTGTGGGCATGGCCCAGCCACGCAGCTGTTTGCCATCGATGCAGCGTCGATTGAAGTGAGCGCTGCAAACGCGCGTTGTCCTGTCCACATCGGCGGCGCTAAGGCGGAGATTGTGGCGCCACTTGGTCTGCTGCTGCTTGCCAGTGGGAAAGGGAAACAGGCGAGCACCATGCTCCAGCCGGCTGCGACCGCAGCTGGGCACGCAGCACTTCAAGTCCAACACAGATTTCTTGATCTTCACCTGGAAATTAAAGTCGAAATGAATTGGTTTTAAGTAGCTAATCTTTAAGAGCCGTCTGCTTACCTGTGTTGTGTTTGTATCCGTGGCCTCTGACATGGTTATGTCCGGCTTGATGTCCTCATCCAGCTCCTGCTTGATGCTCAGTCGCTGATTCTCATGCACACGTCGGGGCCGGCCAAACAAGTTGCTCTGCAGCTCCTCGGGATTAACCTGATACAGATCTTCGGTCTCTTCATGGCCCAGCTCCAGCGTGGGTATGGAGCCAATATTGAGACGCGTCTTGCCAATGCAAATGTCCTCAAAATGCGCATTGCATATCTTGTAGCGCTCGCGCTCCTTGAAGTTGAGATGTTCCAACCGCAGATTGTGTCGCCAGCGCTGGAAGAGCGATGGGTCCTTGGGAAAGCTATTCATTTGCGCCTCATCAAATTTGCGCGTTTTGCCGCAGGTGGGCACACAGCACTTGAAGACAGGATCACCATAGCGTTCCTCCGGCTTTGGGATTGGGTATCAGCTCGATCTGGCTATCATCGTGCCCCAGAACCAAAGTGGGTATGGCCCACTTGTACAGGTGTTTGGGCCCAATGCAGTCCGGCTCGAAGTGCCTGTTGCAGATGCGCATGCCATAGCAGTCAACGGGATTCATTTTAAGATTGTTGCACCACTTCCAGAGCAGATCCTCGTCGTCGTTGGGAAAGCGGAAGAGACGCACATCCGGCTGCTCCTTGGACGCATCGCAGCCCTCTACGGCGCAGTGTTCCTCGACAAACGACTGCGCCTCATTGGGATAAATATCGTCATCCTGATGGCCCAGTTCCAGCGTTGGAATTGCGCCTGTGCTCAGACGCTTGCCGTTAAAAGAGTGCGCCTCAAAATGCAGCGAGCAGATGCGATACTGTTGCCGCATGGCGCCTCTCGGCAGCATGCGAAGATTGTGCATCCACTTGCGCAACTGGGTGCGACTGTGCGGCAGCCGGAATAGCTGTACGCCCTGTGCCCGCTGTCGACGGCAGCTCTCCACAATGCAGACGCGCTGCCAACACAGCTTGTTAGCCCTCACCTTGGCTGGGTTTTGGTAAATCTTGTAGCCCGGCGGCGTATTGAGATCTAGCGTGGGCACCGCCAACGGCACCGGGCATTTCTTGCTCAGCACATTCGGTTCAAAGTGGGCGGAGCATAAACGCCTTTGGGCGCTGCCGACCAGCGGCACTTGTAGATTATGCGCCCATTTAGCCAACGTTGTGCGATTGACCTTGGGGAAGCGATACAGCTGGACATTGTGCAGAGCACGCACCTTGCGGCAGTGCGGCAGGCAACAACGTGGCACCCAAGAGGCCTTCATGGTGGCTCCGTCAGCGCCAGCGCTGCGGGCAGCGGCTCTGTCCGCGTTGAGATGCGTGCGACGCTTGTAGAGCATCTGGTGTTCGGGATTCTCGAAGAGATTCTCAATGTTGCTGGCCAAATTGAGGGTGGGTATGGCCCAGGGTCGCATGCGTTTGCCAATGCAGTGGGATTCAAAGTGCAGATTACAGATTCGCATGCTAGGAAGCTGGGCAATGTCCAGCTGCAGATTGTGCGCCCATTTGGCAAGCACCTGTGATTCTTCGGGCGGACGATAGAGCTTTATGTCATCTACGCTAGGATTACGCTTACAGGTCTCCACGCAGCATTCACCCTGCTCCTCGCCATTGTTGGGCGCACTGGGACGCGCATAGGACTCGGCCACCTGCTCGGGCGTGGGCAGCGGATAGGCAATATTCTCGTGGCCCAGCACAAGCGTGGGCACTGCCCACTTCTCCAGCCGCTTGTTGCGCAGACAGCGATCCTCGAAGTGCACCTCGCAGATGGCATCATTGAAAAGTTTGGTGCCATCCGGTACGGGTCGCTGCAGATTGGCGCACCACTTGGTCAGCAGGGCGACATTGCTGGGGAAACGATGGAGATTGGCATGATCTCGATCTCGATTGCGCTTGCAAACGGCAACGCAACAGGTTTCGCGTATGTTCAGCTTCTTAATCACATCCGGATTACGATGAATGTCTTCGTCATCGTGGCCCAGATGCAAAGTGGGCACCGCGAACGGTCGCATACAGCCGCCAATGCAGTAAGGTTCAAAGTGTAGACTGCATATCCGCATGCCCTTGTGCATCTTGTCCTCGGGTATCTTCAGATTGTGGCACCATTTACGCATCTGCTCTGGTCGTCTGGGTATTGTATGGAATGTGATGTTCTCATTGTTGTGCCGTTTGCTCTCGCAGCTGGGCACACAGCACACGTCCATGCTGTCGCTGACATTCAGGCCAGAGGATGAAGCGCTCATGCCCATGTAGGAGGCACTCAGCTCTGGATCCACATAGTGAGAGGCCGAGCTGGCCGACGATGATGTGGATGCCGCCGAATGACGCTGATATTTATGATGTACATGTTGCTGCAGTTGCTGTTGATGCTGTTGTAGCTGATGCTGCTGCAATTGCTGCTGATGATTGTGGGTGGGCGTAGAGGGCGTCGGTGGTGGCCACAGTTCGTTCTCGTAGATGTTGAAGGTGTCATTGTGGCCCAGATGCAGTGTGGGCACAGCGCCTGGTGACAGTTTGCGCAATCCGAGGGCTTCCTTGATGAAGTGAGCGCTGCAAATTTTGTGGTTCTTGCCGCGATAGACAGCCGGATCGAGGCGCAGATTATAGCACCAGCGTCGCAGCAGTACTTCATCTCTGGGAAAGCGATACAATGACATGTTAAAGTCCGACGAACGACTGCGACGGCAAAAGTTAAGGCAGCAGCGTTTCTCTTCCACATACAGGTTCTTGGGATTGTCATGAATCTTGCCGTACTGGGCGCCCAGATGTAGAGTGGGCACAGCCCAGGGCTTCAGCCGGAACTTGCCAATGCAGCGCTCCTCGAAATGGCGACTGCAAAAATGACGCGGCTCCTTGGCCTGGACGGGTAAACGTGCATTTTGGCACCACTTGATCAGGCTCTTGATGTCCTTGGGAAAATTATAAAACTTGAGATTGCTCTCGCCGCGTTGGCTGGTGCAATTGGGCATGCTGCAGCGCGCCACCTCGCCTGTGGTAAATGTGTTAGTCAGCTCGCGATTCTGATACAGATTGGCTACATCATCGTGACCCAGGTTGAATGTGGGCACCGCCCAATAACACAACGAATAACGATTAATGCATCGCTTAGGAAAATGCATACTGCAGATACGAAAGCTGGCATAGCTTGAGGCCGGAATATGGAACATTTTGAGATTGTGCAGCCACTGGTGCAGATACTTTTCATCCTTGGGAAACGTAAAGAACTGCAGCGTGGGGCTGGTGCTTTTGCGCACACCGCACAGCGGCACACAGCACAGCGCATCCTCCGATTCGTCCAGCGTGGAGGAGTGTGCCTGCGGACCACCAATTGGTGCGCTGCCACCATGCAACGAATTATCGCTGCCGTAGGCATTATTATAACTACTCTCGTGCAGACTGTAACCAGACTCGCTGGTGGAGTTGCTATAGCTGCGCTCCAACTTGACATTAGCCTCGCTCTTCAACGTCGAGGCATATAGCGCGGCACCATCAGCATTCGCCTGGCGCTGCTGCAGCAAGGAACTAAGCGCCGCCGTTGCAGGCAAGGCATTTGTCTTGTGGTGCGGTGCTGTCACTGAAAAGTGCGTGTAGTTTAGCAGGTGCTTAAAATGTATACTTACGGATAAAAAATAAGGATTAAACTCACTTTCTATGGTGCCCATGTGGCAGTCCTGCAGTTTGTAGTTGCCTTGCTGCTGCTGCGGGTGTTGCTGCTGTGGATGTTGTTGTTGCTGCTGCTGCTGCTGATGTGCTGCTGGATAATACTTGCCACAAAAGTAGGGCGCCGCCAGTCGATGCTCGTGCAACTCTAGTGCCGTTTGATACCACAAGCGGCAAATAGGGCAATCGTAACGCTGCTGAAACTTGTGCTGCGGCAGATGAGCATAAAGCTGTTCCCGCGTTGAAAACGTTACAGAGCACATCTGCAAAATCAAAGACAATTAATTCAGGTTCGATAAAATGGACCCCCAATACACCCATTCATACATTGCACACAAAGCTATCGTATTCATGCTGCATATACTCATGCGACTCGCATTCGGCAATGTTGTCAAAGTGCTTGCCACAGTATTTGTGGCAAAAGAACTTATCCGCGCGATGCAGTTGCTTGTGCTTCTGCAGCTCCTCAGCGCCCATGAAGGACATAGGGCAGATGTTGCACTTAAAGTCATACTCGTGTATGCTGCAGCTGCTCTCGGCCACATGACGCAGATAGACCTGCTTCTTGAAGAAGACCTCCTTGCAGCGTTGGCAAATGGGCAGACTCTCCGATGGGCGCTCAGTTTGCAGCTTGCGGCGCGGATAGCTGAGCGGGTTCTATAAAAATATAAACAGATGTTATATTGTTTCTATGGGAACAAGTCGAAAGCTTACCTTTTGGCTGCCATAAGCCTCGTCCTTAACCGATAGCTCAACCTTGGGGCTTAGCATGTCGTCGGCAAATTCGGTAAATTTACTAAAATCGGCAAAGGGCGTGTTGTCATCGATATAGTTGGACTTGAACGCATGTTCGTCAATGGGTTCCGCTGCCAAGAAGAAAATGAAAATATAAAATGTTGATTAATATGCAATAGAATTTATCTCAGCTCTTTATCGAACTAATTTCATTCTAGCTGACTTTGCACTCTAATGAAATTAACGTTAAATTTAGAAATCTATTTTTATAGCCTTATCGACACAAATTTTATTTGCAAATCTGTTTTTTATACGAGTTGCACAAAAAAATAATCTCTTATTTTCCATACCTGTCTATAAATATTAAAATTATATTTAAGAAAATTTAAAATTAATTATTTTCTTAATGTTTTTATTGTATAAATGGAAATTAGAAAAACAAATGCAGAGAAATTAGGCGAACATCATAAAACTAATAAAATATAAAAAAAAAAAAACGAAGGCATTTAAGAATTGTTTATCTTACGACTTTTTATTACGAATTCAACATGGAAAATGCTTGCGAAGAAAAATTCACTAAGAAAAACCAGATTATCATGTCAACGTAATCAGATTAGAAAATATAAATCTGAATTTATAAAAGGAAAATTTGATTTTGACCAACATATAGTGTTAAAAATAGTACAAAAGCAGCCTACCATATGTATAATAAATGTTGTGGAATTAATGAAATTATAATTAAGTTAATAAATAATTTAAAAAAAAGCTAAGAAGAGTGGGTTTTTTTAGATAACGATACACGGAATCATTGTGGAAAGCAACGAAATAAAACGAAAGTATCTTCTAGAGAACTTTAGTTATTTTCCAGTTTCTATGGCTTATTGTTCAATTGTTTTCAGTTGTTCTCGCTGCTTTGATAAGCATGAATACAGAGATAACACGAGCGAGAGTGATTTTCTTTTTGCTTTCTTATATACACACACATAAATCTAAAGTATGTACAATATTTCTTAATTTTCCGCAAGCACTATTAAAGGAAACGCAAAAAGCAATTTTCTTTCTTTTTGATTATAATAGTTATTGTATCATCAAATTGCTTTCGCTGGATGTTATATATTTATTATATATGAAGGCCCCGCCCTAATGGCTATGAAAGAGTATTCTCTGCATACATAGGTTATAATCTATTTAGGAACGTACAGTTACATAAGATTCGAGACTTGAAAGTGAGAACCGTCAAGCACACAAACACAAAAGCACACACACAATCTAAAATCCATCAATAACTGGATGTGTGTATGCGTACATAAGAATTAGGGTTATAGCCGGTAATATAAAGCATCTATCTGAGAATATACATATGTATATGCATTATATATTTATAATGTTATATACAATATACATACATATATCAAACAGATACATACACACGGACAGACAAAACGCACTCAGAAACAGAGATACAGATACAGAACGTAGACGAACTGAAAAACCGAAAACTGAAAACCGAAAACCCAGCGAACCCAGCGAAATCCAACCGAACGAAACAAGCGCAAAAAACCTCAGCGTAACTCAACTCTGTAACAAAACGTTTTATTGATTCGGCGACGCCAAAAACGGAGCTGAAATTATGGCTACTTACGCTATAGGAAAAATATAGGCGCCCAAGTAACAGTAACTGTGTGCGCTCTCGCGCTCACTCACCTACACTCTCGGTTTGCGTGAGTGTGTGCGTCTGTACCAATTAAAGATGGGGAGTGCCTAATATTTCCAACTGGACACGAACACGAGCAATCAATTTGGTAACACGCACGGTCAAAATGATCAGCACAACAAAGAACACTTGTTCATATTTTAACCCAATTTAGTTATTTAGGAATCTTTGCAAATCTATGGGACGTATCCATTTCTTTTTATATTAAAATTTCTCTATGTATATGACTTCAAGTATATGCGAAAATATAGCTAAAAACTATAATTAGTAAAAGTGACGTTTATAATCAAAATAAAATAAATTAAATAATTATAGGACCCTCTTTTTTTGTGAACTGATAATAAAACTAAATTACATGAAATAAAATATCTTCGCATAAGCTGTTTGTGTTAAGCGATTTTTTTTTGAGCGTGCTTCCGAATTATAGTTTGTGTCGTGCGAAAAATTTGCGACACGTGCCCATCTCCACGCCCTACTCTAGTATAAACTGCTTATTACTGTTAGTTTTTGCATGTGCGTGTGTAAGTTACAGTATGGGTATCGATATCCCTAAAGCTCGATACTTACATTTTATTATCATTTCACCGCTGGCATCGAGCGTGTGACGGTTTACGGCGGGCGCTGGTGGCGGGGCCATTGGATTCTGGAAATGTTGTTGTTGTTGTTGTTGTTGCTGCTGCTGTTGATGTTGTTGATGGCGTTGTCTATCATCTGGCAGTTCCAATGGTTCGCTCTTGATATAAGGATACGAGCCATGCATTAAACTGTGCGGCATATACGAGCGTTGACTGAGCTGTTGCTGCTGCTGCTGCTGTTGTTGTTGGTATTGCAGCAGCTGGTTGTGCGCATAGGCCACAGTATTGGCCTCAAGGTTATAGCCCACCCCAGCCCCAGCAGTAGGAGCAGCGCCATAATAGTGCGCGCTGGCAGCGCCCGTGCCGTATGCATTCATAATATTGTTGTTGTTATTGTTGTTGTTATTCTTGCAGGGCGCCGCATAAGCAGCGGCGGCGTGCGGCTGGTGGGGCGGGTAGGAAGCAACATGTGAGTACCAACTGTGCTGCTGTTGTATTTGTTTATGCTGCAAATGCTGCTGCTGCTGTTGCTGCTGCTGCTGCTGGTGGTGGTGTTGTTGTTGTTGTTGCTGGAGGTGGTGCTGCTGCTGCTGATAGTAGTGATGATGCTGATGCGAATGCGGTTGATTGTTGTGTTGTGACATTACGGGAGAGATAATCTCAATTTTATTTTGGCAATATTTTTTACCGTTGCAATTGGTTATTAGAAAAACACCCGCGGTGCACTGTTCTATCTCTCTCGCTCGCACGCGCTGTCTTTTTCATTTGGCGTCGTCTTTTATATACCAGTTTTTCAGTGTTCTGCCCCCCTCTTAAGATGTGTGCGTTTGTGTGTGTGTGTATGTATCGAAATGTCAATTATATTCATTACGAGCTGAATTTAATTAAGACGGCGCTTGCAATCCAACTGGACACATTTTCAATTAGTTTGCACGTGAATACCAATTGGAATTTGTTTCACTAGGCGCGAGCATTTTAATTTTCAACATTTTTTTTCGCTTCGATGTTTTAGCGCGACGCGACACAACAAACTCCTGCGTGCGTGCATGTGCGTACATATACGTCTGTGTGTGTAGTGTGGTTGCCTTAGTGATGTGATATCGCCTGGTGGCGCAGTAATATGCGATGTTTTATTTCGCGCAGTGTTATCGATAAGAAAGTATCGTAAAACGGGTTAAAAGGTAAACATAGCATATCTTATTTGAATTTGCCAATGCCAATAAGAATGAAATAGAAAACATTTTCTAAGATTAAGACTTTTCATTTAAACGTAATATTTTGCTTTTATTATGTTATTTTCGGCCCAATTACGCCTACTCGTTGCTGCAGCTGCTCTTTCAGCTGCTGATTATCTGCTACCAGATGCTGTTCCGCCAGCTCGTCTAGCGTTTCGCGCAGCTGTTGCTTTACTTGCGTTATGCGCGCCGAGTTTTTGGCTGATATGGGCAGAATGTGCTCGAATTTGAGTACTCTGCTGGGGCGCAGTTCCTCAGGACACGCGGCTAGACCGTTGGAGAGATCTTTAATGCTTGGCTTTAGATTTTGTAGGATCTGCTGGGCGCCCTCCTTGTCCATTTTGTTGAGCAGCAGCACGCAGGGCTTCTCCAGCAGCGTGGGATCGTACAGCTCTAGTTCCTTGTTCAGGGCATAAATGTTGCTCAGGCAGTCCCGATGCGGATGACGCGGACTCAGCTGAAAGCCAAATATATCCACCATGAACAGCAGCAAACGTGTGCGTTCGATGTGCTTTAAGAACTTGTGGCCCATACCAAAGTTGGCATGGGCGCCTTCTATCAGACCTGGCAGATCGGCGATGCTAATGGAGCGCAGATCGCTGTATTCAACGGTGCCGATTTGCGGGCGTATTGTGGTAACTGCGGGGCGAAACAAGATGGTAACAGAGAAATGTGGCTACGGGAATATCAGTGCTTACACGGATAGGCGGCAATCTTGGGCTTGGCATTGGAAATGGCTTTTAGCAGCGTGCTCTTGCCGGCATTGGGAAAACCCACCAGGCCCACATCCGCTATCAGCTTGAGATCCAGATGCACTGTGCGACTCTCGCCAGGCCGTCCCAGGAAATTGTTGCCCGTGCAGCCACCTGTGCCGCCGCCTGCCACAATGCAGCTGGCCTCGTGCTCATTCAGATCGGCCAGCAGCTTTTGCTGCTCATCGTACACCTGCACACCCAGCGGCACCTCAATGCGTTGATCCACGCCGCGTCGACCAAAGATGCTCACTTTGCTGCTATCTTCGCCGCTGGTGGCCTGCACGCGTTTATCCCTTAGGTTCTGTGCCACCTTGCGCAACGTCAGCCCTTCCTTGGCCACAAAGTAGACACAGCCGCCCTGGCCACCGACGCCGCCGTATTTGGGTAAGCCATTGCCGCCATGGCCACCGCGCACCGTCAAACGCAACGTGTCCAGGAAGTTGGAACGAAAGTGGGCGCGCGCAGGCTGCAGTGGTTGCTTTATAATTCAATTTTTATATCAGTTTATTTATATACTTACCGATTTTGTGGATTTTAATAGGAATTTAAATAACTGCACCATCGTGGAACAGCTGAGCGGTCACAGGGCAAGTATGCTGCTCACTGATTATGCGACCAAGGCATGGGACATCAAGGCTAATTTTCTGAGAAATTTTGTTATGTAAAACACTAAAAGCTAACTTATCAATACGAATATGTTATTCCTGCGCCGTTGCATGGTAGTAAATAATAATTTATTTTTGAGGAGCAACTGCAGCCGATAGTCGTTTCATAGATTCATCGATATAAACAGCTGATTTGAGCACGTGCACTTTGTGTGTTGTTTTTTGGATATTCTAGTTCCATTTGCTGATTGAACCTAATCACTTATTTATTTGCATTCTTATTGTTGAGTTGAGTCATCGTTTGTTGATGTATGCTATGTTCTATTCAATTGCCATCTAGCATTAAATATAACTTATTTATTTGTAATAAGTGGAACAACTGACTCAATAAGTTCAGTAGTTCTTTTCAATAACCAGTTCAATTGCATTTCTTCTGAACAGAACGACTCATCTCTAGTTTGCTGTTCTAAAACGTTTCTCTTTTACTTTTTAGTACATACACACGCAGCGAGATGGAGCCGGGTATTTGCTACATTAAGCCAGAGTGGGTCTTGTTATCTGAAATTTGTACTGCGTTTATAAAGTTTAGATTATTCATTTATGTAGATATTTGTTAGCCGAAGCTAAAAGTGGTCCCAACAGCGAAGTGAACGTGTCGGTCGATGGAGAATCGAACAAGAGAAAACACGCGGAGGATGCCGGCACTCCCAACGAATCTGGCAACAAGCGTGGCAATAAAAAGGAGCGCAAACGTGGCCAAAATAAGGTAAACATACATATGAACTATAATGTACAATTATACTTATTATTATTTCTTTAGAACCGGCCTGTGTTTAAAGACGAGCGCTACTCACATCTTTGCCACTCGCTGATAGATGGCGCCGGCGGCCCGCCATGTACCGTGCCCAATTGCCGTTATGTACACGATCTGGAAGCCTTTGTTGCAGCCAAAGGCGTCGACTTGGGCGATGTTTGCTATGTATATGCCACAAAGGGCTATTGTGGGCGTGGTGTCACCTGTCGCTTTGCCAAGGCGCACACAGACGCACAGGGTAGGAATATGAAAGCGGAGCACTATGATGAGCAGGCGGCGCAGACCACGTGCAATGGCATCAGCTCAGGTTGAACTTTAATTGAACTTATTTTGTATAAGTTTTTAATCTTAAATATCATCAAACAGAGCTGCAGGTGCGTTTGCGCAAGCACGAGTACGACTTTAGTCGCACCAAGGAGCTGATAAAGCAGGCGGAAAAACTGCGGGATGAAAGAAAGCAGCAAGAGCAGCAGAAAAAGGAAGAAGGGCCAGCAGAGAAGTTAGCCGAAACACCAGCGGAGTGCACGCCCATTGGCAGTGCCATAGATGACAGCCCAAATGGACGCGACGCTCAGATCAAGCCTGTCATTGACTTCCGTGAGAAGCTGGTGCTGTCCCCGCTGACCACAGTCGGCAATTTGCCATTTCGACGCATCTGCAAGGAGTTTGGCGCGGACATCACCTGTGGCGAAATGGCCTGCGCTGTGCCGCTGCTCAAGGGTCTGGGCCAGGAGTGGGCGCTGACCAAACGCCACGAGAGCGAGGACATCTTCGGCGTGCAAGTATGCGGCAACAATCCCAATGTGATCACACAGGCGGCACAGGTGCTGCACGAAACGGCGCGCGTGGACTACATCGATCTGAACATTGGCTGTCCCATTGACCTCATCTATCAGCAAGGCGGCGGTAGCGCGCTCATGCGACGCACCAACATCCTGGAGCTGACCGTGCGCAGTTGTGCTGCCTTGTCCGACCGGCTGCCCTTTACGGTGAAAATGCGCACGGGCATCTATGCGGACAAGAGTGTGGCGCACGAGCTGCTGCCGCTGGTGGAGCAGTGGGGCGCTGCGGCGGTAACGTTGCATGGAAGATCGCGCGAGCAGCGCTACACGCGGCAGGCCAACTGGACGTACATTGAGCAGTGCGCAGCCCAGGCCAGGCATATGCCAGTGATTGGTAATGGCGACATAATCAGCTACGAGGATTATGTGGAACGACGTGCTCTGGCGCCGCACGTGAGCTCTGTGATGATTGGACGCGGGGCACTGATCAAGCCCTGGATATTCCAGGAGATCAAGGAGCAAAAGGCCTGGGCGCCCACATCCACGCAGCGATTTGAATTGCTGCGTCGCTATTGCAACTACGGCCTGGAGCACTGGGGCTCCGATACCAAGGGTGTGGAGAGCACGCGCCGCTTCCTGCTGGAGTGGCAGTCGTTCCTCTATCGCTACATACCCGAGGAGCTGCAGCTGTCGCCGCCGCAAAAGATCAACGAAAGGCCACAAAAGTATCGCGGACGCGATGAAATGGAAACGCTCATGAGCTCTGGCAATTCCGCCGACTGGGTGAAGCTCAGCGAAATGCTGCTGGGCCCCGTGCCCGAGGGATTCAGCTTTGTGCCCAAGCACAAGGCGAATGCTTTTTAGCGAAAAGAAGAGGCCCTAAGAAATTAAGTTTATTTGTTAAAGAATCAAAGTTTGGTATAGCTTCGATTTAGGCATAAAGTACTGCAAAGGTTTAGCTCATAAGTTGTTAACTAATAGTTTTTTCTACTTGCAATTTATATGTTATACTTATAATATTGTCGGTTTAGAAAGCTATGTAATAAATGCATTATATATGCTATGTAATGTGCTATTCTTTAAATTTCTACAAATCATCCAGCAATTGGTCTCAGAAATTAAAATATTTGAATTTGTATCTCAAGCTAGACTTGGATCTCCTATTTTCTTGATTAAAGGTCTTAATTGTCAGTACTATTTATAATTTAAATTGCATTATTTCAGGTGGTGCCAAAGATGAGTTCTCTAAGTTTTCCTTATCATTAGGGTAACTAAAGTCCGGGTCCGAGCCTCAGTCTAAGGGTTGGTCATGTTGTAATATAGTTAGCTGATAAGCAGAGTAGCAAATGCTATGAATAACTAATATTAGTTGCTTATCTCTAACTTATCTTCTCCATTATATCACTGAAAACTCAAAGGATCTTCCAAAAAATTATTCAAAATATTATTTAGCATAATTCCCAGTCGACTCTAATCTCCACTCGCAAAGTATATAAAAAAAACGATTATTTATTATCCAAATAGTATAAAACACACATCACTTCAGGTAGCTGAGAGCCTCCTCGACATCAGCTTTGGAGCCCAAGAATATGGGACTGCGTTCGTGTATCTTTTGTGGCACAATATCCAGTATGCTTTTCTTGCCATCGCTGGCCAGGCCGCCGGCTAGGATCATGAGATAGGCCATGGGATTGCACTCGTAGAGCAGACGCAGCTTGCCATTGGGCGAAGATTTGGTGGCCGGGTAGATGAAGATGCCGCCATATTTGATGGTGCGATGCACATCGGCCACCATGGAGCCGACATACCGGGCACCGTATGGCTTGCCCTTGCTGGGATCCTTTTTGGCCGCAATGTAGTTATAGACACCTGCCTCCCAATCACTGGCATAGCCCTCGTTGATGGAATAGATCTTACCCTTCTCGGGCACACGCATATTGGGATCGGTCAAAATGAACTCACCAATGGCCGGATCGTAGGTGAAGCCGTTGACTCCGCTACCCAAACCCAAGACAATGGCTGTGGCGGAGCCGTAGAGCGCATAGCCAGCGGCCACTAGCTGATTGCCCGGCTGCAGTGCATCCTGCACGGTGGGCACGCCCGTGCCCTTCTTGCGGTAGATGGCAAAAATGGAGCCAATCGAAACCAGGCAGTCAATGTTGGACGAGCCATCCAGTGGATCAAAGCAAACAATATATTTGCCCTGCAAATATGTGGCGTCAATTAAATAGTTCGAATCCCCTGCAGAAATATTGCACTCACCTGTCGCTCTGTTTCCACCTCGATGACATTCTCATTCTCCTCGGAGACCATCAGGCAGGTGGTGTAGGAGGACTTCAGCATATTGATGAACAGCTCATTGGACAGCACATCCAATTTCTTGACCTCCTCACCCTGCACATTCACATCCCCCGCAATGCCGTGCAGCTTGGCAATGCCAGCCTTCCGCACAGCCGATGCGGTCGCCTTGATGGCCGTCTGTATGCAGTTCAGCAGCTGGGACAGATCTCCCGTTGCTTCTTTGAACCTGCGCTGCTCCTGCAGCACGAAGCGCGTGAGCGTCATCGCATTCGAGTCAAAGGCGGGTCCCTGTTGAGTCATTTTGGCTGTGAATTGCAGCAGGCGGCAAGTTAGTCAAGGTTTCTAATTAATATCCAAGCTGGGATTGAGCAATAGAGCTATGACTAGGTGCGGCAATATTTACATCAAACGTTTTTATGGCTTAGAGTATGTTAGAAGGGATATATATTAGGAGAATTGCGGAGCTCCTAATAACTCAGTTTGTCCAAAATATCTTGTTTTTTGAATAAGAATTCGGATATATAAATACAGAAAAATTATATTTTGCAGAGAATCCGACATGACCTCGAACATTGTGCAGACTGGGATATTCTTAAGTCATCTTTATAGTATTACACTTATCCTGATCAAACTATATATTGCGCAGTATAAAAACAAGTAAGACTAGGGAATACCCTGAACCCTCTTTGAGGTGGTAGCGGGGAGGTGGCGATAGGTATAAAATGAAAGATACTTGACATATATATAATATTCTAGAAGCAACATATCATGTTTGGTGACTCTAGCTCTTATTATTTACCCAATTTGCTCAAAAAACCGAATGTCGATATTGATTTTTATCGATTGCTTGGAAACGGAGTAAGTTATCGATTATCGGAAACAAACTCGATCTGCGTAGGAACTAGGAGCACCTACAGCTAAAATTTCTCTAGCTCTTATAGGTTCTGAGATCCTAGCGTACATACATACGGACGGACGGACGGACGGACAGACGGACGGACAGGCAGACGGACAGGCAGACGGACATGGCTAGATCGACTCGGCTATTGATGCTGATCAAGAATATATATACTTTATAGGGGTCGGAGATGCTTCCTTCTGCCTGTTACATACATTTGCAATTTGCACAAATACAATATACCCTTTTTACCTTTTATTTTTAATGGGTGCAGGCTATAAATATACATACTATTAGTCATTTAATTATTAATTTTCCTTAAAATCTACTAATCACATTAATATTGAACTTATAGAAGCATATGAGAAACCATTAACATATGTATATTTATATATATTTATTATTTTTGATGACTGTTGCTATATATATATATACATAAATTGATTTTCGAATTGATATTACTTCATAATGTCTTCATATACGTAAATAAATATACATTTTATGTTATATCAAGATATTGCTCATTCCTCGTCTTCTATATATGTATTATATACAAAATATTATGGATATAAATAAATAAAAATTTAGTACACATAGTTTATATAATCACGAAGCTTAGATTCTTAGTTAGTACTAGAGATAAGAGAATTGCATAGTATATGGAATTGTTTTTAACAATTTTCCTAATCAATTAGGTTATAAAATATTTTTAGTGGCTTGCTTCAAGCGTTCAGAAAGAGTGCAACATGGGGTCAACTATTTTTTTAGGTTAGTTGTGGACTACTTTAAAATTTTATGGACAAAGGTTGGTTATTTGGCCAAAATTATTTGGGGATAGCGGATGCTGTGTGGGGGAGGGGGAAGGGGGGCAACTAGTTGGGCAAGTTATAAATTAAAACTTGTGGTGCAACTGGGGGAAAACAGGCAATTGGCAGGCAGCAAAGTGTGGAGAACGGCGAGCGGGGAGCGCAGGAGGAGGGGGAACAGAAAGCAGTGAGAAGGCTTTGATTTTTCACTTACAATCACCGTTACTGGCCGCCATGGTTGGGTGTTTAGTGTAAATAATGCGGTTCCTGTGGCTCCTTAAAAAACAACAATGACACAAATTAAAGGGCAATGTCAGCCAGAAAGTGTGAAGGTCAAACGACAGACAGTTCCATAGAGAAGCTTGAGTGGAAAATTATTATCAAAAACTTGTCAGTTCCTCTCTGGGTGTGCGTGTGTGTGCGTGTGCGTGCGTGTGTGTATGTTGTGGTTTTTTGGTTGTTTTGGCTAGCTGATAACCTGTTTGTTCTACTTGCCATTTAAGTATATATATGTATATATGTATGCAGATATCGGTTGAAAAAAAGAAACCGGAACAAGCGAAAGTATTCACTTTTTTTGACGATTTCTCAGAACAGACGTGCCCCTATTTTATATATATAGCGCAGGAAACACATGATTTTATTTAGATATGGCATGTATCTATATATGTATATATGTATATACGTCTATCTATCTATTGAGTGCCGCCCACTTGGCTATAACTTTGCGCTGACCCTCTCCGATGCCGGCACATCACATTTGTGGTGCTTCCTCGATTATGTATGTATGTGTGCAGGTAATGAAAACAATAGTACTTTCACTTACAGCGGAGGCAACGATAAACGTACTGATCAAAACAGACCACGGATGAACAGAGCAAAGGAGGGCACCAACTGAACCGCAGTCGATGGCTGTACTGAAGAGACTGAAACTGAGCGACGTTGACTTTCAGCTGGCAATGGGAACGGCGACGGCGGCGAATGCAACGTCACAAATTTGTTGTGCCAGACGGGAATTAAAAATACAAGAAAATAATAATACAGGTGGGTATGCGCGACGAAGAAATACCCCACACAACATAGCATGAATAAAGCATGTTTATAAGACAGTATAATAATATAGAAAATAATAACTGAGTTATACCCTGTAAAAATAAATAGTGCACCCTTACTAAAGTATGTCTATAATAACAGGGGAAAATAATAAAAGATATACTCTACATATATTAGAAGTAGAAGTCTATCTCTTTAGAAACAGACAGCATCTATTTGTCAAAGCGGGTATACACTGTAAACCGCAATTGCACACTTTGAAAACACAAATTATTTATTAAGTCAGGCTCCATTACACAAGGACTTATGCATCAAAATGTCCCTTGTTATATAACTAGTTTACTTCAATTGAATAAAATATGTTTACTATTTAAAATTTACATTTCATTGTTATTAAATAGAAAGCAGAAGCGGAAAATAAATGTATATATAAATGGCTAGGCAGTGAATGTCAAAAATGTCTGAGTCCTATTTGTCATACATAGACCTAAGCTTTATCTATTCCTACGCTCATTATAAAGTCTTTTGTTGACTACTTTAAGCAACCAAATATTTTTCAATATACCCAGGGATCTACAATGAAATAGGGTATTAAAAACAGATAACATGTAAATGTACGCCTAATCAGCGGGCATGTGTGAGAAAGAGAGCAAAGAACCAGAGAGAGAGAAAGAGAGAGAGAGAGAGAGAGTGAGACAAGGGGAAAGCATCGGGAGACATAAACAGAACGAGACATGCCCCCACGCAGGCAGCTTAAGCACATATGTATATACATATGTACAAGATGCATGTATAGTATATACATATATGCAAGTATACGTGCATATATATAAATATATATATATATTTTATAGATATATGTGTGTGTGTGTGCTGATTGAGCTAATGAGCAGAGTTGTCCAACTCGCAAAAGAGGGCGTGAATGAGCGCAATTGTAAGTTGTGGGAGAACTTGAGAGATACAGAAAAAATGCGTGAAGTTGAAGCAAAATTGGCGTGCTGGCTTTCAATTTAAATACAACTGTTTTTGGTTTATTTATAAACACTTCTGTTATAAGTTAATATACGTAATAGCTGTTAAACAGGGTGCTTAACGCTAGAAACGCGATTATATGCAGAATAAAAATAAAAAATAATAAAATAAATAAAAATATAAAATTAGCTCGCAATTTACGTTAACACTCTCGTTTGTTTCTACAGATAAAATATATACATCATATAAACACCCTGTAAACACTTACCCAACGTAATGCTTATTAGCCAGAAATTTGTTTTTTCCGCCGCCAGCTGATTTGTGTGGAGGCTCGACTCCGATTCGAGGTTTTAACCAAATGCCGTAACTTTTGATAACACTCACATTGATTATTCGAAAATGCGACAGATAAGTTACTTACTTTATTTGCTATATCATTATTATTATACCCTGAACCCATTGAAAATGGGTAAAAAGGGTATATTGTATTTGTGCAAAATGCAAATGTATGTAACAGGCAGAAGGAAGCATCTGCGACCCCATAAAGTATATATATTCTTGATCAGCATCAATAGCCAAGTCGATCTAGTCATGTCCGTCTGTCTGTCTGTCCGCCCGTCCGTTCGTCCGTCCGTCTGTCCGCATGTATGAGCGCAAGGATCTCAGAACCTATAAGAGCTAGAGACTTGAAATTTTAGCTGTAGGTTCTCCTAGTTCCTTCGCAGATCGTTTCCGATAATCGATAACTTACTCCGTTCCAAGAAATCGATAAAAATCGATATCGACATTCGGTTTTTTGAGCAAATTGGGTAAATAATAAAAGCTAGAGTCACCAAACATGATATGTTGCTTCTAGAATATTATATATATATCAAGTATCTTTCATTTTAGACATATCGCCACCTTCCCGCTACCACCTCAAAGAGGGTTCAGGGTATTCCCTAGTCGGGAGCTCCCGACTAGAACCTCTTACTTGTTTTCTATGTTTTTGGGTATTTTTATAAAGCACCTCTTTCGTTTCGTACGACCTTTAATTGTATTTTATATTTTTGTCTGAAGCAAGCGTGTTCTACTCTCGATTTTAGTCACTACGTGACTGATTAGGGCTCATTTTAAAATTATTAAAAATAAAAACACGCGCAACTTAGTAAGCTATAAAATTGATAAAGAAATATGTTTTTGTTTTTATAGAACTTTGTACTTTAAATCTTTGAGGTACAAAATGTAAAATTGCTTGTGTTAATAAAAAAATTTACGTTTAATATTTAATAAAATTGTATACTTGCTAAGCTTTCAATTTAGAGTAGGACATGTGCTATATAGATTCAGTTTAGACTAATAGTGCATAAAGTATATAGATACTAAATACTGTAATATTTAAGCTGAATATTTTGGTGAAGAAAACTTCGCAACATAATTAGTTGAGAGAGTTTTCGTATGAATTGGTATTATTAGATACATTTTGTTTCGAATTTGAATACTATTCAATTCAAGCTCTTCACTTATATCTGTTAAATCGGAGAAATACGAGATGATATAAGAAACATGTTAAAACGATTTGAAGCAAATAAATATTCTTGCTTTATATCTATATTCAGAAACTCCCAAAAATACAATTTAAGATGTTAAGCAAAGGGGATTCTTAACTTATAGAATTTTATATCTATATCTCTTTCAGATAGGATATATATAAGATATATTCAGTACCATCTTAAGCTTAGATCTATTAAACTATATTTATATATTTAAATATCAATAAATTGAAAAATAAATTTCTCATTAAAAGAAGTTCCTTAGCTGATTACAATTTTTTATACCTGAACCCATTAAAAATGGGTAAAAGGGTATTATGTTTGTGCAAAATCCAAAGTATGTAACAGGCAGAAGGAAGCATCTCCGACCCAAAAGTATATATATTCTTGATCAGCATTAATAGCCGAGTCGATCTAGCCATGTCCGTCGTCTGTCCGTCCGTCCGTCCGTCCGTCCGTCCGTATGAGAACGCAAGGATCTCAGAACCTATAAGAGCTAGAGACTGAAATTTAGATGTAGGTGCTCCAGTGCCTGCGCAGATCGAGTTTTTTCCGATAAACGATAACTTGCCCCGTTTCCAAGTAATCGATAAAAATGTATATCGAAATCCCATTTTTAAAATTTTGGTAAATAATAAGAGCTAGAGTCACCAAACTTGACATGTAGCTTCAGAAAAGTATATATATACGATTATCTTCATTTATACCTATCGCCACCTCCCCGCACCCTATCTATAAGCGCACGCTGCATTTGGTGTTGGAATTTTAGGGTTCAGGGTATCCCCTAGTCGGGAGCTCCCGACTAGAACCTCTTACTTGTTTTTTTTTAATTTTGGTGTAATTTATATATTTTTAATTGTGCATAGATACTATTCTATTGATATGATCGTGTAGTAGCTAATAATAATGAATATTATATATAAGAATATGAATATTATATATGAATATGAATATTATATATATATGACCAACAAGATAAGGCTAATAAAAGTATAAATGCAAATTTTTCGCTGATAAACCATCTTAATATTAATCTTAGACAGATGAGATGGTATTAAAATATACTTACCTTAACGGCAAACATATGGGGGAAGTTGTTAGCACGCCGGAACTCCGGTACTGGTACCCACAATTACAAGTCAATTGGAAGTATTCAACCACTTTTGTGCTGCGAGCGGCTACAAAGTGTCTCACTAAATGGCTTGCTAATAACCCGCAATTATTTTGCCATTGTTAAGAGCACTTCAGTGTATTTCACCCTCGGCACACGCCCACATGGCCCATGCGCCAGGCGTGTGGGCGTATGGGGAAGAGGGCGTGGCCGCAGCCATAGTCGTGGCCATGGCCATAATACTTCAACCCTATGAAAATGTCGCAGTTTAACCTGATTAGTGCCTACTTTTTGTTGGTCCTCAATTGGATTTGATTGCTCGACGGGACGCGCCCCCATGAACTCGACGGAGGCAGGAAAGTTTTAACTTTTAAGATCCATTTTCACATGAGTTTTTATTGAAAGCATTAATACTAAGCTGGCTAACACATCAATAGAACTATGAAGAGAGTTACATACTCGCCGACAGATAGGGAGAGAGTTCTTAAAATGGAAGTACTCGAATACAATCACTATATTTGAAATATTAATAATATTTTAATGTATATATGTATATGTGTATATACTTAGCTTAAATGTAACTGTGACTAGACCTGGCGCTCAATTGAGAGATCGTATTGTGATCATTATTTACAGATTTATAACGTTAATTGTATAGACTCGAAATGGCGAGTGTTGTGCACTAAAATACCAATAAAACTGTGAAAAAACTGAAAAAATTAAACAAAAATACCAAATAACTTAATTATTGAATTACTAGCAGAAAGCTTTCTGAGTAATTTGAAGTTTTTAAAAAATAAACGTAATAAGAGCTTCCCTTTGCATTGGTATTTTTTAAACGTTAAACTGTATGTGTTGTGAACATAAATACCAAAAAAAAAAAAACCTAGAAAATTAACAAAATGTCAAAATATACCAAAAAAAAATACCAAGTATAAAAAAATAGTGATTTGTCTGGTAGTATGTTAAGCTATTGACTGTGAATATCAGATTTGATTTAAATATAGGGTAAATTAGTAATATTTGTAACCTTAAACTGATGGGAATGTGGTATTTTTTATATTGCTTGGTATTTTTTGCATACTAACTGTTATAATTGGTCTATTTATTGACAATGTTCACCCACTTACGGCCTATGTTAGCTGATATAGCTTCGAGTCACCCACAATGTCCACATCGCTGGAATTGTCATCATCTTCGCTGTCCGCCTCCAGATCGGAATAGTCATCCGTGGAGTAGCCATGCTGCAGGAAGCACATTTGCAGCTGCTGCTGCTGGCTAGTGGCCGGTTGACCCAAGCCCGATACCAGCTTGGACTTGGAGTCTGTGGAGGCCGCTGCTGGGCTGGTGATGGCATCGCCTTGCTGCTTGCTTCCCGGCTCGGTGCGTGAGAAGTCAACGGGTTCTGCGGGCAGAAATTTGCCAAAAATTGTACAACTAATTTGATTTGGGCCAAAAACTTTAAGAAAACTTTCATCAAAAGGCTGCAGGCTAATTGGCCAAAAGCATGAAAGTGCCAAAAAGTTATACAAAGAAAAGTTTGCCCAAGAAAACTGGCTTCTGTCCACTCACCATTGGCTGTGTCGCGTCGTCGCAGTTGCTTCTTATGCTTCATGCGACGATTCTGGAACCACGTCTTGACCTGCGTCTCGCTCAGACCCAGCGCCGTTGCCAGCTCGACGCGCTCCGGCGTCGACAGATATCGCTGCGCCTCGAAACGCTTCTCCAGACCCGACAGCTGCGGGTCACTGAACACGGTGCGCGCCTTGCGCCGCCGGCAATGCCGCAATGCATTCACGCCCATGCCCAGGCCGAGGGCCAGTTCGGGCACACAGCCGGGCGCACCGAAGAAGGGCGCTCCTCCAAAAAGGCTGGCTGCAAAAGTGAGCGTCACATTAATTGCATTACACGCACAGAGTTTTGTGTTGTGTTCCATAATTGAGTCGTGCACTTTCCCCGACAAAACTTTCGGGTGTTGCTAATGGCCATTGACACGAACGTACCTTGGGACAAAAAGTAGGGATCCACTGACTTGTACGTGCCCGACGATGGCGACAGATAGCCCAGTGTCATCTGCAAGAACCCATGATCGCCGTAGCCAGCATTCGGATAAAGCACACCACTCGGACCACTTGACGCAACCGGCGGTGGCGGTGCCGGTGGTGCAGGTGGTGCTGCTGCAGCTGCAGATGTCATTTGCTCCGCAGTTGGTCCAGAACTCGAATGGGCATAGTGGGCGGCAGCAGCCCGTTGCTGATGATGCGGGCTATAGTTGTGAATTTGTAGTTAGGAGATGGATAGTCAGTCGCATTATCTATATTTCTATCTACCCATGCTATCGTTATTTATAATCAACATCGTTAAAATTACAGCTTGGATCTTACTAAAAGCATAACCTCGCTTGGGACTTAAGAGAATCGATTTTAATTCCCAAAACGACTCGATCTTTATAGATAACTTTTCTATAAAGTATAGTATATAAGTTCTTTGAATATGTAACACATTACCAAGGCTTCAAGAGTGAGCTGTAAGAATAACCAATCTATTCAAATAAAAATATCTTATAGTTGTTTTTCATAAAAACTTTATAGATAAAGCTAAGAAAACTCGAGCTCATTTTATAAGACCCATCTATAGCTCTTTCAGATTTTACCCTTGGAGAAGTAACTTAAATATATCCACGACATGTCAATGTATTCGATTTGGTCGATGAGTTGAATCCGTCCGTCTGTCTGTCTGATATATGTCTGCAAGGGTAGTTTATTTAAAATATACTTTTTATATTAAAGCTCAGCATAACAATTATTATTGTATAATTGTTCTTTAAAAAACTCATGATTTTAAGAAAACAGTCATTTTTACTTTTTGAAAAATTTAAATATGCAAAACTCAAATGATAAGAATGGGTTCCTAGTAGTTCGGATCGTAAGATTTTGGAAATATAAGATAAGGAAGAATGATAAAACTTGGATTCTTAGTTGTTCGGATCGTTAGATATTGATAATATAGTAAAACTCTACTGATAAAACTTGGATTCTTGAGATAATACCGATATCTAATTTAAAAATGGTAAAATGATCTACACCTAATTCCATTTTAACCGAAAGGGAACAACGCTTTTTGTTGTAGGGCTTCTCTTTGGAAGCTATCAATTTCTGACTGCAAAATAAGCTAATCATATTAAAATTCAATTGCGCGTTAAGCATAATCCTAAAGCTGAATCCAATTCAATCACGCTCATTTTCTGCTTAAGATATTCCAAGAGCCTGTACATAATTTCTTAAGATTTATAAAACATTTCTGAGTTTGCTAAAGGGAAGTTATATACATGACTCTGCGACGGCAAAATTAATTTACAATTACCAATTTTTGGCAGGCAACATAATATATTTACACTTTATCTTAATTGTATAAACTATTTAAGCCTTGGTAATGAAAACCAAATACCTCTATTGGTAATAGAGATTATCATTGCAAGCTTAACATTTCTCATGGGAAAATTTAAAAAAAAAATTAAAATTGAATTGTGCTTTTAAAGTAATCCTAAAATGTAATACATTATCCAAATAAATATTTCAATCGCTCCTAATAAGACTTCCTACATATTTGCTTAAGATTTGAAAATAATTTCTAAGCTAAGCGTTGGGATTATTTCAACATTACAAATTTTAGCCAGACAAAATATAAGATTTAAATTTGTTTTTAATTTTATAGTTTTTTTTAGATTTGGCAATGGAACCCGAATTGAATTGCAGAAGAGGCACAAAGCTTTTCTTTAAATTCGTTTATATATTCTAATATATGTGCATTTGAGAATCTTTTCAATCTTGACACTAACCGTTGACTGTGCATGGACTTGACGTAATCCTCGCTGGCATAACCCGACGCCGAGTGGTTCGTTGGGCTGTTTGTTGGGCGTGTGGATGCCGTCGCTGTTGGATTTGTTGGATATCGGTTATTGTCATATGCATTGGCACTGGCACTGGCACTGGCACTGGATAGGGTATTTGATATGGATATGGAGCTGGCACTAGAATTGCACCTGGCACTTTTCACTGCATATTTGTTGCACTTTTGATTGTGGCTGCTGCTGTTGTTGTTGTTGTTGTTGTTATGATTACTGTGGTTGCTGTTGTTGGTGGTGTGGTTGTTGCTGGCACTATTTAAATTTTGAAATAATATATGCTCAATCGAAAATGGCGTTTTTGTGGTTAGCATTGTGGTCGTTGTGGCGGGACTCTTACTGCTGGCAACAGTCGCCGCCGCCGCCGCCGCTGCTGCTGCCGCCGCCGCTGCTGCAGTTGCAACTGGGCTGATGGTGCTCTCATTAAGCGTTGACATGTCCTGCTTGCGTTGCGCTGTGTCCTGGTATGTCCTGGCCGTTGCTGTTGCCGTCGCGCTTATGTTGTTTACTCGTTGACGGTCGCGTTGAGTTTGCGGCAATCACCGCACATCAACCAGCAAATCGCTCTAAGCGATGCTCCCGGCGATGCTCCCGGCGATGCTCGAGCTGCACGGCAAGGCGAGGCACAGCACAGCCCACCCCCAAAAGCGGGCAATGCAGTTGCGGTTCGCTGTTGCCGTTGCCGCTGTCGCTTAGAGGCACCCAAAAATATATTTGTGTGTATATATATATATATATGAACACACCCCCATTTGCATGTGTAGCATATATGGTTGTCTCCCTCGCACAAATAACAATGAAGACAGAATGCAATTTAGCCATTTGCACCGCTTGATTTCGGACCATAATGCTGGCATTTTACCTATAAAACTATATATGTATAAATATATACACAGATATATACGTGCGTACATAGTACTTTGATATGTTGGTTCTTAACTATGTTATGGTTATGCACTTGCTAAGTTTAATTGGCCCATGTTAACCGCAAATAACTCGCTCGCAGTTGCGGTCGCTGTTAGCGTTGACGTCGACGCCGACTGCAGCCGCCATTTTGCCCATAATTAACGTGTCATGGCCGCCATTGTGTTGTGCATGCATTAAATTCATTAAATGCCACAATTATTATAATTAATTTATCGACTGATGGCGCAACTGTGCGCCTGTTAGCTACCCAGACAAATAGATAACTAGACAGACAGACGGGCAGGCAATCTGTCAACGCGGCGTATGCGTAATATGGTACACTGCTGATTGTTAGAGGAAAATCGCATGCATGCACAACTGTACCACACCATCTACTTGAGTCTAATGTAGGTATAAAACGCATTAGCCTGGAGCTTTCAAATATTTACCCCCTGAACCAACCCTCCCCTAGCTCTTGTTCTAGGCCGTCTCTAAGCTCTGACAATTAGGCAAAAAAATACTTGGCCGTAATTCAATAATTTGGCATAGCCTTACACAACCCACCCAGACAGCAGCAGCCCACAGGACCACCTCGCAGGGGGTGTGTCCTGGCGTCCTGCTGTAGCCAATCAGAGCGATTTGCGCTCTGGGGTTGCCGCAACAAGCAGCTGTTTGTCCTTATCCCACGCGCAGTAACTATATGGCAATGGGGCAGTTCTTTAAGGGTTGGGGTCTTGGGGATGTGCGTGAGTGCGTGTGTATGTGTGTGGGTATGTGTGTATGTGTGCGCCTGTGAAAAACAATAACGACGACAACGAGCTGGCAAGGATACTAGCATACTGCGCGCGTGTGTATGTGTGCGATGGATGCGACCAAAAAGCAAGACAAATTTGCTCGTTTTATTAATAAAATAAGTCACGCAAAGTAAGTCGAACATCATTATTAGGTTAAAGCCCTAAAGCGGACGCATTAGAAGTACGTATGTACACACACACACACACTGACACACACACATGCTCGAGTGCTTATGTATGAGTATGAGAGCATAACTGTGCTGCAAACTACACTGACATCAAAGAGGTGACATATACTAGGAGTGTTCCTTAAGAGATGACTCCAGACACTGGATTGACATTATTCTATATATAAATCAAGGTTACAGCCCAGTTTGGTTTAAGCCGGGATCTTTTCTTTTCGGGTAGTACCAAAATAAAAAAATAACCGAAAAATATTTTCCACTCATGCTGGAAAATATTATTGACCTGTATTTGTCGAATTAAACTAATTTTAGATAAATTATAATAATATTAATAAAAAGAAATATTTAATTTAGTTAAAATAATAAAATAAAAAGAAAAAGGGTATATTAAAACAGAAATTGTAATAGTCATAATAATAATAATAATTATAATAATAATAATAATATAGTAATAATAATAATGGTACAAATAATATTGATAGTAAACATTGCTTTTAAAATGTTAATACAAATATTAATGAAAATACAATAGTAAAAATACTCACGAAAATAATAATAAAAAAATTACTAATTTATAATAATAGAAATAATAACTAATTATCATAGCTATAATACTAATAATAAAAATAATCATAATAATAGTAGAAATTTTAATAATTAAAATAGTAGTAGAAATAATAATAATGAAAGCAATAATTATAATAATCATAGTATTGATATTAAAATTAACGTTAATAAGACAAGCAATTTATAAGAGACTCTGAATATTCATCTTTCTCATTTCGCGTAAAGCATGTAAAGTAAAAGTCCTGGACTTAACAATGGGGAGAACCAAAAACCGTAAGGCGAAGCATTCGTTAGAATTACTTGAGAATTTTAAAAATTTTTTGTCATCTGCAAAATCTCGTATATTTTTGAATCTTAATTCCTAACTCTTAACTCTCCTTCTGTAAAAAAAACAACCATTCGAAAAATGTACTCTACTTTCGTTCATAAAACATTTCAATGCCAGTATTTTCCTAATTTCTTACGGTGTAATTGTGACATGCAATTAAGTCGCTTTAGTTAAATCTCTGGGCATTATTTTTAGGTACAGGTAACTTTAGCCTGCAATGTGGGCGTGTACTGAAGCGTGGGCGTTGGTTGTCTACTGGCGTCCTTAGTAACTGACACAAGCTGCTTGTTGGTGGCACTTAAACTGCGCCCCGGAACTGACGTCTTCAGTGCCTCGGCTCCATTGTTTTCCCATTTGACGTGAACGTGCGGAAGAGCTTACAGCATGTGTTAAATATACATGTTTAAAGGTCTGTCCAACAGACTCAAGAACTTCCACTTTATTATCGAAGCTCTGCGTAGTTGCGGCACAGGAATCAACGTTTGAGAATATTTTGTGGAATCCCATTTGAATCGATGGAGTTGCACGTGCCCGTCAGACGTGCTAAGCCTAATTTTTATAATAATAAAAATCAGGCATCGTATTGCAAGGGCACTTTGCGGTTTGTAGAGGGAGGCTGATCGACGCCCGATGTCTGTCTTCTGGCAATTACAACATTTTGTGTCAGTTTGCATGGCAAATCCTTTTGTGATGCGACGTCCTCTCATTACCTTCTGTTTTTTTTTTTATTATAATTCCCTGAAATCAAAGCTGAAGTGTGTCAAAGATCAGGTTACAGGCGGCGGCTTCTCAGATGCTCGACTGCAGCATCCGCATTTGAGTTTGATTCTCGGTAAATTAACTTCTGAAACGAGCAACATAAACTTAAGTATACAGTTAGCTAGGGGTACTTTGTTTATGCCAGGGCCAAAGGGCCGCGCCACAAGTGCCAACATCCTTGCTTTGAGGTCAAAGGCGGCACTTTCCTGATATTAAATATATAGGGTCTATAAGGGTTTGTTATTTATGTGTTTTTTTTTAAAGATATGATACAATTCTAAGATGTAGATCTTTTGTTTACTCAGATTCGTATCGTATTTACGATTTATCGTTGTTCGGATACCTTATAACACATCTCTGAACTGATTTTAAGAGTTATAACATACTATATAATGTATATACTTAAACAGATGAATAACTAATTGATAATTGAACTCAGCTGACATTTATCAGAAATACTTTATAGGGCCAGAGATGACTCCTTGTGGATAAACCATATATTGTTTAGCGAGTATAATAATTATTAAAAATGTTTAACTAGTTTTATATTGAGTTTCTTCTGAACAATTTTCTCCGGCACGTTTTACTTAATTCAATATCCTTGAAGCCCAGTGAGAAAATTCCAATATTTCCTAGACACACAATTCCAATCAACTTAAAATGTATGCCAGATGGGGCTGTTAAAATCAGTTTATGAATAATCTCCTTAATTATATTATACAGCAATTGAATCGCTTCCATTAATTTCACATATTCCTAATTGTAGGTTCTCCATTTAAGCAATGGAAGCGTTGTCAATTAATAGCCGGGTGGGACCATTTGTCCGCCCTTGCACTGAGTCAAAGTTTTTCCACGTTCCGCGCCACTTTTCAGTTGCAGGAGTTCCAGGACTTCGGCTACGACGGGGTTTTGCTTATTAAAAGCCTCTTGTTGTTATCCAAGGCACAGTAACCTTTTGCCCGGTTGCCGTCCGCCCAAACAATTAGAGCAGTAACAAATGCAATTACCAGTTCAACCTACGCCGACCCCCCTCCAACCCACCGCCACCCTACCGACAACATTCACGTTCCCTCTGCAGCACAACACAATTGCTCTCATTGGCAACAATTGAGCCGCAGAGCCGAGAGCCAGAGCATATCCTGCTCGTCCTGCCACCAACAAATACGAAAAAAAAAAAGTTTGCCAAACGCGTGCCACATATTAAATTACATCGAAATATGTGCACATGAGTGTGTGTCGGGTGCGGGGTAGGGCGGGGAAAATGGCAGCTTGTAATTTGCTGGCATTTTCTCAATGATTTTATCAGCACCCCGAACACAGATATATTTTGTTATTTTGATATATTTGTTTGAGTCGGCCTTGTGCTATTTGATTTAATTTGCAGCGCGTAATTGTCATAAAATTTGATTTACCAAATATTTTCTATTGTTAACTGAAGGGGTTTCGTGGAGGGTTTGGCTTACATTTAAGGGCGTGGCAAGGCCCACTTTGAGCATATTTTCTATTTAAGTGTAGCCCAGGCGCACAATAAAACAGTCAAAAAATGAAGCTAGTTGATCTTTTGCGAAGTCTAGGCCAAAGGTAAATAATAAGCGTGTAATATAAAATAATTAGATATAAAGTAAAAAAGATAAATATCTATCCTACACATCGGAAACTTCTACTTTAAGATATAGTCGTCCGATGTAGACAATAAATTTGTATTATGTTGTATGTGGTAAGGAAATAAAGGTTTGTATATACTTAAAATTTGGAAAGCCTAATTTCAGTTTCTTACAGCAAAGTGATTAATGGGTAGCTCTTGAACTTTAACTTAATTTTTCTTAATAAATGTTTCTGGCCAAATTTTAATGATGCGAAAATGTTAAGGCAGTCTGTAAGTCACGCTAAGTGAATGCCTGTTTGGCGTGCTCAACAAGAAGTCATCTGATTTGACCAGAAGGAGCTTTTCATGTTTATTCTCAAATAATTGCCAACACGTGCCCTATCAGCGTCAATCAAGCCAAAACAGTGTGCACAGGGGGCAGGGTCATGGGGTGTAAGGGTATGGGCCCAGAAAGCGCTGCAGGATGCAAACGTTTTCACACTTATGCACAGCATTTAGTGCATTCATCAAACAACCCGCATATATACCTTATATATATTTATGGTATATACTCACTCAGCGGGTCTTAGCTACCTGTTCGGGTGGTTGTTGCTGCTGCTGCTGCCCTTCGTGTCCTTTTGCCGTTAAGTAGCCAGCTATATGGCGGCTATTGCTGCCTTTGTCGTCTGGCTGATGATGATTTCATAAGGCGATAAGGTAGCCATTGTCATTTAAAGCAGCGTCTCACGCTGAGCGTTTCTGTGGCAATTTAATCAAATTAGTTTTCTCACGTGTTGTCCTTTTTTAACCCGCCCCGCTCACAGCAGGCTGGTTAAAAATATCCCAGTTAATCAAAAAATACATAACAGAGGGAAACTCAAGTGTTGGACGAAAAGCCCTTTATGAACAAAAACTGAGAACAAAGACACGAGTTATTGTAGAGTGCCAAGCGCTAAACAAGCAAATTGAGATTTATTATTCAGTTGGGCTGAAGTCCCGGCGATACTGCAATGCCGGGCCAACCCGTGACAGAGGTGGAGCAAGCCCCTAGCACTCCGTCTGATTCCAAAAATCAGTTTAACATTTGTTGTTCTCCAATGGAGAAACTATCAGATGTTAAGCTGATAAGAACAGATACTACACTTTGATCTTAGCCATAAGGCCGAGAAGCGATAACTTCCAATGGATAAAATCCCAGCACTCTATGTAGCCACAACTGAAACCAGTTGCGAATTATAAGCGAGACACGTGTGTGAAGCTAGTGGTGCCTACTTAGGGGTTGGGCTGTCTAGACTGTTGCCTACTTTAGGGGTTCTTCAGGTGCAACGTCAATCATATAATTCACAACTAGTTCAAGGATTGCTTCAGGTAGGGTCAAGGTGTTTGATTAGGTTAATTTACTCTGGCTTCTCTTCAGTTGTCGAATAAATCTTTCGCCTTTTACTAAAGATTTCCGTGGAGAGGAGCACTCTAATGAGTCTAAATTGAATTTTTCGTGTGCCTGGTGACTTTTGTTGCCGGGCCAATTAAAAATAAATTATACATACTCGTAAATTTACGACTAGCAGAAAAAATTTGGAGCTATAGTTTATAGTAACTACTATATATCATAACATACCCACATATGTATACTACTATGAAAAGAAAGTTTGTATGTTTAAATATATTTGTTTTAATATGTATTAAATTATTTGTTTATTGTTATTGTTGCTTGTGTTTTGCTGCTGTTTGTTTTAAATTAGCCTGCAGCTATTGATTGTTGGTTTAATGCATGCAATGAGTAGCTTCCTTTATAATAAATATATATATATATTCATTTATAGTAATGCGTTTGTATAATAAATATATTTATGTATATGCAATAATGTACTTCAAATCATTTCGCAAGTGCTTTTCGCTTTCATTTTCTCCGCTTCAGCTGTCAGTCATACAATACAATTATTTATAGCTAAGTTGTGGATTTATTATTATTATTATGTTCTTTTATCAAAATATATCAAATGCTAACTTATCTGTTTTAAAGCTTTCTATTTAGTTATTGTTTGTATTATAAATCTGTTTAGTTTAACAGTTATTCGATTTTTTTCAATGCTCAGTAAAAATTTGGCAGCTGGGTCGGGACGACTAAATTAAAATTTGTTATGCAAGTTCATTTTAGTAAAAATTTGATTAGCTGAAATTTAACTAGTAGTAAAAATTTAATATAAACCACACTGGTTAAGTATTCTAAATGGTTATAGATCGTATCTAATTTCAATAAGTTAGCGTTTAGTTAATTTCCGTTGGTCTTTATAGTTTAATGAATAGGAAAGCTTTATTATACAATAAATATATATGCGCGTGCCTTGTGCGGGGTCTAAAAAAATCTGTCGTTAAAAAGAATTCCAATTTAATTCTGAACGAGATTCTCGAGAGTGCCCATAAATTAGGCATAAGCAAGCTGCTTTATAAAGCTCCGAAAACCAGTTTGATTCTAGTTGAAAAATTTGTAAAATACACTATAAAATTATTCGGATATTTCTTATACTATTGTTCTCTTCATAGCGAACTGTAACCATAATTAGCCATAATGTACAACCATTTTTTTCAAAGTGTTTAAGCTACCAGGTTCTACACAGATCTATTCTATCTAAACACAAACGAAAGAATGAATGAATAACGCTTTGATTGGAAATAATTTGTATACCTTTTGAATTTGTTTTACATTTCTGACAGATTTGTTAGGCCCGCGTTTCATAGCACTTTTCTATTGTACAATCAAAAATCTTTAGTTAATTTGCTCTTCTTTTCATTTTGTCATATTTTGCAAGCCGCGTAGCGCATTTAAAACAAGCAAGCATAGAGTATTTACAAGTATTTAAGTTTAAATAAAAATAGTTCATAATAAATCGAATTTGTATTTATTTTATAAACTTTGTGATTTTTGTTAAAATATATAAATTAATCGCATAATAATAATAATAATAATATACTTAAAACAACTCACTCAAAGTCGCGTCGAAATGCATAAATTTAAATTAAGTTTAATTTTAAGAAAAACTCTCAGCGCTCTCCACTTACACATAAATTTTTTTTTTTTTTGCTTTCTTAATTTTTCAATCAACATTTATGAAACAAATCACACATAAAAACAAACCGAAATCAAGTCAAGTGAAATGCAATAATTATACAAATAAACGAGAATCCATATATATGCATATATATAAATATAAACTTAACACCTAAGATCGCCCAATGCAATAACAATTTGCATTTGGCGCTGGGTCTTTTTAGTTAGTTATTCACTCGAAACTCTTCCTCGAGCTCTATCTTGAAAACAAAATTGAATTTTGCTCTGCTCTATATCATCCAGCGGCGATTTTGTTTGTGTTTTATGTCTTTGGTGCCGCATGGTCCAGAATCCAATACATATATATATATATATATATATATGTATATATATTTAAATAGATACATATTTGCGTATGCATGTGCTCTCGAAATATGCTCTTAACATATAGAATTTTACAAACTAAATAAGCTATATAACGCGGCCGCTCCTTTTTCTTCTCATACTTCGTCTTCTCTTCCTTTTTTGTGTCTTCTGTTATCTATTTAATCTGTATATTCTGTATTCGATGTTGCCTAAGCCTATTGATTTTGTGAACGAGATTCGAACATTGCAGTCATGTCGCGTATTGAGAATTGTGGTGAGATCTTTTCTCTGTTGCTGAAAATATAAGAAGATTTTTGAAATACTTTCGATTGTCGAGGTCCAATAAATATTATAGTGTGTAAATTAAAAAACTTATTTTATGAGTGCAATACTAAAATATGTAGCATTAACATACTTATGTTAAGCGGCTATAAGCTGTTAATATTTTACACTGCTCTAAATAACATTAATATCATATGCTATATCATTAACATTAACAGAGTATTTAAATATGAACTACTTACTTGACGCTCGCATTGCTTTCTGTGGTTATTGGATGGGGCATAGAGTTTCTTGTCGGGCGGTCGCGTCCGATACCCCGCTCAAACTTCCCTGGCATCGTTGAAGTCGTAATCGCTGTGATAACTGGCGCATTGTTGGCCGCATATTTCTGGGCAGTCGTCTTGACGCTGTGCACGGCTAGATTCATGCTGGCCCCATTGCTGGTATCACAATTCTGGTTCTTCTCGTCGGAGATGCTGCGCACACGTTGTGTGCCAAAGTCGGCCGGGTGATGTAATGTGCTCTCAGAGCCAGCACCAGCGCGTGCCAGCTGCTTGAGATTCATGTCCATATCCTTTTGCAGGGAATGCATATCACCGCGCGACTTGGACTTGATGCGCATCGAATCGGGGGCCTGGAAATTGTTGTCATCCGAATTGAGCTCCGTCTTGGAGCGTGACTTAATTGTGTCCCCATAGTACTTTTGTGTCAGCTGCTGGCGGCGCTCCTCCTTGATCTTATCGATTCGCTCGCGATCGAGTATGACGCCAGTCAAGACGCTCTTGCGTCCGCCAGCGGGTAGATTCAATGTGGCGGCTGCTGCATTCGGTTGGGGCAGCTCACGGGCGGGCACATTATTCTGCTGTATCAGCGAGATGCGATTCTCTGTGGTGGGCGTGGTAATCGGCTCATCCGGTTCATTGACGCGTTTCTGGCATATCTCCTCTGTTATGCTCATGCCTGGCAAACGCTTGGGTGGATTCAGCGTCTTGGGACGCGTGAAATCAAAGCTCTTGCGGCGATTGTTCAGCTCCGGCAGCTCTGGCAACTTACAGGCTGCCAAGTCCTGCAACTGTTTGCCGCCAAACTCGCGGACAAAGGCGTTTTCGTCCAGCGAACGTGTAATTTTCTGCGCTTTATTGAGTTTTTTGAGTGGCACAGGCATCACAGGCTTCGGTGGAACTGCGATGGGGAGACTCAGCTCATTTGGCTTTTTCATGGAGCCACCGCGTTGTGTGAAATCAAAATTGGGCAACTGCTCTACAGGCGAACTCTCAAATTTGGTGGCCAGCTCTTTGACGCTGAACGATGGCGATTTGCTGGGCTGTTCGTGTTGTTCCATGTTGATGTGTTCGACGCTCGGCAAACTATCCAGGCTGTCCAGTTCGATTCTATCACAGCTGGGCTGCTGTTTCACCACTGACTCCAAATCCAAATCCGACTCGAGCTCTAGTTCGTTTTCTAATGAATTGAGTTTCATTTCCTCGCCACGTAGATTCTCGTAAACTGTTTTCGGCTTGCGCAGCTCAATGTTCTCATAAAGCAGCTGCTCCTGCGCTCGCTGCTCCTCTTCCTCCTCTTCTTCTTCATCCTGCTGGTCTTGTTCAAGCTGCAGCAACTGCTGAGTCATTTGCGCCGCACGATTGGCACTGACATCCTCCTCCTCAATCTGCTTGAGGCTCTGGCCGTGTCGCTCATTCAACAACTGATTCACCTCGGTCACCGAATTCCTAAACAGCTTCACCTGCTCGTAGACAATGTGCTCGTCGAAATTCGTCTCCAGCAAAAGCGCAGGCTTGGCCGGGGGCTTCTCCTTTTCTGGCGACTTGTACGTTATGCTAATGGTCGACTTGATGGGACTGTTAACAGCGGGCAGCAGCTTTGGCGGCGTCAGCGCATTGCTGGGCGTCTGCTCAAAGTCCTCGTAGAGCGGCGAACTCTCCTCGGTGGCCAACAGTGAGTGCATGCTCAGCTGGCGCTGCAGATGCTGATAGCCAAACTCGCTGGGCGTCACCGATTGACTAGTGTTGTCCGTAAAGTTCGAGTTGTTCGGCGAGCTGGCCTGCAGCTGCTCCTTGATGGGCAGCGTTGCGGCTCGGTTCGCTGGCTGCGGCAGGCGTGGCTGCAGCGGTTGCAAATCCAGCGACAATTCACGCTTCAGGGCATGCATATCGCGTTGCTCCACTTCCGGCTGTTGGTGGAACTGTGAAACCAGAGGTAAAATGTGAATTGGTATTAGAACCAGATATAATTCAAATCCGACTGACCTGCTGACCCAGGCTTTCATGTGAGCTGCCCAGATAACTGCTGCCTGCGTCTACGCCCAGCAGCAGCGGCTGCTGTTGCACATTGGAGGAGACGCCTGAAATGCCCGACATGGCAGAGTTAAGCATTAGCGGCTCCATATCATATTGTGGCGTATTCACTGCCGAGCTATTCTCCGAGCTCTCCGTGTCGCACAGCAGCAGCGAGTAGCGTGGACTATGCGCCGGCGTTGTGGGCGTGGGCACAGGCAGCTTCACCGTAGACTGATCTGTGCTGCGCAGCGTTGCGTTTCCATTGCTGCCAGAGGATTAGGAAAATTGTCAAATGGTTTTGTTTTAAATTAAATGGTAACCACTCACTGTATGGATCGAGTTGTACCAGTGGGCTCCGGTTTGAGACCCGACTGCGTAAAGGTGCCCTGATAGCTGAAACGCTCCTTGGCTGCCAGCTGCTCCTTGCGCTTAGCGCCCAGCTGCACGGATGGATAGCTATAGCGTGCTACGCCTGTGGCGCCAGTCGGCGAAGGCAGCTGAGCCTGCGCCTGCGCACGCGCTGGCTTTGGCGGCGGATGCACCTCAACGCTGGCAAATTGTTGCTGCGCAGGCAACGGATGCTCCGGCGTACCGCAGTCAATGAACTGTATATCCGAGAGCTGATCTTCCAGCTTGTAACGCTTGCAGCAGTTTTCGGCGCCGGCGGGCTCATGGCCACAGGTCTGTTGTGGATTGGGATGCGGCAGCGTGCGCGCCGCACTGGGCGAGAGCAAGTTGAGACGAGGCTGCTTCTTGGGGCTTGGATTGACGCTGTTCGTCTGACTGGAGAACTCCTCTGGCCGTGCGCGCATAATGCGACGTGTAGCACAGCCCGAGGCTGGTGGCACATTCTCCTTGCCCACACGCGGCGAACTCACGAGCGATTCGCTCTCAGAGAAGATGCGCATTTCGGGCTCTTCGCGATCAAAGTTTAGTCCCAGCTCGGATAGTTCCCTGGAGGGGCAGGTGGTCATATGCCCGCGCTGCGGCGACTGCAACAGATCAAAGTACGAATCGTGTGAGACGCTGCGGGAATGGCCCACTGTGCGCAGGCTATCGATCGAATTGGAGCGTATGCATAGCTCCATGGGCTTGCTACCCAGCGCCGAGTCGCGTGCATCGCGCGTAGTCTCCAGCAACTCAATGGACTTTGGTTTGTCGTGCTTGGACAGCTCCTTGGTGGCATGCACGTGGGAGGCCTGCACGAAGCTGACGCGCGATGAGCCGCTCGACTCCTTGCTGCTGCCTCCTTCGAGGATTAGCTTGTGACCGGGCTCATTGCCTTGGCGCTGGCTGCGCGTAAATATGGACTTCCACGAGGGCGTCTTATCCGGCTTGCGTTTCTGCCAGCTGCGCGGCACGGACAGCACTGTATGATACTTATCTGGCAGGCTAGAGGGACCGCCGCCCACCTCAATGTAGGAGCCAATGTTGGAGGCGGCATTGCCGCCCGCACCGCCCGCCGCACTGTTGCTCATCATGTTGATGGGCAACGATTGTTTCAGATCACCGCTGCACTCGATGCGCGAGTGCCGCTCTTGCGCCTCCTCCAGGCTAATCAGCTTGGCGCCCCCGGTGCTTAGGCTCTTTGGTCGCTCGACAAGACCCAGCGATTGATCCTGCTCGCGCTGCTCCACCAGCAAGCTCTCGCAGTCGGTGAGCGACTCTAGACGCAGCTCGCCTGCTGCAGCAGCTGCAGCGGCAGCAGACGCAGCCGCTGTGCTGCCCGCTATGCTCAGGCGCGCATTGTGATCCTCGAGCGCATCGAATATGTTGTGACAGTTGCGTATAAGGTACTCGGTGACCACAGCCTGAACGCCAACGCCACGCAGCGCAGCGACGCCGCCAGATTCCAGTGCCGGTGAGCGCAGCAAATTGGGCGCCCAAACAATCGCCAGATTCTTGTCCGTCATCCCAGTGCGTTCGTGATGCTGTGATACCTTGTTCAAGTGCTCCGACAAGTACTTCAGGGTGCTATCAAGAGGAAAGATGAAAAAAGCGAAGGCGGGAATTGATATAAAATACAAATAAAAAATATAAATTCATAACAATTGCGGGCTACGTAAGATCAAATACCCTAGCATATTTCTGCTCTATCTGCTGATTTGAATTTATATGCTTTGATCTGATCTGATAAGGGTCGGAAATTCATTACATAAGAATTTAAACTGTACGATAACCTAAAACGTACAAAGCAAACCACAAGGAAAATAAAAAGGCAGCCTCTGGCAGTGAAGTGAGAAATGAAACCAAGCATTTAAAGCAAGAGTTGTTCCAAAGATTCAAGATGTGCCCGAAGGTAAGAAAGAGCGAGTATTT
Organism: Drosophila littoralis; assembly: GCA_018903485.1. Classification (NCBI taxonomy): domain Eukaryota; kingdom Metazoa; phylum Arthropoda; class Insecta; order Diptera; family Drosophilidae; genus Drosophila; species Drosophila littoralis. The sequence goes on along the minus strand of JAEIGF010000059.1, from coordinate 5,018,636 downwards.
ACATGTTTCGCGATTATCACGGCTTTAGATAAGACGAGTTGGATAGCATGATGACATACCATTAGAGAACGTGTATTATATTTAAATAATTTACGTTTTAGTCAAGATAGAGTTTAAAGTATTGAGTACCAGCAAATATTGCTGTTTGCTGAAGTTAGTTATACGATATATATCTAATCTTTACCACAAAAACAACTTAATCTCCGGATGATTATTCCTATTATAAATATAACTAAGTAGCTTTAAGGTCGAGAGACTAAAGATAAAACCCTGCAGACAAACTTAAATGATTCCACTGCCTATAGGGTCGAGCAGGTCTACTCTCTGCATGGACATATCGAGTAAAAGATCAGCTTCAAAGCGAAAATTAATTTTTTAGACAAAGTTCTCCTTGAATTCCCGTTCAATTCTGCATCACTTACCGATAATGTGGTGGCGGCAGCTTCAGAACCGTCTCCTTCATGAGACGCAAACGTTCGTCGGGCTCGTCGGCCTTCACCTGGATAGCCTCTACAAAGTTGTCGTACAGCTGATAAGTGCAGAGCGGATTGGGCAGCTCGCGAAAGTACATCTTCAGCAGAGAGCTGACCGCATGAATGTCCTGCTTCATCTCCGGATTACCCAAATCTGGCACACGCTCCTCGTCGAAGGCGCGACGCAATCGCTGTATGTTCGATGTGATGCCAGAGAGGCGATAGATGCCATCGATGACGCCATAGTTCTCAATGAATTCGGCACAGGAACGCAGCACCATGGGTATATCCTGGCCGCTGTTCAGCAGATGCTCCGACAGATCACAAGAGAAGACGCGCTCCCTGTAGATGCCGCTCTGCTTGAGGCGACGCCGCGACGGACGCGACAATATGAAGGAGCGAAAGAATGCAATCAGTTTGCCATGCTTGCGCAGCACCGGCTTCGTGGGCGAAGCATCTAGATGACCCACCAGCGGTGCGGGCATGGGAAAATTCCGTGGCACCTTGTCGCCAATAGTGGCCACACAGGACTGCGGAAAGAAGCCAACCTCATAGAGGGACTTCTGCAGATGCGACTTCTTGCCGCGCCACCAGATCGATTCCGCCGGACTGGGCATATCAATAACAGAGATCATGTCACCCACCTCAATGTTAATCTCGTCTGGCGCCTGCGCCTGATAGCGTCGCACGCCATAAGCCGCGCCCACCGCTGGCGTATTGATCGTACGCTGTGTCTCCCCATCGGCCAGCGGTAGGCGGCGTCCTTTATTGTCCAACTGCAGCCAGGTGAGTATAGTGCCGCATGTCAGCGAATCGGAGGCTATTTTGGAAAAGCGTTCCAAATATTTGGCGACCGCATATTCCACATCCTGTTCGCTCTGCAGCTGTGCTTCCGCCTCTAGTTCGCACATGTTACGCAGCCCGCTAATCTTGCGGTCGTAGACACAACGATGCAGCATCTCGTCCAGCATTTGCATGTTCTCGTAGCTGCGCTTAATCAGGAACGGTTCACAGCGTTGCGGACAGACGCGTATGATGAACCAGCAGCTCTCAGGCGTAAACGCAGCCGAACGCATCGAGCTGTGCGCCAGCTCGCCGCCAATCGACTGGGAGGCAATGCTGCTGCCCATCTGCTCCGATTTGTCGTCCAGCAGCTGCACCGAGAGGGCGCCCAGCTGTACGCGCTCATAATGAAAATGGGCGCACTCCTCCAGCTTGGGAAAGCGACAGGATTTCTGTGAATAAATTATAGATTAATATATGTACTTTCGGGTTGAGGTATCCTGAATTACTCACGCTATTCAAAGGCTGCACGGCCATGTGCCTGCTGGGTTTGGGTGGCGGCACGGCTATCGTAGCTGGCGGACTGCAGTTGGACTCTGTGGATGCATTTGAGATTTGTGATGTGTTCATCGAGGCAAACATCTCCTGGCAGCTGCTGCCCAGCCCTAAGTTAAGGCCAGCCAAACTGTCCACTGGCACAATCTTAAAGTTTAGCTGCGCACCGATTGCAGCCGCCGGTGCATCCGTCTCGAATTGCAGCGGCGCATCCTTGGAACCAATCATTGGCTGCAGCTGGCAGGTGGCAGTCTCTGTGGAGGAGCTTGTTGCCATCGCATGCGCATGCAGTTGTGCCGCCAGAGCGCTGCTCACCTTCTCGGACATGGTATATGCTCACGGATTACACGGATTTAGTCATCTGGAAGAAATGAATGAAAACAAATTTAATCAAGCTGCCTTGCCGATAATATTTCTGTATAACTTTGTTGGTTTTTATATGGAACGTGTGAATGTTACTTTTAAAGAAGAAAATAGTTCTGATAATGTATTGAAACTTAATTTCTGCTGTAGCCAATTTGAGGTCTTGGTAACTGATTCAAAACACGACCATTTAAGATATACATTTAAACCATATAGATTCTTGGTTATAGATTGATTAGGTTACGAATATGTACAATATAACAATTAGCAGCTGTTATGTATATTATTTATTACAGAGTCAGTTTAAAGTCGAGCTGCCTTATGCCCTTTGCTTCGAGCATGACTCGCCGGGCAGTCAATGGCCATAAATTTCCAATTACTCAGAGATTTCTTTAGTTATTTCTTTGAAATTGTATAGGGGCACACACACACACACGCGCACACACTTATAACGAGTGTATCAAAATAATGACGGAAGCCGTCAATGAAGCCCCCCAAAATACTTGCATGACTCTGAAATCAACAGCTACTCAGTTTTGTGGGTTGCAGGCTGTTTTACACTGGCAAAAAAATATTGACGTGGTTTAATAGGAAAGCAGTTTGTTTTCATTGGAGAGTGAAAGAAACTGTATAAGAAAGTTGTCTAATTTTTTAAAGCGTTGTGAGTTTTATGTCTGGGCTTACTGTTCAACAGAGTAAAGATTATTAAATTGCTTAGCCTATGTAATTTTGTCCAGTGTATCAATCGAACGATTCACACTATGTAAATTTCTTTTGTTATGTTATTACAGCAAATTTATAATTGGCGGATTTTTAAATGTATTTTGTATGTAAATTTCGTTGATGTTTAATGCGCACATTTTGAGTGAAATCTTTTTCTTTGCTTTGGTTTTTTTGAGTGTGCTTTATTAAATGCGTAATTTTGACAGTGTATGCGCTGTGTGCTGCTGTTCGCGTTTACTTTCTAACAGCACGCACGTATTTTTTATCAATTACCCCAAGCCGGCGTGTTCTACTTTCGGCCAGCGCAAAACTCTCTATGGGCAAATGCTGTGAGCCGTGTCTGGAATTCCTTTATTTGGAATAAGGCCAGTGGCTCAGACACACACAGCCACCGGCCGCTTAAGGATGTGGCACACCACACTCATATATAAATATATATATATATACATATAACTGCAAGTATATCCCATCTATAAGCAGATACAATAAATATTTATAAGCAACCAGTTGGAATCGCAATCGACTCACCTAGCGGCAGTTCTGATTTACAGGCGACACCAAATGCATGCAACGGCCTGCAACATTTAAACTTTCATAAATTAAGCTAGCCAGGTGTTGGGCGGCAGGAGTCGTTGGGGGGGAGGGTGCAACACAGACAGAGAGACGGAGAGACTGGCGCTGCCGTTGGCGTCGGCGAAATCGCAGAGCGAGACGGAAACGAGTTTTTGCTCTGGACAGAAGGGAGTGGGAGGGGGGCGATCCGGTACCCGGCACTGGACACCGGGCAGCAGCAGCTGCCACATCCGGAGGGGCAGGAGAGGGGGGTACCGGCTACGTTTATCAAATGCAACAAAACTATTAGAAATGTTGACGCTAACGGTTCGAAAATGCAGCACATAAAGAAATACAAAACGACAAAAGCGACAAGCGACAATAACAACAACAACAACAACAAAATGTGCACATAAAAAAGCGTTAAGCGAAATAAACAATTTGGTAAAAAACAAACGGCAAAACGAGCTGGGAAAATGGAAACAAAGCACAAAAAAACAACAGCCCAAAAAAAAAAAAAAATCGAGGTAGAAGAAAAAAAATAGGAAAACAAATAAGAAATAGCCATAGATCAATGCGGCCAAATGTAGCTGTAATGTGGCCTAGACCAAAAACGGGAAATGGGATAGAAATCATGAATTAATGCGTGAGATTAACTTTATTAATGACATCTTTGACAGTCGGCCCATTATAAAGTGGTACGGTTTGATTGTTTTTGATACCATTTAAGGTCTTTCATAGCTGTTCTCTAATGAAGTTAAATAGCTAGCTGAACAATTGAATCGGAGTTCATTTATAGATTGTATAATAGATCCAAGTATTACGATTTATTGCCCTATAAATGCCATATGCTAGTGGGAAGTTCAATCAATAAGAATTTTTGTTAAGTGCATTTACTCAAATTTGTATTAGATCTATGAGATTTACTATGGGAAAATGGAAGATTTTTGCGCAGTGATGATCTATTTTCTTGTAATTAGATATATATTACCATATTACATAGTAATATTCATTAACATTTTTGGATCATTTATGCTTAACCCATGAACTTTTTTTACGTGATCTTTACTCGAATATAAATTAGTTGGCGTTGTATAAGAAATGATCCCTGATAAAGTTATGCACATTTTTTACCTTTTAAATACAATATTCCCTTTTGTTAAATATTGGAGTTATTAAATCATGTTTACTGCAACTATTTGCTAATTTTTAAGTCCATTCAACTTAAGCGTCAGTTATGATAATCAGTTCATAGATAATTAACGACCTATAATTTTTAGATATATATTTTAATGGCATAACAGTACCTATTTTTTGGATTAATATTAGTTCAAATTATCATATTATAATTAGAGAGTGATCTGTCCTGAAGGTTCAAAAAGGGTTCGTATAGTTACGAGTATAAAATATACTGCGAATCGGCGATCGAACTTTTAAAACAAGTATAGCTACGTTTATGCTGATTACAATTGTTTTTTAAAGTATACAAATTTGAGATATATTCATTTGAAATTTGGGAACAACTTTATAAAAATCGGACCATTACATAAAATAGCTGCTAGACTATTCTCCCATACCTGCAAAAGGCAAAACTCTATCTTACTCAAAGCACTTGCGATTTTCGGCAACTGGAAAACTAGTATCTGAACAGATATTATCTGCCTTGTGGCTTTCCATCGATTAGATTGTTAAATAACAACTTTTTGAAGATACATTTTTGTGTAAATCGCAGTGTCTGGGCTAATTTCTTGACCGTTGCGTTTACGACATGATAATCAATATGCCCAGCAACTGTTTTTCTCTCGAATGTTTTTCAATTCAAATTTGTATTGCTGCAATTGCTGTAATCGTTTTTTTTTTTTTCGTACCGTTACAACGCGTTATTGCATACATATATATCAAATGAATTTTATCTCGCACATTTACAATGTTTCGCTTGATTAGCTGCTGTTGTAGTTGTTGTAGTTGTTGTTGCTTTGGGGTGTTGCAATTGGCAGTTGCAGCTAGGCTCTTGGCTCGCTCGTGCACTTTGCCATCGCCGCCAAATATGAAGACATTTTCCCAGGCAATAGTCGAAACCGAACCGAACGGTCAGCCAAATCATGTACGTCACTTTCTCCAATCAATTAAGCCCCATGTGCAGTGTGTACGTGTGTCTGTGTGTCTGTGTGTGTGTGAGTGTGTGTATTTGTGTGTGTGTGTGTGTGTGTGTGCCAGGGTAGCGATTTCAATCGCTGGCAGCCTCTGTAGACTAATTAATGCTATGAAATAACTTAATATTGAACAATAGTTAATGGCTTTTTAATAGTCAGGTTTTTACTTTAGTTTTTTTTTTTTTTCTTACTTTTTATCTCTCACGACTGACCCAATTGAGACAAGTAAAAATGCTTAAGATTTAAAGACGTAACTACGAGTTACCCTGTAAGCAGACATGCTCAATTAAATAATGTTGTTTACTACAAATTATACTCGGCAATTATCAGTTGTAGACACAAACTCGTTGGATGCTAATTAAATCACGTACTCAAAACAATCCTGACAAATTGTTGATTACCATCAAATTCAAAGAGAACAACATTTTTAGATGGTTTTATTTAATAACAATCATTTTGATACTTTGTGCAAATTGATATTAATTAAATCTAGATAGTATATTATTTATAAAAAAACGACTGGTTTGTACAAAAAAAAAAAAAAAAAAAAAAACGAGAATGTGGGGAGATATTCAGCACGCCGAAGATCTAATACCCTTGTAGACAGGTATGTGAGAGTATTAAGTCTTCCGATATTGATAAGATTTTGCATATAAATGGAGAGTATAGTGAAATTAATAAATGCCGAGTTTGTACACACAAAAACCTACTTTTTCTTCTCCTAATACTTCTATGCATGACAAAATTCGAATCTGTAAGGATATAAATACAAAAGTAGATATAGCACATACACACTAATAAATTTCCGATTAATATTATTACATATAGATATAATACAGTTTTTTTTCTACTATTCTTAGCACGTAAAAGACTTATATTAAGGTATTATACAAAAGTCCATCCATGAAAAAACAATTGCATTTTTACTTCGCGTTTCTTTATCTTCAGGATAAGCGACCATCATGTGCGTGTCTCTGCATTTGCCTTTCTATTAAGGCGAGACTCATTCATTTTTTATTATTAAACATTAAATTAATACAAAAAAAAACTATATATTTTGAAATAAGTGAAAAAACTTGATGGTCAGCTGGAAAATTTGCCTTTCGTGGTAGAAGAGAGGAGAAGACTTTTATTGCTGTGAGGAAATAAGTGAATTAGGTGTGGCTATGCCTCCCACTGCCTGCTGCTTACAGGGTATACAAACAGCTTTGGCTGCCAGGCCAAACTAAGGCGACTTGAGCTGCAGTGCGTGCGAGTATCTAAGAGATACTGAGATACTCAGACTCGCATTCGTATGCGTACTTGCATTTAATAAATGCACATTGCACACACACGCACACACGCACACGGACGTTCTAAGTTGTCTGTTGCAGTAACTGGCAGTCGGAGGCTTGCGCTAATTTATGGCACTAACTGGGTCACAACTGCTCTGCGGCGTTTCTAGAGCGAGAACACACACTAACTAATGATGTTGTCGGCCATAAAAGACTTGTGACTACGTATATATACACATACACATTTATACTATATGCCATGCATAATGTGCTTAACTTGGTTGTCAGTCAGTCAGTCAGTCAGTCGGTCGGCAGTCATTTAGCTGCCGAGTCCCTGACATGCTCTCGTTGCGCTCAACAAGTGCAACACAATAGAAGAGACCCCTGCATTAACAGATCCGTCTGGGCAGAGGAAGTAGGAGGTGCTGCAGCCACATCCCAGCAGATTACAGCCCCGGGAAATGCTGCTCAGTGATTCTAGGGCATTAAGTGCAAATGGTTTCTAGGAAGCACATACATATATATGGGAAAAGAAAAAAAAAAGTACTTTTGCACAGCGTGAGAACTTGCCGGTTGCTGATTAACACAAGCAGCAGCTGATGAGCTGATAGAAAGCTAGATATGATATATAATTTCAGCACGTTTTCTTTTTCATTTTATAAAGTTTGGCATATACTGAAATTCGAAACTGAATAATGTAGCTCAAATACTTCCTGAGATAACAGACTGAAACGCTTTGGAAGCGCTTCAAAAGTATGGAAATTTCGGATATCGTATGTTTAAGTTTTCTTGTAGTATTCTCAACTAATAAATACACCTGTTCTTTTTATACCCTGAACCCATTAAAGATGGGTAAAACAGGCAGAAGGAAGCATCTCCGAACCCACAAAGTATATATATTCTTGATCAGCATCAATAGCCGAGTCTATCTAGCCATGTCCGAGTGTCTGTCCGTCCGTCCGTATGTATGAACGCAAGGATTTCAGAACCTGTAAGAGCTAGAGACTTGAAAATTTAGCTGTAGGTTCTCCTAGTTCCTACGCAGATCGAGTTTGTTTCCGATAATCGATAACTTAATCCGTTTCCAAGTAATCGATAAGAATCGATATCGACATCCTGTTTTTTGAGCAAATTGGGTAAATAATTAGAGCTAGAGTCACCAAACATGATATGTTGCTTCTAGAATATTATATATATGTCAAGTATCTTTCATTTTATACCTATCGCCACCTCCCCGCTACCACCTCAAAGAGGGTTCAGGGTATTCCCTAGTCGGAAGCTCCCGACTAGAACCTCTTACTTGTTTTGTCTTACCTCAATGGGTACTTCCTATATACGACTATATACTGCACGTACATATATATGACTATATATTGCACATGGAGAGAATCAAAAAAAAATTCAGCTTTTGTTCATGCTGGACTTTTGCTTAGCAGAGAGATCCTTGGGTATGCCGAAGGTTCTCTTTGCGGTTAAAATATATGACTTTTTAGTATTTAATAAAAGCAGAACAAAGCGCTCGTGCGTTTCATTCTTAGTCACACTTGAAGATAGCTAAAATAAATGTAATTACACCACAATTATAACAAGTATATTTAACCGCTTTTTGTTTATAAACATTTATGAAGCAACTGATGACTAGCTTTAATAAATGATTCACACTTTTGCAGTTTAAGCCAATTAAAGCCATGGATATATGCTATACTATGATATTACAATTGAATGGAATACAAAATTTCAAATTTCTCATGGACAGTGACTAATGAGTGCGCATAAAAAGTCATTAAACTGGCCAATTTCAATGACCATATAACTTTTATAGTCTCTGTGTGTGTGTGTGTGTGTGTGTGTGTGTGTGTGTGTAGGCACTCTCGTTATGTGCTCGACACATGAAATATGATGGTATTTATATAAAACTATGGGGTGTCTCGTCTGCTATAAGCAACCCACTGAGCGCAGATTTCCAAATTGTGGCCCCAAGGCTGATACAATTCCGGTTCCATTGCGGCGCTACTGGCTGCTAATCTCTCGAGCTGTGTCGTATCAATCTGCGCCTCAGTTGACAGAGCCAAGACCCGCGACTCGAGACCTGAGACACGAGACACGAGACCCGAGACCCGAGACGAGGCACTTGCCAGTCGCCAGTCGCTGGTCGCAGCTCGCGAAATCTGATCTGATTGTCTTGACTGACTCACAATGTGGATTTGTTTACATATGTTGAACCTTTTTCGAGAGATTCCACCCCCTACCCCCTCACCAACACTCTACACTCTGCTGACTCACAAAAAAGTTGCCACTGTTCGGGCTGGGTTGGTTGGTTGGTTGCATGCACCGCAATTAGTCTAAATGTAGCTGCATATTAGTCAACTCGGGCAAACGCTTTCATTGCGTTTATTTTTAGTTGTGTCCGCAACCCGCCCAACCAACATTTCAGACGACTCTCTCATTACAGACATACCTCGTAATTGCGCAGCTTTCAACTTCCGGTCACATAACAGGTGCAGCCACAAATCGTTTGAATTGAACGCTGGCAAGCCAAAGACCGAATTTTGAATGCCCTTGCTTTTCATATGAAAAAGAAAACTTTAAAAGGCTTCAAATGTGAGCTTATATCTTTCTATGAACTTAACGTAAAGTAGTTAATTGTATATTGTTAAACTTAAAGGAATACCTGAAAACCTTAATATAAGCCAGCTTTAACTCAGTTCACAGACTATTTATGGGAACCTAGGAACTATTATTTATAACTTATAGCAAATTTTAGCTAAATACAACTATAATAATAGCTGGAACCCTACTTCGAACCGCTCTGAACGCCAGATCAAAACCACTTTTCATATGAAAATGCAACCTCGTTAGTTTATTCTTAAAATATATTGATAGAAAAGAACTACGAAACGCTCGCTTTCTATAAAAGCATTGCATATGGCAAATGAAGAGACAAAAAAATTGTTAAATAAAAGCGAAATCGTTTGGCGTTCATGTAAATTTTCTACTTTGACATTTTGTGCAGAATTTCGCTGGGGCTCTAAGCGCTCCGAGCCATAAAACCTAACCTAATGTCATTTAACGACGCCGACGTCGACGTCGCCGTCGCTGTCGACATTTGCCGCGGCTTTTGCCAAGCGCACAGGTACACACAAAACTTTTTAATGGAAGTGAAAGTTTTTTGCGCGAAGCCAGTGTCTAAAAAAAAAAGAGCATAAAATAAAAAAACAAAAAACCAAATAAAATTTGGCCAACACACATGCTGCATATTTAAATAGTTTTTTATTTGCATTTTTGTTTTTTATTAGAGCTCTTAGCGCCAGCAGGCCGAAAATATTCCGAAATAAACAATAAATTAAGTGTACAATAAAATCGCACATTAACAAATATGCGAAACAGCTGCTGGAAAGCGCGAGCCACATATATTTTCAGAAGCAAACGTCAGCGCTTTTTTAATTTCATATAATTTAATTATTATTCAATATGCTGTGTGCGCGCATATAAATTGTTAAATAACGAACAAGATCTCCACGAGCCAAGAGAACGCGCCGCAATTGATAAACAAATGCGAATATTGGAATGAATGAAAGCTGAAATGTGCCTTATGGTTGAATAAAATGCGTTATTTATTGGGGCCTAGCATACTCTAGATATATGCTTAAATATTCCAACAATTCAGACGAGAAATTTCAGTTTCTTTTGTTTTTTTTTTATTTGCCATTTATTTGTTTTTGTGGCATTTCTTGGGGTCTATGTTTAGAAATCTATCAATGCGAACTATATACAGGAATTTCCAAAAATAGATCTGTTGACTTTTGTACCAAGAGAATAACACTTTACAGATTGAATAGGATAAGATTGGTCGTTAAGTTTGTGGAAAGGGTGCGTAGGGACATCTCAGCTAGGAACCTGTTTCTAAGCTATAAATCAGTTTCAAAGCGACTTGTTTACATCAGGATTTGAACAGGTTGATAAACTGGTGAAACGGCATGTTTGTTTTTTAAGTCAAGTCTGTAAAAAGTGGTTTGAAGTGGTTTTTCTCTAAACGATCCTAAACAAAAAGGAAGTCTCTGACCTCTGTCAACCTGCTGCTGGGTTGTGAACAGGTTAAACAATTAGCGAGAAGCCGTTTTCTAAGTCCCAATACACATTCATAGTGTGAAAGGGTTCTAGAACATATTTCAGATAAGTTTTTAGCTATGATCCCAAAAGAAAATTTGCTTGTGCACCTGCAAACAAGTAAGAGGTTCTAGTCGAGAGCTCCCGACTAGGGAACACCCTGAACCCTCTTTGAGGTGGTAGCGGGGAGGTGGCGATAGGTATAAAATGAAAGATACTTCAAGTATATATATTATTCTAGAAGCAACATATCATGTTTGGTGACTCTAGCTCTAATTATTTACCCAATTTGCTCAAAAAACAGGATGTCGATATCGATTTTTATCGATTGCTTGGAAACGGAGTAAGTTATCGATTATCGGAAACAAACTCGATCTGCGCAGGCACTAGAAGCACCTACATCTAAATTTGAGCTCTCTAGCTCTTATAGGTTCTGAGATCCTTGCGTTCATACATACGGACAGACGGACGGACGGACGGACAGACAGACGGACATGGCTAGATCGACTCGGCTATTGATGCTGATCAAGAAGATATATACTTTATGGGGTCGGAGATGCTTCGTTCTGCCTGTTACATTAATTTGCATTTTGCACAAATATAATATACCCTTTTTACCCATTTTTAATTGGTTCAGGGTATAAAAAACCGGTTTTGAACTGGTTGAAAATTTACTAAAACTGTAGGTGCGCAAATAATGAAATGTTCTGACATGATTTATGTGCATTTGTTTAGCCCTTTGATGCAAAAAGTTGCTATACATTCCCAATTGTGTAATTATTAAATTACCATTGAAAATATTATCATATCCAATGCTGTATTCAATATCAAAGCCATATCTGTGATTCATATGCAAATCTATAGATAAATGTTGATTTCGTTATCGGAAAAAAAGGCTAGATTGTGTGTCACATGGCTGAGTCACGGTGAAAACCTGCACTGAATGCCAAAAATGTAGCTCAACAGGCAACATATACTTGCAGAGATAGAGATAGGTATAGACAGATGTCTAAGCAAGTACTTAGTCAGCATACAAATCAAACACGCTGATAAATGTAGACTTTATAGTTTTACAAACATTTAAATAATACGTGATTGAATAAAGTCTACAGATAATGCATTTCGAAATTCTTATCAATGATCACTGGCGAAATTAGTGAAACTAGTTTAAAAGCGAATCTTATGTTAAATAAGCGACCTTTTATGGTTGCCTAATAAGGTTGCATAAATATCTAATAATAGTACAAAAATGACTCAATATTGAGAAAACTTTGATGATGGTTTATACATTGATAAGGAATGTCATCTAAAAATGGAAAAATGAAACATACATAATTAACTAATTCATCATATCATATGAGATATAATTCAAATGAAAGCAAAGATTCCAAAAAACAGGCTGGTAATAAAAAAAGTAATACACAACACCCATCCCATCCGCACCGAAGAACATAGCCAACATGCAGACCGACTGGGCAACCACGTCATCCACCTTGCAATAAATTCCTTAACCCTTTCCAACTTTAATTTCCAAAAAAAAAAAAAATTTTACTTCTTTTTTTACTTATTATTATAAAATTATTTAAAAAAAAAAAAAATATCAATATTGAAGATATACAAAAGTTATTTAAAAACTCATTTCTTAAATGGAAGTCTTGCTAAAAGTATATTTATATACAAAAGACAGTTCGAATGTTATCATTTACCCCGCTTTTGGGGAACTTTTGATGCTCATTGACTCTTTTTTTTTTTTTTTTTGAAAATGTTGTCTAATTTTACTCAACTACTTCAAATTGCTGCATTTAGTTTCTAAGGCGCAGTTCGTCAAATACAATAATCGTCAGTTCCATCATCAACATCAACATTATGTTGTTGGTTTTTGTTTCATATGACTGCTGACAACAAAAACAACAACAACAACAACAGGAGCAGCAGCAGCAGCAGCAAATATAAACAACAACAAGCAGCGGTTGTCAGTTTCAATTAAAATCAATTGAGCTCAATTATTTGATACGCAGATGAAATAAAAAACCCGCGCGCCACAAGTTTCTGTTTTCATACGACGTTTGTGTGTGTATGTGTGTGTGGGTTTGGCTGGTATGTGGCCCTCGAAAATGTTAAGAATATGTGGGCGTGGCTAGCAAGAATTTACATGCTGTAAATAATAAACAATATGCGAAAGCCAAATGCGAGGCACAGGTGTAAACAGCAAAAACAACAACAACAACACCAACAACAGCAAAAACAACAAAAGCAACTACAAACATGGCAACAAGACAAGAGCGACAAAAAACGGGTGTAAAATCATTTTTTTGCACTTGCTTCACATATACCCCGTAAATGGCATCAATTGGGAGTATGCTGGGACAAATGCAAGATGATAGCGAGCTAAATAAGCAGATAATTAATATTGTGGGTCGCAGTACAGTAGACCCTCACTAAAAAGAAATAATTCGAAATTTTAGGCGATACGTTTATATTTTAGACGATATTGATTAATTATGTATAAAAATATGTATATTTTCATGTCAAGTACAAAATTTAAGCGTTAAAATGAATGCTCGTAAATAAGAACCCTTCGTTTGTAGATTCTAATTTGCCAAAGTAAATCAGATTTCTGCAAGCTCGATTTTTCCCATTTGTTTTTACTCTTCACTTCTTTGGCCACAGCATTGCTGGGTATGTGCTAGTCGTGCATGGTCACGCTCACAACGCTTACTTGTTTTGACTGTAGTTTTTTGCCGCAGTTGTTGTTTTTTTCTGTTTAATAAGCCACAAGAAAACAGATGTTACCAACAGCAGCAGCCAGTTGGTCAGTTGTGGCTTGAGGCAAGGGTTCAAAAAAGAAGCGAACTGCTTGTTCGATGCCAGACAAAAGACAACAACAACAGCAACAACACCAATAACAGTAGGTGTAAAGGGTGTAGGTGTACGACCGTGGCTGTGTGTGTGTGTGTGCGTGTGTGTGTGTTTGAGCGGATGTTTGAGTTGAGTGCACAGCTACCGAGGCGCAACGAAATTAATCGAACTCTATGCGCACGTTATGCTCTAAACACGAGCCACACACATACGCATGCATATGCACATATATATATATACATATATATAAAATGTATACATATATGTTTATTAGTTGCATCTGTAGTTATCTGGCAACTTGACACGTTTCGGTCTGAGGCAGTTTTCATCGCATTGGCAGCTATGAAATGTGCCATAATCGTGCGCAGTCGCAGCGCGAATCTTTGGCTTTAAAACGTGAGGCACATAATAATAACAGTACTCGTTACACGCTATATCGCATATAACACATATAACACTAATACAGATGCACAACACAATGAGAAAGCTTGCCCAAAAAAACTTTTATATATGTAAATAGTAAAAAGAAAAAAATCTTTGACTGCACAATTAGAAATCAGCGGAACAAAATTTAAACATTGACGAACTACAGATGCTCTTTGGGCGCAAATTTAAAATATATTTAGATGTGCGAATATTATGGGCATATACTCTACATTGATTGTGCATTCAAATTCGTCTGAGTAGAGTAATAAATTATAACATAGCGAACGCAAAAGAAACGATCTTGAACTGATTTTGTTGTTTACTTACGAAATAAAAATGTATGCATGTACAGTCTTCAGGGTTAAAGCAGATCTTGCAAGTAGGGGTTGCTTGGGAAGCAAAGAAAACGTGATTAATGCAGCCTATGCATCTTGTTAAATCAAATGGGAAATAAAAATATCCCTTCAAAGGTAATTTTAAAACAAATATCCCTAGTTCACTAGATCCGTTTTATTTTGCATATGTCTTTGCAGTGTATAAAAAAGTAAATGCTGAGATAACGACCAAAAATGAAAGGCCGTTGCGACAGGAGTTGGATTTTTTTGTTTTTTTTTTTTTTTTTTAAATTTTATTTTTTTGGGAAAGTAACGTCGCGACTGGCAGCGCAGCGGCAAAGGCGGCGCACTTCCAGACGTAGGCGATGGGCAGACGAAGACAGCGATAGGCGCAACTGGAATTGCTGGCGAGTTCAATGTCAACGGCGTGGGCACACACGTTTTTTTTTTCTTTATTTTTTTGTAATTTTTTTATTACCACTTCCGCGCCGTTGTGTAAAGGAAGCCCACAACTAAAGTACGGCCACACCTAAGCCAAAGCCTCGAAAAACAAGTAAAAGCAAAAAACAAAAACAAAAAGTGGCATGAACAGGCAAAAGGAGAAGGAGCAAGCAGTCGGGCGGCATTTACAGCGCGAAATGGGGTGGAATGTGTTAAACAGATAGAAAGACAGACAGAAAGGGGCAGAGTGAGGGGCAGACAGACAAGCAGGCAGCAGGCAGCAGGCATATGGTGGAGTTGTCTCAGGTGTGAGTGTGTTGGGTGTAAGTGTGACCAGCAGGGTGACATAAATGTAGTGTAAAAGCAACAAAATAATATACGTACACATATGCATATACATATATACACATGTATTTGCCCTTTTACATACCAGCAACAACAAAAACAAAAACAAAAGCAAAAGGCAAAATGCGTACATTATGCGAGCGGCGATCCATGCGTGGGAATAGGAAGCACACAGAGTAAGAGTGAGAGCGAGAGGCGACAATAACGTATGACGAAACCACACAGCAGATGCGGGAGGCGGTGAAAGATGTTGACCCCCCTTAAAATGGGGCGTTGTTGTAATGCTGTTGTAATAACTGTAAGCTACGGTTTTTTTTATTTTTTTTTTTGCCGTATTTGACACACAATTCGCGCTGATGGGAAAACGATAAAACAATAACACAATTAAAAAAGACAGCGTTTTGAAATGCTTGAGAAACAGAAACAAGCGTCTATTATTTATTATGCCTTAACAATACACATACACTGACACACATTTTTAAATAGAAGAAGAGATACTTTTCTGCTGCTGCGGCCGCTGTTCGTTCGCAGCATATCTTTTTTCTTTTGCTTTTCACACACTCGCACACATACATGCACATGCACAGCGGCCAAGCGCACAGCCACACACATACATACGCACACACATACAGGCAGACATGCGAGTTTTGCTGGACAGCAGGCAACTGCTTATTTAATACATTTACCAAACAATAAACACACCTTAATTGCACATTGAAGCACTTGCATGTAATTGTAATTATATTACAACATTTCAAGAAGTTTTCACTAGCAAATTTGCAGGGTTTTTGATTGGAAACGCGACAACAAAAATTGCGGCGCACGCACAAACGACCACCGAACCGACAACGACGAACTAAAAAGTACTACTGAACACGGTGTGACCAACGCAGACCGAACGATACCTAAAAGTAGTATTGTACAACAGAGTCGCTGCTGCGCTTTGATTGGCTTGCATGTGATACCAATTTAGTCATTTTGCTGTAACCGCATGCGGTCACACTAGTAAATCGCATATGTAAACAAAAATTCAACCGCATAAAATGAATCCGCTAACGAATATGCGAAATGTGCTTAAATTAAGCGAACTCGAGCTTAAAAATCCCAGTGCCAAGAGCTGGCATGATATGTACCGCGACTCTGCATGGATATTCGTAGCCGGCTTTCCATACACACTCTCCGAAGGTGACATCATCTGCTTATTCTCCCAGTATGGCGAAATTGTAAACATAAATCTGGTGCGAGACAGCAAAACGGGCAAATCGAAAGGATTTTGTTTCTTATGCTACGAGGATCAGCGCTCCACGGTGCTGGCCGTGGACAATTTGAATGGCATCAAAATCATCGATCGTACACTGCGCGTCGATCATGTGGCAGACTACAAGCCTCCCAAGGACAACGACAAGCTGGACGAGGAGACGCTGCGCCTTTACATGGAAGGATGTGCGCCGCAGCCTGTGACTAAGCCAAATTCTGCTCCAACTGAGCCCGAATTAAGTAAATCCCATAACATAAAGCAGGAAAAAACCAAGCGCAGCAAGAGCTCCAAGGAGAAAAAGCACAAAAAGCGCCGCAATAGCTCCGATTAGTCTTAAAATTATAAATAAAGATTGTTACATACTACCCTTACCTAAGTATGACTTATAATTTGTCATAAAGTATGTCAGGCCTAGAGGAAGGCATTTACTATATCAGGCGACATTAAAAACTATAAACCAAAGGCTATTATTTCCATATCTATCTATAAGAATGTTTTTTAACTTTGAAACTATCCTGAGAAAACTTGATAAATATTTATTATCTTGGTGCCTCAGCAAATGTCAGAGTCGGTGGGATTTGATCAGCGTATTATATAGCTACCACAGGAAAAATCTGTCGAAAACAATGCTAATGTATAAATAACTTTTTTTCTCTATGTCTAACAGATAAGGAAAAAGTTTTTGTATGTTTTTAAAGATAACTCAATCCAAACCTGCAGGCGCATTTAATCTTTTCACTTGCTTACAAAAAAATATATTTTTTTTAAGAACTTAGATTATAAACATTCGAATAATTATAGAATTTGGTGTACCTTTTATGGGAACACAAAGAACATAATACATGGAAATAAATATATAAGGTTATTTTTTTAAGCGCCCTTTAATCGCTATTTTGGCCATGTTCGCTGGCGCTCTCAAAGTACGGCTCATCCTTGTCAGAATCCTCGGAGCTGGAGTCAAGGCCCTCCGCTTCGCGCAGTATGCGACGTTTGTAACGTTCGTAGGCACTGCCCTGACGATCCACATTATAGAAATCAACATCATCCACGAAACCATCTGCCTCTGTGTCTACGGTGTGCACATACGGATCCTGATATTTATTGTAATCCTCTGCATCGCTGGAGCCGCCGCTGGCAAACTCATCCTCATCATCATCTGCAAACAGGCGGCAATAAATTCGAGGCTTAACAAAATTTTAAAGGGGTCGGGGGGGAGTGGCACCTACCAAACATGAATTTATTCATCTGCTGGCAGAGCTCCTCGTCGGAGCCCACGGCGCCAGCATCGTCATCATCAGGATATTCATTGGTATAATAGTTCTCCTGATTTGAGTCCTCCGAGTCATAGTCCTCATCATCATTGTAGCAATCCTCAAAGAAGACCTCATCCACGGGACGAAGACTATGAAAGTGAACAGATTTTGTGATTGATTAATGCGTAATTAAAGTTTTAACTATTTGCGCTAGCTGAAGGAGTTACTGGTTTTATAAAACGCAACACCTAAATCGGAAAATACGTGGAAAAGATCTATGTGCCAATTTTTTCTTCTTTTTTTGGTCATTCGATCGACCTCAGACTCATTTCTGAAGGCGATATAGAAACTCGAAGTGAAATCCCCTTCCCTGATTGCACTTAAATATCCCGAAAGCGGAATTAGGAAGAAAAACACATGGACCGTGCAAAGCCGGGTAACACCTACTAGTTATATACATCAATATTTATTTGAATTGGGCGCTAAACTAAAACTAAGCACTTAATTAGACTTTAGCACAAGATTTGTGGAATGACTTAAATCGAAGAAAGAAACTTAAAAAACTGGCAACTGGCAACAAATGGGACAGGCAAAAGAAAGCCTAAAAAACAATTCGAATACAAAGTATATATAACTAATGTGTGTGTGTGTGTGTGTGTGGCAAGGTGCAAAAAGCGAAAATATAAAACTAATAGCTAATTAAGTTGATTTGGTTTGTTTTGAGGAGCTGACTGCGACCCGTGCTTGAACTGTGATGCGTGCGGGTGGGGGTTGTGTATGTGGGGGGGTTGGGCGTGGCAGCGTCTTATCACATCGTCGTGGTTGTTGCTGTAGTAGTAGTTGTTGTTGTTGTAGCTGTGTTACCAGTAGCAGTTGTTGTAGTAATTAAACGGATAATACAACCTTATATAGAGAATCAGACGAATTACAATAACAAATTATTTATAGTCAAGTTTCTTTATGCTTATAGAAATTAAATCTAGATGATGTTTTATAAGGGGACCAAACAAATGAGCAACATTTACTTAAGCACACACACATAATTCAATTACAATTCGACTAGCCCCAAAGAATGTGATGTTTTTACACATAGAAATTTGTAATGTGCAACAATGGTTGTTCTTCAATGTTTAGGACGAACCTTAAATAGTTGTCATCCAACATATCAACATATTGCGCCTGCAGCTCATTCTCCGGCACATACAAATCGTACACATAGCCAATGTCCGAATCGGCGGGCCGCTGCTGCCTTTGTGCCGTCTCCGGCGACAGCTGCTCCTCCTCCTCTTCACGCTGTGGATGCTGCGACTCAATGTCGACAATCGTTATTTGCCTGCGCTCAGCCGTGCTTTGCTCTTGGCTTCTGCTGCCGCTTGCCGCCTCCTCATCCTGCTCCAGCTCATCGTGGAGCGTGGTGCGCAAACAGTTGACCACTCGATATCGTTGCTCGCGCGCACTTTGCTGCGCCTCTTCGCGGCGTTTGTCGCGCCGCTGGGCGCTCGCAATAGCCGGATCTATTGTTTGACGAACCAGCTCCTTGGCCGTTGCCTTGTTTAGACGCGCTGCCGCAAACTGCTTCGTTGCGCTGTCATCCTAAAAAATTGTATAACCATTAGCTTCAGCACAATGAATGCTTTTTTAACAAACAGCTCGCCTTTTTAATCTTTGGCAGGACATATTGAAACCCTTCGGTGTTCGCTCAAGGCCACTTTCATTGAGTGTTTGCCGCCTGACTCACCTGTTTTTCCAGCGTGCCGGCAAATTTTAGCAGCACCTGGTTCAGCTCCTCTTTGTTTTCAACGTTTGGCGTCGCTGCCGCGGGCGCATTTTCATCGTTTAGCAAGCGTCGGCGTTTGCCATTCAATACAAATGCCGTGTGCGGCTCTTCATCAATGCGGCGCTTAATGCGCACTACAGCTGGCATATTTTTAGCTTATTTAATTGCTTTATTGTTGCTTTTCCGCTGGAATTTATTAACAAAATATGACGCTTGCGCCACAAAATAAAAATGTGCTACTAACAGTGTGAACGTAGGCAGCCGACAATAAAATGCTACAAAAAAATACCAGATTGGTGGCACAGCATGCTGACAGAATCTGGTACAAAAACGATACCGATACATTGCACAGAAATTATTTTGTGATCGCGAGTAAGCATAGGCGCCAAAATTATGCGTCGTGTGAAGAAAATTTTCATTTATATTAAAAAAATGTGTTATATCGCGAGTTAAAAAGTGCATGAAATTACGACTTAATTAAAACGGAAGTGCGGAGTGAATGTAAAAGCCTAAAGTGTATGCTGGCTGCTGAGCGGTTAAGTGAAAAGAATGTCGCAACATGTCCCGTTAGCTTTGCGTACTCTGCAAGTGCCCGAGTTATAGGCGAATATTGTTAGCGTACTGTCTCGCTCTGTGCTCTGTCTTTTATGCTACGTCGAGCTATCTTTTTATTTATATAAGCTAAAGGTGCAATTCTAAATAAAAAATTAGTTTGAAAAAAAACGTAGCTGAAAATCAGAACATGTGAAACTGTTAGCTTCGAACTGTTAGTTAACAGTGGTGCGCTCTGAGCACGCTAACATTGCGCTCCCAGAAAGTATGCAAAGCCTAACACGAAAAAAGGGAATGTTAAATAGTCGGTTTGTGTACGCGCCGGGGTTCAGTTGTGTCTTCGCTGGGTGACGCGCGCGCGCGTTGAATATGTTTTGCAAAATGTACCGTTAGCATTTACGTGCGCCGGCAGCCGCAGCAGCAGCAGCAAACAAAGTTAAAACGTGTCGCAAGTGCCAAAGCTGTTTGTCTCGCCATCTCACTCTTTCTCCCCACACAAGTGCAATAATTTAAAGTGCGCTCAAAAAATTTAAAGCACGCCAGCATCACCCTGTGCGTGGGTTGTCCCCCGTATGCGAGTGTGTGTGCGTGTGCGCTTGTCGCTTGCCGCATTGTCTCGAATTCGCGCGCGCAATTTGGCTGTCTGTGTATTGTTTGTGTTATGTGAGTGTTTGTGTGTGTGCGTGTGCTTACTGCAATTTGCGCCCAAATGATTTACCGTTTGATTGCTATCAACGCTTGCCGCAATTATGTTTTAATTGCCGCTAAATGGTTTACACACAACGGGATTAGCTGCAGCCCTTACGACAGGTGAGTGTGTATGCAACTCCTAACCCCAGCGCACCTGTGCAGCATCTTAAAAGTAAATTGAATTCGCCGTGTGGCATGAACTAATCCCGCATGCACAACGGCCTACAGACTATAAAAATATTTACGAGTAAATATGTATTACAAGGGAGCCCACAGCTTTCCCAGCTCAACATAGCATATGTTTGGGCGCACTTTTCTAATACCCTGTTACCCATTTAAACTGTGTAAAACAGACAGGGTATATTTATGCAACAGGCAGTGAGAGGCATTTCTGAACCCTTATATATTCTTGATCTGGATTACAAACTGAGTCGATTTACGCCTAGTTTGTCTTGGACAGATTTACTTTCTGTGGACTTAGGGTAAAATGTGTGCTATTGTGTTATGTATATGTGTACAGGGCATCTGCTAGTTGGACATTCTTGACGAGAGGACTCTTCCTTGCTTATGATCAGTGGCGTGGCGGCGGCGCGGGGTGTCAAAAAATTTGCCAGCGCATGAATCATTTCGCCTACTCGCCGTCGCCCCCTATGCGTAATATGAGACGCGTCTGTAGTACGTGCATATGTGTGAGTGTGTGTGTGTGTGTGTGTACGTTCGTGGGGTATTTGGCCTGACGCATGGTGTGGATACACTGGATGCGTTTGGCATAATAATGAAATAATAATGTCGCCTTTTGTTGTGAGGTGTCTCTCATCCGTTGTGGCAATAAATTAATGGGCCTGCCACATAAAAAGCACCCCAACCGCAGGTCCTTTTTTTGTTTGATTACAGCCTCACATGACTTCCGCGTACCCGTTATGAGACTGGAAGAGTCAAGGATGGTGAAGGAGGCGACGGGTTGTCAGCTTTGTCAGCTGTTTGGCGCAGCAGCCGCTAAGCCCAAAAGATTAACATAAATATTCTGGTTCACGCTGTTCCCTCCACATAAAATGATGAGCAAAAGATCTGCTGATAAAATGCTAATCATAGAAACAATGTTGCCGCGACAACAACGGCAGCTACTACCTACAAGGATATGCCACACGCACCGGCTGTGACCGTGCCCTTAACATTTCCTTCTTTTCTTTTTTTTCGGTGGTGGCAAAAACTCCTTGAGAAACTTAGACAAGTTGGAGAATTTCTGCAGAGGTAATCACCACTTCGTCATACAGTTTGCAATGCCATCTGGATGGGAAGTCAGAAAGTGTTTATAATGTAATATAACATAGTTAAAAAAATAACGAACGAACAGCTTAAACACCAACAAAATATATACTCTATAAACATGAATTTAAATGCCAATTCTCATGTCTGAAAATTTATTTTTCAAGTTCTAATTTTAGAGTCAAGAAATCTTTTAAAAAATCCAACAAAATTACAATAATATTTATTTTTTGTCAATATTTGGGTTAGTGTATCTAAGTTTCGATTAAGTGAAGTATAATTTCACAGATTTTTTCTTTGTAGCTCTACTTTGTAACATTTTTGATTAGCTCAAAGTTTGTGCTGGCTTCAGGGGAGGCTGTGTGTGTGTGTGCGTGTGTGTGTGTACAATGGGGCTGGGGTTGGTTTAATTTTTGTTTAAACTTGACAGAAAACACCTCAGGCGTCCGCTCGGGTCGAGTGTCTCTTTGTGGTTTTGACAGGCTTTGTTTCTTGGGGGGCGTTTGGGCTACTTAACCGATAAATTTGGCTTGCCAGCAGCAGCCGCAGCCGCAGCCGCAGCCTTGTTAGCAGCATCATGTATCCTTGTTAATTTGTCTAAGGGATGCTTTTGCTTGTACCTGTTTGTTGCCCTCTCATGTTCATAAATCATTTTAATGCATTTTGTTGAGACAAGTTGTCTCTCGCTCAGTTTATTTGCTTTCTGCTGGTCATTTTAATAACAAATTCATCATCATCATCGTCGTCATAAGCGAGAATAATGACAGACAACAGGAGAACTGGACACTAGCAGGCAGATTGTGGAATGAACATCTTGGGCTACTTAATAATATTATTTTTGAGAGGTCGACCATGACGTGGGACGACTTGTTTGACGCAAGAATAAACCCAAGAAAATCATAATTTGCGTCCGTCTTAGTTTTTTCTACATGCTGAAGATGTTCACGTCGATTAATTCTAACTTTTCTGTCTCTTGTCTAACTGTATGCCAAGTTGAAAGTTCAAGATCTTCAATGCCTATATAACATGGAGTTAGTCATATTCCTATTAACAATTTTTGACATTAAAAGCATTTTTAAGGAAATATTAAAGTTTAAAGTGCTTTCCATTTGCTCAACACGCAATTGGGCTCATGTTTTATTTAACGCAGACACAGAGCCGAGCTGAATTGAGTTGAGTTTGAGCAGAAAGTTCAGCTAAGCGTTTTGCTGCTATGGATTTATGCGTCTTTTGATAACTAATTCCCTTTGGGCGACTGTCAACATGGAGATAAACTGCTAGGCAACTCCAGAGTCCGGCTAAAGCACATGTGAAAAAGAACTGGCGAATTTTCCAAAGGGAAAAACTTAAAGCTGAATTCTTTCACTCTGCCGTTTGCTCAATAACTCTGCATGACTGGCAGAATGACAGACTGACTGGCCGACTGGTTGACTGCCTGATTGCCAGACTGACACTCATATTAATTTGCTGTTAAATGGCAGCCCTAACGGCATTTTCGGGAGTTAAAGCCTGGCCGAATGTGCAGAAAAAATGGCCGAAAACAATTTGAGGCAATCAGCTGCCGCGTACGTGACACGAGCTCCCTGTTGGCACTCAGTTGCCAGCTGGCCAACTATTGATAAGCGAGGAAAAACTTGGGGAAAACTTTGAGCAAAAACTGAAGGAAAATGTAGTGCAAAATGCAAACAGCTGCTGCCCTTTGGCCCATGTCAATGACCTCTTCGCTAACGCGTGCACGTGAGCCAAGTGTAGCGGCAAATGAGCTAATTTACTTGAATTTCTGCTGCAGCTCCTTGGCAACCCACACCGGGCGACCCACACGTGTCCAGCAAAAAGTCAAGAAATTCAATTGTGTACATAAATCATGCCAGACGGCAGATGAACACGCAATCAGCTGTTTGTCACAGCGCAGGTTCCAAATGGAAGTGCTAGTTGAAATCCAAATTGGAAGGGGTCTGTGGAGCATGTCAATCAGGCCACAAGAACAGCGCGTGGGCAGCCAAGGGTTGAGCACGCTTTAAGCCCCAGCCATAACAGCATGTTTGGTGCAATATGGGTACTTGCAGAGAGTAGACAGCCAGACAGATACCCTCTGTCGGGGTAAACATTTTGTGTCCATAGAAAATGCCAAACATACTTTATTGAAATATATTTAGACATATATAATATATTATTATTATTATTCTTATTATTATTATCATTATCATTATTATCATTATTTTTATTATCATTATGATCATTATTATTATTATTATTATTATTATTATTATTATTATTATTATTATTATTATTATTATTATTATTATTATTATTATTATTATTATTATTATTATTATTATTATTATTATTATTATTATTATTATTATTATTATCATTATTATTATTATTATTATTATTATTATTATTATTATTATTATTATTATTATTATTATTATTATTATTATTATTATTATTATTATTATTATTATTATTATTATTATTATTATTATTATTATTATTATCATTATCATTATCATTATCATTATCATTATCATTATCATTATCATTATCATGATCATGATCATTATCATTATCATTATTATTATTATTATTATTATTGTTATTATTATTACATTATTATCATTATCATTATTATCATTATTGTTATTATTATTATTATTATTATTATTATTATTATTATTATTATTATTATTATTATTATTATTATTATTATTATTATTATTATTATTATTATTATTATTATTATTATTATTATTATTATTATTATTATTATTATTATTATTATTATTATTATTATTATTATTATTATTATTATTATTATTATTATTATTATTATTATTATTATTATTATTATTGAAATATGATAAACATTTTTGACTACGTTTTCTCTATTATCTCTATTATATAGAGAATATTATTATAAGAGAATAAAATATAACTTGGTTTTAGAAAACTTAGTACATTTAGAGGTTTTCTAGAACGCCGCTCCATTCTTAGACTTTTCAAGTCTGTATAGATCCAAATGAAACTCATTGTTGGACTTCAAACTGAAACCATATTTTTCGCAGCATTCACAAAAGCAACCAGTTGAATTTTGGTGATCAACTAAATGGTTCTCAATTTTTATTCATTTTGAATACGTTTTAATCAATATTTCCAACCTAATATATCTGCAAATATGTCAAACCTCTTGATTAGCTTTCTCCATAGGGTATAAAACTGAAAGCGTAGAGGATTTATCGATGGCTTCGATGTAGGCGATAATTTATTTAACAATGTGTGGGCTACCAGCCTCGGGGCCAGGGGCTTGCCCTTGGCTGGTCCGGGCCATTGAGATGTAAACGGTTGCAGAAATACGTTGAAGTTGGCGCTGGGCACATTGTTGGCCCCGGGGCTAGAACAAAGAAGAGAAACGTTTTTATCTGCCGCAGCATCGCACTCCTTCTACTATTTGTCGAGTGCAAATTGCAAAATGATATTAGAGAGCGGCGTTGGTAACTGTGGGGGTGGTTCGCCTGCTGCACTGCATCAACGATTTGGGGGTTGGCCAGCCGGGCAGAGTGAAAGTGGAAATGCGACCAGCACATGTAGCAGCAGCTCCCGTCTAATGAGCACGAGCAAATTTAATGTGATTTGTGCGAAGGGTGCAACGCCTTTTTCAATATGGGAATGTCTATGTGTGTGTGTGTGTGTGTGTGTGTGCTCTATTTGCTTTTGTAATTGACGTGTTGGTCCAGGATACAAATCCAACACGCTCTGCCCTGTCCAGTCATCGACTTTAATAAATAATTGAGCACACACACCTAAATGTTCTACGTGAAAAACACACAGAAATTGTCATGTGCATTTTCCAGGACATTTAGGACAGCTGCAGGATCAAGGTTGTGCACGAGCACATTTGTTATATGATAATGATGTCCAACAAAAGAGCGCAATTTACATTGTACATTGTAATTGAACAGTACATAAAGAATAACTAAACGAGTTTAGTTTCAACATTTTCATCAGGGATTTTAATAATTAGCTAATTGTCCAAAAATGTAAACAGAATTATGTGAGCCTAGCCGGCTAATTCCTGAATTTTTGTGCCCTAATTAAAACACAAGCTTTCTTAAGACTTATAAAATTAAAAATAAATCAACAAATTGTAAACAGAAATGGAAATATAATATCTAAGTATTTAATGTTTAATAAACTATTACGGATTTTGTGCCATATTTAATTGTTTGAGAGAACCTATTAAAATTATTTCTATAATACAGCACAATTTATTTATGTATTTTATGCCCCAAAAATCTGAGAAAATTGAGTAATTTGTCACCGAACCCCAACTGTAAAAAATATAAATTTTATATGTCAGTTTTATATTAAGAAATCATTTAGCTCGCATTTTTGGGTTCTAATTAAAGAAATACAAAAATCTTATAAAATTAGAAACAAATTCCGAATGCCAACAACTGAAAAAAAAATTCTTATATCTGATGTTCTATGAAGAATCATTTTGCTAAATTTACTTGTTGAATTATCTCCATAACTAGACGATTATATGATAATTATTCTCTCTAAGCAATTGTATTTATTATTATGACAATATTTCTTTGCCTTTCTGCTCTCGGCCCTACCCCGGCCTCGTTACATTTAAGCTGCCCCTCACTTGAAAAGTAGAATGTCCTTTGCCTTTGCTTTGCCGGCTGCTCATTAGCACTTGAAATGTCTTTTATTGAGGCCAATGAGCAGAAAGCGTTGCGTTCGTTTCGCAGACGTCTTTATGGTTGTTTGTTGATGCAAATACGGCGAAGAGTCTAATAAAATTATTTCCGCTATTGTTTAGCGGGTTTTTGGGTTTCGTGTTGCCGTTCGGCTCTTGTGGGGAATCAAAAGGCCTCGCTCGATTTCATGACACGCAAAGGACTTGACTTGTTTTCGGCTTGATTTAGCTGCATTGAGATAAACGCTCTTTGTTTGGTTATCGTTCGAACGAGAAATGATAAACATAAGTTGAACTTGGGCCGAGACATTGACAGGAATCGAGGAGAACGGTTAAACAGGACACGTGCTCCGTCCTGCCTTTTGTGCTGTATGCAAAGCTATGTGCAAAGAGGGCCAGGAGCCACGCCAACTGTAACGACCTCCTCAGCGCTCCGGCCTCCGCTCTTTGTCCTGCGCCTGGGCTCGGGTGTTTGCATTTTAAAATCATCCCTCGAAAAACGCTTTGCCAACTTCAATTTCAGTCGCTGTCATTTGAAGCGACCCGTTGGCCCTCCCTTTAATACAATGCACGACCCCATGCCTCCAGCACAGTGGTCTAAATATGTGTAATATTTGTTGAAAAAAGCCAGTAAGTCAATAGTTTTAAATACATATAACTCTGAATTAAGCGTGTTTCTATAACAATGAAATTGTTCGCTTGAGCGCCAATTGTAAAAATATTTATCAATTAACTTTTTTTTTTCAAAGGTTCAATATTTTTAACTAAGAAATGCACAAATTTTTACATAAGAATTGTTAATAAATCAGTTTAAAATATACTAGGACATGGCATCGACTGCGAACCGGAAAAGCATCTGCTCAGGCGACAACCCTGAGATACAAATGAAGGCTTAAACTCTACTAAATTCTACAAAGTTGATAAATTTTAACCCATTTAATTTAAAACTTCGATATCATGAAAATAAAATATACTTTGCATGTACTTTATTCCTTAAAGAAAAAAGCTCGCTACCCAATTAAACATGACTAAATTTAAAGCAAATCGAATTATGCATTTTGCATAAGGAATTTAAAACTTTCCATTCTGCATATTTTTTTTAACGCAAATATGTAGACTCTTGTGCCACTGTGCAACTCTCTGCGTTGTCCTTTGGGAATCGCCGGCGCTATTTGGTAACCCCATTTGGCCTGCATTTTGCGCGCTTTTTCGATTTTAGTCCTCTGTGCATAGCAATTCATGTTGCGATTGGGGTGTCCCATGTCGTCCACTGCGGGCCACATTGGTCCAGGTAGCCAGCGGGCGTTGCAAGTGGCCAGATATGTGCTTGTGTTTGTGCTCCTGTCTGTGACTGTGGCTCTCGTTTCAGGCTTTGGGTTTGTTAATTTTTTATTAGATTTGTTGCAGCGTCTGCACTGTGCCCATAATTTGTGTGACTGTGTATGGCAAATTGTTGCTTCTAAAGCTGTTCACTTTCCCCTGCACTTCGCTCTCTTCGATGTTGGCAAAAATTCAATCAAAAAACTACAAGCGTAAACAAGTGGGTAACATGGCCAACTCATGTATCGTTTCCACTTCAATTTTCAAGTGTTTTCCATTCTGTTCAAGCCGCATTTTTGTTTTGGGTATGTGCTGTGCTTTTACCGTTATGCCGCATTTTTGTTTTCCTTTCGAATTGAAAATCGCAGCTGGCAAAGTTTGTTTTTGGCCAGGTTTAAACTGCCACGCTGGCAATTTGTGCCTACACCCCACTCAACCATTTCAGCCACACCTCCCAGCTCCTTAATACACCTAACAGCCGCGCTAAGTCCTGCCAGGGCTTTGGCTCAGACGCCGTTCAAGAAGTATTTGCACGCATTTTGCGGCCTAAAAGTATTCAAAGGCCTAAATTACTTGGCGCCCACCGCTGCTGCTGCTGCTGCTATCTGCGCATTTTTTTCATCTATTTGTTTTTGTTTTTTGTGTGCTCTGCCATATGGAGGGCATTTTGTTTTTCTGCTGTGACTTGTAGTTTGTTCAATGCGAAGCAAGTGCTTGCCTTTCGCAGGGTCTGCCTATACAAATAATAAATATAAGCTTATGCTGTATTGGCTGGTGATTTTAAACACGTGATGAGGTAGAATGTTGGTCAATCAGACAGTCAGTAAGTTAGTCAATTGGTCAGTCATACAGTCAATAAGCAAGTCAGTCAGGCAATCGGTCAATCAGTAGGTCGATAGGGGTAGATAGTAGGTAGATAGGGAGTCGGTTAATCAGTCAGCTAATTAGTCTGTCCGTAAAACAATCAGTCAGTCAATCGGTTGTATATTTACAAGTTTATATAAATCATGTGCAGATCATTAAATCAAAAGTATGTCAATCGGTCAGACCGTCAATTACTTTGTCAATCAACTGATGCATAAACTGTGTGAAGCCTTAAATCTAATGATTGCCAATCACACAGTTAGTCGGTCAATCAGCTAGTTAATCAATCAGTTATCTACTTACATGAGATACAACCTGAACGGACAGAGCATTAAATTGAATGTCTGCCAATCAGACAGCAATTCGATCAATAAGTCCATCAATCAGTTAGTCAATCAATTAGTTGTATGTTAACATGAAATATAACCTGTCAATCACTTGGTAAGTTAATCAATCAGTCCGTTTATTAGTTAGTCCGTCAATCAGTCAATCAAAATAGATATTATTATGTATATCTATATATGACCTGTGCAGAGCATTTAATTAAAAGTCAGTCAATCACACAGCTTATTGGCTAGTCCGTCAGTCAATCAATCAGTTGTATATTAAGTCCGTCAATCAATCGGCTATATATAAACATGACATATAACGTGTGCAGAGCATTAAGACTTCGACATTTCCAAAGAATTTTTGCTATTTTGTTTTTATTGCTGATTGTTCCACTTGTTTTTGACGATAACAATAAATTTTTATTGTTGTTACGCTCGCCTTTCGCTTTTTTGTTTGTTGTTTATGTTTCGGTTACAGTTGGGTTTGTTCTCTCTTTTTTATTTTTGGTTTTTTTTTTCTACTGGGGTTTTCGCTTTCGCGCTGTGGTTGGGCTCCCCGTCAAGAGTGGCCGTCTTATTTATTGATTTCTGGCTTTTTTCTATTTCTTTTTGGCAAAAAAAAAATTTTTGCGGCTAAGACTGCGGCTGACAAATGGTTTGAACTTTGTCAAAAGTTTTCATTTTGTCTAGTTGTTGCTGTTGTTGCCGCTGTCGAGGAAAACTTCATTTAATCTAATTAAATTGCTGCACAGTAACTGTAAAGTTCATTAAGTTTTTCGCACAGCTTCTACACATCTGTTGTTGCCAACAATGAGCCAAGTTAATGTGCCCGAACATTGTCAGCGGCTGGCGGGAAGTTGGGGCGGTCTTTCATTGTGTAAATTGTCATAACTATAGCTCTGTTTAAAGTTGTTTTTGTTGTTGTTGTTGTAGTTGCAATTAGCTGTGAGCTGTGGCAGCTGGTTTTTCCTTTAACCTGTTGTGCTTTCAACTTTCGGGCAGAACTTTTTGGCTTAAGCAGTCGGTTGCATAGTTTTTCAAAAGGTTCTTTGCCAAGTTTTGTCTAGGAAGTTGCCGTTGTATGCCAAGAAATAGCATCGAAACATTTGACTACAGTCATTCAAATGGATTTCAAGTACTATGGGCAACAACTGCTCGAACATGCCTTAGAACTCGAACTAGCTGGAAGTTGGCTGTGTCAGGCTTTTCCACTTTCCATATATGTAAATACGTAAATGTGTGTTAACACTTTTCTAGAGCACTTTATGCCAAGTGCCAGTCTTTAATTAAACACATTTAAAATGCTTGATGTAATCCGATTAGTTTCTATAAATATGCCATGAAAAATAAGCGGATTAGCTTCAACTCGTACAAAGAAATGCAAGTGGCACAAATCCGCTTAGAGCGCATTACAAGTTTTTGAATTTTATTGGTTGAATAAATGCATAAGTATTAAGTTAAATGAAACAATTAAAATTCTATTAAGGAAGCTACTTACGGAATTAATTAATTTAACAAAAATTACTTAACTATATTTTAAATTTTCTAACGATATTTTGGCCATTTTAAAAGATGTGAGATAATTTAAATATTTTTTAAATTAAAAATATGTGACATTAAATCTGAATTAATTCTCTTCAACTCTTGATCAGATTTTGTAAATTATTGTAGACAAAATATTAAACAAAACAAAAACTTGGAACAAATTTTGTTATTTATACATATTGATAATAATGTGATTCTTAGTTCTAGGATTTTTTTCAATGTGGTATGTTATAATCAGACAACTTTTAATCTTGCAAAAAAATGTTTAATATAGGAATTCCACAAATCGTTTTCTATGTGTTTCGTTTTATTTCTAGTTCAATGCCCTCTTATTTTGAGTATGGTATATATATTATGATTGTTTCGGTGTTGAATACTTAAAATATGTTAATAATTAAAATATATTTAGTATATTCATTTTAAAATATTTCTACTGAATCGCTGTAACACACTTCCACAAAGCATTTTGTTTGTGATTTCATTTTTGATTTGATTTTCAGCATGGTATATTTCCCATAAAGTTTTATTCGCTGCTTCGCTTGC
Organism: Drosophila littoralis; assembly: GCA_018903485.1. Classification (NCBI taxonomy): domain Eukaryota; kingdom Metazoa; phylum Arthropoda; class Insecta; order Diptera; family Drosophilidae; genus Drosophila; species Drosophila littoralis. The sequence continues at coordinate 4,987,142 of JAEIGF010000059.1, read as the reverse complement.
ATAAAAAGTCAGTATTAAAGCGTCCTTTTCATGTGTTTTTGCTTTTGCATTTTCCATTGTGCTGCAATAACCCACAAGTTTTTCTTGTAGTACAGTTTGTCATAATTTGCAACTGCTGCAGCGCATTGCAGCGACTACCATGTTGCAGCTCTGCCCGCATCTCGCCCCACACTTGTTCTTATTAACTGCTCAGCCATTTGTAGTATTGGAGTTAATACAGTTGGGCGGGGGCGGGGGGCGATTGCAGGGCAATGGCTTGGCATTTGGAGTGCATGTCCTTGTTGCTTGTTGCTGTTGCTGTTGTCCCTATAGCTGGCGTTCTTGCTGTCCTTTGACTATGTCGCTGCATAATTTATGACTGCTTAGTTGCAGTTGGCTTTTTTGTGCCCGCCTGCTGCTTGCCACTTGCCACTTGCCACATGCCGCATGGCACTTGCCACTTGCCACTTGCCACTTGCTGGCAGTTGTGCAGTGCACTGCCAAGTGCTGACCGTCTGTCTCATGCCTCAGTGCGTGGCAGGACTACTAAATCAACTGCAATTCGATGCGATTGATACCCTTTGCATTTGCATAAGTTCAAAAGGACTTTAAGCGCCGCGGGTCAATTGGAAATGGCCCGAAGTGCGGCAGCACTAACTCAATTATTAAACCATTTCATTGGCCAGCCAGACCAGTTGAGATTTACAAGAGATGCCTGATGCCCAATGCCCGATGTCCACAGTCTACACACACCGCCCCCAACCCAGACGCACTTACAAGCAGCTAATAAATTGTCGTCCTTTAGCATATGGAGAGCATAAGGACCTCCCTTGACTACTGCTGCCCACCCGCGGGGCATAAAATGTGTTGCTGTTGTTTTTAGTAGCTGCGGCTCCGGCTCCAGCTCCAGCTCCAGCTCTTGTTCTTATTGTTGTACTTAATTAGTGTTATGGCAGAAGCGGCCACAACTCATCTGAAATTTATTAAAGCTGGCACATTTCAGCGCCAAGCGAATGAAATGCGTCATTAATTTTAACCCAAGTAAACAACACGATAAAAATGCCATAAGAAAGAAAGGAAATTTGTTACAATTTTCTTTATGATCTTCTCTTATGCAGCAACTATGTATAAAAAGAAAACCCTTTAAATTGCTTAAGATTTTGCTGTTAAGCTTGAAGAAAGAAGCAATGCAATTTAAGCCGATGTGTTTTTTATTTTACTGCATGGAAATTTTGTTATAAAGAAAAGCTGTACTACTACATCATCATGATTTGTATGGCTAGCCATTCTTCATAGTCTTCGCCCGTTAACGTGAGATATTGGAAAAAATTATTAAACCGAAATTCGCGAGAATCTGGAGCTGCATTGGCGAATCTATTAAAGAAATCAACAGTAAAATATTCATCACGGCCTGTTGCGGCCCTCGATCTGCGTATAATTTCACGAGCTTCCGACTCGAAGGCCGCGTATCGTTGAGCTTTGCCTTCCACGAAGCGGGCGTTCATGCTGTCATAGGCGCCCTTTGTGTATAGGTTGAGCCGTTCTGTGGCCTGCTGAGATCCGTCTTCCTTTGGCAGCAAACCTTCTATTTGGCTGCTAAACTGCTTTATGCCGTTGTCATCTGTTGGCAGGGTCACAGCTCTGGGAGTCCATTGGTCGATAAAGCCGTTCCATTTCCTTATTTCTTCTTGATTTGCCACCTCGCAACTCACAATCAATCGGGCTAGCGAGAGGCAGAAGTTGACGCTATCCTGCCTGATAAGTTTCTTAGTGTTTCGGGCAGCCTGGGCCAATTCCTCTCGGAGAACTCCAGTTGGAGGGGCGGCGTCTACAAGGCTCTGCATGCAGGTCAGCATTTACAGAATCACTTCCAAAGACTGTGCTCTTGATAATACATACCACCAACAGCGCGAAAACAACTGCAAACGACGAAAGCATCTTTAAGAATGCTCAAAACATCGGTTTAACCTCCCAATATATATTTTTTAGGAGGAATTTAATATATAAAATGACATTCGATGCGCAAAATAAAATTTTGCTTTTCTTAGAAACGTTGGAAATTATCGCATATTTAAGCCTGGGGTCAATTGTGGGTCGCATGGCATTGTTGTGCATAGTCGTGCGTTGATTTACTTTTCAATTAGTCGTTTTATTTCATATTTATTATTAAATTGGGCCGAAGTCCCGGCGATACTGCAATGCCGGGCCAACCCGTGACAGAGGTGGAGCAAGCCCCTAGCACTCCGTCTGATTCCAAAAATCAGTTTAACATTTGTTGTTCTCCAATGGAGAAACTATCAGATGTTAAGCTGATAAGAACAGATACTACACTTTGATCTTAGCCATAAGGCCGAGAAGCGATAACTTGCCATAGATAAAATCCCAGCACTCTATATAGCCACAACTAAAACCAGTTGCGAATTATAAGCGAGACACGTGTTTGAAACTGAATCGTGCACATTAGCAGTGCCTACTTAGGGGTAGAACTGTGCACACTGTTGTATATTTTAGGGGTTGTTCGGATGCAACTCGCATATATAATATAATAATTCGCAACTAGTTTAGGCCTTGCTTGAGGTAGAGTCAAGGTGTTAGATTCGAGGAATTCACTCTGGCTTCTCTTCAGTTGTCGAATAAATCTTTCGCCTTTTACTAAAGATTTCCGTGGAGAGGAGCACTCTAATGAGTCTAAATTGAATTTTTCGTGTGCCTGGTGACGTTTGTTGCCGGGCCATTTAAAAATATATACAGTATTGAAGAGGGGGAAATCATTCAGCTTCATATATATTGCAGTATTGCAGGCATATTTACCAGATGTTTTTAATGTGTCTACCTAATGCGATTGAACTGTATGCACTCGAGATTTTTATATAGGTTTACGATTATATTTTACAGTTTGAGTGTTCGTAATTTTAGCTTGTAAAATGTGGACACATCAAATTTAATAAGCGCTTTAAATTGCGCCGCACTCGTCGGCAGCTGTTGCGCGTCCTTTTTACTGGCTCCTCCTTGGCAGGGTTAGTTGAAGCGTCTAACACATGATGCTGAATGCCTAAACAGTTGATACGTGCACAGATAATAGTATAGCAATAGATGGAGGATGGGGTGCACGTTAACTATGGAAGGGTGGGGTGAATTGTGGGTGGCTTGATATCTGTGGGCTTCTGCAGGAGAGGAGTTTCAACAATGATGCTTTGCTGAATGCATTGACACGGATTCAATTTAATTAATTTGTAGAATTCTACTTTGCGTACTGGAAATCTTTCTAATATTTTATTGATGGATGGAGTTCTAGGTTTCGTTTTAAGAATAATGAAGACCCTGAATAAGACTTGCCATACAAAAACTCATTTATCGACCGATTCTTTTTATAGAGCTGTTGTTGATGAGACTTAGTTTAGATATAAGCCGCATAGCTTAAATAGTTAATGCCAAGTTTCTAGATAAAGAACAAGTTTTTTTTTTCATACGGTTACCGTCATTCTCCAGTAGACTTCTGATGATTCATCTTCCTTTCTGGGGTTGGATGATTTCACTTCTGTTTCACATTCCATGACGAAGTTGTCATACCCTCTACAAGGGTGTAAATATAAAAATATGTTAGATACAAGAAAATTGTGCAGTTGTAGGCCTCAAATACAATCGTGACCTGCCCCCTTTGGCTAAGCATTATTTTTGTGTACCTGCAACGGTAAGCATTTTGCCATTTGTACTTTTATGCGAAGTTTTGATAAGTAAATAATAAAGCAAAAAGGCAACGTATTCATTAATATTAGATACGCAATGGCACAGTGCTGGTCATTTAAATAGATTCAAATGAAATAAAACGTAAATGAAAGGGAGCGAGAAAACCATTTATGTTAGATATTTGCCAAATGCCAATCGCAATGAATTAAGCTATATACGAAATGCAGCCAAGCTGCTTAAGATCTGGTCAGAGATGCTTGGAACCTTTTAAACACTTCTAATCAACTGAATCGCATTGTGCATCAAAGCAGTCAGATTTGCCTGGCTGTGGATATTGCTTTTTCTGTGTGTGTGTGTGTATTTTGGCTTATAAATTTAGTCAAAGCACGTAGCGTAAAGTTGGCAATAAATCCGGAAAACCCAACCGTCCGTACCAGCTTCCCCCCCGTTTCCTCTCTCCCACAGACACATACACGCAAATACGCACAGGACGCCTGCTGTGTTACACGTGGCGTATTAACAATATCGACATGGGTAAACAAGCCCTGGGGGTAGCTCTTTGCAGCTGAGGGGGTGAAAGTAATTTACACTTTTTCGACTTGAACTTTTGCTTGAATTCATTTTGATATTTACTTTCTACTCTCTCTCTCTCTCTCTCTCCCCCCTTTCTCGTTTGCAGTCAAATTAAACCATTCGCTGTGAGGGCATCAAAAATTAACACAAATGTATCATAAAGTGACATATCTCGATGCAGAGCAAGTACTACCCCACAGACAGAGACAGAGCCTTGAGCAACCCCAAGGACAAGGACACGTGCTAAACATCCTTATCCATAGTCATTATCAGTGAGGCCAGTATGCCGAACCTTCATCATGTTGACTACAATCGGAAATATTCCGCCACGGAAACGATACAGGTAAGTGATTGCCCGCCGGCCAATACCCTAACCGCTTCAAGTGGCCCCATTTAAAATTCAACTTGAGTGCGGTAATTAAAAATAAGACATTTATTTACGAGCTCTGCCCCCGTGGCACGCGACCTCAACTGGGCGTACCCCTGCGTTACCCCAATACCTGCCCCAACTGGCGTCCATTTGTCGATTTTTCACACCCGCGGACAAGGGTTCGTTCTTGCCATCTCTTTCTTAGTCTGGATGCCGTCTTGATTGATGGGCGCGTTTTGTTGTCTGAGCAGCTCAACAAATTAATTGAAGAGCTTTGTTTTTGGGCCTCTTTTTTCTTGTTGGGCTGGCTGCCTCTGCCTGTGCACGCCCTTTGCCCACTAATTGCTGTCATAAATTTGAACTCGAGTTCGAAATAAACATTCTTGAGGCCGTATACGACTACGGTGTTTAGATTAATAGCTTAATGGGGTGTATTAGACGTGTGAAAAGTTATGTAACTGGTTAAAGAGGGGAGAAGTGCACAAATGGAGGGAAATGATGTGTAAATAAAGTTTATTCATTTATATGTAGTGAAGAGTTTATTTTTTATAAAGGATAGGCATAAATGTGAGATTCAGATTGCAATCATATATTTCTATATATAACAACTTTGCTTTCAAACAGACACTAAATTTCTATATATGTATGCTTGGAAAAAATAGAATACATATATTATATGTCATATAATATTAATGAATATTATGAATATTGAATATATTTCAAAGAAAACACAATTTTTATACAATAGTTTTTATGGGAATTACATGATATTATCTTCCGATTGATTAGGTTTCGTTCTTCAATAATAGCTTAAGATAACTTCAAACGGGTTTCCTTAAGAACTTAATTCATAACCGACAGCGCTAATGTCAACCCTATGATAAGCCGATCCAATCTGACAGCCTTTACCATACAAACCGCCTGTTGCAAAGAATCAGCTCCTGCTGAAAAATATATATACACATATATACTGGATGGGCTGATATGTCGATGATAATCCATGTACATGATCATGTGTGTCTTAAAGGGACCTAAAGCAGTTAAGAGCTTCATCTTTGAGTCATTGCGTCCAAGCCGTACAATGGGAGGTTGACTAGGCAACCCGAAGTGCGCCTTCGCTTCTTCAATTAATTACAAACGTTGTAGAGAAATTAAAATACGCCGCGCAGGTATATAAAAACACACTTAAGCTTGTGTCATTAAAGCTTATGGACCAACAAGTTATCTATGAAATGCATTTTGATCAGCATTAAATGATTGATAAAATATATGTTATAAATACTTTTATATAAATATTTCAAAAACAAACTAACTTGGCAATTCCCCTGCGCAGGACTAGGTTGGGTCATTATTTTGTAAAGTGTCCAAATTCTGACCTAATCTTCGAGCTAAGCCTTTTTCCTCACTTTCCTGAATAGCTCGCCTTCTTTAAGAGAACCTACAGCAGTTGGCCTCTCAGCTTTATGCAGTGCAGGGCATTTGCGAGTCGTTTAGCTCAACTTAGCTACTGTTATCTCAGCTCTTGGCGTTCCCATGTACATTTTTCTTTGTTGTTGTTGTGGTTGTTCTTGTTGTTGCACTTTTAATCACAAAAACAACAAAAAAAGCGTCGGCAAAGTTTGCCGCTGCCGTTGCCTTTGGTCGTTGTGCTTTGTTTTTGCTTTCTGTTGCATACAAAACGGCGCTTCCGCATGCCGTCACATGGCCGGAGTCGAGCCCCAGAGTTGTGTGTGTTGTATCTATATATACAAACATGCATAGATACACACATACTTGCATATATTTATATATATATGTATATATATGTGGGTCTGGGTCTGGAACTTGATTAAGTAGTTTCCGCGTGTTTTTATTTGCACAATAAAAGCATAAAATTGTTGCCCGTTTATTAAAGCCGGGCAAAAAGTGGCAGAGCAAAAAGTGTGAAGTGGACGCTTTTTCCACTGGCGCTCTTCTCCCTGGCAGACAAGGACTAACGGGCGAAATGCTAGACATGCTGTTTGCTATTTAAGCCGCTATTTTTATGGCTTTTGCCGGAATGATGGCGTTATGACTCTATTGTGACACGGCGCCGACGTGCCACAGTTAAAAGTCCATTTATATTTCGGCATACAACCAAAAGAAAAAGTACAAATGCTTCAGACTGCGCTCCGAGTCTAGCGTAAACCTCATGAGCGAAGCTCTTTCTTGACTATAAACATTCACAAGGAATTATATATGTATATTGCTTACGGCTTTAAGCTTCAAATGGATTTTGATTTTAGTTTTATTTACTCTGGAAAACTGTAAATGGGTTAATTGCTTAAATATTCAAATCCTAATTTATTTGTTTCTCATAACTATACATAAAATGTAATTTTTTTGTTTGTCGATAGTCTAATAAGACAAAATTTAATTATAGGTTGAAGATTTCCCAGTTCCCTGAATCGAGATTTATCAACTTTTAGAATAATACTGAAACGTTTGTCAAAATTTAATTTGGAAATAAATTTTAAAAAATGTGTGTCTAAAAAAACATTTGATTAAAAAATATTTTTATATTTATTTATATATTTATCTATTTATATATATATATATATATTTATATACAATATGTTTTTATATATGTGAATATTTATATGTTTGTAAAACAAATGTTTTTTTCCTTAGCGCATTAGGGAATTACCAGGACCCCCTCCACTTAAACGTAATCAAATTGTTAACTGTTTTCTAATGTTCAGTTTTGTCTGTCTTAGCTGAGTGGGCGGCAAAGTGAGGGGTCATCTCCTTTTATATATATGTATATATTACTGCCATATGGCGCCTCCAGACGCAGCCCATTAAAAATGATTACAAAATGCCGCTACACAGTTCCCGGTAAGTGCCTCAAGCAACAAGAATGTTTGCCCCAAGCAACGTCCCACAGCTCCCCCAGAAATTTCACTTTTCGCCGCATATGCTGCCCGTAACCTTCCTTCCTTTTTTTTATTTTTTTTTTGCAACAACAAAAAACTTTTTCTCTCCTTTTTTTTGCAAAACAAACAACATAAATATGGATTTCTCATTAAAATGCCAAAGTTATGCCGAGGAGGAGCCGAGGCTGCCGGCATGCCGGGTCCGCCTGGTGGAAGCAGCGCATGCGCCGTATTTGTTTCTCTCTCCCTCTCTCTCGCGCTCTCTCAATGTCAATGTCGCGGCATTGCGCTCTCTTGTTTTGTGCTCTCTGCTTTGTTGGTGGCAAGTCACGTGCTGCCATTGACGGAATTTCATTGCCTGTTTGCCGGCTTAGTTGTATTTGCACCCCCCCTGCCTACCCCTACTTCCCCCCTCTTCCTCCCCTCGCTCATGCTTTGTTCGCGCTTAACACTCCGGCACGACAATGTGCGGCATTTGTCATGAAACGGATTTCCGGTATTCCGAATGTCGCAACTACGCTGTCTTTGTGCCGTGCGTCTTCTGCTGTAGGGGATGTGTTAGGGTCTTGAGAGGGATGTTCGTTGTATACCCTGTGCCCATTGAAGACTGGATAAGAAAGCGTAGATGGCAGCTGTGAAAATGTAGGTAATGGGTTGAAGGAGGCATAGCTAGCTGATGAAGTATGTATGTTCTTGATCAAACTGACAATCTGATTTCAATCTTAATCTTAAGCATTTTAAGAACTAAATACCTTAAAACAAACTGACTATAACCTTTATTTTTAGTATAAACATTTATTTCATGTTTAATTTAATTTGTAAGCGCCGAAATTTACATTTTTATCGACCAATAAACACAAAAGTTATTAAAGCATTAATTTTCTATAGAGTGAAACAGTTTATATGCCTGTTAAGCTAATTCAAAGCTTGGTACAGGGTATCTACAAGCCGGATACTTATTTAAATTTCTTCATGTTGTCTTCTCTGGCTTTGACACTCTTGACTTTGGGGCCGTGTGCTCGGGCACTTGGCCTCGGCCTGCAACAACTTGTTCAATCTTTTATGACAACGGCTCGGGTCAAAAAAAAAAGTTTGTTGTTGTTATTTTTTTCTGCCCTGCCGCAAAAGTGGCTATTTAGCATTTTAGAGTAGGCGAACCGCCGCCGTCGCCGACCCCCTGGCCCCTCGTTCACGTTTTGGCAGCCATTTTACTTGGTGCATGAATTTTTCATTAATTTCATTAGATTGTTTAAGCGTGGGGAATTTTAATCAACGCTTCGCCTGGGCCCAAAATTTGTATAATAAATATGCAACGAAATTTGACAATGATAATAGTTAATGAGATGTCTAAATGAGGGGGTGAGGAGGGCGGAGTGGGTGTTACAAGCCGTGTGGGGATGAAAACTATCTGAAGTCGACTGGAGCTAAATTGCTTTGTAGCCCAAATGGCTGACAATGCGACACTTTGGCGGCAGTTTGAAAGCGTTTTCAGTTAATAGACTGGCAAATGGGGAGGATAATCGAGAAATTATGTAGGATAGCTAAAATGCTTATGGGGCAGCCTATTTGGGGGCGTGATGCTATCAAATAACTAATAGTTTAATGGGGACTCTTAAGATATGTATAATAAAATATGTTTGGAATTGCTGAGCACCAGTTTTGGGTAATTTATCTAATTATGTGCAGCTTTTTATGATTATTATAATTATGTCCCACTTTATATGTTATATATTTTTCTTTTGCTTTACTCTACATTATTGAGCAGCATCTGCTGCCTTTACTTGTCTGAACATCCCCTTACCTGAAGCCTTTAGCCTTCTCTACCCAAATAGAAACTCTGAGGCTCAAAAGTATGCTTTAAATTGTGAACTTCTTCGCACACCGTTTGCTTGTAATTCACAACCGATTCAAGTAGTTGCTGTATGGAAACCCTTTTGCCTGGCTGTTTGTAGTTATCTTTGCGCAGAGGCGATATCGTAACCAATGAAGTTCTACAGAGGTGCGATTATTGCTAGTTGAAAACTTTAACCAATACCCCGCCATGGGGACGTGAAATACCGTCCACTACGGCAATTTTTGGAAGCCCGAGAGGGCTCATATATTAATTAATGTGAATTTACAAGAAAATAAGAAACTTCTATTTAGTAAGCCGTATTTTTATGTTGTCGTTGACGAACATCGGGCGTAGAAATGTTGTCGTTCAAGGTTCTTAGAAAGATTATTTTAATAGGAGGCATGGTAGATGGTAGATATTAGATGGTCCTGCATATATGTTAGAGGGAAAGATAAGCTGACATACAGTTTGGTCAAGAAATTTAGTAACTTGATTTTTGACTGATCCGGGTCTCTATGCTTAGTTAATGACAGTGTCGCGTCTTTCTGCGGATTCTTACCCAAGATTACATACTTTTAAAACTTTGAAAACCAAAGAACTATATTTACACATTTAATGACGAACTTTTATAATACGCTCAACAATGTGTTTAAAATGCTTACGTAATTAGTCACTTTATATATGTGTGTTGGCAGCGAGTCCTTATTCTAATTGCAATAGCTTCTTGCTTTGGGAAAACACATATAATTATTCAACATAGCAGATCCGGGATTCGATTCTTAGTCAAAGTCCACCACGCTACCTAAGCGCCTGTGGGAAATGCTACTCTAAGATTTGTTGGATAAATATGCATTCTTTACGAATACATATTTTACCGATTTTGGAAATTCTTTTTGTTTGTTTTTTGTTTACCATTCGATCAGTGTCAAACTCATTTTTTCTTTTTGAGAACATTTATTTTATACGTGCCACGGGCAAGGCCGGCTAAGACCCGATAGTATCTATTGTATATAAAATATAACGTTAGGCGTTGAGTTCAAGATGGTACCTGTAGTTTTGTCTACGAGCGGGAAATGGGTGAAAATTGTTATATTTAAAATTTGAAGCACCAAATTTGAGGTAACAAAACCGACAAGGTTTGGAAATACCTTTTAGTTTATATTTACATATATATGGATAAAATCTTAATTCTTCGCTCCGTATGTCCACGACTTTATTTTACGAGATAAATGCATGATCTATGTTTGAAACATAATATTATATAGTAAAGAGCTGTTAGCTAGTGATACCTGTAAAAAATTAAGTAATGACAAACGTTGATTTAGTCAATGTATTTATAAATAACCCGGCAAGAGAACCGCTGCCAGATACTACTAAGAAAGTTGGCTTATACACAAACTTAGCTATAACGCAAAAGGCAAAACACCTTATCGCTCAAGGAATTCCTCAACTTAATCTAAATTTACAGATGAGAGTCGCACCCGAACAACCCCTAAAGTAGGCACTGCTAATGTACACGAGTTAGTTTCACACACGTGCCTCGCTTATAATTCGCAACTGGTTTAAACTGTGGCTACATAGAGTGCTGGATGTTTATCCATTGGAAGTTATCGCTTCTCGGCCTTATGGCTAAGATCAAAGTGTAGTATCTGTTCTTATCAGCTTAACATCTGATAGTTTCTCCATTGGAGAACAACAAATGTTAAACTGATTTTTGGAATCAGACGGAGTGCTAGGGGCTTGCTCCACCTCTGTCACGGGTTGGCCCGGCATTGCAGTATCGCCGGGACTTCGGCCCAACTGAATAATAAATGTAATTGTGCATGTATTCTTGTAGAAAGATAAGTTCTAAATTCCTTAAACACTTGTGTTTAATGTTTAATGGTGTGTTGTGTTGTTATTAGGAAACATATTCGAAGAATAGGGAATACGGATAGGCCTCATGCTATGGGTACTCAATTATGTATGTGATATAATCTAATTGCTGTTCCTCTTGATGATTAACGTTTGCAAATCTTGTAAAACATAATATAAATCTTGACAAAAACAGATCATAATTGTGGCCCATTAGAAGCATATTCCTCTTGAGCTCTTTTAATTTATGTGTGTTAATGTCCAAAACAAGTTACCCAGCTGTGCAGAGGAAGCCATAATAACAATAGAAAGGGTTTTCGAGCATTAGACAAATTAAACATAATGTTAACTCCTTTTCGCATGGCTCGTAACGACTACAACCCTGCGGGGCACACACTTAAGCCCAATTACAATAACGCAAACCCGGCAGAGACATTGAACAGTTGGAGGATAGTCCCGGCAATGCGCCCACAACCTCCAAACTTGCCAACCTGACCGAGAAATTACGGCCGCAATTTATGTTTATGTGACTCGAAAGTTTTGCGGCCGTCGGATTTTTATAGTTCAAGTTCGACGTTTCAGGCAAAAAAAAAAAAAGAAAAGTTTGGCCCGCATGTAAATTTACGTACTGTTAGTTTAGCTGGGAACAAGTTGAGCCTTTTTATGGGCTCAAACCCAGAAAGAGCGAAAAACAAGAGAATAGACAAAAACAAAAACCACTAAGAGTGCTGAAGACTGTCTTGACCGACTAGGCTATACCCTTTTACATTTCGGGCTGTGGTTGAATGTGTTCTTGCTCTGCTCTATAGAAAATTATTTCCTTAATAACTCTTGTATTTATTGTTTGATCTATCTGTAATGTTCAGTTCATAAATATTGCATTTGAATGTGTCCACATACTAAAAATTAGAATACCTCTAAAGTTTTTGGGTAAAGTGCGGGAAGGTAGGTTTTAGCTTGTTTGCATAATAAATTGTTAATGTACTTCATGCGCTTGAATAAGCCTTCCTCTGTCTGTTACATCTATTGCCAGCAAACCATGATACCCGTTTTTATCCGTTTCAATGGGGTACAGGGTATTGCCAAAGAAAAAAAAGGTAAAGCCATTGAGATTTGTCTTTATATTTCTGTCTGTCTGTTTGGCAGCCAGGCGCAACGTTGGTCAAACTTGACTGGGCTTTATGAACTGGCCCGAATGTAATTCGAGCCCTGACCCCTGACCCAACCCCGCCTCACTGCTGGCCCCTAAGCGCCGGCGGAGACATAATTCATTTTTTATGCCAAGGTCTATTTTGCATGCCGGTCGCGTAGCTCGTGTCGCACTGATTTGGTTCCTTGAATATCCTTGAATATCCGGCGGGATTCGTGAATCTAATTTATGCGTTATTTATGCAACAATATTGATGAAGATCCACAGCAAAAGAGACCAAAAGCTAAAAGCGCACAGAAAACCATAAAAATAATTCAATTAAAATGAATAGATAAAAGCAATTGACTTTGAATTTAAGGATAAAGATAAGGCTAAAGGGGCTGTTCCACAAATCCTTTGTTGTAAATAAGAATTATAAAAGTCTTTTGTTAAGATTTAAAATGATATTTTCAACACCTAAATGTACAATGTTAGATTTTATGATGATTTAATTCTTAAATTCTTCCTAAAAATCATGTTCTTCATTATTTTGGCAGTTTTTATGACATCTCATTGTGAAACTCTTCTATACTTCACAGGTGAAAATTAAAATCTTTTAATGCGTCTCTTGTTAAATTATATTGCTCTGTACATGCTTATTTATATATAAATATATAATAATTTGGCATGTGCAAATTTTAAGATGAAATTTGATTTTAACACATTTTACATTCTTCAAGAATGTTTTTATTTCAATATTTATTGAAATTCAAATATATGTATATGATTATTCATAATATTGGTACTATTTATTTTTAATTGGCCCGGCAACAAACGTCACCAGGCACACGAAAAATTCAATTTAGACTCATTAGAGTGCTCCTCTCCACGGAAATCTTTAGTAAAAGGCGAAAGATTTATTCGACAACTGAAGAGAAGCCAGAGTGAATTTACCTTAACAAATACCTTGACCCTACCTCAAGCAATGCCTAAACTAGTTGCGAATTATTATATTATATATGAGAGTTGCATCCGAACAACCTAAAATATACAACAGTGTGCACAGTTCTACCCCTAAGTAGGCACTGCTAATGTGCACGATTCAGTTTCACACACGTGTCCCTCGCTTATAATTCGCAACTGGTTTCAGTTGTGGCTACATAGAGTGCTGGGATTTTATCTATTGCAAGTTATCGCTTCTCGGCCTTATGGCTAAGATCAAAGTGTAGTATCTGTTCTTATCAGCTTAACATCTGATAGTTTCTCCATTGGAGAACAACAAATGTTAAACTGATTTTTGGAATCAGACGGAGTGCTAGGGGCTTGCTCCACCTCTGTCACGGGTTGGCCCGGCATTGCAGTATCGCCGGGACTTCGGCCCAATTCTATAATACATTTAAATATTGTGTAACCCTATAGTACCAACTCGTTAAGTGGCCCTCGCATTGAGTGGGAGCTTGCATTGAAGTCGTGGTGATTTGGTTTGTTTTGTGTCCTGAGAGGAGCCGCATTTGGGCGTGAAAGGCAATTCCAGTGGCAGCGACGACGACATGCAAATGCGAGGACCCCAGCGGAGCAGCAAAGGATGCCACTGACGAGGACAAGGACATGGCAGCTGCTGACATTGCAACTGTGTCCGTGTCCTGCAGGTTCTAAGTTCCTGGAGCTGCTTGCAAATTGTTTTGTCTTCGTCGTCTTGGCCAAGTCGTTTGGAAAATTGAAATGATTAATTGTTTGGGCAAACTCTGCTGCTGGCACTTGAAAAAGGAATCAACTCCTGGCTGACACTTGAAGCAGGAATCAAGTTGTCCTGGATTGATGGCCCGCAGCTCAAAGTTTGAAAATCAAAACACTTTTTATTGACAGCTCCGCATTTGTCGCGCCAATCGCAACTGATTTTCTTTGTGTGTGCGTGTGTGTCGGCCAATTTGACAAGCACGCGACAGTTATTTGTCAGTTGTTGTTGAAATGGCGGTGTGAAGTGGGTTCGCCGGGATTAAAGTGAGTTATGCGCAGCAGATGGGAAAAAGGAAATTTTAGTGTCGAAAAGAATTTTCTACTTTTAGACTAGATCATTTATTTTTTAGATGGTAGAACGATAAAATATCTTCATTTAATTTATTTGAGCCTCCTTTCAGGAAGTATTGTTTTTAACTTAATATTTTCTAACTTTCGTTTCCATTGTTTTTGTCCTTGTCTGTTGAGAAAAACATGCAGAGTTTGCTTGCGCCATCTATTGATTAAACGAGCAAACACAAAGTATTTCCTTTCCTGGTTTGTGTCCTAACTAAAGACAATTCATTGTGTGTCGTAGCTCAGATTTGTCTATCGAGACATAGCTTGTGTCCTCGCTGAAATCGGCTGACTAAATTGTGTCTTTACTAAAATGGTCTTGGCAGGAATATTTTCAGCCCTTACTGAAATCGTCTGGCAAAGAATATTTTGTTATGTGTCTATACTTAATTGGTCTAATACTGGAAATAGGATAATCGCTTGTTGTATATAATGGGAAATCTATTCCGAAATTAGCTTGGCTAACAACGGGGGAAATATATAAGACACGCTACCAATGTCCTTATAAGAACACAGGATAACCAGTTTTATTAAGGGTCTCGAATTGATAAATTTTAAAACACAAAGAGGACATCTTTCAAGGTTCCAAAGTGTGATGATTGGGATATATTGAAAAATTACACTGTGTTTTAAATATGTGCAAATACCGTTAAATTTAACAAAATAAACAGGACACTTACAAGGGTTTCTGTCTATGCTGGCCGGGATATACTGCACAATTTCCAAATTAATGGGTAAAACTTTTTGTTAAGCCAATGTGTAGTTGGGAAAAATTGAGATTTTTATGCGCTAGCAAATACCACTATGTTCTAAATATATACCGTCTGATTTAGTTAAAGTCCTTAGTTAGAGGGCTCGGTGCTCGATTCTGAGATACCCTGTAACCAAGTTGTTGCCCTTTGCACATATTGAAACTAGACAATTAAAAAAGTTTCTGCTGTCACGGACGTGACTTTGAGTAAAAATAATTAATGTACCAGTGAAAAATAGAATCAAACAGAAAAGAAAATCTAATACAAACAATATATCTCGATCGACTGTATAGGGGCTTAGATGCCTCCTTCTGGCTATTAGTTTTATTAGCAATAGATCGTTTTTAATAATTGTTTATGGTTCGTTTTAGTAAGACTCAGTGACACAAAATTATCTAAAAATGTCTAAGGATTATTGTGTCGTTTATCATTATACCTTTATCCAACAGGAACCTCTATTCCATGCTCCTGATCTTTTACACTTTTTGCTATTTACCTTGTGCTTTTTTTTAAATTTTCTTAATTTTATTTCAGCTTCCAATTAAAAAACCCTATAAAAGAAGGCCTGTTAAATGTTTAAAAAGTCTAACAAAAGTTATTTTTGTTTTTTATATCTTCTAAAATCATCCTTTCTGCCTTAACTCACCATCTTCCCTTTAGGCTTTAGCTTTTTGCTATTTCCTATATCTCTTGTCATTTGTTTTCGAAACCTTTACCTCGCCCAAGTTTAAATTTAAAGTTTTGTTTTAATTGCAGAGGGCGTAAAAAGGTAACTCAAAGAATTTATAAACAATATTATCTGAGAAAAGTGTCCCAACTGTCTGTTTAGTTATTTTTCTACCCTGCAACCCTTCGTCCCCTTTCGCGCCTTTCCCGCTACCCGTCCACGTGTCTTTTGTATTGTTTTTCTAAATACTTTTTTTTTTTTTGCCAAGTGCTGCGTTTTGGATCCTTTTTCTATCTTTGTTTTGCATAAATTTTCACTTTGTTTTTATCAAGCGCTGTCGGGAGGCCTTTCAAGGGTGTGTGTGTGTGTATGTGTGTATGTGGGTGTGCATATGCATGTGTGTGTGTGTATATTGTGCCTTAATTTTCAGTTCAGGTTTTTGTTCTTGCCCTGCCTGAGATTGTTCTATTGAGATAATATTTTTGTTTCGCCGTTTTTTTTAATCCTTTAGCCAACGGCTGGCGACAACCCTAGCCGACAATTTAGCCACCCCGCAACCCTTGCCCCCTTCCCGCTCCAAGTTCTCTTGCTCTGTGGACCTGGTTGACTGCATGCACGCGACATTTTATAGTTATTGCCGAAATTCCCTTGATGGTTTTAACCATTTTCTATGCCATTTACATTTTATTTTGTTGCATGTGTCGCATCGCATGGAAATTGCGGCTCTATTGTTTTATAGCCGCAGCGCGCAGCTCTTCCAGTCAGGGTTTTATCAATACGGCGAACATGATGCATGGCCAAAGGAGTTTCATTCATAAAAAACGTTACACAAACAAATGTGAAGAGCACAAAACTCTTGATGACGCTTGGCGACAGGTTAAATCGGTTGTTGTGTGTTGTCGACACTTTTTTTCATCTTAAGTTAAGCCTTAATAATGTTTTATTTTCAGTCAAAGGGCTGGTTCAAGCCAGAAGTAACAGTTCAGACTGTTTAATCGCAACGTTTGACTGCATCATTCAATTTTTACAAGTTTCTTAACGATTTTTTTCAAAGCCCTAAAATAAATATTTGAATGCCTGAAATTTCATGTGCATTTCATTTCAAATTTCACCAGCTTAAATTTGCATTACTTCTATATATTAAAATTTTTCCTTTTAGCTGAAACAAATTATATTTTAATAGCTTTGAAAATAAGTTCAACTAGTCTTAATTTCATAGAAAATTTCGGAAAATTATTAGGGGAATTTTTGATATTTTGTTAATATTGACACTTTTATAGTTGCCACACGTTAAATATACATTATGTTATTTAAAAATAAAAGATATGCTAATAAATTATTTTGGAATATTTGAATTATTCTATCCCTGCCATTCAATTTCATATTTCATATGAAAAATACACACAAATATTCAAAAATTCCTTCACTTTATTTGAGGACTTTTCAACAGAGGGGAATTAAATTTCCTTGCGTATGCCCCTGTCCAATAATGACGTCACTTGCCAACCTGTTAGAACCTGAAGGTGTCAACGAGTGTTTGTTTTGTTGTGGAAACTACCCCTTGGGAAATGTCCTTTTGTCTGGGATATTTTGTAAGGACAACCCTCTGCTGGCTGGTGCATTGAACCAAGCCGGCAAAACGAAGGCTAAGGTCAATTGCAGTTGTTGGCTTCCAGTGAGCGACAAAATGTCCTTGCCCAAAAGGGAAATTTCATAAATGCCGCTGTTGAATGCTTCGCCGCTGCGTGTCCTTTTTCAGTGCTCGTTGGGCAACCAAGGCGCGCGGTTCGTATTCGCAGCGCAGCACAGCGTCTATTGAAACTTTTTGCGAACAATTTGTGCGCGTAAATTGTTTTTTGTTGACGTCCTGTTTTCGGCAAGCGAGGCCGGCAAATGGAACATTCTTTAACAACTGTGGATTAACGTAAAGAATGTTTCGTTGCTGTGGCGAAAAACGTGAAGTAATGAAATGGTGAAATTTCTAGTTATTTAAGCAGCTAATTTGCAATGCATAAGCCACTAACTGGGCTGGCCGAAAGGAAATGGCCAGCGCTTTATGCATAAGAAATTAGCTGACTGCGTGAAGCCAAAACAATGTGACAAAGTGTGAGGCCACAAAAAACGATGTGAAAATGTGCAAATATGAAAAAATAAAAGTAAAATCCAAACACAAATAATAAATGCCAGAGCACACACAAACGGGACTCACACACATGAGCCAGCGGCAGCGAGGCGAAAATAATCATAACCAGCGTAGACATTACAAATGTCTGCATGTCTTTCGCTCTGTGTGCGTGTGTGTGTGTGCGTGTGTGTGTGGCACCGACTTCCGTTTCCTGTTTTAATGTTTACGTTTTGCGGCTGGCGGCTTCCGTTTGCCAGCCGAATGTCGTCTGTGTCCTGTTGCCATCCTGTTCTCTGTGGATTTTTGAGCTAATGTAGTGGCATTTTAGGCGCAACGAAATAATAGATAATAAAATGTAATGTCCTCCTCTTGGCTTAGCCAACGCACATATGCCTCAGGCTTTAGGTCTTTGGTCTTAAGCACCTCTCCCTACCTCTCACCACCCCCGCTCCCCACTCCTTCACTCTTCCGCTCTCTCTCTTTCTCTCTCTTGCTGCTTAACGTCCTTTAGTCGTTCGTTTCGTGCGTGCCGCACGTCGATTATTGCGCTTTTCGCTCGTTGACGGTAATAAAAATCAGTCGGAAATCTTTCAGCGCCTAAATGTAGGCAACAACAAGCCAGCCCCTGCCCTGAATTAGATTAGATGATGTGCCATAATGAAGCTGTGCCGGAAAGAAACATACGAGCAACATATAAAAGCAGGGGGGGGGGGCATGGCAAAAGTCCAATGTGGGGGTTACAGTGGCTTAAAAGGGACTACGTACATTTGGCGTTGTCTGCGTGGGCTACAACATGTGTGTTAAGGAAAGCATTATTAAATGGAAATAATAAGTCGTGATTCTTATAGAAAAAATATATATATAGCAATATAAGTATATACAAATTGGAAAGAAAAAACAATATTTTAATTTATGTATTATATATTATTTCAAAATATAATTATATATCAGAATTTTTGCTATTTATTATATTATTTAAATTATTATTTAAGAAGTTAGGATTAAAAAAATATAAAATAAAATTCGATTTTTATATTTGCAGTGGCTTTAAGATAGACGAAAAATGTTTAGGAATATGTTATATTAATAGAAAAAAAAAATATATATTGAGAAATTGATTTATTAGCTTAGTATTTCAACGTAAGCATTCGAATTTTTTTTAAATTTCCATGCAATTAAAGAATATACCTCAATAAGAGAAAGCAACCTAATGTGGAAAATGTTAAGAGAGGGGGTAGGGCTGGAGATATTAAGAGAAAAGAGATAAGAAGGATAAATTAGACTCTTTTTTTGTGGGAATTCTACATGTGTATCAATAATAAACGAGAATCTTTACGCATTTTTAGGTAATTCTAATTTGAGAAAGTTTCACATTTCTGGACGTGCTCTGAATCAAAATATTTATTTCTTAAATTAAATCATTTTAATCGACCAATTTAGTTTTGTATTCAAATGGGTATACAAAAAACAATTTAACAAGCAAATGGCTGAAAAATAGAAACTTCAGATTAAAGTCAACCAATGCATTGCCGTTTTTTTTTCCATATAATTCTAATCTCTAAAAGTTGCTAATACTATACAAAATGCTGTAATTTTATCGAAATAGAGAATATCCTAAAATAAATTATAATAATGGCTCAGAATTAGGAAGCTTAGATTGAAGGCATTCCGACTTTTATTTTCATTTCAGTAAGATAGATTATGTCCTGCATTTCTACTCAACTATGTATCTCCTTCAGCTGCTCGTCTACCTTTAGAGCAATCAAGTCTCTCTCCAAGCATTGCATAAAATACATATGTGTAATATTAATTAGGTGGCTACACAATACGTTCTTAGAACACACGAAAGATCCTTCACTCATCAAATATATGTTGGGCGGCGTGGCATGTTGCCCTCCAGCTGTCTACTTATTATGCGTCAAGTGTTTCCCCAGAGAGGTGCACAAGCTGAAACTCAAACACAAAACGTGCCGCCTAATTTTTGGCGAAAAAAGAGAGAAGAAAACTTTCGCTACGTGTCAAAAAAGATTACGAAAACTTAAAGTGCGCCTTGACAATGTGCTTTATGAATTACTTCAAGCATAAATCAATTTTGCTCGAGACTTTATGAAATGTCTTCCAATTCAATTTTCCGCTCGTAGCAATTAAAGCCTCAGCTTTTTTCCTGCTGCATGCGTGTCTTTGGCTGTGTCTTCACTTCCGGCGCAACCGGAAGTACTCAAGCAAAAGAACGCAAAAAAGCTGTAAGGGAAAAAAAGACAAACAAATCCAAAATAAACAAACGTCTGCTTCGGTCTCCAGCCCACCCAAAAAAAGAAGCTGTGTGTTAAAAAAAAAAAAGGAGAAATGCTTACGAAGCGGAAATTAAGACCCACTCCAGCAGCGCGTGAGCCCCAAACAAAGCTGCCAAGTTCGTAAACAAACACATGTCTAACCCCGCAAGCTCTGCCTTCTCTCCCTCTCCCCTTCCTGCCTGAGTGTGTGTGTGTGTGTAAACAAGCCCAAACATATCACATTTTAATCCGATGTAGTGGAAAATTGCGCAAGAAAATGCTACACATTGAGGGAAAATTGTATTGTTTCCCAAAAGAAAAAGAAAATTTTACGCTACTCGCTGGGGATTGATTATGTGCCATTTTTTTTCGCTGTTAAGTTAAAATAGCGATTGTTTAATTAAAAAGTTCCATTCCCATAATGTCGCACAGCTGTAAGAGCTTCTGTTCTTCCACCTGACAAATCCTTACAAATGTCCCTCACGTTAAATTTAATAGTCCATGAGATTGTGCTGAATTATGAGCTCAACACGTGACCATATGGCTGCTGCTCCCGCCGCTCCTCCACTCTCCCCTAGCTCCATACTACTCTACAAATTATGAAGCGAATCGCCTGAGAATGACTAGAAGATTGCCTTTTGCCTAGGCCAAGACATTGTCCAGGAGTGGAGGCGCTTTCTACTTTTAAATTAGTGTAAATTTTATGCGCCGCGCCTATAAATATGCAAAGGTTTCTTTCTGTTTTGCCTTTGGAATTTGTTGGGCTTGGGCACACTGCCATTTCATTAATGAAGAAACAAGTGTAGCGCGTGTTCAGCTACTTTGAATGTTGTTATTAATATTATTGTTCCCGCTGAGCTACACAATTGGGGCATATGCATTTGTTGAGCTTGTTGGCGCAGCAGAGTAGAAAGAGAATTAAATGAGCATTAAATACAAGTCGTACGTAATTAGAAAAGAGAAAACAAATATGTGTAATAATATTTTTAATTATATTTTTGTAAATACATAGCTATTATTTCTCTATAAAATCAATTTAATTTTTTGTATTTTTACATTATTTTTATTATTTTGTCATGCAGCTATTTTTATACCCTTGTAGAGAACATCAAAATTTTATCATGAAATGTGTAACGCATAGATGGAGAAATCTCCGACACCATAAAGTATATATATTTTCGATCAGCATCAACAGCCGATATAGCTATGTCCGTCTGTCTGTCTATCTGTTGCTATGCGAACTAGTCTCTCAATTTGAAAGTCTCTCATATATGAGTCAAAATCGCACAACTATATTATATAGCTCTATAGAATGAATCGATCGAAATATGAGTTTTCGTAAGGCAAAATATTCTTTTTCCAAGATATTTTCATCAAACTCAGCATTTATGAGCTTCAATATTCTCAGATATCTGCAAAACCGTTTAACAAATGTCTGAAAGGGTATTAAATCTTCGGTGTGCCAAAAGTATCCCAAATTTCTCGTTTTGTTAAATTTACAAGCATAGGATTCTTTAAAACATAAATATGTTCTGATAACAACTTTTAATAAAATGCATATTTGTTTTGAAAGTTAGAATGCTTTGACTCCAGCCTTAATTATAATAAAAGAAATTTCTGAATTTTGTATTTGAAAACTTTGTTTTGCCAACTATTTTTTTTGGCAACTTTTGTTTGTTTTGTTTTTATAACATAAATATCTAAAACTTGTAACAACCTGTTTTGTATTCTTTTTTAGAAACCATTTTTTTATGCGTGAAGTCTTCTCGAAAGAGATTTTAGTTTATTAAAAGCTCAGGATTTCGTATTTACCTACGGTAAATGCTTGGTAAATACACAACTCTCTGCTTTTGATATAATTCTAACTGTAGTTAAGTCCATTTAGAGATTTAAGCTAGGATCTAACTTATTGCGCAGCGCATCCTTGGCAAACTAATTTCCATATTTCCTTCTGCCGGTCTGGAGAGCCGTCTCCGCCCATAAATTGTCTATAGCTGTCATACTTTTAGGCATTTAATAAATTTTATGACTCTGAATGCTTCTTCTTGTTGCTCTACGCTTTTCTTTTTTCACTGCCTTCGTTTTTAATAACATTCGTTTCTTGTCCTCGACGCTGTCCGCCTGGGGCTATGCTCTTCTTTTTTTTTCTTTCCATTTTTTGTTTTTACCTCCCCTCTCCACAGCGAATTGCAAATGTGGGTATTTATGCGCTCGCTGCGCTACAAGTTTGTCCTGTTGTCGCCCTCCACGTTCCCCTTGCTCCACCTGCCCGCCCCTAGCTCGACTCATTTTGGCACTCGCCCTCCCGGGAGCATGCAACAATCTTTTATATGAGTTTATTATGTATGCTTTTCCTTTTGCTTAAAACATACAATTTCCTCAAGCGATTTCCGTTTGCACTGATGAGTCTTATTAAATTCGAGCAGCCCCCCGTATTACCCTCCTGGGGGTGACAGCAACCACGCGCCCCGGCCCCGCCCACAAACAATTGCCTGCCCGGATTTGGTCGTTAACTAACTAAAATACGGCGCCTGCTTGCAAATTGCGCTTTAATTGAATTGCACATAGATTTTGTTTTAGATGCTACGCTTTTCCGCTTGCAGACAAATTTTCACATAAAAAAAAAAATGGAATGGAACGAAACCCCATAAAGTTTTGCTAGATGCCACAATTTGATGCCTCTCTCGCTCCAAAAACTCGCGGCATAACTCAAAAGTCTTTAGAAGTGTTTGAAACTGTCATACGCACGTAGTTTTTTCTTGCACTCAATCTGTCCACCATTCGCCCTTCCTCTCTCTCTCTCTCTGTCTCGCTCTCTATTGCTTACTCTCTTAGCGTTTCGGCGACTACAACAACAGACTTTGCCACTTTATTATACACTATAGCTTTAAGAGGGAGTACACTTACTTTCTCATCAGATTTGTTAGCTGACCACGATAAAGTTATTCAGGCAACTGCAGAATGAAGGTTAGGGTTCGAACCCTAGGCTTCAAAAAAATACATACATACTACGTAATATGTAGGCAAATAGAGCCAAGAAAGTATTATATGTAGTTAGTGAGAGCCAAAAAGAGCTGATTGAATATTTCTATTGATGATGGTTATGGTAAAATATTTATCTATCAGAAATATTTAAAAAATTTGAATTGAAACAAAGTATAAAAGATGTATATAAGTTCTTCCAAGGATGAATTTTAACAGGGGACTCTTCTGTTTGAAGGAAATAATTCCGTAATTATTATTGCCATAATCCCGTTTCTTTTTTATCAGGGTATTCAGGTATTTTTAATAGCTCTTGTAACGCTCAGTTTGTTGGTCTTGTTTGACTACCATTTCGTAGCGGCATTGAGTGCTGAAAGTAAGCTGAGTAAAGAAAGAAATACCAGAAATGAGAGTAAAGAACTAACGCGTTTTGGCCAGCATCGAATCAAAAGCATTTCTAACCAACTTTGTGGCAAAGTTTGCGCAGGCGGCGCAACGACTGAGATTGAGTGCAAATAAAATGATGTCATGAAGTGGCAGCAGCGGCAAACAGGGGTGTTCCAGCTAAACTCCTTATTGTTGTTGGCCAAAGGAAAGGGGCGGCGGGTGGAGGCGGGGCGCTGCAATGCATGCTCCACTTTATTTCAGCTATCAACTCGTAAAGTTTGCGGTTTGATGGCCGGCTGCAAAAAGGGGGCGGGCGGAGTTACTTAGTGTAGAAAGAGTGTTGTGCCAGAAGGGGCGGGTAGGTTGGATGGGTGTGGGCGTGGACTGTGATTTTTCTGCACGAACTCACAGAAACCGCAGCCGAGATGCGGCTTTCAAAACTTGAAGCACAGCAATTACAACAACAACAACAACATCAACAACTGGACAAATCTCGACAAGTATTTTGTCAACTTTGCCAGCGGCTGCTTAAGTGCTGCAGGTAGGGACGTTTCCCATTTGCGGGGGAAGGTGGGGATAGTGTGTTTAAAGTGTCGCCTAGTCCTTTTGCCACAGAAACTGAGAGTTGACCAGAGTGCACCAGCAGCCGCAGCAGCAGCTGCTCGCAATCGGACACAACTTCTAATTAGCTTGATAAACAAATTCTTTGCCTACTTACCGGTGGCTGCAGTGCTTTGTCCCCCCCACTCCATCCCGCAGTCCAGCGACTGCCGCTTTGCAATTCAATTAAAAATTAACATTTTAATTGCAAATAACTTTTATACTTTATGGCACAGTTTGTCGCACCAAAAAATAGCTGTACGAGGGCTTCCTTTTGTATTGTTCTGGGTGTTTACTTTGACTGCTAAAATGTCAGTTTCTTGCTTTTCGAAAATAAAAGTTTTCAGATGAACCATGAACCGAATCCTAAAAAAAAACAATGGTCTGTCTTCCATCTTCTCGGGATCTGGAACCCTTAATTTCGGGCTCACAGTGTCGACGCTTTATGGTAAATATTTAAGCGCATACGGCCAAACTTTTGTGCTATCAAGATTTACAATATTCCAATACATCAGGTCATACTTATTCATTCATAATATTGAGGTGCAACTGCAAGCCCACCTGGTCACACTTTCTTGCTCCCCAAAATGCACATAATTTAAACGCATCTGGTCACACTCTTGTGCAGCATCTGGTCAGACTTTTGTGTGACCAAAATTCACAATATAAAAGGCAAGCCCAGAAAGTCAAAACTCTCAATTGGGCCAAGTGAAGCTACCTGTGCAGTCCATGCCGTTCGCTATTTTCTTTGCCCATTTCCATCACATTTCCATCACATTTCCATTCCCATTTCCCGCTACTTTCAGCCGTTTTTCAGGCCATTTAATTTGATCATGCGCCAACAATTATGCAACTTGTTGGCTCAATGCGTCTACAGCTGAGCGGGCCAACAGATTGTTGTTGTTGTTGAGCTTGTTGTAGTTGTTCCCTCGGCCGCCTTTTCCATTCTTTATTGTTGTTGTTGGCAATAAAACTTTTTCCATTTGCCTGGCATCAAAATGCCGTTTGTTGCTTCATTGTTGTTGCATAGTTTTGTGAGTGGTCGGTCAAGGAGAGGGCCTGCGAGAGAGAGAGAGAGAGCGTGAAGCAGAGTGTGTTGCATGCCGCAAGGTGTTGCGGCGTGTGTGAAAATTATATGCCAGCTCGTTGTAGAATTGGTAATTAAGATATCTGGAAATATTTGAGATTCCAGTGAATAAAACTAATCTGAGCTTAGCATACATTAGCCACAATACAGAAACTTTTAGCAAGAACTGCATTTGGGATTGATTTTGTGTACATACAGCTTAAAGCCAGCTGCCTGGGACACACCTGCTACATTTAGTTTTATCTACTTTATCTTGTATATTTTTCAGTCCATTGATTTTCCGCAATTTCCTTGCTGCATTTCCCTCAATCGTTGCTGTTTTATTTACTTGTTAGCGTCATCAAATATGCAACTTTTGACACGCCTTTGAATTGTTATTTCTATAAACTTAGTTTTCCTTATCGACTGCTGTTGCTTTTAAGTGCGTTTTCTTGTATATTCTGGCTTATGGTTTTTCTCTGCGCATTGAGTTACAGTTTAATTTATGGCAATGTTATTTACCATAAAATAAAATGCACGCAACTAGCTGAGAAAATCAGCTAAACTTGCAGTTTTATTTGTGGCTAAAATTTCAATGGTATTTAATTGAATTTATCTATGTTTAAGTGTATTTTTATGATGATTTTTCAGATTTATGTTATTTTTATTTACTTTTTATTTATTCTAATTTATATTTGATTTTCGTTTATATTTATTGCTGGCAAATATTAGTTGACTTTGCCTCGCAAGAGTATTTTTCATTTTATTTACAAATGAAAAGAAAAGCGAGATGAACAGTTGCAAATATCGAAATTGTTTCAACCTTCAAGAAAGGAATTTTAAGCTTTCTAGCTTTAACGGGTTTTGGCAATCAGACGAAATAGTTTAAGGCATGGCAGACTTTAAAGAATACTCTAGTTTATCATAGAAAGCAGTCCAATATTATATTATTTAGGATATTTTCTATACAAGAGAACTTCACACTTCAGACAGCGCTTTGGGGTTAAAATTCTGAACTTGTAAAGCCGCAGCTAAGACATCCCTTTTTTCCTGTACCCACTTCCTTGGTCAGTTCCTTTCGCTGTTAATTGCTTTTGTAGACAAATTAAAAAACGCTCGAGTGGCTGTGGCTGTGGCCGCTGCCGTTTGTGTGCATCACTCAAAAACAGACAAAACCACACTCCGGTCCATGACCATGACTTTGCTCCAGGGTTGCCCAACAACAACAACACAAACCGGAAACGGTACAAAAAAACAAAAAATATTACAAAACAAATAGAAAACTCTTGTTGGCCGGGACCAGTCGTCAGTTTTAATTTAACTTTGACATGCATCAGCTCAAAAATCCAATTACAAAACAAATGTACAAAGCGTGCGCCCTTTTTGTTTTTTTTTTTTTTTTTGCACTGCGCCCAGAGCGAAGGCTGCCAGCTAAATCCCATTAACGCCTGTGTAGATATTTTTTGGCCAGCAAAAATTGACCGTGCGAGCTGAAGATTTATGAAACCATTAATTTTATGAAAAGTGAAAAAAGTATAATTAAAAACAAAAACGTGCAAAATCCAAAAGCAAAAAGTGAACAATGTGCGCTTAGGGCGTGCTGCTGCGCCAATCCCCTGCCCCTGGCAATGAGCCGCCTTCCATATGAGTGGCCAAGGATAAGCAGCCGGACAAGACAAGATGTCGAGCAGCCGCGGCAAATTGCCGCCACGTTCCGATCGCAATGCCAACGAGGAGGAGCAGCTGCAGCAGTTACAGCTAGGCGCCAGGCCCAAGGCCCATAAAATGCTGCACTCAAAGACTGACAACCCGTCACCGGGACATGCCAACTACATGGAGCTGGAATTTAGCCAAGCGACGGCAGTCGGTCGCAGCTGCAGCGAGCTGCCTGTTAGCTATGCCACCAGCACAGTTGTGTTGCCAGTGCAGGCCTATCGGGAGCCGGCACCACCCACTCCGCCGCCGCTCTCGCAGATACCCTCGCGTGAATCGCGCTTGTTGCACTCGGCGCCAAATACGCCCAGTCGCGGCAAAGTGGTGCTCAGCAAAAAGGAGCGCAAGGAGCTGAGCAAGCAGCTGGGCCTGGAGGAGCTGGCAGTTAGCACCTCAGCGCAATCCAGCCCCTACAAGGGGCGTGTCACGGAGCTTAAGAACTGCATAGCGCGTGGCCTTTTTGCAACGTTGCATCGTGGCTCGCAGAAGTCGCTGCAGCCAGCTGCGGGCGCGGCGGCGATAGAGCGGGGCAGCCAGGACATGCAGCTGAGTCAAGAGCTGTCACCGCCGCC
Source organism: Drosophila littoralis (assembly GCA_018903485.1). NCBI lineage: Eukaryota > Metazoa > Arthropoda > Insecta > Diptera > Drosophilidae > Drosophila > Drosophila littoralis. The sequence continues at coordinate 4,959,612 of JAEIGF010000059.1, read as the reverse complement.
GCCAGCGCCAGAGCTGGCCAACAACAATGAGGACGATGCGGCCGACTACACAGAGAAGCTTAAGAATTTGCCCGTGCGGCGACGTAAGGCAGCCACCTCGCACATGGACAACTATTGCCTCTTCGATCCGGTGGACTTTATCAACGAGAAGGCGCTGCGTTATCCCGGCAATGCGAAACATGGTTTGCGTGATCCTTTGTTTAGCTCCAGGCAGCATCTGGTGTGCGAGGATGAGGAGGAACTGGTGCCGGAAGTCATTTACGATGGCGAGGAGCTCGAGGAGACCATTATTATTGAGACCTCCGGCGAAGCGGAGGCCGAAACTGAGGGCAGCGCCTGTGCTTTGCCCAGTTTTGAGCATCATAATTATTTTGTCATCGATCCGGAGGACTTTGAAATGGAACCGGCCATTCTAGACATAGGCATACCTAATCCCTACAGCAACGAGCAGCTGGTGCATGCCAAGCTGGAGCAGCAGCTGCTGAATGAGTTCGAAACAGCGCCCAGCATGTCGAATAGTCAGGAGTCGAAGGACACAGAAACCACCTCCACTGCTCTTGTGGAATCCTCGACCTCCACCAATTCGGCCAGCTCGAGCGGCAGCTCAAATGCACAGCAACAGCAACAACAGCAGCAGCAGCAACAGCAGCAGTCCATGAAAAAGAAGCTCACCTTTCTGAATCTCTCGCCCTTTCGTCCGAGCGCCAAGAAAAACAATCAGAAAACCTTTATGGAACAGCGCGCAATCTCGGAGCTGGTCACCTCCGATCACATGCTGCATCTGCAGCAACTGTTGCAGCAACAGCGCAAGGATCAGCGCGCCCACACGGTGCCCATCGAGTCCAACTATGTGCTGTTCAATCCGGGACCCGTGCCCAGCCGCCATGTGCAGTACAAGATACGTAAGCCCCGCCCGCTCTCCACTCACAGCGATGCGGACAGTGGATTCCTGTCGCCCTGCTCCCCCGATGAACTGAAGGCCAATCCAAGCATTTTGGTGCTGCAGCAATGCGACAGTGTTCAGGGTTATATTGAGGTGAGCTTGGAAAATTAAACGAAATATCTATAATATATTAATTAAATTTACTTGAAATTGGAAATGTTAACTACGGGTATTCTTATGAAAACCCTTATTTCATGTACTTAAGATAGCTTCATAGCCTTTAAATTTTCTTAGTGAAAATAGTCTTCAATTCTTAATATATCTCTAATATATCTCCTTCCTTTCTTCGGAGTTACGAGAGACCAGTTTATTTTATTTTGAAAAAGTATGAACTCAGCTGAACTTTTACCTAAACTAATGAAATAATTTCCTTCCTTCCTTTTATGCTTATTATTATCGTTATTTCTTTGATAATATACAATCGCGTTTTTTACTTCCGAACGGGGTTCCAGGCACATTTATTTCGATTAGATATTCAAAGTACAGCTTATCTAAAATGTCCAACAAAAAATACACGAGATTTGTAACCTGCCCAGAGGGTCTAGCCCTCTGCCACCACATTTGCACACCCCATATACACATATCTTAAGCTGGTAATCATTGTGGCATGTTTCAGTTCGCACTTGTCGCCATTTGCCGGCTCACTTATCTTAACGAGCGGGCAACTTAACAAGTCTTATTATGCAGCTGCCGACAACCCCGGGCACTTTTCCCGGCCTTCTTATGGAGTCGAATCCTGTAAGTGGAAATTATCAAACATCCATGAAACTGCAGTTCAGGTTGAGCAGCAATGCAGCAGCTTTATCGTGGGGGGGTTGTTGGGTAAGCATTAACGGGGGTTGAGTTTGGCTTTTGGCCCTGGTGATTGCATCAATTTTAGTGTTTTCTTTGCGTCAAGTAGCTGCTGCTGTCGCTGCCATCGGCGCCTCCGGGGAGCAATCAATCCTCGCGTTGCCACTGTGCGCTTCATTAGTTTTTCGCTAGAGAAACAGAGAGCGTGCGAGCGAGGGAGTGAGAGAGAGGGAGAGAGAGAGAGAGTGCGACTGGGAGACAGGCAGAATACATAGCGATAACAACAATAATAACAAGCGAAATACTTTTTGCACAGCTGTGCACAGCATCTTTGCGACTTTTAATGGAATTGAATTAAAAACTGTTGCCATGGCGTCGAATTTCGCTTCCCCTCTGTCCCCGAAACCGCTTGCCTCAGGCATTTTGAGTCATTTGTAAATTGAAATACGCTCTGCGAACAGCAGCCGGGAAAAACAACAAGTTCAGGTCTCGCCAGGCCTTTGGATCATTGTGTGCCCTGCGGGCGCAGTAGCATTCACTGAAGTCTACTTATGGCCGCTCAATAAACCGGGCCAAGAGAAGTGTCAAGTGCAGTGCTTTTCATATTTGTAATGCAGGCAGTCAAACAACTATGAGAAGGTTGTTGAGGGTTGTTCCATGGTCAAGGTAAATGGGCTGTAAAGCGATGTTGCCGCGGGGATAGCTGCAAGCTCAAGGTGAATGGGGCTTGAAAAGCGAGAGAGAGAGAGAGAGAGAGAGTGAGATGAGAGAAAAAGGAGTGGGACTGGCGCTGAAGAGAGGAAACCCCACTTGGAGAAAATTGTATTAAAGTAAAGCAAAGACAAATGCATTGAAAATAGGGCCAATATAAGGCAACTGCATTAGCAAAAGCTTATAATTCTCAAATAGTTTAAGCAGTTGCGATCTTAAAAAGTAGTCAAAGGAGGAAAAGAAAGTGGGAAAGATATGCGATTACAATTTAAGATATGTTAATTCACATTTCCATAAAATTGTAATTAGATAGGTTATAGAAATTAACTAATATTTCAAACATTCATCTTTAAAGCGTTAAAGAAATTAAACTCTATAGAAGAACATTTTCTTAATCTCACTCAAATGTACAAATGTGCAGAGAGGATTATTTAATTAAGATAAACAAATTCCCTCGATGAACAGAAAGATACTAAAGCAACCGAGTTTATGGGCCCAGACAAATGGTCTAACAAAGTATTTTCTAACTATTGCCAAATTTACAGCTTAAGAGAATTATTTAATTGAGATTCATAAAGTACCTCCATTAAGAGAAAGATGTAAAAGAAACTGAAGCTAAAAGTCTAGGCGCTTTTCCTCTTATTCTATCTGTCGCAACCCAACTCCCGTTTAAATTTCTGGCTTTTCGTACTTCCATTATAGACCCCACTTTATAGTCACTCTATTTGCCTACTGCCAGACCCACCCACACTCATTAATTCTAACCAAACAAAACTCAAGCAATTTATGCAAAGCGACACATGACTCGCTTCCACTTGCCCATAAATTTGGCTGCCGCATTTCCCTTCCGCCTGTGTTTGTGGGCCTAACCCAATGTCCTGTGGCCAGCACCCAGCAGCGCACGTTGGTAATCCCAGCTCTATATAGAGTATATTCCAAGTGCGTCTGCCTTCCAGCCAAAGAACTCAATTGCAAATTGCAACTGCCACTGAGGCATGCAATTTTCTCGTACAACGCCGGACGACATACTGTTAGCTCCGGCGCCACCCACCACACCCACGCGTGCGCGCACTGCCAACAAAAACTCTTCGCGAGGCGCTAAGCTGTCAAATGTCGGACGTAGTCGTTGTCCGGGCTGCCACCACAGCGGCTGCTGTTTCAGCTGCTCTTTCAAATTGGGGTTGCCATGCACCCAGCATTGTTTATGCGTTCGAAATATTTTCTATGCCCAAAACTGGGCAGGGTAGTGTGGCATGTGGCACAAGTCGCGTGTCGTGGGCTACTTTATGTGCGGCTGACAAACCCCTTATCACCCCTGAATGTCGCATGTATATGTATGTATTTCTCATGCCTTCGTTCTACTGATTAGTCCAATAAGTTGTAAAAAGTGTCGACCCAATGCGCGAGGCGATTATCTACTCTGGCTTTTATTTCGATAACTTTTTGATTTATGGCTGTGCAATAAATGTTCGATGTGCACTTTATAATTATGTGGCGCCGGATGTTGCACGAAAGGATATAAAATGCCCATTGCCAATGCCATATGTACGCAAAATTGTCCATAATTATGCTGGATAAATTGCATAAAAAATTAAAATAAAACGAAAGAAAAATGTGAATGTGTGTCGTAGTAAGTATTTGACTACGAGATACGCTGCAGGCAACGAAAATTCAAAAAATTATAAATAATTTTGCGGTTTTGCTCTAGAAATTAATTTAAACATTTTCATTTCTAGAAGCTCTAATTTCAATGCACCAAAAATAAATTCCAATTTATTAGTCTTTTATATTGATTATTAGAGTGCAGGGTGAAAATTTGTATATCTTCCACAGAAGATATCTTGGCTTGAGATACTTTAACTTAGTAGCTTTTAATTGCAGACCTACTTCAAAAACTTAAGAACGTTTATGGATAAAAAAAACTTTAAGAAGTTATAAATCTAAAGTCAAATTTTGTATTAAGTAGCTCGTAATCTTCCTGCCTTCACCATTTCTCAGTCAACTCTTTAGGAGCAAAATTCATAAACGTATTTCTGAAATTCGTTAACAATTTTTCATAGTTAATGGACTCAACAGTACCGCACAAAAGTTCTTTACAAATTGTAATTTTGCAGGTTAAAAATATGCAACAGTTAATTCTCTTCGATTTGCTGTTTTTTTGTTTTACTGCCTGTAACTATTTAAAATGAATTGTCATTTGGCATACAAAAAAAAACTCTTTTTGTATTGCAAATATGCATCTGAGCCGATAAAGAACTGCAACTGCAGCTGTCAATATCAAACGGTGGGCGGGGGGTATATATCCTGCGGGGCATTAAAGTTGGCGCTGAATTAAGCTGCAATTTATTTGCAACAACATTTGCAATGGATTTTCTCTTATGTTCTCTCTGGTTTTCTTCGCATATTTGCCAGTTGGTTGGTTTTAATAATAATTTCATTGCAACAAAATAATGTATGTGTGTGTGCGCATATGTGTATTAATATTGTGCGTTAATTTTATGGCCAGCTGGGCCGCATTACCAACGTCTGTTGCCCGGAACCAAAAGGAGACCGGGTACGGGCACAGGAACTGAGCCGTTTAATGGATGCGAGCGTTATTAATGCACATGCGACGAGGACAAAGACGAGGAAGAGGACGAAAATGACGTCCTGAACAATGTCCTTCAACATTTTTGCTCCACTTTAAGTTTTTCAATTTGCTGCACACTATCAGAAACGCGTCCGCTTCAGGCCTGCTTTGGTCCACTGAGCAGATGCAGGAGTCCAGGGCGAACCCGACGTTGGCCCACCCTGGCGCCTGTGTCCGGGCTTTAAAGGCAGCCAGCCAAGACCAATAGCCAAGACCCAAGAGGAACGCCAATGTCGTACTACCCGACGCACACAGCACTGACAGCTAAATGCGTTGCACTTATGCTTAAAACATGTCAGACACCGTAGACAGCACTCAAACCGACTAACAGACAGTCGGACAAACAGAAGGACGTATGCCGCACTGAAATAGAATCCTTTAGGGGGCATGTGAATGCAGTTGAAAAGCGTTGCATATTTTTTTGGCGCACTCACTCTCTATCGCTCGGTATTTAATGCTCCTATCACATGCTTGCCAGGAATGATGCGTTCGCCTCGCCAAAGATTAGACGGTTTCTATGGCATTAGATTTTGGTATATGGGGAATAAGTAATTAAGAGTTCGATATACAAAAGCTCGACGATTGACTATGTGCTGCTTTTCGATTGCACGTTAATTTGGAACACGCTTTGTCTGAATCGTTGGTTTTTGCTGGTTTTGAAGTTGGTTTGTAGACATCTTTCCGTAGAGTTCCATAGTGTACAATGAGCCCAAATATTATAAAGGGTCTTTCCGAACGTTTCATATTATCACTTTACTATTTTGCATCGTCTATTAGCTGATGCTTATAATATTTAATCTATAACAAATTATCTTTTATTTGAAAACCTGAGGATATGTTATATTATTTTTTTCCAGTATATTCCCAAAGAGGAATCTTTGTGAAATCTAATTTACTGACTATTTTCAAGGAGATCTTTTTTAAATTTTAAAAAATAATAAATTTATTTTCTTAAGAATATTTTAAAATGTATATATATATATATATATATATATAAATTTTTACTAATTTTAAACTTTATTCTTATTTTCTATCTAAAAGTATCTCAGATAATTCACATAACTAAAAATATATTAGAAGAATATTACTAAACTCATTCTGCTTCTCAATCTCTATTCCACTTTAGAGCCAACTAAAGTGTCAGCTATAATATATACTTAACATTACTTTCAATGATCTTGACAGATTTACAGTGTGCCCAACGTGTCAGCGGGTGAGAATGCTGTAGAGTGAAGTTTGTGCTTATAAAATAATCGCAGCGCTTAGTTGGTTCTTAGCTGCCTCAACAGCGATACCATTTAGTATTCCCCTTGCTACTCACCCCCTCTCTCTCGTACTCTTTCTCTCACGCTCTCTCTCTCTCTCTCTCTCTCTCTCTCTCTCTCTGTGTGCTCCGGTATGCTGTTGCGCTCTGTGAAAAATTATAGCCAAAATTTTTGGCCACTAACAAGGCAGCAGAAGCCTGAAAACTCTGGCACTTTGGCCATGGCCCCGTTGATGTTGCCAGCTTGTTGCTGCTGTTGTTGCATAGTTTTTGGCGCTTAATGCATATTTTAAAATGCTTTGCCAAGTCGTCTGCTGCCCGGCAAAATCGCATTTTTGGCTTATTGGTAAATTTATTTATTAAATTTCGCCGCTGGCCAAAAGCTGCCGCTTGGCTGCGTTCGTTTTTGTTGTTTGGCAAACTAACTAATTAAGAAGTTATTTTTTACCATGGCACGTTGTATTTATGAGCTGCCGTTAGCCTCAAAGTATGCAATTAATTTCGAAAGTCAAGCTGAAGCTCAATGCACAAAGCTATGCAAAAAATGCACAAAAAATGCACAAAAAATGCACAAAATAATTGCATTGTTGCATTTCAGATTACTTAGAAGAGAGAATAAGATTCTACCATCCCCTACTTCAGTGTATTTGCATTGCTGTCGGCCATAACGATTTATACAGCGCTTTATGCTTCTGAAAGGTAAGAAAACATGGCGTATAAATCAGTGCAGAGTAGGTAGTAAAAGCATCCACAGAAAGACAAAGATGCCATCGAGCATTGCCTAGAGACGCGCCCAGAGCGACATGAAGAAATGGAGATAAAGTTGGCCCCGGCAAAAATAGCTATGCACAGCTTATAAATGTGAACAAGCAAAAAGACAGCCAGAGAAATGCGAAAAAACGTGTTGAGTTTCCCATAATATGTTGCCGGGATACCCTTGCAGGATGACAATTACTCGACAGAAGTTTGACAAGATAATAAATAATAATTCGAAGACGCAATTAATAAATAAACTTTTGCTGCCTAAAAACAAATAAAAGCATTCTGTAAGAATTTGCAAATATATTTTTATCGAGTGCATAACAATATAGAAAGGTCTCAATAATAAAAAAGGCTTAAAAAGGAAAGCTATCACTGAAAAAAAGAATAATTCAAAAAGAAAGAAATAAGAAGAAATAAAGAAGAGTTGCAAATTAAAGTCGTCTAATGCAATAAAAATTCCAATACTTATAGCTAGACTTTATTTTCGAGTTAATATCGGGTTGAGAAATTCGCAATAATATAAATTTGAAAGCATTTTGCTTAATATGTGGCAACAAACCTACGAAAGCAAACTTTTTGGCAAGTATCTGTACGCTTATAATTCCCAAAATGTTTAAGCGTAGATTACACAGCCTAAATAAATACCTTTAAATATTTTATTTATGTGTATATTTAAAATTCACATCCATTTCCAACTCTTTTTTTAAAGCCTTTTACCACACTAAATTTGGAAATGTATTTATTTTTATGCATGCCGCAAACTAGACTTAAATTTGCAAATGCTCCCTTTTTTGGTTAGTGCGCAAAATATTGTTTGCATAACTTTGGCTTACAGCTCACAAAAAAAAAAAATGGGGAAAAAAAATAAAATAATTCAGAGAGATTGCCGGAGAGAAAGCCAAAGGAAAGGTTTGCATTTTGCAATGGCTGTGCTTTCGATTAAGTTTTCGAGTTGGTTTTTTGTGCAAATGGTTATGAATGGCATTAAATATTTTGTTAGCTGTCAAAAAAAGAATGTACCAGAGCAAATGACAGGACTTTTGCTAATTAGAAGAGGCAACAACTAAAACAAATAAATGCTAAGATAAATACGCTTCAGTTGTAGTGGCGCGTAACCTGGTGATAAAAGTTATAACAACAAAACAAACAGGACAATTTATGATGTGACGACCCCTACACATAGTTACCCTACTTCAGAGAGGGTGGGGGTCTGAGGTATAAAAACCATAAAACTAATGCCACAGCCTGGGGAGCAAAATGTCATGGGCTTAGCGGCGAGTCCTGTGAAATTAATAACCTGCTTTTGCTTCTTTTTTTTCGCTGTGTATCCCTTTTGTGTGTGCGTGTGTGTGTGTGTGTGTGGGGTTCGAACCCTGGTCTGCTGTTGTTGTGCACATGCTCGGGGATTTATTTGCCGGAAATAAATATTAGCCGCAGTCAAACACACTTAAGCCTACGTTGAGCAACATCTCGGCCATTTATAGTTTTACAGGGGTTTCTTGGAGGGCGCTCTACAGTGGGTTTTACACAGGCTTAGAACTTGCTTTACACGCACGCACACAATGATAAATGCCTTATATATACATATGTATGTACATATAGACCGAATCTTGTTGTTGTTGCAAGGCGCGTTGTTTCCCATAATTGATTTTGTATTGGTTTCGCCTTTGCTCTGTTAAGGGCTGGACCGAACGAGGGAAACTTCCACGTGGGCTAAATGCATATAAAACGCATATTGAATTTCAAAGAGTTTTTGCGCAAATATGCTGCCATCAATCTAGCCGTCTGAATTTTCAGCTAAGATTACAAACAGGCAACTGTCAAATGCAGAATGTCAGATACAAACCATAAAACTTCAGCTGGAACGTACTCATAATCGAATTTTGTTTAAATCAAATTTTAAATTTCACAAAATGCAAACCAAAAAAAAAATAGCGTAATAGAAACTTACCCCAGGCTCAGTGTTTTTGTACCTGTGATGGACCTGCCGTAGATGCCGTAGAAAACCAAACATTCTGTCTGAGCCAAGCCGAAAAGGGTGCACTAGGCCAGCTAAGAGAGCTGTTCGATTCATAAATGGTTTAGTTAGCGCTCGGGGAATACTCTCATTTTAAAAGGGGTTCTGATATATAATGTGGTCTAAGTTTTAAACTGCCTAGGACTTGAATTCCTAATAGAAATAAGAATTTAAATGCAGCGTAGACGAATGAAGCTTCTTGCATTTTACATAAGTTAAGTAAGTCCAAATTACTTTATTTATATTTTTTTAAACTTTAAGAAATAACAGACATTACAAACATTATTTAAATTTCTAATGGGGGAAAAAAAATTCTATAAATATGAATTAATGTAGTTAAAAAATATCTTATACTACTGGAAAAATTGTGAAATTTTCTTGTCAAAATCAAGAATTTAAGATTTAAGCCAGGCATAAGAAAATATTTGAATAGATACAAGAAAATAGTCTTTGCAAATGTTGTTCACATAGTTCGCTTATGTTCCTTCTTTTATGACTTTGCTTTGAAATTCTATGGGAAAAAAGGGTTTTTAATCTTGCAATCAATCAAATGCAACTGCAGATGTGACACTCGTAAGTACATCAAAGGCTTGATCGATATTAGCTGTAAGATTTTGTTTGTTTTTCAACTCGTAATCCATCAATTTTCTGCTGACTTTTGAGGCAACCCTCGTGTTGCGTCTGCTGCTTGCAACCACCAAACAAAAGGCTAAACAACAAAGAGCAAATCGAGCTGTTTTTGTTGTAGTTGTAATTGTTGTTTTTGTCGGGTGCACAGACAACAGAAAACAGAAGCCTTTGCCTGCAAGCATCTGGGGGAAAATGTTGCACAGGTTGCCATTGCCTACGAAAAATCTCACTGTCCATTGCAGTTACTGCTCCGTTACCCACTACTCCGCCTAGAGTGTGTAATAATTTGTTTTTATGCCATACCACTGCCCCCGCTCCCAACGTGCTCCCCCTTCTGCAATGTAAACTATGCAGCAGGGTTGTAGCCAGCATCAGCATCAGGGTGAAGCGTGCAGCCTCATCAGAATTCAAGCTACCGGTTGATCTGTGCGAAAGTATAACAAATATTTATGCTTTGAGCTGTGTTATTAGATTTTAATTTCTTGCACCCATGGAAATGATGGGTTCACCCTTAAGCTACGACTTACATTTACGCCCAACTTCTCTCCCAGCCCCTGCCATTTTCAGCAGCTCTTTATACCTTTTCTAGTCTGGCTAAGCGTGCGAATGTTTTTGGCTTGTACTTTGCATTCGAGAGGGTGGTAAACATGTGCCCCTTATTGGGGTAAGTCCCTTGATGCATGCCGCCCTCTTCACATTGTTGCAAGGTGTCATGGCCAGTAATTGAGTATGGTTTACGCTAGTGCCTCATCATTTTGGCATTTGCTGCATTTGCAACTAGCAAATATTTGAGAAACTGCCTTCGTTAGGGCCTTTTTTTCATTCTCTAAGTTTGTTATACCCTCTACCCATTGAAAACTAATATGGGAGGGTATGCTCGTGTTCGTATGGTATACATAGATTGAGAATATATAGTTTTTGTCTAAATTTGTCCCCATATCTTCCTAAATGAAGGGGCTTTGATACATAAACACCTTCAATTGAAAAAATGAAAATTAATATTTCATAATCATCGAGAAAAGACAAAGTAAGTCAAGGCTGCGTATAGGGTATATGACAGTCGGTCACTGACTCACTCGTTTTTTTAAGTGTTGCCACAATGCAAATTTCTGTTTGGCACGTGATGAAAGTTGCAGGAGATGCGCGTTGACTCTGAGAGTGGGAGGGCTAGAGGGAAGGGATAGACAGCAGCTGTTTCAACCACCGAACTTTCCTTTTTTAGTTTTTTTTTGGGGGAGTTGCGCTGACTGCTACAAAATGACGTTTACAAAATTACATTATTAGAAATTGATGGTTAAGTCGAGTTGCTGCAGAGTGAGGGTGCGTGTGCGGGTGCGTGTAAGAGTTGTCAGCAGTTTGCGCTTTTTAAAGTAAAATTTTTGGAATTGTTAGTGAAGCGATGGAGGCGGAGTGTTGGCAGCTGGCAAGTGGCATTCCATTAAAAATAAAGAAGCCAAAAATATGTCAGCAGCGCTCTAATGAGCGTCAGTTGCACAAACAACGGCTAAAGAAGTGAGTGGAGGTGGGAGGAACCCAACAACAGCACCTACTGCCACTACAGCCAGCATTAGCTAAGGGAATTTTTAATAATACAAACCACATTTCAACTGGATTCGGTTCGTTGCCCACTTGTAAGCTCTGGCCGCAATTCAACTGCGCGACATAGAGACCGACTCTAACCTCAATGTAACTTGTCGGGCCACACGCACTCACTGGCACCCACAATCCCTCTCTCTTCTTTTTTCCATATCCATTTCCATTTCACTTTGCAAAATGTTGCATAGTTTAAATATGCGTTTTCCTCGTCCCATCTCGTTTCGCTCTTTGTGGCATTTGCGTCCATTTTTTTTAAATATTGAAAAAACCGTTGACGGTGTAAATGATGCCCCAAAAAGCTTTTAAGCTGCTTGGGCTAAAGAGCTTCATCTATGGGAGGGTCCTATGATACGTTGATGAAACAAGGAATTGAACGAAATAGAAATATGTTTGTAATTTAATTTGTAAAATAACTAAAGGAATTTCTCAGAATAAGGGAAAAACTTTTGTTTTACCTAAGAATATATCCTTGGAAAATATAAGAGGAAACAAACGAAAATTTAGTAGATTTTGCCAAGATAAGCCTCCAATTGAACTGAAAATTAACTACAATAAGCCTCTGGAACCTATCTCTACACGTGGCTAAATATCTTGTTAATAAAACTTGCCTTCCAACAATTGTATTTATTGTAAAACACGCTTATTCGAAACGTTTAATCGGAAGGTGCCATTGATCTAAAATAATATTAAAATCTTAAAGGAATATTAAACAAATTTTTTTAAAAAGCTATGCGATTTTTTTTTTAATTGACTAAAATTTCCTATTAAACCAAATATAAAATAATCATGACTTCTGGAGTTAATTAATTAGTTTTTAATTTAAAGAAAACATTTTGGTATTGAAGTTCATGTAGATATATTTCTAAAATATCTCACTTTTGCTAAAATCATATCATACACTAGAATATTATAATCTTACAAATTATTAGCTAAAATATAGCATTGCTGATAAAATCATAATATGCACTGAAATCCTAACTAGAAAATAACAAATGATTAAAAAATTTAAAATTAACAAGTATGTACAACTTGCATTATGAGTTTATGAAACAGCCCTTCGCATCGCTGACACCATCTGTAGTTTTTGTTTTTTTTATTATTTTCGTTAGCATACAAGAACTGAAATGGCAACCTCTGTGGGCACTGGGCACCCATTGCGACTGGATGTGGGGGAGGGTGGTGTGCTGGAAAAACTAGTCAAAAGGTATTACATTTTTTTGTGTGTGGCGTTTGAATTGCATAAATGTTGCTGCATTTGGCATAGATTTGCATGGCAATAAGTGGTGAGAGGGGTAGTTAGGAGGGGAGGTAGGCGACAGGGGCAGCTGCTATCGACTGGCAACATATTGCAGTTGCAAGGCGCGGCGTCCGAAACTTCCGTTTTGGTCAGTGGCAATAAAAATGAACGACGCTGTTCAATGACAGACAGGAAGTCGACTATTTGCATGAGTTAGAACGAAGCCAAGAGGGCTGCAGCTCTATTGATAAAGCAGCTAGAAGAAGAGCAGAGAAAAATGGTATTTTAAAGGAATTAAGGTACAGGTGACGCTTTTGTTGAGTTAATTGTTTGTTTTCCATTTAAGTGAGGCAAGTGACACGTAGATTTCGTAGCAGACGCACACTATTAATCAACTTGATTGAGCTTAGAGAAAGAGCTAGAAAGAGAGGGAGAGAGAGAGAGAGTGGGAGAGGGAGGGGGGAGTGTGTGTGTGTGTGTGTGTGTGTGCCTGGCCCAGGGGAACAGCCACGACTGCTGTCTTGTTTATAATTAATGTGCAACACGCTGTGAGGATGTCTCTCTCCTATGTAAAGCCTCCCCAGACGCGAACTCTATGTCATCTACTCTCCTGTCTGTCCTGTCTGCTAATGAAACGTCGTCAAGTTTTGACAGCCCCGCAGACTCGTTGAAAGGCAATCTAAGTTGCAGCGAAACTTAATAAACACCCCAGCCAAATTGCAACTGCAACAGCTCTCTGGCAACTCTGCCGAAAAGTTTTCATTAATCTTTGCCCGGGCCAAACTTCAACTTTGAGCTTATCAAAATGGTTGCTTCACAGCTCCTACACTGAACGTCATTTACACGCTGGCCACAATTAAATTGAATTAAGTTGGCAGCACCGAAAATACACAAAAAACCAAAAAAAAAAAAAAAAAATCCTAGCGAATTACGCAGCACCTGAGCGCGCATCAGGGTGGCCCCCCCCCCAAACACAAAACTTCGTTTGCCGCTTGTCAAATTGATATTTGATTCATGACCAGCGCATTTGTCAAGTCATTCATCTTTCTCAGACCCAAAGCCAAAAACTGCTGCGGATGGTTCCCGACGCTTGTGGATGTGCCGCGGAGTGGGTGGGGCTACTTTTCTTTCGTGATGAATGGCCCATTGGTGTATGGCAGCCCTTTTGCTGTGATTTCTTGCTACGCCGCATTATTTTAGATTACGCTTAAGCGTAAGTTTAGTTAGGGGTACATAAGCTACGATACTTAGCCAGAATGTGCACAAATATATCTTGACTTAAAAACTTAAAAGGAATTGTATAGACATTTCCACTCCGAGTACTTACCTCAGCTGGCATAAGGCTGATCTGCTTCCTATTAATAACATAAATGTTATAGATTTATCTTTGAAATTTCCTATACTTAATATCCGTACATTAATTTGACAACCCCAAAAATATTTTCTGAAGAACTTTCCTTTTAAAATTTGATGTTTAAGCCTGATAAAAAGCAAGAAACCACTTGGTTTCGACTCGTCTGAGACCTTTGCTGCAGGGGTTGCTGCGTTTTAAAGTTCATTGGCTGTCAAATTAGATTTGCTTTCATTTGAAACGGAACTAATCTGCGGGACACGTGTATTGGTCAACCCCTGCATATAAAGAGATGAATGATATATAAGGAAATAATGATAGAACTCATTTTGATAAGCTCAATTATTATGTTGTACATGGTGCTGTTACAAAAGATGCCTTTTAAAGCATTTTATTAAGTCTAAAGTATTTTGAAGGAATATTAGAAAGTATATGTACTCTATAGGTTCTAGACATCTAAATTATTGATAAAATTATAATCTCACCTGTAGGGGTAGAATTTTGTCTACTTAATACTTAATACACTTCTAGATTGAGCAATAACTTAATAAGCCCAAATAAGTCTCTGGACATTAAAGTATCTACAAAAAATATATTTTAATATAATTTATAATTATTTGTTTGGCTGGCTCGAGCCAAACACAACATGAATATAATTTATTTTAGATAATTTCTTGCGCTATCTATTTGATAGATCATTTGCTAGTCGTCTAGGCTCAATCCCACAGTTCTTTGTCCTGGCTGTATACAGCTAAATTTACGTTGATTTCACTTAAGTGCAAGCCGCAAACCCTAAACATATTAGGCGTGTGCAGCTCCCCGAGGCGCCGACTGGTCGTCGCTAATGCCGCATCATCGTGAACCAGTTCCAGTTCAAGTTCCAGGCTACAGTTGCTTGTTGTTAACACGCGCACGTAATTTCTGTTTGAGGGCTTACAAAACCAGAAAAAAAGAAATAAATAAACGAGAAAAAAGAGAGAAAACTTTGCTTATAGGCTTACATTTCATTTTAGCACGATTTGTCAAGTCAGCAGGAAATCGTGCAATGTCCATCAGCGTGGCATAAAATTGAAAAATTGCTTTGCGTGCCAACTACTACAACAACAAAAGCAGAAAAAAAAATGTGGAAACTTATGAAATAGTCACAAAAATGCGACTCGAGTTGGCTATTTGTGTGACTCGCCTTGATTTGTGGCCAAGTGAAACGCCAACTAGCGTTTCTGTCCCTTTTTCTTGGCCAAGTTTGGGCCGCAGGTGGCCGCAGCGTGTCGGAAGCGAGAACTACTCGCAGGCTGCTTAAGCCTGGCAAATTGTAGTGCAAATATTTTTTGTTGTTTTTCCACTTAAAACTGTTGGGTCGGGTTAATTAACGGCATTCCATTTAGTTTGGCTAACGCAAATAGTCAACAATTTTCGGTATTCCGCTCGTTCTCTCCATCCCACGCCCAGAAAGTAGGCAATGCCAATGCAAATAAACATTAACCTAACGCCTTGGTATGTTCAAGTTTGGGCTGTTTAGATAAGCAACAGTAGCTAATGGCACTTGAAGTTACCAGCAACAGTTGCCTGAAAGAGAGAGAGATAGATGGGGAAAACAAGAGGAAGAGGGACAGCAGATTAATAAATTTACCTAATCTAAAGTTTGTTCAGCCAATTGATGACCATTTCCTCAGGCGTAAGATGATAAATAATGAATATTTGTTTAAGCTTAATCTCTAATTTCTGTTTAAGGTTTTTTTTATACTTTTTTAAATCGATATATTCACAAAAATGTTATTTCTTATAAAATTAAAAATCACCTATAAAAGCAACAAGGTTTGGGTCTAGCTGTCGACCTCTGTTTGTTCCTCTCTTAAGGCTCAAAAATTTTATATGCAGCTTTTCATATGTCTTTATTATGTTTATACACATGAGACGTTTCTGCCTTCCTCTGATCTTTTTCTACTTTATATTACTTTAAAATCGACATATCTTAGGCATTTTAAAAACTAGAATTCTGGAATTTAGAACTATATCAGAAATTTAAAAAAATAGAATTTGGTATATTTATATTCGACATTTTAAGGTTGTTTTAGTAAAATAAACAATCAAGGCATGAATAACTTTTTTGTTTATCAAGGTATCTTCACCAAAGTCTGCATTTAGCGGACCAGTAACCAGGCAAAATATTCTGTTTTCCAAGATTTTTTTTTATCAAACTCAGTATTTACGAGTTTCACAGTTCTTACATATATTCAAATGTGTACATGGGTATTAATACTTTGGCGTGCCGAGCATATCCCTACTTTTCCGTTTATATTCCACTCTGAAAGAGAGAAATATGAATCCAAGAATTATAGCTCGATTCAATCTCTTCCTTCATCATTTATCAAGCTCAAAAAAAATAAGAACAAGAGTTCCAAAATTTTGTATGCTGCTTCTCTTATTTGTACTTAATATTATTAATTAAAAGCACGCCCGACTGCATTCTTCCGTCTGTCCATGTTGCCTTATATATACCTCTGAGCTCAAAGAGCTTTGGCTCTGAAATTTGCTATGGAGTTACTTATTCCAAAAAATCATTGCACATTTAATGTTACAGGTCCCGGAAACCTTCTTTTGCATATAAAATTAAAAACACATTAATAAATTAAATGTTACTTTAATACATCGCCACAGTTTTTATTTTTATTTTAGTATGTGTCATACTCATAAAGCGTGTGAGAACACGAAAAATTCTCTCCCTGTTTTCTCGTTTTCTCCCACCATCAATAACTCCCATAGAGCATGCCAACAATTTGCCTATTTGTCGCTTTGTGTTTGCTGCGTGTTGAAAAATAATTTCCCCAGATAATTTGGCGCCCTATCCCGCGCCCTCTGCTGTGCCCTGCTAATATCAGCTAAAGTTTGAGTTGGTAAAGTTTTGGGCCAAAGTTTTTTCGTGAGCCCAAAAACTTTTGTTGTGATTTTTTTGTTGTTGGTTTTGGTTTTTGTTGACGTTGCTTTCGTTCATTGTTTATTTATTTTAATGCAAACGGTCGTGTGTTGATTTAATTGAGCCAAATGTGTTATTGGGCCATCAACATAATTGGCCGCAGGGCTAAGTTTTCGCCAGCTTTTCGGGCAGGGCGGGCGCAGAGTTAATTATTTGCTCAGCTCGTGTGTCGCATAAAGCGGCTTATAAACTGCGTCGAGCTGCCTCAAAGTATGCAGCAAAATATTCGCAGCCAGGCAATTGACTACGTGAGCAAACAGCAAGCGAGACGGGGGCGTAACAGGGTCATAGCAGGGAGAAGAAGGGGGCAGGCTTCAACGTGGGCTTTCATATTAATTTTACATTTTGCGGCGCAGGCATAAAAATAATAATAAATAAAAGTATCGCTTAAATTGTTGATACAACCTCACAATGTGCTGCCTATATTGAGTACATGTGTTTGGGCCCATTTTCCACAACCTCCACGCCAGTCCCCATTGACGCACTGTTTGCTTCTTCGTTAGGGGTTTAAGCCCCGGAACGTGACCCGGACAGGCGGCACATTGTTTGTTTAACTGTTGTTATTATTCCCTTTCAATATTTGTGTGGGCGTTGGGCAAATTGAAGCTGCCTGTGTCCAGCCGTCCGTGGTTCGAACTCGTCATTGTCCCTCCTGCTGACCCGTTCCTTCATTATGCTCTCTGCTGTCTTTCTCGCATTCTCCCCAATCTCTCTTCCCAGATCGATCCATGTGTTGTGTGTTTTCGCATTGCTTTTTGCAGCTCTCGCCAAAAAAAAAAAATGGAAAATTTCGTTAAGCTCCATGCAGCGGCAGGTCGAAGTGTGTGTGCTTTTATTTTTTGGGTACACTTCCTCTGCCAGCGCCTATTTGTGTAAACAAGTGAAAGTGATTTATGCAGCAAAATAACCAAACCTCACCAAAAAGACCTGTCACAGAAAAAGAGACCTTCATTCCTGCCCTTCGTGTGGGCCACAGTTTCATGTGGCTGTTGACTCAGGCGTATGATTGTTTTGGAGTGCCTGGATTTATGTCTCTTGGTGGACGTATTGAAATAGATTTTCGTATAAAGTGCTGTGGATTGTTTTTGATGCTGTTTTAAATAAACAATCGAAAATTGAAACATTCAATTTTCATATAATTTTTAATAACCACATAAACATATGGTATAAGAAGTTGGTTTATAGAAACAACAAATGCCTGACAAAACATTTCTTACATTTTGCGGAAAGAATTATCAAAAAGTTACCCAAGTTAGGTAAAAGTTCTTTCTATCAGTCAGTCATTTAATCCGTGGAAATATGTTTAAATATTTCGAATCTCAGTTCTTTTACATATGCATTTAGATTGGTTCCCTTTGGCAACCCTTAAATATATTTCAACCAAATCTTTACCCATTTATTATTGAGCTCTTTGATTAGCTGCACACGTTAATCCTAGGTAATCAAGTATGTAAAACGTTCCGTTTATACACCCGAATACTTTATGCGGGAACGTGTACTCGCACATGCAATATCCGCAACCGTTTCAAGTAATCAAGTATCCACTCGCATAAAGCGCTGGTCAAACAAAATTGCGCAGTCCCCAAAATTAATTTACCGCTCAAGTGGGGTTACGGCAGGACTACACCCAAAATCCACTTCAGCTGCGCTCATATGAGGACCGAAGGCACCGCCCACAAGTCCCGTTGCCAGCGAACATTATAATAAAATTAATCTCCATTTGTTGAAGGGTCGTCGTCGCTGTCGACGTTGACGTCGCCGTCGCTTTATTAGCGTCCAAAAGCTACTGGAGCCCAAAAGTGGCAATTATTCATTTTATGAGCTGAGGGGCAAGCCAGTATGTGAGCCATAAAAATTAAAAATTAGCCCCGGCAGCTGTAAGGGGATTATATAACACGCATTTGATGTAGCCAACTCACCAGGCGCCAACCCCTTGCATTAAAGTCAAGAAAATGAATATTTATGCGACATTCCCCACTCCCTTGGCGGGAGTTTCAGGCCCCCCCTGGGCACGAAGCTGTGGCTAGAGCATTGTTATATAACAAGCACATGTCAAAATTTTCATAACATGTGACCCACGCCTGGCAGCCAGATCAAAAGGAGAGCTGCCAAAAGAGATTCTAGTGCTGGGTCGCCAGACAGGCTTAGACCAGTTTTCCCAGTTGCTGTCCCTTATCCAGGACTGGGTTAGGTGTGACTATCAGCACTCGCTCTAATGGGCATATGAGCGCCAATGCAATTTCAAATGGGTTGGCAGGGCCGGGACCTCGGGCTACTCAAAAATTAAATCCAATTATCAGTTTAAGACCACTCGCAGCTCCGTTGGGGGCAAACTTGGGAGCTGCCAGACATGTGTGTGTGTGTAAGGCGACCATACAAACAACAATTACAACAAGCGTGCTATAATAGAGAGTACACGACTAGCAGACACCCTAAACTCAGCATACTTCTTCTTCGTCTCTCACTATGCATAAAACTATATAACTTTTGTATTAATTGTCAGATCATGATAAAATTTTCAGGCATATACAAAAACTTTGGATAGCGTGAAAAGCTCTGCCTCCACTTATAGCATGCCCTTTTTGCCCATTTGCAAAGGGTACAGGGTATAACTACAGCAGCCAATGAAGTTTTGTAATGCAACAAAGTTTCATTTTAATGAGAAACTTTTGTTTATGCAACCCCCTGTTGGGTTCGGTCCAGTGTTGCCCAAACCACATGCAAAACTTGCCCAAAAAACAATGTACATTTTGTTAAGCCAGCTTTGGACCAAGCAGACTTAAAGATGAATGCATTTATGGGCTTTCCCAAGTTGTTGTTGTTATTTTTGTTAGTTTTTTCACTCGGTGTTGGGAATAAAACTAAATGCAACGTGGGCCCCAATCGTTGTGCTTAGTCAAGTATTTAGGGCTTACTGTACTCTTTGCTCTGAGTACCAGTGCTGTAAAGTAGTTGCAAATATCTAACACACGCTTAATATGTGCTGGACAAGGATTTGCATCAAATACACAAAGACTTAAGCATATAGAAATTTATTCGGCTTAGGCATTTAACAATTTGTTGTCAGTCGTCTTAAAGTGTCTGAGAATTAGATCCACAAAGACTTGGCAATCAGTTTCCTGTCTGCATTTAACAAAAGATAACCTGAAAGTGGGCAATGGCTGAGGATTTTCAGGTAGGTTCGTTGAAGCACACAAGCATTTGTGCAATTTGTTGCCAGTCTTAAGCAATTTGTTGGCCTACAGCTAGGATTTAAGCAATTTTTTTTCCGTAAGCTTATGCAAACAAATATCTGTTTTTTATTTTTCCTACTATTGTCTGACCTTAGGGGCGCACACATGGCCCCCAAAAATATTAGCATAAGTGTCCTGGCCAGCTGAACCCGAACCCGACTGCTCGGGCCGCGTTGGAAATGCTAGAAATGTAAATAAAATCAACAGCGGAAGGCAACTGAAGAAAAGGACACGCCAAAGCAGGACACAACAGCAAAAAGCAGAAGGTGCCGAGCGTGCAACAAAAGCAACACAAACAACAATGGCACAGGAAAAATATCATTCTAAAACGCTTGACAGCCACTTACACATGTCAAATGCAAAAGGATAACGAGCAAAACGGATATTAGAGTATTAGACAGGAAGCTGTGTGACATGGCTTACTCTCATTCTAACATTCCACTAGCTGACCTTTTTTTTTCGTTTCGTATACCCTTTTACCCAACGAAAATGATTGAGAAAAGGGTATATTGTGACGGGTAAATTCGCAGATCCCCCACACCTGTTCCAAAACCAAAAAAGCATGCAGTCGTGAGCTTGAAGTTTCCATAAAAATCCAATAAAAATATATAATAAAATGTTGCATGGAAATGGGTGAAGAATAGAAGGGGCACTGACTGTTTTATTAATTCTAAGCTGGGTAAAGGATATCTTTTAGTTAGTCAATTGCAAGCTCTGGTTTTTTACTATACAACCCTTTCAAACAAACTATATTCCCGGGCATGCCAAACGCCTCGGTTATCTAAGCAGATTTATATATAAAATGCCAAGAATTTCCCTAATATAGTTCCGGCTCTTCGAAATCTACTTTGGCTAAGTCAATTAGGCGGCCAGCATCATCAACTTTTGGCTAATTGCTGTTTATATTTGCCCGAAGCGTCGTTAGCTTGTTGGTAACTTAAGGCGCATGATTCGAATCCAACTCAGTTTAGGCTCCATTCTCTCCTACTAATTAGTCTGCTGCTGTTTTTCATATTTAAATGAGGTTTAATTAGCTTTTGTATTTACATCTACACCATTTGCATACATATAATATTAATGCGCTTTATCTCATGCTTTATTTATCTCTCATTGCAGGTAAGCCGATTTCGAGACGTTTCCCATTGAACTATCGAGTGAGCGTCCTTCTGTTAAGGATAAGGTCGTAAGTAGCTTAGCGGACGGGCAACTACTTGAAATTTAATACGCGCTCAGTAATTGCTGCAAATGACATGCTTTAAGCTTAATATGCTTACGGATATTAGAGAATTTACTTGAAGTGGGCTTATAGATGGGCTGGACTTGAATTTGTATAAAAGAGGTTGCTGGTGAAGGGAAGATTAAAGAGAAATCTTTGTTATGCCTGTGGAGTTTTTATCCCGCGGTATAATAACTTTTAGTTTTTAATATAGCGGGTTACTTTTGACTTTACGAAGTTGTCTAACTGAGATGAAGATTAGGTGAATGAAGCTCCCGGATCGGATCCCATCCTTATGTATGGATATAGTTAATAGTCTTATAAGTGAGAAATATGAAAGAAGAAATGACTGGAATAATACGAAAAGTCGTACGAAAGAATTAGCTAATGTTTAACAAGGTTTTAGGTAACCTTAGCATAATATTATACCAAGTATACGAATGGTAGGGTTTTCTCACCATGAGAAATATTTATTCATTTAAGCAAAGGCAGTTATAGTTGAGGTCAAAGACAGTTATGTTACGTAATGCCAGACTTAGCTACATTTTGCAAGCTCATATGACGCCTTGGGCTATACTCTATTTAATTTCAAATCCGAGCTAGTAGTTGAGCACCTGTGCACATACTTTATCGTGTCATTAAGCCCGGCTGTGACGCTCATTAAATTTATACATATTTAATTGACTTTATGAGCTGGCGCAGACACTGACTGATGCACGGTGGCCGGCAAAAGGCGCCAAGAGGCAACATTCTACCCTACTTAGCGGATCATAAAAACGAAAAACAGCAACAACAACAACATCAAATATGCATGCAACATGCTCACGCATAAAGGCTTTAATAATGCTGCAGATGGGGCAGACGGGCTGGGTGCATGATGAGGCTCATAATTATGTGACATGCAGCGTGGTTCGTGTTAAAAATGAACATAAAAATTATATATATATACACATATTTTTAAAATATGCACAGCAAAAAGGACAAGTAGCAAAAGCCGTAATAGTGGGTACGGGCGAGAGATTGGCATCCGAGTAACCCCAGCGACAAACTGTCAACACGCATGGTTCCTCAATGCCGCAAGTTGCGCTGGCAACAATGTTGCTAACGACATGATAAAAATTTCCACTATGTCTGCACGTTGGATCCTTGTCGACAGCGTTGGTTTTATAGATGTTCTGGGAACGATTTAATAAGTATGTGATTTGCATGCTATGCCACAAACAAGAACACTTTAAGCGCAGTTTCCCTGAACTAGCAGAGCTAACACTTAACGCTATTATACTCTGATGAAATTTTATTTCGTATAAATGAAAACCGTTTTTGGAAATGAATCTTTATATTGCAATTTAATAATTTATCATGTTTATACCCTTGAAGAGGCTTGATCCGTCTGTCTGTTTCTATGCGAACTGGTCGCTCAGTTTTAAAGCGTCTTCAGACTTTGCAGACAAGTCGGATCGGTTCATATAGTTATCACGGGAAAAGTATATTCTTGAATGGACAAAAATCTGTTTCCAAGATATTTTCATAGAACTCAAAATTTACGAGCTTCAGATATGACCAAGTAATACGTAATCTTAAAATGTTTTAACATAGCCTTGGTTCGATTTAAGCATCATTTTTATCAAAATAAAGTTTTTTTTTTAAATTTAATAATAATTAGTCTACCCTTATTATTTTCACACTCCCTTTTTATGTATTTTTTAAGATAATCATCTCCTAACGAGGGACTATATATTATTTTTCCACTGCCTGCATAGGCAGTATATGTCATGGCATTTTTCCTGTTTCCTTCCGCATGTGATCAGTCACAAATTTTCCTGTTTTTCGCCGCTCCGCCTCTCCGGTTGCCCACACTTCGTTGCAATTAATTATGAGGCACACTGACATTTTCCTGCCGCAGCGCATGCCGCACAACTTGTCGCTATTTTTTTTACGTATAGATATATATATAATTTATTTTTAGTGCCAACGCCAGTTGCATGTTCCCTATTTTGTCTTCGACATTTGGCGGCGTTGAACTTGACGCAATTTATTTTGTCAAAAGATGCGGAGGCAGCACGCAGACACGCCTAGTTGGGTGCCATCGCACATGTGCCCTGTAGCATTTTGTTTATAAATTATATAAATATAGCAAGAGCCTACACTTGAACACTCATCTCTTTAATATGCCGCCAGGGAATACCCAAAACTCTCTGGCATTTCCTTGCCATAGTTCAAGGTTTTAATTGCACCCAGCACATGCTCTCGACGATGCCAGATGAAAAAATCTGAAAGAGATATAATACTCGATTGAACTGTGTAGAGGGGATAATTCGAGAAAAATTGGGCTATAAAACAAGAGTTAATTATTGTGAATTACTAACTTTTAGGGAGAAATATTTATTTATTTATCTTATTTATGTGGTTATTTAATATGTTTTATTTATAGTTACTAATAATATTTATATTACTTTATTTATTGTTCATTGCTTTTATATATATTTTAGTATTTATTTCTTAAAAGCAAAGCCAAATTTAATTATCTTTGTCAATATATAAATTGATTGCATACACATGCAACTATATTTCCTTGCTATTCTCTTTTTCGTTGGTGATATTGAAATTGCATTATTTATCTTTAATTTTGCAATATTTTTTGATTGCTTGTGTCCTTAGAAGTCCCACAACATTCGCCAAGCCATAAACAAACTCTTGGCCGTTCTGTCACCAAATGAATTTTTAAGTTCCCAGGCAGTTCTTTGGTGTTTATTAGCTGTAATTTTTAATATACTTCTCTGATCGTTTAGACTGAAGTTTGTTGACTTCTAATGCAGACGCTGAATGTTTATTTAAAATTTCATTTTTCAAGTGCCTCTTCGGGTGTCCTCTATAAATAGTGTTGGCCCCTTTCGATTTTTGGGGCGCGTTTTCAGTTCTGTGTGAAATAATTTTGTTTGTCTTTTGTTGTTGTTGTTGTTGCTTTTGTTGCTGTTAATTAACATGAGTAGTTTACTTAATTAAGCGTGAACTGTGCCAGGCTGAGTTTTGTTTATGTTTGTGGATTTTGACTGGGGGTAGTTTTTACGGTGGGGGGATTGTCGGTAATCATTAGTTGTGCATCTGGCATAATATGCAATTATCTTTCATGAGTATAGTGCACGTTTAGTGCAATAGATGGCGCCGCTTACACGCCACATTAACTGCAATTAGTCTTCATCAGGTCAACGTGACAACAGCAGCAGCAACAGCAGCAGCAGCAGCAAGTGCAACAGCAATTTGCAATTTGCTAAAAAATGAGAAAACAAAAAATTTGCAAAACATCAACTAACAAGCCCGAGCACAGTCCGTGCCCACACCCAACCGTCCCAGGAACCACTTCAAACTGAACTTCAGCCACATCCACATTGACATTCAGGCCACTTAGTTGCCATGTCGTCCGTTCAGTGCTGCACCTCCTTCTGTGGTTCAATGTCGCCCCAGCCAGCCAGGGTTCTTTGGGGGCGGCGGGTGTCGTTACGGGGTAGCTGCTTGACGCCGTCGCTTGTCAACTGGCAAAATTGTTTGTAAAAATAGCGTGTGGCAATAGCATAAAACAACAGCAGCAGCAGCAACAACAACAACAATACCCTAGTTGTAGTTCCAATGTTGTGATACATGCTGCATATATTTAGATATAGTAGATGCGTCGTCTAGCCACAGTGGCACAGCCCAAAAGGGGGGTGTGAGTCCTCCCCATGCGTCAGTCAATGCGCTTAGATGGACGTATCCTGTCAATGTTGATTAGCTGACAGAAAAGCGAATAGTTCTTGAAGCGAGCATCCCCCTCAATAAACGTGCTCCAAACGGTATACGCCAGGGAAATAATAATAATAGTTGGCAAAATGATGGCCAGGTTTTATATCAGCTTGACATTCCTTGGAGCCGAAAATATTAAACCAATATAACATTTATAATAATATTGCCATACTCAAGGTATCAATTATTTATCTAACTTTCTTAGTTACTAAGACAATGCTTACTTATATTCATTATTTTTTATACCTCTTTCATTATACAGGAATCTTTTTGACCATTTTTATTATTATGTATATACATATATCTATATTATTGTGTATTTTACCTTATGTTGAGAGTTTAGCTTAAGCTAATCCTAATCTACTTTTATTTTAACCTTTCTAACTTCTTATATAAGTATATATGTATATATATATTTATCTCGTTATCTCATATATCATCTCATTATTATATTTATTTCGTTTATTTACTTAACTTAAACCCTTAACAACTCTTGCTGCCAAATATCGGGTTCTCATTTATCTCATTAATTCATTTATTTAATATATTTATTTCAAGTAAACCCTCCTCGCTGCTGCGCCTCTGTCAGGTCCATGACTTTGCACTCTTTTCAACACCATGCTCAATATTTGTGCCAGCACTGTTGGGCGCTCTGGTTTCTATGACTTTGCATGTTGCCAGCAAATTGTTGCACGTGGTTGCAGCTCGGTTAAGTTTGAGTTTGTTGCCATATATTTACTTCTAATGGTTACAACGCTAATTTTACACTGGCTTGACAGTTGACTGCACACGCTTTAGTCGAGGGGGGAGGGGGGCCCCTATAGGGAGCTCTAGGGTCCAGTTGACGTCCCTAATACTGTTTACATGTTAGTTGGTTGGTAAAAAGCTTACATTTATTTTTTGCTGCCTGACTGCAAAAAACATTCTCTGCGATTCGCTTAAACATTTAAATCAATGCCTCGTTTGCAGGTTAGCCTCGTGAACCTGGTTTTACCCCATTCATGCTCCCAGGCTGGGGCTCGAACTCTGCTATTCCAACTTCAAATGGTTATGTAAGGTGTTTATTATAATATATTTGTTTGACTTTTTATTGGAAATGTGGTTTGATGCGACTTCGTTTTTTCTTAGGTTTGAAAGCTTGTTGCTAAACCCGCCCTTAAAGTATTTGCACATTTTCATCAACTTCTGGGCAATTGTCTCAGTCCCTAGTCTTGTATACTTCTTTCTTTTTTTTAATGTAAATTAATTTTGGAAGACGTATTTGCATTGCGTCTGAAACTGAAAACTTTTCACGTCGCCTGGCACTGATATTGTGTTTCACATTTAGCTGATGCTTGGCCATTGTGTTGCCCCTTTGCAGACGCAACCTGCCACCAAGCCACCCAGCCACCCAGCTGGCTAACCACCCCACCATATGAAGAACATTTTCTTTTCTACAACTATGCATTGTTGTGCTTCTTCGTGTTGTGCTTGTTGTAATGCTTAATGCTTTCCTCATGACTTTCCTTTTATTGTTTTCTTCTTTTTTTTTTTTTGGGAGGAGTCTTACTTGCTGCCGCTGGCAACTGGCAGACGTTGTGCTCCCCTTTCAGAATCTAATTGTTTATTTTGTAATTTAAATATTTTTTGTGTACTACTGCCAGATTCTATAAAGTATATGCGTGGGTTGAGTAATTGAAAATCTAGCATTGCTTTGCTTCCGAGTGGGTGTGGATTTTATTTAAATATATGTATGCATACATATATTCCGTTTGAATTTACAACGTTTTCCACTAAGCTAACTTAATCCATTTCCGTTTTTACAAGAATTCGAATCGTAACTCAGAAATTTTTTGGGTGCTGCGTATTCGAAAATGTTGCTTGCCAGTTCGAAAATGTTGCCAAGCATTTTGAAACCAAAAATAGATTCCCCGACTGGAGGAGCCGTAAGAGAGATGTGCCGAGAAAAATTCGTGCGTTCAGTCTGTGGCTGATCGCAGGCACGTCGAGTCTTTGGCGTCAACGTGAAAACGGGGCAAAATAAGAAGTGCTATAGAATATGGGAAAATAGAAAAGCGTGCCCTGCATTTTCCCCATTTTCTGCCCCCGCCCCTTTCGTTTGGCAGCATCGCGTGTACGCGTGTTCGGTTCATTGAAATGCGCGTGGTCGTCGTTGCCAATGCTTTTTAATGAATTAATTGCCGCGCTTTTTGTTGTACTTGGTTGTCGTTGTTGTTGTTGTTGTTTTTATCTAAAAGGCAAAAATTATAGTGCAGCGAATGGTTTAATCAAGTGGAATTTATGTGCTTCAAAAGTGCAGTTAATTAAGTGTAAATACCAAGCATAAAAATTGAAAACGTTTTCGGGCAGCAACGCTTTTCCCCTCCGCCGTCTGTCAACACAGTCTATTGAAATGAAGCATTAAAAAAAAAAAAAAAAAACAAAAAATAAATAAAAAATTATGAAATGAGATTTATGCTGAGCTAAATGGCATTTGCGGTCATTAATAAATCACTTCAAACAGCAGCTCGCTGTGCGCTATATAAATGAATCGAGCGTTTATTAAATTCAATTAAAAAAAATTAAAAATGCGGTAAAATTTACTACGTTCAAACAAGTGCAATCGCCGATAGACTAGGCCAAAATGTGTGTGTGTGTGAAATAATAAACTGTTGTCTAAAATGTTAATTACTTTGGGCAGCCTGCAAATTAGAAATATTCAAATTAAATATTAATACAATTGGAAATTTTAGTTTTTTTTTAATATGTTTCAATAGGGACATGCGCTATATAAACTGAAAATAATCAAGATATTTCAATGAATTAAGCTGTTGCCTTATTTGATGAAAAAGTTTCCAGTATTATCCTTAATTTACTCGATGTTAGAATTTGTTTTAAATTAGCTTTGGCCTTCCAGTTTTTTGTCAGTTTTTGGTAGCTATTGAAATTAATGAAAACGTTAAAATATATAACGAAAAAGAATGAAACCTATATGCTATTAAAAATAAAATAATAAAACGTTTCTTTGTTCATTTTAATTATATTTTAAGATATTATATTATACAATCGTTGGCATGAAGAGCTCAAGCCGTTTCTGCATACTATTAATACTTAGTAGGAAGAAGCTATCAGATCTCTTTATGAAAATCAAAACTTTAAAATGAACTTTGTTGTTAAACAGAATTTGTTGGGAGTTCGATGTGCATAGAGTGTTAACTTGTTCGGACGGGAAATAGCTTTGTGTTATATCTTTTTAAGAGTTATATATATTTTTAAATATTTAATTAGCTGGCTCGAGATCTGGGGTTTTATTGATTTAAATCAACAAATGAGAACAATTTATTTGAATATATTTCTCTTCCGATACATTTCGACTGCACCTTAGCAAACGTCTTCAGGGCCTTTGCGCTATTTGGTGTAATGACTACAATATGAATACAATTTTTTAAACATAGAAAGGAATTCTTCGAAACTCTTAGGTTTTTCTTGTTCGTTTAGTTTCACTTTATATATAACTTAGCTAGAACTTCATTTTGCGTATCCTTCTTCTTAAATATATCTTTAAATATATTCAACAAATTTGACTTCTTTTTATTTTTTTGGCCCAGTTTTATGTATAGCTTCAAGGTCATGATTGAACTTCCGCTTTTAATATTACATTTACAACAAATCTCACTTAGGCCCGAGGCTCTAATTATTTATGATTTTCGTATATTAGCCGCATAATGTGGCAATTTACGAGCAGCGGAACCCAAGGAACCCTTTTTTTTCGCACCCTGTCGCACCCCCTGTGCGTCCCACTACAAATGAAGCCATTAGCTATGGGGCGGTGCACATTGCTTTTGCCAAGCCCGCCCGCGGGCTCGCACTTTCCATTTTCTCCCACTGTTAAAGCTTTTATCACATTGTGTTTCGTATTTGATTTTTTGCTTTAAATTTGCAGGTGGAGCCTTGGAAAATATCTGTAGAAAAAACCAGCTGCTTAAAAGGGGCGCCAACTTGGCTGTTTTTTTTATAGCCCCGGCTCTGCAACAGCCTGTGGCAAGCTTTGATTGTTTCCGCCCGTTTCAAGCAGTTGCTTTTGCTTTCGTTGACGGCGCACATTGCGTATGCGTAATGCCTACATCAAAAGGGTTGCATTTGGCAATTGTAGCACGCCCCCTTTTTGGCAGCTTTGCCACATTTTCGGGCGCACGTCAATTGCAGGTGACTCACAAAGCAGTTAACTTGGCCCAAACACGCAAAGACGTTAACAGCTGTTAACAGCCTGCCATTCGTGCGGCATAATAATAAGTAGGTAAAAGCCCTGGCCAGCCCGGGCCGCCTCCTGATTTCTTGGCGGTAATTAAATAAACGCGCGCGCGGCTCGTTAAAAAACTTTTTTGACTAAAATGTGTTGCCGCATAATTAATTGAAAACATAATTAAAAACAGGGTTACCCAAAAAAAAAAAAAAAAAAGAAATAGAAACATTTTTCTAGCCAGTGCCAAATGCTTTTAATGCTCTCCTTTCATTGTTGTTTCTTTGCCTAGCCTCACCTTTTATTTTTATTGGAAATTTAATGCCTGCGCATTTTTAGTGTCAATTTGTCTCATTTTCTCGCCGCACACGCAGCCGCATAAATTGAATTTAGCCGATTTTCGGTTATTTTTGGTCGACTTATCGATTTAGCTCGAGATGCGGTCAAGTCCTGGCTTTTATGTACGGTAATTGTGCAATATTATTCTGTGCGTAGGCTGTTATCAAGGGACATACAAACACACACCCACACACCCACTTGTACGCACGTACTGATGGCAACAGCTGTGCTCAATTACCCGTGTGTCCATTGACTTGGCCGCACACATATCCGGGCCGTCTGTGTCTGTGTATACTGTGGCTGCCGTGCGGTCAGCCTCGATGGGCATTTGGTCAATTGGTCAACTGGTGTTTTCTTTTTTTCCTGTGCAGATTTTATGCAAAATTAGTCAGGCAACTGATGCGTTTGGCAATTAGTTTAATGCAGCAACAGGCTAAAAGGTTGAATAAATCGGTCAAATGACTTCATTCAAGCGGCAGTAAAATGTTCGATTAGGGACCAGGATTAAGAGTTTGGGTGTCAATTGAAGTTGACAGCAATAAACATGAGAGTATATGAAACAGTTTTCTAAAGAGTTTTCCCAGCTAACGAAAAAATATGCAAACAAAATGCGAACTCAAAGGTCAAACCATAATCGATTAATTTTTAGCAAAGCTTCATCATTTAGAAGTCGGAAAGAGGAATTTGAACTGAATCCAACACTTTTAGATAAAAAATCAATTGAAAGGATAAAATAGAAACAAAATCATGTATGTCACGCAAAAACAAATATTTTTGGCAAAGTTCTGTAAGTTGTATATGCAGATCGCTTATTTTTTTTCCTTTTGTTTTTCTGGCTTGCTGCATTCAATTATCTAGAGTCTTGTCCTTTGGCCCCGCCACTAATTCGAGCACTTAGCCTCAGCTGGGGGCCCAGCGTTTTAGCAGCCCAACCGAGGACTATCCAAATGTCATAAACTGCCAGCGGCAGCTCGAATGAAAAAGTTTGCTCAACTTTCGCTTGGCCTGGCATCAGTTTTGGGTTCGTTTTGCTGTTTTTGTCTTTTTTTCCACTCCACAAGTTTCCTTTTTTTTTTTTTGTGTTTTTGTTTGGGTTTTGGCATCTTTGATGAGCCAAACGCCGCAAGTGGGTCATATACATTTTTGATGAGTTGTCATTATTAAATGCGACAAACTGACAACGCCCCCGACGCCGCCCTGCCACGCTGTCATGGCAATCGTTAGGGCGGGGCAACAGGAAACAAAAGTGTGGCAAACTTTTTGCCTACTAAAATATATATATAAATATAATTTATTTATGTGACGGTTGACAGGCCACGTCGGTTTTTGTTTCGCTTACTTTTTCTTTTTTTTCTTTATCAGCTAAAATTATTTATTTTTATTTATTTTTTGCTGCTGCATTTTTGCCCTCAATATTTATTGTTTATTTAGATCTTTGTTTTATGGCAGCTGCCATAACTTTTGTCTAGTTTTTATGGCACAATCAAGGAAATGCGCGGCAACGCATTGTGTCGGCTCGAGTTGCTGCCATTAATTGTGACAAAAATTGTTATCAATTAATGAAATAGACAGCAAATAGAATAAAACATCGCATGTGGTCGTTTTGGTCTCTCTCTTCATGCCCTCCGATTTTCAACATTTTTTCTATGCCCAAGTGGGCGTCTAAATTGCTGCTATAAATTTGTCTATTTTGTCCACTTGACACACCTACGTAAGGCCAGCGGAACAGACGCTGGTTAGCAGTCGAAATAGGGGTTATACTGAAGGCCCCAGTTTATTGCCGTTCATAGAGGTCGGGTGTGCACTGCGTAAAAGTTTTTATTTTTCTTAAAGGGACACATAAAATCAAGAGATATAATAAACTTTCATTCATTTCAAATAAAAACACTATTAAATATAGGGATAGAGACTTATAATTAGATAAAAATTAAGAACATAAAAAAGGAATATTGTAATCACAAGAAGTAGGATTTGAACTGTAATGGCTCGAATCCTGAACTGCAATTTGTTTGCCAATAAACCAAAACTTGAGCAAATCAGAAACTATTTCCATTAAATATCCTTTCAAGTTTGATTGTTATACATACATATATAACGAAAAATCTGTACATAAAATTTGTGTTAAGGGCCTATCTAAAGAGCATCTAGATTAGTCTCTAAATAGTTTTATAGCGCCTATTAAAAGTATGTGGGCAACTGTTTACATACAATCCATTCAACTTTATAGCTTTTTTATATCAAAGATTTTGCTCGATTGTGTCACATGCCCCACACTCTTGTTGGGGGCACACAGCTGACAGTTGCCACCCCGAACTGGACGTGGCCCTCAAAGCACATGACAACTCGGCTGATTGCGCACATCAACACGTTGCCAATCAGCCGGCGCCCAGCATCAAAGCAAGCCCCCTCGCATACTCAGTCCTATAATGAAATCAAAGTCGTGGAGCAAAAAGGTGACGTAGATTGTTTTGACATTACTTTCAAATGTCAATCGCCTGAGATTTTGCTTCTCCCTCCTTGACTTGGCGCAAATCGAATTGAGAGACACTTTTGCGCTGTGATGTTTGGTCAAATGCGATAAAAGTCGTAAATGCAATCAAATTTAATGAGCTTGCCAGGAGAATGAGCCTAGCAACAGCTGAGGGTGGATTTGCTCTTTGTGTTGATTATCAAAGCAATTTTTAGCTCAGGCCCAACAGGTTGTCAATGGATTTTTGCTAAGCCTATCGATTACACTGTGCTGCAAAATTTCATAGATGTGTGAACATTATGAATAATATTTAAAATAATTTGTAAAAACCTTTAACTTTGACAATATTGATGATAACATATTCCGAGAGGTTTATGAACGCGTTATTAATTTAATATAGAAATTAATTATCGGAATAACAAATTCTGGATTTTTTTTAGTGATTTTCATTTATCGATGAACTATAATCAATATTACAATCAATTCAATTTTAAACTATATTATTAAGTAAAATTTTGTGTATTGATAAATGTGATAAATGTTATCTATACTACATAAAACAATTCAATGTGATTCATAAATCGCTTTAATAATTAATATTTCCTTGTAAATTGAATACATATATCAAGCAACTTTAGTCCATAATACAAACTAGTTTATTCTTCAACTTTTATTTTTTTCTAAATAGAAATAAATTCAATTTTTGTTGCTGCTATTGATTGATAGCTACCGAAACTCTGTTGCCCTGTGTTATTAAACACACCTGAATGCGTTTTAAGGCACAAAGTGTCTAAAGCTCCAAAGCTGTAAAGCTGCTTTAAGTAACTGGAAACCAAGAGATAAAACACACATCGACCTTTCTTTCAATTTTTTGTTCATACTTCCTTTTACTGCTGGCAGACAACATGGCTGTCGTTCGATTAAACATAAATTTTGTTGTGTTAAGAACTCGCATCACTTTGCCACCTGTGAATGTGTGTACCTACATATATATGGAGTTGTCTATATATATGTATATATATATATGTATATATATGTATAGCATGCAAATTCCAATAAACTAAAGTACCCAAGTCGCGACATTTGATAAGGAACAGAGCACAACAGACACAAAAAGATGAGAAACAACCCCCAAGCGGCATTTTTCGTTAGCATTTCTGACAAGCTATAAAATTTTTATCAGCATTACTTTTATTTTGACATTTCACTGACATTTCACAAAAGTACTCGCAGGCAAATGCCTTCAGACAGGCAAGATAAGAGCAAAACGTTGGGCGGTCTCTTGCCACTGGGCGTGGCATTTGGCCAGGGCGCAAGTTTTGTTTGGCAAGCGCTTTTTCATTTACCAAATGGCAATTGACCTTTTTCTTTTCCTAGACAACCAAATTGATTTCCAGCACGATTTGTCAACCCCTTTTGAGTGTGTAGCAACATGAGTGGTGTGGGATCTGTTGGGCATATACAAAACTAAAATTTATCAGGTCAACAAATTTTGTTTACGTACCAAAATCTGTAGCCCGCTGTCGCTGACAAGGGTGTCGACGCCAATTATGCATACAGCGGGGGGCGAAGGGGGCTGGGCTGGTCACGACGGGGCTGTGTCAACCTGTTGTTGTTTTGGCCGGGCCGCTCTTGAAGGCACTTTCATTTTCAATTAGTTTGCCCCAGTGTGGGCGTGTCACTTTCAACGCCTCGAACACAACACGAAATGGGCCGACGGGTCCGTTCCGGCCAGAAGTGTCTGCTGTTGAAAAGGGTAAACGTAACGCCGTCGCCTGCCGTCTGCCGCTTAATGTTTATTATTATTATTGCATACTTTTTTGGGGGGCTGGACGGTCCCGCCTGGCCCCGCTGATAAGCCGTAATGTGTTGCGGTGTTTCAATAAAACTTTATCATAATTGACATTTTAATGGTGCTAGCAAAAAAATAAGTGCGAAAATGTTGCATACTCGTTGCCGCTTAAAGCTGTAATTTTATATTTATGTAGCAGTAGATACGGGCTTAAAAAGTATCCGGGGTCTCATAAATATGACAAAAAAAGGTGTATAATATGTGATAAGTGTGTGGAAAAAAGCATAAGGAGAAGCAGAAATGCCAGCATTTTAAATATAATGGCGATTTCTGTAAGCGGCAGAAGCAGTTACTAAAACAGAATAGAGTAATAGAAGTTTTTATGGTGTCCCGAATTTTAAAATTATAATAATAAAGAAAAATCTTAATTAGAAGAAAAGTATAAAAAATTTAAATAAATATTATTTATTAGAAATAATAAAATTAAAATACTGGATGCGATATTTTTATCAAAAATTTAAAGTTGCTCATTATTTAAGAAATAATTAAAATGAACTCAAAAATACATGATACCAAATTTACATCGAAATCTTTAACCAAATATATAGAAAATTAATAAAAAGGATTTTAAAAGACATGCATTTTTTATTTAAAAGTGAACTCCAATATAACGGGCAATTCTCATTGCTCAAAGTTCATAATAATATAATGAATAATAATATTATAAATATGTAATAACGATTAATTCATAAATATATATTTATATATAAAAAGACAAAAAGAAAAGGAATGAAAGTTGGAAAACAATGTTAATCAACTAAAAACTATTAAAAAGGCATAAAAACAATTTAAAATTTATTCATTCAATTTTTTGCTAATTGCATTTAATTGACAATTTGCTGCCAGAGGATGTTGGGTCGCTGCGTTAGTTACCAGGGCTCCTGCGATAATATCAATGGCATATTGACGCGCGACTACGCAAAGGTTCGTATGACAAAGCTGAAAAAGAAGCGAGAAAATTGATGAACGTAAAATTGATTAGTCAATGAAAATTGTCTAACACTATTACACACTCTACATTTTACACTTTACAGCACTAAATGAATTTTAGTTACATTTTGTCTTTGGCATGCTGCATTTACAGCCATTTGGCCCTAAGAAATGTGTGTGTGAAATCGAGGAGGCGAGAAAGACAAAGAGACAGAGAGGGGAGGGCAAACCCTGACATATTTGCCACACACACACATATGTGTGTGCCTGTGCAGCTGCTCTTTATAAAGCTAGACAACTCTACTGTTTATTGTTGTTTGGTTACAGTCGAGGCAGAGGGCAAAACAAAGCTGGACCAGAACTTGGACCACAACCAGTCGATTCCTTTGCTGTTTGTTGTGGGTGCCCCATTCGGTTAGACCCCAGGCAGCATATTTGTGGCATTGGCTTAGCCGGGTTTTTAGCCAGTTGCTCTGTGTAAATCCAGGACCAGTGCCACTGACAGTGACAGTTACA
This sequence comes from Drosophila littoralis, assembly GCA_018903485.1. Classification (NCBI taxonomy): domain Eukaryota; kingdom Metazoa; phylum Arthropoda; class Insecta; order Diptera; family Drosophilidae; genus Drosophila; species Drosophila littoralis. Next base: position 4,924,154 of record JAEIGF010000059.1, on the reverse strand, counting down.
GTTGCCATTGCAGTTGCCATCGCATTTGCTCAGTTATTTTCCAGCGGCAAGTTTTCACTTTATTTTGCCCAAGTCAAAGCCAAATCCAAAGCCAAAGTCCAAGCCTGAGCCTAAAACCCTGCCGGCATAGCAATACACAGACGCAACTGCAAAAAAAAATTGCATAAGCTCAAAGTCTAGGCCAGGCCATTGTTAAGTATATTCCTCCCCCCACTTTTATAACAACTGCAAGGCTCACTCGTAACTCGGGCTCAAAATAGAGAGACAGAATAAAAAAAAAAAAAAAGATAGACAAACAGTTCCGTCTGTATGGCAAAAATACAATGCCAGCTATTTTTATTGCCAAGTAAAGCGCACATAAAATGTGTCGCATGCATATGCGAAGGAAAACTGGCAAATGGGAAATGGAAGATGGAAAATGGCTTTGCTAGAGAATTAGCAGGATGAGCTATAATAAAAACTACGCAAGGATGTGGCTAACGATGTATACAAACGGCAAAGCTCTACGCAGCAGCAGTGCGACAAACCAAAAGGAAAGTCCAGAGAGCAGAACTTTCCTACTTTGTGGTAGACCAAGAAAATGCAACAATCATAATTAAATAAATGTTGCTGCTACATATTAAATAATGGGCGAAATGTATATACCCAAACTGCACTAGGACTTCCAAGGGAATTTAAAATATGATACTGAATAAAAAACTCTTGTTCATAAATCTTACTTTAGGCTTTGGCGGAGATACTATAACAATTGCAGACCAAAAGTTAACGAATTTAATAAAAGCCTAAATATTGCAATAAAAAATTAAGTTAATTTTACTTTAAAGCTATATACAGCAATATTTAGAAATATGTTTAAGTGGCCGACTAGCATATACCCTGTAGCACACATTGGTTAACTTGTTCATAAATAACTATATGTATTTTCCGACCGTTATGAAATCTTCATGGCTTAGATATGACACTTAGTTATACAAATTTTATATTTCTTTAATTTTGTGAAAGCTTGATAGATACGTAAGAAGTATAACTTCTGCACTACAAATGCAATAAACCCTTTTTTAACAATGCCTGCAGGGTATACAAATAATTTTGCGAAATGCAATTGTATGAATATACCAATTTCATGTCCTGCATATTCTCAGACAGCATGCAACATATCCTTTCTGGCATATTCCACACTCAGATCAAATCACAAAAGTCTTGTCGTAATAATAATACGATAAAAACTGAGTGACACACACACACACACCCACACACTTACTCTCACACACAGCGCGTCGTCGCACAGATTTTCTTAACGACTTTCCCTTTGAAGGATATTTTGGCCACTAAATGGCTGGAGTTTAATTTGTTTGCCGAGCAAACTGCAGGCTGGCAAATATTTTGTGCATATGCTGTCTGGCGCTGTCGACAGATTTTTGCTGCTAATGATTTCCTGATAGCCCAGCCAAAGGGAGTTGCACAGTGGCTGCAACTTGTGCAACACGAGCAGCTGTCGGAAAGTGTCCAAAAATTCTTAATTACTGCAGTCAATGGCCATTTAAATGTCGTTTAATCTTTACAAAATGCAAATATTAAACAAAACTAACTACTTTTATTTGTTGCAGATCTACACGGACTGGGCCAACTATTATTTGGAGCGTGCCAAGTCGAAGCGAAAGGTCACAGATCTTTCGGCCGACTGTCGCGATGGCCTGCTTCTCGCTGAGGTCATCGAGGCAGTTACCAACTTTAAAGTTCCCGATCTAGTCAAGAAACCAAAGAATCAACAGCAAATGGTAAGTGAGAAAACTAATCTTAAAATTAAGTGTGGGGAGAGTTTTTGAAGGGATGATTTTTTCAGAGGAATATGGATATACCTTAAATTTACTGATATATTATGATTCTGAAATGCGAAATGTTTTTTTTTTATACCCTGAACCCATTAAAAATGGGTAAAAGGGGTATAATGTTTTTGTGCAAAATATAAATGTATGTAACAGGTAGAAGGAAGCATCTCCGACCCCATAAAGTATATATATTCTTGATCAGCATCAGTAGCCGAGTCGATCTAGCCATGTCCGTCTGTCTGTCCGTCCGTCCGTCCGTCCGTCCGTCCGTCCGTCCGTATGTATGAACTTGAAATTTTAGCTGTAGGTTCTCCTAGTTCCTACGCAGATCGAGTTTGTTTGTTGTAATCGATAACTTACTCCGTTTCCAAGCAATCGATAAAAATCGATATCGACATCCTGTTTTTTTAGCAAATTGGGTAAATAATAAGAGCTAGAGTCACCAAACATGATATGTTGCTTCTAGAATATAATATATATGTCAAGTATCTTTCATTTTATACCTATCGCCACCTCCCCGATACCACCTCAAAGAGGGTTCAGGGTACTCCCTAGTCGGGAGCTCCCGAGTAGAACCTCTTACTTGTTTCCTTTATTTAATTTCAAGTATCTATTAAATTATGTAAAGGCTATAATCATGCTTGTCGAATCTATAAATATATTTGGCATAAAAATCTAGATTTAGGCATAATTTATTTAAATTTTGATTGTCATTCAGTATAACACATATCATTCGAATGATATCATTTGCTGACTTCATTAACGTTCTCGCATATCATTAACTGCGCCCCAACCTTTTGCCCGTCACAAGCCCAGCTCTTTTTCTTTCCGTTGGGCAATTGCCACTGCCTTAACCTTTGACTTAAAGCTTCGTCAACCCCTGCACCTTGGCCCCGAACACACCTTCAACCCCATGGCCTTTTGTGGACCTCAACCACATTCGCGCACGTGGGAAATTCGAGCGCTTGAATTTTCAGTCAGCAGCTCATGAGTCACTCCTTTTTGCGGGAAATGCGTTAATTGTTTTTCAGGCGGATTCATGTAAATGCGATTCAAACGTGAAAGTATTTTCATATATATATATATATATGTGTGCGTGTGTGTGAGTCTGTGTGAAAAGCAGCGCCGTATTTCGTTGTGTGTGTGACATCACGTGGTTTTCGTGCATTCGTCAACTCGAGCTGACTAACTGCTTAAATGACTGACTGACTGACTGTCTGCCTAGACTAGTGCTGTGCACTTTTAAGATGTAAATCAAAATCCAGTTCTGGTAGGAAAAAATTACAAAGAAAATAAGAGCAAGAACGAAAAATGTTCTTAAATAGTGCCTTCGATCTTAATTTTTTTTTATTTTTAAATTTTATTATTATTTTCATTTTTAAATATTTTTCTGGATAGTTTAAGGTAGAGCTACATTTCTCATTCCTCTGCGGAAAAATTGCAAAATATGCCTATTTGAACATAGAAAAGTCCAGAATATATTAGATACATTTGTTTTTATTTTATTTCAATATTATTTTTTAAATGTTTAAATAAAAGTTTTTAGTTGAAAGCTAAGCGTCTAAATAAATAATATATAAAAGACCCATATTAGTTTTAAGTTTAATTTGAATATTAATATTTTTAATTGTTTATTTAAATTAAAATGTTGTCGGATAAAGAAAACTATTAACTTTTTCCTAAAATGATAAAAATTCTGCAGCCTGTCAAATTTGACGGGAAACAAGCTAAAGGCACAACACTATCCCAAACCCAGGCATAGCACACGCCCTTTTATTTATTTTTTTTTGGGGCCCTGGCTTGCCTTTTGCACGTTCGTACAACGGGGCGTATGACAAACCATATGCACAGCTCGGGCAAATTCAGTTAGACCGAATCTCTGTCTGTAAATGATTTCCGCCGCGCTGAGCATTCGCCACCTGCTTCTCTGATTCGATTTGGGATTTGAGCTCAGCTGCACTTCATTGCATTTATGAAATTAAAATTAAAAACTTTGCCGGCTGCCTTTGCAACGTTTTTAAATTAACGCTAAGCGCACTTTTTTTCGGCTTTTCTTTATTTTCTCTTTGCTTGTCTGCAATTGCGTTGCGTTTTTTTCGTCTGCTACGTGAGCGGCGTTTCAAGCACTGAAATAGGCGACGCACAGAAGTAGACTATATATGTATGTATATAGATATATATATTTTGATTCTCTCTGGTGTCTTTCGGTGCGCCTCGAGCCTAGTTAGAAGGAGCACAAACAAAGGCAGACGCTGCGGCTGTTGCTTTCGCTGTTGCTGCCTTGGCACATTTTTATACCCTGTGTCAATTGAAAATGCATACAAGAGGGTATATTGTAGTTGGGAAGAAGCAGGCAGTATTAGTACCCGTCTGTATGTGTGCGTTAATCTTGAATTCTTTAGAAGGTAGAGAAAGCTACGCAGCACCATTTTATATATTTTCTTCTACAACTCTTTATTTTCCCAAGATCTATTTATATCGGCTTCAAGTTTCATCTTGCAAACATAACTCGAGGAACATAGGACGCTGAGAGTAATTATATATTTATTTCATTTATTTTTTCTCCTTACAATGAATTTAAGAATACATTTCCAATATATTATAATATAATATATGGACATAATTAATGTAGAATATATGTTAACCAGCTGTTTACAGGGTATCTGCCCAGTCGAGTACTTATGACCAGGGCGCTCTTACTTGTTCTAGATGTTTTTTTTGGGGTTTTTCGTTTTCGCTCTGCGGCAAGTTCATTGCCGATTTAGGAACACAAACAGAGTCCATGAAATAAAAATTTATTTCAACTTTGTCAGTTTTTTTTTTTTGACAAACTGACGTTTTGCATATTAAATAGCCAAGCAGCAAGAAAGAAAAGAGAGAGACTGAGGGGTAAGGTTGGAGCGAGCGGGAAAGAGTCGCGCTTTGAGAAAATGATAAGCTAAGCTAAACGTGCGATGTGGCACGTGCTGCAGCAAAACCTGACAAATTGGCAGTGCTCCCAACTGTGGGCGTGGCCCGCGTTGACGTATGTGACATGGGCGCCAAATTGAGTTAGCTGCACTGCACTGCATTTTAGCGAGCGGGCGGCAGGGGGCTGGTGAACGGGCAGCCACTCCGAGCGCAAACTCAATTTGGAAATGGCTGTGTAGGAATTTTGCAGCCAAAATTAGTCGGTAGCATACGAAATGTTTTTGTTCAAATTTCATCGCGCTATAACAGCGTGCGAGTGTGTGTGTGTATGTGTGTGTGTGTGTGTGCGTGTGTGTGTGTGGCAAATATAATTCCCGAGGCTCTATGAATATTTACAAATATCTATGGGGTTTTTTGTTGGCCAGCGAAATATCAGCTGAAAATACGGTGTGAAAATTGGGTAAGATTTTTCACAACGACCAAATAGATGCTCTACCTTAGAGTTTCTTTTGAAGAAATCATTTTTTTAATCACTTTTGAAACTCTGAAGTGGTTAAATTTGTTGGACCCAATGACTCATAAGCGATATGAGAAAAATACTCGTTTTATCAATAGTCGACTTCTTTTTAAGCTAGTTGATATCAAACCCCTGTTGCACGAGCATAGCCAGAAGCCATTTTCGAACCGTGAACTATTTGCAGTCATGAGGATGCAAAACTTTATCAGTTCACTTGTTCAAGTTGAGCTCAATATAGGAGGTATATGGGCTTAAAGCGTTGGCTGATGCTGTAAGCCTTCCAATTTAATATTTCAACTGCCATATTTCTCGTATCTCGTTCACATGCATCTTTGCTTGGAAGTCAACAGCTCAGTTTGAACTTCACATTCAGGCTTTATGTTTCCGTATGCCTTCTGTTTTTGCAGGCTTCATCTCCAAATTAGTATGCTCTCTATCATAGCCAGGCTCATAACAATGCAGAGTGATTCTGCTGCTGATGCTGCTGCTGCTGCTGCTGCTGCTGTTGGCCGCGTTTTCCATTTCAGCGCAAACAAACAAAGGCATTTGGAAAATTTTCCCATTTTCATGGTGCAGTTTTTTTTTTTTTCTTTGCTCTATGCTGCTGCTCGCCCATTGTTGCGTTTCGTTTTCAGTTTGTTTTTCATATTTGCACGGCGAAATGAAAAATCAACGCGCTAGCTGAGACACAAGCCAAGCAACCCCTTAGTGGAGCCCCTGCATAAATTCAGTGCAAGACACATTCAAATAAATTCAATAAAAACAAATAACACGCCGAGCGTCTAGTTTGAGTGTGGACTAAAGTAAATTTTATCAACTTTTAAATCAAATATTAAACTTTTACTTAGTTTTCTTTCTTTGGCGCGTGTTTCACTCCAAAGTTTGTAATAAACTTTTTCTCAGTTTACTTTTTTATTTTCTCCCTTTTCTTTTATACTTTTTTCCTGCTACTTTGGTGCAAACTTTACATGCACTTTTTTTTGTAAGTAACCCCCTTTGCTACACGTCCTGCAATTTTTTACCACTTTGGTAACGTTTTTCTAATGAGTGACGACGACAACGGAGCGAAGAGCTGGCAGCGTAGTCAAATGTGGGCAAGAATCACACACAGGACTCGCAACCCGGCGCTCGGGCAACTCGTATGCTACCCGGGGTAGCAACAAAAAAAAAAATGCAACTCTTGAAAAATCAGCGAAACGTAAAAGTGTTCAAAGTCAACTTTGACGGCGGCAGTTGGCAATGCTTTCTAAAAACGCCGGGCAAAATTAAAGAGTCCAAACAAACGGCCTTTAAAACGAAGTTAGAAAGTTAGGTCTGGCAACTAAAAGTTAAAACCGACATTAAATCTAAAATCGTTTTCAAAACAATTGCAAGCAATGCTTCATGGCGAAATCAGTAGTTCTTCAACTGCTTCAGGTAACAGTTTAACATACGTAAATGTTTTCACTTTAAGTGTTGGAGAAGATATTCAAAGTATGTATTTGCTGGTCAACCAGTAAACCAGTTCAAGCTCCAGTTAAGTAAAATCCCCAACATATAAGGTCTATTCTATAATTTTAAGGTATTTTAAAAGTAATTATCATGTAGTTAAAAAAATTCAGGTGGCGAACTAGTTCTTAAGTGCTTTCTAAACATTACCACGTAATCTTTCTATAGCACTTAATGCTATATTTGACTTTTTAAGCCATTTGCTTACAATCGTTTATCCTCCCTTTAAAGTCTGGCAAATCCGCTTGCTGCTATGGCAAAAGGCAATTTGTACAAATTTCACAATGAATTTTACTACGGCACTAATTTGATTTTGCCTGGGCAACACCAGTGCCGCTCTCCTCTCCCACTTTCTCTCCAACCATCTCCTGTGTCCTTCAGCAGCATGTAAAAGCTGCAAACCTTAGGTAAAAGCCAGGAGGCCAGGCGGAAAACTCGAACGCACACACTCACACACACATGTGAACATTTTTCCAATCAAATATGTAAATAACACACGAGTAAAACGTAAAATCTTAAAAGGGAAATTAAATCAAAATAAGCTCCGGCTGCGTCTTATATAATTGGCCATCTTGGGCTGTCTGGGGCTCTGTTCTCTTCGGTTGCTTCAGCTGGTTGCGTCTAATGCAGTCAAGGCCTTTTGTTGCCCAAATTTCTATTGTTAAGCCAATTGCCAACGGTTGTTGTTTAAATAAATACATTTGCACAGTAAAAAACAACTAGGCTTAAACATGAGTAATTCATATTAAGAACTTGATACTTATTCACAATTTTACTCACAATTTTATTTTATTTTTTTGTCCCTAAAGCTAGTCATAATTAGACTTAAATTAATATAATGTAAAAGTTGCTTAGTTTATTTATTTGTTTACTTTTTTCCATATAATTTTTTTACTAAACACAACTTAAGCTTATTTTAATTTTTAATTAGCTGATTAAAATTAAAGCCCAATTTTTGGAATTATTTCAAATGTATAAACATCGAATTAGCTCTAAATTTATTACAGTGTACATCTGGTTATGCATGTCTATTGTTGCAGTGATTGCCTTTTGTTGCTGTTGCTTGTCTTGGCCATTGAGTGCTTGGCTGCTTTTTCCATAAGCTATTTTCAGTTATTAGCATTGCAGAAACAGAAACAGAAACAACAGCAACAACAACAAGTCAATTATTATGTAATTAAAGTAAAACAATATCTCGATTAAATGCGCTCAAGTGCTTTGCACATACAATACCATAGTTTTGTTATTTCAGCATGGTTGAATAATCTGCTGTCTGGCCATAGGATAGAGAAGCTTTAAAATCTGTTAAGGGTTCTTCGCTTCAACTTGAATGCTGGTTAACAAACTAAAATGTATGCAAAGAGCTGTACAATTTAATTTGGGCACAAACAATGTCGATTAGAGCTAACATATATGCTTGGATGAATATTCTAAATAAATATTCCAGAAAATATAAGCTCTAAACTATTTGTAAATGTGATGAAAATAGGAAAGAAAATGGAAGTTAGTCTTGGAAAATTATTTTTTTTATAAAATAAACTAATATTTTTATATATATTACAACACACAAATCAGAAGAAAAAAATATAGATAAACGTCTTCTCAATAATTAAAACTAAATAAAAACGAGAAAGAAGGGCATGCCGAAGATCTAATACCCTTGCAGACCCAACCTTTTAATGCCGAGAAAATGGTTAAGGCCGAGTTTGGTCAAGGTATATTGATAAACAAAAAAAAGGCTTTTAATCAAAAACCGATGTAAATAAGATTTACAAAAAAGGGAAAGTGAAATTAAATTTTAATCGCAAAATCATAAAAACAAAAATTCCCATACAAAAACTTAATAATATGATATAGTGGCCGATCTAAAGATTTATATAAGATTATTGCAAAACTAATGAAAGTCGAGCATTGGTGAAGATACTTGATAAATGCAGTTTTACATACAAAAACTTAATTTTCGACGAACAAACAAAATGATATAGTGGCCATAGCTGGTTTGACATATGCCCTTCAAAAAATAGGACTTCTGCAAAGTTTCTTAATTTAGCTTCAAAATTTAGCGACGAGTTCGCAAGATACTGTCAGACGGAGTCTTCATATTGATGGACCATTGAATTAGACGGAAATGCTATACTAAATCGGCTGTTGATGCTGATTAAATAATTTACGGCGTCGGACACTCATCCTTCAACGTTGCACATTCTTCACGACAAATTTGATTACCCTTTCCAAGGGTATACTAAATTGAATTAAATGTTGTTGCTCTTGAGTGAAAAAAGCATCCTCCGCTAAAAAATCTTCAATACATTGTTTAGCTATTTTTAAACTAACAGCCCAATACTCTTTAAAGCACAGCTTCAGTTCATTTCAATTGGTACGAGGCTTTGGGGCGTTAGTCCACGGTATGCATAATATATCGCATAAATTAGACTACACCGTCCCAACTTGCACTTCCACTTACCCCTATCATTGGACTAGTCAAGGCATGTCAGCCACTTTGCAATAGCATCGATGTAGCCATTTGCAATGTTCGATATGCGCTGCAGAAGCTGACGTTGGCTTTATCTAAAATGAAATCTGCTTAGGTAGCACAGGCTGGCGGCCAGGCAGGCAGTCAGCATATGCTGCGTTTACATGGAACTAACAATCCCCTTACCAAAGCCCACCCCACACCACCGGTCCAGCAACCATGCAAGAGGGCACTGCGGCAGGTTCAGCTGGGCAACCAGCATGTGGCCCACATTGAAGTTCATTAATGCAACAGTTTCCTCAGCTATTTTTACACAACGTCTCCACCTTGGAATTTGTATATGCTGTACTCTATGGAAATGGTCAAAAAAGGGTATATAGCAGCTGTGCAAATGTGTGTTGAAGAAGATATTCTCTGTTACGAGCGTGTAACTTAGAGACTCTATAATCGATAAATATCGCTATACATATAGCCTTGGGTATATCTCTTATTCTTTAGGTTATAAATGCTTTAGACGCAAAATCAGTTCATTTCGAGCCACTAACGAATATATATGTATGTGTGTGGAGTCTGAACCCTATTTTCCTGAAATCGATAAGTATCGACGCATGCCCTAGGTTGTATTTATAGCTTCAACCTTAGATTGTAAACGCAAAAAAAGACATTTTCGAGACTATAAGGAATATATATACATCTATCTGTTTGAACCCTATTTTCTAAATATAAATATCGATATATAGCCTTGTTATTCTAAGCTTGATCCCTGTATTATACATAAGACCCAAAAGAGGATATTTGTTCGGCTCTAACGAATATTTATGTCCTTCTGTCTGCACGCAAATCTAAGACTTTAAAACTTAAGCTTAATATTCTTGAGCGATATCTTCTCAAAATCGATAATTATCGATACATGTCCTTGATTGTATTTCTCAGCTCATCTCGCAGATTATAAGTGTCAGGCTCTTTTATAGCTTACACAGACTCTGATTATTTTAATTAATAGATACCTCTCATCGTTTACCTTAATGCTGCTTACAGGGTATCTACCAGTGCGTCATGCTCGTCTTGAGGACGCTTCTTTGTTATCTCGTGCCGTTTTTAATTGTGCAAACAATAATTATAGAGTATTTTTTATGGCCACATTAAAGTTTACTGTTCCACGGGCATTGTTACAAGTGGAACGAAGCTTTTGACTGTTTACATTTAAATTTGGGCTAAATTTAGTCGATTTCTGCTTCCACTTGGACTTCGACTTGCACAAGCTGCCACAGAAAAACGCTGTGTTGCAACTGTGGAGGCAAGCAAAAAAAAAAAAGAAGAGAAGTTTCGTAACCACAAATCAGGCGGTAAAAACTTTTGGGGCGGCCTTTTTGCACGTGCTGCGCCCATAAATCCCGCGCACAATTAAGTTGCTGTAGGCGAGCGGGCCGAAGGGTGCTCGGGGTCAAAATTGTAGGCAGCCAATCAATGGCGGTGCCACAAGTTGCATAAATTAACCGTTGCACGTGAGCAGCAGCCGCCACACACAGAAAAGTCGCCAATAAAAACTTTCGAGTACAGTTGCCACATTAAAGTTTAGGTTCCATTTCCGTTTCCGTTGCATATTTCAATTACAAAATTTACCACTTCAACCTGTGTCAAAAAGTTGCCAACATATTTATTGTTTTTATTGTTGTTGTTGTTTTTGTTGGTTTGTTGGCCATTACAAAGTTTGTTAATCATACGCAACGTATGCTCGAAATAAAACGGAGCAAGAACCAAACAAATATTCGTACCGAACCGAGACGAAAACATCGCAGGAAAACAAAATTATTTTTGCTCTATTCGTTTGTTTTTTCTTTTGTGGGCTACATTAATGCGAGCATATGAGTTATAGGAAGCAATTAGAATAGATTCGCCCGCTAGGAGCTTACAAATATTTTATGGATATTCACAATATGTTTATATATGTATATAACCGCAATTGCCAGATGTTCTCAAGCTTTTTCTAATCAAAACTCGTAGCATCCATGTTATCTTTACAATTCAAACATAGATACATCGTGCTTGTTCATTTTTATTATGTTTCTCATATTTCGATAATATTTTCTATATCGATACATACATGGCTTCATATCATATTATAATTACAATATTTAGTGTTAGCAATAAATTCTAATTAACCTTAACTTAAAAATAAGATCATTCTATATATGCAAATATTTATCTTTTAATCGGCTTAGCTTTCGATAGTCGCTCTCCTTTCCACAATATTTATCGATAGCAGCGTATCTGTTGCTTAAACACAGCCAAGAAAAACAAATTTCCCACTAATTCTGTCAGTTGTTGTTGTTGCTGTAAGTGTAGAAGTTGTTGTTGTTAATGTTTTCGTTTTTCAGTGCCTCGCTGCGCATTCGTCAAAGTTTCGCAAAGCTTTCTAATTACAAATGTAAATCCCCACACGGAGCATGTGTGTGAGTATGTATGTGTGTGTGAGTGTGTCTATATAACTGGGAGTTAGTTTAAGCTTGTGGCGAAAGTCCCGGCCAGTCTGCGATAATTGTCAATGCTGGGAAGCAGTCGCGGGAAGACCAAAGGACCCAGAGCTGGGTATTAGCTGCAGATAACAAGCCAGGAACATGCTTGTTGTTGCATGTGTTGCTGTTGCTGTTGCTCTTGTTGTTGTTGTTGTTTAGAGCATTGCGGAAGTGCATTACACTAAGCTGCACAAGTTTGGGGCAGCCAACGAAAACGCAAAACTCGCACGAATGTGTTGAAATAAATTCTATTTTCGGTTCGCCAGAGTCTTGCCAAGATTCACGCACTTAATTAGATGCGTATGCAGCATCGAATTGGAAAATACACCTCTAATTGCAGCTGCCTGAAAAACTGACGAGCTGACTGACGGGCGGACAGCCGGACAGACGGACGGACTAGTCAGGCGAACCTGGCGCAGACTTCAAACGCGCCACGCGCCGCAGCCCGCAGTCGACCTCATTTTGGCTTTGCCGCAAGATGTGCTGCTAAATTTAGACAGACCCAAGTTTTTTACAACTTACATATCTGGCCATATGTATGTACATATATATGCACATAAACATATGTATATATAGAGTGTGTATACACTTGCCGCGCAGTGCACAGGTTGACCCGCGGCCGACATTTTGTTTTCAGATTTATGGTTAGCATTTGGGCCACAGCGGCTGAAGGCCAACGAGAGAGTTCAATGCAATTTATCATTGAGAGGGGCTTATCGCGTCCCATAAAAATCCCAATGCGTAAGCGGTAGGGTTGCCAGATCACAAGAATGCGAAGATTTTAAATTCAAATTGTAATTAAACGCAGAGTTTTTGATCGAGCAAGTTTCGAAATATTCTTATTAATAAAATAAAATTTCTTTCAATTCTTGCTGATCAACATTTAAATAAGAAATCAATTATCTATATATAAATAAATCTGTTTGACCTGCCTGCTTGACAGCGACTGACTGATGTATTGATTATGGATTGACGCACAGCCCAAACCGTTTTATTTTTCAGAGTTCAGGCCGAATAAGTTTTTGATTTCACACTTTTCGCAAATTCACACCATGGATTAAAGAATTGCAAGAATAAAATGTTTGTTAGATTGTCTTATGCTGAAGTAAAAATAAGTTCGATATCAAAAATAATAATTAGTATATAATTAATGATAATAATTAATAATTAAAAATTTTGAGTAATCCAGCATTAAGGTGTTCGGAAAATAGACAAAAATTCAACCAATGCTCGGACAAAGCCGGGTAATAATTGCCATTACTGTGTATACAAAACGTATTCTATTGCCTGGGCAAAGCCGGGTAATTAGTGCCATTTTAGTATATCCAATACACGAACTATAAATCATATAATGTTCTTAAATGGATTATACGTCGAATCCAAGAGTATTTTATATTCGACTTTCGACATCTTTCTGACAACTTTTGTCGTGTTTTGTTTCGCTTTTGGCGCTGAACAACTTCGTGATCCTCATGTCAACCAAGTATTGAACACAAAAGCAACCAAAAATAAACATAGTTAAGATGATCTCGATGATTATGTTTGCTGTTTGTTTATTTTTAAATTGTATTTATTTACTTTTTTATTTTTCTGACTGCTGCGTTGATCTTCCAACTCGATTTATGCTCGCCGTAAATCATATTCATAAAGAATAACTGCAAACAAGATAAAAAAGGCAAAAACTTGGCCTACTTTCGACTCTTGAGTGGGCTGTTGTTTCCTTCTTTTGTCTCATTTTGTAATTGCTGCACGTTTTTGCAATTAAAATTTATATGAAACTATTGAACTCGCCAATTTTTGAATGAATGAATATTTATGCGGGGTCTTATTGATTGCCAGCCGGCTGTCATGTCTTCACTCAGTCAATTTACGAGCCAAAAAAATGAATGAAAGAATGGAGGCAACTGAGAGAAAGAATCTGCGGAGGCTGCTGCTGCCGGCCTTTGCCTTAGCCTCAGTCTCTGTCTGATGACTTATTGAAAATTCCATTTAAAAATTGTTTACTCATTGCGCCCAGAACGACGCAGCAGACACGGCACATACACTTACACGCACACGCACACACGCAACACACACCCACAAAATTGTGCGATCAACTGTCAAGAAAATAAAAATCAAAATTGAACAGTGAAAATTGTGTTTATGTCTGGGACAACAGCAGAAGCAGAAGCAGCAGCAGAAGCAACAAGCAAAACAAAAAAGAAATAAAGCGAACGAGAAGAAGAAATAGGCGGGAACAGATCATCCGCACAATTTCTTATGTCTAGCAACATTAGTTTTCGGCAACAACTTACGCTTTGCAACATGAGTCTAGCAACATGCGGTGCTGAGCTACACGTGCTGGCCATTTTTTAGCCAAAAAAATGCTAGAAAAAAGTTGTCAAAAGATTTGTAATGTTTTTAAATTTAGTCAGATTTAAACTAGTTAGTTTGAAAATACCTAAAAAAAAAGTATACATTATTTGAATACTCTATTTCAACGGAAGAAGAAATATTCATCATATTAAGGAAAATATGTATTATAAATTCTGCTTAGGTCCGATTTTACAGACTCCGGATTTATAAACTGTCTGCAACAAAAAGATGAATAAATGGAGAGCGTCTTTAATATGTGAACAAAGAAGCATTAAAAATGCAACCCCAAATCAGGTGCTTCTCTTAAAAAAGCTGTTTCTAGAGCAACCAGAAGCCCACCAAATGTTGAGCAACATGAAGATGTTGTCAAGCATTTGCACTGGAGCAGCAGCAGCAACACAAACCTGTTTGCTAGCAACACACCCCCGCCAACAGCTGGTCGAACAACAACAAGAGCAACAACAACAACAACAGCACAACGTTTGTGCACGATCGAACATGATCGTCGCCAATCGGCGATCAACATTTCTGACGCTTACGACGATCGTTCACGATCAGCTCAGTCGGCAACCAACTGTTGCCACTGTCGGTTGATATCGGGGGGGAACTGCGCGCGTTTTCTGCGCGATTCTCAGTTTAACGCGTCTGCGCAACGATGCGAGCGATCTTAACGTATTATATCGAACAACAGCTGAAAACATTTGGCCAAAAAATTGATGGCTAATTAAAAGCAGCTGATGGCAAATATATGATGTGATTGTGTGTTAAAAATAACTAAAAATTGCGTGCAAATTGTTCAATTAAAGGCAACAAACAAACTGAAGAAATTGCCTTCAGCTGATGCCATGCTAATTTCTAGAAGAAGAAAATCTACATATGTATGCGCATATATCAAATTTTTGTTGTACTTAATTGTGCGCGTTGATTGCTTTAAATGCTGCTGATTTCATCGGGCATTATATCAATTAAAGAAATTGTACAAAAAGTGAGCACGTTTTAAGTTGCCTTGCGCCAATTGGAGTTTCATTTTTTATTTTTCGTGTTTAGCCACTTTAGCCGCGCCACATGCAGGTCAAGTAGCCCGTCTTGGCCATCAAAACAAATAAAACGGAAAAAAATACAATACTTGGATAGAGGTAAATGAAAATGTTGGTGGCCATCGCAAGATGTTTATCAAATTTCCCTAAAAAATAAAATGCCAGAAATTAACATCAAATCAACATAAACAATGCCGAGTCATAAAATAGAAGTCAACACGCATGCCACAAAAATTAGACCCTCAATGCGGCAGCGAGTCGCGGCTAATTATCATGACACCAACTGTCAAACTGACAGCCAGCCAGGCAGCCAGACCGAGCCACGCCTTCTCATCTTCATTTTGGCTACCTACGCGTGACACCCTGTCTGTCAGTCTGTCTGTGTGTCTGTCTGTGTGTGTTTGTGTCCTGTTTCATGACTTTCACTGCTGCCCTGCCCCGGATTCATATTCGTCCACTGCCCCCTTGTGGACCTTTTGCCTTTGCCTCGCCTTTTGTTGTACGCAACACACAATTCACCTACAATGCATAACTTGGCCTTTTGTGGCAGGCGTGTGCGGCAAAAATGAAGTACGTGCCCATATTCCAGTTAAAATCGAGGCACAGCTGTGCAGCGTGCAGCGGCGTCGTCCTGGGGGGGTTCTGTACTGGGCTTAGATTTGGGTTAGGTGACAATTTAGAACAATCTTCATCAATTACTCCAACATAAAAGGACTCATGCCTGAGAGCTGAGTAGATTTCTTTAACTGTGTTCACCTCTCTCACCAAAATACGCAACTGTCGTCCTTAAAATATATCAAAATGTCAATATTCGGGGCGTATTTTAGGTTAATTGTCAATCGTTAGTTTTAAATAAATTTCCCACCTTATGCTGAACCCTTGACAGAGTTATTTCTGCTTGTTTTACTTTAGCTAAACTTCCAAAAAATTTATGTTGACTTTTCACACTTTCCTCGTCAGCGACCCCTTTGAAAATGTTGACTACGCCACTGTCTTTCTTTCACATTTCACCCGTCTTTGTACCTTGCGTTCCATTGTGCTCAACATTTTACCTAGTTTATGGTCGTTTTATTATTGTTAGCCCTGGCGAATGGACCAGCATGTGATATAAGCCATCAAATGGTTCATTCTAAATACAAAATTACATAATTATGTTTATTATTACCAATATTATTATTATTATTGTTGTTGGCGTTGCTGATGACCTTATTATGAGCCCCTGTTGTGGCATTGTTATCAACGCCTTGTCAAATTTTAATAAACTGGCCAACGCTGTGTGTGGTTTTTGCCACATTCGCAACTGGCCGGTAGCTAGTCGAGCCACGGCTGAGAGTTCATAGGTTCCCGGAGGGCGCCACCCGCTGAGCATTGAACCCGGCCATCAGTCAGTTGGTTAAAGCCAGCGTTAAGGCCAGCTGCAAAAGTCGGCTAATGAGCTTTTATTTATCAATGACAGCGAGTCGAGATGAAGATTCATCATGACCCCCCCGCGTGATGGGGGGCACCACAGTGGCCCGTCTAAGCTCAGCTCCGGCAAATTGAGCGTCAAATGGAGCTTGACTTCGACTGTCAAAGAGCTTAGCTGTTTATTAATTTAACAAGCGGGCAGGCAGGCGGGCGGGCGGCCAGTCACCAAGAGACACATTAAATTTAATTTCTGGCTAATTCAAACAAAGCCAAACGCCGCGCACGATTCTCACCAAGCTTTAGACAGAGCCGGAGCTGGAGGACTGACTCGAGCTGCCGGTGTGCAGCAGCAGCTGTCAGCTGTTGGCCAGACAGAATTGGGCTTTTTGTCTAGCCAGATAAACGTTGATATGGCCAACAGCAAACAGCCAACGGCAAGCGGCAAACGGCTGTTGCAACGGTTTTTGGACTTTGGCCTCGAGCCGTGTTGCCGCCTGTTGCACATTGAGCTGCCACTGTGGATGATGAGTCACGATTTCGAGTGCGCTCATCTGACTGTGTGTGTGTGTGGTGTGTGTGGCATGTCAGCGCTGAGTAAGGCTGTTGCTTCAAATGAAAATGAAAAGAAATGCACAGATGTGACTGAGAAAACTTGGAACTGAATGAGAATGCCTCAGCTGAATGCATATATGTCTATATCTTTTTATATATCTTTAGAATATCTTTGTACAACCCTAAGCTGAACTATGGAACTGAAAATCCAAAGCTGAGCTGCATCTTTGTCTATATCCTGGGTACTTGTTCTACACTCTATATTAACTTCAAAATTTCCCCACTGCCTTGACTATCTTTGGTCTAAAAACCCAAAATTTTCTATAACCCAAAATCTCTCTTATTTAAAATACTGCAAAGCAAAATGTGTCCATGGGAAAGGATTTGTCTAGATTATTGCATACCAAATAATTGCATTCTACCTTGTCTACGTCCGGACTGAACCATTCCAAATTCACTTTTTCGCCTTTTCGCCACACTTCAGACGTTAAGAAGACCAGTTAGAGACCCCACAAATTCAGGTTTGCAAGTTTCAGCTTCTTTTGACCCGGCCATAAACCCGCCCGTTAATCAGCAAGGCGCATTTTGTCAGTTTAGGCCGCAACATTAATGCCAAAGGCAAAAGTCGGTCAAGCTTTCTGCATGGCTTTCGAATCGATTTGTGCACGACAAATGGCAACGGCATTTGTCTCTAGTCTCTGTCTGCCTCTTTCCTTCCCCCACTCTCTCTCTCTCCTTGTCTCTGTCTCCTAACTGTGTCTGTCCCTCTAACAACTTCCGCAACACATTTGTCCAATTTGCAAACACACATTTTCAATGCTCAATTGGGCCCAATTATTTTTGGCATGTGCGCAAAAGGTGTGGAAAGTGTTGCCAATGCCATAAATTGTCTTGCCAATTAGTAGGGTTGCCGCTCGTCGACTCAATTAGCAGAGCGTTGTTTAGCTTATGAAAAGCCAAAGAAAAAACAACGTTTACAATGTGTACACAGCAAATGTAGTTTAATTATAACTTAATTTGCGCTTAGAATTCCCAAACTGTTAAAGCGTTATCTGAGTAAACCAGCTCGAGGGGGTAAACAGTTAAAGATGTGAAGGGGATCAGCTTAAGATAATTGTATAAAGTTTAAAGATATTATTTTTATTATATAACTTTTTCTTTAATATAACTTGTAGTTGTCTTTGTTTTAATATGACCTGTATTTGTCTTTTGAGCATAAATCAGTAATCCATCACAGTTCTTTGTTCTTTGTGGCCTAATTTGTGCAGCATCCAATTAATTAATTTGCGAATTCAGTTGTGTTCGATCTCTCAAATTAAGCTTGGGTCTAATACATTGTTGAATAATATATTCTAGTCATATTCTTGAAAACCTTTACCAAAAATTCCCATTCCGAGTAGCTGTTGAGCTGTTAAGCTTTGCTTTTGTCTCCGCAATAGCTGTCCTATATATTGCCACCTATCAGTTTTCTCAGGAACTGTCTGGAATATATCTCATAATTAAGTGACCTGAAAGGGCGGCAGCTCTTTGTCCTTGTTCGGCTCATAAATCCAACTGTCCTGCTGACTGTAAATTCTCAAAATGTAAACGCCAATGGCACGCGCTCTTGGTTCTGAGCTCGACCGCATTAAATACAAATAAATTCATCACAAAATTCAGCTGAGAGTTCTGTGAACTCGCCGGCGAAATGTTTAACCGGTTTTGCCCGGCTGCCCGGCTGTCCAGCTGAGTCGTGGACTCGTGCATCTGATTCAGTCATCCAGTCGCGCACTGCACTTGGACGTCCACTTTGTCCAGCTTTGGACTCTGTTGTGGGCTGCATTCAAGGTCAGTTTATATTTGCGGTTTGTGCCATTTGTTGGGCCGTGGTTAAGGCTTAAGCTTTGTTTACGATGCGCCGCTCTGTTCTGCTAATTGTGGCGCATCAATAAGGCGTCAAAGGAGCTGCCACCCGCTAGAGCCCACACACCGAGCCAAGTCTCGCCGAGCTCAGTCCAAAAACCACATAAAGAACGGAAATGGGCGCTACAAATTAGCGCGACTCTACGCAAAACCCAGAAACGAATCGCTGTCCAGTGTGCGTGTGTGGTGTGTGGCGAACATTTCTTACCAAAGTAAACAAATTATTTGATTTCATTTGTTTGCCGCCTGCGGTTTGCGGCTTTTTGGCGGCAAACTTCAGTCAAAAGTTTTTCTCGTTATTTTTTTTTCGGAGGGCGGCCCGCTGGCCATTTGAGAATTTGCGCTAGATTCATGGGCGAATTTTATTATAATTGTAGGGCAGTTATAGCATATTGTGACCGTTGTATAGGAAGCATAACTAACTGGCCATCAAAATACGTTTAGAGGCAAGCTGCGGCAGCTGTGCGAATTTGTAGGCGGTTCGCGGTAGGAGTTCTTAGGAAGGCGCAGCAGAGGCCAAAGGTAGCTGTTTAGCAAAGGTTTGAGTGTGATTCTGCGGAGTATGGTCATATATCATAGGGAATCGGATGTGGTTCATATGATAAAAGCATAGCTACATTTACTAATAATTCTTTAAATGGCAATGCGGCTAACATTATTAAAGGAACAACTTTGCAGAGAATAAATCTGAAGAGAAATATATGGGAGCGACATATCTAATGAACAGATTTAGTTTAAAACTTGCTCCATTAATAAATAATAAGTTTAGTTTGTATTGCTGTTTTAATATATTTCAAAATTAATTTTTATAGCACACTTCAGCACTATATATAAAACTGTTTGACTGACTAAAAGACTGACTGATTGATTGGTGATCATAAGAGCTAGAGAGCTAAAATTTTCAGCTAGCCCAAGCTTCGTCTGTGAAAAAGGCGATTCAAAGATTTTGTGTGCGAAGTTTAAAGTTTTGTGCGATGTGCTTCAAACTTAATTTCAAAGCCCTACATAAGACCTTAAAGAATACGTGTTTCAGCGATCTTTATAAAGAATAAAAGGTTTAATAACCGATAGAAGCCGTCGATTTCAACTTTTGGTTATTTATTCGATATACTACTATCAAATATATTTTAATAATTTTCCTTTAATAAGCAACTTTTTGGGCGCAATTTCTTTAGAATTTTAATGAACTACACAACATGCATTTCCGAGTTTAGAACTTGCTTATTAGAACTGCAGCTTTTATCTTTAATCCAAGGCATCCTTAGATTATCGAATGGGCACACAGCCAACAAAAATGATGTACTCTAGACAGGCACTGCCTGGTAATTAGTCAGCTGTCATATGTACATACATGTATACATAATTTTAGCAGGAATTGCAAATGCCTTGAAAAACCCACATAGATCGTAGAGCAAAACAAAAAAAATCTACAATTTATGCTTAGGTGGGCGTTGCATTTTGTCAAATGCAGAACACTTTTTTTTATTTTCTGTTTTTTGTGCAACGCCAGCGAAAACTGAGACGCACAGCTGCCGGGCTGCATGTGGGTGGTTGCAGCCGCCGGGGGCTGTCTGCGTCATCGTCATTATCATAAACTCTTCATCTTGATCATTGAGATTTATGTTTGTGCTTATGCTGTTGGTTGACATTTCCGCTGGGCGCGCGCGCGCTACTCTTCAATCAAAAAGACGAGCGCAAAAAATATGTACGTCACGTACCCGAAAAAAACTAAAGAAAACAATAATATGAATAATATAAAAGAGCGCGCAAAAACTCTGCAAAAAAGTGCAGCCGGACAATGTGCACCAAAGTGCCAGACAATAAAAAAGCAAGCCAAAGCGATAAAAGATAAGGCACGTTGCGCAGATTGCAGCTGTGGCAACGCCTGTCTTCCCCCATGTCGCCGCCAACCCGACTGTCAATGCCATTTAATGAATGAGAGACCCGCTCTGAATGACCATTGAGCAATCAGCAAAGCAGCAAACACAGCATTTAACATTAACTTTAACATTAATGTTAGCCGAGAGCGAGAGCGCGCACAAAGCAGAAGCCAAGAGAGCAATCAGCACTCCAGCTGATTGAGTGGACTGCCAACTGAGCATCATTGTTGAGAGTTTAGCCAGAGTTGAGAGCTGTTTGCAATCGTTTAGACGCGAACTCAAGAAACCCAGGAAATATTCAACATTCATCTTAAGACCAGAATGAATGAGATTGAACAGTAAAAGTTGTTAAGTGCCGAGTGCTTTAGATAAGCCAACAATTGCTGCTAATATGGGAAGTATTAAAGTGGTTAAGAAGAGGCAGAGCAAAAGGATGAGAAGGAATTGGTTGGAAACTGAATTGAGGAGCTCTGATAAAGCATTAAAGAACTTGTTTCTCAGCATGACAATAACAAACCAATGTATAAATATGAAGATCGCATGACAGATTGTCATGTGGTAAACAATTTCTAAAGGGCATGAAAGTATTTGGAAAAGCAGAACAGAAACAGGACTATATAATTATAATATTATAAATATTTAAAATGTATATATGAGAAAGTTAAAAGGGTATGGAAAAGAGTAAAATAATTGTAATGTCTACGTAAACATTATATTTTATTTTATTTGAATTAAGCATATGTAATAATTTAATTATTAGCAAGCATTTGATGCTTTTTTTTCTTCTCTTTATTAAAAAGAAGAATTGTGTACATAAAAAGTATATGTAGTATAATAAATAAAATGTGCTTTTAAATAGTTCGCATTGAGAAAAAAAGAATTATAAATATTTCTTGAATAATCTGACTATCAATCTAACCTAACTTTATAACCACAATTAGACTAGATAAAATATTTTTATTTTTTATAATCCATGCTTCACTTGAAATAAAAACAAAGTAGTATATATATATTCCGAACCATCTAAAACATTCGATCGGGTCTTATATTATCTTTATAAGCAAAGCACATCGCAGGCATTTCGAATGCAATTCTTTACACCTTTTACATGCTCAATGGATTAATTTTTCACACCATATGTCTTTCTGTACCCGCAAACTCCCTGATAAATATACCTCATTTGGTTTGGCAACACGTAAGATCGCATTAAAATGAATGGCGCATAATCAAAATGTTGATTGAACACATTTAACATGAGAATTGGCCGCATTGTATTGGGGCTTGGGCATATGGGAATGTGGCCAATTCGCATGAAATTAACAAGGAAGAAAGTCGTTGGGCGCATGCGTGCGATTCCCAGTTGTGCTTGCCAAGGAAAAATACAATCCAAGCCCAATAACCAATGCCCAATGCCCAATGCCCAATACCAATGCAACGCTCCGCTCTGTGGGCAGTCACGCATTTGAGGTTCATAAATCTTTCTGGCAAGGCGTTGAAAAATTGTATGAGAAATGGCAACTGTTGCGGCTGCGCCTCAGTTTGTGGCAACAACTGAGAGACTCCTGACTGTACAGACTTGTTGGGTTGGGTCTTGGTTTAAAGCCAAGACAGGCGCCCCAGCTTGGCATGGCTATTGTTATGGCACAGGTTTAGTTTATTTTGCTTCTACTTATCGACTTTTTAGCATGGTTGCAGGCCAGGCACTTATGACTTCATTAGCAGCAAGCAAGTCTTCAGCCTCGCGACTCTATGCAATTAGCCATGCTTCATTGCCGACAAATCAGTTGCTGCTGCTGTTGTTGTCATGCTTATTGGTGGTAGCCCCTCGTCCCGTTCATATGTAGTGCAGTTAGAGACATTCATTAAGATTGACAGGAAATCATAAAATATAATTTGAGGCCTTGTACACTGATTGACTTGTGATTTTTAGCTAATTGAGACGCGCTTCTGAGTACTACTCTAAAAATGTGGTACACTACTTGTGTGTGTGTATAGAATGTCTTATGCAAATGGGTATAGCTACAGTCTATACTCTGATCTATACATATATACATATATGTATAATATGCTGCACGAAGTAAATAAGCTTAAAAGATAAAGCGTGTGTCGTAAAAAATATATCAAGAAACTTGAGAACAAGTTGAGCGTTTCTTAAACTCGCAAAGTGAAATCGATATGTTACAGCTCATAAAATACTTTAAATTGAATTAAAGGGAAAAATACGTTGTTTAACACATTTTCGGCTTTCGTATAATTAAGATTGAAATTTTTCGAAGCCAAACACAGCCTTTTAACATTCATCAAAAGGCCCAATATTATGTGAATGATAATGCTACATATGCACTTTTGTAATTGAAAATAGTTTCACATAAATAAAAAATAATTAATTTTAAACATAAACTAATTTTAAATAAAAAATATTTAAATAAGAAAATTTAATGTTATCGATAAATCTTAAAAAGGTCAAAGATTTGCGATTCAAGCCAAACTCTTGTTATTCGAAACTTTCGTCTGCTAAAATACTTAAACCAAATACTTTTTCCTTAAAAACGGCGTTGACATTTTTTTAAACTCAAAGTCACAAGCAGAGGGGAAATTATGTTATCGATAACCCCAAAGAATGTATTTTGAGGTTAGAAAAGGGGCTTGAACAACTTTTAACAACTCGTAAAATGAAATACAATACTGCGGCTTGTAACTCAGAATTAAAGTGAAAATTATGCCATTGATAGCACTTAACAGCTGAAATAATAAAATATTTTATAGAAATTACCGCATTGAACTATAATTTCACAACAAGCCACTCATCGAAACACAATCAGGCTTGTTTGTTCTGCCATTCGGCGCACAGTCCGGCAACTCTAGCATATTTTACACTTAAAGTGCATTTATTTTAATGAAAATTAGTTGACTGCATTAACTCGTATCCAGAACTCGAAGACTCTGCAATAAATTCTAATTAAATTTACATGCAGTTTTCACCATTTCCATTTTACTCAGCCCATAGTTTGCACTCTTATGTTTAGCAAATATTTGTCAGTTGGCAAGTTGACAGCACCAAAAACCGCAAAGCTTGTGTGTGTGTGGGAGAGAGGAGGCAGAGGAATGGGCGTTGCAGAGGAAAGGGCGGGGCTGAGGAAAGGCGGGGCAGCTAAGGCTTCAACCAGTTTCGAGCGAGATTTGTCTGCCAATGTCTGCTTGAGGACTTCTCCTGCTCCAACTTCAACTACATGTTGTTAATATTGACATGACAAATAAATTGGCCTACTGGCTGGCTGGCAAAGGTTGATGGGCAGCGGGGCGACGTGGCCTGACAGTTGGTTAGGAAGCTACTGCGGTTTGGCTGCCAGGCAAACAAACCTCAAAATAGTTTGGCAAAATTATGCATTAATGGCAGCAGTGGGTCGTACGAGGAGACGGTGCACTGTGTAGCTGCAGTTGGATACGTGCAAATAATGCAGTTAAATTGTTGTTGGCCTGGCCAACAGCAAGAACAACAACAACAATGGCTAATTTTGCAGAGAGTCGGCAAACTATGCAAAATTTTGCACACGAATGTCGATGATTACGTCGACGACAGGTGCCAAAGGGCATCTGGCCTATCAGAGCGCATCTAACGGCGCACACAAAATGTGTGTGTGTGTGCGTGCGTGCGTGTGTACGTGTGTGTGCCGAGAGTCGACTACTGCTGCCTGGGACAATTGTTAATTGCATTTGCTAGTTGTCAACATGACCAGAGAAACGTGTAGAACATTTTTTATGAGAACCCCTCCGGGCCCGACGGGATCAGCTTAGAGCGGGTTGACGTTTTGTTGGGGTTTTGGGCCTGTCACATTAGCCATGTGCAAACACGTCAAAGATTGCTGCAGCATTTCGAAAGTACTACAAATCAGAAATGTTCACAAATTTTGTTTAATTTTTTTCTGTCTCTCTTTGTGCTCGACGACACTCGACTGACAGAAATTTCTCAATTTGTGCAAAGTTGTCCGTGACAGCTGCTGTGTCCTTCGCTCTGTACATCAGTTTGTCATGCACTCCATCACAGAAACAACAACAACAACAACAACTACAACTTGGTACATCACTCAATTTGTAGGCATGTCTCTCCGATCTGGTAGCAAGAAAAAAAAAGAATTGTCAAATACGTTGCCATAACAAGCAGCAACTGAGCTAAAGAATCGCAATGAAGTTGCAATGCTCTAAAAAAAAAAGAGTCCAATTAGCTCGTTCTTTTTGCTTTTGGTCAATAAATTTGCTATTGGAATGTTTTTCATATGTGGAAAATGTAACAAAATCAAATATGGTGACACTCTTTTTGTTCTTTCTGCCAACTGTTGACATTTGCTCGTTTTTACCAACTATCGAGAAATTAACTCTATTAAAAATGGCTAAAATAAGCAATAGAAAGATTATACAAAATGTTTCTCCTATCATTAATGTGAATAATTTATATTTATTTGTTATATATTTACTTCAACTTTGTCCATTTGATAAAGCGTAGACCCTATATATTCTTGGCAAAATAAAAGAGCAATATGAGACAATTAGCATTTGAATAGTTATACAGCATGTTCGATAAATTACGTGTTTTTTATTATTATTTTATATCTATAATTATGTAGCTGCTTCTTATACGTTACAAACTTCTTCACAAAGTTGTTATACCCTTTATTGTGGCTACATTAAATTGCAACGCCTACGCGGCAACTGCAGTGGCAATGGCAGCTTTAAAAACACGCCGAAAATTGTAAAATGTGTGGCAAAAATACAGATATACCTATATATGTATATGCACGATAGATATACTATATATACAATTTATATGTATGTATATGACTCCATGCGTTCATGTGGCAGCTTTGTTGCAGTTGCCGCACGCTTGACACTGACAATTGCACATTGCGTTTTTGCTGTTGCGTGTTCAAGAGGAAAGCCCAGCACATTGTCCTGGGTCCGGGTTCGAAGCGAGACAGACAAACAGCCGGACAGTTGGACAGTTGGACATGTTAACAGCAGCGGCAACAACAGCAACAACAACAACATGGACAGACTGCCAAGTGTCAAAGTCAATATGCAAAAAAGGTAAGAGAGCCAAGTTAAATGTTGACAGTTGAGAAATGTAAGCTTCAAGGATGCATCCAATGCGTCCGGCCATGACATACGGCTTGGGAATTTTCTCAGCTAAAAGAGCCAGAGAATAAGAGAAAGAGAGACAGGTACAGCGGGAGGGAGAGAGAGAGAGAGCGAGCGAGTGAGTGAGAGAGCATTTGCATTGCGTGTAAATGAATTCATGGATCGAGTTGTTGCAATTTAAAAATAGGGTGTGTGGGCTTAACAATCGATACTAGATAAACGTTGTAAGGTTGCAGCGTGTGTGCTGAGCTCGATACGAATTTATTCATTCACTTATTTTGATTTAACTGAAAGTTATCGGATTAAACCCCAATGGGTACTGTTAAATTAAAGCTGTTTAAGCTGATTTTTTAAAATTATCCTCCACAGCAAATATGAGCTTTGCAAAAATCTAAACTAACTACAAGGATCCCAAAAGTACAATCAACAAATTCCAACTAACGTTGGCAAAATCAACTCAACTTAAATCAAGTTTAACTTTTTTGTTATAATGTAAGATATCAATTCGAATACATATTTTCGTCAAAAATCTAGAACGTCTATGCGGTTTCATTTCATTAGAAAATTACAATACCCTATAAAAGGGTATAAAAATGATTCTGTTAGCCCTCATACGTTAGAGTATATTATCTCGGCTAAGTTGATTTTCGACACTTCTCTTGTTCACTTATAATTCAGTTATAATTAAATTGGCAATTTAGACATAATTTGATCTGTGTTGAAATGAGTTTCACACCCTTCCGACCAAAGCGTCAACTAATCAAAACTTAATCAACTTTTTACACCCACGTAATTGCAACATTAAATAAATATCATTCGACATTAATGCGTACATTTCGCATACGCACACATATTAATAACAAATTTTAAATTATGCAAATTGCATTTATGGAAATTTTCATTTCATTTTTTTTGTTTATTTTTAACAAAATTTATTTTAAAATTCTATCAAGCAAATGAAGTTTGGTGTGCGCGATGCGTGGTAAATTTTATTAATTTTGCATGCGTAAGTTTATTATGCATAACAAACCAAAGCAACAACAACAACAACAACAAAAAGTCAATGTTTAATGTAGCTTATAATTAAATGTTGGCCGCGTGGAGGATTTGACTAAAGGGGGCGTTGGATTTTTGTGCCCAAAGCAACGCCTAACGCTTTTTTGACAGCACAATTATTAAAGTGCCGACGAGCCGTGCAAATGTCACAGACCCAAATGCAGTCGTAAAAGTATCTCTATAGCTGTATCTACGAGCCTGTATAGCTGTATCTTTTGCCTGTAGCCCTCGGCTGGCACACCTTCTCTAAAAACGGAAATTCTCTCGCCCGCTGAAATGTTGGCGTGGCAAAATTAAAGCAACGCTTGCGGCGCCTCAAAATGCAAATGCAACGCCTTTTGCTTACTTATTTCACAATTGAAATTGCAATTGCAATTGCTGCCCAAACCCAGCAGCAGTCTAAGCCAAATCGATAGAAAACCTTTGATTAGCCAATAATACGTTGACCCAGTTGCACGTTCTGTTTAAGATTTTGCATGCCAAATCTGGATAAGCTTCACTCAGCTACAAGTACTTAAATTTAATTCCTCTTCATGAGTTTCTCAGACCAAACTTTACTCTTTACGAAAATCCAATTTTTTTTAGATTTTTTTTAACTTTACTCTTTATATACTTAATTTATATTTAATAAAAAAGGATTCTAAAATTATTTTCATTTATTAATATTTGTCGACACCAAAATATTGTCCAAAAAAAAGCCCTGCGTGAGCCGGTAAAACCCAATAAGTATGTTCTGCTTTTCTAACTGGTTCAGCCATCTAATTAGGTTTCTAAGCAGGTGCTGTTTAATCTTTGTGCCCATCTACTTAATAAAAAGTGCTTCCTCAATGCGTAGCTTTCATTTCTTTAACCGTATGACGACTTCCGTTCCAACCATTAGCAGCTAATTAACTTGGCTTAAATGCACATCAGAAGCGAAGCGAGCGCAGCTGATCAAAGCCACATTTCGTTTATAGCCAGCACACAGATTTGGTCAACAGTGGAACAGAGGGCGGTGACAGAACTGGGCAGCGAGTGTCAAGTTCAAGCCGAAAACAATTGAAATAGTTGCGCATTTCCATTTGCTGATTGATTTCGAATGCTAATTGATGGCTAGCACACCTGCGGCTGACCGAACAGCAACAAAAAAAGAAGAAAATCACAAACAAAAGGCAAAAACAAATAAAAATACTTGCATAGAGCGTTATCGACGAGAGCATACCCTGTTGACAGCTCGCCAATACAATATACAATAGTTATATGTTTTATATATAAGACCATGAAATCTCAGGCTTAGATAGCAGCTGTGCTTCTTAGTTTTTTAAGTCCCACTCTTTAAGAATTGTTATTTTTAAATAACTTCTGGCTTTAGTGATGGGTATAAAGTTTTCAGAGCTTTAAGATGACATTTTAACTTGTGTTTATACCAAAAATACAGGCTCTATCTCTCAAATCGAGGGTGTGGATAAAGACGCTCTTGATCTATATGTTACACAAAAACTAACAGACCAATTTCCGATCTCAACTCGAAAACCGAGGCTTAAAATTCATATCCAAATCGGTTATCGAAAAAAGGATGAACTGGTTCGATGTATAATTAAGTATTCCCTTTAAATCTAATTGGAAGTCTTTCACCGAGATAGACGAAGCTAGCTGTCTTTACCTCTTCGGATCGCAGTTGCTTGCATCTGCCTGTTACAAACATTTGAACGACTGCAGTATACCCTCTTTGAACCATTGTCAATGGCTACAGGGTATTACAACAGCCACAACGACAGAAACAACATCAGGTAACCGAGCTAAATGAAATGCAAATAAAATGTGGCCCAACGCTTCAGTTTGTCACCTGAAACGCCGTTGAAGCTGACTCCTGACTCTGTCCCTGACACCTGTTCCACAGCTTGTTTAGTTTCAATATTTCATTTGCTTGCACAGTCCATTTGATTATTTACCTGGTTGTTTTCCCTTTTTTTTTTCATCGTTGCCGTCGCTTTTGTTTGGTTTATTTTCCATCAACGCGAAAATTCACAATTTACGCTTCACGCGCGGCTGCATTTTCAGAACGTTAGCTTGAAAAATCTCTGGGAACGGATGTGCATTCGCATTTTTCATTCGCAGTCACCAGACCAAATATATGAATTAATAGAAATATCAAATTCTCAAATACAGCTTGTCAAATGTTATTATTTACTCAATCATTTATTTTTTTTTTACCTGTCTGCGAGCGCTACGTGAGCGAAATTCATCTTCTTCTTTTACAATACATTTCGGGAGTCTTTCAATTTTATGCCTCACACGTTTTTAGCGTCTACCACTCGGAGGCATTTTGTGGTGCCTTTCAGTGCTTTGCCATTTTATTTATGAGCATCATAAATATATAAGAAAGAATTCTTTAGTACATTTTAAGTACATGCACAAAATTCGCCACGGATCTGCTTATGATTATCTTTTGTGCCGCCAGCATTTGACTGTTCGCCACGTCCCCTCATCAAACAGAGTCAAATGAGCTGCCCGCTGACAAATGGCACGTGTTCTACGCTTTGACTCCTCGTCAAACAAATTGGGGTACATCAACCTTGTCTATAGGCCCCAGAAAAAAAGGTAGTCTCTGAAAGCAGGTATACCTCTAGCTTAATTCAAATTTGGCCAGACACAAAGATCTTTGTTTATGAACGTGAGCTGATAATTACGATTTCACGCGACTTAGCTTGCTTTAACGCTTTAATGTCTAATTTTAGACATGTTTTTTTTTTCAGTTCTTAGGAAATTACCTAAGTGAAGTTAGTAATAAAATATTACTTGGAATAACTTAACAGTGTGCTATAATTTAAAAGTTAGAACCGGAAAAGATTTTTGTTGAAACACAATACTAGGGAAGTTATTTCTTTGTAAATATCAGATAAATAGATTCAAAATTATAAAAAGAATCCTTCTTTATCATAAAGTAATATTCTTTTGTTTTCATTTATTTCTAACATATATCATTTACTTAGACAAGCACCAGCAGCATCTAACAAATTTCTATTGCCAACGAATTTTGTTAAATAAATCAAGTTTGGCGTTTTTTCGATTAAATAAAAAATTGAATATTCAATTATTACATTGTTTTTACAATTGCAAACCAATTTGAATCCAGAAAATAAACCAAATAACAACTCGTGATGGTTTTTTGTGCTTGCAGCAGACACCTAAAATGTATATTTTTTATTGTAGAACCTAAGTAACAAAAAAAAATCGCTCGTAACAGGCGCGATTTTTAGCTATTTTTGCAGATGGCTTAAATAGAGCAACAAAATGCAGATGGTCAGCTCACAGATACACTCACACTCACACACACACACACACAGTTATGAGTTTGCAGCAAATCAAAGCTAAAGCATCTAAACGCATGCTAACAATGTGTATGTGTCTGTGCGTGTGTGTGTGTGTGTGTGTGTGTGCGTGAGTCTGTGTGTTTGTGTGTGTTCGTGTTAGTGGGGCTTAAACAATGCTCGATGCATAAATAACTACAAAGCCGGCGAATCTCAAAAAGCGAATATTAAAAGCAAAAAAAAAATCGAGAAAGAGAACTCTGATCGGTTTGGCCGACTAGCAAATACCCTGTTCATATCTCTGCAGTATATATGCATTGTCAGTTTTGTAGTTGAGAAAATTCTTAAATAACGAATGTATATCATCTCAGTGAAAATGTTAGATGCTGAATGTCTGAATCAGAGTTTCAATCTTTTGACTGTCACACATATTTAATATACCCTATTTCCACCCATTTTCATTGCGTACAGGGTATAAAAAAATGGCATTTACAAAAGCGTATCTAACAAATACACGGGCCATAAACTATGAAAAGCGTATGCTCATTGCCAAACAGCTGCCCCCTCCATACCCCAACCCCCTTTCCCCTAGTCTACACTCAGCATATTCCCCATCCATATCCCCCGACGTATTCCCTCTGCGCTCCGCTGCGAGATGAGCAAAGCCATAAAATATCAATTTCGTGTTACAACAAACGCCAAAAACGAACGTAAACTTATGAGACCCAGTGTAGCCCGAGGTGCAAAGCGAACAAAACGGGAAAGAAACGGGGTGAAACATGATAAAATATATATCGATATAAAATGCACAAAAAAGAACGAAGAGGAAATAATTGAAAAATGCATTGCAGTAAAAATGAAGCAAAATACGATAGGTTGATATATTTTGTACAATTTGTATAGGAAATGTGCCACATACATATGAATTCAAAGTAACAGTTGGGGCAGGTTCGATATATATATATATATAGATAAATACAAAGCTAGTTTGCAGAGAGAGTTATGGCCAGTCGCCTAAGGAAATGTGAAAACAATAGATGATAAATGTGTAAGAGAGAGGAGAATTTATGTATTGAACATGCATTGAAAAACAGGCATGTAAAATCTGAGCAAAAAAACCTCTAATGCAGATAATACTAGGAATAAAACTGTTAATAGATCTTCTAACTTCAAGTATATTCCGTTGGTTATTTCTTAAATAGGTTTATTCAAGGTTTATTTATAAATTCTTAACTAAAAAGGAATTCAGAAAATCGGTTTGTTCAGATCTTGTATTTAATTAATAGTTCTTAGCTTAAGTCTTAAACTTGATCTAAGTAC
Organism: Drosophila littoralis; assembly: GCA_018903485.1. Taxonomy (NCBI): domain Eukaryota; kingdom Metazoa; phylum Arthropoda; class Insecta; order Diptera; family Drosophilidae; genus Drosophila; species Drosophila littoralis. The sequence goes on along the minus strand of JAEIGF010000059.1, from coordinate 4,892,489 downwards.
TAAATGTTGCTTTTTTATTAAGCGTAGAAGATATCAAAGTTGTATCCCTAAATTTATTATGAATTCTGTTCTTATTTTAGTCGTAAGTGTTTTTAATTTCTAGCGATTAAAAAATATATGTTTTTTAAAAATTATATAAGTAACTTATAGATATATTTATTATATATATATATATATATTATATTAAGTAAGTTAATGTATAAAAATATCCCAGACTGTAGCTCTTGACTCTTAGTCAAATATTTACTAATATATTAAGCAACGGAATTTATATAAATATTTCCGACCGCAATTCTTGACTCTATATTGAGCAATTGAATCTATATAAATAACCCAGACTGTAACTCTTGACTCTTATTCAACTACTAATATATGAAGCAAGTGAATCTACATAAGTACCCCAGACTGTAACTCATTGATAGTCACGATTGTCATCGATATGAGTGCTGCGCTCGTTACCATATATCATTTCATTGTCATCTGGCTCTCACTTTTTTTTTTACTTTGTAAACACAGTTTTGTACACATTTACTTGCAATTATTTTGCGTTTAAGTTAAAAAATATGATGGGCTATATTTATTGATATTTACATAGATGCATATGATACATACGTAAATAAATTACGAACCTATACTAATGCCTTCTCTTTCTCTCTCTTTCTCATTTTCATTACAGGTGAGTGCTTGATAAATAAAACAACAACAGCGCTGAGGGTATACACGCATACACGAAATATTGGCAAGAATTTAAATTTTGATTTTGAAAAGCAATATTTATTTAAAATCTTAAAACAAACAATGCAAAATGCAACACTCAGTGCGGCACTAATTTAATTTGCCAACTGAAAGTGCAGCAACAGTGGCTGCAAAATAAATGATGCACTTATTAATTAGATGAAATTTCGCAATAATATTTATGTGCATATTTTTGCGGCGCTGCGATTACAATGGGCAATTAGTGTGTTAAAATGTTTTCGACCTGGCCGAAATGGACATAGGTCGGACAGACTGACAGCCGGGCAACCGGGCTGCCTGGCAATCAGTTCTGGCTCGTGTGTGTGTGTGTGTGTATTTATAATTAATTTCTGTTTGCGCTCATATTCAATTCAATACGCTGCATTTGGCTAACGAAGTTTGGCAACGTTGCTGCCATAATTTCAGGCATTTTATTTGCCAACTCCAGTCCACCGTCCCCCTTTCTATCTCACACTCTTTCTATAGCTGTCTCTTTCTCTCCACGCAGTCGCCATAATATTAGCTTGCTCTCTGGCAGCGCGCAAATATTTTGATGCAACATGCAATTTCTCCTAATCTAAACACTCGCATCGCGGCGCAAAGGATAAAAATGAAAACAGCTCAGGGCTGCCTCTGGGCAAAGGGGGAAGTGGGCAGTGGGAAAATGGGGGCTACGGCGTGTGGAAAGTGGGCGAGACTCGCGCTGCATAACTTAAGGCGTAACTAAGGCAACGACGACAAAGATGCTGGCAGCCCAGAAAACCCAATTGTGTGCGAACGGCAGCAAAATGCAGCTCATAGTCACAAGTACACTGCAAGAAATGTAACTGCAGCTTAAGCTAATCAAATTGAGCTTAAGTCGAAGCTTAAAGCTGATTGCAACTAGCGGTTAGTGAGTGGACAGAAGAAAGAGAAGAGGCAATTTCATAAGATTCGTTAAGGCCGGACATTAAGTATTTAAAATATAGAGTTGGCTTTAATATTGTAAAATATGCTACTCTGTGATTTCTGTAGATCTTTTTTTGAATCATTTAATTTTTAAACGGCTTTTAAGATCTCTCTTGCCTAATGCGATATTTGTTTGACTTGTGCTTTAAAGCCCCGATTTTCCAACATTCTATTGGGTTGGCTCTGAGTTAATTAAGAAGAAAATATATTTAAATAGAGCCTGCGAAATAGTTCCAGTTCCAGTTCCTTTTTTTTTTTTTTTAATTTGTGCCAAGTAAACTGAGATAAGAATTAATATCTGAGATTAGGCTTTATAGCAACTATTATGCATTAGCAAATTAAGTTACATTTTAATCCATGCATATCGTCCTTCATATCTTGCTTTTATTTATATCAAAACAATTAGTCTTGAAATTTCGCTCAGTGCATGAATGTGGCACGTTTCCTAGCATGAGTTTGCCTTGGCACTTTCTTTGGCTGCCACGCCTAGCAATAGTGGGCGCGCGGGGGCTTGGAGCAGCTGCCGCTGAAGGGGCAACAACGACTACAACAACTATAAAGGCGGCGGCACCTTCGCCTATCTCCCAAGCTAATCTAACTAAGGGGGCGGCAGGCGGCAGACGGCGACACTTGGCGCTGCGTGCAATTTGCTTACGTTTTGCCCGCCCCCCTGTTTTCCTGTGCAAACACATATATTTGATATTTTTATTTTTTTATTTGTTGCCAGTAAATAATAATAATAATACCTACATATTTAAATTGCCTGGGTGTGTGTATGTCTGTGTGTGTGGCTTTTCCGTTCCCTTTCGTACCTTTTCCTTGGCTTCGTTGCATTTCCTGTGCCATTGATAGCCATCTCCTGTTGCTGGCGTTGTCGTTGCCTGCATTTTTTATTAGGACTCCCTGCAGCTTCCCATTCAGTTTCCCAGCGGACCCACGGCCGCCCTCCGCTGTCTCTCCCTGGTGCCTTATCAATATTTCTCTCTATAGCTTTTCATTTGCTGTATTTATATTTATAAGTCTTTCCGTTGCTACAGTTGCCATTCAGTGCATGGTGGCGACTCGGGGAGGGGCGAGCGGAGCGCAACTTGTTTCAGCTCGCAAACTCTCAACTAAGTCTTCATATTGTGCATTAGCTTTGGGTCCTGCCTGGCCCCGAGATGTTCAATAAAATTTTGATAGCAATCAATTTAATGCGTCGCGGCACACGCACTTTGCCCATAGACGTTGCGCTGGCAACAGCGAGTCGTGAAAGGTCGAGGGGTGAGGGCGGCAGGTGAATGAAAGCCCTTGCAAAGTTGCCGCAATTACAAGAGCACGCAGAAATCTTACTAAATATTTCAACACGGCGAATCACAAAATATAAAGTAGAGCTGAGAAACGACATCTGAATGAAGTTGCGGTCGAAGCGGCGAACTTGCGAGAGGGGCTGGGGAATAGGCTAACTGCGAAGCTATAGTAAGGGCAGACAATCTTTATATTGATTGGCTTTCATAGACTTAAAGGAAGGAAGCGAAAGGAGCCGAAAGAAAGCTGCTTTAGAACTATCAATCAAAACTGAATTTAAACAAATAACAGAATCTGAGCCTAAATACATACATAGCTTAAATAACTGGGAATCTTTGCTCTACTTACGAGTCGAATCCAAAGAGAATACGCTGGTTCGAACCCTGGTTTTATTTTTTATACCCTGAACCCATTAAAAATGGGTAAAAGGGGTATTACGTTTTTGTGCAAAATCCAAATGTATGTAACAGGCAGAAGGAAGCATCTCCGACCCCATAAAGTATATAGTCGATCTAGCTATGTCCGTCTGTCTGTCCGTCCGTCCGTATGTATGAACGCAAGGAACTCAGAACCTATAAGAGCTAGAGACTTAATAGTAGTAATCGATAAAAATGTATATCGAAATCCCGATTTTTAAGCAATTTTGGTAAATAATAAGAGCTAGAGTCACCAAACTTGACATGTAGCTTCTAGAAAAGTATATATATATCGATTATCTTTCATTTTATACCTATCGCCACCTCCCCGCTACTCTCTATCTATAAGCGCGCGCTGCATTTGGTGTTGGAATATGAGGGTTCAGGGTATCCCCTAGTCGGGAGCTCCCGACTAGAACCTCTTACTTGTGTTTTTATGCATCCTTATGATTTTAACTACTTCTATGAATGCTCATATCTCCATTCAAGCTCGCCTTATATCAATGTGGACTCAAATTAATAATTTCCATTTGATCCAAAGAGAAGGCACTGGCTCGAACCCGGTTGGGTATTATGTATCTTAATTATTTGAGCTCCGTTCTGAATAGTCATATCTCTTCATTCAAACTTGCACTTTATCAATGTGGACTCAAATTAATAAATTCCATTTGACACTTGAGTAATTTCTCTCTCCCTCTTTTCAAATGCTATCCATAAGCTACCCACACATATGGGCAAGGTTTTCAATTACATTTCCTCACTTCAATCAAATCGCAATCGCAAATCGTCTTTCTATTTCTATTTTTTTTTTTTTGGCCTGGCAACTTTATTTTTGCTTGGCCAAATCGTATTGCAACGCGCGTGTTGCTCTTGCAGCCATTCGTAAATTGAATTTACAGGCGACCAACTGCCGCAGCGCTGCTCCGCTCGCCCCACTACCCCTCCCCTCGCTCGACTAATGATTGTCCCAGAGTTCGAATCGGACTTTGGCAATTGCATTTCCAATTTCTTATCGCATCGGGAGGAGGGCGACTCTCTTGACTTGACGACAATTGTCTATCGTTTGACTGACTTGCTCCTCTGCCGGACACGGCCACGAAAGGACACTTGAAATTATTGAAATTGTTTTGCCATTTCGTTGGCACCCGCCCCGCTGACCCCCAACCCACACCGCCCTGCGTCCTGGCTCTGTCTGCTGCCTCTGCAGGGCCCTTTGTGCACACGTTTGCTGCACTCGTCTGTGATTATCGCCCTGGAATTTTCTCATTTTGAGTGATTCGAAGAATTTGTGGATTTTGGTTATTGATTTTCAAATGGCACGTCAAGTGCCAATACCCAAAGACAGAGAGAGTATTTTACTTGAAGGGCATCTGTCTGCCTTTGCTGTCTTCCCCTACACATGTGTGCGGGCTTTGAGCTTTTAATTAGTTGCTAATTTGTTGGAGAATGCAACAGACGAGTGCCTTTAATTAAGAGCATACTACAGAGTAAAAGTTACCCAGGGTTACAGCTCGCAAATGAACAATTAGAGAATAAGAGAACGCATATCGAAAACTCTTAGCGTATAAAAGCGCTTTAACAAGTGCTTAATTTCAAAATTGTAATAGTCTACAAAATGAAGGAGTATCTCAGGATCGATTCGGGTTTAAATGGAAATCTTTGGGATAGGAATAGATGCTAATGTTAAGGTTACAATTTACATTTGGAAAATGATAAGTGATACGATCTGTGGCTATGCATTAGATATGTATAAATATCTCAGGATCTATTTAATTGAAACAGAAAATTGTGGGCCTATATCTCTGGCTATATCTCAGAATTTTATTAGGTAACCACGGTCAATACGTAAAAAGAAAACAATGGATACAAAAACAATTCAGCATAAGTTCCAAAAATGAAATCTTTAAATTCTTAAATGACTTAATTTGTTCTCACCCACCTGATATGGCAGAGAGAAAATAAATACATGGCATTTGTCACTGATTAAAGCGGCGAATTTTTGAATAACGAAAAATATTTAAATCCTTTCAGAGTATTTTTTTTTTGCCAGCGGTTAATTAAAAAGAGGCTTGGCACGGGTTCAGGCCCAGACAGAGAAATAAACGCACACAGATATATATAGACGACGCCTACGTTGATTTATGGCAGGCGCTTGAAAAGGCGTATAAATCAAATGAAATAAAAAATTGTATATAGATGAATATATATGTAGATATATATATATATATGTATACATATAAATAAATATATATATAGGGTTGTATAAATAAAATGTCATATAAAGCGTGGCGTTGCATTAAGATCGCACGGTCAACTCTTTAGCACCATTAACAAAAGCTTTGTCCGTGTGCCTTGTGTGTCCTTCGCTGCCTTCTTTGTTTGACCGCACTTAATCCTACGAGTGGGCAGAGGCGTGGCAGAGGGATGTGTGTGTGTGTGGGGGGCAACTGCACAAAAGCCGAAGAACGAGCGCAATGCATTTTGCGATAAATTCGCAGCGCATTAAACGGAATGAAAGACCCTGAATGGCTTTGGTGAGGAGCATGTGGGGACTCCTGTGTGAGGGGGAGGAAGGGGAGCGTAGAAGGAGACTGCTGACTGACCAGCAACAATGCGCTGAGCGCATTCGGAAATTCTGTGCGCTTGGCACACAAACACAATGATAGAAAATCGAAGCGCTCGCTCAAGAATGTCAATAAAGGCAGCGACGTCCGCAGCGCTGCCAGCGGCGACAACGTCAGCAGCGCTGCCTTATCCTATAAACGTTCTGTGTGTGCCATTGTGTTCGAGTGTGTGTGCGTGTGTGTGTGTTTTTTGACAGCAAACGGGCAGTTGCTGTTTGTTGTCTTCATTTTGGGCTGAGAGCGTGAGAATTGCCTGTGGTCGCTATCATAATGTAACTGTCCAGTGCACAGTGGTGCGAAAACTATTTAACTAGTGTAAATTACTTAGCAAGCTGCTGGGCAGCTAAAAAATGACCTGAAATTAAAAAAATTGCTCTGAATTTCACAGGAATAATCTACCAGAGAACTCAGCAAAAATAACGCATATCAAGCATAAAAGTCGTTTAGAACTATGGCAATTTGAGAAATTGCTTGAACTCGAGCTTGAACCACTGTGCACAGTGGTAGGTTCGCAATGATGAGATATACTCGTATTGCAATTGACATCTTTAAAGCGAACGACATTATTTGCATTTATTTACATTACATATTTATTTCTGACAGCTCGGGGGCCTTCACTTTTCTTATATAAGATGCAGACTTTGCAGATACTCTAAATACCCTGTAGCCTATTAAAATGTGTATACTGAAGCTATGCAAATGTATTTAATAGGCAAATGAAGTATTCATAAGTTTGAACAGGCTTAGCATAAGCTGAAGTGTATGCCTTTTATCGATAATTTCCTTCCCATAATCGATAAATATCGATTTGTAGCATCGGTTTTTTTGGACACAGCTTCACACCAATTTGGACTACAGACTCTTCTTAAGCTTATACAGAATATAAAAATTCCAGTAACGGCAACTTAAGTGCACTGGGTATCCCATAGTCGGGCAAGCTCGCTTCCAGCACTCTTGTTGGATTATATTTATTTACTTTTATTCGTTGCTCGTTGTTGGCGCTCGCCTCGCAGCTTTGGTGGCATCTTTTTGGCTGGTATCGTTTTACGCTTTGCGGTTGCAGCTTGCAACTCCTGTGGATGCAACAGCTGCGCTTGGAGTCGCCACAAGTGCTGGGCAAATGTATATGCGGCCGCCGCCGCTTGCGAGTATCTTGTGTATATTTGTATCTTTTGGCATATGTGGCAACTTGCGGGCATCTATTGTGGCCGCTTGACTTTTCAGCATTACGTAAGCAGCAGCTCTCAATGCACTTGGCTATGTGACGCTCCTCCGCCGCCCGCTCCTAACCAACCGCCAGCTGCAACTGTGCCACACGCGTGCGCCACTTTGAATGAATGTCGGCGACTTGAAGTTGTGACTGCAACTACTGTGCAGTGTAGAGTAGAGTATGAGTAGAGTGTGTGTGTTGTCTGGGTACTTTTTGGATTGGGAATGAAGTGCAGCGCTCTGTTTGACACTTGCAGCTGTCAACGCGGCTCTGATTGATCGATTGCAAGCGTGTGTGTGTGTGTGTGTGCGCGCGCGTATGTGTGTGAGTGGAGAAGGTTGCAGCAATGATTAACTGAGCCAAAACAAACATTTTAAAAAGTAACAAAATAAAATTATTGATCAAGAGTTTAACGAGTAGCAAAAAATCAAATTTAATTTTTAATTTTAACTAAGTTTGGCAAATCATAAACTAGAGATACGAATTCTTCCAAAGTTATTAAATTAGGGTAAGATTGAAAGAGTAGCTGCAAAAAGGTATTGTATTTTATTGGATATTACGCCCTAATAGAAGACTTTGGCGATCTTTTCTCAATTTGAAATCTTCACAATGCATAAATGAATAAATGCCAGCTGATAAAATTTGTGTGTCTTCCGCTGAAATGCAAATTCTTTTAATTTAACTCCTTAAATTTTGCGGCTATATATTTTCCTTCGTCAATATTATTTATCTATGTACTCTCCAGCATTTTTACTTAATCACAATTATTTCCAAATATTGAACTTTCTTAAAATATAATTTTCTAGTTCATATTTGTTTAGTACTCCATTCTTTAAAATATCTTTTATCTCAAAATAAACGACACTTGTAATATATTTAAACTGCAGGCAGCTCAACTGGCGGCATTTCCTACTTTCAGACTGATTGATGAGCTTCCTAAGAGGTGCTCTTCGACTGTCCAGCGGAAAAAATAAACAACTGCTTTTCTATCTTTATCAATATGAAAAGTTTGTGGCACGCTCTTCATTTTCTTCATTTTGTTACGCAAGAATTTATACAATCGAAGTAGAAATTTATTTAAGCCGCTTTCTATTGATAGTAGAAACGCATATTTTAATCACAGAAAATATTTTCTTCATATACAATATGAAAAAAAATAAATGATAAGATAATTCCGTTTATTACAATTTTTTACTCCACTTGTGCCAATTTTTTTAAGTCTTTTCTTTTGATAATAGATATTAATATTTTGATCAAAGAAAACTATTTTCTTTGTAAAGTGGAAACAAAAATGATCAGATAATTCCGTTTATAAAAATATTATTGTTAAAGAATTTTAACTGGGAACTTTTATACTCAACTTGCATTATTATTTTCTTTTATTTAAGCCTTTTTCTGTTGATAATGGAAACGCATGGAAATGAAAAGAAAACTGTGTTCTTTTTTAATTATCAAAAATGAAATGATAGTAAAATTATTTCGTTTAGTTTAATATAAAGAGAAATTTCTGACTGGAAACTTTTCAATGCGACAAGTAAAGTTTGAACTTAATTTGCCCCATTATTGTTTTTCTTCAACATTTTTTCTGTCAGTGCAGCAGTTAATGCTGCACTTGATAGCATTTATCTATCAATTGTGTTGGCCAACAGCAAACGGCAACTTGTTAGCCAACTGCAAAGCCATGTTCCGAGCTGCGGCCCCTTTCGCGCCCCGCCGTCTTTGACCTCATTCACAAGCAAAAACTTTCCTTGGAAGAAGCGAGCGCTCCACACGAAATTAATTTAAATTTATTGTCTCAATTTATAATGCTGCAAATTGAGCGTTTGCCAAAAATAAACGTTGACAGCACACAGTCGAGCATAGTTCAATGTATCTTTTGGGTACGGGTACCACCCTCTTGCTTACCTCCCTCCCTCTCGCTTACATCCCATTGAACTTGAACTTGCAGCTTTTTCCAAATTGTTTGGCCAAAGTCAAAGTCTTTGATGCCCGACTCCCAATTGTATCTATGCGATAGTTATTACAAAGTTTGCCGTCGCATAAGTTTTATAGTGTAAGTTTGAAGTTTTTTAAAGTGAAGCCCCCCACACCCCTAGTCCGCCCAGCACAGCTCGTTAGATTCGAACCCGAGCTTCGAAGTTCGCAAACGCAGCCGGCAAATTGAGTGCACACAGTCGGGCAGACGTTTGTCATTTGTCTGCTGTCATGTCAGTTGTCAGTTTGATTTTTTGGCTTTATACGTTTTTGTTTTTGTTTTTGTTTTTTTTTTATGGTTATTTTAAATTGTAACAACTGCTATGACGACGTCCACGACGACAGCAGCGATGGACTACGAGAATAAAAAAATAAAATATATATAAAAAATAAAATGATAAAAGACAAACAGAAGACAAATTGTGCGCTCTCCGAGCGCGTGTTGACAATTTTTTATAGATTTTTCGATGAGCTACATGTGCAATTTGTGATCGGGGTATATTAGCTTTGAACTAACTATTGTGACTCAGGAAATATACGCGCTGCAGCTGCAAAATTCGACCTTAACTATCTAGAAAATCAATTATTTTTGCTTTGAGTTCGATTGTGTTTAAAATAATATAAACCATCATAACTCAGAAGCTACACAAGATTTCGCGTTAAGATTGAATAAGTTTTTATACAAGCATATCAATTATTTCGTAATATTTTTGCAAAAGTATAAGTTTGAAGAGAGTAAATTGTTTAAAACAAACATGCAGAAGGAAGCACCTTTGACCCCATAAAATCGATATGCTCTTGATCAGCTTCAATAGCCGAGTTGATTTAGCAATTTCTATAATTTTTTTAAAATTCTATAGTAAACCAGCGCGTAGCACGATCTGCAGTTGATGTTGATAGAAGAGCGTTCAGGGTATCCCTAGTCGAGTTAGTTACAAATCTTATTCTAAGCAGAGTCTACAAAGTTGCTTGAGATTAATTGACATTCATACATTATACTTATATATAAACTGTGAAACTATCCACATACATTATTATTTATAAGCCTAATAAGTTAATATTTCAAATTAATACCCTCTTGTAAAGCACTTATGTTCCACATAAATTCTAAAGGGCATCTGTTAGTTGCAGTATTTTCCAGTTTCTATGATTGGTTTCGTATATTTTTCCGTTTGACACACGAGCTGTGTGCCACATTTTTACAGCAGTTGACGTCTGAGCACTTTATCTTAATGTCAATTTTTTTTTGTTTTGTCGTTCTGCTGTTTGTTCCTTGACTTCAGATTGGGTTCGGGATTTTGGGTTTTGGGTTGCGGGTTCGGTATTGGAATCGGGCGGTCCGTTTGGACCGTTTGGTGCGTGTTGTGCGTGAAGCAGTTAAAAACGTTCAGGCAAATTAACAATAAAAAAGCCATTTGTAAGTCAAGTTCGGGCCACGTTCTTTCGAGTTGTCAAAATCACGACATCGTTTCGTTTCGTTAATGGCGCTTAGAGTTTAGCTGCGAGATAAACTGGCGCTAGGATTTGTATTTACATTTATATTAGGTGGCTTAAGGGACTGTGACTCATCAACTTGGAGCTGGGATTAACTGCACTGTAAAAAATTGTTGGCTTGCATTTAATTTCGTTTGATTTTTATGAAATTCAAAATGTGTTTGGTTTAAATTGCCAGCTCAATACAACTTGAATTCTTTAGAAATTACAATTTTAATTTCATCTCTTTATTTTATTACTCTCGCTCTTCGCTGCTTAATTTTAGGCCATTAGCTCAGAGAGAAAACCCCAGTTCAAACTCATCATTATATTTAAATAGCTAACATCAATTGTATATATTGAACATCACAAAATAAAATGATTTTCAAGCCCATTTTGCTTTAAATTGAAAACCAATTAGGCAAAAACTTCTTTTTGAATTTGTACCCAATAATTTTTTACTGTGCATACTCACATTTAAGCTTTAAATGCTGCCACTTTGAACACTTTTGACTCATTTGTGTTCGGTCTGTTGCAGTACGACAACGTCAACTCGTGCCTGCACGTGCTGAGGAGTCAATCGGTGGGCGGCTTGGACAATATCACAACCAACGACATCTGCGCGGGTCGCCTGAAGGCTGTTCTCGCCCTGTTCTTTGCCTTGAGCCGATACAAGCAGCAGGCGAAGCAAACCAAATCCATTGGCGTAGGCTGTGGCGGTGGTGGTGGCTCTGGTGCAGTTGGCGCTGGAGGTGGTGGCTCCGTTTTGGGCATTGGTCTTGGTGGCAGCTTAAGAGCATCTGCCGCAAGCAATTTGCTGGACAGGAATCAGCAGCAGGAGCAGCAGCAGCAGCAGCAGCAACAGCAACAACAGCAGCAACAACAAACGCCACAGCAGTTGGCTCAATCGCTGGAGAACGGCAATGAGATGGTGAATCGGTGAGTGCACTTTATATTTGTTTAATTTATTTTTATATCTTAAATATTCAAAAAATTCAAAATGTAACCGACAAATTGACAAGCGTCTGCATTGCGTGACAGAGCAGTCAGCTTTTATTCGCCTGCATTTGTCTTGCCACTGTGCTACGGTTGGTGTCTAGACTAAAACATTGAACACCGCTGTTAGTAAAGTTATGCTGCCTGCTGGTTGGTGTCTAGGCTAACAGCTCTAGGCTTTTATATGTACTCCACCGGTTAACATATTTAACAGTGCTGTTAAGTTTCAGCACTTGAAATAGCTAAATCTGAAATATGACACAGTGAGCGCTCGATATAAAAGCCAATGCAGCCAGCTATTGAACTAAATGTTCTTTTTATTAACAAATTTTTTCTGTTATGAGAATGGTTGGTACAGTTGAGAGATCATCTGATCTTTGGAACTATAAAAATAACAGGAATATTAAATTGTCGCTTGTTTAACACCTAAACTTTATGCAATAAATATTCTGTGGAATGTGTATCAGATTTTTATATTTTACATTGCGAGTGAGCAGTATATTGCGCTTAACATAAGCCAGTTAAGCTTAACAGTAAGCTTAACATACATATGTTAGATTTTACAAAAAATGAAAGACTATCTGCTGGCAGTGTAATGAATGACTTTCAGTTTAATAATCCCAACAAACAATTTTAAACATGAAAGAAATTTTATGCTCCAGCTGATCTTTCATATTAAATACCGTAAGTCCTAAATACACAGCATCGCGTTTTTAAGCACGCCATTCTCGAAATGCTAAGCGGTTTTTTCCAGCCTCCCTTGTCAAATACAAACCGCACCCTCTGCTTAACCTCAAACAGAGCTCATATCAAATGGAAATGTCTCAGATTTCCTTTGCATTTGGCTTACACCGTCATAAGACTTCCGGTACGCAGTTTTTCTGCTTCTTCTACAAAATTCCAAGCAAGTTTAATATGATTTATTGGTTTGTTTGCCGGAAATTACGGGCGATTCGCTCAGCGTTGTAGACCCCATCCCCTCCCGGAGCATCTGTACCCAAGTAGTCGTAAAAAAAAGAAGAAAACCCCAACTTCTGCTCCACCAACGCTGAGACACTAAGCAAACAAAATTGGCATACTACGAGAGGAAAATCTGCGGTGTGGAGGAGGGAAAAATGTGTGTTGAGCTCTTGAAAAGCAGCTGAAAAATTCAAAACATGAAGATGGAAAATTAGAAAACTTTATTTGGTCGAGAAAAAAGCCAGAAAAGCGTTTGTGTCGTCTGCGTCTCAGGGGGTTCTTGCTTCTGTTTGCAACCCTCGGGGAAATCCCAGCAGAGCAGACAGGAAACGGAAGCTTTTGTGTTGCGCTACCATACCAGCCAGAGGAGGGGGGGCCTAGAGGGCATAGACCAGTTGCCGTTTAACTTTCGGTTGGGGCGAACCCAAACACAGCCCCGCCTCCCCCTGCCTACAGCCATGTGTTGATGACTTTCACTGACTATGAAATTTAAATGCGTAACGGAAATGTTTGCAGTTTTTTTTTCTTCCTTCCCTCATTTTTGGTTGAGGGGCGCGTTGACTAGCAGACAAATAAATTACAATGGATTTTTATGGTCGTCCTTGCGCCTAGTTTGTGGTAGGCAACAGGGCGACAGGACGACAGGACGACAGGCCGACGACAACAATGCGGCAAGTTCATTTAAAGTTGCAACACCATAAAACTTTCACTCTGTCTGTGTATACCCTAACCGTGGCGACTTGCATTTTGTCGCAAAGTGTGTGACACATTGTAAAAAAGATTTCACATTCGTTGAATTTAACATTCTGACAAAATTAGTCGAAATCGCAACTACATGCAACCTTGTCACCGCCGCATACCTCACAGCCATACCAAGAATTCAGTTTCGATGACAGCTATAAAACGCAAGATACTGCAAGACTTGTATGTACTATTCTAGAATTAGGGACTAAAAATTGGGGACTCTAGCTTTTAAAACATAAGAGGTTTGCTTAAAAACGGAATTTTTATATCGATTTTTATCGATTGCTAGAAAATTCTCTCTCTTATAATTTCGGAGATTGACGCGTTCATACTTACATACGGACATATTTCATACATCCAGACAAAAATTAAGCAAAGCAAAGTAAGGGTATTCAATATTCCTTAGTAGGTTTCATTATAATTTTTAGGAACTGTGCGTTGTTTATAATGTCTGCGGTCTGGCGACCTAGACACTGAAACCGAGCGCTGTCCAGCCTTGTTCAGGCACCAGCTGCGGAAAAGCAACCCCCAAAAATATATATATGAAAAGCGAACCATTAGCGAAATATGCGAGCTAAAAAGTGGGGAATGGGCGTCACTGGCAGAAGGGGGCCTTGGGGGAGGGGCACATGCAAAATTCAAGAGCATTTTTAGCGACAAGCAACGAGTCGAGCAGCTGGTGCAAACATTTTGTAAAGTTTGACGCGTGCGGCATTTCCTTCAGCAATTCGCAAGTTTTCGGTAGCTGGCACTGATTTGGCCTGCCTGCCACCGCCACTTGCCACTAGCTGGTAACATGTTGCGCTCCATGCATATAATTAAAAAATTGTCAGGGGGCAAGTCCTGGCAAGTCCTGGGCAAGTTCCTGCTCAAGACTTCAATAGCAGCAGCTGATGACATTTCCAAGGCGAAAAATGGTGCCGGAAACGAGCCATTTATAACTGCAAATTGCGCGCGCCAGACATTGCAACAATATGTGCTCCCAAATGTATTTATAACATTTGTAACGGAGCCATGTGGGGGGCATGTATGGGGTTAGGGTGGTTTAATGGCTGCAAAGTAACCCCCAAGCTGCTGGCGTGGTGGGTCACATAATTGACATGCGGCAGCTGAGGGCGCAAATTCCTATGCATTGCGTCTAAAGAGCTAAGCCGAAGAAGCCACCCCCCGCTCTACTAAGGGGGGAGGGGAGGTGAAAACGCCCACGTGTGCGTTTGTGTTCACTCTCTAATTCGCATGCATTTATGCGTGACCATGCACAGGACACAAACCCAACCAAGCCAAGCCAAGCGACAGGCTCGCAGGCAGGCACACAAGCGGGGGGTAACTCTTCAGAGAGTTTGCCCGTTGCAGTCGTTGTCCTGACTACCAGAGCCTCTCGATTTACCCCGAGAGCAACCACACCACATTGACAAGTTGTCAGGTCCTTTTGCCAAAAAGCTGTGTCCTTGCTGCTGCCCGCTTGTTGTCTGGCTTAACTTTTGTTGTCCTGCGGGCTTGTGTTTATTTTTTTCAATACCCTATAATCTTTTAAAACGCACGAGGAGAGTTTTAATGAAGTTGTGGAAATGCATGTAACATATAAATAATCAAATAGGGCATCTCCGACTTCATCGGGCTGCAGACTTCAAATTTGTAATGGAAATTATCGTTTTCAATAGCAGCCCTCGTTTCTTCAAATTGTTACACAGAGTATCTTCTAGTCGAGCAGCCTCAATCCGAGCACGCTTGTTTTCGACTTTGCCTGGTCACAAACTTCTGCCATGTCCTGTGTGTTGAATTTATAATTCCATTTGTGGTTTTAATTTCGTAAATGTGAAATTAATTTTATTCAATTTATATGTGAGGGTTGCGAAGAAAACAGATTATTCGATTGTTAGAGCTCAGACTCCTCTGGCTGCTCCGTGCTGGGCGGTAAACGCTTCATTGACTCTCAATTGTTGCGCTTGTGGAGCGGGCGAATTGGCTTGGAATAAAAGTGCTAAGAGATTGAGCAGTAATTGAGCTCAACCTCGAACACACAAAAACCACTTACACAGGAATTTCATACTCTAGTGGGAATGATCCTGACGCGATGCTAGCGAATTACGTCTCGATTCATCCATAAGAGAGTTGACTAGTAATTCATCACGGGAACTTAAGGCCGAAACAAATATATCACGTGTCGCCCGATAATTGCCGCAATTGTATAGATGTTCATTCTCCAGGCGCAGAAAATTCCAGATGAATCGTCGCGCTATCTCACAAATGCTGGACAACGTCTTGCAATTATAGGGCAATACCAAATTATTGGATACTAAATATAGCTCCAGGAGCCAAACGAAACGTATCGAGAGATCCGCAACAATGGAAAAGTAGTAAAAACTCTAGATAAAAGGAGAGGACTTGTGGAATTTTGGAGTATAGTAGTTCTATATGCTCACCTTGGGGTAGACAAGGCGTTCGCGCAAAAACATATTTCCGCCTTTCCAGACCTTAAACAAGCCGTAGTCCTGTAAAATATCCCAGGAAGTACAGTAAATGGTTGACACGAACGCGCTAATTATATAGCCCCAAGTCCATGGATTTTCAAACAACTGAGCATACTTATCTTTTGGAGAAGTTAGAATTAGGATAAGTGCATCGAATACAGAGGATCCTCGAATTACTCACGACTTGTCTCCATTTGTACGGTCGAGATGATGACAACTATCAGCGTGGAGCCGTAGGTAAAAGCATTCACCAAATATGAAATTGGTTTGGTTTGACTGTCCCAATAGCGTTTCAGGCACTGGGCGAGGCGAAACCAGGCGGGCAGACAACGCAGCACAGGTACCACAAAGTCCGGCTCAAAATCAAAGGTATTCCCGGTATTGAAGGTGTAGCGAATATAGAAACGAATTAGCTGATAAAAGTCTACCATGCACTGCACCATGGAGTTCATCTGATCGGCCAGCCAAAAGTCCGCAAAGGTCACATGTCGAAACGGAGCAGCCAGAATGCGTCCAAAACAATTCAAAATCCACATTCTAGCTGGATAATTCAGAATGGGTATGGGATTGACGAGTAATACCAGCGGTAGCACCAGTCCAATTAATGGAAAATACAAGGAATCCTTGACACCGAATTCCTTGTAATGTATAAACATCACCATGGACAGGGTGCAGATATAACCATAGAAACTGGCTGTGCTGAGAAGCTTTACAGGGACCGTTTGATTGCGTGGATTCAGCTCAAAGATGAGCACATGATTGATTCCCACGCTCTGCCAAACATAGACATTGCCCACCAAGCAGAAACTATAGAGCATCAAGGAAAATGGACCCCGGTATAAGCGAGTAAATGTTGAGAACCGTTCTGGATTATTGAACAGGGTATAGGCTGTAAAAGTATGTCAAATGTATACAACTGGTCAAGAAATCAATCAGTCAATCAAGTCATCAGCTAATCTTTTTTTATCAATCAAGAAGCTTTCTCATTAGTCTGCAATAAAATATGTTACCTATCAGTTGGACCACCAATCGGATAATCATCATAATCAATTAGACCAATCCTATCTGTCGATCCGTTACGGAATAAGTTAATTTGTTAGCTAATCAGACCGTCAATCAGCCATAATGGTCTGCCATTTAATATAATAGTGAATCAATCAATCAGCACGCAGTCAGTCATGGAATATGTTAATTAGTCAGTTCAGTCTGTCAAGCAATGTCATTCGGTCATCGGTCAGTATATAAGTCGGTCAATCAGACAATCAATCAGTTAGCTTTTCGGTCAGTTGATGCATCAGTCATTCAGTCTATCAGACAATCAATCAGTCAGCTACTCTGTCAGTGGATCTGCCAGCTATCAGTTTGTCAATTCAGTCTTATATTCGGATAAACTAAAACTTCCTTAACATATCAATCAGTCAATCAGTCTGTCAGTGAATCGTTAAATTAGCTTCTTTCTCATTCTGGCGTTAATTCAGTCAGTCAGCTGATCAGTATGTTAAGCAATCATAGAAACATCATGATATGTAATTACCAGATATAACGCACACTACAGCTGAGACTAGAAAAAGGCCCAGCAATACGCCCGCCGAGAAGACATAACCCGTTGATGTGGGTTCACCCAAGGGCGGCACTCGCAGCTTTTGCATTGCCTTGGCCCGATCACCTTGAGTTATATATTGTGTGTAAATATTCTCCACATCGATGATCATGTCACGCAGCTCATCTCCGTCCAGGCTAATGGAGGCGGTGTCCAGATACGTCCGAATCCAGCGTACACCAGTCGGGGGCTTGAAATACTTGTCACATTTTTCGATCAGCCTGTAAAAGCCCATGCAGTTCAGTTGCTGGAAATTGTGGAGCAGAACCAGACTAAAGTAGAACTCGCTATAAGCGCGTTCCAGCTTGCGCACATTCCGGGGCTGATCGGCCAGTGGTGGGAGACCGGGTATAACGCCCGCAGGCTTCTCGCCGGAGTGATCGGTCATGTAGAGTAGTTTGACCTTTAATGTGGCATGTTTGCGACGCGCTTCGGCCATTTTATACTCAAAGAACTCGTTCACTCGCTTCAGTTCGGCCGTTAGTCTTGTGAAGAACTCATCCTTAAAGTCCAGGCAATAGACATCGTATACGCTTTTGTTTCTCGGATCGGGCATATTCTCAACACCAGAACGTATCATTGCCTTTAGCTCCTGCAGTTGACAGATTAAGCTATCTATCGAGTATTATCTATGGCATTCATGTTGCGTACTAACCACATAGTTGATGTATTGCTGGCGCCATTCACTTGTTAAATGACTTTCAAATGTTTTGCCGAATTTCATTTTGTTTTCAAACCCATTAAAATGTGTAAGTATTTGAGTGTAAAGTCAAATTTACAAAGGCAAGTCCAAGTTTAAATACCCCGGCAGACATAAAGCCGATTTAAAATAAAAAGGATCTTAGCGTCTATCATATTAAAAATGAATTTTCATTCGACAGTTCGTCTGGCACCTAAATGATTCGATGCGATCTGCTGCTATAGACATTTTTCTGCAACGTCTCACTAACATAGCTTTAAATCTGAGAGACTACTGTGTATTAAAACTGGCAGACAGACAAAAACATACTGATCAAGAAAATATATACCTAATGTCTATTTCAATGCGCTATACACTGGAGTCGACCGTAATACGTTGTGGATTGGATTCGACCTGCTGCGATTCGATCAAATAAATAAGCTCGAGCTGATTGGGCTCGATCTATACCAGACAAATCGTCTATGTTTCTTTTGTTTCACCTTGGCGGCGATAACAGTTATAAAACTCGATCGAACAAATGGCTTCACCGAGCGGTTCGAGCTTCGTTTTCTTCTAAATTATTTTCTTCGACTTGTTTGATTGAATATTCGAGTTCAATTAACTAAGCTTTCTTAAATATAATTATACTTTCTGAGTTAAAGGCAGCCCAAATTAAGCTGCGTTATTTATTTCAAAGTATAATAAAATACAGTGGTAATTGATATTAGTTTTTAAAAAAGCAATTTCGATTCTGTAGATTAATTTTGTTATACTATTTTCTGGTGGGCCTTCTTCGGCAAATTGACCTGCACGCTACGACTTCTGTCCTCAGTTTCCTCCGAAGGTCGCCTGAGTGCGGTGCCCAAGGGCTTTAGGAAAATGTCGCGGGTTGCACGAAAGTTGCCGCAATTGAACATATGCTCATTTTCCAGTCGTAGAAAATTCCAGATGAACCGTCGCGTTAACTCACACAAGCCGACAATAGTCTTGCAATGGTAGGGCAATAAAATATTATATGCAATCAAGTACAGCTCCAGGACCCAAGCGAAACGTATTATTACATTCATAACGATGGCAAAATAGTAGAAGCACTAAAAAATATAGTTGGTATAGGATACGTAAGCCCTTCGCTCCATTCCCTAGTCTATACTTACCTTGCGATAGATGAGATGCTTGCGCAAAAATATATGTTCACCTCTCCAGACTTGAAACAAACCGAAGTCCCACATCAAATCCCAAATTGTGGAGTATACGGTTGACACAAGAGATATAGCCAAATAGACCCATAGCCAGGGATTCTCAAACACACTACCATAGTGAACTGCAGGTTAACCGAAGGTAAAAGAAAAAACAAAAACAATTCTGTTGAGTAGGGTGATAAACGCAAATAAATTCTTACCATTAGTTTCCATTACAACGGTTGAGCAGATCACCACAATAATATTCGCTGCATACTTGACGGCATTCAGGATGTACGAAATGGGTCTATCGGTGCTATCCGTATAGCGTCTCAGGCACTGGGCCAAACGGAACCAGGACGGCAGGCAGCGTATTATTGGAACCATGAAGTCATGTTCGAAATCGAACGAATTGGCGCTTTTCGAATAGTAGCGCACATAGAAACGACTCAAATGGTAATTATCCACAAAGCACAGGGCCAGCGAAATCATCTGATCGGCCAGCCAAAAGTCCGCAAAGGTTACGTGGAAAAATGGTGCACTCACGACTCGTCCAATGCAGCGCATTAGCCACATACGAGCTGGATAATTGAATATTCGTATTGGATTAATTAGTAACAAAACCGGCACCACCAGAGAGATCAAGGGGAAATGATAGGGCACGTCCACGTCGAATTCGTTATGATGCAGAAACAGGAGCATGGAAATGGTACTAAGATAGCCCAGACCGCTGGCTACTTCCAGAAAGGAGGCGGGAGAAATGTGAGTGCGCAGATCCACATCGAAGATCAGGACATGATTGATGCCCACATTTTGCCAGACGTACACATTGATGGCCAAATAGAAGCCGCAGAGCACCCAGAAAATCTGACCGCGGTACATTCGGAAAAACGCCGTAACCAAATCCGCTTGATTGTCCAGAAAAATAACTAGATTGGAGCAATATAGGGGTTGTTACTGCTAAGATTGCAAGCCGGTTTAAGACTCAAGCGGTTAGAACTCGGTATTTCATTTTTATTTCCGGTTTCTGGCAAAGCTATATTTTAGGTATGAAAAAATAAATCATTAATAAAATATCCAATTGAAAATAAAGAGTTGGGCAGCAGGGTTAGAACCAGCGAGAATTTTGATTTCGAATCGAACCACTTCACCAATGTGGAAATCGGGTTTGAACCAGCACGAAGGTTGTTCTTTATTCGATTGTAGCCATTATGTTTGAAGGCTGCTTTTTATTCGGTTTGAATTAAGTTCAAACTAAGACCCAGAGAGGAAAACCGAGTTCTAACCAGTGAGCATTATTTTTGGGGATACAGTTATAATTTGTATGGGGTTGACTTAAATTAAAATTGAAACCAAATGGAATGAACCACAGTACGAGCTAGATTCACTCGAACCGTGAACCAAACTTCCGAGAATTTCCTTTTCACTCACATGAGATGATCACTATTATAGCGCTTACAATAAACAAGCCCAGCAGCATACCCGCTATAAAAACCCGAGCTGGGGACGAAAACTGACGCAATGGGGGAACTCTCAGCTTGGCCATCGCCTTGGCCCGATCTCCGTTCGTCAGATAGATCGTGTACAGCTGCTCCACCTCGGAAATCATTTGGCGCAGCTCAATCTCATTGCTAAACGGCGCCTCGCTGACATATTCGTGGAACCACATTGCACCCCTGTTTGACTTGATATATTTATCATACTTCTTGCATATCTTGCGAAAGGCCGTATAGTTCAAACTCTGAAAATTTTGCAGCATTATCAGACTCAAATAGAATTCGCTGCAGGCTAGGCCCAGATGGCGGGTGTTTGGCCCACGTTGATTGCTCTGCGTTAAACTTAGCTGTATTCTAATCTCCTCCAGCTTGCGACGCGCTTCGGCAAGCTTATGGGCAAAGAAGTCCTCAACTCGACTCAGCTCCTGATGGCAAGTGGCAAAGAAATTGCGCTCGAAATTTTGATAATATGCTATAATTTCTGGGCCAGAGGCTTTGTCACGCTCACGTATGTATCTAGAATCCCTTGCAACTTTAACATCTGGCGCATTGACCACGGCTTTGCGTATCATCGCATTTAACTCCTATGGACAACAAATTAATCGGACGGATATATATGATGGATATATGAAGCCAGTTACCGCATAGTTCATATATTGCTGACGCCACTCGGTTGTCAAATGGCTCTCAAAGGTCTTGCCAAACTTCATGTTGTACTCTTTTTTTTTTGCAATGTAGTCTGTCAGTTGAATACAATTCC
Source organism: Drosophila littoralis (assembly GCA_018903485.1). NCBI lineage: Eukaryota > Metazoa > Arthropoda > Insecta > Diptera > Drosophilidae > Drosophila > Drosophila littoralis. Next base: position 4,870,938 of record JAEIGF010000059.1, on the reverse strand, counting down.
TTCAAATTATCAACACTATAATTATTTTCTTTAAAAATATAATTTTTACAAATTTTTCATGGCTTACAATATACCTATTCTGATAAAAATGAATGGCCTGCTTTAATAGATCGACAGCTTAAAATTAGGTTTTAGTGGATTGTGGGCGTGTTCATAGAAAATTTAAATAAATCGAATTCCAGGGTTGTCTTCCTAAAAGAGGAAAAGTTTTTAAAATGGGGACTTTTAAAAAATGTTTACTTGTGGTGTTGTCGATTTTATTGAAGCACTTCTTAATCTCAGTTCCATTCGGATTTTTTTTTATTTTCTATATTATTACTATTTTTAATTTATTACAACGAACTAATTATGTGACGATTTTGAATATAAATATATAAATATTAAAAGTGTTTGTTTCTTAAATTACAAAAATTTCTCCAATATTTTATAAATATGATTGGCTGGCTTTCTAGAATTTGATTTTATATGATATGAATTAGATATGCAACCTATTATTAATGTTTTCTTGCATTTCATGTAATATAATCATCTTATAGTTTTAAGCATATTTTTCAAGCTTGCTTGCTTTTTATCTTTAATAATCCTACTTATTGCATTTCTATATTTAATGTATTAAAACATTTTTCAATAAATCCCCGTAAATAAGCCTCAACTGCAACCGCCCTTGAATCTGTCCACTTATCTGCGTCGCATTGTCAAAACACTTTGAATACACTCCCCAACACTGTGCTCACATCTCATCTCATCTCATCCCAATTTCAGCAGCCCCTGCTCAGTGTTATTGTCTAACAGCCCACGCAGTGTTGCAAAATTTTGAACATGCCTCCTGCCTTTATGTTTTCATACACTCTTCATAAAGTGCTAGAGAGTACATTAGTTCGTCCAATTAAATTTTGTCTAAAGTGAGTGAGCTGGACTTAATATTTGGAATACATATTCATGTACTTATGCGTCCGTTAAAGTCTATGGAGTCTTTGGGCACGCTCAACTATAGAGATGGTTAAATCGGATAAATTTGTATATCCCACAGTTTGAGAGCCAGAGTCAGTCAATTTTGCGGACTGCAGAGTAGCACAAATCTAAATACATATATCTATATCTCTCAATGCTTTTTGGTTACAGTTTGACAGTCACTCAACACAAAATCATCACTCTTTTTCCATCAGCTGCTTTCACCCCATGAACAGGGAATTTTGCAGTCGGTTGCATCCGTCTGTACTTAATTTTCCTGCTGCCGCTTGACATTTTCGCTTTTGTTTTTGTGGACAGTCGTCCGCTTCCGGGTTTTGGCTTTTATTTTGCTGCAAAAGCAGCCTCGAAGCGGGATTTAATACATTTTTTTTCACATTCTGTTGAAGTAGTCATTGCTGTGCGTGCCGCATTTTGAAGTGAGTGCGTTTTTTGTTGTCTATTATTAAAATTTGCAAAGAGAGCTGCAGTTGCTAAGGGTTGGTTTGCTAAGCAGCCCCCAAAAACTCTTTAAGTTGTTGCCCGGCACCATGAGGAAAACCTAAGAACGCACAATCAACGCGCAGAGCTTCACAATTCGATTTCAGTTGCCGGCAGTTAGTCATATTTCTAGTGGCAAACAAAGAAAATGGCATTTTAGTGGATAACAAGAGCGTGCGGGTCCGGGCGGGGGGCAGAAAAATGTCGTCTACAGGCATGCCACATGGAGGGTGTGGCTTCTACCTCAACGCCAGCATCATCAAAGCGAACATTCATCTCGAATAACGTGAAAAATGTGAAACAATTGCAACGATGATTACTTTTTCCCCAGTTTGTTGTTGTTGGGAAAATGGTCGTAAAGGAAAATTGAATTGGCAGTGGGCGGTTAGCAAAAGTTTCTGCTGCCCAGGGGAGCATTTGGCTTAGGCTGGAAAAGGATAAAGCAAGCAAGAGGTAGAGAGTGAGAGGGCCAGGTGAACCAAGTCCATAATTATATGCTAAATACTCTAGTAATTAACTCCCCTGGGAATGGGACTTAGAACTTGATTATGCTGTTGACTGAGTTTCACAACAAAATTTAAGCCATTTGCTTAAGAGGGGGTGGCAGCTAAAACGTGCGGCGACAAAATTGGCAACATGTGCAAAATATACATCATAAAACTCCGACCACATTTAATTTCCGCCTGGATAAAAACGAGCTGCTGTCAGCAATGTGAGATCCATTATGATACCCAGTAGTTCTAGGCATGAACAAGAAGGTTGTATTAAACACGGCTATAAACGTTGCACGGAAATAAAAAAGTTAAGCCTTGACACGACACAAAAACCGATTTTGTTCTTTAATATTTATATTAGAAAATCGAATAATATATAACGAACCTAGGCTCGCACCAAATGCTCGATTCATCAATTGAGTCGAACCATACGATCGAACATTTTGTTTGTCTTTCAAGTATCGTAATTGATATTTGATATCTAGGTTTTGTTTTCTTTGGTGAAAAAGACATACCTTTTAATATCTGAGCTAAAAAAAATTCTTTATAAATAAGAAGCAGTAGATAATGGAATAAATTCCTGAAATGATGTGTACGCATATTTCAGCATGTTATTTATTAAAACCAAATATTTTTTAAAAATCGAATCAAACTATTATTTAATATTATGGAATGTATTTTATGTACAGGGTATAAGCTGGACGCAGACTCTCAACAAAAAGCTGCTTTTGTGTTTTACCAGCATAACGAAAGAAGCAAATAGAAAATATTTGCATAGACAAACTGTTGGACAATTGGATAGACTAACGGCCAAGTGAGCATTGGCCGGGTGTAGATTGGGCGTTTTCTGGGTGCCAGAGACAGGTGGGTTGGGGGTTGTGAGGGGGCGTATAAAATGAAAAGTAAACATTGCAACATTCGCTGCCATTGAAATGATAGAGTGCGCCGGCTTCCAGTGCGACAAAAGGCAATAAAATGCATGCTTAGTATTGTTAGAGGGCAGGGTGAGGGTGTGTGTGTGCGGAAGAGGGACGGTGCGCAGCAAGCATTGTGCTTAATGGCATTAGTAGTTGGCTGCCAGTCGATGTGGTCCAGTTGCTCCACAAGCTGGAGTTACATGTGTGTCCGTCTGGCATTTGTTTTTGTTTTTTTTTTTTTATGCGTCTGTGGCATGTGAATTGCTCGAGCCCGAAAGCCTTTCATGCCTTTTGGATTTGTATAAACAAAGATTTATTGGCTGTAGTTTAGTTTTTGGGGGTGCGCACTTTAAAAGTCTTTAAAAATAGTTGAGTTTCTCGCAGAGGGAAAGTTTGGCGAGGGCTTGACAAACGTTTTTCCTTTATGGCATCGAAAATAATTAAATTTAACATAAATCTTGAATTCCTTTAAGAACTGTTAAATTATTTTCGATTTTTCCTCAATTTTATTTACATTGTTATTGTTCATGCATATATTTTTAATTGTATTGTTAAGCTCTTTGGAAGCGCTTGGTTTATTGATAGGAATATGCTTTTTTGTTGTCAAAATACAAATTGTTTAATTAATTTCTAGATAAAGTATTTCACGAATTATTGAGTAAAGTACTGCAAATTCGATTGCCAACAAGTAACTATATTGTTTTGGCCCACTGAATCAATTATTTCTTTCCTTTCACCCGTTTGCAACTTTCATAGCCACCCACTTGCAAAGTCACGCCTTCAATTAAAATGCTCAATTTAAGAGAGTATAACTCCACAACTAGTTTGTCTGATTCCAATAGCCATATCACGTAAATTGGACTCATATTTCGACAGACGGCAATAAACTTCAAAAAAACAACTCCATAAACTTGTAAATCGGGCAAGTGCAAAGAAATAGACGCGCGCGCTTTGAGCAAAGCGGCTTAAAACCAGTAAGAGTGTTTTGTGGTTGAGGGTGGCCCGACTAGAAGATACCCTGCATTCAACTTCTAATTGCATAGGAACACAGCGTCTACTTTCTATATAAAAAGTGTATTCCTTAATAACTTTTATAGTTGAGTGTAATTATTGTTAAGTGTAAGTGAAAGTGTATGAACAAAAAATCACAGTAAACCCTTTTTTATATAAATTTTATAAAAGGGTTTGATAAAACTAAACATTCTACAACCCAAGAACATTCATTCGTAAAAAAGTATAGAAGAAGTTAGTGACAGAAAACAAAAACTCTTTTTAACCCATCTATTACCATCTCAGAAATTGGCTTTGTTATTGATGCCGATCAAAAATATATGTATGTTGTAGTAAGCACTCGAAACTGCTTCCTTACACTTGCAATATACCCCATTTTTTGGCCATTTGCAATGTGTGCAGGGTATCAGAAACAACAAATTAAACGAGTTTTGAACCAATCAAGTGTAGTTGCCCCATTAGAAACTTAAGTTGCAATAATTAAACAATTTTCCAGCACTTCTTATTGTTGTTGTAAGCTCTCTCCTTGGGCGACATTTCTTGTGACACGATGCGGCAAAAATAAATGAGAAAAAAGTGTGGAAAATATGTTGCGATAATTGCTTAGTTTGTTAAATTGCAGCGATTTGTTTGGCCAATAACTTTTGGCTAACTTAATTGTAGTTGCTGTTGACCTCGCGACTGAGCATTGAACTTCAGCTGCAACAGTGCGCGCGGAAAGTGGAGGGGGTTGCATGCAACAGGGTGGGGGCAACTATTTATAGCCGGCACAAACGACAACAGAGCCAAACACGCTTACAGCCTGCAAGTTGCAACCACCCCCAATACCAACACATGACAGCCAGCTGTGCGCATCGAACATGTTCGCAACAGCCCAAAGCCAAGGCGCTTGCAACCGGCAACCGGCAGCCAACAAGCAGCAGCCAGCAGGTTGCGTTGCGTTGCGTTGTGTTCAGTTTGCAAACGCAACGCGTCGAGTGCGGAACATATAAAACGTGCGCGCGTGTCTCGCCGGCAATTTTTGAGTTGATTTTGTTTATGTTTTTAGAAAAAAACGTGCTTAAAAAAGGCGGCAAAATATAAAAAAAAAACCTGCGAAACGGGCTTTTCAAATTATTTTAGGCGAATTATCTTACAAATGTGCCAAGTAGTCCAAATGTGTAAAGTGATTAAATAAAAGTATATTAAAATGTCGAAATAAAGAAACTTAAATATATATTTATTACAAAATTAATTAAAATAACTAATAAATTATAAACATTAAACCAGTCAGTGCTCAAATTATGTTGATAGACATTTTATTTAAAAAAATTGTTTAAAACAAATAATAAATTAAAAATAAATAGCTAATTAATACATTATATTTAAAAATTAAATAAATGCATATAAATATTAAAGGGCAGCAATTAAGTGCCTAAAAGAGACTGTTGCATATTTTATGGCATTGCAGCGGCTCCTTCTTCCGCGCTCACCAACAAATTTTTCCTTGGTTGGCCGCATAATTAACGCCTTATCACAGTGCACACAAATTAAAGGGATTAAACACAGACAAACAATAAAAAAAATGTTGCCAACTCTTTGCAGACGTCCTCAATGGACCAAACCGCCAGACAAATTCCATTTTAGATAAGCGCGTATTTTATTTATATGCCCCCAAGTTGAAATGCAACAGAATTGTTTTGCGGTCGCTGCTGCGGGACTTGAACTTTAAATGAAATCTCGCTCAGCTGGAAAATTTTCTTTAATTATATTTTGAAAAATTTGTATGATTCGTTTGGGTTTAAAGCAGAGTTTCGAATAGTCACAAGTATTTGAATTTCATGCCTTTTCTATTTGTAGAAATTTTGAAAATGTTTTATTCGTCTTAATAGAATGTTGTATTTTATTTTTCTGCTTGAATTACATTCTACTTTAGACTCAATTATTAATTCTTCTTATGTGTGCCTTTTTAATTTCATAAAGAAATTTCAAACAAATCAAATTATTTTCTAAACATCTTTTATTTTACATTTATACTAGACGCCATTACTAGCTACAGGAACTTTTCAGCTTTATCAATAACTCAAAATCTTAGACAAAGATATATTTAGTTTGTAACAGATGTGCACATTTTCTGTCTAATTCTGACAAAAGCTATTTGTTCTTACCTCTTAGATTTGCAGTTTCCATTTGGCTGGTTTCTAACTTTACCCATTGTTAAATGTAGCCAAAGAGTTCACAGTTTAGAGGGAACTTTAATGTCAGCCACAAGTTAATTAAGCAGCATCATGAACAGAACATAGACATTGGCAATTAGACCTACCCGCCCATTAGGCAGAACTTATTTTATGCTAGGCGTTAATCTGCAATGTCATCAGCTCTTCAGTTGCTCAGACAGTGTTTCCCTACCTCAAGATGTGCCTGATAAATCGAACCGGTTTCTGAGGCCTTAGAGCGGCGCGTGTCTTCAATTAATCTTAGGCTTGTGCTTCTATTTGCTGGTGAAATTTTCTAATTTAATTTTATTCAAGTGCCAGCTGTGGTCTAAAGGATTGAATATCTGAAAGGTTCAAAGTGGAGGGGTCGGCCTGACTAATTATGCTGAACTGAACTGCATCCTGTTCAGTTCACAATTTTAAACACATCTAATTGTAAGTCTGCTCGTGACAACTGACAAGCTGTCAGAGTCATCTTCTTCTTCTACTTTCTGGGGGTGCATTGAACTGCCAACAACCCCTGCCCTGCCCTGCCATATCGTGCCTTGCACGGCAGCAAATCAAAGCCCCCCGACAGAAATTTGAGATATCAAAAATCGAGCTGTCAAAATACCAAACAAGCGACAGGCCAAATGAAAAATCAATTGCGGCCTGAGTTCACAGTAGGAGAATGAAGGGGGGATTAACGAGAAAATGAGCGGGTACTATCGAGTACTTACTGTAGGTAACAGCCGAGACGAACTTTGACTAATGATATAGGGGCCCCTGTCTGTCCGCCAGCCAGTCTTCCAGCGTGTGAATGAGGGAGCGCGGATTATGCTTATATAAGTAGTCAAAGCGTCAACCTAATGATTTAATTATGATAATATGATAATGGCCATAGGGTTCAGCTAACCATGGCATATATCTGTAAGGTAGAGTGTGGTTCGCCCGAAAGGGTCTCTTGATAATTATTAGTTTCAGTCTATGGATATGGGTTTTTCATGTAAATACGATTGGTTAATGAAATGGAGTACGGGCTTGAAGCGATAACAATTTGAACTAGTTCGCGGAAGAAGTTCTAAAAGAATATATTAGCAATTTATAGCTAGAATCAATAGCCAACTTTCTGGAATATGACACGAAACTTTGTAAGCTGACAATAACTGTTTTTTTTAAACTTAAACTTAAGAATGCACAGAAAAATGCTCTAGCTAGTTTCCTTTCAAGAGTTTTTAAATTAAAGTTGTTTTTTTTATGACTTAAGTGTTCATTGCAGAGTGAACTAGTTCGCGTAATTGACTCTGAACGTATTCACCTCCTATTTTCGCTATGAGGTACCGAATGTTTATAGAACCAGTTCATTTTCCACTCATTAACAACTGAAGTTGTCGTTAAAGATTGTGTTAAAAAGTTATAATTTCCAGAAACTTTTTAGATCAAATTAGTTCATTTAAACCCGTTTTTTTTTAATACACTTAAACGTGTTTAACAATCTGAGAACTAGCTACGCTTTGATAGCTTTAGATTCTGGACTGTCATTTATCACCCTATCTACTGTGACAGAATTTTTAACAAATCACATAATTTCCACTTTGGCCCAACTTAAGCCCCACCACAGCCCATAACTAATTGTACAATTCATGGAATATCACGTACGTCGATTGAACCAAAAAGTTTTTGACACAGTTAACCGCCGCTGGCCCTTTAGCACACAGTTCCGTGCAGTTCAGCTGAGCACAGTTCGCTTTGGTTCAGTTAAGAGCTGGCTTCTTATCAGAACGTTGCACTTTTTGTAAAAGAAACTTTTGCCGGTTCTTATCTATGCCGCCGCACGAGACCCAAAGGCACTTTGGAAAAATTATGAAAATCGTCGGAGAGAATGCAATTTGCATTGAGCAGGGCGACGTAGCAAGACGGTAGAATGGTAACTGGAAATTGACGTTTAGTCACGTACGTTGGCTAAAAGGAAAATTATTTAATATGCAGCCGCCAAGGCGCAAAAGTGGCAAAAAGTTGTTAAAGTCAAGTATGTGCTGATAATAGCCGCAAGGAGCTGGATGGAAGTGACCAGGGGGTGATACGGTGCAGCCTCATGGCCTAAGCCATAAAGAGCTCCGGCACGCTCTCTTTTCAGTTTTTGGCAGGAAGCACACAGCAAATAAACGGACTTCGTTCTGGGCCCGCTTGTGGTTGTTGTTGGTGTTGTGGTGGACCAGGCCGGGTTTGGATTCTAATTCATTGTCTTGGGCATAGTTGAGAGTGTTCATAAATCTAACAGAGCAGCCCGCTCAATAACAATGCCACGCCCCCCTCTACCCCAAACAACAAATTAAGTCCATGAAAATCAACTTCACGAGTTTAACAAATAAATTTTCGTTGAGATTTATGTTGCAGGTCTGTTCAGTCACTGTCTTACCTCCCCCTCCCCACTACGCTGCCACGCCCCCCGCTCAGCTGGTTTTCAAGTTGGCTTTTAATGCGCCGTAAAACTGACATAAAGAAAATACTTCCATCTAAATATAAACAAACGAAAGGCAGACACTAAAAACAATACATATAGACAGAAGCAGCAAAAGCAGCAGAAAAAAGAAGAAAGAAAGTTATTTGCGACGTGACGAAGCTTAAATACCCTTGCGTTTATATGACAGATTTATGATATATTCAACGATGGCCGTTCGCCAATTTAAACGGTTCCATTTAAAAGTTGCGCCGGAGAACTGCTTAGTTATGCAGAACACGGCGAAACTCATAATTGAGATATGTGTTTTTAATCTATACATTTTCATAGAACTATATCAGAGGGTTTTCGGAATTTTCAAATGGTTCCTAACTAAAGTATGAAGATTGCCTGAATAGTAGAGCGTTAATTTTAATTTCATTTGAGATCAAATAGATTAGATATAGTAAACAATACTTTTTACAATAATTTACAGACTTAAAATGAGCGCAGAGTTTTTTTTTAATTGTTGGTTTTATTATTATTCTATTATTATTATTATAATTATAATAATTAATATTATTATTATAATTATTATTATTTTTATTATTATTATTATTATTATTATTATTATTATTATTATTATTATTATTATTATTATTATTATTATTATTATTATTATTATTATTATTATTATTATTATTATTATTATTACTATTTTTATTATTATTGATAATATTGCTATTATTATTGTTATTATTATTATTGTTCATTTTGTATTAGGTTTATTTTTTAAGTGTACATATGTATACATTAATGTATATACTTAATCTTAATCCTGGTTAATCATACTAAATGGGGCCAAAGAATTTTTCGTGCGTGCGTTACACATTTCGTCAAAAAGGAAAATACCCTCTTTGAAAGGGGTATATAAACATAAACGTATAAACGTGCAAATGCACGTGCTGCTCCAAATTTTAAGCAGAGCATGTGAGACGCGTCTTAGGTATGGGGAGGGATGGTGTGTGGAGCAGTAGGTGGGTTCCCTGCGGGTCCGGGCAACGTTGCGCTTCAGCGAGCACGGCACAATACGAAAATAGACAAGTTTATGGAGCAGAAATCAACTTGAAAGACTCTTTTAGCTTCCGCTTAAAAGCAAAGGAGAAGAAAAAGAAAAAAAAAAAAAAAAAATACAAAAATAAGTGGATAAAAACAGCAGCGCGACAAACTTTAGACAAAAGTCTTTTATTTATATGTCAAAGCAAATCAACAATTTGTCACGGCGTTTTAGCGCAGCGCGGGGAGCAAAACAAAAATGTCGAAAAACAAAAAGATGTAGATAAAATATCTCAAACCAAAAAGCTGACATTTTGTTGTGCCCTTTCAAGTTTTACATTTTGTTGTCTGTTTTCCACAACGGCCAATTAATGGAAAACTCAAAGCGTAGATTTGTTATGATAGGTGCGCCCAAGTCACGCACATACATCATATGTTTATAATATGAATATTTCATAATCGGCTGATAGCTTTGATGTAGCGACTGTCTATGTTCAATTAAAATGGCAAACGCGTTGCATTTATCAATATTTATTAATAATTGCCGACTGTCTGCGCAGTGTTTGTTACTTGTGTGGTCTGCACATCCATACGTATACATTAAACTGTTTTTTCTGCCTGGCTGAATAGATGATTGACTGATTGATGGAGCAATGCACAGCCCAAACTGTTAAAGCTCGGATGCTGAATTTTGGACAGAACATTAACTTTCATGTTGTTTATTAAACTCCAGCCGAAAAATGGGTCGAAAACTCATATTTATTTTATGCCATGACATATAGCATGACTGCATCATTGCCAAATTTAATTTGGGTAATTCCCACACACACTCAGACGACAATTTGCTGTAATTTCTGTTCCCAATTTGCATATAATTTGAATGCATTTTCAAAAGCCACACTGCAATTACATTGTGCAATATCATCTTGCGCTTGATCTTTGGCTCAATCACAAATTCGCTTGCCCAAAGGGTTTGAATCGCTTACGTTCCATATTTAAATGCATAAACTAAATGCCTTTTGCACCATATTGATTACACAAAAAATGTACTTTTAAGCTTCAGTTTGAACTAGATAGCTGAACTATTCGTTCAACAGCTTGTTCCAATGAACTAGTTAAAATGAAGAGTTCGCTTACGTAAAGTCCACCACTTTGTTCCAATTACTCCTTGACGCAAAAGCTAGTTTGAGCTATTGCCCAGCATGAAGAAGAGTATCAAAGTCCACTTGACTCTTTTGAACTCGTTGGAAAAGAGCTAAAACTGGGTTCATGTGGCACTTTCTTTTGCTTCCTGCTCCATCAAGCTCAATTATTCTATGATTTTTTGTGATTTAGTCACACTTCCTCTATGGCTTGGAAATGCCTTTCCTTATGCCTTGCGACTGTCAGCAATCTGTCAAGCATTTCAGCTTGAGGTCTTTTGTTGTTCTCGATTTGCTAGGCCTCTACGCCACATTTATTATGCGCAGCTCCAGTTCCAGTTCGAGAGTGACAAACGACAACAACAACAACAATTTGCAACAATTTATGAAAATTATGCAGTCAGGCGAGACGAGAGTCAGAATCGAGTCGAGTTGCACCGGAGTTGTTGCCGGAGTCGCAGTCGAGTGATTCGAGCTATGGTAATTGCTGCTGTGACAGTTTGATTACGCAACTGACGCCAAGTAAACAATTGCGAGAGGCAGTGCAAAATGTACAATAAATTCTGATAAAACTCACGCATAAGTCAAAAGCTGGCTTCAACTCTGCAACTCTTTCTCCTACCCACGAAGCCCACCCGCGTCGTGACACGTGTCGACAAAAAGAATCCTTGCCCAATTGCAACATTTATCGCAGTGGCTGCAGCAGCACTGGCAGAGCAACCCTTACGGCTTCTAGTGTTCCAAAATGCCCCAAAAATACATGGCATTAATTTTTACGACAAATTGATTAAGCATAAATTTCGCACCCTCTGCCAGCAGGGTATTGGGTGTTGTACACCAAAAAATATGACCACTTTTAGAGCATTTAGCAGGCACTTCAAATGCTGGGCTATAACAAATTCGTGCATACCCTACCCCGCCTCTCCAGGTCCCAGTCCCACTCACGTGTCACACGCACGTGCGTATATTATTTACACGCCATTTTTTGCTGTTCTTGTTGTTGTGCTTTTGTCGAATTGTTCCTGCTTGTTGCCAAGGCTTTGCATCTTTGTAATTGAAGTTATTGATTTTGCGCTCAAAAACATTCTTGTTTGGCATCTTCTGGGCAACCCCCTTCAAGCTTGAGTCACCCTGTTGCGCCCTTGTTTCTATTCTATTTCCAGATTAGCCGCATCAGCAGCCATACATCAAAAATGTCTGTTTCCTGGTCTCTGGTTCTATTTGTTTGTACGGCACGGAAGTTGCAAATATGTTCGCTTAATTGCATTAAGTTTTCTCTAACAACTGGCCCGGCGCCGTCCCCCGTCCAGCATTCAGCGCATTTACATCAAAGTGAAAATGTTTGGTCATCCCAGCCGGGTGGTCTCTAGGATTTCCCCTTTTTGGGCGTATTTTGGGATACCAGACATTTGTTTGATTAGCAGCAATTTTTGCGTCTGTCACACATTTAATTACAAAGTAATTACATAGAGTAAACAATATTTTTCGGCTGACACGCCCCTGAGCTTAAATGTAAAAAAAATCAGGAGACACAAAAGGAAGTGAAAAATGGAAAAATTACCATTAAAAGCCTTTGGCAATCTACTAATTGAATTCTCAGGGAATGTACTTTATAACTTTAAGCTTTAATATATTACATTTATTTATCTATTATATTATATTATATCATTTTACTACATTTTATATATTTGTTTGATCGATGATAATTCGTGTCATTAAAAAGTAAACTCACATGAACCACCGCGATTTACACAACAGCTAAAGCTAAAATTCTTTAAAATATATATATGAAAAAAAAAATATAAAAAGAAATAACAAAATATATAAAAAATATAAAAATTCATATTTATAGTTCAACAAAACATAAAAAGAGTGTATATAATATTATTTCGAAAAATTAAAAATTAAGAAAAATATTTATATAATTATAAAAATGTTAATAATTCAACACAAAGATGTGTTTCACAATATTTCAATTTTATTTATATGAAATCAAAATATTCTGTAAAATATTTTTTACCTAAAATATAAAATAATATTCCAATTATAATTAAATTTCCAAATAATCTAGCAACTGCAAAATGTAACAAAACAATCACATTATAATGTTTGAATAATAATATTTTAAAGCTGCCCAAAACTCGAAAAATAAAATGTAACCTAATACACGTGAAAATATAACAGCTAAAAAGTGCCAAAGTTGCATCTAAATGCCAAATTAAACTAAGTTTTCTAATCAAATTCATCAACATAATCATCGTTTGTATTATAACACATTATTAAAAGAGAGAGCGATAAAAAACTAAAAAATGGGCAATGCTTCATCCTCATCACATGGTGGCAGCAAAAGCGCCCGCAAATGTCGCAGTCTGCCGAACTCACCGGATGTCAGAAGGTAACCTATATATATATAAATATATATATTGGTAGGTTTTTCTTTGGAAAATGTGGCTAGCTTTTCAGGCGTGCACTAATGAGACCCATTATGCATATTTTATACAAAGCCAATGCCTGAATGAAGCCAAATGTCAGCACAATAAATCAGTGCCCCAAAATGTTGCATAGCTAAGTTTGCTGAAATTTACGATATATTTTCCCAAGAACTGGAGATCTATATATATATAAGTATATGTATATATAATGCAGAGCTGTACATGCCCACTCCAGCGGGTATATTAGCTATTTTTGGGCTCAACAAACAAGTTGGAGGCTAATGGAAATGACATTTTGTGGTTGTTTTTATTTAGCCGCTTTTTTCATCTTCTTAAGACTTGAATTATTTACAGCTATAAGTTGTGTGCACAGTAAGAAAATTTTTCCTTTAACTTTAATAATAATAAATTGTAAAGAAAACTAAGTTTAAGTTGAGAGTTTAGGTAAAAAATTGTAAAAATTTCATTGGCTGGCATTGTGAAGTAATTAAAACTAAGCAAAACAGAATTTTAAGGCTTATTGACTTCAAGTTAAGAATTTGGATTGTAATAACTACACTGAAAATATGATTCTGATATAAATTTGTAATGGAATCGAATGAGGAGGCTTTCGACAGTCCGGGAGAGCAAGAAAAAGAGGACGATAAAGCATTAAGTAGGAATTTAATTTCTTAATTGAGTTATAAGAAGTAGAAAAATGTAAAAAGTTTTTGACTAAGAAATTTTAATTCCGTTTTAATAAATTGCATTTAAGTACTTTTTTTGTCCACTGTATGCCAGCAAGTGCATATTTCTCAAGTTTCTCACTAGATTAGCTGTGGAAAGCGATTCATAATTAATGCGCCTGCCGCACCTCTTACTCGTAGCCCTACCTCACCCCGCACCATTCAGTGGATGCATAGGTGCCGAAAGCGACACATCCAGAAGACACGCAACTGGCGTCTGTTGATCGACTTCCGTCTTTTCGCTAGGTACTTGGGCCGCGTCCAATTCATTCTCTCAGATCTACAATTGGCTGCCAGCCAGACTGCGGGCCAAGTTTAATTTACTGGAGAGCTGAAAAGTTTGTTGCCCCCTGCCCAAAGAGACGTTGCATAATCGAGCGATCAACTTACAGCTGCCCCCCGCGCTAGCGAACATATTCAAAGTGCATTTTTGATATGTTTGGCAACAACAACAGCAACCCCTGGAAAATTCTTGACGCCTTTGAGGGCACATGAAATCAACCACCGTAGCTAAAAACCTTTCAGTTATGATGGAAACGCGCGCAAAGTCAATAAATAAAACATTTGCTCAGTTGCATAATTGAAAATCCATTCGCTGGGAATCTGCCTGCCTGCCCATTTGCCCTGCCTTTCTGCTACTTATCAGTCAACCCTCGCCATGTCCACAAACTCTGTTTGTTTAATAGAGGGCTACCGAAATATGCAGCCTGGTTTCCTTGTTTACGAGCATTTGGCCAACCCCGCAGGGTTTGACACATACAAACACACGCGCACACACAAAATGTTGTCAGCTGCATTTGCTGGGTGTGAAAAAATAGAGGAAGAAGTATTTGAGAATGTGTGTGTGTCTGATCTAAGCTAAGCTGTCATATCTAGGCTAACCCAGAACGTGAGAGGAGGCGAGTGACTCTCGTTTTCTAAAGATGAGAGTCATTTCAATATGATACAACCACATCTGAAGTCATCATAGGGATTTTATCGAATATATCGTTTTTGTAATCCAATATGTCAGACGATTTTTTTCAAGTACATAGATGATAACTTCCTAAGCACATATTTGTGTAACACTAAACGTTTATTTTACTAACTCTATGATAAATCCATATATTCCATATTTTACCCGATTATTTTTGTACTTCCATTAGCTTTCACGCGTTCATCTCACACATTCGCGTGAAACGTAAGCCCAATAAAAGCGTAAAGTGGAATTTGCTACTCGAGTTGCCAGCCGGAGTTGCCGGGGCTGTCCACTTGATGTAGCTGCTGCTACAAAGTACGTGGCTTTGTTTTTGTTTATGTTTTTAGCCGCTTTGTTTGCTGTTGTTGTTTTGTTTGTTTGTTTGGCTACTCTCCATTTGCGGCTGTGGCTTATTTACAGCTCTGGCCAGCCATAGACCAACCTGCTGCATATTTAAAGATGTCGTCGACAAGTTCCTACCAACTGCCCCTCCACTGCTCGCCCCTGTCAACAAAGGTGGCAACGCGACGAAGGCGACCATTAGCCGGGAACGAAAGCCAAGGAATATCTTTGAGTTTGCCGTCTGCTCGGCGCACGTGTGTTTGCAAGAGGGGAGCAAATGTGAGCGGGGGGTGTTGGCAGACGCTATTAATTGTTTCTTGCAGCAGCAGCTGAGAAAATGCGTCCCTAAAGTCAGACAAACAACTGTTTTGAAGCTGCAACTGAAGACGAGCCAAAGTTGGGGCACAAGTTTCGCCCGTCTAATAACTGAAAATCGTGACTTTATGTCGCACTTGAAAGCCGCAAACAGCAGTTGCCAGGAATAAGAAATACTCATACGAGGCGAATACAATACCCAAAGCTAGTAAAGTATCTCAACTCATATTGTGTGTGTATGTGTGTGTGTGTGTGTGTGTTTGTGTGTGTATCTTATGACTGAGTGCACCTCGCCTCGTCGTACCAGGCACTGGAAGGGCTAGGTGGGGCCACACGACTTTTAAGATGAACACGTTTTTCAGCGTCTCGCATTACAATTTCTAATATGAGCCATTTGACATGGCTGCTTGTTGAAAACAAAGCTGTCAAACTTGCAGCTAAAAGATTGGTTTCTATCCGGGAATCATGCTTAACTAACAGGGTGTGCAGGAATTGTGTGTTTTAAAGAATTTACAACAATATTAATATTTGAGAATATTTAATTCGTAGACAACTCTACTTTACAATTGATTTTAAATATGTTAAAATCATAAAAAAATTAATATTGAAACAGTTTTTACAGTTCATCTTATGTTTATTGCAGTTTACTTTAATATATTGAGCATACTGTTACAGTCGTCAGAAAAAATTATGTTGCTTTTAGTTTTTTAGCTTCGTTTTTTCCAACTGGACACTAAAAAATTGGTTTATATTATGAATTCAAGTGATTATAGATTGAAAACCAAGAGCAATGAAATTTAGATTTGCTTTATAGAAAGTTAAAGCAGCAAATTAAGAAAAAGAAAGTTTAAGACTGCATATCTAAATTTGTGCTAAATTTCCTGCATAATGCTAATTTGCTTCCGTTTGACTTCTTTCTGATTTCTCTAAGTCATTTTTTCATGTATTATGCCAGCCTGTGCTAAAAATTTAACAGGTTTACTGCGCTGTGCTTCCTGCCTGTCGTCTGGTCTATCCCTTGACTGCGAACTGATCTTGGGCTGTCTGCTGTTAGAGTAATCTCTAACAGTTGGCCACTCCTGCGGGCATATCAATGGCACATAATTACGCTTATTATTAACCATTCAACACCTACTCAAAAATGCTCACAGCCAGCACGACCCGCAGACCGACAACAAGAAATCTTCAACAAGGAGCCAGCGGCTCATGAGTTGGCCAACTTTTTGTCGGGTGGCTTCTTGGCCAGACAGCCTCACATAAATTTCTTGACTCCTGCCACTCCTCCTCTTGTCTGCATTGGTTGACTGTGGCTGACAGGCGGTCGAACGGGCTGTTCGCGGTAGCCAGTCAAATTGCTGTGGCAAATTTATGAATATATTCTGCGCTTAACGGCATAAACTGCACCTCAACGGCCGCAACGGCGAAGGCAACAGTTGTGGCCAGGTTCAAAAGGTTTTTGGGTTACAAAGATAAATTAGAAATTGCTTTGGCCAGTAGCTGGAGGTGCTAGTTGGCTATCTAATGCACCCAAAGACAGCTTAACTTATCTTTGAGCAGCTTAAATTACAGCCGAGTGAAAGTATGCTGTCTACATAACGATAAACTTTCCCAAAATATTAAAGATAGCTCATAACAGATAAAAACTTATCCCAACAAAAAATTTAAGTAACTCCTTTCACGTTGCGTCTCCTGTTTTTTATATATTCACGTAGCGGGGCTTGAACCTATAAATATTATACTGCTACGAATTATAGTTGAACATTTTGTGTTTATTAATATTTTAAAAAGTTGGGAGAAGTAAAGAGAGTTTATCGGGGGTTCGCTGAGTTATACAAAAAATTGTGCTATTAAAATCCTGGTCATATTTTCATAAACCATGGGTTTGGTTCGCAGCCTAAAATATTAGGTTCCGAGTTTGACTCGTCTAAAATAAAACGTCGAACAAAACAGACCCAAACAGGCTCGGACACTAAACTAATATTCAGGCAGCCTTTCTCCGGCTAGGCATGGAATATTTATTTTCTTCCTATCGCCTGTCAATCTCCTTGAAGTATAACAAATAACCCCAAAGTTATCTCAGGCATCTGCTGCATCCAAGTCAAGGGCCCAGGTAAAAGACAAACAGAGAAAAAAAAAGCTAACCATAAACGGCGTTGGCAACAAATCGCAAGTATGTGTAAGCCATAATAAAAGCGAAAGAGCTGCAACGCCCGCGGTTCGTATAAGGCAACTGGCAATATCCCAAAATGGTCAGGGCTCCAGAGTCATTGGGGCCGTTGTTCCGCCGGGATCCTGCCACGCACTTGGAGTCTGGCTTTTAGAAGCTGCTGCTGCCATGACAAATGCAACTCGAGTGACACATTGTGCGGCAACAAAAGCAACAAAAGCAACAAACATGCAACGCAAATGCAACTAATGGGCAGCCGGTGGAGTTGCCCCCATCCAAAGGGGGAGGGCAGCGCGGGTAATAGGGAACTTTTTCATATTTATACAAGCAAATGCCGTCAACGACGCGCTTTATAGTTGGCTCTCCCCTATCCCCACACACGCCGCAGTTGTGCGGAAATGCTCAGTGACTGGTCTGCGATGGCAAATGCAACTGCAACAGCTACTGCAATTGCTACTGCCACTGCGTGGGCCGTGCCGCACAGGTGAATGCCACCAGAGAGCCAGGAACAGCAGTCAGGCTATTATGAGACACACACACACATATACGCACACACACTCAGTCGCACAGCAAAGGTCAAAGACATTTGACTGTGCACAACAACAAAAATCTGCGCGCAGCTACAAATCAAAAATGCGTAATAAAGACGCAAAATTCAATTTGCGCGAACTGCAAACAGAAACAGAAAACGTGGCGCCCCGCGCATCAGCAACTGTCATGCGACACCTGAAACTGAGAGATGCAAAGCGGCAGATACTCTGAATACATGTTGCAGCTAACAAGCTGCTGTTGCTTAAAGAAACTGTTTCATGCAACGAGGACTGCTCTTAAAGAAATGAGCTATAACTGAAAAGAAACTCGATTTTTTTATTGGGTGAATGTTTAATTTTGGTTGCCTGAAAATAATAATGAGAATTTATACAACGTTTCTTATTATAATTTATATATAAGTATTTATCTTTGCGAAGCAAAGACTTTTAAATATTCTGAAAAACAGCACATAATTTAAGAACCTACGAAGTTATTATAATATCTCGCTTTGATTTTCTAGAGCTTGCTATTTTCAATGTTTTCCCTTAAAAAGAGGAGCATTCCATTGATATTTTATTGCCTAATGAAAGCACTTTCGCACAACTAATTTATAAATTAATGTGCAGGCTTGCACTGTTTTCTATGTTGGATTTTTAAGATACTTTAGCTGCATAAGAGTTTTAATATTTTTACTCAGCTAATGAGTATAGCGCACTATTTTCTTTATATTTAAAAGAAATATCATATAATTATCCGAGTATACATGTATGCTTATAAGTTTCGAGCAACCCTCGCACACATGTTGCCCCTGCTGCATGCTGCCTGCTGCCATAGACATATTGTAGGAACTAGTATCTTTTAACATATGCAGACAATCGACATCCTTGCCGAAGCGAATAAAACTCGGCAGACAGCTTTAGCTTTTAACTTGACGACTGTTTGGCAAACAGAGCGCAACATGGCCAAAGATGTTGGCGGAAAAGCGAATCGCAACAATAAAATGCAAATAAAATTATATGAAAAGTAATTTGGAAAAGTCTGAAGGAAAACGGCGTGACAGACGCCTGATGAAAGCAGCTAAAGGCAGCCGAAATAGCGGGCGCTTTGTTGTATTTAATTTGCAGTAGCTGAGCAACAGGACCAAAAGGACTCCGCCAAAGGAGCAAAGTCAACGTCAAAGTCAAAGCCAGCGCAGCTGCCAACTTCATTTGTCTGCGTTGCGCTTGTCTTCTGTTTTTTATGAGCTGTTTTTTCTCCATTTAATACAATTGTTGCGTACAGCTTTTTCTTTTTTTTTTGTTAGCCTGCCTTATTAATGGCCAACAACAATGTGCCAGGCAGCCATAAGATACAAATGTATCTTTTGGCTTGGGCTTTGTCTGCGCCCCCTGCTAAGCTTTATGAGCGCGACTTATTAAAAGTTTGCGCCAGTCTCTTTTATTACTTTATTTGCGTTTTTAATCAGCGTCTTGAGTAATTGCAAAAAAAAATGTAGCTAAGAAGTGGAAAAGCCATTTTCCTTCTTCGTGTGTGAGTGCGTATGTGTGTGTGTGTGTGTAGGCACCCAAACTGAATTTCATTTATTTGCATAATAATTTAAAATTGTATTAAAAGAGTGGCTAAAAAACTTAGAAGCTTATCTTCAAAAATTTTATTAACTGGAAGCTAATTTAAATTTAAATTTAAGTAGAGTAAAAAATATATTGCAAATTAAATATTCATTAACTACCTTCTTATAAACTTTGCCGTTATGCAAAATAAAATCAAGCGCAAATGTTTTTTTAATATATTTATATATTTCTTTTTAAGCATTTTTCGGCTTATAATCTTTACATCAGGGAAAGCAGACTTCTTAAACAAAACAAAATTGTTTAATTTTTTATTTTAGTATGTTAAGCCCCAGACCTTAAAGCAGCTAACTAAACATTAAATTAAAAAAAAAACTAAAATAGATTTATTTTCATTATATTTATTTCGCCTATCTGAATTTATTTTTTCATTTAATCGTTTGCTTTTAGTTTTGACTTCTTAAAAATTATGTCCAATTAGTTTTGATTTTTATTAAAAAGTTTTAAGGCCAATTTGAATGAAATTATATTACTAATCAAATTTAATTGACTCAATAAAAGCGCAGAAATTTGATTTAATTGCACAATTTTGCATTGAAATGACGTCGACGGCTAATCAAGCGATGCGCCTGAAACCTACTTAGCTACGCTCTTTATGGCGAACGACTGCCAGATACAAAAGTATCTTTTCGCAATGATATGCAAATTTATGGGCACGCTTGTCTTTTATTTCATTCCGCGCAATCGCCTCGTAAA
Source organism: Drosophila littoralis (assembly GCA_018903485.1). Classification (NCBI taxonomy): domain Eukaryota; kingdom Metazoa; phylum Arthropoda; class Insecta; order Diptera; family Drosophilidae; genus Drosophila; species Drosophila littoralis. The sequence continues at coordinate 4,850,461 of JAEIGF010000059.1, read as the reverse complement.
AATGTTGTAAAAATGTGTTTACTGCAATTGCCAAGCGTTTTTTTTTTTTTTTTTAGTTCTTTGGCAACAGCAAGAAAAAGGGGTTCGCCGGCAACTTCATTAATTTATCAACGTTCAGGCCAGTGTAAAATTATTTTTATGTCGCAGTTTGTATAAATTGTTAATGATAAGTATAAGGCAAAATGTATCTGACAGATACTGTGACCGCAACCCATGCAAATCACGCCCCAGACAAGCTGTAAATGTGTTCTGCGGCCTGAGAGAGCTGCGTGGGCGGCTGCCATAAAAACAAGCCCATAAACCCAAGTGGTTTTAGAGGTAGATATGAGCCTGCGGTTCCACAGCATATATTTAATATTTTTATGCAATTTTTTAAACTTTTATATTTTGCATACTTCTTTATTAATGTTAAAAACTTATTATTCTGCTCATTACAGACAAATCGCGCCCGCCTATACGAAGGTCAATGGCGGCACAGCCATTCCGCTGCCCGCGACGGTCATGGTCCAGCGTCGCTGCCCCCCGGACAAGGTGCGCCCGCTGCCCCCGACCCCGACTCATACGCCATGTAAGTGAAATAAGCTTCAGCTGGTTTGTGAAATTTATTAAAAAATGTTTTTCAAAAAAAAGAAGAAGTAAATCAACCCCTGGGCAGGGCTGCACTCCGTTGTTTACCGGGCACAAACAAGTTTTTGGGTCCACAGTCAGGCAAACAACCCCCAGCGGAGCATGCCAATGCACTTAGCACAACGCTTTTCGTTTCTGGACGGGATTTTGTCGTAAAGGGGTAACAATCTCGACATGGCTCGTGTTCCATTCCCAGCGTGCACATCATCAAAGCACTCCTGGGTATACATTGATGGGGCTGTAGTGCTTCGAATGGGGGCGCGTGCTATTCAAAAAACCGCCTCATTGCGCATATTTTGTTGCAGTTGATTTGTTGTCGGTGCGGTACATACTGTAATTAATGCGTGTGGCTCTGATTTGAGGTCTTAAATGGATGTCACGTTATGCGCCAGCAGACCTTTGGGAATTTTCCGTCAAAGGAACTTTAGCTCGAACTGTAATCTAACTTACTAGGTTAGAGCTGCTAATAAATCATTTAATGAGGAAAAGATGTAGTTGTTATATATTTTCTACTTACCCAAGTTCGATTTAATTCAGCTGTGCTGCTGCAGATATTTAAAAAAAAAAATGTTGAGACCCAAAACCTTTTTGGCCATAGAAGAAGCTACTTTTCGACTGATACATCCTATGGTAGCTGCATTATACAGTAGTCCGCTGGTGATGAGATTTCGTCAATAAGATATCTTGATAGGCAAAAAAGTTGTTCATGCTAGAACCTACTTTTCCAACGATCGTTCCAATGGCAGATATAGTGGTCCGATCCGGCTGGTTACAACATAAGCACTGTCTGCAGAAGAAAAACGGGCATATGCAAAGTTTCAAGAGAGCTTTAAAAGTGAGAGACAAGCTCGCATAGAAACGACAGACGGCTATATCAACTCGGCTATTGACGCTGATCTATAATAAATATACCTTTTGGGGTTTTATTTGTAGTTCCTACTACCTAGTAACTACTGTGTATGGGATTTATTTATAATTTGTTCTCCCAATAGCAACTCACTTTTATTACAGCTTACTGTAATTATAATATTATTGGAATATAATTTTAACCATATTTTGACAGGCTTCAATAGATTTTTCGAAGATTTATGTGGCCGTTAGTGAGACCTTCTGTAAATGTGTCAGTAAATCCGCCTGTCTAGCTATCCCCCTGTATCCGCTCCGCCCCCTCCCACCACCCAGCAGACGCACAGTAATTAATTAAGTTTAATGTCCGCTTGGCCTTTAGCATTGATTTATTGGTTGCGCTTCTGTTCGACAGACATCTTTGAAATGTCAGCTGGCAGGCCCGGCGACAACTTCAAGTGGGCGCCGCTTCGAGAGCAGACAGACAGGAATTAACGAACTCACATTCTGCATTCTGCCTCTTTAACTTATTCTTCATCTTTATTTCCTTCACAGCCATACCGGGCTTGGGCAAGAGCGGCAGCGATTTTAATAGCAGCCGTCCAAACAGTCCGCCCACCAGCAATCACACCATCCAGAGTCTGAAGAGCGGCAACAACAACAGGTAAGTGATGTACCTGTACAGGTTGCCCAAATGAACTGTGACTAATCACTCTCTCCATTCTCTTGCAGCCTGCGTCCGCCGAGCGTGAAGAGCAGTCATCAGAGCGGCATTCCATCGCCGAGCAGCCTGAATGCGCCCACGGCGCCGCAGAAGCACTCGATGCTGGACAAGCTAAAGCTGTTTAACAAGGAGAAGCAACAGAATGCAGCAAATGCAACGGCAGCTGTTGCATCCAATAAAACGCAAATTCAATCGAAGCGCACCTCCTCCTCCTCGGGCTTCAGTTCGGCGCGCTCGGAACGCTCCGACTCCAGCCTGAGCCTCAACGATGGACACAATTCGCAGCTGAAGCCGCCCAGCATTAGCGTCAGCGCACAGAAGAGCCAACAAAAGCACAACACAAAGCAGTCCAAGCTGCTGGCGGCGCAGCAGAAGAAGGATCAAGGCAAACCCAATAAGCTGGACAAGAAGGAGAAGAGTCCGGCCCGTTCGCTGCACAAGGAGGAGCAGCAGACGCTCTCGGGCAGTGAATCTCGCAGCTCCACAATGGGACGTGCGGGCAAAAATACGCTGGCACGCGGCAATGCCGAGAAGAATACACTGAAGACGTCTTCCAAAACCTCGCTGCACTCCAAATCCGATTCAAAGTGTTCGCTGAAGAGTCAAAGCCAACAGCAGCAGCAGCAGCAGCTCCTGCACAGTCCCAGCGGCACGGGCCTGCCCAAACCCATTGCGGCCATCAAAGGCACCAGCAAGTTGCCACAGCTGGGCGTGCCCCATGGTTCCGGGGAGCTGTTTAAGCGTGAATCGAGCGACATATCGAACAATCAGGGCAACATATCACAGGAGCAGCCGCAGCAAGCGGCTGCCAGCCAAGCCACACATATCCTCAAGGGCTTGCCCTCGTCACCACCGCCTCCATATTATGCCAACGCGCCGCCTCCGCCGCCGCCCTCATCCTCGGGCAACCACATATCAGGTGTTTACTCTAGCAGCGGCTCGGGCTACCTAAGCGAGCCCAGCACGCCACAGCAGGGAGGCATCTATGGCAGCAGCCGTTTGCCGCCACCGAAATCCGCGCTCAGCGCACCACGCAAACTGGAGTACAATGCGGGTCCGCATATTCTGAATGCGGCACAGTCGCCGCGCTTGCCGTTGCAGCGTCCGATGCACAATTCGGCGCCCAATACGCCCACCGGCTCGCCCAGCAAATTTCATACGATACCCTCCAAAATAGTGGGCACCATTTACGAGTCCAAGGAGGAGCAGCTGCCGTCCTCTGCGGCCAGCTCCTCCTCCGCCTCCTCGGTGCTGCCCATGCGCCCTCTGCTGCGCGGCTACAATTCGCATGTGACGCTGCCCACGCGTGGCGCACGCGGCGGACAACCGCATCCGCATCCATCCTATCTGGACTTTTGCGAGTCGGACATCGGACAGGGCTACTGCAGCGACGGCGATGCGCTGCGCGTGGGCAGCTCTGCTGCAGCCAGCCGTTATCATGACATCGACAACGGCTATCTGTCCGAGGGCAGCAGCGGCTTGGGCGGCACAGGATCAGCGGGCGGTGTCGCCCATGGCAAACACTTTCTCAGCATGATGCGTGCCAGAACACAGCTTCCAACCACCATTGAGGAACGGTAAGTGCACAAGCATCTCTTATTCATATGTTTCAAGATTTTCTTATAAAGTGGGCGTTACCAACCAATTTCATTTTAATTTCAATTTTTTAAAAATTGATAAATGCAGAATTAATTAAAAAAAATAATGGATGTTTTTGACAATTTTTTTGTCTTCCTAGAGAAAAGTCTTATAAGAATCGATTCTACATTTATGCATTTCTGAATGAAATCATTATTGAAAGAAAATTTAAGAAACATAATAATTCACTATTTATATTTTTTTAATAAAAAAAAAAAAAAATTATTTTATATTTTTTTTTTTAAAAATTTTTGTAAATTATAAAGAGCACCAAACTTGACATAGTTCTAGAATATATTTTTATAATAGTATCTAGTTTTTTTGGCTTTTTCCAATAAAAAAATGTTAATGGGTAATGTCTTGTTCTCAAAAATTCTCAAAGCTTAGATAAAGAACTAGCTGAATTCTTTAAACGAAGACTAATTTGGTAACTCTCATAAATATCAGTTGAGTTTTGATAATGTTTGAGGTAGGACAATTTTTTTTAACATATTATGCAGTAGTTTATATTGTATAAACTTTTTATTACATTTATTTTTACTGAATTGTTGTGTCCTAATTCTGATCATATTATCGATGGATAATTGTGTACATTTTTTATAATCATAATTCACGCTTGTGGGCATATATTTTGAACTAGGCTATATTATCCGTTATTAATTATTTACACTATTAATTGTATAAACTTTGATATGCAGAAGCGTATATTTTGGCGCTCTAAAGACCGCACTTTCGTTTCCAGTTATTCAATTAATCCATGAGTCATTTCTGTGCAGCTCCTCCACAGCTGACACCAATGAGTCAACGGGCCAATTGCCAGAGTATCGTTTCGTTCGGTTTGGTATTGTTTTGGGTTCCAAGAAGTTTGTCGCCTGTTGTGAGGCGTCTTCGAATGTGGCATGTTGTGTGTGAGTGAGTGTGGTGTATGTGTGTGGTGTGGAGTCCATAAAACGGCACTTAAATGCCAGAGACGCTGCCGCCGGCTTTGGTATTCCCTTTGACTTTGGCTTTAGGCCTGAGTGCATCTGTTTGCCACGCACAATTTGGCCACACTTTTGGTGTCAGGCGCAGCTGGGCATAGCTGTCAGCGGGCAGGGGCGTGGCAGAGGCACTCGGCATTTGAAGCAGTTAATTGTCATGGCAGCCACTTGAGCACCCTAACAACTTCCGCTGGCAGCCTCTTCAAAGCCAAAAGCAAACCCAAAACCGAAACCAGCGCTCAAATTGCCAATTTGCATAAAATCCACTTGATGTTGACTCCAGGCTTCAGGTCGAGGCTCAGGTTTTTGAGTTCCTCCTCCGGCGGCTTGTCAAATGTCATTTGCAAATTGTCAACAGCAGCCAAACAGACGACAACTTGACAATTGACAATTGACAATGCTCACCTGTCAAAGTGTAAGCCACGCCTCACTTCCTACAGCCCTCCCTCCCTGCCTCTGCACACTCTCCGTTTTTGGATATTGAGATACATATTCACGCAGTTGCATAGCGATGGCTCGAACCGAACCACTTGCCATTTGGCACTTCAGTTAACAAAGGTATCTATGGAGAGTTGCTGTTAACAAGCGAATTGGACGTGTGCACAGGAGCGGCTAAATCTCTGACCCGCCGTTGGGGGGATGAGTCTTCTGCTCGTATGAGTTATGAGTTGGTGGGATGCTTAAAAAGTTCAACGAGCTGCTCGAGCCTTAAGTATAGCTTCAAATTGTTGTATTTTTTATGGGAGAGATTAATAAATTGGCACCCAGTTTGCGGAAATGCTTTGCTAGAAAATTTGATAAATTCAACGTCGGATAGATTTAAGGGAATTGTTAATGTATCAGCTTTTTTCACTTAGAGTTTTAAAAGAATTTTAGTAGCTGCCGTTTTCATTTTCGGCGCCAAAAATAGGACTACTCAAATGTTTCTTTTCTTAGAAAATACTAGTTGAAGGCAATAAAGAGTTTCTGTTAGATATTAGATTATGTACTTATGTACATATATAGAAAGAAGAAGGAAAAAATATTTGGCCTAGGCAACTAAACAGCGAAGTTCCGGGTTCGAATCTTAGGATCTAGTTCTTGTGTATAAATGTGCCTGCCCTTTTTAGTTCCAGCTCCCAAACCGGGGCGAACTTAAACTCTATAACAATTCATTCTTCTGCGAGCTAATATTTCTGTTGATTCTTATATTTGTACCTTTACATAAAAAATAAAGGGAAACAAGTTGGGCAGGTGACAGTTCGTAGCTCAGGATCTCGTTATATGTATAAAAGAGACTGCCGTGTTCAGCTCCAGGGCCCAAACTGGGGAGGAATTAAGCTCTATAACAACTATACTCCCACAAGAGTTGATCAAGAGCTATATGTACTCTAACTAATCTAAGCTCGTCTTAAGCTTGACATGCAAAATGTTTCATATAGGAGCGCATTTAATGCTCTTAATTAAGTTTTGCCTTTTTGCGCTCTATTTGTAAATCATTTGCTTAGCATTAAGAGGCGAAACAGTTTTGGTAGCTGCCACAACGGAGTGTGCTACAACATAATTTTGTGTGTTTATTAAACACTTGTCAGAGCCAGCTACCGCTCCCATATTTCACCACGCATTTCATTAAAAAGCGCTTATGGGCTTGGTGGGTTGGGCCGGGGGCCAGTGCGCCTTCCACATTTTCATTAGCTTCGGTCCATCAACGCGTTTGATCTGTGAAATTAATGCAATGCCATGAGGCGCTGAAATGGGAGCTCGCTGCGAGTGCTCTATAAATAGCCACAGCTGTCGTCGAGTAAAGTGTGGGAGTTGTGGCCTTAGACCTTCCTTCCCTTTCCCCTGCCAACTACTCCCTCAACAAGTTCAAACCTGCCCTTGGCTGGCAAACTGTTGACCCTTGATTGTGACTCTTGAGCCATGGTCACGTAATGCAGCTGCAAAATATGTTTAATAATTGAATTTTAATGCACGTCGACAGGCAACAGCATTCCCCAACTGCGACCCGCGGGAAGCAACCCCCTTGTCGCATTAGCGTCAAGCTGAAGCTAATCAGCTGCGGCGCCGACACCTGCAGGACATAATTTTGAAGCCCAACAAGTGCCCATGTCCTGGCATCTCCTTCTCTCTCTCTCTCTCTCTCTCTCTCTCTCTCTCTCTCTCTGCCTCTGCCTTGAGCTGTGGTCGGGTGTCGGGAATGGGTTGCCAGTTGTCTAGCCATAAAAGTAAATCAAAATGCAGCAGGGCGCATATTTCAACAAGCTGGCAATGCAGGCAGACAGTTAGCAGCAGTGTTGCCAGTAAAAAAGCTAACTCTAGCCGAAAAACAGCCAACTATCTGTGTTAGTAGCTTGTCAGATAGAAAATGTCTTGCTATGCTTCTAATTCCCAACAAATTAAAGCCAGCCGGCTATTTTCTTTGGTGTTTATACAACAAGCTATAAATATGCTATTTGGATAGGTTTTCCGCCGACTCAGCCAATAAAAGGCAAATTTTGTCGGGAACCAAGCGCCATTGGCAGCACGAGTCGATCTCTCGTTATTTCTAGAGGCGTTTCAGCAAACGGACTCGTGTGCACACATGGCTGGCTGTCTGTGCGTCTGTCCCTCGTCCTGTCTGCTGCATCCTCGCTCCTTGCGCTCCTTTTATTTAATAACGCATTTTTCAATTCATTTGATTTATGGCTCAGGCGTGAGACGCAGCCATTTCCAATTCCAGCTACCAGATTGCCCTCGCAAATGCAACATTTTTTTCATTCCCTTTTTTTAAAGCTCGCTTTAAACTAGCCGCATTATCTGCCACAAGCTCATCGCACGAGGTATTATCCGCATTTCGTAAATTTTGCTGACCGCAACGCGCCGGCAAATTGAAAATAAATTTCGCACCCAACAGACCCGACATAATAAATACAAATTGTTTTTATTAATTTCATCAAATTCAGTGAACCCGTAGGCCCGAAAATTGTGTGCGGTCTGTGTCCACCTGTGGACGCGTCAGTTACCTATTTAAAGGGGCTGCCCACTCGAGTGTTCAATGACGTGACCCCAGGGCGGGTGCCCTCTTCACTGCCATATGCTTGCAGTTTTCCACATTTTCCTTTTTTTTATCCTTTGGGCCAGCCCTCTTTTAGTGAAGTGCCAAACTGGGTTCAAATGAAGCGGAAATTTTTCGCTGTCGTTTCGGATGAAGGCTGCCTTTTGCTGAAAATTGATTCATTGCTTTTGTCACATTAAAAACATATTCTTTATTTAAGTTGGCAGCCTTTTCTGTTTTGTTGCCGCTCAGTGCTGTTTGAGGACTAAGTGGAACAAGTGGAAAACCTATTGTTTGGTTTGAGCGGGGTACAAGTGCAAAAAGGGATTTAAAGTTAAGTGAAACTAAGCATTGTTAGCGTGGACAGAAGCAGCTTAAATAAAGTTTTATTAAAAGCGTGCTGGGAAAATACTCAAACATTAAATAAAAAAGTTTATTACAGTGAAAGCAACCACGGAACCTGATGCCTTGTTTGCATTCGTGATAAAATGTTAAAAAATAATGCAATTAACAACTAATCATCTACATAATTTGCTTATAAATTATTGTGAAGTATTCTAGAACTCGAATAAATGTTATTTACCAAAAGTCAACAAGCACGCTCCAAGAATTTTGGAAATATGTTATCAATAAATTCTAAATATTCTCGAAATCCTTTATTCTTCCGAGCCGCTTAAAAGCTTTCACAGAAAGCCCACCTTAAGCAAGCTTTGCAGTATGCAGAAAGCTCGACATGCGTTGCAGTTTTTATAGCATAGCCGAGACACATTTAGTCAGGACACACAACCGCCTGGCAAAGCTTTTTATAGTACACTCACCCATTTTAACTTCATTGGAACTTCATTCCTGCACAACCAAATGCCGCCTTTAGCTTAGATATTTTATTTTAAATATTAAGCTGTAATATTCAACATTTCTTCACAGCTGTTGCAATCATTTAATTACATTTTTAATTAATTTATGCAATAAGCCTTTTGGCATAGGCTGCACAAATGGCGACAGTTGTGTTTGAATACGAAAAAACCAGTTGCCATTTGCTCATATCTCAATGGACACGAGTGCCTGCAATTGCAATTGATAAATGCAACAGCAGACCCCGCACCCGATCACGCCCCCTCTCTGCACCCCTCTTGCCACCTTTAGCATTTCCTGGTATCTGCACCCACGTTGCGGGCCGATTAAAAGCGGCTCAAAGCATGTGACGGGCATACGACGTAAGCCTTTAAGCTAAAACTGACCTTTTGCACATGCTGCTGCCCCACACGCCACACAAACTGACATGCCTCAACGCCCACACACACACACATACACTCACACATATTGTAGCAAAAGTGAGACGTGAAACATGACAAAAATCTTTGGCTGTAGTTTTGCTTAATCGTTTTCCAATAACATTGAGTTAGCCGCCAGATATTTTGTTGTAATTGTTATTAGCGCGCACGAGAGCTATTGATTAGTATACACTGCCAAAGTGGGTGGGTTAGCTTCGATTAGAAGTTCGCAGTTTGCAAAAAAGAACGACTCGTAGCATGCAATTAGTGCATAAAATATAACATTACAGAGGTCTTTCGATCTTATGTTGTTATTTCAAGTTGACAGCATTTTTTATTCCTCAGAACCATCCTCTAATATAAATTATTATTTAAAATATATATAAATATTATTCATAATTCAAAGGAGATTCTAAGCATTCATAAACCCGAAAATGTTAAAAAAAAATAAATAAAAATACAAGAGATTGTTATAAGAAAACATTCATATTTCTTGACTTTTACATAGATAGGTGAATATAGTATATATGCACAAAACTCTAACAAAACTTTGTCTACCTTTCTTAAAAATATTATATATATGTTATACCCATTCCGAAACTATCTAATTACCTAAGATACCGAGATAACAGCCTATGATATACTTATTCGGCTCTTAATCTATTCGACTCATGATATACACAGTTTTTATTGAAATACAAATGTAGCCTTTATGGCTCTAACATGAGCTGTAGTACTTATTATTATTTCTTTTAAATTAATTTTATATAGGGCTCTGTTAATAAATGCAAGTGTGAGTGCAATTCAATGGTTCGCTGATTGAGTGTCGCCGTCTTGAAGTTTAATGAGTTTTGGGGAAAAAGTGGCGCACTTCTGTGTGGGGCACATGCCAAGCGGCTCCAATTAGTTGAGTTGCCACACAAAGGCTTAGCCAATCAACAAATGCAACAACAACAACTGCAATAACAACAACAACTTGTTATCGGCTAGTTTCGCTTTTCATTGCGCCGCCTGCTGAATTTTCTTGCGTGCAGTTTTTTGGAAAATTGCAGCGCACAGGCAAGAACGAGCCCGCCCTTGGCTCAATTTTTAGTTGGTTTTATTTTTTACTGTTTTTGGCGTTCAATTGAAAACCGGGCAGCTGTCGAACATGAAACAAGTTTGAGCAATCATTGACTGCCTCAGCAACTGCGTTCTGAAGAGAGTTTCCATGTTCGAAATTGCGACACACTCTTAACTCTCGACTTGTTTCCACTGCACAGCTGTCGCCACTCTCTCTCTCTCACGGTCTCTCTTGCTCTTTCGCTCTTTCTTGGCTCTCTGGCCAAGAGAAGCCATTTGTTGCTTTTGGCCAGGAAGAACCACCACCACAAAACTCTTTTCAGACAAAACAAGAGACTCGGCCGGGCGGCTTTTGTGTGTGTTTCTTGTGTGGGTGGATGGGCAATGTTTGACATTTGGCGGAATAATATTGCCGTGTCTGGCAGCGGAAGTATGTAGATGGTTGAAATCAGAATACAAGAAAGCAACAAAAACAAATGAAATGCAAAACCCAATGCTTCGGCAAAATGAGCACATAAAAAGCGTAAAAATATTTCAAAGAATTGCTTAAAATAGTTATAAAAAAAAATAAGACTTATTTCTTATGCTTTTTGTTGATATTTGACTGTTGATTCTTATTGAAGTTTAAATACAAAATCATCGCAAAGCTGAGCTGAGCTGCTGAGATAAGGAAACTTTCCAAGGGACTAAAATATTCAAATAAAAAATGTAATACTTTGAATAAAAAATCTTTTCCATTTTTTTATTGCTAGGAAACTAAAATGAGTTGATTAAAATATTCGAAGCCTTGCTTTTTCTCTGGGATTCGTATTTCCGACTAAACTAAACTAAGCTAACTTTTTCTCAGAAAAAGTCTAAATGACTGGTAATGTATGTATGTATTTTTTTAGAAATGTTTTTACCTATTAATGTAGCTCATGACGAAGGCCTTCTCTAAAATAAATTGGGCTCAGCAATTGCATTTGCCTTACACTATTTTCTATGATTGCGTTAAGAGTTTTCTTTTTGTACTTAATAATTTAAGGAATATTTATTTAATTGATTAAAAGTAGCATATTCAGTTTCCTGAAACAAAATTCAAAACACTGTTTTGGGATAAAGTCAAGCAGGAAATAATCTTTTGTTTGCATCAAACTTTTAAAAGATGTTAAACAAATATTTTTAAACAAAATACCTTATTATCCCAAGCTTGTTAAGCATAATCCTTACTTCTTAAATACCATTCATAGACTATACGTTTTTATGTTTTACCCCTCATAAACTTTGCGCAGAGTGCACTTTTCTGTCTTGAACTCCATAATTTTTGTCATGCTCCGGGCAACTTTGGGTCTGTGCGTGGCCGCACAAACAAGCCAAAAACGCCCAAAGACTTGCGAAAAACAGAGCCTATCAACTAGTTTTTTTTTTTTTTGTTTTTCATTCAATATTAGCGGGGCACACACAGGTGGGCAGGTGTCTGTGCTTGCCCCGCTTAATGCCTGCCAACTCCCGATACTCTATCGACTGGCGGCCTTTTACTTTCAGCATACAACTTTGCCATGTGCTTCATATAAAGACTCTCCGCTTGCGCTCGCTCTTTCGCGCTCTCTCTCTCTTTAACGCTTTTCGAACTGGCTCGCTCTCTTGAACATTTTTCGAACTGGCAATTTTGCCACAGTTCGGGGCAGGCCGTTGACGACGCAACCCCAGAAACGCATTTGAACGCTCGGGCGTTGCGGTTGCCACAAGAAAATGTTAACGCTGCGACGTGTGAAATTATTTGAATAAATATTTATTTGAAAAATATTTTTCAAAAATATAAACAAAATGGTGCAATAATTACGAAGTAAATAAAAAAAATTAAATAGGTAAAAGTAAATAAATAAAATTGTTTTAGGTGCAGTGCAGTGCAGTCGAGTGTTTGTTTCAGTTTTGCGATAAATTAAATTAAGTTCAACGAAATTCAATTAAATTGTTGTGTTAAGCGGGCAATTTGTATTTGTCTGTTGCATATTTCGAGGCGGTTTGTCTATACATATTACAAGTGCGCTCAGCGTGTTCTGGAGTGGCTCGTCAGCATGTTTTAGCATTGTAAAGGTAATCAATTGAACTCAATCAGGTGCTCAGGCATCTTTGTGCGGCATATTTCAATAGCAGGCACTGGTCTAGCTCCCATCAAATGGGGCAGTGTCAATGACTGCTGCAGGCCATTAAACTCCAGGCATGGCTTTTGTTTACTTCACAACTGTTTGTCCTGCCGACGGATACTATTTGCAAAGGCTCTCTGGGCCGGCGGCCGAGGGCCAAAGGGTTGTCTGTAAACACAAACACTCGACCAGTACACACTCACACCCAGAGACACATGGGTTACATCAGAGTTATGCGACATATGCAAAGCGCTTGATAAGTCGCATTACCAAATCCGGCAGCAGTCCATAAGCTAAGCAAATCAATCGGTTGCCTGTCAACCCAACAAACAAAATGTTCAGTTTTTCACCTACAAAAATACCACTGGCCATCAAAGTTCCCAGCTTCTCTTTTGCTCAATTTATGTAAAGTAAATAAATTGTTTAGTTAGTATTGGGCAACTGGTTTGCAGTTCATGGTAAGAAATTGGAACTTCGTTTTCGATTTACTGTCTTGATCACTCGTTTGTCGCCCAATTTCGGCAATTACTTCAAATGTCAAACCTAGCTGAACATAAATCTTTGTACCTGCACACACAGGCACACACAACACACACACATGGGTGTTAGCCTGTCAAGTCCTGTGGCCAAAAAAAAAAGAGAGAAAAAATAACGAGAAAAGGGCAACATTTGCCATAAAACAGCAACAGGCAGCCAGCGGCAGGCAGCAGGCGACGGGGGCAACATTCTGTGCATATTTTAGAGCAGTTTATAGACCAAGCTGACTCATAAATAGGTTAGCTCCCGAGTTTCCCCCTTTTTTTAGCTGCCTCCCCCTTTAGTTGGGGGTTTAGCTAAATTGTTTCCCTGCTCAGCTTTAGTTGAATTCAGAATGAGCTAAGCGGCTTTAAGCGCACGCCGAACTGTTAAAGTGCGAGCGAGAGCGAAAGCGTTGCAAGTTGGTGGGGCTAGTTGGAAGGGGTGGCGAGTTCTTGCAACATGTAACCAAGGCTAAGCGGGTTAAGTCTTTGTGGCGCCACAGGGCAACATGTGGTGCCAGGTGCCGCTTGGAGTGAGCCGCTCGCTTTGGTTTACGCATCTCTAAGCCAAGTAATTACCGTTTAGATCATGATTTATGCCCGAATTGCGAATAAACGAACTCGATTTTGGGCATCTGAGAAACTTCATTAAATGACTGAATGGAATAAGGTATATTACGGATATACAATAATAAGAATAGGAGGTCAGTGTAGTCAAAATAACAACGAGGGTCCGAGTTTGAATAGTAGCTATTAATATTAAACTTGCATTATTGTATAATATATAAAAAGAATATAGACAAAGCGAAAATATGTTTGGCTTGATCTTTAGCGCAGCTACTCAGTTATTAGTCTAACTAATTTTAGTTGATCTAGCTTGTAAACTGAGACAGAAATAGATTTCTCCTCCAGCTCCTCCTACTAGGCGTGGGCAAGAATTTAAAGACATTTCAATAAGCTGTATTTTACATACAAGTTCCCAGCTTAGAATCACTGGAAAAAACAACTGACAGTCACTAGAAAATTTCACAAAACCAATAGGCTTCTTTTCGTCTTGTGAAGAGAGTATAAATATAATAATATAGACGAGTCAGTGAGCTGTCTGAGTGAGACAGTCATTCAGGCAACTGAACAACACAAGGATCCGGTTTCAAATTCCAGACTGTTTTGTGAATATAATACAGATATATTATATATTACCTTAGCCAATGGTTATGAAGGCCAATGCTATGTTATGTGGTTAATTTGATAGCTTATAACTAAATCATATTCTGTTAATTACTAATTACAATATTAATTACATTTATATAAATAAACGTAATATATACTCAATAAGGCATGCGAATCTCATGAAAAGCACTTCCCGTATACTTTGCTGTTGCTTTCTGCCAAAACAAATAATTAACATGTCCTCAGGCTGAATGCAACCAACACTTGATCTATCAAAGTAAGCCCCCAAATGAGAGACATGAGCACCGCCTACTTACTGCCATTAATTTCACCTAGTCTTCCTTGCCATCGCAAACTGTTTACGCTGCTCATTAATAAACTCATTTGTTAAGTTGCTTAGCTTGTTTAGTTCTGGCAGAGCGATAGACGCTTCGCCTTTGAAGGTGGCACGCAACAGACAGTCTGTCGACCCCCTTCTCCTCTGCAGCTCTGGTATGGTCTACAGTTTAGCTGGGTAATCACATTTTCCCATCGATTTTCCTGCATGTCTTGAGTCTGGCGAGTGTTTGGTGTAGCGTCTGCAGCCGCACCTCTCACCCTCTGCCTCCCTGTCTCTCTTGGCGTCCTCTCTGAAGCACGCATGCATAATGTGCTTTATAAATATGTGAGTCATCCAGGGAGTATGCCATGCTATAGTCTACAGACTCGTATATTAACTCCTATATTGCAATCCTTCTCTATGGCCCTAAATCATGCAAAGTGTTTACGTTGCGGCTTTTCCTCGCCAACTGCGGTAAACTTTAACGTTTTTACGTTTTTAGGCCAACTCGTTTAACCCATTTCTAGACGGTCTTCCTGTTGTCCTTTATCTTGTCCCGTAATAGTGTGAATCTTTTTGCCATTCGATATAAAAGTTTTTATGTGTGAGGCGTTTTTATTAGCCACGGACTGTCTTACATAAATTCAACATTAAATTAAGTGCCATTTACCTAGCACTAGGGGTTGCTCTTCTACCAGCTGACCCCAAAATGTGTTCTCACTCTCTCTGTCTCTCTGCACCCAAACCCTCCGCCACGCGACCCTCGGCACGTAACAAGTTCATTGCACTTTAATGAACTCTAAAACGAAATACAATATGCGATCCCTTTGCAATTTATAGCTCGATATTGCGACACATTCAAACTGCTAACGAGACTTTGCTTTTCCACAATGCGAAATGGAAGATATCTTTTCGGGTTTCTAAACTGAAAATATTCCATAACCAGTAAAAGTTTCGTCTAGAATGTAATCTCGATACGCTTTTACAAAAGTGTAACTTATACAATTATTATTATTATTTATTCTGTTTTTTAAACAGCTGCAACAGCCAAGGGTTTTGTTTTAAGGAATTTATAAAATTATTTCGCTCAAACAAGAAATCCAATGCGTGGGGGGTATCGACTAACCAAAATGAGTGTCCACTACAAGATAGCATTCTTCTTGAAGTAACCATGTTTAAAACAAGTAAATGTGCTTTAGTTGGAAGCAGCCGAATAGTGATACCTTGTATCGAGCACCTTGAGTGCTTCATCTCCTCCTAGGAAAAAATTATTCCTAAATAGCTTCTGAGTTTAGTTTGCGATTGTTATAAAATTTTATGTACATAAAGCTGAAGTTCAGCTGTTCATATATGCCACAAAATAATGCAGCCCCAAAAATTCGCTTTAATTTGATTGAATATGCTCTATTTAAATCTTAAAATCTAGTTAACTTTACAAGAAGAAAACGATAGCCCTATACCATATCTCTTATGGGCTCTGAGATGTGAAAACAGAGAGACAAAATTGAAAAGAAATATAAATCAATCAAGGCTTTCCTCTGGTGCTAGTTTGAACGCAATATTTGTCACAAAGCCAATATTCAATTTCTTTAAAATCACAAGCGAAAGATGACAGACTTTTATAGTCAACAAACAGAATTCCCTAGGGCTGACAAAGCATCCTTTAAGAGTCTTTCTGGCCGACATCGATACTCTAGCCTGACATCGAAACCCGGCGATAGCGTATGAGAGCTTCGTTGAAATTGTAGTCAAGACTTTGCTTTCATGTTTGTAATTTGTACCTTGTTTAATTAAATGAGCTAAACGAAACTCTAGTCGTTAGGGTGTCCCTTTTTGTTTTTTGTTTTGTTTGTTTGTTTGGGATATGAGGTTAAGGGTTGTTCTAAAGTTTTGCCTGGCATATTAGCAAAGTTTGGTGTTTAATTTAATTTGCATTTGCGACTACTCAAAGAGTGGCAGCCACGATGTCTGTCTTGGAATTTTTATTTGGAAAAACTTTTACAAAACGCTGGCAGCACTAACGAGAAATACACAGAGAGTGGCAGAGAGAGGGAGACAGCGAGAGTATTTGCAGAGTTGCTCACTTGACTCGAGGCTTTAAGTCAAGTTGATGTTGCCTTTGCTGCCAAAGTAGCTATGCTTAATACGCTGGGACCATTTCAGGGCCGTCTGGTTTATGGCCACTTTGCTCACACGATTCACAAAAAAAAAAAAACAAACAAATAGAAAAAAAATATACAAATATGTACTTATATAAGAAGCTGAAAGGAAGGACTGAAATTACAGTTTCATTGTTATATGCCCAAACCATAATTTATTGCGACTGTCAATGGCTGCTGGGAAGTCGTAAAAGGCAAACAATTGCGACTAGGAAGCACCCACTGACTGTCGTTCGTCCGCCCATCCGCCGGGCACTTGTATAATTGACGTGCGCCTACAAGTATGCTATGCTCTCTGCTGCTTCTTTTTTAGCTGTTTTTTGTATGCCCTTTGAAAATGGAAAGGAGAGGGCATATTGCTGTGGCGAACATGAATGTAGCCGACATAGCAAGATATCTAAAGCCTCATATAACTTAAAACTTGGAATGTAGGTTCGTCTAGTTCTCGTAGAAATTAACACTATTTTCCAAGAATCGATAAATATTGATTTCCATCATTGGTTTTTTGAACATATTCCGAATATCGAACAAGCATCAAATCTGCTTAATAGGTATTAATTTTTATCTTAAGTCTTATCTTAGCTAAGGTCTTGATTCACATTCGACTGACGTCTTTGAGAATTCAAAATTTCATAAAGATCACACAAAGAATACAAATTGGTTTTGAAGAATACATTTTCCATAATGTGGTGCTAAAGAAAAGAGAGCTGGTAACAGGGTATTTTATAGTTGCGAAAGCCTACTTTTTTCTTTGCCTGTCAATTATAAGGCTGGCATCTTTTACTACTGCTGCTGTTCGTCTACTCTTAGACGCAGCCCTTGACACAGTCAGCAGGCAAATGTGGCAAATATGTTGCCCAAAAGGCTACAAGCTGCTGTTATCCCTTCTTGCTGTTGTTGAGTGTTGCATGCTTTCAGGCGCCGTTGCAAGGCCAAACACCGTCGACAAACAGCCACAGTTGAAGGTTGCGTGCGTGAAAAGCACCCTTCCCCCTCCAAGGCCCCTTGCCATAGCTCATGTTCGACACTTTTATTAATGTGTGCTTGTAACGCCTAACGCCGGAGCTGTCGGAATTCCATTCATAACATTTTATCAACCGCACACAAAGCAGGCACACTGTGGGCGGATGGGAGAGAAGAGTGTGCTCTATGTGTGCGTGCTTCCTGTGTCGTAGATAAGTCAGCCTACTTTAACGCCTGTTGACAGTTTTAATAAATGAAATGCGGCGACCATTTACCAACACTGGTTAGCACCGCATGAAGCAAACCGCAAAGGCTTGTGGTCGTTGCGGCAAGTAGCCTGTGGCATGTGTGGGCCATGCAACTGGACTACAAATGACTTTGTTTGCTTATGACAACGGCCTCTTTTAGAACTAGTTAATTTGAACTAGTTCCAGCTATGAATGCACTGGCTTTAAAATAGATTGAAGGTTATCTATCTGAACATATATAATTTTTTATTTAAGCTGTTTGAGTTTTTCGTAATATATAAACAAAGTTTAGAAATAACGTGTACTTTTTAACTGATTTGAACTTTTAGTTTCTTATATTTATACCATGAGCTTTAAGCCAAACCAATTGTCCCATAGTCAGCCCACCCTTAACCCAAACCGAGCATTTATATTAAAATATAATACAAATTTTTACAAAATATTTTGGTTTCATACACAAAACTTTAAAGTAGGACCCAGACTTTAAGCAAGGTTTTAACTTCGTTTTTAGACATTGCCAGTACACAATTATTTTTGTTGTTTAGTTTTCAGTCATGCTTCTAACACGAATATGGAAAACTCTTCATGGTTTTTCATTTACTGGTAATCCAAATCCTGATAATAAATATTTATACAGAGTTTTCGTTTTGAGAAAAACACCAAGAGCTCGGAACACAAATTGTTTATGACCCAGCGAAATGCTGGCATAAACAGCAACAACAAAGACGATGCATTGACCGATGACTTTTACTTGGGCGTTAATTAGAGCACATTAAAGAAAATAACAATAACAACAAGCAGAAGAGCGACTGCTGTTGCAGATATTACGCATACGCCACGTGCGCTGGCGCTTAATTTTTATTTGGCGTTAATTGCACAAATCATTTATACAAGTCGTTCAGTGCTGTCGCTGCTGTAGTTATATAATTTCCATAGATATATATATATATATAAATATATATATACATATATATAAGGTGCCACACAGCTGGTCAACCAAGTGTAAAGCAAGGCGTCAGACTTGAAGCGCAACTTGAATGTAGCTGCCAAACAATTGGAAAATCAGCGTGCAAACAGGCGTGCAATTGAGAAAAAGGCAGACTGACAGAGAGACAGACAGACGGACAGACTAAGAGAATTGACACACAATGGAGCCAACCGTTGGAAGCTTAGTAGATGATGAGCAAATAGCCCGGCGAAGTGCGACGACGAGAATTGCAACTCTTCACGCACAAAGGGGGCGACAAAGTGAATTGGCAACATTTTCAATTAAAATGACAAAAGACGCGCACAAAAGTGGCAGAAACGAAAAGGGCGACAAGCAGTGGGGGGCGTGGCTAACTGGCAGCGACTTGAGTGCCTGCAAGCCATTGAGCCAAAAGGATTGTTTGCAATTGGCCAATGTCAACAATCAAATTTTCATGTCTAAGCCGCTTACGCCAACGTTTTTTATATGGCCATATATCAAAACTAATTGGGCGTGTCCTGTCCTCACCCCTGCCCCTGCACCTGCCCCTGCTAATATAATAAATAATACAATTCATTTGAATATCCCTTGGACAACATGCGGTAAATACGCTTTTTGTGAAATGCTTAATAAATTATGAGAAATTCATAAAAAAAAAGAAGTATAAATATAAAATACAGGCGCGGCAAATTAGCCAACACATAAATTTCTCTCTGGCATGCCATATCTATCGATTCGTTTAAATTTACGATCTTATCGGGGCAGGTGAAATATTTTGTCATGGTATACTACTATTGGAATAATTTATAGACATTTTGATGGGTTTTTGAATAAACTAAAAGCTAATATGAAAGTGATATAAAGCAAATTTGTCTCACGGGCTAAGCCTTACAGAACTAAGGCACATGGATTTGATAGAAAAAGAGTGGGAGAAGGAAAGCTTGGAGGGATTTTATGAAGAGATTACCATTAGGTAATTACAGAAAAGTAAGCCTAGAACTCTATAAATACTTCCCCTCAGGTAAAAATCGTAATCCTTTTTTCTCTTGTTTAATATATTATTTCCTTTCTGGTTCATTTCCTTTTGCTTAGGAACTTTACTCTAAATATATTTCGTAAGCAATTTTCTAAGATATACCAACTTTATTATACTTTTATTATAAAATGAAATAATTTCACATCTTTGCCAAATGTTACTTATTATTATTACTTTTGTTTTTTATTATAACTATTATTATTATTTTTATTAATATTATCATTATTATATTATACAAATTAACATTTTAAATATTCTGTTAGTTAAGTTCATTATATTATAATGCTTTTACAATTTTTTTGCAGTTAACATATTCTGCTCTGAATATTCCTAGTTGGTCTATTAAAAAGTTGTTCAACTTTCCTTTAAAGTATTTTTTCCATTTTCTTTCTACTCCTAACAAAATTTTCACTTCATTTCGCTGCGCTGATAAAAATGGCTTTCATATTCTCAATTGCCGCATAAAATGTAATTTGCTAAAGCACGCGAAAAGCCAAATTCGCGTCTCTCTTTTTTGTTGCTCCGCCATAAAATTTAATAATGGCAATTCAAGGCAGACCTTGTTTTAGAGATTAGATCTATGCGCTGGTGATTCAATTGCACAGTTGCACAATAAATTAACTAATTGTGGCCTGTGGTGTTGCACGCTTTAAGAGCCATGCAATTTCCGCTGAAAAGTGTGCTATGATTTAAGCGCACCCAGAAGTAGGGTCGGAGGGTGCAGAAAAACAGCTGTCTGGGCCATAAAACTCAACTACGCCCTGGCAAGCAATTACCGTTTAGATATGCCCGGTCTATATAAGGGTATAAGTGGCAGACCACAGCAATAACAGCAAACAAGAAGCAGCAGAGGAAAGAAAAACTAGCCGAGCTGTAACTGAGACGTCCAGTCGAAGGGTGCGCAAAGGTCGCGGGGGGTGAGCAACAGCCCTAAGAAATATGCGTGACTGTCTGCCTTTACGTGTGTGTGTGTGTATGTGTGTGTGTGTGTGTGTGTGTGACAGAGTGAAAGTGAGCGTCAGAAGTGACACATAAAGCTCATAAATTGTCGCACACTCAATATGCATATAGGGAGGACAGAAGCAGTGACAGCAGCAGAGGCAGGGGCGGGGGCAGGGGCAGGTGTGGGCTGTAAGTCGGTAAAATCAATAACGATTGCCACGTCGCTGGAAAATGACCCACATGCCCCCGCCCTTCACCAGCCAAAGAGGCTACCAAACGATGACAAACAACTGCCAGCTAAAAAACATATATTTCCATATGCAACAAATAAACAACAACAATACACTCAAAGAAAATTCAACAGAAAATGTGCACAATTAAAAAAGTCTACAAGTCTTATTTGAATAGAATGAAGGAAATTAAATATACAAGCTAAACATTGAGTTAATAGAAGAAAAGCAAAGTAAATATAATTGCATTAAGCTCAAAATACTTATTACAATAACTTGCATAATAAGTACTGTTTATAATTTTTTATAAAGGAATTGCAGACTTAAAGAAAGTTTTTGTAATAAGTTATTGTCCAGAGCTCAGCTTAAGAAACAAGCACCTTTTGTCGAATTGTGATTTGAGCATAATACTTTCTTTTCTCTAAGTGTATCACATATATACACACACTTCAATTGTATATGCTTTATGCCCTTGCCTGAACTCTTAAGCTGCAATTCATTTGAAATGCACTGAATAACCCAACTGCTGAAAATGCCCATTGCCATTCCCAGTGGGAAATGAAGCGGGCTCAGTAAAAAAATGGCGCATAAATTTCCAAAAGCTGTCGAAAAAAGTCAGGAGCAGACGTCATGAGCAGGAGCGTAGTCAAAGGCAAATGGGGTGGGCAATGCTATTAATAGCCGTTCAGAAAGCCAAAAAAAAAGGATGCCAGCGAGCTACATTGAAAGACATTTAAAAGGAATTTTGATTCAAGAAGTGCGTCAGCCAAACGGAAAGAACTAAATTATGAATAAGCACTTCTTTATGGTAAGCCGTCAGAAGCTGAAGTTCGTTATTTTATTGCGCATTCAGCTTGAACTAATAATTCCATATTTAAATAATTTCAACATAACTTAAAAGGCATACATATAGCTTAACAGTGAGAATCAAAGGAGGAATATTTTATACATTTATATTATTATCATGTTTTTTATTATCATGTTTCCATCTTAAGATTAAGCCACTTTTTGTATAGTTTTTTAAGCCCTTGCGTACTTTCTTTTAGTTAATATTAATTTATTTAATGAAATTATTGAAGGAAAGTGAACTAATAATTACTTTTTGACACTTAAAAATAATTTTTGAATGCAATCAAAAGCCCCCGGATCGATACAAATTCATTCGAAAATTTGACTTCATGTAACTTATTTTTATGTCAGAGTTTCATAAACCAATTTATGCAGTTAATTAATAGTTTAAGTCCTTGAATTTTAAACAGGGCCTCTCAGCAATTAAATAACTAAATATGCTTGATATGCCCAAATATTTGGTTTTAAGCCTCAGCTCTATCCCTTCTATAGTTTTTGCCGTCCGCCCATGAGGTCTGCGCCAATGCCTGAATTATACGCTTAAAGTATTTTAGAGTGTGCTGCGCCTGCCCTTGCCCCGCTGGTGCGTTGTCCCCCTCAGCTTTTTTTGTATTCAACGAACGCATTTGAAATATATTTTGTGGAAAAACAAATTCCATGCATGTCCGGCTCGAACTGGGTTTTCCGTTTGTGGCCTTTACATATTGCAGGCGGCCTCTTGGGCCAGGACGCAGGACCAATGGCAAACTAATTTCATGCACAAAATGTAATTTGCATGGGGAGTACCGCAACAACAACAGCAACAACAACAACAAAAGCAGCAAAAGGCCATAAACATACGGTGCGCAGTACACTTTAGTGTTTTGGCCATTTTTGTTTGGCTGCTTTTGGCTATTTCGTGTCGAGCTATTTAAAATTGGTGTTGTATAATTTTTAATTTAGCCGCTAATTTATGCGCCGCCTCGCAGCACGTGTTCAGTTTATATCAGCAGGCGTTCGGGTGGGGCAGTACTTACAGCAGGCACTGTTCAGTCAGACGTGGCCAACATATTTGTGTAAGTGCCGCTTTTTAATTGACAGCCGGCGCTGGGCCTCTCAGCCATTCAGGCAGTTGGGCTGGGGTCAGCTCTTTTAGAGCTAGACAATTAGGCGTGTATTCGAGGGTCCTTTGTAAATAGCTGACCCTAATTCATGAAGGCATTAAGAGCGTAACTAAAGTGAAACAAGTGCTCGGAATCAGCTAAAAGGCAGCTTGAAAGTGCCTGAGTGGGTGCATAAAACATTAATGCCAACTAGTTAGCTAATTGCGCTGCTTGATTGAGATATGGCTAGAAAGTAGTTGGCTTGTGGCTGAATTCGAGGCCATAAACGCATCTTTCGAGAAATGCAGACTCGTATGCACTATATTATATTCGAATCTCAACTAGACTTGCAGACATAAAGAAAATTACAAAAGTGTTTCTATTAGAACTGAAAATCTTTCAAAAATGACTTTTAGTTCTGTTCACGGTTGGAATCAATGTCTTGCATTCCATAAGAGTATTAAATATATTATAAATACGTTCATGCATATTTTGGTAAGCCTCACTCACCTTTCATTCTCACTCTCTCTCGCCCTGGCAGCATTCGCAGCAGTCGCGGCTCGCTTGATAGCATTGGGACCGCTGCCAACGGCAGCTCGGCGGCAAGCCAGGCCAGCTCCAGCGGCGGCTCCACCAGCCACAACAGTAACAATATCAACAACAACAACAACAATAACAACAACAATAACAGCAAAATGGATGGCAGTCCACATCATCGTCCGGGCTCTCGAAATGGACGCGATAACTGGACCAAAATGCCAGAACCGCTCAACGGGCACAAGGGGGACAAATCGGAGAAGTCTTCGCCATCGCGTCGCAGCATGGGCGGCGGCAGCGGCAGCTCATCCAAGCAGGGCTCGCCTTCGTCCTCGTCGCGCACGAAGGGCGTGCCGCCCAGTTTTGGTTATGTGAAACGCGCCAATGGCAGCATCACCTCCACGGCGGAGCAACAGAACATCGCCATGCTGATGGCAGTAGGCGGTGGCCAGTCCATGGTCAATGGCTTGCCCTGCGGACGCACCGCTCACGTGTCCGCAGTGCCGCGCACCGCCAGCGGCCGCAAGGTCACCGGCGGCACACAAACCCTACCCAATGATATGAACAGTAAGTTGTGATAAGTTATCATAATATATTTTATAAATTATTTTTATCTTCGCTCCCTCTAGAGCTGCCGCCGAATACGCAACATCGCAGCTTCTCGCTGACGGGCCCCACTGCGACGCAGCTGAGCCAGTCCATACGCGAGCGTTTGGCCACGGGCTCGCACAGTTTGCCCAAACCTGGCAGCGATATGCACGTATTCCAGCACAGGTAAGATATATAGCTAAAGGGTTAAATTACCTTTATATATCTAACCAGCTAGTATTACCCAGCTTGTTCCGCTCTGTCAGTCAATAAATCATTTAGTCTATTTATCAGTGAAACATTTAGTTCCTTAATTAGTCAATCAGTCGTTAAAACAAACAGTCAGTTAGTCAATCATTTAATCAGTTGATCAGTCAATTAGTTAGTCTATCAACCCACCAATCGCTCAGTCGGGCGGTCAGTCAATCAGTGGGTTGAACAGTCAAATAGCCTGGGCATTCATTTAATCCGTCAGTCATTCAGTTAATCACCCAGTCATTCAATCAGTCAATCGATAAGTCAATCAGTCAGCCGTTCAGTCAAACATTCAAACCCTAAGTCTATCAGTTAGTCAATCATCTAGTTAGTTTACTAGTCAGTCTATCAGAAGTCAATCAATAAAAATATTTATTATAAATTTAACTATGATTTTTTTTCTTCAACAGAATCTCTACGCGTGGAGGCGCCACTCGCCACGATGGGTCGCTCTCTGATACGCAAACCTATGCAGAGGTCAAGCCCGAGTACAGCTCTTATGCCATGTGGCTGAAGCATAGTAATACGGCGGGCAGTCGCCTCTCCGATGGCGATGCCATAGATCAACTGCAGATTGGTTCGCCCGCGATGACGCGTCATGGCCACAAAATGCTGCACAATCGGGCATCGGGAACAGTGGGGCAAATGCCCGTTCAGGGCAATGAATCGCCCTATGTTCAGAGTCCGCGCATGAATCGCAGCAATAGCATCAGGTGAGTGACGTCTGAATAATGTGAATGTGTTAGAAGCATGCCCTCTCTCTCTCCCTTTATGTATCTCTTTTACTCTCTATCTTTCTTCCAACTTGCAATTTCTTGTACACTTTTTTCGTTTTACCTCTAAAAGCTATCTGAAAGAACGGACATATCCAAGGTGACTTTACCTCACAAATTGCTCACTCTTTGATATATACACATGAGCGTGTCTGCGGGTGCGTGTGTGTGTGTGTGCCACGCCCATTACTAACATCGCACTCGCAAGCAATCAGCTTCAGTTGCCACTTGTCGCGCTTGTCTCGCACTTTAAAAGCGTTTGCCGCTTGCAATTTACATTTACAAGTTGCACACTTTGCAGCGTCGCCAAAAATGCAGATTCAACACGAGTGTGTAGCAGGGTGTGTGTGTATGTGCATGTGTGTGCGTGTGGATGTATCTTATGGCACACGTCTGACTTTAGACGCTGTGTTCATTATGTGCTCGTATGCCCTAAAGACAGACGGGTATGTTGCCTTTGCTTGATAAACACTCAACAAAAATTTGTTAGGTTTATTTTAGAAAATTGACAAATAATGAAAATGGTTTTTCATTATCGCGTATATTTTTATTTTAAAAGAATTTATGATAATTATTAAAAAGAGTGAAGAAGTTTGTAGTGGTACAGAATATTAAGTACATAGGGATCCCCCCACGGGAGTAATATATAGCCTGTCCGACAAGCTAAGAAGGCATTCTTCGTTTCGTTTAGAAAATCAACAATATTTACATGCGCATACGAATTTCCAAAAATGCCGGAATCTCAACTAATTTATATCATGTAACGTCCTATCTAAGAGGAATGCAAAAGCAGATAAGCTTTTAAACATTTTTTCATTAACATCTGACTAAGAAATTATGTTTACCAAATTGCAAACTATTTGATTTTATATAAATCCTTAAAACATCCTTTTACTTATCTAACATAAATAAAAAAAGATTAAAAAATTGTTAAACAAGCAGATATGCTATTAGAAATTCGCAAGCTTTTTATCTCTATCATAAAAATTGATTTAAAAATTATATTTATAAGATTTTCTGCATAGACCCTACATATTTCTATACTTTAGCCCAACTTATGCAGCTTATCTGACTTTGTAGTGCAGATAAATAAAGCCAGTTTTTTTTTCAAATTCCTTTTGCCTGTCAGCTAATGCACACACTTACGCACACTAATGCGTGCGAGTGTGTGTAATGAGCTGTTTTTACAGCTGCGCGCCTGAAAGTATGCAAGCAATTTGCAATAGTTTAGACTTTATGGGGTCGGAGCTTGACATATGTTTGCTGTTGCCATGTCTCGTGCATATTTTAAAGCTACAGTAAAACCCCTCGAAAAGCGAAAACCCGTGAGCAGACGGCACGCCCAAATAGTTAAAGGGAAACTTTTTATAAAGGTGGAGTTGATGGAGGACGAGCAATGGCAAACAGACAATGTGAAAGTTGTGTAAAACAGCAAAGTGGGCAAAAAAAAAAGTGAAAAAGGAAAAATGAACACGAAATGGAAAACGAAAAAGTGGTGATATGGACAGTTGGGCTGTTGCTGAGAGGGGTCTGGGGGGAGGATCTCGACGTATAAGTGTAAATAGCAGCGCCGAGCAGTTGCCGCCTGTGGCTGGGTAAAGGGAATAGCGAGGTGCTGGCCAGATTATTATTTGACATGTCAATAGGTTTGTGAACCTTTGACTTGGCCATGCAACAGCCACAGCTGAAATGGAGTTGCGCCTCGGGGCTGCCATTTTGGCGTTGTTGTTATTTTAACTTTATTCTGGCCACGTCAGCAATTCACAGTTAGCAGTTGCCGGTTGCCGGTCGCCAGTTGGAAGTGGGCTATGCCCCTGCAGCCGGGTGTTGACTCTCAAGTGCTTCATTAAAAATTTTTAACAGCAAATGGTAAAAAAATAGGCAGAGAGAACTACACAGATGTGTGACAGGTAAAAAGATTTTTGGAGACTTTTTTACACAAACATAATAAATAATAAATAAAATCTTTAAATCGCTTTAAACTGAAAGTATCACATAAAGAATTAAATACAATATATAAACCAGTTTTCGGCAAATTGGTTGGGTTTAGTTAAGAACTAAGTTAATATGTACACATGTGTATATGCGTACTTGTGAATTATCCTTTGCTCTCACGAGTTATTCTTGCTGCTTATCTATCTAAATAGATAAATAGGCTTCCTCTATTTTCTGAGCTCCGTATTTTGCTGCGCTTATGCACACGTGGATAAATAGATAACTTACAAGCGAACACACAACCAAACAAGTGTATGCAGGGGGATCGCCAAATATGTGCAGATGTGTATATTACATTAAATAACACTCTCTGTAAGTTTGAACCCAGTAGTCAATCGCACATTAATACATGGTGGGTATTCTGCAGAGAGGCTAGTTGTTAATTTTTTGTTGTTGTTTTATTCACCGAATCCGAATCCGAACGCCTACTAACAGTCCTGCCTATACAAGTCAAGCAGTATTTGAAATTTAATATATTTGATACATTTTTAAATGGCTATAAATCGGGTATATACGGACCGATCTTGTTAGATTGTACCACCTTTCAGTCAACATATTCCAATACTTATATTCCATAATATTTTGTAAAAACTCGCAAACTGCGAAGGCTCCGAAAATAATTTCATAATTTACACAAAAAAAAAAAAACAACAGGTATGCACATTGAAAAAAGAGTGAAATGAATCTGAATCATATTTTTGGAAGAATTAAAAGTTAGTTCTCATAATATGCATAAGTCATTTTATTCAATTTAAAAAGAGTTCTTGCATAAGAATCAAATTCTTCACCAAATAAAAGCTTGTTTAGAATATGCTTAAATAAGGCACAATGAGACACATGCTTTAACTCAAGGCCCCCCTAGAGTCTAGGTTCTTTTGCCAGTACATGACGTAACACCACGCCCATTCACCTTGCCCTCTGCCTCTTCCCACAGATGGCTTTGTTGGCCCGCCAACTAATATGCCAGCAGTTACGGACCGAACTCTTGCTTTCTGTGCATCAATTATGCAGTAGGAAATGGCAAGTGGAAACAACTACAACAGCAGTGGGGCAAACACCAGCAGAAACCAGTTTGGTGGCTTGTTATCAAATTTGACACCAGAGCAGAGCAGAACAGAACAGGGTGGAGCGGGGCGGGGCGTTGGCAAAAGCCCACGAGAGTAAAGTAAACGCCCTGAAGCGTACCAAAAACCCTAACAAACACACAAAGATACAAAGGCACACACTTACCACAAATGCAAACAGGACAAAGTTGTGCAGACGAAACACCAGAGAGGGGCGGGGCAGCAAAGTGAACAGACGAGCGCACACATGACGTATACGTAATATTAGATTTGCATGCGAAATGCCATTAATGTCAGTTATCAGCAGCTGGAGCAGGAGCAGGAGCAGAACGAGATGGCAACTTGGACAGCACAGATTTGTCCAGAGGCGTTCCCTTCTACCCTTAACCCTCACATCTACCCCTTTTTTGTAGCCCTGTGTCTTTTCTGTGGTCATTTGCCGAGCTTTATAAGCACACTGAGAGAAAAGCGAAAAGATCGCAGTACATTTAGTTCTTGAAAATTTTAAAATTAAAGTTGTTAGTTGATTCTCAATGTTTTAAAATCAGAAGAAAAGAACAGTCTTTGATTAAGTACAAATACTTTTAACGAGAATTTGTGTACGTGAAATAAACAAAAAAGTTTAGATTTCATTTAATTATAACTTTTACTGAATTGCGCACCGCACAACTCTTGTAAGTGGCCAATACGGGCATAAATAAGTTATTAAAATATATTTAAGGTGCTTAGGCTCAGAAATTCTCTGAGTGTATCGTTTTATATGACAATTTGTCGAGGGATTTGGCATGAGAGCTGTATAGGCATGGCTCACTCATGTCGTTATCAGTTACACACACACACTGACACGCACACTCATGCACTATACACGCACACGCACACATACATGTCAAATAGTCGCTAACGAAAATTAAACGGAAATTTGCGCAGAGCCTGAAGTATGCAACGTTCGCGTGCAGATTGGCCTAATAAACTGCACAACCACAACGGAAATTTGCAAGCGTCTGGCAAATACACAACACATCATATCACACCACAGCACACACACATTCTCGTATATACCACTGAAACACCAACAGCCTTGTGGCCAACTGTGTTGCCCAAATGTTCTGCCAATTGGGGCAGCTTGCGGTCAGCTTCAGCAGTGCAATAATCTGCATAAATGCATCCACAATGAATTAATTAATTGTGTATACTAAGTAAAACGCGTTAATACGGTGGCTTTTGCTTAAATTATGTTGCTCTTAAACATGCAAGCAATTCATTTAAAATTTATTAAATGCTTTTAATAGCTCATTCATTTGTCATTGTGTGCTAAAAGCTTACTTCCTTTTATGAATGTCAGGCGAAATAGTAATTTATGCCATATAGAAGCCGTTGAAACATTAAAAGGTTTGTTTTCCTTTGAATTGCTTTTCCACTGAAATTTGACTGAAATAAAACTTAATAGATGCGCTAGATAAATTGTATATTACAGAGTTACGATAAAATATTTCTAACGACTCAAAATGGTTCTTGTACATTTAACTAAAAATTTAATACTACTTACCTTTAACAATTCACATATGAGTAAGGTTCCTGTTCTCGTGTTCTAAACAACAAATATTATACAATCATTTTCCACCAATATTTCAAAGTTGCGGGTGAAATTGTCTAAATCATCATCAGTCAGTCATCAGTTTATCAATCAGTCAAACAAATAGACAGTCAGACAATCATTTAATCAATACTTTAGTGCCAATCGAGCAGAATAAACAGCTTTATAGAGATAGATTGAGAAATCTATTTTTCTTAGCACAGATTTCTCTATATTTTGAAGCTATACACATATTGAACATATTTAAAACATTTTTGATTTATTTTTATTAATTTTTATTAAATTATTTTATTAAATAGTCGTTACACAGCACTCGTTATTTCTACTTGCTTATTTTACGTTATCTTCGATCACAGCAAAAATCACTGTGAAATCACGGTTATTTTCTCCGCACAACACAATTCGCTTGTCAACTCATAAATGCGTTCGCACTCGCCGCATAGCCACACACAATTTAGTCATATTAACACACACACATCAAACCACATCCACACCAACAAACACACCCGCCTACACACACATTCCAAAAACAACAACAAAATCTAATCACATTTTTCGTTTTGCCCATGCAATTACTCACAGATCCACCAAATCGGAGAAAATGTATCCCTCGATGCTGAGCCGCGGCGGAGATGTGGAAATCGAGCCCTACTACTGCCTGCCCGTGGGCACCAACGGGGTGCTCAGCGCCCAAATGGCCGCCGCAGTGGCCCAGGCCCAGGCACAGGCGCAGGCTCAGGCCCAGGCACAGGCGGGCAATGTGGCCAGCAATGCGGCTGCCGTGGCCTGGAGCCAGCCCACTTCCCCCACGCCCCTCAGTCGCGGCCCCTTTGCGTCAGCTGCGACTGCGCTGTCGCCCACACACGGCACGGCGGCAGCGGCGCTGGCAGCAGCTGCAGCGGGAGCCGGACACGGCGGCGGCAGCAACGCATCGCATCGTCTGACATATCCCAAAAAGAATGATGAAGGTGAGTTTGAATTTTAGTTCATGTACAGTAAAGGCTCGCCAGAGCGAACTCAATTTATTATTGTACAGAACTGACAAAAAATATAAAAACCTATACAAAATTTGGTTTGTTCTAGAATTTATTTTGTTTTATTTATAAAATATATAGATTAAACAGAATAAATTTCTAAATAAAAGAAGAACTGGCCATAGAAAACCAGAAACACCTATAAAAAAATATGATAAATTTGGCCTTGAGTTAATTTTTTAAATTTTTAAAAACTAAGTCAAAAAATGTACAAAAAAAAACAAACAAAGAAACCTATAAGAAAATCTCTATTTAATTTTATTTAGAATATATTTTGTTCCTTTTTTGGAAACATATTCGAAAAAATGTCAAAGAAAACGATTAACGATTTAAACGATATATTTTAAATTCCGAAATTGTCGATTTTATCAAGATAAGTTTAATTTCTTTCTACGTCCAAAGCAGCTGTCCGTTAGTGTAGCTTTCACTGTACATATATCTATAGATATAGATAGGATAAATACTAAATTCTCCACTTTTCTACCCCTTGCAGTTCATGGCAGCGCCGCCTCGCTGCTGTCGGGCGGCAGCTCGTTGTACGGCTCGGCGGAGGAGCGACAGGCGCACGAGATACGCCGCTTGAAGCGCGAACTGCAGGATGCACGGGAACAGGTGCTCAGCCTGAGCAGCCAGCTGTCAACCAATGTGAGTATATAACAAATGCCAAGTTTAACTATGAAATGCGAATACAGTTGAGTGCATTTCAACTGTCGCTCAAAGCTAATCCAATGTTCAGTTTAGCGAAAGATGGATGAATATATAAAACGTTTTTCTTTTACGGCTTAGAAAGTTGGCTTAGAGATATCTTTTAATATGTTATGGGCAGCACTCTGGCAGTCCAGCAAAAGATTACATATTGCAGCCCAGATGAGCGCTCTGAAGTATTGAAATTTCATATATTTGATTACCAATTTGAAATAGACTTTAATTTAGTTGAAGATTGGAATTTCATGATGGTTCCACAAACTTTTTATTTGAAATTTAAGTTATCCTTTTACTTCTAAATATATTTTCTTCTGCATAAATCGCATAATTCCCTTAAATCCACGCAGCCTTCTTATGGTCTCCTTGCTCAACTATAAATAATTTAACAGCACATATTTTACAACACGTTTACAACACTTTCACAACACTGTCGCAAACTTGGGCAATTGCCATGGGGCACATTCATCTGCTGCGGCGGCTACTGGTGCTGCTGCTGCTCTCGTAAAAAGGCTGCAACATTTGGTGGCAGCTGCTGTTGCAACATTTTGCGCATTTCCATTGCCTACTTTGGGGCATGCCTCAAGAATGCGATTGCCGACGTTGAAAAGGGCTGTAACAATGTTGCGGCTGCTGCGCCTCAGAATTTATGTGCTTTAAATTGCTGCAGCACGGCTCACGTGCAGCTCACGCTCCGCTCTTGCCTCACCTGCCCTTACCCCATCCCCCACCATTCCGCTCAACGCCTTATCGACTGCTGCAACTGTTGTCGCACTTCAGAATTCATTCGCTTCGCTTATCGGCGCCGCAGTCGAGTCGCATTTTTGTCAGCGCAACTTTTGCGCCAAGTTGCCTCGCGTCATATTCCCCGAGACGATGTCTCCACTCTCTCTCTCTCTCTCTCCTTGCGCCTTTCTCCCACTGTCGCACTGTGTGTGCCTCAAGTTGTCAACAAAAGTCACGCAAAAGTCTGATAAACTTTCAAAGCAGTCAGACAAATGTACTGTAAGCATTGGTTGGGTGAGGGGGGAGTGGTTGGCGGGGCTTGGCGGGGCTTTGCAGAGTTTTGCCTACTTTCGGGCGAGCGGAAAATTCTCTTCATATGAGCACAAGTTGATTTTATTGTAGTTTTTCTTGGATGCGCTCATATCTCAAATAACTCGTCAACAATTTTCAGGCTCAAATGATATAAACTTTAAATTGCATTTCATCAGACAGTTGGCAGGGGAAAGTGGGAAGGGGGTACCACCAATTTTCTTTTATTTAACGTCTTGTTGCATCGTAAAGTATTTTATGGCCAAAAACACCCCTCCTTCCCGTTTCCCTCCGTCAACCCCGCCCCGGCCACCCCGCCCACACACAGCTATCAAATTTATCGAGGCCAGCCAAGCAGCCAGCCAGACACACTATTAGACATTTCTCCAGACAACATAAATCTGTCCCGACATGGCTATAAGGTGTGTAGTTTTGTGGGAGCAGCGGGTGGGTCTAGTCTCAAGGTCAAGGCGTACGTGTAAATTGCTTGGTGGATGCCATTTGATGGATTCTTGATGTGAAATTACTTTTTTTTTAGTGGGCTCAAAATTGGTTGAAAGTTGCTCAGGCAATTGCCAGACATGGTTAAAGGTTGCCAGACATGGTTAAAGGTTGCCAGACATGGTTGAAGACTGTCAGACATGGTTAAAGGTTGCCAGATGCGATTGAACTGAGACACATATTCGTATGTATTCTCAAAGTTTCAGTTTGCGGTTTAGCTCAAAGATGAACTGAAGCAATCGTTAGGATTACCGTAAATTACAGGGTATCTGTTCATAGCCTAAGCCATCGTTGAGATTCTTCTATAAATTGTAGGGTATCTCTTCTTAGGGTAGCCCAAAGATGGAATATTGCAATCAGTTAGATGGACAATCACAGATGGACTAAAGCAATTGTTTAGATTCTAAAAAGATTTTCCTACATTTCAAATGCATTTGCCTGAGCTTAACTTTTCATTCGATTAATTCGTGGCGCGTGCGAATGCAATCGATAGACTTAAGAGAATAACTCAAACTAGGAATTCGATCATAGAAAACATGACACGATGCCACGCCTCCATAGTGGGCGGGCAGCTGTTTATAGTTAACTGTGTGCATGTGAAGCAAGGAATGGCAGTAAAAAATGCGTTTTGCCGTTTGGCTGTGACTCGGACAAAGTCAAGAAAAAGAAAATAATTGCAATGAAGTTATGTCTGGATGCCATTTGCGCTTATTATGGCATTGCTAGAGGGGCGTGAGGGGGAGGGCAGCAGAGTGTGGCATCTGCTTGATATGTAGCTGGGAATTTATGTGGGTTGCCTCAAAGTGGGTCGACTGTGTTGCAGCTACACATGAGCATGAGAAACAGTTGACTGAGAGTCTCGTCAAGAGTGCGTAACGCTCCGAGGAAACCTTATTAAAGACTGAGGCCAAAGTGAGCTGAGATTTTAATAAAATATATACAGTGAAAGCTCTTTTAACGGACACTCCCATTAGGCGGGCAAGCCTCTTGGGTAGGAGATTCGTCCGCAAACATCTGCGAATCTGACCATGTCCTGCTTCTTGCCTTTACTTTTTACAACTTGTGAACTACGTTTCCCCTATGTTCATACTTTTAAGTGGTTCGGCTAAGGGGAGCAAAACATTTAAAAATGCTTTTTCAAAACCATTCTGCACTCTTCAAAAATATAAATAGAAACATTTTTAAATATTTCTTCAAATATTTATCGGACTAAATTTATTTTTTCCTTGTTTGTTTTTTTGTTGTTTTTAATTCTTTTATAACTTCTAAGCTACGTTTTTTTAAAGCTGTTTATTACTAGTTCGTTTAATAGTGGAAAAATATTTGGGAATTCGTGCTCAAAGCCTTAATGCAGTCGTTAAATATCTAAATACAACAATTATTTATATTATTATTTATAAATTTCAATAGCTAATGAGCTGCGTGTCCCCAATTTCTGTTTTTATTAGTCTTCCGTTTTACATCGAAAAAGAACTTCTATTCATATTCAAACACGTTTTGCATCTTGAAAAATATGAATACAAGAATTTGTTCTATTTTCTGCAACATTTCGCTGCTTGGACAAATTCCCAATTAATTCTTTTACAACTTGTTAGCTGCACTTTTCCATAAATATATTTTTATTGCCACAAGTCAGCAAAAGTTGAAGTCAAACATAAAATTGACATAAAATTCTGCTGCTGCTGTGGCAAGTTGAACAACAATAGCAACTACTTTTTTGTCTCTCAATTTAATTAAGCGCCCAAATGGTTTGTTGGGCGTGGCAGAAACTTTTTGCCAACTTGGTTAACTTGAGGCAATTGCAAGCGTCGTCTGTTGCCGCATTAAAAACTTCAAATGTTGCACAATTGCAACTTTTTTGCCATTTGAGCAAGATTGAGAAGAGTCAAGACCAAAAGCCGATTGTTTTTAATGCAATCAAAGTGCCACGCCCCATTTTGTTTGAATTAAAAAACTTTCGTAATTGCCCATTCGACGCTTTTCCCTATAATTGTGTGCCCCTCCCTCCCCTCCCTGGCCATAGGTTCGATTGTGTTGGCGCTTAATTAATTTCCGCTGTGAGTTATAACGTCATAAATGCCAATCCGTCTGCCACACAGCTACCCCAGCTCTCTCCTCTCTTGTCTACCCCCCCAACCCTCCCCTTAGTCGTCAGCAGTTTTGCGGCATATTATTTGCTATTGGCCGTTTTTATTGACAGACATCTACGCAATTTCACTTTGCGGTCGCACAAAAGCAGCAGCAGGGAAGCTAAGCTGAGTCCCTCAGCATACCCAAGTATACCCCACATCTCCAGCTCCATAGTGCCCCACCCCCCTCCCCTTGTTGCCCCTTTGTCTGGTTGGAATTGCGTTCGTTTTGTCAGTTTTTTTATGCTCTTCTCTGGCAGCAGATGCAGTTTATAAAGTTTTTCAAATGCATTAAAAATATATATATGTGTGTGAAGGAATCTCTCTTTGAAAGCGGTTGGGAAATGGAAAAAGCTGGAGAAGTAGAATAAGTCAAATACGAACTAAGCTAGTTTGGAATTCAGCAGATAGTTAAGTCGACTTTGAACA
Source organism: Drosophila littoralis (assembly GCA_018903485.1). NCBI lineage: Eukaryota > Metazoa > Arthropoda > Insecta > Diptera > Drosophilidae > Drosophila > Drosophila littoralis. Next base: position 4,815,052 of record JAEIGF010000059.1, on the reverse strand, counting down.
TATGTTTCATATATAAGTTTATGCATGCGTGTATAATATCTCAGATGAAGAGATATATAAATTATGCAGGACCTTAATGCTGCTCTGTTGAGTTAATTTTCACTTTAATGCCAAGTGAAGAGCATATCAGACTCACACTTTTTGGCCTTCACAGCTATTGGCTTAGTTCAAAGCAGACCTTAATCCATCTTGATTTTTATTAAATGTATATCGCGAGGCATATGGATATATATACTTGTGCAAGGGCATTTAATTATTATCATACTGAATTTAGCTCCTTTTCTTTCTTAAATAAATATATAGCCCATATCTAATATATGTCTGCTGTTGCATTTGACTTTTATCATTCTGGAAGATAGATTTTGCTTAGCTTGAAAATAGTTTTTCCTTTTCTAATATACATCTGCAGGAGCTCTTAAATGCCTAACATTCCTTACAAAACAACTTCACTTTAGTCTTAAATAATTCTTAAAATCTATTTAATTCTTTGATTTATCTTTTGCATTCACACACACACACAACCCAAACACACAAATAACTCCAAAAATATACTTCCAACTTCTGCATAATGTCCTCCCCTCCATTTCTAACAGGGCTCACGCCCTCGTCTCTTATCAGGCTAAGCTTTATGGCAGCTTATAGTGCACACATCCAAAAAAAAAGGCTGAAAATAGCTGCAAATCTATGGCATAAAGAAGCTTATGAAACTTCCAACCTACATCAACACAAAAACCTCAATTGCACAATCTTATCACTGGCCATAAATACTAAAGCACAGCTATAACTATAACAACAGCAACAACACACAACATACACACCACAAGCACAACCACAAGCCAAGGCACTTCACTAAATCCAACGAATCGTGTCTCGAGCCACGCAACGCGCCCATTTATCACGCACTCCAAATTGACCCAAGTGACCGATGGCCACAAACAAACGCGGGCAATGTGAGAGACGTGATAGAAGACCCCGCCCCCCGTACCCCTTCACACATTCGAAGAAAAAAACAACAACACAGCCTTGCGATAAGACAAAGAATTATAACTATGAGACGGTGGCTGTCCAAGTTCGAACCACGCGAAAGTTCGAACCGCGCAAATGTTTTGCAAACAGCAGACAGAGAGAGGGGTCTGTGAGCGTGGGGAGAGGGGTCGAGCGTTATGGTAGTTGATTTTAATTGATTTGGGATTAAAGACAATTCGCTTGTCAATATTTGCTGGCACTTAAAGACAAGAACGATAAAAGCAGTTCATACAAACAAAACGTTCTTCCATGGAAGAACTTGAAGAACTCGTGCTATGGGCTATGGGCTAGGGCCCAGGCTGAGGCTGAGGATGAGGCTGAGGCATGTGCCACATTCTGTTTGTTTGAGGCAAATTTCTAGCTCAACTATATAAATAATAATAATAGCATAATGGGTTTTAAATGGGCAGCTGCTGTAAATTGCGTAGGCTGTTGTCTGTAGGGATTACGTGTGTGGAATTGTGAACGATAAATCATAAATTAGTTTAACTATTGTCTATTGTCTAACTAATGAAAACAATTTTGTTGCTCTTTTTCTCTTTTTAGGTAAGTATTTTTATGATGACTCTTGAATTAGATGGAGGACTGGTATGTACGAAAGCTTTCAATTTGAAACTATTCAAGTTCACTCTGCCCGTTTTCACCTATTCGCGTGAATTGGGAGCATGGGTGGAGTGAATTTAAATAATTTCATTTGTTTTTTATTTCTTATTTATATAATAGGATATGCATAAATACATATATATTTTATCGAATTGTGTGAAGTATATTCCACGTATAAGAACTGTAAGAATATTAGTACTATTTTAATAGTATTTTAAAACTTCTTTAATATTATTTTAATACTACTTAATACTATAAATAAGCTGATTGTCTATATATCATAAAGGCATACGTAGTGCAGAAAAAGAAGTTAGGTTAATTGTTTAAAGTTTGAAACTTTTAGCATATATCCCAAACCAGCAAAAATACCATCTATAGTATGTCTTATTTTGAGAGCTGCTGAAATATTACTCCGATTCTCTTAAAGTTTAAAGGAGTTTTCCTAGAAACAGATTTTCAGTGCAAATTTAGTATACAATTTTCACTTTCAAGATTTTATTCTTACTACAATCTTGACTTAGTCTCACTTAAGAGAAAAGTTGCGATAGTTCTTTTATAGATAAATACATAGTCAGATCTCTTGATTGATTTATATATCAAATACTATCTTGGGAGTTCTTATTCCCAATCAGAATTTAGTCTTAAATTAAACTTGGCAACTTGGCATTAATGTTTTATAAGTAAATACTTATATGTACATGCACATAGTCAGAGCTCTGGATCCTGCTCAAGCCCTAATCCCCGAAAGCTTTGCCGCATCAGAGAATCAATTGATATGCTGCCAGTTGCTAATAACCCATATCGTTTATATGCCAATACGTCTGACTGAAACACTCAACTTATGCCAGTCAATGGCTTTGCTCCCCAACTTTTGGCTGCCAGCTCCACCACCCATCCTCCCCCTCCTCTCTCTCAAACTACGCTTTTCGCATGACTCGGCAAAAACAGTTCCATAAGTCAAAGCAAATCGTTCGTTCAATAAAAGCAAAAAAAAAAAAAATAAAAGTAAGAAAAATAAAAATTTTATTTTGGTTGCCTTGGCAAATGTCGAGGCCAAGTTGGTTAGCCGCCGACCCCCAGCCAAGGCCCCTGCGTTCGGGCCATTGGCCAACTGCGTCTCAATTTGGGATAATCAATCATTTTTTAGTTGCTCTCTCCCCTCGCCGAACTCTACACAACTCTGCCTCTGCTGACTCGTTAAACAAACCCCCAAAAGTTTTTACATCTTTATTATGTTGATGTTCGCAACCTTCTGTTGCCCCTGCCACAATCTATCACCCCCCCCCTCTTCTTTCACACACTCCCCCCTCCCCTCGCTCTGCTCTGGCTTCATTGCGAATTTCGGGACTGGGGCCATTGTCGCTGGCTTTGGCGCCGCAGCGTCTCACGCTAAAAATAAATGACGCCAGGACATAAAGCGACAGCCATGCTGCAGTGCCACTCCCCCCCTCGCTCCGCCCCCTGGTCCCTGCTCCCTGCTCCCGTCGTTCGCGCTGACTAGCCACTCGACTAACTACAAAACACAAATTTGCAATTTTTTTGTTACTTTGCCGCGCAACTTCATCGCCGCCGCCATCCTACTTCGTCCTTTTCACACAGGAAGCTGCGTCTGTAATTCTCTGCTTCTTCTATTTTTTTGCTCGCTGCTGCATAGTTTTGCCAACGTCTAAATAAAAACGCGTCGCTGGGGCAGACGACGGCGACGTCGGCGACGCCGTCGCCGCTTTGGCGCCAGTCTGCGGCACAGCTCCTCAGCTGCTGTGGCAACCACGACCCGTTCTGCCGGCTATGTATCCTTTGTGATGCCCTGTAGGCCATTGGGTTATGTTCGGACGTTTTATTGTGAAATTTGAGAGATCGAAACTGTGGCAGTAGATAAACAAGGGAATCAGAGTGGAAGCTTCTTCTATAATTGGCATATATACAGAGTATGCAGAACAGGCAGCTGCAAACTTATTCTTTAATATAAAGAAAAAAGTTACATTAACATTTTAGATAATACTGATTAGAATTATTTGCTCTAAAAATAGGTAGATTTTAAATTGGAGCAAATTAAGCGTGAATTTCAATAGTAAAACTTTAAGATACATTCAAAGTTTATTTTCGAGTAATTGACGTACTTCTAAATATGGAAAATATATGCGAGAATTCCTTACAGTGCATACAGCTGAATAAATTCGTACAATACCCATTAAAACTTTTCTCCAAATCTCTCCAAACCCAATCTTCAACTGTAATTTACAGTATGTCATATAAATAGAGAATTCTAAACCACCTCCGCAAAAAGAAAGTTATAAATGTGTTTAAAAAAGTAGATCTATATATAAATTGTATAGGGAATTTTTTAAAGCAATCAAAATATATACAAAGGATTGTGGGCTATAACTCAATAAATATAACCGACAAAATTAGCAATCATCTGTATCAAGTCCTCTGCAACTCATATAAAATGATAACATTTCCAAATCTAACCTTATCAAATAACATTGTCATCAAAAATAAATCTTAAGAACTATGGAAATATTTAAAGTTAAGAGAAATCTACAATCAAGTTTTTGTATCAACAAAAATATATAGAGCGTACAGAGTATCAAGCCAGCCAATATGCGTACCCATTAAAACTGTTATTCACACTCTGCTTTGATAAATCCCTTATCACGCTATAAATACCCCACGGCCCGTTCGAATATATAGCGCATCCTTGCTGCCATATGACCCCGCACAGTTTGTCTCAATTTCCCGTCTACCCTCTGCTGCTGTTTGTACCGTTTTGATGCTGTTATTTGTTTTGTCGCCGCCGCCGTCAAGCCCGCCGTCGCCGACGTTGACGTTGACGCTGACGTCGCAGCAGGCCGCCTGCTGCGGCCGCTGCTGTTTGGCTGCCAAAGGATTTCGATTCGAGTGTGTCATATTCAGTTCCGCATTTGATGCGGCAGACGTCGGAGCACACGCACCGCGGCAACAGAGCCTTGGAACATGTTGCTAACGCACTTAACATGTTGCTGATCGATAGCAAACTTAAGGCGCACTCTCTCTCTCACGTAAACCGTTTCGTGGTCACGCTCTCATCATTACCGTTTGGCGCTCTCAACTGATCGTGCTCAACATGTTGTTAGTACTGCGTGAACTGCTCAGCGGAGTGGACGTGCGCGTCGCTTTGTATTCGTGTTCGTATAAATTTTAGATTTTCGTATCTGCGCTGAGTATACTTTGTCGTTTCGTTAAACGTGAGAATATAAACGACTACGTGATCATGTTTGCTGTTTATTTACTTAACTGATTACTGAAGTGCGTGGCCAAGTGTTGCGTTGATTGTGATTTGAAGAAAAGGTTCATTGAGCATATTTTTATTATTTATTTTTTTTCAACGCTTAAATCTATAAATAAATCAAAGCTCTGGCCCTCAAACGTGTTTTGTGCTTAAGCAAAATAAATATTTAATGCCAAACCGGTCGCTGAGCGTTCTTTCGGCTCTCGCCACACAGTGTAAAGTTCAGCTGGTCAGTTAACAAAACAAAATTAAGGCAACCAAATGCCGCCCCAAAAAATACAAATTATCTGTCTCGTATGTGACACAAAAAGATAAAAAGATAACAACAAAGTTGCCAACCGCTGTTTAAATTAACAGAAAAGAAAAAGAAGAGATAAAATCAAAAGCAAATAAACAAACATGTTGCCGCAACATTTGCGACGCGGAAGCTGCGTGGAATAAAAAAAATGTATAAAATAAAGTGTGCCATCAAATGAGTGTAGTGCAACGCGTAAACCAATAAAAGGCTTCAATGTTGACAGTGTTTGACAACGTTAAAGCAACGTGTACTCATTGCTGGAGGTATTCAATAGCCCCCCGTCTAATAGGGCAGCATTAATATCGGCGGGAGTGACTCGACTAAAGTTACAGACAAGTCGAGTCGAATGTTGCACAATCAGCACTAGTACAATATAGTATAGGATTCAGTGCAGGGAAAGAGCGGGGTTCCGGCGGAAAAATCTGCAACATCAGCTCAGACAATGCCAAAGGGAAAACCGAGACTGTGCGCAGAGGGGTGTGACGTTGCGCCTGCGGCTGTCATAATGAAACGCAGTTATTGTTTTCCATCAAATGGCAACAAATTAAAGAGACAGAGTTGCACAGAGAGGGGGAGTCGGGGAGGGGTCAGCGTCAGACAGCAACAACATTGCGGAAAAACAAAAAAAAAGTGCAACAATGGCAAATTGTTTAATGGAGCATGTCGAAATGAGCCGGGCAAATTGTTCATATGTAGCCAAAAACAAAAAAGGGTGCATCAAAAATTGAGCGAGAGCTGCAGGCAGAGGCGTCGCTTCCAACAGGGGGCAATACAATTGCCTGATCTTGTGTAGACCAAAATATACCTAACAAGTTAAATAAACCATAATACAATTCTCTGAATCTTTACATTCTATACACTCAAGCAGTTGAGATCGTATCTGGAAACCTATTTTTTGAGTCTACCTACTGTTTTATGTGCCATTATATCTCTGCATCTGACAACCCTACAGTGTTGTATCTTTGTGATCACATCAGTCCACTTAATGGCAACAAATAAGTCCCTGCTCGGGGGCGCCCACCTTTTATTGTAGAGTTTTGACTTCTCTGCCAACAACAATTGCAAACCCGACAAGGAAATCGTCTGCTCTGCGCCATTGTGCTCCATGGAAAGTTGTCTCTATGCCCCTTGCCAGTTTTTTAGTTTTGTTTGTGCTTTTTTTTGGATGCTACCTGCCCTACTGACAGATCTCGCTGGGTTGCCCCCCTGCACAGCTTCCATTAGCTGCATTTTTTGGCTTGGCATTTATTTTCGCTAATGGCAACTCAAAGTCTGCAACAGGCCAATGTATCACAGAGAGCAGAAGGAAATAAAAGGAAATAATCAAATTAGGTCTGACTGTACGCACGATGGGAACACAATCAATTCACAGCGGCTGAAAAAAAACACACACCCAGACATATATGCACATATATATATATATCCGGCACCCTCGCTGCCACCGCACATGTGTGCGCAGACAGACAGCTGTGTGTGTGCATGCGTGTGAGAGAGAGCGAGAGAAAGAGGGAGAGAGACAGTTCCTGTGCCTAACGGAGGTGTGCAAACTCTAACGGTCACCCTCCCCGGAACCGCTCGCTTTCATCTCGGCTACCGCTCACCCTCGCCCTCACCCTCGCTGTGCAAGATCAATTAAGTAAAAATTGAAAGTTCTCAATGTCAATTTTGTGCGCTACTCCGCGCCACTCCGCACCACTCCGCGCTACCCCTCGCTTTCCCTCGTATGTCCCCTCATATCCTGTGGCTCGAAAATACTTTTGTAATAAATTCTTATTAGAGTTTGGCGCCTCAGCGCCTGCCAGGAATGCTGCTGCTTCGGCGGCGGGAAGGAGGACGCAAGATTTATGAGCCTCCAAAATGTTTTTTCCCCCTGCTTTTGTTGTCTTTTTTTTTTTGGATTATAAATAATATTTGAACTGAGATACTTGAGTGGCTTGCGGGGGGCGGTGGACGGGGTTCGGTGAGGCGTTAGCTCAAGTATTTTAATTGAAAAAATATTGCAATTAATTTCTTTCCACTCATTTTGCAATTTGTGCGGCGTTGCGCCTTGATGAAGATTGATTTTCGCAGCGGCTTTTCACTTGCCGCATGGAAATTCGCAAGCGCAGCTAATCGAAATTGTCGTTGCCAGCGAGTGAGAGAAAATTGGCTTTGCTTGGCCGTTTTTGACTTTGAAGTTGCCAATTTTCAAAGATTTTACTTTGAACTGGCTGTCCAAAAGATTTGACGGGCAATTTCCTCAAATGCAGCACGGACAAAAGGCCGCCTATAGATTACGGAGCCAACTTCCTTATGGCCCAAAATACAGACATTTAAATCAATTGAGCTGTAAGTGTCGGCTCCTTATACCCTTGCTTTGAGGGTATTCTCATTTTGTTACGATTTCTGTAACGTATGGGAGTGGAGGCTATGAGACTGTAGAGTCTATATATCAGCTTGAATGGGCAAGTTTTTATATTATTTAAAGGCAACTTTTGATGACATTTGACATAGATTCATATGTGTCTCAATCTGCTATATGATTATAGCAGCAATAGGAACAAGTTATAGAAAATTGAGTTTTTGCATGAAAAACTTTCTTGTTTCTTTAAATATCTTTACTAAATCAGATAGCATTTACAAACAAAATCTTATCAACGGCGAACTACTCTATAAACGAGCTCTTATAGAAAATTGGATTACAAATATGTGCATTTAAAGATCTCCATATATATGCAAGGGTATTTCGTCTTCGGTAAGAGACAACATTTGTTTTTCTTGAACAAAACAATTTTCATTGATTGACTTCGCTCGGCTCTTGGCTCTATCAGCATTTTATTTGCTGGGTTAGGAGCTGAAGAGCTGAGGAGAGAGAAACGACAAAAAACAAAAATGCATGTCAACTGCTAGAAAAACCCCCTCCTTTAGCTTCGACCCCCCGTTCACCCTCTCATTACCTTTTAAAGTGGAGCCAAACTGTCTGCCTCGGCAGCTGTGTATTTTGCATTTCTGTGCATGTGTTTGCATGTGTATATATATGTGTGTGTGCGTGTGTGTACGCCATGTAAATGCTGTGTAAATATTTGGCCAGACCCAACACCAAATACCCTACATTCGCACTTTGAGAATAACAGAAAGCCAAATGCTTAAGCGGCGGCATTAATTAATAGGTAAAAATAAACTGTGAGTCTCAATTGTTGCTGTCGATTCCAAAATCGAACCCGAGCCCGAGTTCGGTTCAAAGCCCCGGCCCGAGTTGTTCGGGCTGCGGCTACTGTGCGACGCGGAGAGGCTAATGAACCGTAAACAGCGACAAATCCAAGGCGCATGGCTGGCGCATGGGCTCTACTTTCGGGTCTCATAGATTGGGTTCTACCTGGTCGAAGGGCAAAGGGTTGAAGCTGGGAAAATTGTGCGGCAGCGCCTGGAGTCGTGTTTAATTGACGGAAAAGCGGCGACAGCAGGGCCAACAAATATTCAATATTCTTTTCGGTCTGCCTTAAGGAAATGAAATGTTAATTAACAAGGGAAAATGCTTAGCAAAAGAGAAGAAAATATAATTGCCGAGCTAATGATGTGGGAAAAGGGCTTAAATTGGTTAAGACAAAACACGAGAGATATAATATAAATATTAAAAAATTATTTAAAAACTGAGTGCTCATTAATGGGAATAGATTGTTAAGTTTTGAGGAACACGAAAAAAACTACAAAATATAATTATTAAAAAATATATAGAGGGTAGGAATATATAGAAATATATTGTTTAGTTTTGAGGCAAAAGAAATAACAAGAGATATAATTTAATTATTTGAAAAATATATATTGCCAGTGAATAAAAATACGTTGTCTATTTATAAAAAATTAAAAATAAGAGATATTATATAATCGCATTAAGATATGTATAGAGCAGTCCCAGACAAGGATCAAACCTCTTTGAAGGCAATAGATAAACACGATATATATATTCAACTATGTATAAATATACATTTGATAATATAACCATTTTCATGAGCGAAAAAGAATATGTTTAAATATACCAAAATCCTGGTGAACCCTTTTCGGAATGCTCACGTAAAGGTTCAATTGGAAAGCAACAGCTGTCGGAGCAGGTCCTTTAGCAATATGATAATGTGCATAATCCCCGAACGGCGGCATGAGTGGCAGGCACTTGAGAGCTGAACATGACTGATATCATAATTACATTAATGTTGCAACCCGTCCGAGCTTGCCCCTTGCTGTTGCATTACACTAATTACCCAGAGACAAACAACTCAAGGTTGACATTTTGGCTGCGTGTTGCAGCTTGTGAGGTTGACTAATTGGCCGCCTCTTTAGCTGCTCTTCAACTGGCAACATGTTGCCGCTGCAGCTGCCACTGCCACTGCCACTGTCTACCTGTGCAGCACGTTGGCACTCAATAAACAGCCATTATCTGCAACTACTCCGTCTACTTTATATGGAATGAACGCTGTCGCACCTTTAAAAAGGGCCAGGCTCGACGACGCAGCCGATTGCAGACGCGCCTCAACGTATGCTGCCACATATCATTAATCAGCTGCAACTAATATTGTGACTGGTTGCACTTGAAAGCGCAGCTGCCACCCCTTCAGCTCCGGCTCCCTCTGCCAGCTTACCCCCTCATTCTAATTACTATTCTTGTGCCTACAAACCATTCGAGAGCATCGTCTTCTAATGTGCTCCATTTTCAAGAGGCCCGCCAGTTCTGGGAAATGTCTGAAGACAAACAGACAGGCATTTGCCTTGCTCTTATCTACGTGTCTTCCATTTAGTGTCGCAGTTTCAGTGGAAGGCAACGCCGGGCAACGTTCATACTCTTGGTTCCGCCTCGAAAATTTAATTATCATTATGCCACATTATCTGCTCGGGGTTCTACTACTTCAGCCTCTTGGCATTGATTAATTTACGACACTTAATGTATATTTCTATGAGTATATATTGTATGTGCCTGGGCAATGGGCGTGTGCTTTAAGAGTTGAAAGATGCTCTGCAGATTTGGTAAATTTTGTGTGGCTGATTTTGGAATTTCTATCTAGAATCAACTGCAAGGCGCCCGAGCTAAGATATTTACAGAGAAATCCCCAGCAGACGTATTAGACTTAAAGCTACTTTTTTATCCTATTGAAAAGAATTCCAGGAATTTCCTGCATTCGGTGCTCGAGCAGGATATTTACAGAACAACCCCAACGCTCTGTTATAGGTCAGGATTTAATAAAAAGAAATCTTTCTAGCCTGAGCAAAAAGATTAACTGTTTCTATTTGTTCTATTGCAAAGAATACCTGGAATTCCTTAAAGTTGGCGCCCGAGCAGGGAGCTTGGGTAAATATTAACAGGAAAACTTTTTATGTGAATCCTTATCGTTTTTTTCTGCTTCTGTAAAGCCTTTTTTGCTTCGCTTGCAAGTTTTTCATATTCCTCAAATCCCGTCACTGCTCGTAAACGCTTTCGACTCCCAACTATGCCAGTGTTGGTTAACAGCCAAGTGCAAAACCATTTCGGGCACCTTAATGCCAACACCAGCTGTTATTTTACTCCGAGTAATTGTTGTTGTTTCTGTTATTGTGTGCCATTAGAGCCCAGTGTCCAATGCAAAGCGCATGTTAAAGAAGCATAAACAGAGTGCGACCCCCTAACCCGATGCCGGGCTTAAGCACTTACCCGAAATGCATAGCCGAAAACAAAAATACCAAAATGAAGAGAGGGGCAAAAGTTTTTCATTATTATTATTGCCCACGTTGCAAGATGGGCCCGCCGATATGACGGAGCGCCCCAGCGACAGAGACGACCCAAAAAACTCATCAGCATAATCAACAAAAGAGTGAAGCGTCGCAGAGCGAAAGAGAGGGAGTGTAAGAGTGAGAGAGTCAGAGAGAGAGAGGTGAAAGGCTGTGGGGGAGGCGCAGGCATTGAGGCAATGTTGCATGCAACATGCACAAGCACAAGATTCGAGTGATTGTTACCCGACAGCACGTTGAGAGTTGAGAGAGTTGTGTGCCAGTGGCAGGGACGGGCTGAGGCAACAAATGCAGCTGTATAGAATATGCACAAGACAATAATAATAATAGTCATAATAATAATTGTTGTTGTTGTCCGTCAAGTGGACTCTGATGAGCCCAAATGGCTGTAGGGTATTCAGTGTGTAGGGTGCTGGGTGCAGTCGGCAGTTGTAATTAGTGCAAAGTCGAGTGTGCATCCTGCTCCATATGAATGGATACCTCTCCTCCTCTATTTGGGCTGCCTCGCTTGATTTATCTCACATGTGACCAACTGGGCAGGGCATGGGCAGCTTATCAGCATGCAGATCCATCAATTTCCAACTGCATTCATTATCTTAAGCATTCCACATACGCCATCGAGCTGCCCCTTCGCCGTTGTCGGCTGGTCCCAGAGAGAGAGAGAGAAAAGAGCTTGATAAATTATTTGTTGACGTGATTTGTGTACAGACCCAGGCGATACGATTCATTACGTTTCGATTTAGCGCTCGTTTTGATTAAATTTCTAGACTTTTGTTTTGGTTTTGTGCTCGTCCAGGGTATTTCGCTGCTTATGCAAATTTATGTTTGACGCAAATGAAAGCAAAGTTGTTCGCTTTTCACATGTTTATTTGGCACCCGACAGATGCTTTCTACACGATTAACACTGTCCGACAGATTGATGTATGTGCTGATATCTCGATATCTTGTGCGATTTCCACTGCGTTTCTTGCCAGCTGCCGCAGCAGTAAATCAAAATTTCTTGACGTCCAGCTAAGAAGTTGATCCTGAAAGTCGTTTGATAGTAAAGGAAGTGTGGGTTTGCCTTACATTTGCTTATAAGACTCGCTTTGCAAGCTTTAGGTATGCGCAACTTTTTGATTGACCGACCGATTAGTTGATTGATGAGCAGTATACACTCCAAGCCCTAAACTAGCTAGCTGAACTAATCACAGTAGTTACCTACTCGAACGAGAACGATTTTTGGAAATGTTCACATGTAGGAGTGGAAAAGTGGTGGAAATGCTTGTTTTTTGGATATGTCGAATTGTATTGGAAAACAATTGAAAAGTAATTTAAATCTAATAAAAAAATACAAGTTTTTAGCAAATTTCGCACGTGAGAGTGGAAAATTGGTGGAAAACGTTTTTATAATCCTTTTTCTGCCTTTCACTCCTGTCTGTCTTTAATTTGCTTAAAAGATCTATATCGTTATACGTTGGGAAATGCTTGAAAAGTAATTGCTAAAATTTTAAATAAAAAACCCAATATATGCCCGAAAGATCTTATGGAATTTGTTGTGCAATATATATATACATATTATTTTTTTTAAATTATTGTATATGCTTGTGCGCTTGCAAAAGCAGCTAAAAAAAACTTTTCACAGTAGTTTCATGAAGTCAAATAAGGAATTTTAATCATTTTCACATGTGATGGTGAAAAATGAATGGAATGCGCCTATATAAACTTATTTTTTACAGTCGTAATACAACGAAAAAGAATTTGTTGTGCAATATATAAATATTTTTTTTATTATTACATATGCTATTACAGCTAATATTTCAGTTAAGCTTTTTTTTACTGCCCACTCCCCCGCCTGCAATCTTTGAGATACATTTACAGCGCAATTCAATTGCAACTGCCTCAAGGGGCTGGCCTTTAATTAAATGCATTAAAGCTGCCACACAGTATACAGTACACAGTCCACAGTTTATAGACCATATACGTTCGCATCTGACGTACTGGGGAAATATAAAAATAGTTGCATTCACTTGGCAGGCTGCTCAAGTTACATGGGCTAATGTTGTTACAGAAAGCTCTAAAACTTAAATTAGACTCAATTGTTTATAATTCTCCGTATGGTTGCGACTGTCAAGAGTCTTCAAGACGTCGTCAAGTGCTGCCAGTCGTCGGGCCACTCGAGGAAGTGCCCAGCCTTCAGCTCGCGATCTCGTTCTCAATCTCGATCTCGATCTCAATCTTTGGCTTGAGCTCGCGACGGCTGCATTTGTGGTTTATTGAGAAACTGGTTGGGGCTACGCTGAATTCACATCCACCCGCTAAATTCACAGAAACACGCGAGTTAAGAGCGGCTCCTCACAGCAGGTTTCGCGTCTAATTAATGCAGTTCAATAAAAACGGAATATTTTTCTATATTTTCGTATATATAGAGTTGTATTTTTTTGGGTCGTTGTCGCGCCCTTTAGGACTCACATTTTTTGCATAAATACATAAATATATATTCATGCATTCATTTTTGAATTCTGCGCCGATAAACGCTCGCTGATATATGCTCGCAAAAGAGCCGAAGGTTTCATTTTCTTTAAAACCAGAATTTCATCGATATAAATAAACAATAAAAATGCTTTTTATGACGTGCACAGTGTGATGTCAGCTTTTGTATTTCCGATGGAATAATATTTTATAAATATGCAGATTTCGGACTTTCAAGATCTTGACACACCTCGCAAATAATTATATTCACATTAGCTTGGACTGCGTCTGCCCCGACACTTCTTCGGTAGCCAAAAACGGATTCGCATTCAAATTGAAATAACAACTCGACCCAATTATATTGTCTACAAGAGCGATGCCTCTAATGACTAAAAGCCAGATACACTCACACACACACGAGTTGTTTTGGCGTTTACAAGTGTTTTTTTTTTCTGGGTACAATTTATTTTTTAGCTGTTCCAATGTTGGTAGCAATGACTTCATAAGAGCTAAGTATGATTATATTTAGGCGACAAAAAGAAATCCAATTAAATGAAACACAGCTTGTCTGCAATAGAAAAGAACAGAGCTATTATTCCAATCATTAGTGTCGGATTTGGTAATAAACCCAACAGATCCGCACTTTAGCCTGAGATGCGCACAGAAATGGACGTAGAGATATCCATAAGAAATCTTAAATTTGACAAACTATAAAGATAAGTTTTGCAGGCATTTCGAATGCAGTTTTAGCAAGCATATATTAAAAAACAATTTGAATAATAACTAAAATTTAATTTAATTACAAGCAAGAGAACCCATTCGACAAGTCCAAGTGTTTGGCTGCAGTTAAAATCGTAATGGTTCACTTCAAGAAGCATTTGTGCAACATTTAAAAGTAAACGCTTAAGAAACATAACATTTAACTCGCATGTAATTCTCGTGTTCCTGCTGCATATTTCATTAACAAAAACTCTGTGCTTCACTCTTGAGTCAACCTTGGGGGGAGCTGTCACTTGCCACAGCACGAAGCTACTTAGCAATGCAGTTGACAGCCTCAGTTTGATTGCTTTTTGCGTATTTTTGTGCTTTAATTCTCAACCAGTTTTGACATTGAATATTTAGAATTTCATTTTCGGTTTTGTTTTGTTCGCTGACACAGTTGCTGGCCATAAATTTGTTTTTGTTGTTTGTCAACAGTTTGACAGGCTGGGCTTAAGAGCCAAAGCAAATGCCAGCTATAGCCGAATATATGTATATGCTTATGTAAATATCTACAGTTTCTCAGCTTAAGTCAGAACACATGTTGCCTTTGGTTTTGGGTCTTAAATTGTCAGCATTTTGTCTAAATTCATAATTCACTTCATTTCCTGAAAACATTTCTCAATTCAGCGTTGTCTCTTCCATTTTGTGCGTTGGCTGATTCTTTTTTTTATTTCTCAATTATTTTTTTCTATTTCTCGCTGAATATTGTGGCAATTTCCTAGTGAGATTTGGCGCGGCTGATAAGCTGCCACGTCGTCTAGACTTGAGGCTCTCTGCCGCGGCAGCCCACAGGAAACCTAGACAGACGTCCGCGATAAGCCTGGCCCGTTTGCCCCAAAGGCCCCCAGTGGCTGTTAAACTGTGACTTGTTAGCGAAAGTTGGCCGCTGAAAGCTGGCACAGGAAATTGCATTCAGGGCAATTTTTATTCGCTTGTTTTTTTTTTTCGCTTGACATTTGCCGCACAAGACAATAGACGAAATTCCAGTGCAGCAGCTATTAAATGCCATTGCATATTGCACAATAAAACAATAAAAACAATGAGCTTCAAGCAATTGGGCCCAAATTCAAAATGCAAAACAATTAGACGCCTACGTGACTTCACAGCAAAAAAAAAAAAAAGAAATAGAAAAAAAAAACTTCACTTTGAAATGTCAAATTCGCATTTTAATTTGGCGGGCCTTGGGTTGATTTGTGGCTGTTGCATTATTGACAGGTTGGCGTTGCAGCCCAGAATTAATTTGATTTATACGCGATTTAAAGCCAACTACATTTTGACAAGCAGCGCAGCTCAAACTGTGCCGCGGCAGTTGCCGCTTCTATGTGACTCATACACTGCGACAAAATTTGTGCAGTTTGTCTTTTATATTTCTTTATTTATTGTGTGTATAATCTTTGTCATAAATTTTGGGCAGCTGCTGCATGGCCATAGCTCAAACTTTTGTATCGCAGCTGCCTCATAATGCGGCACAGTGCGTGTCAAACTGCAACTGCTGCTGTGAGTCACATCTGATAATCCGCACGACATGTTGATTGAATACTTTTTGAGTAAATAGCTGGCCATGCGGGAAATTTTGTTATAAAACTTTGAAAATAGTAGAAATATTGACCTGTATCTCAACTTTTTATCAAATATGTTCTAGCTACAAATAATTAGGCACATACTTGGAACGCATTTATAGACAAGAACATTTTTCTTGCCTGTGCCGATCTCGAATCCCAGTCCTCTTATCTAAATGCATCTTAGCAATAACAATTTGAGTATTACCAGATGTAAATTTTGGTGAACTATAAAGCTGACCTTTACATAAAATTTCTCAAACAGTTTCTATTGAATTTCTCCAACAGTTAAATGTCGTTTAACTGAATCCCTCGTTAAGGCCGCGCTCTATAAACCAGCCAACTTTCTCTGCCTTGAGCCTAGTTCCAAGTTTAATCGTTTCCTGGTTCTGCGACTCGTAGACCCGCAGCATATCGTTTCCCCTGCGCTGCCAACTTTATGAGTTTTAGTTTTTTATCAACTGTTTGACACTTGGACTGGCAGAACGGGCACTTAAAACATATCTATCTGTAAGTACGACTCTGCTGTGTCCATGCCATCATGTGTTGGCTGGCGGCTGTGTTTGCTGTTACTGCAGCCGTTTCATGCCACATGCCAGGCACTTGTTGTTGTTGCTGTTGTTGTTGTTGCTGTTGCTGTTGTTGCTGGTCATGCTGCTGTCAATTGGTTTGTTAGTTTGACTGCAGTCGTTGACACTTGAAAGGGAGCTTCAGTTCAGTTCAGTTCAGTTCGGTTTCTGGTTCTTGTTCTTGCTCTGGTTCTTGTTCTTGCGCTGAGACATGTCGAAACTTGCGGACTTTGCTGACTGACGGCTTGAAACATGCTTTTGTTGTTGCTGTTGTGCAATAACGACAGCAACAACAACAACAACAACAACAACAGCAGCAACTAGCAATTGCAATAAATAACAATCTTCTAATGTCATCAACACACACAAACACACACTCAAGCCTTTTGCTTGCTCTCTCGCTCGCTCTCTCCCTTGCTCTTTCTCTCTATTTCATTTGTTTTTGTTTTTCGTTGTGTTGAGACATTTTAGCTGGCATTTTCAATGCACCCCTCACCCCTCCCCCGCTGCCCACTGACGTGCGCCCCTTAACTCGTCAAGCTCTCAGCTCTTGTTGCTGTTGTTTTATAGCGCTGCGTGAATTGGCTGTAATTGTTTTGATTGCAGTTCATGGCGCGCTCTCTTTCTCTCTCTCTCTCTCTCTCTCTCTCTCTCCCTCTCTCTCTGTCTCCCTCCCCCTCCAGCTCCTCTGTCGGCAACAAGTACACTGTTTGAGTTCCAATAAAGAGCAATTTTAATTGTTGCGGCTGTAAATTATTTCAACTTTGCCAATGCTCAAATTGCTGCGCATTGATGGAGTTATTAAAGAACTTCTGCTCCGGGAACGTCAACTGCAGTGGTTCGTAAATTAATGCCAGTTATTGTGCCTTTGCGGTTAGAAATTACTGACAACATATATTTTAAGAACTTTTGAACAATTCCATACAATAAGCAAACTTTCTTTTACTAAAGATTAATAACCGTATTGAAAGATAGTATGGAAGAATCTATTTGAATTATGGTTCATTTATTGGTTCATTTCCTGTTCTGCAGCTCATTTATTGACTTTAGGGAAACTTATATGAGTAAATCTTAATTGATTAATTGTTGTTAATTGTTGTTAATTTCATTTTGTGGATTGTAGTTCCCGAATACATTCACAACTTCTTTGGAAGATATTTCATTTTCCATATGTTCTATTTTGTTGCACCTTAACTAAATTTTAGTGTACAAATGTTAATTGGTTCATTTTTGAAAGTATTTATGGAAAATAACAGCTCATTATGCTATCTTATTCAAAATTGATCTCGCATTAACTATATATATTTTTTTTAAATAGTTAATCCATTGCTAGGTCTTAAGATATATGTTCCCAATAATCTCCAAAATTTTGCGCAATAGTTCGTCGACTTGAATTGTTGGCGCTTTAGACAATTGGCACTCGCTTTCACAACCTTGAGAAACTCTTAGCCCTTTTGTGCGTTGGCTTAAATGCTTTCAGCATGGCATTCAAAATCTGACAAGTCGTCGAATCCATTAGATACGCTCCATTGTCGAGTTTTTTTTTTTTTTTTGTTGGGTGGCCGTCAATCAAAAACCTCAGACAGTCCGGTCACGTGAAATGGATGCTAATTGGGCGTTAATGGAACGTTCAAGCTGTAATATTGAAAAAAGAATAATACGTTTTTAGTTTAGTTTTGAGCCAGCTAAGCTGGGGGTAACCTATTAACTAGGCGTGGCACATGTGGCAAGTTCAATGGCAGCTGCAATTTGTGCAGCAGCGTGCCACAATCAAGCATGATTGATGCAGCTTTAGTTTCCATTTTAAGATCAACCACCAGCA
This sequence comes from Drosophila littoralis, assembly GCA_018903485.1. Classification (NCBI taxonomy): domain Eukaryota; kingdom Metazoa; phylum Arthropoda; class Insecta; order Diptera; family Drosophilidae; genus Drosophila; species Drosophila littoralis. Next base: position 4,796,958 of record JAEIGF010000059.1, on the reverse strand, counting down.
ATGAGACCCCCAGCGTTGATTATAAATGAAATAAGCCTCAATTCGAATGCCGCAGCGATTAATCAACGAGCAAAGTGAAAGACACAAACATGAAAATCCAATGAAAAACCAGAGCTAACAATCGAAACCCAAAGTGAGCCCCGCGCAGAGGCATCTGCCCCACGATGTCCGCTGCCAGCGCCAGCAATCGGACGCCGACGTCGCCGCTCGCAGCGCCGCTCTACGATGGCTATGCCACGATACGCGCCCGCGGCCTGGCCCGCTCCCGCTCCATACGGGCCGCCGAGGCCACCGAGGCAGCCGCAGCCGCCCAGCCGCACGAGCTGCAGCAGGCGGCGGCGGCGGCAGCGTCGGCTGCGGCAGGGCTGCGTCTGGCCAGCCAGCGCAAGCGCACCGTCTCGCTGAGAAGCAACTATAGCCAGAGCTCATCTGGGCACGGTGAGGAGATCTATGCGAGAGCCAAGCCCGTGCGCACGCCCACCATAGGCGATCTGGAGCCTATCTATGCGAGTGCAACAGCGGCAATTGCCACATCTGCGTCCGGGTCGGCTGTGGGCTTTCGGCCCTTGTCGGACGCATCCAGCTCCTCGGGCGGCGGCTCCATGCCCTGCGACTATCAGAGCGTGAAGAAGAACTCGCGCTTCTCGCTCGACTCGCTGCAGAGCAGCGCCACGCCCAAGACGCCAGATTACAATACCGCCGGCGAGGAGGAGCACATATTTCTGTACACCGCGCCGGCGAGTCCCAAGCGGCGGCTGGACAGCGGCCTGCGCAGCTCCTACGACAGCTCTGAGCGCGTCTGCTACTCGCCGCTGCCCAAGCTGAGTTTCGATATGCAGGAACGCGACAGCCGGCGGGCCACGCTGCGCCACAATTCCGTCAGCTCGACGGGCAGCCGGCGACCCATGACGCTGTCCCTGTCGCTGACGGAGGCGCCACCATGTTCGCCCACGGGTCTGCCGCCGCCGGCGCCTGTGCGCCGAGAGAGTCTGTATGCCAAGCCAAAGATCTATGCGACGCCCACGCGGCCGCCGACCACCAGGCGACTGAATCTGTACGAGCTCCCCATCGTGACACAGCGCAGCAACAGCACCGAGTTGCTGGAGCGCTCCTACACCAGCCAGAGCCTGGCCACCATCGACCAGGACGAGCTGCTGGTTGTGCCCAGTGCCATGCCCATGCTGCCCAGCGCCGTGGATCGGCGCTATCACACGCTGGGCCACATGCGGGTCAAGAGCATGGGCGCTGGCCTGCATCGCAGTATGGATGTGCCGCCGTGTGGCTCCATGCTGGACATGAACGGCCCTTGGCGGCATCCACAGGGCAACCACAAGTCGGCTGGCAACATATATGCCACCGCGGAGGCGGCAGTCAGCGATCTGAATCGCCTGGCGCCGGAGTATATGGATCCCCTGGACTTCAAGATCGGCTGCCAGACAACGCTGAGGAGCAAGCCCCTGATTCCCTGGTACGAGCTGGCCATTCGACGCGACTTCAAGCGACAGTCGTGTCCGCCCATGAGCGGCAGCGTTCCAGGAGCTGCCCTTACGTTGCCCTCATCGCCCCAGATAAATGAGCAGGTGAATAAATCAACTATCGATTGCTCAAAGTAATCGATAACAACAATTGTCGAAGCGAAAACAGCTCTACTTATTTAGAAATAAAGTATATGACAATATAAACATTGCCAGATAATTATAACCCTTTCCCTTATATAGACAGTTATCGATAACACATAATATTAAAACTAAGGCTAGGCTATTAATATGGTAAACAGATGACATATATTTTAACTGAAACTAGACTATTAATGTAGAAAATATATATACTTAGGTCTTAGCAGTAAGCAACTTCGTAAATATCTTACATACAACTATTTCATCAACTATTTTCACGCCAAATAACTTCGTTTACTATTGGCGTATATGAACAAGTTTTGTATCGAATTCATCGATAAATATCGATCAGTTACTAAATAGCGATGATTTCCATAGAAAACAAATAAGTAAAACCCGCATGATTTAGTCTTTCATTATTGATTATAAAACATATAAAATTCGCATTGTTGTCTCGAACTTCAATGGAAATAATGTCAGCTATGTGCTGGCTATGGAAACTGCATCTGCAAGGCCAAGCTTGGATGCAGCAAGAGAAATGCAGCAGCATTTGGCCAACAGTTATGCCAAGTGGCATGTTCCTTGTTCCTTGACTTGCAGCAGGCGGCATACCCCATCCTGCTTTGGCATTACAAATGCAAGCCGGCGCATAAGGCGAAGCTATGCGAGTGGCCAACGTCCACTTTTTCACCTGACCAACTGTCCGGCTGTCCAGCTAACCGAGCTGTCCACGCGTCCAGTTGTCAGTTGCCGTTAGACGCGTTTGCCCACTGATTGATTTAATAAAACTTGCATGAGCCTCGTCCGCTGAGCGCGTCGTGCCTTTGGGCGCGGGCAGTTCAGCATATTAAATAAATGAGCCAACGTCTTGGGCACGTATCGCAGATTACAGTTTGGGCAGCACTGGGTGCTGCCTGATTTTAATCCTTCATCATACGCTGCCAGCTCAGCTACGTCTGTGCAGCCAGGCCAACAACATCTGTTGACCATGTCCAAAACCGGCGACCTCATTCGCAGAACAACACGCAATTGATATGTTGTCCACGAAGAAATCAGCTTTGCTTTTGGCCCGGACCACAGCCGGCAACTTCCCCGCTCTCCCTTCAACTCTGCAGGAAAATAGTTGAGTTTGAGCTAAGCAAAAGTATCAAATGGGCAACACAGGTATTTAAAAGGTCTCTGTAACTTTCCTGCTCTCCCTACAACTCTGATAGAATAAAACCACAGAGTGCTTAAGCTCAACAAAAGTATCAATGGGACAGGCACTCAAACAATCCAAAGTCTCTGTAGTATACCCTTTTGCACTTGTACGTCTATGAGGTCTATCGTTTCTATATATTAACTTCGTAGACTTTAATACGAGTTAACATTTATAAATTGAATAATTGCATAGAATATGTAAACTTAATGCGTTCGCAGATTTGATCAGCTGCGTACATATGCTAAAAACCATTATACCCTGTCTTACTCATTTTGAAAGCGTGCAGCACACGCATGCATACATATGTATGTATGTATGTATGTGTTGATTCGTTGTCTTCCACTCAACGACATTTAATGCTGCTGTGTGCACGTGTGTATCCATCCACATGTGCTCAGAGCGGCAAAGCAAACACCGCTCTCAACTTCACGCTCTCCGTGTGCACACGCGTTCCTAGTCAAAGTAAAGACTTTTGCAGATCAAAGCAATCAACAGCCGTCGCCTATGTGCGCCTGGTATTTAGAGATGGCCTTCACACATTAACTAGAACGCGTGTCGGCGCCTGCCATCGTCATGATTAAATAAAGTCTTCTTTAAACTTGCTGCCAGAATGTTTTGATTTGGTTAAAATGCGAATTTATTGATACAATTATATAAAAATACTTAAAATACACTACTAATACACTATATAAATCAAGATTGTTTCTAGATAAATTACCCTAATTCAACTTCTCCGAAACAGCTCCGTCGATTGCAATTGACATATTCCATTTCTTATAAGTTACCTAATTTGAAAAGAGGCAATATTTTCATAATTTTACTAAGTTAGATTGCGCCCTAGACAAAAAGGCTAGACTTATGACAAACTATTATTAAAGCTCACTTAATTTTACCGTGCCTAGCGGACTTTTTTCTACTCACTTTATTACAATAACAACGAGCGAGCGCAATAGATTGTGAGATGTGCATAAGTACCATAACAAAGGGAGAATTACAGTTTTGTCCACCAAGCGGACATTTCCTTTTCAAAGGACATGGTGCGTTAAGATCGTGAAGACGTACTACATCGAACATCATTAAAACATTATGGGGTCATCTAAGTATCCTGGACCTTGAACATATCCTTACAAATGCGATAGGATCGTAATAGAACTTTGCTTAAATTTCAAAGCGTTCAACTATTCGTTTAAAGGGAGCAATGGGGAGACTAAGACATGCGAATACTAGCTAATTTTAAGTGCGTGGCAGCAGTCGAGTTTTCAGCAAATGATAATCAAAGTAGTTCCGAGCCCGTGACCTCATCTACGCCGGGAGCTGGCCACTTGCAGCGGAGTGCAATACATACGCAGTTAGAACTCCAAAACCATCCCGCCAAGTTGGCAATGTTGTTCTCCAGAATTCGCCTGAATTTGTAGCATAATGTAAAATGGACTGAAAGACCTTCAACTTGTGCTCTTACCTGATAAAACGGCGAACAAGCTGACTAGGAGATTTTACAATAGTTCAGAGCCCGTGGCCTCATCATGACCGGGAGTTGGTCATTGTCAGCGAGTCCTTTGGCCAGGGCAAGGGGACGAGGAAGCGCAAGCAAGTTCAGAGTGCAATACATCCGCAGTTGAAACTACAACGCCATCCACACCCAAGTTAACTGAATAGGTAGGATATTCTAATATGCAGTGGAACACCTTTAATTTATGCTCTTACCTGGTAACACAGCAATCGGCATAATGTAGCGCTCGTGCAGTCAATGTCAAAGGTATATTTAGAGATGCATGCGTCGCTCGTCCTATGTAGAGAGAAATAATTCTTGGGAGTCCATGATATCCTCGCAGCAGTCCTAGAATAGCAGAGAAGTCAGTTATATATAGAAAACATGTTTGGAGTCAAAGTTGTAAACAATCACAAGAGGAATCTTTTTTTGGCATACAAGCCCAAACACAAATGCGGCAATTGCGGGTCCAATCAATGTCAACTTTCAAAGCAAATAAAGTTGCCAGTTAAGCCGCTTGTCGAGTACATTTAATATATTTATTTTTCCGATTTGGCGCTTTTTTAAAGCGGGTTTTTATAGATCTTTTTTTTTTTGGCTTAGCAAACGGCAGCGAGTTTTAAAGCGTTTTTCATGTTTATTTATGAGCAGCCGAGGCGCCGAGGAGCCGAGGAGCTCAACAGCTGCCAATTTAAGTTGGTAACGCGAGACGAGAAGCGGCGAGGCTTTAAATGAAAAGTGAAATTGGTAGTTTGATAGCTTGGCCAGATTGTTGGCGGGCGTGTGAAACGATCACGAGCAGCACGATCATAATTACAGTTTGAGCAGCAGTGTGCCGCACTGATGGTTGACCACAGCGGTTCACCGGTTCACCGGTTCAATTAGATCAAGTTGAATGTCAAATGCTGATTGCCTCTAATTGATAGCATTCCATACGAAATCTACATATTTAGCAATAAGCGAAGAGAATGCCATCATCAAACGCTGATTGATGTGATTCTGATTGATCAATCGAACGCAATATGGGTCTATTAATTATTTAACATAGGTAAAAATTGGGCAATCAATTTACTGAACACTTCAATTGAATGTCACGTTTTGCAAATGAATCGAAACGAATCGGTATACCTTGTAGTCAAGGAATAGGCATATGGAAGATAATAAACAGAAGCGTAATAAGAGAATAAATAATAGATATATGTATATAAATAGTTACGAATTAGTCAGACACTTACTCTTACTTCTAGTTGCAATTGTTTTTTGTTTAAATACAATCAACTACTTATAAAAACGCAGTTGCCTTTTATAACAATTTAAAATAATTAACACGTTCACCTTAAACTCACAATTAGTGCCATATAGCAAAAATGTATTGCAATCGAGCAAATCTGTCAACTTGAGCACTCTTTTAGTATGTTGCAAGCTCTTCTTTTTCGCTGGTTCTAACGCAAGGCTGCCGCTCTAGTTTTTTAGCAGTAGCCCGACTGTAGCTCAAACGTCTCATGCATAATTAATAAACAAAATAAAAAACTGCAAACAACGCCGACAAATGCCAACAAATTGGCAACCCAATGAATGGGTTGCTGCAGAGCTCGACCGAGCTTAAGTAACTCGTTAGTTTTTATCTTTTGGCATCGCTTATTAAAAACAATTTCTGATAAACGAGATGTGGCGATCGTATAGAGTGACAGGCAGCCAGCTGCCCGACCGACCGACGGCCTGTCTGCACATGCATCATACATATATGTATATATACTTATATGCATTATTTGTATCTCATAGATACTCGTTATAATTGCCACAAGGCAGCCCGCTGAGCGCTCACTGAATGAATGAATGACTGACTGACTGACTTACTGAATGACTTACTGCCTGGCTGACTCTCTCTTAACTTTTGGCGGCTTGTTTTTTGTCAAAGGCAACATGACAGCAACACCTGATCTATGCGCAGTTATTTGGTATCTTTTTTTGCTTTTGGTATTTGGGTTTTTTTAACATGGTTTCTAAATTCTTGGCTGCAGTGGCAGCCTTTAATTTATGACAAATGCAATTTGTATCTGCTTAATTCATAAATATTTATTCGAACAAGCCAGGCCAGGCCTCGGTGCACAAAGAGTCACAGGTGTCTAAGCCGAAAAATATATAAAAAAAAACAACAAAAAACGTAAATAAATAAACCGAAACCCAGCAGAGGAGAAAACCTGTTTGCAGTGCAGCTGAAACTCGTTTCGGTGCGCACTTTTAATAGAGAGAAAAAAGACAAAGACAAAGACTTCGACGCTGATGAAGCTGTTCAGAGGGTCCACAGGTCGCAGGACGAACGCGTCTGTTCGACAGTCTCCCCAAGGAAATCAGCGCTGGCAGCGAAAGCAAACTCAAACAAACTCGAGCAGCCCAACAAGACAACAAAACCAGAATCAAAACAAACAACAAACAACAATGGACAAACAGAACGTAGAAGACGAAACTGAAGACCTGCGACTGCCCTTCCGATAAAATGACGAATAAAGTTTTTACTCTGCCTTGTTGTTTATAAATATTGAGAGCAGCACGCCGAACATTGAATACACTTTACACGATTAAATACCGAAAACTACGAAGTGCATTTGAACAAAGGCTTGATTCTTAAGAGCATATTTCTATAGGCTCTATATAATATAGTAGACCGATTTGATACCATTTTACAGATATGTTAGCAGGCGTGAGGTAATGCTGAGTTTGGCGAGATATCTAAACAAAGACAGCAGAGTTTTTTTTTTTTGACTGATTCTTCATGTAGAGCTATATGATAATGTAATCCGATATTGATAGGAATTTGCTTAACTATAAGATATACATGATATAAAGTCATAAAGTGTTTCGATCCAGTTCATTTTGACACAAATATATACTGCATGCAGCAAAAAGGGGATCCTTGTCGAGCTTCAACTGAGGTACTGAGATTTGGCAATATGGACTCGGATGTTGCTATTGATAAAATATGTACGAGTATTTTTGGTGTGCTTAACACATTTCGTAAGAAAATTAAAATACTCTCTATAAGGGTATACAAATCAAAGCATTGAAAACTGGTTGCTGGACTAAGGTCTGAGGTCTGAGGTCTGAGGTCTGATGTCTGAAATGTGCTGTCTGAGGTTTCTGCATCTCCATGAGTTTTATTTTTAACACACACACAATCGCATATGGATTACTTTTTGTTGTAATCCAGAACGTGTGTCTTTTGTGGCTTCCGGTCTTGAAATCGAATAATCAATAAAACAAAAAACTGAACAATGCACACTTCAATGGACATTGATCGTGTCGTTCTTTAAGAAAAAAGACAACTCATTCCACAGGGGACGGGGGAATGGGGACAAGGATGGAAAGGGAAACTAGGCTGTAAGTAAGAGATTTACAAGTGGAAATGCACATGTTGTTGTCTTTGGGGGAAATGGACTCAAATGGGAATCTTAAGAGATTGTAATTTAATGAGTGGAGGGTCTTATAAATGGGTTTCGAGTCAAGTGGAGGGGATATTAGAGCTAAATGCACACATTGAGAATTTAACGATTGAAGAAAATAGAAACATTTTGAGTTAAGTACAAAACTCAATTGGAAATAAAAGGAAAACTTCAAGTTTTACAAATAGCTAAGCACAACGTCTGAATAATATTAGCCCAAAATCTAAATAATTTGCATAGCAAATGTTGTAAAATTTCGTTTGTTTCCATAATTTATTTAACGATGCAGCCTGTACCAATTCCTGGCTTGAATTATCTATTTGGGCTGCCTGTTATCTTATTAACTGGCAGTTAACGAATCTGTTGTGCAAGACCAATCCTTAAAATCCCGCAAGTAATTTATAATTTATGTCTACATATTTTGTTAAATGCAGCTGAAATTTACAATCTCTTTCTTTTTCTTCTCATTGCAGGTAAGTGACCGAACTCAGATCAATTTCAAGCACACTTGGGGGTATCGTAAGTAGTTGTTCTGGCCATTAGCCAAATGCCAAATGGCAAATTTATCTAAGCCACAAATTTGTGCAATGCCGCGAAATTGCAAAGCGCAATCGCTGAGAAACGAGAATTGAGAATTTTCCAGCCATAGAGAGAATTCCTTGTGCAAATAATGGAAACTACAATCTTTGTCTTTCACCAGCCACTGTCCAGAGTTCGATCTCTGAGGCGGCTCAAGATCAAAGACTGTGCCTGAGACTGTGACTGTGGTCCCGTGTGGGTCCGGCGTGTCTGTGGTGCCGTTTCTCTCACTTCGAGCATAATCCAACTGCCAGCTGCCCCTCTCCCTACCTCTCCCTCTCTCTCTTTCAGACAAGATCTTAATGATGATTTGCTATTTGTGCCCCTGCTCGCGGCTCTGGCTGCCCAGTCGTAGCTCGTCCAAGTGGAAACGATGCGCAAGTCGCATCTCTGGCTGAGTTCAGCTTTGGATACAGTCATCTCAGTCGTAAACAATCGCATTGGATTAGTTTGTTAATCAGTTTATTATGTGGCGGCAACTGTGTTGTGATCAGCTTTGAGCGTTGCTCAGGATATCTCTGGCCCAAGACAAACGGTTTTTGAGGCGTTGCCAAATAAAATGCAAAATAAACTGATCGGCAAATGGCAAAGGAAATCAATGAGAAATTCAGCATTAAAGATATGTGAAACTTTTCGAGAAATATTAATTAAAAGTCTGTCGAGACTTTTTTAAACACAATATTCCCTTCGATTTCCACTTGAGATCTATATTAAAAGAGTCTCAACAGATTTTCAAACAAACTTTTTGCTAGCACTGGCGATTAGTGTGAAGGCGATAAGATTAGAAAGTGTAATTACCAGAACTAATGCCCGCAAATATCTTATCTTATCTAATGCAGTGGCCACTTGCGATTATATATTGCGATATAATATATATACATATATATTTTTAGATTAAGTGCCTGCACTTATCTACCCCATGCTGCATACTTAAAGAAAATAATTTCTTCCATTAACTTAGCCCCTCTCTGAAAAACTTCCTTTTTAATTTCCAGCCATGATTCGCAACAGAAATCAATCATTTTAACTAGGAAGATGTCTTTATCTTTGGCAGAGGGTCAAAGTGATTAGACCTCTGCACATTTTGCGACTTGAAGCAGCTGAAAAACCAGCAGAAAAAAAGTTTAAAATTCGCAGCTGGCTTGAACCTGCGACCTTCATTAATCATTAATTAGACAAACGCCCGCACTTGATGCCTGCCAGTGGCTGTCAAACTTTCACTGTGCCAATGCTTGGCAAATTTCCAATGCCACGCCCCCTACCGGCCTGCATAATAAATCTCAAAGCAGTGACAACTGTTATACTTCCTTTGCAGCATCTCGGCCAAACAAATGTCAAGTGTAGATGCAGTTGCAATTGCTGCTGCTGCTGTTGTTGCTGCTGCTGATTTTGTTGCTGTTGCCGGGGCATAAATCATTTGAAAAGGTCAAAGTGCACACGCCTACGTGGCATGTTGCTGCCAGAGGCAACACATGTGCGCCCGATGTCTGCAACAGCAATTGTCAAGTGGTTGTCGCTGCCGCAGCTCTTGCAACATGATTTATGCACGCCAGCAACATGAAACAGTTGCTGTCGTTATTGCCGGCGACCTACTTAAGCAACTAGACACTAACTATGCAGCTAATCGAAGGCCGCTGCCTTATCGATAGTTGACTGTTATCTAAAGCTGATACGCAGCCTATCAGCAACGCCGACTTGTTAAATGTGATTCAGCAAAGTTGCTGACCAAAAACTAAAACCAAGTTGCCAAGTAGTTGTTGTTGTTGCTGCTGCTGTTGCCGCGGCTGCTGCTCTGGTTGCCATTGAACTTGAACTTTGTGCTGTGTTGTCTGCAAATTGCAAGCAATAAACTAGGCAGCAGCAACAAAAGTAACAACAATAACGACAACAGCAACAGCTCACGCGCCAGCAACTCTGACAGTCGAATTAAAGTTGGCAACTTTTGTTGCTGCTGCTGCTGTTGCTGCTGTTATTGCTGATGTTGCTGCTAAAGTTGTTTAGCATACGGAGCCCTACACAACCGACTTTCCATATGCCATTCACTCGCTGGCTCTACCCTGCTCTCTCTCTCTCTCTCTCTCTCTCTCTCTCTCTCTGTCTGTCTGTCTCAGCCTTTCTCTCTCACTCACCCTCTCCCTTTTCGCTATCATTGCCCGTCGAGGCGTAACGCGTTTCTTTACGCTCCGTTGCCGTCGCTGTGCTAATGAAGTGCAGCAACAACAGCAGCAGCAACTGCAACTACAGCTGCAACATTAGCAGCAATAGCAACATTGCAGACGGTTGGCCAAAGCCTAAACAGTTTGAGAGCAACTTCAAGAGTTGGGGGCAGCATGCAACAGTTGCCGCAAGAAGTTGCACAAATACATTGTTGTTCTCTCTCTTGTATCTGCTATTGTTGTTCTAAATGCTGCTGTTGTTTGCTGTTCATTTGATGCCCTTCCGCTTGTCGCTTTTCAATGCCAATTGCTTTCGTTTCTCTTGTTTCAGCAATTTTGTCTTTAAATTTGCAGCTTGCAATTTCCATGCATTTTTTTCAAAGTTGCCAGAAAGTTGAATAGGTTGCCAGTTAGTAAAAAGTCTTCTTGAATATTATTCGCAATCTGTGCTACCCGCTGCTCTATAACTCAGTGTACATTTATATTATCATCAAAATAATTAGCATGCGAGGCATTTTGGCGTTAGTCTGCGCCAGACTAATTAAATTACATTTTACGCTCTGCAGAACGTGCTCCAAACAACGTTTTCTTTTTCGCCCATGCTTAGTCGGTTAAGCCCCACATTAGAAAACCACGTTCTCAGTTCCTAACACCCAAAAGCCAAGATCCTAGATAACCCTTTTCAGGGAGTTGCCACATGCCACAAAACCAACTTGCCAACTTTTCACATTATTTCGTGGTGCCACATTTGTGCAGCCGCCTCACGTATTCAGGTGAAACATAAAAATTGATTACGGTGCGTATGCGTAACACGTGAGACCACAAATGAGGTGCCTTACAGGTTAAAGCTAAGCACCTACTGCCCTAAGCCCGATATATATATTTGCATATACCTTATAATGAGACTAAAACTCCCGAACATTTCAATCCAGTTTTATAGAAATTTTGAGTGGCAATTCGTGCCGAAACTTGTGCAAAAGCAATTAAAGTCAGCTATCAAACAATTTATAAAGATAAATCTGTTTTGGAGCTAGGCGTGGGGTGGGGCGAGCTTATAGTAAAAACATCAGCAAAACAAAAAATGAACTCAGCCTCAGCTGAACGGGCCATTTAAGCGCCGTCCTTGAACTCTGTAAACAAGTGAGCTCTAGAAGTGGCCAATACTTTGTTTTGCTTTATTTTATACCTACTTTTTTCATTTAAAAGCCGACAATTGTAGTTGTTGTCGCAGTTGTTGCTGTTGTTGAGCGTGTCGACTTGACTTAATTTGCATAAGCGGCACGCAAATTAAAACGTGAAACGTGTTAGATGCTTATCAATAAACGAAACATAGGCACGTAAGACGGTAGGGGAGATACGAGAGATACGAGAGCGTTACGAGTCGGTTGTGGTTAATCACTATCTAACTGCGATAGCATTTAGTCAGCTTTACTTGGCTTACGACAAAAATTCAAATTCTTCCCATTTAATTAAAACGGGGCGTAACCGACTATCGATAGTCAAAAGGCAACTGAGCGATGATATCATCCATGCATCATGTATTATTATTTATTTCCTATGAACTAACCACACGCCAATGCTAATGTTACGTTAATTAACAGTCAGATAGACTTGAGCTAGAAAATTACTTGAGCATTCCTTACAGCTTATTGGGATATGTTTTGAGCGAAAAGCAAAACACAAAATAAATTTAGGCAATTATTAGGTAATCTTTCAACTTAATCTTGTTAGAAAACTTTCTGAGGAATTTAATTGCTGTAAACTATGCTTTCTTTGGAATAGTTAAGTACTTTCCATAAATAATATTTCCAAGTTCAAATGACAATTTAAGATAATGAGTAAGGGCATTCGGCTTGCTGCCCAACTCAATTACTTAATAAGTTCAACTGCAGATGCAACCCATTGGCATTAGTTGACTTCATTATTCACTTTCCCAACTCAAGACCTAATTCGCCCATTCATTCGTTGGCTATTGATGCCACTTCAGCATTAGCTGCTGCTGCTGCTGCTGCTTCCGGTCTTTTTCTTTTGCCTACCCTTGGCATGCCCTCACGTCTGGACGGCAAATTGCAATTACAACTTCCGCGCTGAGTCATATTAATACATATATATCTAACTTGATTATACTCTGCTTGCAAAGCGAATAACAAGTATATGGGCTTTGCGCAATGTTCGTCACAAGTCAAACTGACCTGCTATTCGCTCGTATATGCACAATCTTTGCCAAGCTCTAGAACCTGGAGTTTCCAAACCTTCATATTCACTCATATAAACTGCTTTACTGACTTGGGATTACAGTTTTAGAGTCGCATCTGCTTTTATTCAGAGAGAGAGAAGGAGAGAGAGTATTGTGCAGTCGACTGCTAACTTGGTACTTGTTTTATACTTTAATAGCGCTCATTAACTTGAAACAGTTAGTCGCCTGCTCTGCTCTAAGCTTACCTATGTTTCTCTCTGCGGGAATTAATGCCTTCACAAATGCTGCAGCTCGCTGACAAAATGCGTGCCGCCAGCGCCCCCAATGACCCATTCGCAAGCGACAGCCATGGAGAGCGCGCCGGTCACGTCGCATCATAAAAAATCCATCCATGAACTTGCGGCCAGGCCACAAAGCAGTTGCAGAGCTGAGGAGCTGCCTGGAGCTGGGCACAGGTTCTAATGCTTGTTTATGGCGCAGGTGTCTGGACAGTCTGTGCGGGGCTGTGTCTGTGCTGTGAAGCAAGTTTTGAAAGAAGTTTTTAAAGCTGCGCTTAGAGGCTCAGGCGTGAGGAGTCATGAGTCATGAGTCATCTCTGTCCAGGCCACCAGACATCAGTTGAGGAACCACTTGCATATCAAGCAGGGCTTAAAATGCCATGCACGATTGTGACGTGCGGGTTGCATAGCACTTGGCAGGGGGCGAGGCGGGGAACGGGCCACTCAATTGTGATGATAAATTATTGATGCAGCAAGTACTCAATGCCCCCCCCCCTCGCCCTTTTATCCGCCTGAAACCAATTTCCGAATTAAATTCAAACCACAATTTTGAACTTTTCGTTTTAAAATTAATGCCAAAATTGAACTGAAAATCGCCTCACTAACTATTCCTTTCTCTCTCTCCTCTTCCTCTGCATTTCACTTAAGAAGTTAAGTTGAAAAACGAGAAATCGACGGTTCAAACTCGACTTATATCAGATCAAAGTTGTTCAGTAGCATATTTAGTAATTGCTATTAACTTATAAAAATACTACGTGATTTAATCATTAAATTCCATTAACTTTTCACACATATTTCTTTGAGTCCAGCTTGGCTCAAGTTTTAAGCCAAATTATGTATTTGTTTTACATAAACAAGAAGACTTTTTCACCGTGTAACCTTCTACTCTCTATTTTGCAGGCCCATGTGGTATCTGCGTTCGAGCAGTCGCTAACCAACATGACCAATCGCCTGCAGCAGCTGACGGCGACGGCGGAGCGTAAGGATGGGGAGCTGACAGACATGCGGCAGACGATTGAGCTGCTGCGCAAGCAGTCCATCCAGGCGGGCCTGACCACCGCGCACATGCAGAGCATGGGCGTGCAGACGCAGGGCCAGAGCCAGAACGAGCTGATGCTGCAGCAGAAGCCGCCGCCAGTGCCCGTCGGCAATACGCGACCTGGAAATCCCAATGCCAATACAAACGGCAATGGCCTGGGCCTGGCTGTGGGTATGGGTGGGGGTGGTGTCATGCAGCGACAGCACAGCACGGATTCGATGTGCTCGCTGAACTCCATCAGTTCGGGCTGCTCGGCGGCGCAGGATAAGAACAAGGCGAACAAGAAGAAGGGCTGGCTGCGCAGCAGTTTCACCAAGGCCTTCTCGCGCAATGCCAAGATCTCGAAGACAAGTCGCCATGTGGGACAGCATCATCAGCAACAGCACGAGCACAGCTCCAGCAAGACGCCGCTGCCTAATGGACACGGACATGGACATGGACACGGGCACGGACACGGACACGGCGAGCCGCTGGGCCTGGCCGCCTTGGCCACGCAGCCGGCACCACCGCTGCCCGCGAATGCGTCCAGCAAGCAGAGCAGCCCGGCCAAGACGGTAACGCTGATAGACAATGCCAAGCCCATCGATGCCATTGAGCAGGAGGATCAGCATATGGTCGAGGATCTGAAGAAGCAGCTGCGCGAAAAGGATCTGGTGCTCACGGATATACGTCTGGAGGCACTTAGCTCTGCCTCACAGCTGGAGAGCCTCAAGGACATGATGAATAAGATGCGCGCCGAAATGATGTCGCTCAAGCAGAATAACGAGCGTCTCCAGAAACTGGTCACCAGTCGCTCCCTTGCCGGCTCCGAGGTTAGCCTGGGCCAGGCCATCAGCCCGAATGGCTCGCTGGGCGGTGGCGCCGGCGGCTCGGATGCCTCGCGCCGCTACTCACTGGCCGACGGCAATGCACGGCCCCCCATGGAGCTGCCGCCACGTCTAACCGAGGAGCTGGAGGAGGATTGCATGCCGCCGGCACCTGCACCGGAGCCACCGCCACCGCCAGCGCCTAGTGCAGGGTCCGGCACAGCGCCGCTAAGTCCGAACACACACATCGATCTGACGCCACCGCCACCCGCGCTGGAGGCGGCACAGCTGGGCAGCCCGGTGCATATGGCCAGCACCGTCGAGGAGCTGCCTGATGTGTGCGACGGCAAGAAGATAGCGATTGCCTGCTACTTGGGCCAGCCCGAATCGTTTGCCAAGTACTGCGAGGAGCTGCTCGAACTAGATGACTTCTATGCGAATGGCGCCATCATTGCCAGCCACGAGGCGGAGCAGAGCCAGGGGCAGCAAGTCCAGCAGGGCGAGCGTCAGGCATCTGGTACGAATGAGTTTATCATTGCCTGCACCTACATCTCGGGAAAGACGACCTGGCAGAATCTAGACTATATTGTGCGCAAGTCCTTCAAGGATTATGTGGCACGCATTGATCCCGGCACCAATTTGGGCCTCAACACAGACTCGATTACATCGTATCATCTGGGCGAGGCGAAGCGTGGCCCTGAAATGGGCTTCCCGGAGCTGCTGCCCTGCGGCTATATTGTGGGCAATGTGAAGACCCTGTATATATGCCTACAGGGTGTCGGCAGTCTGGCCTTCGATAGCCTCATTCCGCGCAGCATTGTGCATCGATATATAAGCTTGCTGACGGAGCATCGACGCTTGATCCTGTGCGGCCCCAGCGGCACGGGCAAATCCTATTTAGCGCGCCGCCTGGCTGAGTTTTTGGTGGCACGCGCGGGCCGTGGTAATCCATCGGAGGCCATCGCAACGTTCAAGTGAGTTCGTTTTACGCATTAGCCAAGTCCTCTGCTAATCAGTTTGCCTATTTGCTTGCAGCGTGGACCACAAGACCTCCAAAGATCTGCGGCAATATCTGGGCCACATTGCCGAGCAGGCGGCCATAGCGAATGGCGTCTCGGAGCTGCCATCTGTGATCATATTGGACAATTTGCATCATGCCTCCGCGCTAGGGGATGTCTTCTCGTGTCTGCTCAGCGCCGGACCGGCCACCAAGCTGCCCTGCATCATTGGCACCATGTCGCAGGCCACCTGCAACACAACCAATCTGCAGCTGCATCACAACTTCCGCTGGGTAGGCTATCCATCTATTGAAAATCAGGTCTGGACCATTAACCTTATCCATTCGCTCCCTTAACAGGTACTCACGGCCAACCACATGGAGCCGGTCAAGGGCTTCCTAGGTCGCTTTTTGCGCCGTCGCCTGTTCCAACTCGAGCTGCAGACGCAGCATGCGCAGTCCGAGCTTGCCGCTGTACTCGCCTGGCTGCCATCCGTTTGGCAGCACATCAATCGCTTCCTCGAGGTGCACAGCTCTAGCGATGTGACCATTGGACCTCGCCTGTTTCTCTCCTGCCCGCTAGACTTGAAGGATTCGCAGGTGTGGTTCACAGATATCTGGAACTATCATCTGTCGCCCTATCTGATCGAGGCGGTGCGCGAGGGCGTGCAGCTTTATGGTCGACGCGGTGGCGCCTGGAATGATCCCTCGGCCTTCATACGCAACTCATATCCCTGGCCCTATGGACCGGATTCGGTGCCGCCACTGCGTCAGATTAATGCCGAGGATGTCGGCCTGGAGGGCGTGGCCCTCAGCAATGGCGAGCAACAGGATCCCTTGGTAACTATTTTGGCTAAGCTCTCTTAAAAACATATGTTGATTTCTATCCAATTCTATAGCTTAACATGCTGATGCGTCTGCAGGAGGCAGCCAACTACTCGGAGACACAGGATCAGGAATCAGACTGTGCCAGCCTGGACTCTAATGTAACACCAGACAGTTCGGCTGGCGCCGAGTAGTGCGTCCCTTCCCAGATCTTAACTTCTTACATGCCAAATTAGTTGTTTTCTTGTTTGCGCTGCAACTGAGCGCCTTTGGAAACTATCGCACACCCTCGCACACACACACACTCCCACACACGCACACCCCACAAAGGAAATTTCTTGCACTACTTTCGCATAAGAGTTCAAAAGCAGTTTCAAGAGTTTTCCATTTGCACAAAACCAACAATCTATCAACCCACACTCCGAGAAAATATGTAAATGAAGTATTGGAAATCTAAATCGCCAAAACACAAAAGCCAACTACAGTAATCACTCTTTTGCCAATTCGTAGTATAAATAGTTGGTATTTAAATCAAGCAATATTGAAATCAAGAATATTCAGTAATTATAAAGAACAAATCGGTATGAGTTTTAACTCGTTCAAAATAGAATTGTAAACGATATTTCTCTGAGTGTACCATCATTCCTTACTCTTCAATATTCTCTCTCTCTCTCTCTCTCTCACTCTTCCGTTGTCTCCAATGTAGAATTGCACTTTTTAGCGCACTTGTTAAAAATGCAAATTTCCAACATCAGTAAACCATAATTAAAGAAATCATTCATCTATATTCATAAAATCTGGTTACCATTTGCGTCAGCTCAGCGCAGGCCAAAGACAAAATTGAATAAATTGAAAAAGAAAGCCCAACATATAATGTTAAAGAATTGCTAATGAAAAAAAAGCACACTTTTTGTATATAGAAAACCAAAAACAACCCTAACTACATTTAAGCAACAAACTCTACGACGGTATCAACATTTTATACCCAAACAAAATATCGATAAAGAAAAACAAAATGGAAAAACCTATTGTAAATGTAGCCCTAAGTTTTTGCTACTACCAATATTTACAAGATGTACATTTAAAGGAAAAAGCTTTCACTTTAGTTTAATTATTTGCATAATTATTATTAAATATTGTTACAAACATATTGCATATTTATAAAAACAATAACTATTTAAACAATTTATTATGCCATACAGCGCTTAACCACAGCAGCAGCATAAATGCGAGAAATCAAATACGTAAAGCCCCCAACAATCCCCCAAAGTTACAAATAGCTAAATTAACCAGCATGACGTCTAAAGCAAAAAGAGGAAATATAACAACAACAAACAACAACAACAACCACAAGAGCAAAACTAACAGCTAAAATACATATTAATATATAAAATACAATATTGCAATTATATGTCCTGTCTCTGTCTAATTTAACTGTGTACATTTATGAGATGTGAAGTCAAATCAAAATCAAATAAATTAAATTACATATAATAATAAATTATAAAAATATGATGGCTTTTTGAAAAACGAGTTACTCAGACACAGCCTAAGTGGAAGTTTGACGCCATCTAGTGGCCAGCAGCAGAAACAAGTGAGTCAGACACAGCCAAAGTGGAAGTTTGACGCCATCTAATGGCCAGCAGCAGAAACAAGTTACTCAGACACAGCCAAAGTGGAAGCCTGACGCCATCTAATGGCCAGCAGCAGAAACAAGCTTGACAATCAATTATTAGAATTATACGAACAGGGCTGTAAAGTAAATCGAATAAATGAGAGCCATCTATGAGACAAAGAGCATCATCTAATGGTTAGCAGCACAAACTTGATAATACAATAATTTGAAGCTGATCTGTAGGGCTGCAACATAAATTAAATTCAACACAATTAATTTTCAAAACTGCAAAGTGCGCCATCTATCGGCCCGCAGCGGCTACACGCTTGAAAGGTATTAATATAATGCGCGCTAAAGGGCTGCAAGATAATTATTTTTCAAGGAAATAATTTTATTATCGGTTATGGTATTTTTTCCTATTTTTATATCAGCTCCCGCACCCCTAAATTCAGAAAAAATCGATTTTGAAGATTCACTTTTTATACCCTTTTACAAGTTGAATAGGAGACGATATTATTGAAAAGGTTAAAGTGAGCCAATCTAAGAGATGCACTGAAAGTAATTCGCTGAGCATCTTTAACCATTTCATAGATTTGAACTTCATAGCTTCTCTAAAACTTGATTGCATTTTGAGAATATTATCAAAGAAATTTGAAAAATGCGCCAAAATGCATATTTTCGCGACAGCGATATGTCGCAGACGATAGATTTTAAGAATATATCGATATTTTCGTGCCAATAAATAAGTATATCGCCGGCGATGGTTCAATTCCAATGATTCGTTCATATGAACTTATTCCGAACAAGCCGATAACAAACTCTATCCAGAACAAGCCGTGCTCGTCTACACATTTGGTAATTTGTGATATAGTTTATAAAATAAGTTTACTTTTGCGCAGTTTATTTGAATTCCTGTCAAATGTTTGTTAAAAATAATAGAACTTTGAGTGCTGAGAGCAGCGCCGGCTGCACATTTTTGTGAGGACAGCCTTTGAAAATTGTGTGAAAAAAAAGTCCGATTACACAACAGATGCCACAAGGCGTACGCGAGCAATGAAAAATGGCAAATATATGCGCTGGAGGCGTTGTACCAAAAGTATAAATAATATTTAATAAGTAGCTGCAGTTGCAGACGAAGCTGCAACTGATTAAATATTCATTTTATCGCGCACGTAGCCCCTGCAGGTGTTACATAACCTTGTATGCGTCAGCCCCGCGCCCCCTCATATCCATGCTTATCGCGAAATGAAACATTGCTAAAAACTAAACTCTATCGTTGCAGCTCTGAAACTATGGCTCTTAGACTAATCAACAACGCTCTGCGTCGCCAGCTTGCCGCGCAGCTGCCGCGCAATGCGCAGGTAGGCAGCGTTGCCTCGATTCACACCTTGGACAAGATTGGCAAACGTGAAATCGTGGGCTTTGGCTGGAATGGCACAGCCTGCTATGCAGATCGCGTTGATTATCCCTTGCCCGCTGTGCGCTTCCGCGAGCCCAACAATGAGATCAATGCACTGCGCGCCAAGGAGCAGGGCGACTGGAAGAAGTTGAGCCCGCAGGAGATCAAGGCCCTCTACCGTGCAAGTTTCTGCCAGACAATTGCCGAGGTTCAAGCCAGCACTGGCGAATGGAAGATGCATTTGGGCGTGGGCCTGATCTTTACCGCCGCGGCAATTTGGATTGCCGTGCTGATGAACCTGTTCGGTAAGCGACTGTGGCTATATGGAGTAAGCGAGATGTACCTAATAACATATTCCTATTGCAGTCTATGATGAGTTGCCCATTACATTTGATGAGGAGCACCAGAAGGCGCAGCTGAAGCGCATGATCGATCTGGAGATCAATCCGGTGACCGGCTTGACCTCCAAGTGGGACTACGAGAACAACAAGTGGAAGAACTAAACGCAGTCCACCGTAGAATGCAATTCCATGTTGTAAAGTAATTAAGCGAAAAGTGAGGCGACGTCTATGTTTAAGTGGCCACAAGCAAAATAATAGTTGAAATTAAAATAATGGCCGCTGCCAAACCCAAAAACACTTGTGAAGTTCTCTTTCCGATACGTACAAACCAAGTACTTGACGGAACTCACCTGGCTGCAATCCTTTCCATATTTATATACTTGTATATGTATTACTATGTATGGGAACAGCAGCAGCATATAATTTACATAACTGAACATGTAATTCTTTTGCTTTTATCCATTTTGTGCCTTATGCATTTCGCAATTAAAGTTAGATTTCGTGTGGCGGTCAATGCATTATGTGCGGCCGCACATGACCTGAGCGAACTTCGGGCTGACAAAGAGAGCCTTGATTAGATCCGGCGACAGGTAACTTGGAAATACACTGCGCGTAACTAATGCGTTTCTTATCAGTTGAATGCGGTCGTATTAACGTTTATATTTCACTACTTTTATACGCGGAAAAGTTTGAATCTACGTGAAGTTGGTTGCGCTTGATGAAAACAATGCACTCTCTAATCAAAGCTTAAAGCTTCTCGGTTACACCGTGCTCAAAGCGCCACCTTAAGGCAATAAGCCAAAGCTTTTACTATGCGCAACCGTTTAGTAAAAACTATTAAAATAAATAAAGTCAATTTTTGACTGGTACTGATGGCAGTTTTAAGCCGACATAAATTTATTAGTTATAACTGCATGTTTTTTTTTGTTTTTTAAATGGGTAGATAGTCTCTCTGCTTTGTTGTTGTATTTAAGCTAGATAGGGTAGCTGAGTATATAGGGAGTTATCACTTATGCCAGACGAGCCACCTGTTGGCACTAAAACAAAGCTTGGGCTGTTCATGCAAATGAACTAAAAAAATGCACATATAATGGAACACTTTTGTGTTTATTAAATAGCCATAGTGCCAGATATGATGCAGTGTGGGCAAAGGGAGTTAAAAGAAAACGAAAGTTTATTTCATAAGCTCAAGGCGAGAAGCCACTTGTTGGCGTTAGGCCAAAATGTTGCCGGCTTATGAAAATTAAATAATTGTATAAATGTAATTATTTATGTATGTATAAGGCGTGGAAATTATTCTTTGAATATCGACAATATCTATTTGTTTGCATTTATTAAGTCATAGCTGTAATCGTGCATGAAGATCTCAGGCAATGCACGCGACCTTGTTGATTATAAATATTTGATATCGTTAATTTGTTTTATGATGCTAATAATAATAATAGCTCGGCCTGTACTTGATATTATGAAACTCATACCGTGTGCAGCAGCACTCTCTTGGTCCTCTGTAGTACCAGGTTACAGTTCCGCTCGCCACCTTCTACGCTCCCCAACTGCTGCTGTACACATAGATCGATCTGAGCTGCCGCTTGGCTCGTACCAATTGCATTGTTTTGGGCCCAGAAAGTCTAAGAAAGTCAAGAATTGCACGCCGCAGTAGCCGTATACAGGATTTTTTATTAATTGTAATTCTAATTGATATTGGCAGGTTTTGCTCTCGTTTTCAATTTATCATTCAAGTGCGCCCATTGAGGCTCGCTCTTCAGATTGTGGAAGCCATCGTGCGCCTTGACATGCCGGAGGCCATGCTTGTGTTTTCCCGGCTTTGCAACCGGAAAGCCGCCATTTTCCTTGGGTTCAAATGTGACCAGATCTATTAATTTGGTGGTTCCGGTCGTCGAGTTAGTCGGTTTTTCTGGCGTGGTCTTAATTGTTTCAGGCACGTTTTCCGTTCGATCTTCATCTGCTTCTACTTCGTCTCCCTTAGGTTTTTCCGTTGGTGGCAGCGGTGTTTCTTCCTCGTCGTTGAGAGTTTCTGGTGTTGGGGTTGGGGGTGCTGTCTGTATCGTCGTTTGTTTGTTCCGTGCTGAAATTTGCGGCTGCAAAATCGCTTGGGGTGTCCACGTGGAAAGCCGTGGTGGTGCCGTGGACACCTTCCATTGATGAAAGAGATATGTTACTTCTGTGTCTACTGCAGCTACTGCAGCCAGCAACACGAGCATGGCGTGCTGTAAAGATCGAGGACAAGAGCCGCAGACTGTTTTAATGCAAATTCTTTCGATTCTAGACCATACAGTAAAGAAAGACATCTTACCGGCTTGATGCTGGGCATGTTAACGCTCTGTCGGTTGCCCTTGAAAAAATCAAACACCGATGGGTTTTCCTCCCTTTATAGTGGATGCATTATGGGGTTCCACGCATGTAATTGATTCGAGCAGCTGCCTGTTTTTATGGGCACAGCCAATGCTCTGAATGGTTCCTGATTTGATATAGTTCTCAACGGGCAATTCCCCCAACGGCACAATACCTTTAGCCGTGTTGTACGTCTTACTAAAATCTACTGCTATATAGATTAATTACACTGTGCAACACCATTTCGGACCCTACATTTCTCTATGATGTGGGTTGATGCTCTTAAACCGATTCGTAAGTCAATGTAAAGAAAATTGATCTATTAATTGAAAAGTTGCAAATCACAATTACGTTATCGAGTATTTAACCAGTATTTTTACTCTGCTCTGGTACACATGTATACAGGTTCTTTGAATCACAGTGTGATTGGAAATAATCTTTTAATTGTCTGGTCTGCCCTCTGTTTAATAGAATTGTGGGCGATCAGCGATGAGGGCACTATAAAAAGCCAGCGCCAGCTCTGTGCCGGCCAACAGTTGGCTTCTAACACTTGGGTTGAGATCATCTAATATGCATATCAAGCTATTGCTAATCAGCCAGGTAAGGCTTACTATTTCTTCTATGAGCGCACTGACTGACTGAAGCTTACTTTTGCGCAGCTATTGGTGCTCAGCTGCACGCAGAGTTGGGCCAATGACGCTTCGGTCCATCGTGATGAGGAGACCCTTGACGATGTGCACCTGCCACACCCGACAACAACGACTCTGCCTGAGCTGGAGCTTGATGAAAAAGCAACCGCAAGTCCCGATAATGGAATCAAGAAATTGGATGAAAGCTTAGAGATAATTAACAAAGGAACTGCTCTTCCGGAGACTACAATTCAACCCATTGAGAGCACATCTGCCACAACGACAACAACAACAACAACAACCACTGAGCCTCAAAAGAAAGCAGGCTTGCCTCCTATGCATCCACTGGCTTATCCACATCCATATCCACATCCATATGCACATCCATATCCCTATCCCTATCCCTATCCTCATCCTGAGCCCAAGGCCACTTCGGAGAGCTCCATTATGCCTGAACCCGGCGTACCTAGCTATCATGGCTATCCTTATCCCAGCTACCCGATCCTGCGGCCACCATACTCTCCCTATGGCCCGCCTGTTTTCCATCAACCTGGACGTGTACCTCAGTACCCAGGCTTTACACGTGGCCTGGTCTACGGCAACAGCGACAGCGCTGAGAAACCAAAGTCCGCCGAGGCTGAGGAGTCCCCCAAGAGCATGGAACAGTCAACGGAGCAGGGCCCCAAGCAGCCTGCAGAGCATCCCAGCTTTGGTTACCCGCCGGTCTATGTGATCCAACGACGTCCACTGGTGCCCAGTTACCCCTACGCAAGCCAGGCACGCGGCTACGGCTCTCCCTACGGCTATGGCGGCTAGTCAAACTAACAAATAAGAATTATTAATAATAGCTTGATTGCAAGCAATCGTGTACAATAAATTAAAAACAATGTAAAAAGTCTATCTTCGCATTGCCGATTATTAAATACTCTTGAAAGCACAACTTTAACAACATGATTCAGCAAGGGCGATCGTAAGGCTTGTAATTGGAAAGTTTGGCCAGATATCGAAAACGAAAGAACAAGCGAACTAATTTATTTACTTACAGCTAGTTCGCTTTAAGACTAAACAGATATATTTATATAGAACCAGACAGAGGCTTTCGATGCTTTGATCGAGAATATATAGGAGCACATTTTGCAACGAAATCATAATACCATCTGCCAGAGTATAATATAATGAAGATGCATACAAAAGTATCATTATGAAGTGTGCGTGCGTGCTATATAGTATTTAAAGAACATTCATTACAAGTCGTGGTTTTGCCCGCCTGCAATGCCGATAACCCCGAGCACCGATTCTCACACCTCGTGCGATTCCCGTCAAACGTGTTAGTCATTTCCATAGAAGCTAAAGCTGCCTCCTAATCGCACTCGTCATATTGCTGCCAGCTGCTCAGAGATCGAGACGTTTCGGAAATGTCGCTTCAGTTGATTCATGTGATCAGCCTCCTCGGCTGCCTGCTAATTGGCCTAGCGGTAAGTTACCTGCTGCAGTATTATTTATGACTTTATTTCTATATCCGAGTTCTTTGCAGTTCTGCCAAAGTGCTTCAGTGGAGCGGGTAAGCATTTTGATGTGCTAATTGATAATATTTTTTTATAAGGTCTCGTTCGATTTGTTCATTAGGTACGCATTAAACGAGATACACGCACTATTCCATCGGATCAGTTTAAGCCCCTAGAGAGTTCCTCAAATACTGATCAGAATACAACAACAGTACCGCAGCGTACAAACTTTGATGACACTTTCTCAGTGGTGTGTTCTATTCTATAACAACCTATCGTACTCATAATATACATATATGCTTATATATACCACTTTACATGCTTCGTCTTTACAGCACACAAAGGCAAAGGCGCAAGTATTGACGGATCCCATATCCCAGGAAGAAGACTACGCAGACGAAACGTGGCCAACCACTCCGAGGTTTCCCGATCCACGTCGTTTTAATTATCCCACACGCATTCCCATCCCTTCCAGTCAATTCCGCTCGGTAGGCTGTCTGTAACAACATAACAAAAGTAACATAGTTGAATTTGTTCGACTATATATTGTTCTACCCCTTGTTCTTATAGTCTCTGGGATAGACCTACAGAGATAGCAATATTTTCTATCACTCTCTACGAATTATATACATCTTTTTTCACAGACAAACATAGACACTTCATTTAATCCGAACGTTGGACCATTTGTCGGTGGCCGTCGTATCAGTAGTCCTCCTGGCTTTGGTGCTTCGAGTATTGGCGACAATGGTTTCAGTGGGCCACGCTTTAGTTCAATGCCTCTGAGCATTCAATCGGTATGTATCAAAAATCCTTAGGTTAATCAGTGCCAATATAAAGACCGTATCCATATAATTTTTAAATAGAGTCCTCCGTTCGTACCATCAAATCCTGGATTCTCTTCCTTCGGTGGCCCTGGCTTTGGTGGTGGCTCTTCCAATAATTTTTATCGCTCGGAATCGTATAGCTTTAATTCAGATGGCATGGGCCCACCGCAAATTCAGCAAAGTGTGTTCGACTCTCGCTTGGGACATGGCATAACTAGTCGAAATTTTAAAAAATAGAGTGCCATGAACTCAACTTTCCATCCTTTTTGAAGTTTTTGAAATACTCAGAGTAAAAATAAGTCGCAGATTACTACGTAGTTGATAGCCTAGCTGATAGGAATTATAAATCAGATCCGCATTTTTTAATATAACAACAAGGTCAAAATCTACAAATGATAATCGCGAATTAAACTGAAATAATAAAATATGTTTTGATTTAAGTACATAGAATACAAGCATTTTGATTTGATGTCAATTATAAACGTTTAGAAAATCCGGCTAAGGCCGGAGAGCGAAATTCTTATTTTACGATTTTTTATTTTTACTAACAAATTCCGCAAAACAAGACTAAAAAACATGAATCAATCTACTAATTTAGAAAATTTCTTGTTTAAGCATTGTGTACTTTATTTAATTTCAAATATGATTCATATATAATGGAAAATCATTCAAAAACAAAATAGAGACCATTTTAATTACCATTAAAATAAAATATTAAATACTTGTGTGTGTGTGAAGCAAACTAGAGAAATACACTTAAATCATAAAGCTAGCCTAACAATCTATATTTTCCAAAACCTCCAGAAACATTAAATATTTTCTCTCAATATTGTTTTCGTTTTGAAATTCAGTAAACCATGTTGGCATCTCCGAGTACTTGGCGTTCTGCCTTTTTAGATATGTCTCGACATGGTATTCAGTTCGTTCGATAAAGGTTCGCAGCTGCTTCTCCAGATTTTTCTCAAACGTGTCGAAGCCATATTGACGCAATAGCTTGGCAACAGGATTCTCACATTCATCCAGTTCCAGGCTAACATCCTCCAGATCGAGAAGCTCCACTAGCTCTTCTAGCAAATCCTCCAATTCTTCAGAATCAACGGCATGTCTTCTACTTTCTATAAATTCTGCAAACTGTTCCAACGTAATTCGATCGATGTCACTCAATTGCAACAGCTCCGCATTATCGATGACACGCTGCAGCAACTCAACGCCCTCGTTTAGTGCCTTCTTGGTAAATGTCGTGATCTCTAGAACCATAACGGTATGAAGCTTCTCGCAGGGTGTGATTGGATTGGTGTACTATGTAGGAATTATTGAAATTTGTTAGTTTTACCGAAAAAAGATACTTTGAGAAGGTGGGCCAGAAAAAGTCTACATGGGCAATTCAATTATTTGGGTTTTCAGTTTCAGACAAAGATTAAGTTTAAATTGTTAATACGGGCGAGAAGCCCAAAATTTTTGTGTCGTTTTGCAATTTGAAATGTTGTTTACACAAAAGCAAAGCCGTTTCCTGAAATAGCAACAAATCGTGTTGATTTTGTCATGAAGCTGGGGTTTTCCGTCCAGTACGATGATTTGCGCTTAAGTTTTGAGTATATATGTATGAATAAACAAATAATTTTTGATAGGGGATTATATATCAATGCTTGCAGGTATATTAATTTAATTTTATGTTCTCTCATTTTGGGCTGGGAAGGGGAAGCATTTGCTTGGCTTTATAATATTCTATTTTTTCAAAATAAAAAAGAACTTTCAAGGTGCACAACTTTTAATAATTATATTCTAATTGCCCACTAGAATGTCCTCCATATTATTTATTTTAGAACATTATCCACTTAGCTTACCGCTGACTGCAGGATCGAAAGGAGAAGCACAAGACGCCACATGGTTGGGGCTTTAGAATACTGTGTTGTTCTATTCCTGCGGCACTTGCCTCTTATAGGCGCAAACAATGTACAGTTAGGGCTATTAAGCGTGGGATCTCTGGGATCTGGCACTCTATAATCAGTTTATTCAATTTGCTTGGCGTGATAAGAACGTTTTGTGAATAAAATGTTAAATGCTCGATTGCTCATCATAGTTTTCCTGCTGCTGGGCGTATGTTATACGACACGCTTTTTAAAACTAATAAATACCAATTTCTCAGTAATTATAACAGATGTCAGTTGCGCTACCTGGTCGGGAGAGTTTTCAGGAGTTGCGTAAGCTACTGAGACAGCAACAGCAGGATGAGCAGCAGCTCATAGAGAAGCAATTTAATGAGGATATTCTCTTGTGGGCCCAGTCCCTGGAGCAACTGGGTCTGAAATTTATGGCATTCGTAGAGCAGTGTCGCCCACGCGGCAGTCGCTGCGGCCAGCGGCTGGTGCAGCGTCATTTGCGATCCCTGAGACGCAACTACAGCGATCTGCGCGCTCAACTGGAGACCCTAGAGATTAACTACGTGGGCAAGATAAACGAGGAGGAGCTATTGAAGCCCACATTTCGGGCGGTAAGGCAAGTGCTGCAGCAATATGACAGCATGCTGAGGCTGGTAAATACAGAGGTCTATAAGTTAGTCAACCAATAGAGCTGGGACTCTAAAAATAATTCAAGTAATAAAAGTATATACTATATTGTATCTAGCTACAGTTATGTTATAAAATCTTACTATAATAGACAACAAGGTTCACACGATCGAGGCTATACTTAAATATAATAGCTACTTTCTGAGGGACTGGGAAATAAAACAGTAAATTCGACTTATCCCAAAGTATTTACTTTGAAATAGACAGGGAAAATTGTATACATTCTGTTCTATATAATGTTGCTTTTATTTATAAATTTGATTTCCGGCAGATTGTTTTTATAGAAGCAATATATATATATTTAACTTATTATTTTACTTGCGATCTGCCGTGCTCATGACAATAAGCAAGTATTTAGTATAAGCAATATTATATTGTAATGAGTGCCTGATAAGATGTTAGTAATTTGCTAGGAACATAATGAAACTCGCGTTTAACAAGTTTTTTTTTAACTACAAGATTTCAACTGTGTAAGTAGTTAAAAAGTATACAACAAAAATAACATTTTCTATATTCTGTGCTTTTTATGGTAGAGTTGTTTGTAATGCTTGTGCAATGCCCTCTACTAAGCCCCTTGCCTGCCGCATATAGTCCATCAATTCTAGCTCTGGCACCTGATCTTGCAGTTTCTGTGGAAACTCCAAGAAGGCCAGCACGATACTATTTTCAGTTTCCTGTTGCCAGCGCGACACATTTTGTATTAGTTCGACTTTGGTCTGTTGTCTGATTGCAAAGTATTTCAGCAATTCCAACCGAACTTTGACGAAAAAGTTTCGTATACAGATCTTCTCGCCCGGCAGCACCTGCAGCAGCAGCTGGTCTGGTTGTGATCGATCGAACAGGGAGCTATTGATCAGGGCAAATATAAAGTATGCGCTGCTATAGTAACTATCAGTGCCCACAATCTTGTCGAGTTCATCAAAATATTGCCTATCAATGGCATTGCTATCGTTTAAATGACTCAGTTTTGCCCGGGCGTCATCCAAGCTGGTCTGCAACACCTCATTGTAGAGTCGTTCAATCTCCTTGACGGTCAAGGAAACTGTGCTGTCCGCACTCGCATCGACTGTGCTCTGAAATCAATGAAATGTTTTAGTATTTAGGTAACACTTGGAATGCGACTCGACTTACCAGACTGATAAGGCCAACGCAGATAAGCAGAGCCAGCCACTGAGAGATTGAGATGCTGCCGTTCATGTTTGCCTTAAGCTTGACACTGAGAAACTGAGGAGCTAGGAAGTAAGCCTAGTCAGTGTCAGTCTTTATACCCTAACAGTAGGTATATCTATTTTTTCACGAAATGCGTATCCCATTAAGAAGACTTCATAAAGTATATATATTTGTGATCCGTAATAATAGTCAAATTCATAATACCCTGAGTTGGTATGGTATATGGAACAAAATCTTTCGTGTCAGTCTTTCTGTTTCAGTTATATTGGCATTGACCGCATCGAATCACAATATCAAATAACTATAAAAAACACTTTAATATAAAAAATATAGCTTCAATAAAAATAGAAATATATCGCAGAGCTGTTGTAAGGGTATTTAACTTGCGGCACAGCGAAAACAGCTTCTCTTTCCCATTAATTATTACGAATAACTCATGTAGTGTGAGTGTGTTAGTTAAGTTTAGCTTTTATTAAGCACTTCAGCCAAGCCAGAAATAAAAAGAAAATGTTACATAATAATTCAAATTTGTAAAATGAGCAAAATTTCAAAAGTATTTGCTATAAATTTTGGGTATACTTATCATAAATAGGTAATTAGTTAATAAAGCTAACTAGAAAAAGAAATTAGTGCAGCTTTGTTTTATGTATATTTATATATATACGTATGGTTTTTATGGTAGATCTGTTATATACACTTATTATCTACAATACATAAGTTAATGAATAAATTATGCACCAAATGGCTTGCTTATTTCGATTATTATGTTAGCTTTATTTAAGTTACATTTTACTTTACAATCTATTTATCAGTTAGCACAAAAGTGGAGAATATGTTGTACGAACAGCTCTTTTTCTATTATTAATCGCAAACAAAAAATGCATTAACTGCAAACATTTGCAGAGAATAATAACAAATTAGTTTTGAATATTAAGAGCTACTTTTTCAGCAATGCGAAAAATTATAGAAGTTTTTAATGATATAACAAGCGAGTTTCCTAGAAAGATATCCCATAAAAAATTCAGAATTGTTTGTAACCTTTCTTATTTAAAGTTCTCCATACTATTCTTTGGCATATAAATATACATACAAATATATTGTAACTGATATAGTTTAGAGTATTTTACCTACGTGAATCTTAAAGCTATATAAATATATATATTCCACTACAATATTTTTGTTTAACCATAGATTTACAATATTTGTAAACACTTAGCTTATATTCAGAATAATACGCTTTACGCAATTGAGTACATTGAGTACATTCAAAATGCTTTTGTACTCGTCTTGACAAACTGACAAGCAATTTGAATTCGAGTGCTAAATTGACCGGGGAATTGATTTGGTTGCTTAAATCGAATTCAACTGACATTGAGATTACGTATTTAAGATGTTGCATATTGTACGAGTAGTTCAATTGATTGCATAATACCATTTAAAAATGTGAAACGGTTTATCTTAGGTACAACATCAATAACAATGTTTTAGGTACTTTTTTTTTGCTTGAAACTGGGATAACATACCATATATATATATACATATATCGGTCTATATAGAAATACTTAGATATTGACGCCGCTTGAGCATTGTACTTTGAGTTGTTTTTAGTTAAGATTTGTTGCAGCCATGTTAATGGATACTAGAGGCTCTTATATATATATATATCTATGTTCGTATAATATATGTCTGACTTACATTTAACGCCTAACACATACACATACAGTATATATAGTTATTTATTCTTGAATATGCTTAATCGCTGCAAGGTACACATGACGTTTTCACTTTTCAAAGCACTGGGCTTCAAAGTTTTTAACAATTTTTTTAAAATAATTTAAAAATTCAACGCAAAAATAAACTTCTCGATATCTAATTAGTTTTTCTTAAGCTAATTAATAATATATATTATTAGATGAGTTAACATTTTTAGAAACTAATTTAAACTTCTTAAATTTGTAAAAATTGTTAGCTGCAAATTGAAGTAAGAAAATATATGTTCCATATATATATTTTATTCAGTTAGTTACACGTACAGCTTTCTTGCACTTAAATTCTGTTATCTAGAAGACAGTCCATGGAGTAGAGCTTACAACTATGAGTTTATTTAAGTAAAAGTAAATATGCCAATGAAAAGAGAGATTTTAAGAAAATATATTAAAAGAAATTAAGCAAGCTTAAATCAATTTTAGATACTCTTTATACAAAAGTGTTGCATATTTACCCTTGCAGAGGATTTAAGAAATGTATCACATAAATTGCGACGCCTTAGAGGAGAGTTCTCTCTTTATATTATTATAAAAGCTGGCATAGATCTGCCTTTTTGCTGTAGAAAGGTTCTGTATGGAATTCAATTAATATTGTAAAACAGACTTATCTTTGCTGAAGCATATTATCAACATCGGACTAATATATTGTATAGCTATTGCGTGTTTATATAAAAACACAAAATAATAATACTTTTGCAAGGGTATTTGATCTTCGGCAGCCCGAAGATGTCAAGCGATTCTTGGTTTTATTATATGAACTAAATACATGTATATTTACTGAAAATTAACTTATCCAATATGTATATTTTTGTTCTTTTTGAAGAAGTTATGACAGCAACGGCTGGTTGTGGCCAATTTATGTACAAGTGAAGCCATATTAAATATATGTAAATTTTCTAGCCTACTTAATTATTTCACCCAGATACCTTTCATTAAGTATGTTTGAATACCCACCTCCGAATACACTCACTTTGAACTTGTCGGCTTCTCATATTGTCCTCGAAAAACGCAAACGTGTCACAGACCTTTTTCGATTTGTAGTTCAACTACAGTTTTATCATATTAATTGGAAATTTCTCATACGCTTTTTGTGGAGCAAGTGTCATAAATAAATAATAAACAATGAAATTGTGTATGCTTTGTAATGTATTTATTCATGTGAAATTATATATTATATAAGAGTCACTTTAACATAAACGGTAACATAGAACTAAATTAAATTAAATGCCGTGTCTGAGCTCAGAAAAACAGCGCAGGAAACAAATGTTACAAAAGAGACTACACTCAGAGAAAATAATTATTGTAAAGTCAAGTATTAGCGGAATAGAGTTCTTACCGTTTTGTGCTTAATATTTTATGTAATTTTTGTTTGCTGAAAAACTTTCTGGATGGAAGATTAAACTGTTCTATACATTGAACTGTATTTGGGATTAAAAAGGAAGTACTTCATTAATGCATTTCATGCTTATTATGAATGATTCTACCGGTTTTCTCTGAGTGCACCTGTGTAAGTAAGAGCGAGAGCGCCAGTGCGCGAGAGAGATGCAAGAGAACAATTTTACTTTTTATCACAATTGCGTATGAAAAATTTCTTTAATTGCTAGAAACCGCCACGCCCAGTGCTGCCGCCGCCTCCGCCACCTCCTCCGTTTCCACTGCCGGAATGCGATGCACCCTGCATCGATTGCGGCACTAGGATGCGAGGCAGCGTCAAAGAACGCTTGGGACAGCTGTGCCGCTGCGGCGTCGTCTGGTCGGGCGTGTTTCCCGCGGACAAACTTGCCTTGGCGGCAGTAGCTGTTGTTTCCTCTGGCGGCGTGGGCGGCAGCTCGACGAGCTGCTCGGCGTCGCCTGGCGGTGGCGTGTGTCACGCATACGACTGGGCCGCCTGCGGCATCATGCCGGCTGTGTATCCACCATCGAGACCAGGTCGCTCCACCAGATTCTTGAGCCGGCCACGCAGCTCCTCGAGACTCTTGGACTTGGCCTTGTTGATGCGCTTGTACTTGACATCCTTCGGCTTGGTCACGGACCGATGATTGGACATAACCCGATTATAGGTGGTCACCTGCGATTTGCCGTTGAGCTGATCTGCCGATGGGGGCGGCTGCAGCTGCGGAACTTTGACGCTCAGCGTGGTGCATGGCGCATCGTGGCTGGGCGAGCGTTTTAGTGCGCCCAATTGGCGACGCGGCACGGCCATGGCCGCTGCCATACACGTGTCTTTGGCTTTCTCCGGCGCACTGGGCGTGCCCGATGAGGCGGGCGCCGTTGCATCGATTTGTCCCTCGGTGGAGCTAGAGCTGAGCGCCTTGTCCGATCGATTCTTGAACTTGTCGCGCTTCTCGGCTACATCTGTGGTGGGCTCCGGATCCTCCTCCACGGAGTACACAGTCTCCAGTATGTCCGGACGACGCAGATAGCAATTGTTGCGCCTGGCGGCGCCATACTTATTCAGATTCGTCTCAATGGCATCGGATATGGACCGCACAATGGTAATCCCATCGCTGCCCAGAACACCGCCCAACCCGCCACCACTGCTCCTGCGGCGCGTGCCAAGCGTCATGTTGCTGTCCGAGTCAATGTCCTCCAGCACCACCGCCGAGTCGGAGTCGTTCAGAGAGTCCAGCTCATTGGCGTAGCTCGCCTCAATGCTCTCTAGTCCATGATCCACCAGACGAGTCGACAGCGTATCAATAATCTTCTGCTGCCGCTGTATGGTCAGCTCGCGATGGCTCAACAGGCTCGCGATCTGCTTCTGCTTGCGCTTTAGCCGCGACTCCAGCAGCAGCAGCTGCGATGTCAGCGAATTCATCTGATCCGATTTCTCCTTCTGATAGCGATAATGTTGCTGTACCTAAGGCAATGAGAGATGTGGATATACAGTGAAAGATCTGCTAACGAACAGCTTCCTGTGGTGTGCATTTTCTTCCCTAGTTGTGTCATATTTTTAGAGCTCCTTTTCTGTCGCCCACTTGCTCGAACAAAAAGTCCGTCAATTTAAAATAAAAAAATCGTTCTAGAACGGGCTATTAACAAAAAAAAGGCACTATACACACAAAGGCAGTTACTTTATAACTGTATAACAAAATTTGGAGTGGGCAAATATTGGCTATAGCACCTTGGCACAAAGCATTTCAATCTGTGTCTAACACAAGTAAAATGAGTTCATACGGACAAACAGACGGACGGACGGTCAGACGGACTGTGTGCAAGGCAATATACACACGGGAATTTGGCATATTAAAACACTCACCTGCATGGCGTAGGCCTTGCGCCACTTCATAATGTGCTCCGTCTGGAAGCGCACCTTGGAGCGCAGCTCCTCAATTATGGCGCGTGCCGTGTGCAGATCCTTGGGATCCTGGTTCATCATGTTCAAGCGCAAGTTGCTGGTGTGACTGGACACAGGCAGCGGCGGCGGCCATTGGAATTCCAGCGGCGGCTGATTCACATCCGTTGGCAGCGATCCGCGCGGCTGTGCGGCTGCCTTGTTCGACTTGGGCGTAGAGGGCACAGTGCCGGCACCGCTGGCACCGCCGCCTCCAGAGACTCCAGCCATGCCCATGCCAGTTGTCGTCATGGTCATGGCAGCCGGCGGTGCTGGCTGCGAGGGCTGCTTCTGTATGCTGCAGGCCATGCTGCTGATGGTTTTGGCGAATTGCGTGGCGCGACCGGCATACATTTGGCTGGGACTAGGGGCAAGGGATTGTGGGGGCGATCCGCTAGACGGCCAGCATGCGCGCCCACGTCTGCAGCTTGATTGATGTGCACGGGCTGACGAGTGTCGAGCTGAAATGCACAAAAGAAATGAAAAAATCAGCAAACGTGTTATTGGTCGCAAATATTTCGAGGGGCATTCAATTATGACAGGCACTGTGAATTACATTCCAGAGTTGTGCTGCACTGGGTTCAGTGTTGGGCAAGTGTTAAGCAAGTAATTGATTGATGTGCAGCGAAGATTTTTATGTGATTGAAGCATCTCAGTGTAGTCAGAGGCAACTGCCTATGGGGAACGAGTGAATACCTCGAAATAAATGAATTCTTTAAATACCTTGGATTGCTCAAGGTAGGCATTGAATATAATTAGTAAAGTTCTAATTTTATTTAGTTTCTACCAGAGCCTACATTGCACAATGAAAGTGTATATCTACCTCTTAAAGCACCTGAGAGGGACACACAAATGTATATGGTCATGGCTAGATCCTCCTCAGTCGGTTGAGCGGGACGTGTAATACATTAAGTGGCATTGGGAAATAGCTCAATGAAGACAACTTTATTACACGCTTGTCAATTGTCATTTTCAATTCATAGTTTTGCCGTAGCTCAATCACAGTTACTCAATCTTATTTTATAGCTACCGTGACAGTAAGAGTCACAGTTTTAAAAAATCACAGAGTGATCTCATCTCTGGCTTTGTCTCGGCCCTGGCAGATTGCCTGCTGGCATGTTTGCATACGTGCCTCGAGTCTGGGCCTGCACGTTTGTCAAGGCTGACAGAATGGGTCGGCGATAGCGGCAAGCCCCAACTGGCCCCTAGGCGAGGGCCACACCTCAAAACCGCACAGGACAATGCAAAGGACAGTGCGTTGAAAATGTAAGTAATGTTGAAGTAATTATTTGCGAGAAGCACGTGTTTGACATTAAATACCGACGAAACAGCGAACGGCTAAAAGAACATAAATATTACGCATACGCCGCGCTCGCCAGCTGTCATGTAAATGAGATTGGACAAGAGAGCAGAAAATGCGATATTATGCAAAATAGGGGTAATTATTTGCATAGAACGACTATTGTACATCAATTAAATTCACATTTAAATGCCATTCAGCATTCATTTGCATTGCCTTCCGCTGCGCTGCCACTTTAAACAATCATAATTATAATTATAATTATTAATTTATATGCGTTTTGATTTAATTAGCTTTCCTGCCGCTTACCGCTTGCATATTTATGTAATTGGTAGCACAAATATATACATATATATAATAAACATATATATGTATATAGATACATATATATAAAGTGCTTGCCATCTGCCCAAATGCGGCATACCCCAGTTTCGGTTTGCTCCCGATAAGAACTCTCATTATTATTTTATGAGGCTTCACTGCGCCCAGCTGTGAGTTATTACGTTTGCCTGATTAAGAGATTAGCTGAGATCTGCCTGTCTGTCCCTCAAAAGCGAGCGCTGCTTCAATTTGACGAACAGCTAATAGTTAGGAGGAGAAAGTTAAGGGTGGTTGCTTTTTACTTGAAAGTTCTTCCAATTTCAGAAATGCTCTTAATTATAAAAAAAACCCTTTATTTTTGGCAGAGCTATGACAGGGTAAGGATAAAGGATAGGATAGTATTTAATAAACACTTGTCAGCTATTTGTGAAAAAATGTTTGTAATTTGCTTTTCAGAACACATAATAAAAATTGAAGAAAAATCTGCCATTTGAAAATATGTAAAGAGGTATTTCAGGAAACTTGGAACAGACCCTTTGGAGAAATACAAGTGAAAATAAATCGTGGGCACTTCTGTTAGATTTCAATTTCAGCAAGTGGCAAGAAAACGAATTCGTTTCGAGCCAATAACTGGCAACTTAATTAAGGCAACGCATTAAATGTTATTGGGCGTCAAACAACCTGTTGGGCAGGCAATAAATCCAGGTTCCCAATTCGGCAACAACTGCCATAAAAATCCATCGGCCCTAAGGCCCCACTCAACTGTGGGCAAATGCCATTAACAGCTAATAGGCACGTGAGCTGCATGATTTTCTCAAGCTTTTCTTTTCTGCCGCACATTTCCCAGGCTTAGGGTTCCGACCAGAAGCAGGCAATTGTCATAATTAAAAATGATGAATGAGTTGGCAATTGAGCAGAAGACGTTGCCAATGGATTCGGTTGCCAATGGTTGATCGTTGCAGGCTCAGGCTCAGGCACAGGCATTGGCAGCAATTTTCATTTGATGAGACAGCCAGACGGACAAATTAACAGACAGACAAAACAGCCAGGCGAGCAGACAGTCGGCCAATTGCAATTCCGATGCCAATCCCCAGCCAGAGGCAGCCGCAGCAGTCGTGCGTGTTTCTGGCCATGGTCAGAACATATTTGTTAATTGTTTGCAATTGCATGCGGCTCCCTCCCATACATTGGCTGCATTCCAGTTGCCTCATTCTCGCATTTTTTGCTGTCATTATTTCGTTGATCGTTTGCCAGTGGAAACGGAAGTTCTTAAGCCATTCTTCCTCTGGCTCTTAAGTTGGCCGGCCGCTGTTTTGCCCTTCTTTTGCTTTCCTTTGCTGATGAATTGCACAAATTAAGGCTAAAAGTTATTTTAAATGAAAATGTTTAAAATGTTGCGTGTGCTCTTCTTCTGGGCCTTTCTCGTATTGCCTCAGCAGCTTTACCATTTCTTGGATTTCTTGGCAAACAACAGAAGAGTTGTATATAAGTAAATTGCCTTTGACTTGCCAGAGAGTGTCAGTAGTTAGTGTAGACAGAACCAAGTACTTGGGTTAAGCAAGATTATTTTAATTATATTCAATTCAATTGCGGTCAATTAGCTCAGTTCTTTTTAAATTAAATCATGAAAGTGGACTTATACAAAGATTTTACTAAACATTATTTCTCAAAGTTAATTGCTATGTTTATATATCTGACAAGTATGTTGCTAACAACTTTATTACTCGTTAGTTTTTACTCGTCTATTGCTACTCGTCGGAGGTACGTGTTAGCTTTAGTAGTAGAATTTTAAAAGTGTTGCTCTGTCCTCGTCGGTTTTTACTTGTAAGCTTATGCTCGTTATTTCCCACTCGTCACTAAAGGTCTTTGATGCTTTTCTATAACATAGAGCCATTTGCTTTAGTGTTTTTTCTTCTTCCAAATTCAACTCGTTTAATATTATTCGTTGTTTTTTACCCATTATTTACTACTCGTATCGTTGATGCCTACATTGAATATATTCTAAAACCGTTGTTCTCGATTTTTTTTCAACTTCTTAAGTGTATTGTGTTACTTGTAAAAATTTAATTCATTGATTTTACTCGCTGTATTTTCTCGTCGCTAAAAGTACTTTTTTAGTCACTAACACAGGTTTTTAAATGTATTCGGCCAATCAATTAAAGAGGAGACTAAATTACAGTTGTGGGATTAGGTGAGGGACTAGTCTGTAACTAGTTGCCTGTTTACTGATTTTAGTTGAACGTAATCACAACCCTTTCAAAGTGTAATTAGTGTAAAACTGTAACCTAAGCTGCGCTCAGCTGCTTTGGCAGCTTGGCAAAATCACACTTAATGCTTGACATTAATTAAACTATTCCGGAGTTCGGACTGCTTCATGCTGCATTTCGAGTAGAAAAGCGGATGTGCGTGGGGTTGAGTGGGTGTGTTTTATGGCTGTGTGTGTGTGTGTGTGTGTGTGTTGTTGCGCATTTGTGCGTGTTTGAATGTACATTTAATGAAACCCAAGGATGTCAAAGTTAAATGACTGCGCACTCGCGTTGTCGACTGGTTGGACTTCAACTATCTCTGAGTGTCTGATTTAATGGGCGTAAAGTGGGTGTGTATACATGCATGTGTGTGTGTGCGCGCGTGTGTGTGTGCGCGTGTGGTGGTGTGTTTATTAAAGTTATTGCCATGTGGCTGGGCAATCAATTTGGCGTTAACAGTTTTGCCAGACAGTGCGGCAGACAGGGTGGCTCAACAAACTGTTGCTTTTGATAGCGTTTTAATTAAATTTTAATAACAATGCCAACACACAGCGACAACAACAACTACAACAATAACAGCAACAACAACAATAACAATGACATCAAGAGACAGAAGAACACGAGCCTTTGGCCATTTTAATTAAATTATGCACAGCGAGCCTAATGATATAATTTAACACCTTGCTGTACGCCGTTGCATAACAACGGAGACCACGCCCCAAAAACAACAACAGCCAAGCCAAAGCAGTAAAAAGTGTTTAAGTTAAGTGACCCGACTAGAGATACCCTATTATAATATTTATGCTCAATTTCCTGTTAGTCCATTAATCTGAAATTATTGTCTGATCGTCACGAAAAGATAAGAAAACACAGATGTTATGAAAGGATTAGTATTTTTTTTCAGTCAGAGGGAATAGTTATAAAAAATTTGGTCTGGATGTATCATATGAGAATTTAGTTATCAATTTTATGCTCAAATTATATTATGTTAAGGAAAAGTATGGTAGCGTGGGCCAGATTGATTCTGTTTTTGTACTGGCTAAGGATATATTCAATAGGGTGGAGCTAACTTCTTTTGCCTGTTACAAACAATATACCCTTCTTATCCACCACTTTTTCTACGTGCACAGTCTAAATCAACAACAACAACAACAACTTTTTCCCGCTGTGGTGACCATTCCATGAACAGAAAATGAGCAGCTTCTGTTTCTCTTGCCTTGTCCGAGTCCCCTTCAATTCTCTCGTGGCCTGGTTGATAATGTGCTTTGCTTTTGCTCAATTTTGCATCTGTTTTGGGGACTACCTTGATACTCACGCTGTGTGATGAAAACCAGCGATAAAATACATGAGTGTGACATTAATAGGACGATGTGGGATAAAAGGTATGCGGCCACACCACCCTTTAATCCCTATATGAATATTTGGTTAATGTGAAAAGTGTTTAAAGGGATTTATAATACAAACAAATGACGCAGAGATAAATACGCTTTAAAAGTTTGCATGAATGCTGCTTGATGTGATTTTTATTATACTAAATGGACACAAACTACTAACCCAACTTTAACGACCCTTCGCTGGATATCTTAAGGTGCGATTAATTACGATATTTGTAACGTACTCGGGTGAGACTTTCAGCCAGCTTTCAAGTGTTTTTAGCAAGTCTTGAGGCGGGACTTAAATCACTTCCGTTTGCTAAAAACTTTAGTATGTTAGCTTACGGCTTTGAAAAGGCAAAAATCTGCGCTTGCCAACTAATTTCGAAGAGGCCAAAATGTGGTTGATGCCGCAGGCCTATCAAGTGGCTGCACAGGCAAAATCAAATCAAATTCGACTACTCACGCATAATTTTGCCAACAAACAAACAACAGATGTATATATGCATATATACTTATATATACATTTCTACAGAAAAGCCTCGACTATATGGCAAGTCACAGCTGAGATGACATGAGATGAAATGAGATGCGATGCGTTGCCTGCCAGAGTTCTAATAAATTATTCAAAATTCCGGCTTCTTGAGGGGCCAGCCCGTGCCTGAAAGCTATATAAAACCTTGAAGAGATTTGAGACGGGGCGGGCAGACCTTGAAAAGAATCTGTTACCAAGTAGAAAATATGTAAAGCAAAGAAAGTTAAGTTCTGCTTGCAAAAAATAAGAGTGAGAGTGGGAGCAGGTAATTGAAACGACCCCGCCCACAGCTGCCTTCCCTCATATACTCTACAAAAATATGTGTGTTATTGATTGAGTAAATATTTAATGCACTTTTGTATTGCCGCTCGCATATATATTTTGCGTATGAAGCGGCTTATTACGGTCACGTTCCGCCAATAAAACTTAAGAGCAAGCGCCGCGCTTTGCATAAGGCAACAATACTCCTCCTCCCCCTCATGCCTATGTCAGCACCTCGCGGGGGATTAGAGTGGAACTGAGCACCTGGCCAACTAATAATAGAAAAAAACCACTCAGCTTGGCTATTGTATTTCCACTGGACAAGAATGCCCGGGAAATTTATGTAAACTTAGCCGTCTACGTCAAAAGGCTACGGAATTTCATTTAGCTGGGCCACGCTTTTGCCATTGTATAGAATTTCAAAGCTGAATAGTGTCATTTGCAGTAATAGAAATATCATAATTTAAATGCTGCTTAGGAACTGCTTATGAACTTGGCTTTTATAATACCTAAAGCTATCCTTTCCTATTTTATGAAACTACCCCGGTAAGTGAGTCGTTCTTTCAGGCAACTTAAGAACAGGGCTTCGGGATCAGATTAAGGCTATCGCATGGATGTAGCTTGTCTTAGACGAAGGTCATAGTAGCCAGTCTTAAAAGTTGAAAATCATTAACTTTACCCTAGAGTTGGAAAGTTCTTAATTCTACAGGCTTTTAGATACTCTCCTGGTTTGCTAGCATGTTGGCTTACTCATCAGAAAGAAAACAAAATAAAAAATATAATATTAACAAAATGAAGTTGTCTATAGAAATTGTGGCAGCATTGGTAGCTTCGAATGTTGAAATTGGTATTTTTTGTTCCTAACAAAATCAAACTTTGTCAAACTTCAGCCAAGATCGTCATCTCTCAGCCCGATAATCTACTAAGATGTTAGCAAAGCTAGCACAGGTAAGGTGAACGCTTTAGCACAGTATTTAAGCAACACCCAAAATTGGGCACGTGCACAAATTCAAGGATACCTCATGTATGATTCACGAGTCTCAGCCAACATTTTGAGCGCGATGTATGACAGCGGGGGCTGTCCTTTCAAAAAAATAAAAAAGAACCCGAAAAAACACAAAAACCAACTGACGTGCATTTAAACGTGTCCTTTCATGTATTTTTGTTGGTCAAGGTAAACAAACGTTGAGCCGGAGCCACAAATGCCCCTGGGCCAGCGCCATGCACGTGTTTTTCAGCCGGACAGTCAAGGGGTGATGTGCCCCGTGGAGGGGGCGTGCCTGTGGTTGTGGCTATGTCTGTGGCTGGGGCTCGTTTACTCTCGCATTTTACACGCATTTGTCAGCTGTTTGCTGTTTGGTTTACGGACAAGTGAAAACTGTGTAAAAATCACGTTTAACGCATAAATCCCAATGCGTAGCCCTGCAGCGGAGACGCGCCTAAAAGCAGACTATAAACAGACAGACGGAGAAAGTTTGAGAGAGAGTGAGATAGAGAAGGGGACATACAGCAGCCAGACAAACACATGCACATCGTTAATTAAGCTGATGCACAGTTTGGACAGCTCTGCTGCCTCCAATGCACATAAAATTTGCTTGAAAATAAAAAAAAAATGTATAAAATGAATAAAAAGCAAAAACACTGTGGGATTAAGACCACAAGTGTGGCTTTCAACCTGTCTGGCCATTCGTAATATCCAAAAATATCAGTTTCGAGCTCATTTTTTTCGCTATATATGCTATATAGTCATATACTATATAGACAGCCAAATAGCTGTTGCCATTTTATATGCCAAAAACATGCATGCAAATTTATTTATGGCTGCAAAATTGTGGCGCGTAACACTAAAACTGCCAACGACATGGCTTACAGGGGTCAGTCGGGGCTCTACAATATTTACTAGTTTTATTTTAAGATTTATTTGCCCTATATCTGGCATTAAATTGAATGGAAGACTTGCATATTTAATGCTTGCTCTATATCAAATTTAAATACAAAAAAAAAAAAAGAAGAAAACAATAAGAATATTATATTGAATGTTGAATGATGTGCACGACATTTCTATACAATATCTTAATCCAAACGATTTATATATTATTATTTCGATCTTATCACATTTTTCTCAAATGTTAAAAGCGTAGTGAAGTACACCCTGTAAACAGATTTTAATTAACATTATATAAAAACTGTGAAAACAAATGTAAAAAAATAGCTACTTGTTGAAAGGTTGCTACCAAATCAACTATATAATATAATGCTTCGATTCAGCCCACGCTCGACTACAACAATAAGATGGATTTGTACCAAAAATAATTAAAAATACGCATTAAAAAGATGGTAACTAGAGAATTAATGATCTCGCTCCCTCTATGCGTTATACATTTTGTAAGAATTTCATAAAATCCTCCCAATATATCTCAATCTTTTTTAACCTTTGCACATTTTTATGTATCAAATATCTTATCACATAGTCTCCTTCACTTTAACACACAAATAACCCTTTCTTGCCTACTTCAACCAGATGGCCGAGCTAAGCGCTCAACAAAAGGCTTATCGGGACACAACCAAGAAATAGAACAGTAAACAGTAAACAGAAGGAAAGCAAAGCTTATTCTTGCCACAGATGGTTGCACGTGCAACAGCAAACAGCAAACATCTACAGTAAATGATTGCGCC
Organism: Drosophila littoralis; assembly: GCA_018903485.1. Lineage (NCBI taxonomy): Eukaryota > Metazoa > Arthropoda > Insecta > Diptera > Drosophilidae > Drosophila > Drosophila littoralis. Next base: position 4,754,124 of record JAEIGF010000059.1, on the reverse strand, counting down.
TTTGAAGATGTTGTCCGATGTCTGATTGGACGTCGTTCCACCTGCGCATTACGTGACGAGCAGCTCAATCTAAAGACTCAATGTGGGCCAAATTGGCCCTGGCCACAGCCACCTCCACCTCCATGTTGGTGATAGAAAACAAGTAGGCTTGACTTATTAACGACTGCTCAATTAGGAGATACCCTGTACCCAACCTTGCCAATTTATTGACTACTTATCTTACGTTTCTAATTTGGAAATTAATGTTTAAATAGTTTTTCCCCTTCTTTTGGCCTTAACTCACATTTTCACCTAACCAATATACCCATATGAATAAGTATAGGGTATAATTAGTGCCGAGCAAAGATGCCACAAGTGTCACTTGGCATGAAAATGTGGCTCAGTTCCTGTTCGCAGTGGAAGTCAACTACAGAACTGGGTCATGGCCAGCGGCAGAGTCCCGGCAATGTCCAGCAGCTCCTGCCTGTATATGCCACAATTCAATTGCATAAATTACGTATATGTCGCTTGAAATAGCTGTACTAACCATTTATGATGCAATTAAAGGTCAGTTAATGAAATCAGTCGTCTCTTGTCACAACAATGGAAATGATAATGCTTGTGGCAATGGCCATGGCTAAATGTGGGCCAGCAAATTAGCCTTGGGCATTGCATACTCAATCGACAAGCCCAACCCAATAAGCTACAATCCTGTCCGTCAACCTGAAGAGCTGAAACATCGGCAAAAAGGGCAGCGGCAGAAAATAAACAAGGGATGTGTTTTCCATATTACACTAGTTACACTAGACAACAGACAAATGCTTTTTATATTAATTACTATGGAGTTTTTATTTTATATTTTACGAATAATTAAACTATCTATAAAATGCAGTTAAATATTCTCTATAATTAATTAAATACTAGCCAGTCGCACTTGTGCATCCAAAATTCCGTTTAGATATTAAATTACAATGCAAAAGTTAACTAGTGTAAAAATGGCAGCTTCCCAGCCCCGTTCCTCACCAATCAGTCAGTCCGTGAGTCAGTCAGTCAGTCACTTTGTTGCATTCAAAAGTTTTATATATCTATTTTCAGCTCATAAAAATATATATATTTTTTTTTTAAAACCTTCCTTCACTGAACTTTTCATAGTTTTGTTAGATTGTGCTCTGTTTTTGGCCCTAATTGACCATGAATATTTGATGGTTGCGCCCATAACAATACAATTACAAAAGTGATCAAAGTATTTACGTGAGTGCCCTACAAAACGGATGCCACGGGGCGTATGGGTAACATTTTCACATGCCATGCACGATGTTGGACAGCTGGGCAGTAAACTATTTAGGTAGTAGTAGCTAGCCCCATCGAACACATCAAAAGTCAATCGATGTAATGTCAAATCTACGTGAAGGCCATAAACCAAAGGATGGGCTCAAGGGCGTTGGGGATGAAAAAAGAGTGGGAGCGAGGTAAAAATAATGGGGCACAGCTTGACAGCAATGTGGTATATATTTTGCCCAGCGTGGATAGTGGCTCAGTGGCTCAGCTGGGGATAGTGGTTCACCTGGTTTGGTTGGGCCTGGCCACTCCCTGGACACGCCCACGCACGCTTAACTTTAAAACGACTGCAGTTCCCGCTAAATGGCAACAAATCTAAGCGTCTAACAGCCAAGTTGGGTGATATATAACCACGCAGCACTCAGCTCTAAGCCAACTTGAGTTTCCATTGTTTCATAGTGCACAAAAAAAGAAGAAAAACAAAACAAAAAAAAACAAACAAAAACAATCGCTGGAAAAAGTAAGAGCAAATATTTGAGCAAAAAAAAAAGAAAATGCATCGATAAGAAGAAAAAAGAAAACAGAGGAAAAACTATGGAAATGTTTTTTGCTGCTGTTGTTGAGGCTGCAGTAAATTTGAATTTAGTTTGTGGTCTGTAGCGCCCGATGAAGTCGTCAAATAAAATGGAACGGAAAAGCTTTTAAGGCAGCATTTGGTGGTCGTTGCTGATGGTGGCCCGTGTTGAGTTTCAATTAACTGAAAAGTTCTGCAATTTGTGCGAAATGGTTTTACTCTGACTTGCCGCTTAATTACATTTGCTAATACTCTTTGCGGGAGTTATTTATTTATTTTAGACAGTATATTTTAGAATTATTCGAGGCTTAAGCTGTTGTTTATGTTTGTAGCTGCAATTGATTGTGCATAGCATTAGTCAGATTATATATAGGTATATATCAGCTGCACATTCTTTTTTTTTAATCTTTTTCAGCTCTATTGTAACGAAACATATTGGAATACATTTAATTTTAACTATTTTCTGGAACTAACATAATTGAACTACTTTGAAATTTCGGAATAGTCTTGCATTGGGCATTAATTTTTCACCGTGTACCCAGCTCAAGTTTTTGCATTTTAAGCTCTTGTCTTTAACAAAATCATCTTCATTATCTGAAGATGACTTTGTTATTTAATTTATGATAAAGGATTTTCTGATTTTCCAATTTTTCACAGTCTCCTGCGTCTAGCTGCTTGTCCTGATCTACTTCTGCTTCTCTGTTTTCTGCTGGCAATCCCTTTGGCACCTTAATGCAGCTGATTACTCCCAAAGGCTTTGGAAACAGCTAACAATATTTCAGTTACCTGGCCACCCACTCACCCACTCAGCCAACCACTGGCCGTGCAGAGTGCAAATCAATTTTGTGCCCAGTCATATCAGGCGTATACGTGATCTGGCACATTTGGGCAAAACTTGGCCACGCTTTCAGCTGATTAAGTACACCGGCTACGAATGTGCTTTTCGGTGAGTCTGTGCTTAAGTGGAGAGAAAACAACTTGGCACAATTTGGCGCTTTTGTTGCGGTCAAGTAATTTTAGAATTTTTATTAAACAAACAAGAAAGCGCGAGAGAAAAAGAAAGGGAGAAAGAAATTTGAGCAAAAGAAAACAAGTGCAATATAATGAAAGAAAAAGCATCTTGTCGACATGAAAGCGAATTCTTTGCCGCGTCTTTAAGCCGATTTGCTCAAGGGGCGAGAATCAGGGAAATTGAGAACGAGAAAGGAGAGGGAGAGAGAGGGCAAGAACCACAAAATGCTATAACAATTTTCAAGTTAATTTCGCGTCTTTCAAAGTAGCCGCAAGGGTGCAGGCATGAAGGGTAAGCACAAAACTGCAAATGGCATTTTTATTAACTAACATGACGATACTCATGATGGCTACGACGAAGATGATGATGACGTTGGGGCAGTGGCCTGTTGCTATTGCCCCTCCCCCCACTCATGCACTTTAAGCTGCCAGCTTAATAAGTCGAACAACTAAGTGGCCCGATCAGGGGGCTCAGCGGGCATTTAGGTAGCATTAAGTAGAGGCAACTCAATGCCAATATTTCACTTGGTTTGCTGGCTTAAAGCCTTTAAGCATGCACTCCATTAACCCCACACGTGGCCCGTTGCATATGGGGCCTCAAAGTGCGTAAATGCGAATTACTCGAATTTTCTGTATATGCAATCGAATATAGAATGTTTTGATATTCAACAAAAAAATATAAAAACAAATTAATATTATAAATCTTGAAAAAAATACTAATAAAAATACTAGCAGTAAAATTCTAAAGATATTTATTGAAAATAGTTTCGAAATTCAAATCAGCTTGTGCTTAAGATCTTGGCTTAATTACGCCACAATTTATAAAGCGGAAGCTTTACTACTAAAGCATTCATATTCGAAAAATACCAAAAACAACAACAAATTGCAGAAAAATACCATATGTTGTATTATTCCCTCACATCGCACCTTCCCCTACAATTGCTTACTTTCTTTTTAATCTGCGTGCCACTGCTTCGGCGACTACACGAGTAAATCAATCAATTTTAAACGTTGCCTGATTGATTGATTGATTGATTGACTGATTGATTGATTGGTTGGTGGGTTAGTTAGTTGAGGAACGTGCGCGTTCCACACGCTTCAATTAGACGCGCTTAGCCCACTGTTTTGGTTTTCCACATTCTGGCTAACAACTTGGCCCCACCCGTTGGCCCCTCCGCCACCCCGTCGCGCACCTACAATTCCCACGCTTCTGTTAGTTGCAGCATACGCTTGTTTGACGCTGTGTTTTTGGCTTACGGTATTTGGTTTTTAATGAGCCCTCGCTCAAATTGTTGTGCCAGTTTCCGAGCTGCCCCATGGAGGGGGAGTTGATTTATTAAGTACAGCTCTGCTTTATGGCGGCATTGAAATTAAAATTGTGTGAATGTTGCCAGTTTTATTTATTTGTATTTATTTCAACTCGACCTTGCGCAGCTTAACAAGCGTTTCGAGCACGGTGCGTTCTGATGTCATCCCAGAATAAATCTGTTCACTTGATATATTTTATTCACTTGAAATGATTTGCATTCTCGCAATTTTTGCATTATGTAAATGCTGCCAAAAAATAATCTGAGCCAACTATTTCCCTAAGTTTATAAAGTTTCTAGCATTATACATTTTTTCATGTGCATATATACTACAGTATTTATTGACGGCTACGAACTTTACTGTAAGAATCCAAGTTATATTTGCATTTACCTCTATAACGATCAAATACACCTTGGGCTTTGATTTCATTATAAATAAAATGTATACTCTCATAATATTATTTTCAGCAATGCAAATAAACCAAGTCTCGAGTTAATTAACAATGTAACGTAGTGATTGTCACGTAATGTTATACATATATTATTACTTGTTAAAAAAGAAACGGAAGTTATTAAAACGACAAAATTAATAACTTAAATAAGTTTTATTCCAGTTAATACAAGAATTAAGTGCTTACAAAATTATAAACATGTAACGCCTGACTGTTTCTTTTTTTTCTAAATTAAAAATCTGTTTTTGCTAGCTACTATATTTTAAATGAACTGAGGATTCTCTTGTTCTTTTGTACATTAAATATGTAGCGCTTGAGTTGAACATATATCCAATCTCAAGGTCTTAACTTGGTTTATTTTTAAAAATCGTAGTTGTTATCGTTAAGTGCTCTCTAATTTGATATGTCGTCTGCCACCTATCTGGTCTATTTGGAAAACCATATAAATTTACAATGACCATCTTTCAACGACCTTCAAGCCAACCAAGGCATTGGGCAGATGCAATGCAGCCTGAGTAAATGTCAGCCTTGTCACAGTTGCTGCCTTTTTTCACACAGTTTCTCTCTTTCACTCTCTTCTATTCTCTCTAAATGAAATAGCCAAAAAACAAGGTAAGCAGCTGTGGAGCCTATTTAGATGTTCTAAATGACACTGGAGGGGCGTGAGAATGCCCAGAATTATTGGCACTGGCAACAGGCGGCCCGAAAAAAGATGTATGTACAGTGAAAGTTCAACTAACGGACAGCTCCCTTGGGCAAATAAATATTGCAAGATGCTAATTTTTTCACGGTCTTACAAGGATTATCCATTAACTTGAAAGAAAAGAAAAATTTAAACAATATTGCAACAGAACAACTCGAGACAAAATATTATAAATTTATCATAAATAAAATTTATTGACAAACAAATTCTCTAAAAAGGTTAACAATTAAACTGTTTGTTTTCCCCTTATTTTTGTAATCTCTTCGACATCTCAATCGACAATCGCTCAAGAGAGCTTTTACTGTACAGTAATCAGGTAGCTAACAGGACGACCTTCGGAGCGCAGCGAAATATGTAAAACTTTACCATATACCCGCAGTGTGTATAGGGGAGGTGGGTGGGGCTCGGTAGGGGATGTGATGCGCTGCTGTTTGCCAACAAAGAGCATGCAAAATCATCAGGCAGATAAAAAGACATAAAAATAGTACAACATGTAGGTGTAGCAGTAGCAGTAGCAGCCGTAGCAGCAGCAGTAGCCGTAGCAGCAACACGGAAACAAATAAAAATCAACAGGATTAAATATGCAGGCGTGCCTGGCTTCATCTCTCGCTCTTTTACAAAACACATCTCCTTCTCTCTTGCTCGTTAGCTCTCTTGGCGAGCTTTGCCCGGGGCTCGTTTAACAGCCCCGTCCGGCCTTAGTTCGGCTCCGGCTAAAGCTAAGGCTCCGGCTACGGCTACGGATACGGATACGGGTATGGCCCTGCTTGTAGACGCCTTGGCGCTGGCCAATCTGTAACATTTTGTCATGGATTTTTATGCAGTGTTGTCGTCGGCGGCGCCTCGTGTGTCCGTGTCCGTGCCCGTGTCCAAGTCCATGTCCTTCGCACGTTTTACCTTGAGCGCAGCTCAGGCAAATTCAACAAGTTACAATACGGGAAATTGCAATGCGCTACTTGAGAAATACCCTGTTTTTTAATTTAAAATGTGCTGAACATATCTGCCGATTTAGTTTAAGATTAAAATCTATTTTTACTATAATTTCAAAAGGGGCTACATTTAATTCCTTACCGAGGTTCTTATCAGAAAAACGCCTAACAAGCTTATAATCGCTGATTCGAATCCATTTTAATTCCTACATTTTACGCATTATTATTTACTTTTTGGCTTGTTTCCATTTCAGAAAATGAATTATTACACCGCCGAGTACACATCCTCTTTCAGATAGAAATTTCAGTCTTCTAGCCTAGCTAACCTTTCTGTTACGGGGTATATAACACATACATTCCGCACATTTCTATGTGCCTGACTGTCTTTGCGTTTAAAATTTATTTCTCACGTTTCGCTCGGCTTGGCAAAAAGACATTTGCGGAAATGGGCCACGTTTTGCCCGGTCGGGCGTCAAATGAGTTGGCACGGCCGCCATTTTATCAGCCCGTGGCCATTTGACAGGACCAGGCCAGCGTTTATAGAGATGGGGATGCGGCATTGCCAAACACACAATTATATATATATATGTATATTAAATATTAAAACCGCCAGCGGCGTTTCACAATTAGAGCTGAGCGAATGAGACAGAGAATAAAAAAGGCGCGGAATTCATGTAGCTGCAACTTGAGTCTGAATGTGGCACATAAATTGAAAGTCGAGTCGTCGTCGTCGTCGTCGTCTTCTTCCTCTGTCGCTTTGAGCACCAAATGGAAACGTTTCCTGCGCATAAATTCAATTTAAGCCACATGCTACATGCCACATGCCGCATTCCAAAGAGACGCACATAAAACGCTTTCGACTGCCTGCAACTTGCATAATTCATTCGCTTTGCCAATCGAAATTCACACACACACACCCTTTAGGTGGCTCGACTTATTCAAGTATCTGGCACGTGTCGCAAGTCCAGGTCTGCCCCCCGCCCCAAGCTGCCAGCTACAATTTCCCTAAAGCGACATAACCGTATTAGAAGTTTACTGTAGCTCAACAGGGCGTATGCGTGATATGTGCTGCGTGTTGCTGCAATTCCCACACTGTGGCAGCTGCATTTGGCAAACTTGTTCATCAGCCAGTTGATAATTCGCAACTGAATTAGTTACGCGGCATTCAATTAGGTAAATATTCAACATAAGCTGCGTAATGGAGCGCAAATGTTGTTAGTTATTCGCTAATGGTAATTCGCGGCCAGACTAAACAAAATTAAACTAAATAGCTTAAATTTGTTGTTGATGAAAAAATTAGCTGCACACAAGCAAAAAGAAACAGAATATTTTCACATAACAAATGTACGCAGAATTTTAATAATTACATTTTTTCTATACATATTTTTAGAGTTATTGTTTTTATTGAATTGTGAGAGACTTATATCTAAGCAGACGGACAAACTAAGCAAGAATTAAAACTTTATGGCATCAGAAATATTGCATTCATTTACTGTGAACATTCTGAAACCCTTCGCAAGGTTATGAATGCATGCATCTGACCTTGCCGCATTTCCAGCACTCTACTTGTTTTCGGTGCTTAGATAATAATCTTCTTTGAACTTGGATTTAGATAAGTCTCAAAATTTGCACAATTTCATAATTTCCATTACAAAATTGAACAATAGCCTGTCTCTTACTCCAATTTGTGCTTTCATACAGCTGAAGATTATCAATTGCATAGCTTTTCAATTAAACCGCAAGCTCTCTTAGCACGAACCAACTCAAAAACCACAAATTCTATGTCCTTGCATATCTCCCTCTCTCTTTTTCTGATGTCTCTCACTCTTCCTCCCTGTGGGCTTATCAATATCCATAGACGCTTTGATAAGCCTGTGTAAAACCTTGGTGCATTGTGCGTGTTTAGTTAAATGTAGAACTTTTGTTTGGTATTCCATTTGTCCGTAGGCGTTGTAATTAAAACTGTATGCAACATGCCGCTCGCTGACTCTACACTCAGAGAAATAAGAGACCCCAACCGTACGTGAAAAAAAGGTATACTCTTTTTTGGTGTTTGAACTTCTAGGTACATTTCTGTCTTAAATATTTTGTAATAAAGCATGAATTTGCCTTGATATTCTTCTTAGTCTAACTACTTTGATCTTGTATTAAAAAAGAATGGTTAATTGTTTTTTAATAAATGTCTCAACAGTTTAACCTTGTATTTAGAGATTGTGGGATTAAACATTTTCTTAAAGTACAGGATAAGATATTTTGACCTTGTCTTGATTTGAGTAAAACATTTCTGATATATTCTCTGAGTGTATGTCCTTCGTTTGCCCAGAACAATAGAGACAAGAGCTCAAGTACATAAGTTAATTAAATATCTGACAATACGTAGCTCAGTCCGAATAACTCTATCGTGAGCGCAAAATATTTGTTTGTGGGATTTGAAGTGTGTATTTTCCAGAAACTGCAATTGAAACCACCTGGTTGCCGTGGTAGTGTGTGGGCGTCCGTGGGCGTGGCGAAATTTCTGGCTTGTTACGCGCTATTTAACGCCATAGCGTCAAATTTATATTGCAGGCACAGCCACAGCTTTTGCACAGGCAGAAACGCGAGCGCGCACGATTTCATTTCGCATATCAATCATACGCACCGTTTGCCCCGTGCAAGAAATGCTTCAAGTCATTTGACAAGGACTTTGACTGTGACTCTGTTGTCGCTGTTGACACCGCCGACAGCACAATTTAATGTAGATTTATCAAAATGCTTCACTTACAGTTTCAATTGGCTTGATTCTGATTCCTGTCTTCTGCTGCGTCCTTTTTGCGCTGCCTGCCAAAAGTTCTGTGAATAAAAGAAAACAACAGATTTGCATAAATTGTATCAACATCATTTAATTTTGTCAATTACGAAATTGAATGAGATTAAATGCTGCAGAAAGTTCAGCTGAGGTACGAGCATTGAATATTTAAGATCAAATAAGTTTGGCGATGTGCAAAAGCTCTCACTTTTGCTAAGTTTGTGCGTTGTATTTGAGAATTGTATTGAACATGTTGTCAGCAGTCTGGAATTTGCGAAATTATTATCAACTGAGTGCGCCTACATTTTTCTTTTAATCTGGAATCACAAAAGCTAACCAAATTAACACCAAATCGTATTCATAACCAATAAGCTGTTATAACCTTGGTTTCTAGGTTTCGTAGGTTGATCTAATCTCGAAGAATACAGGATTTAATTTGTTAGAAAATATTTGTATAAACAGATCAAGGCTGATAAAAAAAACCAATTTGCAGCATAACTTCCCTATAAGTTTAGATGTTTTGTTTATGACAACCACATTTATATATTTTTCAGAGACTGTCAAAATATTTAAGCACTGATTAAATACACTTCATTTGCTACGCAAAACGACTGAACAAATGTGATGGTAAATATTTTTGTACTTATTTTCTCATATTAAGTAAACAAAGAAACGAGGGCGGTTGTAAATAAAAATAAATAATATAATAAAGCGTAGAGGGCTGCACAATAAAAGAAATATGTGCCAGGCCATTGCATTTGGACAAAAGGCTCAACATAATTTGCATGACAGGATTTGCGGAGGACGTTGGCCAGAAGCAACAGCAACAACAACAACAGCAAACAACTGTCACAACAATGCCAGTTGCCATAAAATGAAAAATCCCCAACGAACTGCAAACAGCAGCAACCGCAGCAACAACAATAACAACATCTCACAGTAACGACAACAAACAACAACAAGCGCAAACAACAGGCTGCGACAATTTTCGTGATTTATAGTGAGCTGCTCCTTGTTGCTGTTGTTGGTATTGTTGCTGCTGCTGCTGCTGGCAGGCGCAGTCTGGCGGCTTTCGGCTCCGGGCTGGGCTCCGGTTTGCAACTTGGTTAAGAGGTGTATTTCCTGGGCAAAGATGCGAACCGAAGCAACAACCGAAACATCAACAGCAACCGAAACCAAAAGTACGGATAATTTATTAGCCAAGCCCAAGCCAAAGCTGAAGCAAACAACAATGCAGCCAACAATCTGATTATGTTTCCTTAGTACTCCCTTTCAGGACAAGCTGCTTTGGTGTGTGCGTGCGACGGTGTAAAGCAAATTGAAAGGATTTAATGGCCACGTGCAGTCAAAAAAGATGCGCAACACATGAATTACTCGATTCAATCAACTCTCGCTTATTGATGGCTGCATAATCCGCAGCCAAGGGGATTTCTGTGTATTGACGTTTCCATAAGGAATATCAAAGTTGATTATTGTGAAAAATAAAAGTAGTAGAGTTGGGAAAAAAAGAACCAAAATAGTAGTAGAAGTGATAGCAGAAAATGAAATGCCAGGTAGAAAAAGTAGTATAAATAAATATCAGATGGAGTTTAGAGTAGAAGAAGTAGTAGATAAAAGTGTAGAAGTATAAGGAGTATTTGACGTGGAAAAAGTATAGAAAAAGAGATAGTAATAGAAACAGAGAATTAACATAAGTAGTAATATTCATAGTAGCAACATTAGTACGAGTTGTTGAAATAGGAGTCGAAATGGAACAGTTGTTGTATTTATAATTGTGGTTGGTAGTAGGATTGTTAGTAGCAGTAGTAATAGGAGTAGTAGTAATAGTAGTAGCAGTAGAAGTGGAAGTAGTAGCAGTAGTAAAAGTAGCAGTAAAATAAGTAGTGGTAGATGTAAAAGTAGAAGTGGAAGTAGTAATAGTAGTAGTCGCAGGGTTCCAAAAAAGGGTAGTTGTTCTACCAGTGGTAGGAGAACGCGTACTTATGAAGTAGCGGTAGAATTAGTAGCAGTAGCGGTAGAAGTCGTAGTAGAATTAGTAGTAGATGCCGTGGTAGAATAAGGTGTAGAAGAATTGGGAGTAATAAAAAGTAGTTCTGGAAGTGGGGAGCAATAGTACGCAAAGTATAAGTAGCAAAAGTACAAACATTATAAGAATTGGCAGTGATAACCAAGAAAGGGATGACCCTCTAGAGGAAGTTAATATATATGTAGATTTATAATTCCTATAATTCCTTTGTGTGCTGTTACTTGCATTTCACAAAAGAACAAAATGGTTAGATCGTTTAGCGAGTGAACAATGCATGCCATAGTTATTCAATTGGCTTTGCCATTCAAGAATAGTTTGAAGCGCATTAGATAACTTTTTATAAAAGCTGCTTCCTGTACCTTGTGCTTGGTTCCACTTACTTAACAGTTGAGATTTGTGCAACATTTCAAAGGCATGGCTGCTGATGATGTGCATTATGTTTTGTTTTACGCAACGCACTCAACGTAAGACGGCAATGTAAAGTATTCTGTAAGCATTTACAAAGAGAAACCTAGGAAACAACTCCTAAAACCCCACTGCTGCCCGCTCCTAGCTGCAAACGTGGGTCGTAATCCAATTCCGTGAACTTGGCACTTGTTGTTATTCAATGCTCGGCCAGCTTTACGGCTAACAAATTGCACAACATTTGTAAGCTTTTAGCGCGTGGCCATTCTTGGTCGGGCGGGATTCTGGGCAGGAGGTCAAAAGCAATTTAGTTGGCAACTTGTCTGCTTCGAGGGTTTTGGCACTTGGTAAAAGTTTTATGTGCTGCTCTTGCAGGATCAAAGTTATTGCATATCCCTTCGGCATAGACAAGTGCAAAGGCGAAACCAAAAGCAACAGCAAAAGCAATCAGCATGCAAATTGCAGTTGGGGACAACCAATATGTAAGGCCAGCTGTTGATGTGGACCAGAAAGCGATGTATATTGATATGTATACACACAATAAGCTACTGAGACTGCAGCCGAGACAGCGCGAAAAGTATGCAACAGTATGCACACACTATACCCTCTAATTGAAGTTGTATAGAAAGGGGTATTTGACAAACCCGATGAACCATATTAACGCTCTTCTTTACTGCTTGGCTTCCTTCCCGCTCAAAGAACAATCATTATCTGTTGTATGTACAGTACTATATTTGAATACAATCTTGAAAAAATACAAATTTGATTACATCTCCGTAGTTATCAAAGAACTTATTTTCCATGGTGTGAGGCCTGGAAGAGCTGTATGCTGGTTGCAGGGTATCTCCTCGCTGTGTACTCACGGATAGAGCACTCGCGCGTGTTTTCAATTCCATTGTGTATTTGCGAGATCTTGAAATAGTTGCAATCGTGGCCCAAGCCGCACTCAATGCCAAAAACAAAAGACTTGCCGGGCGTCAAGGACAACTGCGAGCCTGCGAACACATTTCAGGGTTGCCAACGCGTGCGAGACGAGACTGCATTGATGCATTGAGGCCAGTCGCCCAGCCGGTCGACTAAGACTCTAAGGCCGGGGATGAGCGCCTGTGGCAAGGTCGTTGCTGCCACAAAAACGTAATACCGAAGGGGCCCAGAGACTAAGGGAAAAGTTATTGAAATATGAGCCGAATAATAATAATAATAATAATAGCAGAAAAACTTGCCATTACAATAATACTTAATAACATTCATAATAATGATGGCGCGCACAACAACTTGACCAAAAGACAAGAGGCACGCAATGCCAGGCACTGCGGCGTATACGTAACGAGGCAGCGTTTTTTGTTTCTCCAATTTATTTACAAATTGAAAGCAAATAAGTAAGAGTGCTGTAGTTAAGTGCCCGACTATGCTATACCCTGCTTTAACTTAGAAATAATATAAATTAAAATTTTTGCAACAACCAGAAGAGACTTTTACCTCTTGAAATTGGTTTTATTTTTCAATATTTTTGAAGAGATCTGTATTTAATATAATACGTATGCATATATAATATAGCCAGCTATTATATCCCTTCAGTATGCTTTTAAAAATCGATATTTATTCAGCTGAAAATATTACGGGTTCAGAGGGGTCTTCAGCTAACTGTTACACATAAGGTGACAACATTAAAATACTCTCTCACCAAGGGTATAACAGTCGCCGAAGACGCATATTAAGTAGGTCCCCCGGTACAGGTAAGAGACGGCAGGTAGCGGGTAGATGATAAAACTTTATGAAAACTTGGCAGCACGTTTCGGTTACTTTGGTGGCACCAGTTTGGCAGCCAATTATGGCCAGGGCGTAACCAGTAGAAAGGTGTGTGTACACACACTCACACACACGTGCACGCGGGCATAAAGCGAGTACGAACATTAGATTCTATTGACGGCTTTGAAGTGAATGGTGGCCATTAGATTGGGCAAACAGAAATGTAAAGAACTGTTTACCCAAACTTGTGTTGTTTGCCAACAATGTGAGCCGTGTGAATGCTTAGCAAATACAAATCATATTCGTTTATTATTCGTTAAATTCTCATGGTATGCAACTTCACAGACAGAGCAAATATTGCCTAATCGCCGTGGGATTTTTTGAAGTAATTTGAAATTCTCGAACTGAAACTAAAATAACATTTAGCTCAAAAGAAAATGTCGGAAAATAAAATATATATTAATGAAATCCTTTAACGAAAAAATTCTTGAATGAAAAATAATAAATCAGAATATGTATAAAATATATATAAAATAATAGCAGAAATACATTTTATTATTTATTTGAGAATGCATTTAAAATAAATATATATTTCGCAGCATTTTAGAGGAATAAACATCAAATATATGAAATAATGCTTGAACAGCAATACGTATGTAAGAATTTGTTTTACAAAACTAACAAAAACGAGATATTTAAGATATTTAATTGGTATATCCTTGTAGAGGGTGTTATACTTTTAAAGTGTCTGCTCTCAAAAAGCATATATAAAGCATACATAAACATATACATTCTTGATTTGTATCAACAGTTTTACCTTGAGGTTTATGTATGAGCAAAATCTTATTCACTTCGAAATTATAGGTCTTATTGGAGGCACCCGTCGTTAAATTAGTTTTTGGACAACTATTCTGTAATGCAATATATCTTCACCAAAGTTTCAGCATTTATGAGCTTGACTATTCCTCGAATAAGGGCAAGCACGGAAGAGCATTTATTTATTCGACAAAAAGTGCCTAAATTAAATTATATCAACATAGCTTAAACATGGGCTGTTTTTAACGTAGCCAGCTTTAAGCTGAAATTACCAAATCGGGTTTGTTGTGAGCAGAGACTAAGGGAAATCCATTAGATCAGACCATGAATTCAGTTCGCAGCCATGTTAGAACGTAAAGTTTCCCCTAATGAACATCTTTCTTTTTTTTTTTGGTAATGGGCCAACCTTTGGCTATTTAGGAGATGTTTCAGAGATAGGTATCTTAACAGTAGGTCGCGGCATCCTTCCAGCTGGTATGCGCTGCACAGACAGGGGCATCTGACGCATCCTGCCATTTTTGCCAATTACAGATCCCAGCCTGTCCTATCATCAACAACACAATTCGGACATTTCACGCTTTGCGGGCTCCATTAATGGGCCAGCTAACAAGTTTTGTCCAAACTGGTGCAGGGACCCACCTTTTTGGAGGCGTGAGGGTGGGCGTGGCACAGGAATTCCTGTGTAGCAATCAGACTGAGACTGTGACAGTTTTCTATGTTTTTGGCTGCTTTTCATTTCCTTATTTATTCAACAAGTTCCGCTGTGAGCGAGCAAACTGGGACTTGACGACACGCACAAAATGGGGACGACGCGGCAGACCAAGGGTAGAGAGAGAGAGGTTTGGCAGAGGGATAGGTTAGGCACCAGCCGGGTGGTTCCAGTGGCAGTTCTATGCGCTTATAATCACATTTTTTTTCGGTATTTGTCGGCGTGCGGCATCGATTTGTTTGGCATTTGTTGCATGCCGCAAGGACACGAATACCTCGCATGCCGCTGCCGCACGCGCACCTTCTCGTTGACTTGACTTTTGCGGGCCTTTACTTTAGTGGCATTTATTTTGTCAAATGTTATTTATGTAGGAATGTCTAGCGGGATCGGCGGGGGGCAGGAGCTGGGCGTTTGGTTGGGCGCGAACAGGACTAAGGACTTGTAAGACTGTAAGTGCGTGTTTATTTGCTTGGTCGCCTTGTGAGTGGTTTTTCGGGTATGGCTTAGAGGTATTTTCTTTGCGGCACCTTATCGAAGCCTTGCAGCAGCAGCCGCTGACAGTTGCCAAAACAGGACCCTAGCATCCTGTAATTGGAACAAGGGTTTTCTCTGCTTTTTTCACGGCATGTGTGTGTGTGTGTGTGTGTGTGCTGTGTGTGTGTGTGTGTGTGTGTGTGTGTGTGTGTGTGTGTGCTTATGACAAACTCATTTCATATTTATTAAATTTGTGCGCTTTCGGGTTTTATTTTCATTTGGCACGTACCAAAACAAACATTTAGTAATTTTGCCTTATGCGAATGCCCTTTCCATTCGAACGGGTTGCATAAGTTTCTCGTTTTGCTAGTTGGTTCAAACAGGCAATCAGCTTGATAAACACAAGTCTCTAATCGTATAGCTGAAGTCCCTAACATAAAAGAAAGTAAACTTTCGCTTGAAAGAAACTTATTTAAGACCACAGAACCATGGGATTCAGAAAAAGTCTGAGCTGACTCTTCAAAGAGTGTCTCTTGTAAAAAGAAAAATTATAATAATAATAGCCTTGAATAATATATTCTTGAATCCAAAATACTTTATGTATATTTATTTTGTTTGCTTTTTTATATAAATTAAACCAAGGCAGCTTTTAACCCAATTACTTAGCAGCGTATCTCTTACTTTGATACATTCAAATAATTTTCCTTTCTCTTTTTTTAGTGGGCTTCTGTTTGCCAACACACGTAAATCCCTCCACAATTCCAGCCACGCCTACCCCCTCGCAGCCTACCTTTCGTTGCCGCTGGCAACTGAGCTATGTAATTAAAACTGTTGGCCAAAGCTGAAAATAGTTTAAATATTTTTCCTTTCATACATTTTAGGGTTTTAAAAACAATAATTAAAAACAAACCTATGGCAAAAAAAAAAACACACACACAATTATTAAGTAAATTCAAGCGAATGCTTTACCATAAAATTCTTTTTATAAAAAAGAGGCAGCAAAGGTAATAAAAAAAAATGAATAAACAGGTAAAAAGGGGGCGGTGAAAATTCGAGGCATGACGCCGTGAATTTGTTTGCCTCAATTCGATTAATGTACGTAAACAAAGTCCGGCAAAAGCAGAGCGTGCACAACTGCCATGAATGAATATGAATATGAATGTGAATGAGAATGTGAATGTGAATGTGAATATGAATATGAATAACTATAAATGAGTGTTGCGTGTGTGCAAATGGAAATAACAGAATAACGAACTGTTGAGAAGGTTCCCAGGCAGATCGCATCGCACAAATTGTGGTCGGACTGTATTTTTTTTTCTCTTATTATTTTTCTTCAGATTTTTGACTGCTGTGAACTTTGCGATTACGTACAGGGCAGCTGTTATTGTTGTAGTTGCTGTTGTTGTTGTTTTCACAGTTCATTCAACCTGCAATTGTTGCTGGGCAAGATTTTGATGCTGAAACTGACACCTGGACAGAACTCTGGGTTGATGAGACGCAGGCGGGGTGCAGAGACAGCAGCAGCAATAAAAAGATACAATTAAACGAGAAAACTGCGAGCTGGGATTTAATTATGTTGTAAGTGTACAGCAGATATAATCAAATTTACTTATGTTCTATGCATAAAATACACTGCAGAAAATAATTTGTTTTAATTCAATTTAATACGGTTAATAAAATCGAAATCGTTTCGTTTAATTAAATCAGTTTCACAATTTAACTCAATTAAAACTGTTTGGTTTATATATTAACGCTCTGGCTCTCGAAATTTGAATGCTCTCCCCTTTTCTCTTAATTGGCTCAGTGGAGGGGCGTGTCGCAGGTAAACGTGAAAAATTGCCGATTGAAACCGAGTTCCAGTTGATTTAAATCAATTACTAGTTAGTTATTATATTACTTAATTAACGAAGTGTTACGTGCTTGTACGCATATTTTTATACAGAGGGATTATAATTTGTGGAAATGGAACGCATGAAGGAGACATCCCGACCCCATAAAGTATATATTCTTGATCAGCATCAACAGCCAGTGATAAGATGTCCGTTGTCCGTCGTCGTGTCCGTTGTCGTTCTTGCGAACTAGTCCCTCAGTTTAAAGCTATCTAAGAAACTTCAGAAGCAATCTGTTGCACGACACATATGTCAAACAGCGGATCGGACCTATATCATAACTAGGAACGATCGGTCGAAAAAATTTTTTTAAAAAAACATTTTGTTTATCAAGATATCTTGACCAAACCGACATTATTAGTTTTACCATATATATGCAAAATTTATTAAGATCGGACCACATACTAAGCCGCCATAGGAAGATCGGTTTTTTAAAAAAAAAATTTTGTTTGTCAAGATCTTACCAAACGGCATTTATTAGTTTTACTAAGCTCCTCATATATAGCAAATCCTATAAGATGGACCACTATATCATCTCCATAGGAACGATCGGTCGAAAATTAAGTTTTGTATGAAAAACCTTTGTTTATCAAGATATCTGACCAAACTCGACATTATAGTTTACTATGCTCCTCATATATAGCAAAATTTTATTAAGATGGACCACTATATCATAAGCCGCCATAGGAACATGGTCGAAAATTAAGTTTGTATGAAAACATTTTGTTTGTCAAGATATCTTGACCAAACCGGCATTATTAGTTTACTAAGCTCCTCATATATAGCAAAATCCTATTAAGATCGGACCACATACATATACTGCCAAGGAACGATCTATCGAAAATTAAGTTTTGTATGAAAAACATTTTGATTTCAAGATATCTAACAACGGCATTTATTAGTTACTATGCTCCTATTTATCAAAATCCTATTAAGATCGGACCACTATATCATATTATTAAGTTTTGTATGGAGAATTTTTTTTTCATGATTTTGCCATTAAACACGGCATTTAAAGATTTCACATGCTCCTTCATTTTTCTAAATCTTATTTACATCGGTTTTGATTAAAAGCCTTTTTGTTTATCAATATACCTGACCAAACTCGGCCTAACCATTTTCTCGGCATTAAAAGGTTGGGTCTGCAAGGTAAATCTTCGGCGCCGAAGATAGCCCTTCTTGTTATAGTTTAATTTATTTATTTAATACATTTTCTTATTATAACTATTAACGAAGTTAGCAAAAGAAAAGCTCTTAACATTTAACTCGGTTCAGTTCAAGTTTAAAATGTTTTAAATTTAAATCTATTTTGGCATTCAGTTTAATTTAAGGTATATATTAAGAACAAGTAAGAGGTTCTAGTCGGGAGCTCCCGACTAGGGGATACCCTGAACCCTCATATTCCAACACCAAATGCAGCGCGCGCTTATAGATAGAGAGTAGCGGGGAGGTGGCGATAGGTATAAAATGAAAGATAATCGATATATATATACTTTTCTAGAAGCTACATGTCATGTTTGGTGACTCTAGCTCTTATTATTTACCAAAATTGCTTAAAAATCGGGATTTCGATATACATTTTTATCGATTACTTGGAAACGGGGCAAGTTATCGTTTATCGGAAACAAACTCGATCTGCGCAGACACTAGGAGCACTAGTACATCTAAAATTTCAAGTCTCTAGCTCTTATAGGTTCTGAGATCCTTGCGTTCATACATACGGACGGACGGACGGACAGACAGACGGACATGGCTAGATCGACTCGGCTATTAATGCTGATCAAGAATATATATACTTTATGGGGTCGGATGATGCTTCCTTCTGCCTGTTACATACATTTGGATTTTGCACAAAAACATAATACCCCTTTTACCCACTTTTAATGGGTTCAGGGTATAAAAATAATATAGTGTCTGTTGAATATAAGCTTAAGAATTGTGGCATAATATTTCATTAAATATTTAAGGCAAGCAGAAAATGTGCCAAAAAGCTTCTATTTGATGGCAAATATTACAAAATGTACAAATACTTAATATATATATTTGTAAACGTACATATATGTATTTTGTGTGCTCTCGCACAGCCAGGCAACATAATTTGCATTTAAATAAAAACAATAAACAGAATTGCAAACCAGCTAAGCTGAACCAAAGCAGAACCAACCCAAAACGTAGCCAACGAACCAGAACCAGAGCCAGAACGAGAACGAGAACGAGAACAAGTGCAACAGGCAGCCGGCTCGAAAAACAGGCCAACAATAACGACAACGACAACAACAACAACAACAACAACATTGTTAACAGCTGCTGCCTAACAGCAAATACAACAAGCCCCCCAAAAATAAACGACTAAAAAATAAACTCGTTGCACTCGACCAAGTGCCACAGTCCCAATCCCCGACACGGACTTCGACTCCGACTGTGACTCTCGCTCCCGCTCCCGCTCCAGCTCCAACTTTGTCTTCAGTTCGCTTGGTTCAGCTGCTTCTTCTTGAACTGGGGAACTCTTGCCTTACCTACCTTACTCCACCCTCCCTGCCCAGTCCAACCCCCCCTCGTCTCGTCTCGTCTTGTGGCTGTTGCGCAACAAGTTAGCTCGACGCTTTTTAAGGCCAAGACCAAAAAGTCAAACAACATGCGAGCAACGGTTTTATCTTCGGCTTCTTTTTCTTCTTCATGTTTTTGTTGCTGCTGCTGCTTCAGCTGCTGTTTATTCACTTGACTTCTAATGCACTCAAAGGAAATGGGGCTACCAGTGGCAACCGGCATCGGCAACAGGTAACAGCAAACAGCAAACAGCCAACAGGCATGGGCAACACGGCCATAGCGATAGCAACAGCAACAAAGTATCAAATAACAACAACAAGAAATAGGTGCTCCAGTCAAGAGAGTCCGACGGCAAGCTACCCTGTACGCAATAAAAATAACATTAGCTATTTCCTTACCTAAAGAAAAAGAACATAACTCTTTAACAACTTCTGCACTTTATGTCTGATTGTTTTATATATTAAATTGCTTAAGGATGGAATACGTGTGTATATCCCTAGAATCCCAGTATTAAACGATATTTATTGATTTCAGTAATATATGTTGAGTTATTGGTAAATATACCTCCTCTGCTGCTGATTAAAAAAGATTTCATCAAATTCCACCATTGCATAATACTCTATTTTAATAATTTTCTACATTCCAGGGTATAAAAACATCAACAACAACAACAACAACAACAGCAACGGAAGCAATAAGATTCTGCCGCTGTCTTTTAAATGGAGCAGACGAGCCGAGTCAAAAGTGCAATGGGATTACGTATGTATGTGACAGGGTGAGGAGAGCGGAAGAGGGAGGGCCGCTTTTAGACAGACGCTTGAGTAATGCCAATGGGCTCGTTATGTCTATAACGGATGTGCGTACGTCTGACTCACTCTCTTCCTCCCTCTCTCTCCCCTCTCTCTCCCTCTCTTGCGCTCTATCTCACTCATTCTCTTTCGCTCGCGCTGTGAATTCAAGCTGAAGTTAAGCCGCTTTGACGTGCGCAAAAAGGTTTCGGGCGAATTTTGTTTGTGAGTCGACGGAGTGCGGGGGGATTGAGTGTGTCGTGTATGAGTTGCCGTTATAAAGTGTAGCACTTTTAAGGGATTGCATCAGACAATTGTCCATAAACTGACATGAAACAAGAATTACCTAATTAAAAAACTAGGTCAAATTTATAGCTGTGCATGGAACCCGAACCTTATATGCGCGGTCGGGTGCAAGCCGTTCTTACTTGCTTGAAAGATAAAAGATTATGATGTGATATTAGAGCTTATATTACAAATAATTAATTACAGCATTATCTTTAATCTTGTTTTTTTAACAAGCCAGAGCTTAAAGCCCTATGTTCACAGTTCCCAAAGCAACAGAGAATTTTAAACTGACTTTAAGGAAAGTCTGGAGCGTATTTGATAAGATAATACATTAGATAATTAGACGAACATTACAATATACCCTTTTCACTTTGTAATCAGAGTATAAATATGTATGTACATACATATTATTTTAGCTAAAGTATTCGATGGTATTTTGATACCTCACCCTTATAACCATCCCTTTTTTATTTGTATTTCTAAAAATGGTGCTCCCTAACTTCTTTAATTTCGTTTTAGGCTTACATTACATTACGTTATTTTCATTTGTTTATTTTTAATTTGTTTTTTTTTTTTTTCCTATGATCTTGGGAGCACCTGTATTAATAGTTCACGACCTTTAAAATTGTTTAAGATTGGGAATGGCATAGCCCCGAACTTTATTTTTTTTTTTGCAAACAACATTTTATCAAAGCATCTCTTAAGCCGAGCTTAAGGTTTAATTCAACTTTTTACTGTATGTCTCTCCCTCTCCTCTTCTCTCTATCCTTCTTTCCCACTCACTCTTTATCTTCCTCAGGCTGCCTCTCTTCATAGAAGGTTGGGCCACTTTTATGGGCACCTAAAAGGGTCAAAACGCACAAAAACTTAACGAGACGCGCTTTTGCTCTTCATTTCGTTGAGTTTTACCTCTACATAGCATCTCCCCTCTCTTCTAAGCTGCAAATGAGCAAGCCGTAACATTAAGAGTAACAACAACAACTACAACAACTACAACAACAAGAACAGTTAAGTAGGCGCAGCTCAAAAGCAAAAACCAAGCAAAGCGAGGCAAAAGCTGCTTAGTATTTGCCTTGCTTCTGTTTCTGTTTTGGTTTTGTATTGTGAGTGTGTGTGTGTGTGTGTGTCGTTGTGGCTGTATTATTGTTGTTGCTTTTTCTAGTCGTTTGCCCAACATGTCAACAAATTTGTTTGCTGATTAGAGAGAACAGATTGCGTATGTGTGTGTGATTTTCTGGTTGGATTGTGTTTGTGTGTAGGGGCAGGAGCGCCGTGCGGAGGTATCTTACAATTACATTGCAAAAACAACACAAAGCGCAGCAGCCGTTTTAGTTTTGTGTCCCACTGTAAGTTTGCACAACTGTTTTGTTTTTTTTTGTTACTTATTTGTATTTTGTTTTTGGAGCGGAGACACGACGCATTGCATAATCGGGACAACAACAACAATAAGTCCCATAATACACCCACAAAAACAGCGGCTAAAGCAACCGGTTTTCCGTCTCTCCGTTTTTTTTTTTTTTGTTATTTGTTATCTCGTTTTTGCTTACAAATAAAAGAAATCAAATTTATAACTGAACTAAGAAAAATATACTCGAAATGCGCAAAACTTCAATTGTAATGCAGCCGCAGAAGTTGCGGCCGCTGCCGCCAGGGGGCGCCAATCACGTTAACCCACTGCCCTCGGTTCGTTGGAACTAAGAGCGCGCAATAATTATGCTATGTTTGATCCGCAGCCAAGTGGGTATATTAACTATGACGGTCAGTACGCACAAAACACTAAGACAATTGAATTTACCTGAATAAGAGGTTGAATAGAATTTACTGCTTTGCTCTAACATCAAATAATTTAATTTATGATAGGGTATGCAAAATTCGTATGCTTGTATTAAGATATACCTATCTTTGACATTCTTACTCCTGCTTTTAATAAATGCTCTTCTAATAAGTATTTATGACAGGGTATGTAATGTTCGTACTAGCAATATTTATCTCCCTTTTTTCTCGTTTCCTCTGTGTTTTCTTGTGCCGTCATTTTACGGCACGTTACATTTAACTTTGCCTAAAAGCAAGAAACAGAAAAACAACAAGAAAGAAAACTAGTTTGGCTGAGCAACTTTTTGCGTGCCTGCCACAGCGTGTGGCGAGTGCGTGCGTCCGCAATCAGCGGCCGCATCAGCCGGTCTCTGGGTCTCTGGGCTGTATCTGGAGCTGGAAAAACCCTCGGGCCATGTTCCGACTCTCAGCCGGTTGCGGTTTTTTATCTTTTAATTTGCTCAACTGTGCAATGAAGCCGGGAAAGAAAATTCTAGGGCTGCCTCCGACGATACCACCGATGCTGTTGCCTCCGCTTTTTGTGGCATCAACTTTTACAACTTTCACAATTTGTGCTAAGTGCGTTTTGTGATTTATATGACACAAGAATAGGAGCGGGCTGCCAAGAAGACGAAGCTTAATGTCATTCGACAACTGTTGCAACAGCTGCCGACAACAAAAAGTTACAAATGCAACGGCCCGGCCCTGCCCTTCCTTTGTGTGGGGTTTGTGTCTTCGCTACAGGACATTCAATTACGAGACTAAAGATAACTGCAAAATACTTCAGTTCAGTAACAAAAACAATTATGTGCAATCAAGTATTAGCCGCATTAAACACAGCAAAGTATTTTTAATTAAAATTGAAATCCGTTTTCCTTCCAGCAATAGAACCCCATTTTCCACGAATGGAAATGGATTTTAATGAACTGTGCAACACGTCTCCAATTCTTTTTCACAAAGATGAATTCGAAAGCAATCGAATGGAAAACAATAAAATTGCATACAAGCATTTTCTATTAGTTTCCATCCTTGCAAAAGGAATTTGGCAATAGTTCGTTTTAGTTTTCATTAACCTCACAACAGGTTAACTTTTCAGATTCTTCGAATACAGCATTCGTTCTGTGCGCTGATTAGGAAGCATTCATTCAGTCAATCGGTCAATCAGTCAAATGGATGATTTTTATGCTTCCAATTCTGTTTTTAAGAGTATTTTCTGCATAGTTTGCTTTAATAGCGCAAACAAGTTTTACAATAACAACTTGAAAGTTATTCAGAACTTTTTAGACTAAATAAAATTTGCATAGCTGTGCATTAAAATCAGTCAAGCATAAAATTTACTTTCTCTTGCCAGTGGGAAGTGCTTCCAAGAATTTTCAATGAGCAAGACTTTCGCTTTCAAAAAGACAGCGGCAGCAGAAAACCCAATGGAAATGTGTAGGAATTCTATCTGCCCAGTCACAGTGAGCAATCAACTGCTGCTAATTGCCTCATTAATGAGGGAGGCAAAACAAAAAAAAGAACTCATCTTGGCCAGGTAATTAGAACAAAAACCTCATTTCATGCCAGCGAAGCGAAAACTTTAACAATTGTGGCAATTATGGCAGAGCCTGCCTATATATAAATCTGCTCATGATCATTTCAAGAACTGTCTCAAATATTTCACAACTCTTGACGCAACACGTAACACACATTAAGTATACGCCATGTGACACCCCGAAAGAAACCTGTTTATTATGTTGACAATGAAAAATAAAATGAAAACAAAAAACCATTTTCTTTTTAAATGCCAGACACAATTTACTGCTGACTTTTGCCACGCACTGTGACTGCATTATCAAAGTCAGGTGTTGCGAAGTTTCCGCTTATTAAACACCCAACGATGCACAAGTTTACAGATCATAACAAATGAAGAAAAGTAAGTTTATTGAGACTGCCCAACTAGTAGATACACATTAATTAATACATACATACATACATCTAGAAAATTAATGCTTAAAAAACTTCTGTGTTTATTTTTCCAATTGGTATAAAATGTTCAGCTTAAATATGAAGAGATATGCGTATATTATTATTATATACGATACTTATCGATCTTGCTGAAAAATATAAATAAACTTGATCAAAGATCAGAAACCTATTGGTTGTTCCAGCTCATATATCAAAAATTTGTAACATTCGAATTTTGTTTATAATATTTATCGACTCTTATCGATTGTGTAGAAAAATATAAAATAAGCTTTAATCACAGATCACAGATCAAAATTTACTGAATCACAGGTCAGAAACTCGTTGAGAGTCGCAGTGCTTAAAATCCTTCATATATGCTCATACTACCAAAACTGGAAGTCGATATTTATCGATAGAAATCTATCGATCAATTAGAATTTAGTTTATCTATATATATTTTGCTTATTAGCTCACTATACTGAGGATACTGACTGTGTTTTACACAATATTTTCACTAGTTCATTAAACTCCTTAATACATATTCAATGCGTACAGGGTATAACAACAAAACAAACAAACAAACAATCTGTGTCTTGGCGACAATGGCTCGCAACACTTTCTTGAACACGCAACAACAATAATAAAAACAAACACAACTTTTGCGATTCATTAAAAACACGCATTAAAAAAGTCTCCGAAAAATATAAAACAAAACAAAAGTCAAAAGTTTTCTTTACCTCTCGCTCGTCTGCATTCACGTGTTTTCCAGTTTGTAAATAAATAACAATAATAAAATTGTACTTTAAACAATTGCAGACACGCTTTTTTTCGTGGGAGGCCCTTTGTCAACTGGGTTTTTTTAAGTATTTTATTTTTATTATTTTTGATTTTTATTTTGGTAAGCCGCTTAGCTGCAGTTGGCCAATGGGTAAATCAAAAATGGGCAACATGAATACATACGTACGTATATATATAAATAGTTTTTGTGCCATCCTCTGCGCAATTGCAATTAGCAAATACTATAATTGATAAAAGTTGCCATTGGGGTTTTTTTTTAGAAAAAAAAAAAATATTTTTTGCCAACTCGCAATGCATTTTACGTAAGCGTTAAGCCCGACAAACGTCCCCCCTTCTGTCCCCTAAATGTGGCGTGGGCGCTTGCCGCGCACATTTGCAACGCTTTGATGCTTGCCTCAGAGGCGCATAGTTCCGTTTGGCGGCATCATCATCATCGTCACCATCATCGTCATCTTAATTATGACAACTGCTCATCTATCTTCAACTGGAACCGCGTATTCGCTGCGCTTGTCACTTGCCATCTGCTTCATAAAACTGAGTCATGTCCACACGATAAAGCAGCAGCTTGTTGATTGTTTTTTTTTTTATTATCTGGCTTAGCTTGATCCGAGTGCCAGCTTATTTGCTTAGCCAACTTAGCCAACTGGCAGTCAAGAGTTTTCCTTTAAACAGATCGTGGGAAAGCAATTCAAGCTCATAAAGAAAATACAAGCGTTTGAGACTTTTAAAGGGGTAGTTTAATAGTTAGTTAATTCTAGTTGCTTAGCTTCTTTAATATCTGCTCTAGCACGTTGCTTGCTTGACTTAGAGCTGTTATTATGGGCCTGTCAAATAGCAGGCGGAACAAGTTATATTTCGTGTGCCGAAAACTAAATACCCTATGCCAGATGTGGGGTATTTATTTCATGAATAAAACTAAATATTTTAATTTGTTGATGCGAGAGGCTATATAATTATTAAATGTATTGGATATATAAAACTCGTATAAGCCATGTTTAGTCATAATATATATATACATATATAATATTACAAGGAATTTATTTTTTCATAAAAGTATACAATATTTGATTAAGAGATATCAATGGAATCTTGATAATACATTTCATTAGTTTTAGGAGTTTAGTTTTTAGTTTATTATTTCCACGTTTACTTCGGAAGGTCTTAATAAAAATATCACCCAAATCACAAATCGATGATATGATACCGTGCTGACAACAAAAAAAGAAGTAATTGAAGTCGTTGAAAGATTTTACCGATTGTTCCAATGATATTATTTCTATCCTGGGTTACAACATAATATATTTCTGAAATTCAGTGTTCGAATATGTGTTTCTATTGCAAATGATTAATCGTATCGTCTATATCAATATAGAGAGACTTATTCCAGCGATAGCTGCAAGAACATAAAGCTTTATACTTTTAAGGTTTGGGGTTGTCTCCTCCTAATCCTTACACAATAACTGATCAAATTCTGACACCCTTTGTAGGGGTAAACATAACTATAGCGCCCCCGACTGTCAGCTGCTGCTCACCATCAACTATCAGCAGCCGTCAACTGACAACTGTCAACAGCAACTGGAAACCTTTGCCGGGTTGCATAGTGTACACAAGACCTGGTGACAACATTTTTCTTCTTTCAGTGCACACCTTTAGAGCAATAAATACTAATTATATATCAAAGCAGTTGTACACTGGACCACGCCGGGACATGGCCCGAAGGGTCAGTTAGTTGGCAGCAGCAGCGGGGCGGGACGGGCTTGGGCTTACATAGAATTAATTATGTAAATACTGGCGAGGCGCAAGGCTGGAAGCTGAAAAACTGTTTAAAATAATATTTCATAATGCCCCCCAAAAATAAAGAGAAAAAAAAAGAAAAGGTCGCCCAATTTACGAAGCGGGTTCGCGTCAAGTTTTTTGTGCTCGGCCGGGCAGCTAATTAAATAAATCTCAACTGGGTTCGTCACGAGCTGCAGCAGCAGCAGCAAAAGCAGCAAAAGCATTACGCAAGAAAACTTCTTGTCCGGCCAGTTTACCTTTTACGGGGCGGCGATTTACATAATTTTTCTGTATTATTTCATATGATGAATATTATTATTATTATGATTATTATTATTTGCGCCTTGTTTGGCTCTCGGCGATGCGCGCACGTCAGATTTTGACGTTGTTGCGACCTCGTCGGCAAACTCCGCCAAGAACCAAGAGCGAGCCAAAGTGACCGACTAGAAGGTGCCCTGTATTCGTAATGTAAATCATATTCAATATATACTAAAATTCTTAATATGAACACCTCCAATATGGCGTTCAAATGTCAACTATCCAAATTCTAAGTCCTTTAATTATCCCAATTTTTGGAGGGTTGTGCGAGGCATTTAATCAATGAAATAATCTTGATCTAAATAATCTATACGAGATATACAAAAAAACCTATCGATATTTATTAATTTCCACAAATATCAATCATTCGACCATTCTCAATTTATCACCTCAACAATAAATATTAATGCCTAATTCCGCTGGCTGGATGTATTTGTGCAAGTGATATATACCCTACTTACTCAGTTTTTACTGGGTATCAAAACCGGCTGCCACCATTACGTCTATGGCATTAGCTTTGGCTCTTGGCCATGCGCCAGAAACGTTGCCAAAAGCCAAAACTGGCTCACAGACGGTCTTTGTTATCTGTTCTTCTTCTTCTTCTTATTCTTTCAAATTCTAATTTAATAATGAGCAAATCTACAAGATACTTAATTTGTTTTTATTAGGCGATACTCTTGGTTTTATTGCCAGCTGAACACAATGTTAAAAAGGCGGCTGATTTGTGACAATCTCCGAGAATCTTGAACAATTTCTAACAAATTACTGTTTGAGTCCACAATCTTTGAGGCTTATTAATTAATTAATGTAATTTCTTACAAAATCAAAATGTCAATTTTGTAACTTTTAAGGGCAGGCATTGATAGTCGTGGATTGATAGTTGGGAACCGGATACTACAGGAGCTTTTTCCTATGGTTTATAAAGGATTATAAAGCTAAAGGCAGATATAATTTCTTTCGAGCTCCAAATAGATTTTAATGGATTATTTTAAAGGCTATCTTTGATTAAAATTAAAATTCATTTACTAATAATGGGAAAGAAGGAAAAAAACGATATGTTGATCAGACTTCTGTGTTCTAAAAATAATTTCCTATAAAATTAATAATTTTCTTTTGAACTCCATATCGATTTTTTTGGGACTACTTAAAGGTTATCTTTGATTAAAATTAAAATTCGTTGACCAAAATGGAAGGGAAAGGATAAAAGGACTCCTGTGCTATTAAAATAATTTATTATGAAACCAAAAAGTTTCTTTTGAGTTCCAAAAATGTATATGTTGTTTTTAAAGGTTATCGCTATTTAAATTAATATTCGTTAAATAAAGTAGGTACAAAATGGGAATAGGAGGTGAAAAACCCCGTTTTGACCCTGTACCAAACAAGTTATTATATATTTACAGATTTTTGAATAAATCCACTTATATTGTAAAATATGGTTTTAAATTAAAAACACATTTTTATACAAGTTTATTTGTTTTTTTAAGCGATATTTTTACTCAAAATTACGTGTTCGAGCCATTTTCTGCTTCGCATCTCGCAACATTTTTAAGCTGCTGCACATTTCCTTTGTTCACGCTGCTCTGCACGTGCCAATGGAAATAATTTAAATTTATTATGCCAGCCAAATAATACGCAGGCGAACGCACATTATGTATACGCAATGTTGAACGGAAGGAGGGCCAACAGGGGCCCGACTGTTTCGCTTGCCAGTTGCGCAACGGGGCTCATATTTTGTGTGCTAATTTGCAGTTGAATGGCGCTTTAATGCTGCAACAGCAGATGCCAAACTGCATTGCCATGGGTGCTGACACCCCCTTTGGCGAAACCCCCCTTTGGGGAGCCGTCACTGGGCAGCAGCAGCATGACGTTACGTGATATGACAGTAATTAACATAATAATCCATTCTGTGGCTGGTAGCCATTGAAATGAGCTGCTGCGCCTGTTGCTGATGAAATGAAACCCTCTACGCAGCGATTGGGGGTCTGCAGCTGGCTGCTCTCGCTCTCGCCGGAGTTCCGACTGCCTCTGGGCTAACTAGCTGGGCGTCAGCGGGCTAAGCCGCTACATCACGACCGCGACCGAGACCGCGACCACGATTCTGGGCGCTGGCACGTTCAATTTAATCGCATATTAGATGATGCTGCAGCGCCAATCCAATAAATTGGAAACCAACCACGTTGCCCCCCCGCCTCTGCCCACACTCTTCCTGCCTGGTAATTCAACAATCTCTGCAAAAATGCTGACAGAATTTTCAAAAACACTTGACTTTCAATTGAAGTGCAGTCCCGACTCTGTCAGAACCACTCGAAGTGCCCTGATCCTGATTGTGTTTCTGTTTGTGTGTTGAATTTCTTATAAACGCTGTCATGGAACGCTTTGAACTGTGAAGAAGGTGGCCTTCAAAGCCCCATTAAAAACTATTAGAACTTTTGTTGAATTAAAACCTGCTGGGATTAAATAACAAATTGAATTGAGCTGGTTGCGAAGTGGTTTCGAACCCAAAACCCTTCAATGTTAAATAAGGACAGAGAGAGAGAGAGAGAGAGAGAGAGAGAGAGAGAGAGAGAGATAGCAATAAGATTGAGAGCGAATAGCATTAAAAATAGTTACTAAAGAGAATTTAATTCCAATTTGTACTTTGCAAACAAACAAATTAAAAGTATGAATCTAAATTTAATTCCAAAAAGGCAATTAAACATAAGCCGACCCTTTTTTATCCCACATTTGTTACCCAAAGAGCCCAAAGGAATACATTTCAAATATAATGTAAATACAAATAAAGGCAAACCTTTGCTGAAACCTAACAAATTATGCATATTATTTATGCTTTTGCTGTATTAAAAATAATGTAATCAATAATTTAATTGCGAAGCACAATTTTTCGCACATAATTTTCGCGCTGCGTCAACAACTTGATTATGCCAATGAAAAAGTCATAATAAAATAATAAAATTATAAAAGTAAACAACGAAAAAGCGTAGCATTTTAAATGCCAATTTGCATGAGCCAAAAACAAAGGCAGCCGAAAAAAAAAAAAGTTAAAAACGAAAAATACGACCTAACCGTCGGCCATAAAAATAACAAAAACAAAAAAAAAGGCCTCCAACAACCACAACTGGCGCACTCTTTGGAAGCCCGATGGCCTCTGATGGCTTCCTGTCTTGGTTTTTGGCTTTGGTCGTAAACAATTTCGCAGCCAAGCCGGCGACGCACACAGCGCGAGATGAGGCTGAGTCCAAAGATGAAGCCTCTGCCGACATGAACTGTGGGAAACTGTGTCTGCGGCTGCGGCTGCTGTGGGTGCGTGTCTGTGAGCCGTGTGTGGGAAAGAGGCCTCTCTCGATATATATCGACGGCGACAAAACACGCTTGCAATTGTGCTGCGTGTATATATATTTTCAAAATTTAATTAATTTTTGCCATGCTTTTTGGCATTGTGTGTTGCCATTACACTTCCGCCGCTCAAATTGGCCAAATTAATAAGAGAGCACGGCCAAGGGCAGCCAAACAGTTGGCTAAGAGGACACAAAACACGCTAGCGAAACGCAATGGCGTTAATTGCTGGAACCCCTAAAAAAACCCAAACCCATGGAAAACAAAGAAAGCACTCGACAAAGTTTGCGCAGTCAGCGCGTAATTAAAAAGGAAAAAGAAATTGGATACAAAAAATATTCTTAAGGTAAATCTATAAATATTACAATTTTTTTTTGTTAACTGATATTTTCTTAAGAAAGTTAAAACATTAAGTTTGCGTAATTAATAAAAACAATGTATATAAAAAACGTTAGGGCAAACTTATCAATCTGACATGAATAGATATAAGTATATTCAAATGTATAGAGTATGACTGATCCGTTGTTTTCAGAGTTTGAGCTATGACTTTCCCCCAACAGGGTTCATACCCTGCTTAAATTTCACTTAAATACCTTAGGTTTTCTTGTTTTCAATAAAGAAGTACATTTTCTAGAAAATTGTCCATCAAAGTATAATATACTACTTGCAACTCGACGGTTAGTTTGAGCCAGGGATTAAATTAATAGTAATATTTAAAGTAATATTTAAATTAATATTACCGGAGTCGAGCCTAACTTCTGATTATATTTCTTCTTTTTATTTCCGTAAATTGTTTGAAGGTTAAGTACAATTAAACTAATAGAATATTTCATTCCTTGCGACAAACGCCTGCTCTTAGCTAATATGCTCAAATTATGTTCAGTTTGCCGCTGGCCATAGGCAAAAGTCCTTTGTAAAGTTAATTTTTTGTGCTGTCGCCGCTTTTATGACCAAATTTGGCTAAAACAATTGAAAGAGCAGACAAAAACCAGAAGGCAGACGGCAGTCAGCAGACAGAGCAAGGCTTAAAGCAACAAACTTGAATGACAGACGAGCGGACCAAAGCAACAGACAAGAGACACCCGAGAGCCGAGAGCCATCTATGACCAAGGGCCGCGGCAGATGACTTTAACTGGAAGGCTAAGGCTGCCTCCGCGACCGCCAGCTAGCAGCTGTCGATCTGCATAATGAAATTGCCGCACATCAAGTACAGTTACTTTGGCAACGAAAATTGCAGCCGGCGAGAGAGTGGGACGAGCGAGAAAGCGTTGCAGTTGCAGTTGCAGCAGCTGCTGCAGGGCAATAGGCCGCCGCAAAAGTAGAACCTGAGAACAGCAGAGATCTATTGTTGTTATACCCTGTACCCATTGAACATTTTTAAAGAGGGGCATATTACCAGATAGTTTGCTTAGATCAACTATGTTTCACAATTGAAAAATTTGTTATATGGTATATGAGGTCGATTGAATGATATCTCAAAGCCTTCAAAATTGATTAAGGAGTGAACTATGCACATGGAAGTTGTTTAAGAGGGACTTTTTCATGCGGCTGTGAAAAAGCCTGTGTGCATCTAGCCAAGATAGTTCTAATATATGCAGGGTATTTCCAAATCGTGTCGAAATGATACGCCTTGTCGTTGTTTTCTGTGAGCTCGACACAGTGACGAGACAAACTTCCGCTGATTGACTTGCTGACTTACTCAAAGAATGAAATGCAATGTGGCCCACAGACTGACTGGCTGACTGGCTGGCTGCCCGACTGACTAGCTGATTGGCATGCGCGCCGGTTGTTGGTGGAGTGGGACCGAAGCGCGGGGGGCGGTGGGGGCATAATTGATTTGAATGTGCCTCACTTTCAGCTCGTGTATGCAAATCTTTGGGCCTGTGGCAGCAGTCTCTATAGCAATTTTCTGGCAATTTTCGCACATTTGGCCAACTGCTGCTTTCACATTTGCAACAGTAACCTCCACGCCTCCCCTTTTGCCCCTGCCCCAAAGTCAATTACGTCAGTTTAGCTAGCAAAAAGAAAAAACACCTAATTAACTGGGCGATTGCTAAGCTCTTTGCCCAGTTTTAAAATGTTAACCACTCTAATTAATTTTAATTAAAACTCTCTACGCTCGCCTGTGAACCCAAAATATATGTGAGAGCGCGCACTCAGTTCTTTTACATAATCATTTATAATCATCAAAAAAGGTAGCTAGACGAACGCCGAGAAAGAATACAAATTGCGCACGGTTAACCCTTTGTTATAATAAAGATAAATATTAAAGAATATTAATTGTTTATGTGGGCTACTTATGACAATTAAAAACATTTTTTGACAGATATTAAAATTAAGTTTTGGTATAAACAAATTGTTTTGCCAAATATCTTGACAATTACGAGCTTTACAAGCATCTGATATCTGAGCAATAGTTGAACAAAATCGAACTATCGCTCATAATTGGAGTTTAAGTGTTGAAAATTATGGATATCTGATATATATATGGGCATAACATTTTTCCATATTGAAGAAAATCAGTAATTTGGTTTGATTTTATTTCAAATGCCTCAATTAAAGAATTGAGTTGTTGTTAAAGCATTTTCTTTACATCATATAAAGGCCTATGGTTCGGTTCGGGTTTCGATTTGATTTCACATTCGGTTTAGGGTAAAAACAGAATTGGGATGCCGCGTTGCAGTCTAGATTACAAATATTTACCCAACGCAATCCTTCATTATTTATTTAGATTCGTAGTCCAAGCCTGACAAAGCGCCAAATAAACTTTGTATTTTATCAGAATATATCAAGTCAGCTTTTCATTGTGAGGTCAAAAAACCCTTTGTTTTATTTGTTAGCGAAATTGTGGGTATGTGTGTGTGTGTGTGTGTGTAAAGGTAATACAAGCGTAAAGCACCTTTTTCTTTATT
The DNA here is from genome assembly GCA_018903485.1 of Drosophila littoralis. Classification (NCBI taxonomy): domain Eukaryota; kingdom Metazoa; phylum Arthropoda; class Insecta; order Diptera; family Drosophilidae; genus Drosophila; species Drosophila littoralis. The sequence continues at coordinate 4,720,519 of JAEIGF010000059.1, read as the reverse complement.
GCACTTTTATGGCTGCCTAGATTTATATTTAGTGCGGCCAGCCTGTGGCTTTTGTTTCATGGCCCCAACAACAAAAGAAGTCAACCAGTTCCGAGCTTGTTGTTGTTGTCGTTGTTGTTGCTGCTGTTGCTTTTGTGGTTCTTGGCCGTTTCATGTCTGCAATTAATCAAAAAACTGTTTGCACTTTTGCTGTACTGAAATATAAAGAACGACCGCAGCAGCAACCGCGTCAACGCTTCGACTGTGGCCACGTATGGCATTACGCACTTCCGTTTCCGCCGCTGTCTGGCTGCCACGACGACCACCCTCCGTGCCCCTCGCCAATCAACTAACCACCTACTGCTCGTCAGTTCGTCTGGCTTTTGTAATTTTGTTTGCTCACCCGCACGCACACACACACACAGACATACACACACAAATAAAGAGATCCGAAATCAAAAACTTTTTATTGCGCTTTGCTTTTGGCTTGGATTTCAGTTTTATTCCCCTTCTCTCCCTCTTTCTCTGCACCTCCAGAATTTTTTATATTTTTATTTTTTTTTATTAATTTTGCACGCGCAAAAATTTTGTGATTTATGAGCCGCAAAACCAACAGCAGCAGCAGCAACAAACAGCGCGACAAGCTCGCAATTTTGCAGACTTGTCGTCGACACACGCTGTCCACACACACACACACACACACACACAAGCCCCTCCATGGAGTGTGTGTGCGTGTGTGCTCTGGAATGTGTGTGAACTAAGTTAAGAGCTTGTTATGACTGGATGCTTAAGCAAACTTTTAAGGAAAAACATATTTACCCAGGGTTAAGTTTAGTTTGTTTGGCTTAATATGCTATCAAAATGATTGGCCTTTAGATTTCAGCATAAATGGATCCGAAAAATTGCTCTAAAGCGAATTTTACTACTGATATATAATATTTCCTAGGATATGGCAAGTATTAATTCCCGTCTTAAAAATTTATAGATTTTGAAAAGAGCATTATTATTAAATAATACGTCTTGATTACGAAGTTTTTTTTTATTTTTCAATATTTACATTATTATACTTTTTTTATACAAAACCTTTGAGTTTAAAGGGTTCAACAGCCCTATAAAGCTGAGCCATAGAAATTACTTCATTTCAAACGTAAAGTACTTTTTAGACTGCTAGCTCTGCTAATTTGTATACCCTGAACCCATTGAATAAAAAGGGTATATTGTTATCGTGCAGAAGGGAGCGATATCGAAATCCTGAATTTGAAGCAAATCTCATAGGTTAAGAACTAGGTCTTAAGAGCCAAACATATGGCTTCTAGCTTACAGCTATTTTGCTGCATTTGGTGTTGGTGAAGGTTGAGGGTATCCCTTAGTCGGGAACTTCCCGACTGGAGCCTCTTACTTGTTGTTCAAAAGCTCTAAAAGGCATCTATATATTGATACTAGAGTAAAGTTGAAAAAGTTGAAATTTTTGCCAAAAAATAGCCAGTGTAGACTTGTGATTTATTATTTAGAAGAGTCTCTAGAGGAATGAAAGAAAGAAGTAAAGATATACAACTTTGAAGCTCTTAACACACGTACTTTAGTCTCGTACAGTATTTTATTACATTTTTACAAGCAAAATTACCTGTCTTAACCTTTGTCAATATCAATAAGTGTCAGTTCGGCCCGCCTAAGGGAGGGTAATTTCACTGGCCATTGCCACGGACCACGAACCACGGACCATCTCCGGCCGCTGGCTGTCAATTGTTGGTCACTTAATTAATAAAACGAATCGCTGGTAATTGCTGCTGGGCTTATTTTATATTTTTTTGCATTTTCATTTTCAGCTTTTGCATAATTTAAGTTGAGCTGTCAACTGCAATCGCATCGATGTTCATTTCGTACCCTCCTCCCCGCATCGACACGAGTGGACGGTTTTAAAAAGTGTTATTAATTTGGCTTGTGCTGTATTGATTCTGCATTCTATATATATTCATGTTCATGGACATGATGTGCTATGACATAAGTTGTGCCTATACCTTTTACCTGCGTTGGCCTGCGGTAATGTTGCCATATCTTGTCAGTGTAAATAACTGTAATTATTGCGAGTATATTTTACCATTTGGCCACGCCCACTTGCCAGTCATTATGCTAATGTCAAATCAGACAGTTGAGCGTGCCGATTAGCTGCGGCGTCAAGAGCTGTCAACACCTAAATAAAATGCTCAGAAGGGAGAAGTAATATGTCTGTATACCCACAAAAAAAATACATATATATATATATATATAAATTTGTATATATATGTATATATAATAAATGTGCGTTTGTTTGTCCGCGAGTGACATGCAATTATTTATACATTATTTTGGTAGCGTAAATATTGACAAGCGACTTTGCTGCCAACTCACCGAAAGCAGTCAAAAGCCTAAGCAAACAAAGCAATTCTCGGGGCGCACATTGCGTATACGCACTGTGCGACGGCTCGACGAATATAATTGAATGCCTGGCGCGCAGATAATGAGGCAAGCTTAAGTGTTGTGAAATGTTATTTTTTTTATAAATTGCCTTAGGTTTCGAGCTGCCTAAAGGACATAATGAGTTCTTAAAAATCTGACATGTACTTTTCCCAAACCCTACTAAAAAGTTCACGTACATCTTAAGAGACAACTATTGTGAAAAACGCAGCTGCCCAACTCTTAAGGCTTGTGGCGAGCGCTTTTCGGCAATCAGTAAGTGAGGTCAAATGCTTTATGTACTTAAAATACGTTTTAAATTCATCTATCTACTGCGCCTTTCGCTGAATCATTTGAAAATGCCTGCGTATCTGCGAGTCATTCAGCTAACGTTATAATTTATCTAAGGCAACGCAATCAGAATGTACGCCTTGAAGCATGCCATGCTTCAATTTCAAATGCTTTTTCGCAAAACGCAGACAATCCTCCGCTCCCGCCTTAACGGCTGACACAGGCAGTCAATCACGCGTTCTGTCGGAGCGCTCCCGCAAAAGGTAGTCCAAGCAAAGCGACAGCTGTTGATAAGCCGCAGACAGCAGTCTAAACAAAAATGTGAGCATATTTTATGCTCAGTATCGAAGTAGCATAGTAGGGTATAGTAGGGCTGTAACTAACCAGCAAAGTTTAGAATTCAAGCGTACCATTATCACATTTAATAAATTGTGTAAGGCCTAGTTATAGGAGCAAGAGAAGACCTGTACGAACACTTTATGCTCAGTATCAAAGCAGAAAACTTGTGTAGAACCGAATAATAATAAAAGCTTAAAGACCCATTCATATGCGTGCCTGTACACTGTACCTATTGAAAATATCTAATAAAGGGCTTATTGCTGTTGCTTTCATTTCTGCTAGGGACAGAATGACACCCATTAGGTATATGTATGCATAAAAATTTCTCAAATCCCCAGAGTCAATAAATATCGTTTACCAGACATTGTTATTATTTAGCTCATTTCGCCCAGTAAAATTTGTATTCTCATTTCCTGAATGGAAAAAGTTACAAGCGAAGCTATGTGCAGGGTATCTGTCAGTCGGTAATCGATGACAAGAGTTTTTTATCAATCGGTTTCCCTGGGACACCGCAAACGCAAACTTCCATCTACTTGTTGCCGATAAGCGCATTTGAAGGCAAATACAATACAGCACACACACACACAACACACACATGCCTACACGTATGTTGCATACATTTGAGAGCTCTTTCGAAAAGCTTACATTTAGGTGGGAAAACCTTGCTGCAAATTTATGGCTTAGTCCCCCTTTGGGGGTAGGAGCCTCCACATATATATTTACGTTTTACGTTTGGCAGATTTGAAAACCATTTAAATGGGCGCCATAAAATCACTTAAGTGTGCTTTTCTGTACACGTTTTTTTGGTGAATTTTAACGTAGCATATTTACGAGCCCTTACGTAGCGTGGGGCAAGCACAATTCAATGGCTGCAAGGACTGAGAAAATAAGGAAAACTCTTTAAGAAAAACCAAGAGCAAAGCTTAGCTGTAACCAAAAACCAGCCACGCCCACATTAGCACATTGCACATTTGCATGTAGCATGTGTGGAAAAACCAGAAGCACACGCATACATATATGTAGGCGTCATGTTGGATAAATCCTAGGAGAATTCGCTTCCCATTTTGTTGCCACGCGTTGGCAACCACCATCCGATAAAAAATAAACCCAACCATATTAAATTTGTTATAAATTAAGATTGATACGATGAGCCCCTGGGAAAGCATAACTGAATGGCGCTCGTTATGTAGCAAGTGAGTGTGAGCGGGGAGGGGGGGTGTGGGATGTGGGATGTATTTTAGATACACTTACCTCTTAATATGGTATATGAATAGCGACAGCTGTAAAAGATCAAACGACAAATAAGTATCATTAACAATTTGCAGTAAAAATTGATTGGATTTAGTTATAATGGATTGAGGCAATACAAAAATTAACAACAATTATGATAATCTGTTTTTATAGGTATAGATATTTATCTAAATACGTGTGACAGAGAGTATTGTGAAAAAATGGGCTGCGTTACTTTTAAGGTTTGTCCTGTGCGTTGTTCATCAGTCAGTCAATCAGTCCATCACAGGGATTGAGAGTTATAAATATAATCTATATAATGAAAGTGTCAAAAGTATTCAAAAAGAACCTTAGACAAGGTTATGACTATAATCAGTCAATCAACCAGTCAGTCAATCATTCAGACATTGAGTCAGCCAATCAGTCTATAACCCACCGCTAATTGTTTTAAGCTGACAGCTCAGTGCAAACAGATCAAGTATCAAACGAAGCTTTCCATGTTATTTGCTGTTTTTAATTTATCCTCATGTCAAAGCCAATGTCAATGCTAAATACTCGTATTTCCTTTTTAATGTTAATCCTTGTTGCACACTTTTTATTTTTACTTGACTGTGCGCATTAATTGCTGTGCCTTCTGTTCATTTATTGTGCTACAAATAACTAACTGTTGCCGTTGTTATCCCATTGTTATTGTTTGGCGCCTCAGAAAAAAATATACAATGAAGCGACTACCATAAAAAGCAACTTGCACAGCTGCCAACCTCGGAAATTAAAAGCCAAAAAAAAAAAAAAAAAAATTAATTTCGTTCATCAATTGCTGCAACGAACTTGAAACTTGCAATTGGAGCTGTGGGGCAAAAACAACATCAACAATAACAACAACGTTGCCAGTGTTTAATCAAGTGTGAAATCTTTAATCAAGTCAATCTTCCCGTTTTCTTGCCGCCTCCCCCTCAAAGTCCACATCCATCTGCATGGCAGAAAGCAGCTGCTGCGGCTCCACAATTCCATTCCGGGCAACCAATGCAACGCAGCTGTCTAAAAGCCTTTCAGTAAATTTTATCGCTCTCTTTTTCTTTTGTTTTTTCTTTCTCTACCTCTGCCTCTGCCTCTGCCTCTACCTGGCCTGACCTTTTATTTTTGTTCCCATCGCCCGTGGTTGTTGGCCCTCCCACGCTTCAGCAGAGCCCTCTCTAAACCCTCTCAGAGCCTGGCCCGTTGCCTGTCAATTAAAAAGCCGTCACCTCAACTGGCCCAGGCCCTGAGCGACACGATTTGTTGCCAGTTGCATTGGAAACCAGCAAAAAAGAGTTAACAAAAATAAAAAAAATGCTCTTCCTTTGCGCCGCTTTCAAGTGCGAATTAACTGAATTAGCTGTAAATGCTATTGCAATTAACGGTAAAAGAAAAACGCTTAGGGAAGCTGTCAAAGCGCAACATGAGCATCAGCCTTATGTGTCGAACTTAACTGAAGTGAAAAACTATTGACTGAAAAAAGAAAAAGCCTGGGGGAGATATTGCAAAAGAGGAAATAGCTACATGGAGCTGAACTATTGAGTATGGTAAAACATCAAATGAACCTTTTTTTTCTGCAGTTTTAAATATTATCTCTATACGAGTACAGAAAACTTCTTCAATTTCTCTCATTATTCTAACTACAATGTTTATTCAATATCTAGCACACTTAACTTTCGAATTCCCACGTTTATTTAAAGCTCATAAAGATATACGATCAAGAGAGCATCACTAAGCCCCTTTATTATGGCTAATGTTCGACTATTTTTACCCACAGTGATCACCCGCTTTGTGCAACAATGGCAAGTAAATAAGCACTGTAGCTGGACAATGGACAAGGAAAAAATCGAAGCAAACAACTGACTGAATGACTTTAAATATTTTTTAAACAAACATAACAATTTAAATAAATTAAGCCGCTGGCTGTTTATCTAGCCGTTTTGAAGCCAAACAAATGTCTATAAAAAAAAATCCTCTCACAAAATGAAGCAAAAAGCAAAGCTAAAGACAATTAAAAGAGACGCAAACTGAACAAACAAAATAAAATAAAGCCCCAAAGCTTGGGGCCATGCTAAAGAAACACACAAAATATATATATATAAAAAAAAAGAAAGAAAGAAAAACCGGCGCGACGTTCGGAATCGTGATCTGGGCACTATAACTGGGTCAAATCTGTGCTTGATGCCAGGGCATGGAAGGTGGCGAATGGAATTGAAAGCGCACAAAATGTAACCAAAAGATATTATTGTAATGGGCAACAGCAGCGAGGGAAATGCAAATGAAAATGTAACGTGGAAAAAGTTCTGCGGCTAACTTTTAGAATATATAAGCCATAACTACCGCCCACCCACCCACCATGTATGCAAGCATGCAAAAAATAAAAAAAACCTAAAAAAAACCTATGCAGCTGAGAGCAAAGTTTTAATCATATGCCAGAAAAACTTCATTAATTTGCCGCCAACTTTCAGCACTTGACTTCGACTTTACCACAGCGTAAATAAAACCCATTTAAAATGCCTGCGAAAGGGTCACGAAGCGCGGCAAAAAAAACGGGGCAGAACCATGAAAACCAAATGTGACGAGGCATAAATATTAACTAAGTTAACTGCAGTCAAAAATGCTCGAAGCGGATATACTCTATACCATAATGTTCCATCTGCTATAACCGTTTGCGAATTACAAAGGAATTAATAACAGAATGGGCTACGCATAATGTGCTTTAACAGCTAGAGAATTAGCAGATATGTATGTGATTCATTTTAATACTAGTATGTGTTATGTAAGTATTTTATATTAAACTTATAATCAGTTTTTCTCTTTTCTTCACTTATTTGCAAAGGGAATTTGAAATCTGCGAAACATTTAGCTTAAGCTTCAATCAGTCAGTTAGGTAATCAGTCAGTCAGTCAATCCTATTTTCTACCACTTTTATAGGTAAAGGATAGCAAAAGGGGAAACACATTTTATGCAAATGTCCGAGAGAAACTCGCTGCTCTAAGCGTTAATAGAGACATGTAAAATAGAGGGGGCGTGCCGACCCAAGCACCAGAATGTGCCCCCGCTTCTGGTATGCCCGGGGCCCATGCATATGCATTTGTATGTTCATATTGCCCACCGACAATCAACTGTTATGTGGCGAGGGCTGCATTCCAATTGCAATCTACAAGTGCCCTGGTTATGCTAACTGCCATATGTTGGCCCCCAGTCCCTTAAGCGTAAGTGTGTGTGTGTATGTGTTTGTGTGTGATTACGTTGCGATGATTCTGCGGTTAGAAGTTGTAGGGAATCTGAAATTGATTTTTCATATTTAATGCTAAAGCAGAGCCAGCACGAGCTCTGCAACTGAAGTTCAAATTGAAAAGCACGCTGTGCAGAGCGAGGTGTGGACAAAGACTTGAGAGTGAGGAAGAGAGTTGGGAGTGTTTAGATAAGTGTATATAAATAGCATACTTAAAGATATATCTGAAATTATAATTTGTCATATTTATCGGTGTTAATCCATATCGATAGTTTTGTTAATGTATATCTATCCTTTTCTATATCTGTGTAAAAATGTATGCTTTGAAACTCCGGACTAAATCGATCTAGCTCTATCTCTGTATCTTATAATCTATATGCATTGCATTATCTATATCTTTGTACCTGTATCTGTGTTTATATCGGCACACATATCTATGCATATTTGTATTTGTATCTACTTTTCTATTTCTATCTTTAGATGCTGCACATTACTGTATGTGTATCTTTGTATCAGAATTTGTGTCGGTACCTGTGTAAGTGTATTTTATATCAATCTTTCTGCATCTTTGTATCTGTGGCCATATCTGCATCTATTTATCGTTACCTTTTATGGTGGTGTATCAATATCTGTTGTATCAATTGCATCCATATCCATTGCTGCCTGCTTATGATAGTGTTGATATGTTAGGCGAAGCGAAGCGTTGCGGGTAATCATAACTGCGTCAAGCAATGGTAACAACCTCAAAGTACAATGACACAAAGCGTAAAACATTCAAATAGACAGACATTTATACACACAAATGGATATAGTATGCTATATTTTGCTACTGTGTAAACTCATGCATAAATACAAAGTCACAAAGAGTCTTATAGATGCACTCAAAAAAATTTTATAAGAGCTTCGAACTCATATCGGGAACAAACATAAGATCTAGCCAAAAATGAATTCACGAGCTGAGAATGAAATTATTATTTAATTTACATTTTTAAACATCTGAATACAAAAGAGAAAATATTTGCTTAACTATCAAAATTGTAGGCTTATTTAAAATACGTAATGTCTTCTATTAAGTATTTTCTTAATATTTTCTTAATCCTCGATAAAATCAAACACGCTCATACTAGAATTAAGAAGACATTTTTCTCTGAGTGTGCGGATGGAGCACGGCTGCTGCCAATGGTTCGCAATGCATGGCTGTTGGATTGTTGCCTTTGCTTATGCAAATCGTTTACAAATATTCGAATAACTCGACTCGTTTTATGTATTTATGCGACGAGTTGGCAAACTAGCAAAAAGGATGACTGTGCAGTGCAAGCAACGTCTTCAGCCGAAAGGGAAACACGCGCGCATTCATATTTAAGCTGATGCAACTGGTGGGCAAAGTGGACGGGGACTGGGCCAGCTTGCTCTGCATGCCAAGTTGGTCGAACAGTCAATCAAACATGGCCAGCATCAGCCACAGATGTCATCATCAGCATTCGCACATCCCGGGGCTGTTTACTGCTCTGGCCTGGGCATATCAGTTCGGGCGAACCGTCAAGCCACATGGTCAGCGGTCAAGTCGAGCAGTTAAGCAAAAACCGTAGCGGAAACCTCGAAAATCAATTCAATTGTTTGATTGACGCGCTCCAGGTATCGATATCGGTTGCCAGCGAGGGTTGCTCAAACGGCGAGCAATCCAGCGAGTATCAATAACTAATTTGACGAACAAAGCCATGTTGAACCAGTATGAATATGAATCAGCACGAAAACTTTTTTCTTATTTTAAAGCTGTTTCATAAACCACTTACTGTTACTTCTGTTAATACGTTTATAATTCTCAATCAGTTCTGACAGCTGTTTAAAGTTGTAGTCCAGCCCACCAAATGCCAAGTTTATTCCGTTTGTTTGTTTACTTATCATTAAATCAATTGTAATTGCTTCTCAACTGGCAATACAACTCTCGTATGGTCGTGCGGCTGCCTCGGGGCTTGTTCGCTAACTGTTTTTGTCGCGATAAGCGAGGACGTGGACGAGGACGAGGACACAATTCGCTGTTAACTCAGTAGCTAAAAGCGCACAAAGCGCAACGCTCGTAAAAAGCTCATTAAACAAAACGTTGACGGTGACTGCAAGACTGATTGACTGACTGACTGCCAGACTGACCGGCTGACTGACTGAATGATTGACTGACTGACTGACTGACTGACTGACTGACTGACCGACTGCCTGACAGACTGAGGAGGGAGCTGAGCTGTGCTGCGAAAGGATCGGCACATCATTATGCAAAAATATCAACGCAAATCTAGCGAATGTAACTGTAAGTGTCGTATGTTGTGTGTGTGTGTGTGTGTGTGTGTGTGTGTGTTACGAGTGTTGCTTTTGTTGATTTACGAATGCTGAAACAACAGAAAATGCGCCGTCAAAATAATTACAAAGCTGACATTGCGGCGACATGTAATTAACATAAAATGCGTATCTTACAGATACACACACAGACTCAGACTCGGTTACAGCTACAGATACACAATGTAGTTACTGTTAGCGCTGCGTGCAGCAGTGGCCGACAGCGTGCGCTGCTTTCCGTTGCTCATAATGAGCATTACGCGCGACACATGTGAAATGTATCCATAAGATACAAGATACAAGTAACATGTGCGCTGGGGCACGGGCACGGGCACACAGGTGCTTAATGTTGTGGGCTCTGTCATTGCCCCTCCTCTCGAACATGGTCATGACATGAGTTTTATGACGCTAAAGATAACGACCGCAACGGCGACGGCAGCAGCGACTAAATTTGATTAACCCAAATAAGCTGGCCCGGTTTTTATGCCCAAAAAAAAACAGCTGATGGCAACCTGCCACCAGCCACGTTTTATTCATCAATTTATGAGTGTCTGTCTCTCCTGGTCTTTTTTCCGTCTGCCACGCCCCCTTTATTGAACGCCCCCTTCGTCATACAACTAAGTTGTTGGTTCTCGAAATTTTCATTGATGACTGATCAATTTACAGCTCGAAAGGAAACGGAAAGCTGGATTTCTCACAAGTGTTAACTATTGCTCTCTAAGGAGGGATTTTGTTGAGTTCCATGTGCAGAAGTGAAAAATTGGTGAAAAACTTCTGTGTGAAATAAAATTGTATTCCGTTCGCTCCCATTCAAACTCAATCTCAAGGATCTCTGGGAAAATTTATTTCATAAAAGCAAAGACTTTGATATTATCAAATTTAATAAGAAAAATATTTTGGCCGGACAAAGTCGTGTTATTCTGCCTTTTTTATTTTCCATAACAAAGCTCTTGATGATTTATTTTTTGTGGTCGGGGAGCGAGTCGTAAATGTGTGCTTGTGCTGGGGCCTTGAACTTGACGGTAGCTTTAAATAAAGATTTGTGGCTTTTGGCTGTAATTAATAAATCAAAATTGGGATAATTGTAATAAGCACTGATTAGGCCTTATTTGGCGTTTAATTGCCCAAGGCAAAACCTTGTCGGAATAATAGTTTTTCTGTGAAGTCTGGTGGGTATTCTTGAGAAATCGTCCGTTGTTCAGCAATTACCTTATAAAGCTAACCAGTTGATTTATTTGCTTAATTTTTTCTATAAGACGCAATATACTGGAACGAGCTTGTTTTTAGATTTATTTTTTCCCACTTTATTAATTATTATTTTTTTATCTGATCAACCTGTACGCCAACTCAGCCCCAACTTACATGCAAAGCTGTGCACTTTTTGACTTCTTCCATGACTCGGCTCAAACTTTGCCTAGTTGAATTTGGCTGCTCATCCTTGAAATACTTTGAGAAAGAGCAGGGCAAACTTTCTTGTATGCTTAATATTTGTGGGTTAACATTAAGCCTAACTTAATCAAGCGTTGATTATGCGGCGGTATTTGCTGCAACTTTGCAGCAACAACAACAACAAGTTGCCCCCAAAAACTTTCAAAAAGCACTTAGTTAGCCGCATCAAATATAAGAGCAAAGCGCTGCCAGGGAAATACCTGTCATAATCCATTTAATCAAGTCAATTACTTGAGAACACAGCAAACTCCCAGCGGTTAGACGTCGTTTAAATATTGTGGCCAGCAATTTATATTTATATTTATATTTATGCAAAATTAAACAGGCAAAAGCCAATTGAAACATATCATTTATTGATAAATACACAAAAGTACGACAAAGGCATGCAAATAATTAAAACCAGCAGCTGCTGATGCAGCGGGGGGTAATGCACAACAGGGGGTTGCTGCAACTGCAGCCAAGCGCAACCCAAACATAATGAGAGCCATTGCCATATAGAACATTAAGCAGCGCCCGCTGCACAGCTCTGGATACACTCAAAGTATTTTTTACCCAAAGTCTTATTTCAAGAACTTTATTAGATTGAATTTTCCTAACTAAAAATGAAGAACATATTTCAAGAATAGCGTTTTGCTCACTGAGAATCATTTACGCTTATTTTACGTGTGTAATTACGATTGTAAATGTAGTTGAAATTAAAGCAAAACGCATGTTATTGTAACCCAGTCATAATAGAATTTTTTTTGAGTGTACTTTTGTATCTATGCATAAGCATAGACAAAAAAAAACAGAGCTACAAATGCTGGAAACGCAATTGTTAACAACATGTGTAGGCCATGTAGCCACGACAACCAACACGGCAAACACGGCATAATGCGACACAAAGTTCCGCTAGAGTGCCCAGGCCCAGGCCCAGGCCCAGTGCCAGATACCAGTTGCCAGTTGCCAGTTAGCAGTCCCAGGGCTCAAACGAGACGTGTGAGCGGCAACGGGCACGACTGCACTTTTATCTGCCAAATGGGCTGCGGGAGAAAGGTTCTTGGCCAACAACTACAACTACAACAAAAACAACAGCAACAGCAACCGACAAAAATACAGTCCAACAATGTTTTGTGTCTGGGTTTTGACTGTTGTTGTTGCTGGGTAATTGTTTGGACGTTCCCAACAAGCACCACCAGCAGCAGCAACAGCAGCAGCAGCAGCTACAGCAACAGCAATCGCAACTTTTGGCCAAATGAACTGCAAGTGCAAGCATTCAACTTTGTTAACGCTGGCTCACGAGTTGCCAATGCACTCTATAAAGAATGATTGGCTCTTAAGCGAGTCGATTGGCTAAATTGAAAAGCTTGACAGCAAATTGCAAAGTTAAAGTTGATAGCCAGAGCTATTAAAAATAATTTTTTTTTCCCTGAAAAATTAAGCTTCCTATCTTATTAGTACCTCAGTTAGTCAGGGAATCTCTCAGTCAGTCGATCAATCTCTTTGTCAATCAGTCAATCGCTTAATTATTTAGTTAACCAATCACCCAGTTAGTCCATTTATCACACAGTCAGTCAATCAATCAGTCAGTCATTCTACAACCCAATCAGTCAGTCAATCACCAAGTCAGTAAATCAGATATTCAGTAAGTCAATCACTATGTCAGTCAGTCGAACAGTCAATCACCCAGTCAATCAATAACTTGGTCAATCACTCAATTAATCGGTCAGTCAATCACATACAGCATTCAGCCACTTAGTCAGTGAATCAGACATTCAGTCGGTCAATCACTTTGTCAGTGAATCAGATATTTCGTCAATCAGTCTGTCAGTCTATAGAACACTCAGTCAGTCAGTCAATCAAACAGTTAGTCATTGAATCATTCAGTCTTTTAATCAACCAGTTAGTCAATCACTCAATTAAATAAAGACTCCATCAATAATTTATATACGTAAGGGTACATTTTCAGATAATTTAAGTAAATTTATTTCTGAAAATAGTTTTAGTGCTGTCCTTTATTTTCACAGTGTTTTTTAGAGTATCACATGGCTGCACAGACATTTTTCTTAAGGCTGTCAGGTGGCATGGCAGAGTTACAAAATTGATAGATCGTTTGGTACTCAACAACTTCAATGTGCGCCGAGGCAGTCACAAACAGTCAGCCGGACGGACAGACAGGCAATCAAAGCGTGACTCCTGCTTTTGCTATGCGAACTTTGTCTGACCTCACGGCCCTATGCCAATAAACCAGCATTGGAAGTATGTATGTGCTCTTGTATGTTTGTGTATAAATACCCTTTTCACTGGTGTACATTTGATAAATTTTTAAGAAGCTTAGTGCAACGTGCGCAATATTTGTTTTCTTTGACAACGTCGTTTAACCCAACACATTTCATTTACTTTGCCACCAACTGGTGGCATGGTGGGTTGTTGCAAACGAAAAGCGCAGTAGAAGCTCAGTAAGCCGTAAGCATTAAAAAAGCTTTGATACAGCATTCTTAACTGTCAGTTAAGTGGCTTTGTTAACGGGGCTATAAATGAGTTTTATACTTTTACGACATCGCCCCTAAAGACGAGCAAGCGATTCGAGACACCGACAATTTTTTATTGAAGCGTATTAGGCTTCTTATTAAAAAGACTTGTCTCTTCCGCCTATATAGATGCCTAGATTAAAATATTTTTATATCAAGCTGAGGAGGACATTTTATGCTCGCTTTTACTCTCTCTCTTGCACTTACTCTCAGGCGAACTTACATTTTTAGCGATTTCTCTTTGTGTTACATTCGTAAACGTTTCACTTCAAGCAAAAATGTTTAATTCAACTCTATTATTCACTTAAAGATTATTATTCTTAAAGATAATCCCTCGCTTACAAAAAATATTCAAATATATCAACGACGGCAACCTATTCTAATGCAAAGTTTTTGGTGCCCAGTTGGCAACTGACATTTAAGGCCAGCAGAAAACTCGAGAATTATGAAAAATGCAAAACCTTGGATTAGCATAAGCGTGTCCAAAAGTTCTTTTGTTTGTCGAGGCACACAAAAATAAAACAAAAAGTAAGAGAACCATGTGGAAACCAAATTAAATTAATGAAGCATAACAAGGAATTGTGCAACTTTTGGCTACTTTGTTTGAGTTACAGGCACAGATACAGCCAGAGAGGCGGTGGCAAAAGAGAGAGGGAGAGAAAAAGAGGTAGAGAGAGGTGGGGTGAGGTGGATGAAGGGCCAGTTAAGCCACAGCCAGTAGCCAACAGTCGTTTTATGTGGCTTAAAGCGGCGCAACTGTTGCTTCAGCCATAACGAAAATTTATGGCTTATCAATTTGCGGGACACGTGCAAAAAGGGCCCAGCTTCAGGATGTCAGCAACTGAACGGCATAGGGCAGGGAGCCGAAGGGGCAGCATCGCGCCGAGGGCGCATAAAGCGTAGCATATTCAATTAGCAGCTGCTCGAAATCTTTTGCTCATGCACAAAGGCCGCTTTTAATAGCTGTCTATGGCAAAAATTGAGCATACGCAGCGTACGCCAAGGGGGCATAATTTAATATTTTGTTTATCGAATCGACCAAATGATTTTTGAGCCTGAGATCTCCTACCAGCATATATACTGCACAATATAAATTTTAATTAAATTCCATGTCTGGCGTTTATTTTAACAATTTCGTTAATTTTCGTTGCCGCTGCTGTCAACTCCAGCAATATTATCGTCAGGTTTTGTTGCTTTTATACCCTGCACTCATTTCAACTGGCTGAAAAGGGACATATTACTGACATGCAGATGTATGTAATAAAAGGAAGAATACATTTCTGAAGTCGTAATAGATATTATTGATTGGGACTCGTTAATTTTGAGAGTCTGTCCATACTAGAGACTAGAGAAAGAGGTACATTCCTGATTATTATTACTTTAAGCCCAAAAGTTACTTTAAAGTTGATGTTAAACCTAATGCCTGCTGTAAGTATTCATTTATGGAAGTAAGTATAAAATGAGGTCCACTTGGCTTCAGACAGAGGCTACCTCTCAGTCGTTCACTCTCGACTAGCTAACTTTTACTTTCTGTTATTAAATCTGTTGTCCAGCAGTGCGATAGTCGGAAAGTAAACGCAAGGGCGTCAGTTGCCGTTATTTGAAGGGGGGTTAACTGTTTGTCTTGCTAATTAAAGTTGTGTTAAAAGCAGAGCTTTTTGTATTTGTATCTGGCAGATACTTTGTGCAAATCAAAGTGCCCAGCAGGTGTAGCAGCGGGAGCGATTCCTGTGGGTTGTGTGTGTCTGTGTGTTCGTGTATTTGTGTGTGACAATTTGTTACGCTTTAATAATGTTAATTGCTTTACGGCTGCCAACTTTTCTGTCTTAGCCTTAGGCAACTAATTGGAGCAACTAATTGATGTACGCATCTCTTTCTTCCTTCTTTTTTGGGCATGCTGTAACCTTTGCAGCCAATTAGCTGATGCTTGCCATTTGCTTACACATGTTTATTTCAGCAAGTAGGTAAATCTGTCCGGGAAATAATAGAGTGTTTGCTGATTTGTTTGTTCAACTAACTACATATTTTTATTTGCTTTGTGTGCTCCAGCACAAGAGTTGTGTGTTAAGTTGTGTGTTTTAGATTATGTCAAAGCATTAGAGTGCTATCGCAGCAAATAAATATATTAAGGGGACAAACACACGCTCACCTATATATTTCTAACTTCATCATAGTATAATATAATTTTAATTTTTATAATCGTATATATTACCAATTAATTATTAGCTCAATCAAACACCTGATTGTGCTTGTATGCAACCACATAATCCCCAGCTAATTTGCCAACCTAATCCCCAATTAAGTTGCACATAAATCCTATTTGCCATGGAGACAAACTCTAAGCTCGTTTCGCCAATATTAACCTCTAATAAGTAGCTTGTTGGTGCTGACATTATCTATAGATGGTTAGTTCTTTGGCAGCCGCAGTCAAAAATGCCAGATAAAAACCAATATTTAAAATTGCCAAAGGGGCTCTGCACAGAATGGAATTGAATTGCAGCTGAGCTGCGCAATCAGCGTCAGCGTATCTGCAGTCGGCACTTATGTAATTGAAATTGTCATCAGCCATTAATGTCATAAAATGTAAAACCAATGAAATGACGTTTAAAGTTGCCACAGCTGTCGCAGCAGCTGAAGAAACATATTAAAATTGAATGAGCCACCGCAAAATCGAAGACAACAATTGAGCGACAGCAGCAGCAGCAACAGCAGCAACTCGAAGCGATGCGGAAGCGAAAGCAAAAGCAAATCGAACTCTGTTGTATCAATGAACATCACGCTGCGTATACGTAATTTTTTGTGTTGACAATCGTGTGACATTTGTTTCCTGGCCCGTGCCCAGAGGCAGCTCTGACTTTTACTATATCCTCTGCTCATTGAAAATGGTTATGTAAGAGACAAAAGGAGGCATCTGCGATTCTGTGGACTACACTTATTCTCGATCAATCACAATCAATGAGCATTTTTAGCTTTTTGAGCATATGTTGCAGATTTTAACTGGTACGGATACCATGTAAATTATAGTATATAAGTTGATTTTGATTTTTGGCTTTATATAGATAATTTACAATCAATATCAGTTGCCACAAATTTTCTAATAACTTGATACTAAGCACAGAAGTTATCCCAGATTGAGTTAGAGCTCGGGGCTTTGGAGAAACGCCTTGCATTGCTTGTTACAGGGTATCTTCTCGTTGAACACACTCGACGCCAAGCACACTCTTGTTTATCCTTCTTTATTGTCACTCGACAATTGGCTGACATTATTTAACAGACGCGCAGCTGCTGCCTGTGTGGGCGCATTCTGTCTGTGCTCCTTTCCGTTCCGTTCTGCTCCATCTGGCAGCACAGTGGGCCTCAAAGGGTTAACGTTGGCAGCCGCTGATGTTGGGCTGATGGCACGGCTTGAACTCCGCTGCCATGCAAATTGTGGCAGCCTCAAAGTCAGACTGCAACTGGCAGCGCTGTCTGCGTTATCTGGCGCGCCCATCTGCGCCTGCCAGCTTGTCGTCTGCATCCAAGACGGAGTCTGGAGCTTTGGATCTTAGTCTGTGGCTGTTGTCTTCCACTCGTTGGCTTCTGCTCCTGCCCGCTGTGGCTCAATGCGTGTCTGCAACTTTGGCTTAACAAGTGATAAACTTGTCGCTTGTCGTCAGCTGCGTCTACGTCTGTGCCTGTGTCTGCGTGTTGTGGGTTTAAGTCCTTGTCCATTTTATTATTAGCCCCGGACGTGCAAAACGCCTCTGCACTTCAGAGTCTAGCTAGAAGCGCTCTGCCATGGCCAGCCGAGTGGCGGCAACTGAGCAACTGAGCAACTGCTGCAACTGTTGCAACTGCAGCAATGTGGCAAATTGCTAAGTACAAATTGCATGGCTAATTTGAGCTGTTGCACCGTTGACAACCTGACCGCAGAGCGCATTAGACAGTCAGAGGTGTGAAATGTGCAGTGGTTGCATGAATAATTGAGCAGCCTACACAGCAAACAATTTTCTAATCAATTTTAAATCACTAAGTTTTTACATGTACAACATTTTTGAGGTAAAATTCGCTTTGCTCAATTTGAATGTGCTCTATGTTCTTGATTTATTTTAGCTCAAAGACTTTATAAAAATTAGTCAAAGATAATTATTTTATTTATTTTTAAACGATTAATAAAAAAATTTAGACTATTATTTAATATTATATTATTTACATTCCCTTTCTACTACAAAATATTTTACTGTGCAGCTAGCACCTCAAACTGATACGCTTCCTGCATAAAGTGGTCAACTTTATGGCCCCAGCGCGGGTAATAACAGTTTTTGACCGTTGTTGGAAGAGAAACAAGTGCCTTGTTGCATTTGCGGGCAGCAAAAGTTCATGTAAACAAACGTCAAATTACAAATAAAAGTGGCAAATCTGTGCCAGTTCATAAATATATATATATATACATTTTTGTGGCTGCCACAATGTTGCATTCAACCCACTTAAAATTCAAATTTATTTTCAATTCTTTTCAAATTTAACAAAATCGCATAAAGTGCATACTAAATGTCCTGAGAGGAAAGCGATAGCAAACAATGCTCTCGAACAGGAAAGTGGCAAATATCAGATCTCAAAGTCAACGCGACATGTTCAAATTTACAAAAGCTGCACCACAAAGCGACAGTAAGGAAAATCAATATGCAAAGGTTTATCGAAGCTTATATACCCTTGCAGACAGAACGAATGGAATAAAAACCCTAAATATTTCATACAACCGTTTCCCAACAATGTTCTTACAAGTTCGTAACGAATTTTAAAAAACTTTTTTTTATTAATTTTTCACTGACAGCAGTAAAAAGTGCGCTTTCCTTATCATTTCGTCCGGCACTGCAAAAAATTTGTATTCATATATTTTTTGATTCAACAAGCATTTCACAATTCATTACAATTTGCCTCTCAATTTGCAATGTTCTGCGCAAGCGAGTAGAATAAGTGAGTAAATCAAACAAGTCGAAATTGCAAATTTTAAAATGCAAAAACAATCAAAAGTCGTAAACATGCAAGTGTTTACTTAAGCTGCTGTAAAATCAGGTGAGAAAAAAAACACTTTGAAAATGTAAACTGAACAGTAAAAATTTAACAACTTTTTCCAGCTGTTGGCCGTAAAATGCAACTGCCAATCGAAATTGAATTCATTTAGTTAAGTGCAAATTATTTTGTGACCCAATTATGCACACTCAGCTACTATTTAATCGATTAATTAGCATCCATGAATGAGTATTCACTTCGAGTAGTGAATAACAAATGCATTCAAGTGTGCAGTCACAAGATTTAACACCCGTTGCCTCAAGTGAAATTGAAATTAGTTGCGAGTTTAGCTTTAACCCTGAGCTAGGGCCTTAAATTTGTTGCTTATCACAGTTTAGTAAATTTGTATACCCTGTATATATTGACTATGAGTTATTCACTCGTTAATAATTTTCTAAATCCAGAACAGCCACAGTTTTAGAGCTAGAGATGCTAAACTCGGTATTCGACATACTACTCTAAAGATCACAATTAAAAAGAACTATGCATATTTTGAAACTTTAAAGTTTACAAGTAAGCTATAGGTAAAAAAAAAAAAAAAAAAAACACCAACCCCAGAGTCAAACTAACCCCTTTCGAGTTCACATTTTAACACTGTGTATAGAGTATTGGGCAGACGGCTGCAGCCGACTTGAATGTTCTTAATTTTATATTTACATACTTTTCTCTTTTCTACAACTCCATTAGCATGCTGAACAGCTGAAAATGCATGTTGTATGCGGCCTATGCCAAATGAATTTGTTTAACTGTTAACGCTTTGCACGTTCTATAAACGATTTAGAGCGCACCGCACTCCGCACTTCACTCCGCACTGCACTTACAGCGTACACTTGATCTAAGCATAAAGCCCATAAAATATATATTTATATACTGCAGCACAGATACAATTTATCAAAGATACAGATACTTTTGTTGCTAACCACTAAACAATTTGTTTTTATTTTTTTACATAATTTTAAAAAATTGTTTTAACCAACATTGAAAAGCCAAATGGCCAGCAAATTGGCTGTTGTCAAGCTGTCAGGCTCAGTTTGGGCCAAGTTTGAGCGAGCGTTGCGTGAACCGCGCGCGTCGAGACTCGTTTGTTAACTGACAAACGCTGCCAACCTGCTCGAAGTCAGCTGGCGGCCAACCAGCCAACCAGCCAACCAGGCAGCTGGACGCTTCATACCAAACGGTTCGACTAAAAACAAATAAACAGCAACAACAAAACAAGTTAACAACAGAGCAGCTGCTGTCTGAGCAAGTCGCGGGGGCGAGGTTGCGGCACAGCTTTCGACGAAAGTAAATTGAATTTTGGCAGATATTTCAGGTTCTTAGTAAAAATGATATTTGCAATTCAAATACATTTGATAATTCATTTTTAATGCACTTGCTATTGCGATCTTGTTTAAACAAATATCGAAAATGTGTAAGCTAAAAATAAATTAAAGCATCTTCTAATATTTAGCTCAAGTAAAACTTTAAAATATATACTTTCGGATATTATTGTTTATTAACCTTTCAGGTGCAATTTGTCAACGAATACATTCCTATCTTTATTTTGTTATATTAATATTCTTGTTTATGGAAATTAAAATTAAATATGTACAGTCAAAATGCCTCAGAATCGATTAACTAAGAACTTAGATGTTCTTTTTACTGAAAATATTTTATCATATCCAATTTTATAGAACAACAAAAACAATATCGGATTACACTCTTTAAACATCTAAAGGAGAAGCAGATGTGCAGCCAAACGAGTTGTTCGCAGAGCTTTGAAGGAATATATATTACCACTAAATAAAAAAATGATCTGCGATTAACAAAATCTATACATTTTTGAGACCAAGAAACATTTTGAATGCAGCTCAACTCAAACATTTGCATTCTGTTGAAATAACAGACGCTGGCTATGTTAACGCAATGCGCGCTGTTAGGCATCGAACATGTTGCATTGGTGTATTGTTGAGTTGCAGCTGGGCTTTGCAGCTAGAAACTTAAATATTCCAGAGATTTGTTTTATTCAATTTGTTTAATTAAAAAATACAAGGTATTTGTTGCTTTATTTAGCTAGAATTTAAAAATGGTGACCCATTTGTGCATTTACAAAATTGAAATTACAAAACTGCGAAATGTTTGCCAAGCAAATTGTTGATTTGTCCAAGCCTGCCAACGGGTTTTATTGCTGCCGTGTGGGTGGCAGCAAGCTGTTGCTGCTGTTGCTGCTGCTGCTGCTGATGTTGTTGTTGCTGTTATTGCTGTTGCATGGTGCCTCATATTAATTGCAGTGCTTCACTGGTAAAGTCGCCCACGCAGCAAATAAAACAAACAAACAGCAAAAGTTGCATCAGTTCACAGTGAACAATTTTTCGGTTTAAATTCAAAACATTTTAGTATTTATATAAACAAATTCTAAAATTAGTTTTTAGGTGATCAAGAATTAATATAAATAGCCGGAGTCTTCTCTTTCGACAGGTAAACGCGAAGAGAATGCGTGCAACTAAACATCTTACGTTAAATGAAGGGGGATAATATAAACTACAAATTTGAACTTTTGAAATTAAGAGAATTTGATGAAATGTAGCTCAATTTTTTACTGTGTTGTCGACCCACTTGCCAAAGAGCCAGTTGGAGATGCAGTCAGAGTTGGAGTCGGAGAACGCCTACCTGGCGTAAGCCCCACACGTGAGTGTGTCCAGTTAGACAAAGCACACGCCTTGGATGGAGCCCTGAACCTGGAACCTGGAAGAGCTGCAGCGAATTTGCATTTATTTACATTTGAGTAGTGTGTCTAAAAAGGCGCATGATTAAGCAATAAATTCACACGATCTGGCAACTGTTGCTTGTGGGTGTTTGTTATTGTTGCGGCTGTTAACGGTCCCCGTTGCTTTACGCAGCAAGCCCCTTACTTCCATTATTTTCACTATTATTATTATTATTATTATTATTATTTATGGTGCCTTTGCTTGTTTGGCCATTTTGCTTGCATATTTGTATTTTCAATTGATTTCGCGTTTGAGGGAAAGCGGAAGCTGTTCAAAAATAGTGCGACAAAAAAGCCCCAAAGCTAAATATATTGCAAATATGTTGGGTCATTGCACGGTCAGACCGATGGCGACAACAGGTGTGTCCAGAAAACGCATTGTCATCGCCGCTTAGGACCGTCAAGTGCTTGGATTAAGTTGTAATGAGATGGGAGAGAGTCTCTCTACACAAAGTAAATGGCTAAACAAATTGTCGTAGCGCACTAATTTCAAATGTGTAACAATAAAAAGCACTGAGGATTCGGGTCCGAGTCTCTGGCTATAAATTATGTCAGTTATCTGAAAGCTGTCACGTTTGTAAAGGGAATAAGGCAAGAGAAACGAATTCCTAGACATAATTTGTTTTCTTGCCATATATTTTTTTCTTACAACACGAAATTTGGCGAGTAACGAACTGCAAAAAAAGAAACCTTGTTATCTCCTAACCTCCTCTTCCTATCTAACTACTAACTAAATGAAGTGTTTACATCTCTTTTTGTTTTTGGAAAAAGTAATACCGGTTACTGGGTCCCGGCAAATACAGATGCTCGCGGAACTCCTCCAGAGTGAAGGCATTCGGATTGTAGACAAAGACACTATTACTGTGATGCGAGGAGACAGTTGAGTGCCGCTCAATCTCTGGATTGGGGACTGATTTTTTAACACCAAGCATTTTCCAAATGTCGAACTCCTCCTCCTGTTCCTCGGCTTGCTCTTCGTTGACGCTCAGATCAGTGGACGATTCGGATGGTCGATTCCTGATGCACTCGTCCCGTCGCTCTAAGTCGGTCTGTATTTTCGTCAGAATTGGATGCCTGACTTCAGCTAAATGTTGGAGAAGGCCCTCCTCCGTTTGGGTCTCATCACCCAAATACTTATGCTGGAGCTCATAGTTATTGCGCCTTATAATGACATCCGCCTCGAACTCCTCATCCGAGTCCAGATCGCAGGCGCGACAATCGAAATGTGTGATCTTGTGATTCGTTTGCAATCCGCGTAGTAGCTCAAACCCCACTGATGGATTTAGCCTTACGGCCGCCATGTCCAGGCGGCGCAATGGTATATGATTGCGCAGCAAAAAACTAATAGTGTTTGCCACACGATTGGGAGTAGTCGCAATGCCATTGATGTTCAGCTCCTCCACATGATTGGTGCCAACGATAATATGAATAAGAATCGACAGGCCAGATTCGCTAATTGGATTATGGGCCAGACCTAGATACTCCAAAGGGCTGCCCTCGGGATTATTAAAGGAATGACATCTTAGTGCATTTCCGATGGCCTCGACAGCACTGTGTTCCAGCTTATTATACTCTAGCTCTAGCGCCTTGTACATTTTCGTGCGTTCCAGCAGCATTTCCAATGCCACTTTACAATTATCGTTCAGCTGATCGTAGCCAAAATCGACAATCTCTAACGAGTCCAGCTGCTTAAGGACGCGCGCCAATAACAAGAGCTTGATGTGATCCATTCGACTATTGCGCAACCGGAACACTTTAAGCTGGTTCAATGTGCGCAGACCATTCGCTAGATGCGACATGTCATTATAGGAGAAGTTCATGTGTCGCTTGTGATAGTTGAGATCCATTTTGGGGCCCAGAAACTCGAGGGTCAGCGTGACCAATTGATAAAAGTAGCGCACAAAGCTGAGATCTATGTGATGGCAATGCTTGGCGGGATAATCGTAGCGCTTGATGCGTCGCAGCAGCTTCTCCTTGTTTCGGCCGTCCGCCACTTTGTCCTCGTTATCCTCCGGCTCTGGTTCGACGGCCAGATCGAAGACACCCTCGATGGGCAGTTTCTTGCCCCTCCTTTTCTTCTTTTTCTTCGGCTCCGGTTCGGGCGGCATACGAAGAAGCTCTCGATTCCTTTTGCGTCGCTCGTGCTCCTCCTTTTTTTCGGCGTGCAATTCGCGCAGCTGCTGTCGAGCTGCATTGCGGGCAGTGCGGCCTTGACGACGCTTTTGCTGCGCTTCCAGGTCAATGGATGTACTGTTCTTGCTTTTCTGATTGGCGACGAGCTTCTCCGTGGAAGCGGCTGTAAAGGAATATTGGTCAATTTCAACCACTTTTAGCTTACTCTCAGTTATTTTCACTGTGGACCCTCCAAGATTCTTTTTCACTGGTTGCACTATGGTCACCTCCTCCTCCTCCTCACACTCCTCTTCTTCATCCATTGTATCTCTGGACACGACATGGGCTTAATAAACATTTCGAACTCTACTTTGTGTGTCTGACTTACTCTTCATCGCTGGATATTTCAGATACCTCAGACTCTTCCGAGGTAACGTCCAGCTCCGTTTCACTTTCTACGTAGTGCGTGAAGGTGTCATCCGTTAACGACTGTAGATGTTGTATGTGCATCGTTCGAACATATTGCCGCACCAGGTACCCCAGCTCGGCCATTTGCTTCTCTGGCCAGTAGGCAGCCGGGCAGGCTTCGACCAGTTCCACATACTTAAGGCTCACACCCTTGCCCTTCCAGTCGTACTCATCGATCTTCTTAAGCGACAGCGTCTTGTCCGAGCTCTTGGCGAGCACCACCCGTCGCCAGAAGCGCACATCGTCAACAAAATAACAGTCCTTCAGCGGCAGATTAACGTCCAGAGCATCGTAATGAACGCGCAGCTTTAACGGATCGTGTTTCACCAACGGCGCAATATATCTGGTGCCCATTTTCGCTAACGCCCGCACACAAAGATCTGCCAGTGTGCCCAGACGTTCATTCTCGATGAACGCCTCCGTGTAGACCTCGCGATTACGCTCACTATGGAGCCGCCTTGTGCCCATGGAGGGCCTGTAGAGCTCATATTCCACCAGCAAATCTGGCTCATTGGGTATGGCAAAGGTGTTTGTGTTTGCCGGCGGCAAAAAGTCCGCATCGTCCTCATCATCCATTGGCTCTTATATTATAAAGGATATTTTCTTTAAAATATATTTTATTCCTTTTAAACTTGTGAGAGAAACGTTCGAGATGCTGAAGGAAAATGAACTATAAATCTATATGTATTTATTGACAAGTCTATTTGATGTTGAGGTCTACAGCACACTGACCATGTTTTAAACAGAAACCAAATCTGGGTTTAACACATTTACAGCATCAAGAACTTATGTCCATGTTTTAAATTTATAAATGCTTACATTGTAAATGACTTCATTGCTTGGTCTGGCGGATAACATCTTTATTGGATTTTAAATGAGCTGCCTCAACGGCGCTTGGCGCTGGCGTCAGAGCCCGGCGGACCGAGACCGAGACCGAAGCCCAAGCCCGAGCCCGAACTTAAGCCTGACCTCGAGGCAGCTTTGGGCATGCCAGCAACAACAACATATCAACATCAACAATATCAACGACAACGACGCATTGTTTCCAACACTGGCTCGTGGCCAGGCATCGCTCTCTCTCTCTCTCTCTCTCTCTCTCTCTCGACGCACACTTTCGCTGTCTCTGTCTCGACTGCAGTTGATGATGATGACTTAATCGTTGATCTGAGTTCGCATAGGTGGGCGTTATAGTGATTTATTATGCCGCTTGGACACGCACTATAAAAACGGACTGGCCTATGAAAAATATATTAAACAAGAAATCAAAAGCGATCAGGGTTGCAACGAATTTCCAATACGCTACGTAAGTAGTGTTTACCGTTTATTTAAAACCCAGAGGCAAATTTAACATGCAGATGGGTAACTTTTAACAAGCAGCATTCAGAAAACACCAGGCTTAAAAACGCAGTTAAAAGTGAACAACTGATTGATTTAGCAGCAGGTAACTTGTTCGATGTACACGAGTATAATCAGCATAGAGAGCATAAAGTTATATGAGTTCTAGTTCTGCATAAGAACCAGTTGAATGTGCAAAACTTGCGCAGCAACATACGCAGTTTAATAGTTAACTTCTTGTATTCACAACCTGGTTGCAAATTTCAGCATGCAACTGAGTAGCTCTTGGCAATGTATAAGCAGCATAATGCACACATTAAATGATACGAGGTCTGCATAAGCAAAAACCAGTTGAATGTGCGACGTTTTAACTTGCGTCGCTTTGCTCTGCTTTAGTTTACTTTGCTTTACTTGTCCCACACTTTGTCCTACTGCTTTAATTTCTCGCTCGGCTTGTGGCCTTTTGATTGCTACTGTGTGGGCGGTAGGGCGACACCCCTGCCCCCTCGGGCACGCTGTATACCCGGGACTTGGCAGCGCTCGCTATCTGTGTCCTTGCCTGGGCCCAGGTATAAGAGAAGCCGAGCCTTAAAATGATATATCACAGATGGCGGGCGCAGCTGTGCGCCAGTTTTCAGCCGCTTAACGCTGCAATGCCATAATCATCATCATCTTTCTCATAAAAGAAAGAGAGCGAGAAAGAGCGCCAACCATTTATTTATGCACTTGACTTGCGAGCCGCGCCGCCCATACCCCATCCGCCATCCTCAATCCTCGCCCTGGGCCAATTGGGGCGTTGCGCAGCGAGGCGATGAGTGGGGATCATTTGCAGAGGGCAGCCCTTAATGAGTGTATCATATTTCACACAAGTCTGGGCCGCTGCTTAAGCTGTCAACACCTGAGCGGCCCGTTGTCGCCTCCGAAGCCACCGGCTGAGTTTTCGAGTGCATCTTCGAGTGCACTCACAGCAGACACTTGTGAATCATTGAATACTCGAACCAAAAACTTTTGCCTGCGTGCAACAAAGTCATCAAATGGTAAATAAATAAATGCTAAACTGTCTCCATCAAAACTTACGAACAAGTCTTTCCAGAGCAGCAGCAAAAGTTTTTCCTGTTGCACAAACTTGTCTAAGTAGGTGGCAAGCAATTTTTTTGTTACAGGGTATATGTAAAACTGCTTGCCATTGAATTGTGTAAATACTCAAATGTGCATGCTGACAAGAGCAGCAAAAAAGTGAACAGACTGTTCAAAGTTTTAGTCTGTGGCTTACAAGCTACTTGTGTATTTATCAGATGGATTAACATGAAGAATAGCATTTCAGATTAAGTACATTTAAGCTTTTTCATCTCTTGCAATAAATGGAAGTTTATTTTGTACAGACGTCGATTACAATGAACTAGCATATTTATCTGCTGGATTAACATGATAATGAGACCAAGTATTAGGCATAATTCTTATTCAAGCACAAGTCTTTTTAGACATTCTTCTAGTCTCCCTGTCATTGTTAAGACTAACCTTGCCTTGCGGGCAAAGCAGATGGCAATCTATGCAGACTAGCTTAAAAACAGAGTAAGTACTAAAAATTTACAACATGAGAAGCCTGTTAAATTAAGGTAACCTCGAAAAGCATCTCATGAGTTACGCAACAGTTGTGTCATGTGCGTTTAGGGTAACTACAGCTAGCTTGGCCTTGAAATGAAGTCATAACCAGCATAATTGGTGTAAACGAAGCTTCCTCAAGAACACACTACAATTCCAATTCCAGCCCGAGAGTTGGCCAGCCTATGCCTGTAATTGGGGCCAAATCATTAGGCACGTAAGCAATTAGACTGGTTGTTAAATGAGCTGCAGCAGCCACTAAAGAGTTATAGCTGAGACTCGACTCTGAGACTCTCTCAGCTGAAGCTGAAGCTGAAGAGGCGGCAATATGTATACACATATATTTAGAATTGCGCAACTCAACAGATCAGCATAGTCGTGTAGCGCAGTGTCAGTTAATAGTCCATAAAGTGAGTAGTGCAAAGGTGCAAAGCTGACGCACTGGAGCAGAGGCCCCAACTAAGCAGCTCAAATTGTAACGCTGAAAAGCGAAACGTGCACTGCAAACAATTTGTGGCAAAAGTTTAAATTAAGCGATTTTGTTATTTGTTATTAAAGTAAGCAAAAACAAGTAATAGTTGATCTAATTATTGCACTGACGAGCATCGAACCGTGAACCTTTCGCGAGTCAGGCGGGCGTCTATCCTAGTTTTGATTTAAAGATTTCCGACTTCTTTAAGCTCTCTAAGCCTATTGTCCAAAGCGAAGATGGAGTATGCATTTAAGCAAATTTATTTTAAGTACAATATTAATTAATTAAATATGAAAAATTGTTTCAATTTACGACCTTAGGGATCTAAATTAGAAGCCACCATTTTTTGACGGTGTCAATTCAAAAGTCACGCGCAACATGTTGACAGCAGGCCATAAAGGAAAAGAGCAGACCAGAAACCAGCCACAGCAACAGCAGCGGCATCAAAGCGCTCTTAGCCAGAAAGACACGCACATTAATTATGTTAATTGAACTGTAGCACACTCTAAAGGCGAGCTAGAGAGAGAGACAGAGAGAGAGCGCGTGCGAGTGAGAGTGAGAGTGGGAGCAGCCTCCAGAGAAGCAACAGTCACATAACTCATAATGCCATTTCCGCATGAACTCTTAAGTTGGCCCCAGACATAACTCAGCTGACAGCGCCTGCATATAGAACTTTAAGCAAGACTTCATTAAAACTTGTGCAGTATTTTGTCTTCTTGGTTTAGACAGCAAACGTTGTTCTGGCCAAAAGGAAACAGGACCAAGTCAGCAGCGAAGGCTGACCAACTGACAGGCAAGCTGGCTGGCTCGCTGGCTGGCTGGCTGGCCGGCAGGCGTAGGCCCCAATCCCAAACAGAGAACACAGCAAACAGACAAACTGCAGCCGTGCCTAATGACCACAAAAATAGCCAAATGCAGTTTAATTTATAGCCCAACGCCAACCACTCGGGATGTGAGAGAAGTTGCAATGCCCAACGTTCACATGTTACGGCGAGGGGTGCCCAAGAAGTTAGCTGCAATATTATACTATTCATTTTCAATCGCAGCATGTTAATCTTTAAGATATGAGCATTGTCCAGAAATTATAAAATATATATGTATACTCTTAATAATCAGAAATAGACGACTCAAGATATCCAGAGCTGTCTGATCCTCTATCTGATTCTCTCTGTCTCCTTTTCTTTATATATCTCTCTCTTGTATGTCTTTTTCTTTCTCTCTCTCTCTCTCTCTCTCTCTCTCTCTCTCTCTCTCTCTCTCTCTCTCTCTCTCTCTCTCTCTCTCTCTCTCTCTCTCTCTCTCTCTCTCTCTCTCTTTCTCTCTCTCTCTCTCTCTCTTTCTCTCTCTCTCTCTCTTCTCTCTCTCTCTCTATCTCTCTCTCCCTTTTTCTCTTTCTCTCTCTGTATATATATATATATATCTCTATCTCCATCTCTCTCTATCTATATCTCTCTATCTCTCTCTCTCTCAGTTGTGGAGTCATTCTGCTGCTTTTTTACTATGAATCAAACTCTCATGAAATACCATTTCTTCATTTGATAATTGTAAATACAATTTTTCAGTTTTCTTTTGCCTTCTCTTTATATTCATTTACTTCGTTTCATTCATTGCACAGTTTTCATATATTTATATTTATATTTCAGATTATGCGAGAGACAGTATTTCTTTCAACAATACTTTCTCTAGACTGTTGCATTACATGAAATTGATTTTCATTCCATTTTCAGTGGCATTGAGAGATTTAATACCACAGGCTTGTTGCTTCGGAATAAAATATTCCAATGAAAGCCAGCAGCAGCTAGTCTTGTAACCCCTCCCCTCCTCACCTCCTCCAGTATTCTAGAGTATTTTGTTGCCTCCATAAAAGTTGCATTACAAATGCGCGTGCGGGGGCTGGGGCGTGAGCGGCGCGGCGCAACGTCTGAGTGATTTATTTATACGACTAACAGCTCTGCCTTAACTTTGTGCTAAACTTTGGTTAACAGTTAATTTGAAAATTGGAACTATTTATACAGTGCAGACACATTTCCCATTCATTCCCCCTACCACTTGCCTAATTTGCAGCCTGATGGCATATCTTTTAATCGCATTAGCAACTGTTTACATGTGCAAACAAGTGCTAAAAAGATTGCGCCAAGTGAAAAACTTCTGAACAACTGAGAATAGTATGAGGTGTGTGAGAGTCTGTTAGTATACAGTGTAAACAACATTTGTTTACATTTTTACATAAGCTGTAAACTATTTTTGTTTAAATTCAATCTCGTTAACTCAACTTTATAATTAAAGGGTGAGAATAAAATAGGACTACAATTCACACGCACTTTCTGTTTTTAAATGCTCTTACAATATCTCCCAATTCGCAAAAAAGA
Source organism: Drosophila littoralis (assembly GCA_018903485.1). Taxonomy (NCBI): domain Eukaryota; kingdom Metazoa; phylum Arthropoda; class Insecta; order Diptera; family Drosophilidae; genus Drosophila; species Drosophila littoralis. The sequence continues at coordinate 4,690,551 of JAEIGF010000059.1, read as the reverse complement.
AGTTGCCGGTTCGAATCCAGTCTATACGAATCAAATCAATGATTGTTATTTTTTTACCACGTGATCTAGATACATATACTTTCATTTCCTTCTCAATTTACCTGAATACCAATAAGGAGTTTATTACATTACAAATTGATTAATTTTTAGAAATAAGATTTGAATTGTCTTTAACCAATTACCCATTTGTCATATTACCTTAAGTTATTTTGTAAATGAATAGTTAATAAGCATCAACAATTTATCACTGTGCACGAGGTGTGGACCAAGAGTCTATTAATATATCCATATATAGAGTGCGGCCAGTTCAAGGCCAGCTGCAATCAAGCAATCAATCAACGTGCAGCTCGCTGCACCGAGGCAAGGTTTGCCTTTAACCCTATATCCAGCCCAACTGAACCGAACCGAACCGAACCCAACCCAACCTAGCCAAAGCAGGCAACCAATTCGCCCCAATCCTGCGAACAATGCATAATTACTGATAATGATTTGTGCATTGTTAACGTTCACGTCTATTGTTCTGGTTGGGGCCTTGTGAAGGGTCCGCTCTCTGCGGAATGCGAATGGGCATAGGAATTGGGCTGGTTGGCAAACTCCTGCGGAATGGATTGCCTCGTCAGTGGGGCTTAGTTATGAGATGGGATTCAATGGATTTCAAGGAGTCGGCGTAAGACGTTGTTGTTGTATTTTTTAGTGCGGCTTTCAGCAGGCGTCGACGATAAAATAATAAAAATTGATTTGAGCGATGGCGATAAAATTTTACAACAGAACGCGTCATGCGAAATTTATCATTATCCACGAGCGCATCTTCATTTATAGCTAACCCCTTCCCCTAAAACTGGCCGCAGCCTGTTGCACAGATTACAAATCATAGTTAACGACTTCTTCGCCTGGGCTGTTGTTGTTGTTGTTGTTGCTGTTGTTGTTGAACGCACGACTCCGCAACAAATTTCATTACAGAGACGCAAGATAAGAGTTGCAGGCGTTGGGGCAGCTACGAATTTCAATTAAACGCTTTCGATACGGCTTTTCACACCTAGGCACAAGTTATTGCTTTTCACGTGAGGCTAACTAATTGAGCTGTGAAGTTGCAAAGACTTGTCGCAAAAAAATTTTAATTCATTATTAGGGTATTCAGGGTGGGTCGGTGAGTATTTGTATTCATTTGCACTTACTTTATTCGAGGTGTGTTGCCAAGTGCATGCAATTAAAATACTGCACTGGTATTTTTGGGATAAAAGTATGCGGTCACACTCAACGACTTACAAATTGCAATGAGTTGAAATTTTAGATAAATATCGCAACAAATGGTTTTTGGTCAAATGCAAAGCGTAAATAAAACAGCAACTCACCCAGATGAAGATAAAATTCGTGAATATCCAAACATTCCATTATGGTTTAATTATTCACATTGATTCAGTTAACAAAACTAGTACACTTTAAAATTTACATTTGCTAACTGAAAATGCATAGAAACATATTTTCACAGTACATTATATTATAGACGCGTCGTTTGAACCACTTACAGATCAGCCCGATATTTACACATATACTTTGTTTATTATTGTTATTTGTAGCCGGCAAACCTAAACTTGACACGAGCGAAAAATTATGACGCGTAGCCAGCTTACCGCTAGTTTGAACTGACTTAAAGTTGGCTGCGTTTGTGCAGAGATGCCAGCTGGTTTTCGAACCAGCGCTGCATGGCAAGCAGTGAGCTAAGGCACGCAGCATGCGCAGACAAAAGCTGAATGCTGCGAAAAGCGCCATCTATGTGCGCCGGCAAACTGAACTTTAAATAATTGAATATAGAAAATTTAAATTATTTGATTTATTTAGAGCAGCAAGAAAAATATTTCAATTTTGTTTTTAATACAGTGCGTTGTGGTTTTTATTTGTTTTTATAGGTATTTTAAATATAGTTTTAATATATGCAGCTATAATAGGTATTTAAAATTTGAATACTACATTGTTTAATTTCAATTTTCTTTGATTTGTAAACTAAAAAACCTTTAAACTACGATTTATTTTATTTTATTTTTTTTTAGTTTTGTTGTGGTTGCTCCGGTTTTTGCTCTTCCATTTTCTCATCTGTTGCCATTACTCCGCTCTGCATCACTCTCTCTCTCTCTCTCGCCTCCCCTCTCTCCTCTCTCCCCTCCCCCCCCCTCTCTCTGTCTTCTCTTTTTTCTGCCATTCTATTGTTTATCTACTCTAATGTGCTAGATACGTATATATATATATAGTTATTTATAGGGTATTTTGTCGTCTGGACAAAGTTAGTCATTAATTTACAATACATTTAATTATAGAATTAAACAATTTCCCAATCACTGCTCGCCGCTCGCTGCTCGAAAATTGTTGTGTTGATTAAATTTAAGAAAAAACTATATAATACAATAAAAGTCTTGGCATTAATGAATAATTGGTTTGTTAACAAAATAATTAAATTATTTTGCGCTGGTTTACAGTTTTGTCTCACACACATATACATAAATAAATTAAAGTACTTTCCCATTTTTTTATTTTGTTTTCTTTTTCTTCGTCTCTTTTTTTTTTTTCTTTTTGTACTCAAAACTGCACGAGAAACGCACTCAAAACGCTAGCGATTCGGCAGCGTTTCTGAACGCCATAAGCCTTTCATAAGAAGCCCATGTCGAGGGCCGTGTAGAGCGCACGTATATCGCTGTGGGCCGAGATGCGCCAGAAGGGGAAGTTCATGGCCTTGGCAGCGGACTCCTCCTCGGCGCCATCGCCAATCACCACATAGGTGCTTTTGCGTCCGAAACGCGTCACGATGCGCTCATAGCAGGTCTCCTGGCCTAAAAAGGCAAATAAAATAAGTTAGAGCAGGCGTTTCTTGAGGCATATTAAAGAAGGTTCGACTCACCAATCTTGTGGGCACTGTAGATGTTCTCGATGTTGAATATGCTGCCCAGGCCGAAGAGCAGCACCTTGGCCAGCGCCGGCGCCAGCTGCGTGGAGGTGACCAGCACATTGACGCAGTTCTCGCGCTGGGCAATCATGCTGAGACACTTGAGCGCCAAGGTGGCCCAATTATCGGTGGCCACCTCGATCTCCGAGCGTATCTGCAGCCAGGCATCACGTTTGCCAGGGCCCAACAGGGTGCCCACGCTGAAAGAGAGACAGAATGAGAGAGTTAGAAAAGGTGTCATAAAAATAAAGAGATGCAAAGATCGAACTTCTGCCTCGTGGACTTCGTAAAGCTGGCTGATCCTGAGGTTTTAGAAATACTAATGGAAATCTTATTAGTGCATCAATTAAAGGAAGCAGTGGGAAAAACTGCGTTTGATAATATGCTATGGGGCTCGAACTCCTGCCTCGCCTCTAAGAATAGTTCGGGAAGCTGCCTTTAGAAAATCCTGAAGTAAGACTTTTCGAACTTTGTTTCTCTTTCAGGTTCGGTTCATAGTAAAAAACCAAATCGAATATGAGGGCCAATAAGAGGAAACAGTGAGAAAAAATCTACTTTCAACAAACGCCTGCCTCGCCTTTAAGTTCGCAAATCTGGCTTTACATATCCCGGAACTCATGCTTTGTAACTAAAATATATTGAATTGGTGGCACAATCAAAGAGAGTGGGGAAAATAAGAGTTCCAGCTCCTCCTTTGCTTAAAAAACTTCAAAAGTATGGAGGCTCGAACCTCTGTCTTGCCTTGAAGTGCGATTCCTGAACGCCTCTGCACAGTAAAATGAAAGAGTTTTGTGTAGGTTTGAACCAGCTTGCTTCAAGCGCCGCTGGAAGGTAAGTACTTACTTGCCCCTGTAGCTGTTGTAAATGTCCTTGATCTTGCGATAGCGAAAGGCCAGCTTACGCATCCAGTCAACGCCGCCGCGCACGCCCGTGGGCAGGCAGAGATTGGGCGGCGCGCCGGGCGGCGTGCCCGTGTGAAAGCCATCGGTGGCAAAGTTATAGGTGCTCAGATCCTGGCCATTGTCGTCGGAGCTGACATCGTCGATGTGGACCTGATCGCACTCCTCGATCTCGTTGAAAAAGAAATGTGTGTCGGCCATGTTGAAGACCATCTCCTCCATGCGGAACGCGATGGTCATGAGCGTGCTGTGGTCTTTGGTATAGCGATTGGCGTAGCTGCCCGAGAGCAGCGTGTGGAAGATGATCAGCGTTTCGTCCAGGTCCCAGATGAAGACGCGCTCCGGCGGCTTCACCGCCTCGCTGTTGCCCGTATCCGAGGCGGTGCTGCGCGTCGGGCTCGGCTGCTGATGGCGGCGTCCGCGCGCTCGGCCCGTCTTGCCCGTGGGCGTCGACTTGGTCGCTGGCGCGGAGCTGCTTGTGCCCACGCTACTGCCGCCGCTCGAGTTGAGCGCCGCCGCAGCGGTGGCTGCATTGACCACGCCCACGCCCACACCGGCATTGGGCGACATTGAGATCGGGAGCGGGGAGTGCGGCGAGTGGGTGGCCGCATGCACAGGCGTCGTCGAGTGCGTATCCGTTGGACTCTCGGACAGATTGGATGATGCGGTCGCCACATGAAAGCCATGGCTGGCACTCGAACTGGGCGAGCTAACCGCATACGGTGAATAATTGGCCGGGCTATAATAATTCCCGTACTGCTCATTATAATATCCGCTGTAGTCCTGCTGCCCAAAATTATTATAGCCCGCATACGGATTGCTATAGAGCTGGGCATTGTTGTTGCCGCCAACGCCGACGCCAACGCCGCCGCCACCACCGCCGCCGCCGCCGCTCGCATAGCTGGGCGTTAGATATGCCGCTGCCGCCGCTGCGGCCGCTGCGCCCGGCTCCATTTTGGCGCTGCGCGCCGCTGCCGCCGCCGAGCTGGCCGCCGCATAGGGCGTCCCGTAGCCGGAATAAAACGGCGGCGGCGTATACTGCTGCATGCTGTTGTAGTAGTAATAGTCGTGCTTGCTGTCGTAGACAGCCGCCGCGGCAGCCGCCGCCGCCGAGCTGTTGGCAGCCGCTGCGGCGTCCGCACAGCCGTACAAATTGGCGCCGCTGGCAGCGGCAACTGCGGCAGCGGCTGCGGCTGCGCCATTGTCCAGGGCCGCATGCACCTGGCCGGGACTGCGCGATTCCGATTTGACGGCGGCGGCAATGCTGCTGTCGTGCGTCCAGTGCGACATCGCGGCCGGATGGCTTAGGCCCACGCCCACACCGATGCCAACGCCCACCTCGTCGCTGCTGGCCTGCTGATATGTGGAGAAGCTGCTGCCCGCCGATTGTGCAAAGCTTGACGCGGCTGCGGCCAGGCTGCAGCTGCTCGGATTCGGATTGTTGTTGTTATTGTTGCTGCTGTTGTTGTTGTTATTGTTACTGCTGCTGCCGCTGCTGTTGTTGTTGCTGGTGGCGTAGTGGCCGCTCAGAGCGCCAATTGTGGGCTGCAGCGGTTGAATTTGCGGCGGCAGTCCGCCCAGAGGACTGCATTGACCGGCCACGCCCACGCCAATGCCAACGCCCACGCTGGCGCCGGCACTGCTGGGCCCATTGCTGGTGGCCAACACGGCGCTTGAATGTGTTTGTTGCTGCTGCTGCTGTTGTTGCTGCTGTTGTTGCTGTTGTTGTTGCTGCTGTTGTTGTTGTTGCTGATGTTGTTGTTGCTGCTGTTGTTGGCTTTGGCAGAGACTAAAAGGTAAAGAGAATAAGAAAATTAGTTCAATTCTCTAGATAATCATTATATATCAGTGAAATCTAAGCTAAGCTAAGCTTAGCTAACCTGACTGATTCCCTGACTAGCCGATTGACTGACTGACTGACTTGACCAACGAATGAGATTAATCTAAACTTGATTACCTGATTTGCTGATTGACTGATTTGCCAGCTGATTGACTTAAGAAAAAGATCAGTAAAAGCTAAGCTAAGCTTGCCTGACTGATTATCTGACTGAGTGATTGATTGATTGACTAAATAATAAGGAAGATGGTTTAATTCTCTGGATTATTGACTTGAGATTATAATTGAAGAGCAGTAAAAGTTAAGCCAAGCTTGCCTGACTAAAATCTGACTGACTGATTGACTGACTGACTGACTGATTGCCTGACTAAATGAAAACTTTATGATCACCGCAGCTTGCGAACGCTGAGATCGTGTAATATTAGTGAAAATCTACTGCTTTAACTTTTTAATTTTTTTTATTAGTCTTTTAATAGTTGCTGGATAAGAGTACCGCGACATTGGGTGTCCGTTAATGAGAGCTTTCTGTACATATATATTATCCAGTTTTGACTCAGGATATTCCGGAGAACATCCTTAACCCAACCACCGACTAGCCACGCGGATTATACAGACAGAGACGGAGAGAGAGAGAGAGAGTGAGAGAAGTCGAAACATAAACGTTTTGCTCGTTAAGTAAACTCATAAAATAATTTCCAATAATCTTTAAACAGCCATAAAATTAACGGCACGTTGTCGTCGTCGTCGTTGTCGTCGTCGTTTGCTTGGAACCGTCCAAAAAGTCAAGTGTGTCGCCTTCGCTCTCCAAAAATCTTGTCAAGTGTTATAAATATTTTTCTACGCTCTCTCGCGTTTGAAAAAAAAGGAAATCATTTGAAATGCCTTCTCGTAGCCACTTGAGAGGCAAATCATACAAAAAAAACCCATGCCCATTCCCTTTCCCAATGCCGTTCCATTGGCGGCATGTGCACACACTCACACACACACACACAGACACTGCCCGAGCCCATGTGTGCCACAAATGTTGCCTGTTTGGGCAGCGACAACATTTCGATTGTTACTCTCCAGGGCGGCTGCTGCTGCTTCTTCTTCGACTACTTTAACTAGCAACAATTGCCAAACAAATTAAGTAAACTAATTTCGAAAGAGCCCAATAAAAACGAAACTCCAAACTCGAATAGGCAAAGGCAAATAAATCAAACCGAACGAAAAATCAAAACAATGAAAAATGTGAAGTCATTTAAATAAAATCTCGAGGAGGCTGCCCGATTTTAAGAGTGGAGTCGGAGGAGCTGGAGCTAGAGCTGGAGCTGGTAATCCAATCCTTTTTGTCTGCAATTAAATTAAGTTGTTCGAACAGACTCGCCTCCACGCCTACGTAGTGCTCCACCCCCACCCCCCCATGCAGTGCCTCCTTCTGTGGTTTCTGTGCGTAATTTATCACATTTTTATTTAGTCTATTCTCTTTAATCTACTTGAAGTTCTTGAGCTTTATGGCACGTAAATAGTGTGGGAGCCGAACCCAAGGGTTGCCCGCAATTCAGGTGAGACCTTGGAGCTTGGAACTCTTATAACTTCTAATATTTATATATTATTAACAAAACAATTGAAATTAAAGTCAACTACACTCGGCGACATGTGGATCAAGGCTATTTAATGGTAATTTAAGCACACTATTATTATTGTTTTGCACTGATTGTCGGCATCGAATTTGAAGATCGCATTGAACTTCTTGAAATAAGTTCTTTAAATTTTCCCAAAAGATAAAGTTCACACAATTGTATTTCGGTCTTCATTTAAGAATTTCGAGCTTGAAAAGCTTCTTTTAATAGGAATTTAAAAAATTGCAAGCATGGCTAAATTGAACGTTTGTACTAAATTAAACAAATTTCACATCGTTCTCGTATAATTTCTTGAAATAAGTTCTTCAATAAAATAAAATTTTCTCAAATCAAAAAAGTAAATTAATGTATTTCAGACTTACATTTTATAACTTCGAAATTAAAAAACTTTTTGAAATAAGAATTTTCCTTTCAGCTTAAAACAAATTTTGCTTTTTCCGCTGATCGTTTGTACTTAATTTGAGCACACAAATTTTACTATTCGGAAGATCTCTTAAGATATTCTCTTTCTCCCTGTTAGCCCCGTTATAATATGCCACCTCGTAAGGAACAGATATTAAGTTTCATTAGATTTGTTTTAGTTTAAAAATATTTTCTCTATATTCGGTAATTCCCTACAGTCCCCTCCCTTTCAAGGCGAGAGTTGTTTTTCATTTTTTATGCTTTCCAATCAAATTTGTCGTAATTTATCATAGTTTTTTTTTCATTTACAATGCCGTAGACCGGCTAGGTAAATGAAGTGCCCAATTTCCTTGGGAATTTGACACCTATAGAGTTGGGATATTTTTCATGTGCCAGCAGCAGCAGGCAGAAAGGGGAATCAAATGGGAGCCAAACTGAGGGGAAGAAAACAACGCGTGCGCTCTGCTGCCATACAACAAAATATTTATTCAAAAATATTATGTATTTAAAGATTTAAGAAGAAGCAAAAGAAAATGTGGTTAAGAGTTGTCACACACTTTGAACAAAGGGAGCTGCATTTAATAGGCCCTAAACCTGCCTGCTAAGCCGCCCTAAGCCCCTTAAGTAGTTGGGCATGGCCCGCACGCCCTCTCCTCCGCACACCCTCTCCTCTCCTCTCCTCTCCTCTTCTCACCCTCCATCTCATCTCCTCAACCAAGTGTTAAGTGCTCTGACACTCTGGTCGTTCTCGTTATATATATTTATATATATGCGTGCATATTTCTCAACTCAGGCAGGCATGCGAGAAATTCCTTGAATTCTTGCCCAGTTTTTGAACGGGGCATGTGTTGGAACCGAGATCCGAAAAATTGGTTGGTAGGGTCACAAATGCAAAATGCTCGCAAGCAATTGAAATTTGTCGCATTTGTGGACACTTGTTGTTGGGCGGCGCAAGTGTGAAGAGAGCTCTTTGGAAAATGCAGCGACAAGATGCAACATAACTGTCACAAATTATCTAGGCCGACAGCTGCAGCAAGTGTCCTTAGCATATGGATGACTAGCAGGTATTAACCGGCATTGCACGGCTCTTTCATACTGGACGATCTTATTCGACTATAATGTTGTTTAACAACATTTAAGCGCCCGAAAAACAAAACTTTTTATTTGGGATACCTACAATATCTATTAATAACAATTACTATTTGTTAGCTTATTCTTTCACATAGAACTCTAATAAGTTGAAAAGTTTTCGTCAATCATTTTCCCAACAATTTTCCACATTTGCATTTATATTAGCAAAAGTGACAATAGAAAAAAAGGCAGCTTCCTAGCTCTTGGCGCTGTATGTTGATCATCAGTCAGTCAATCAATCAATCAGACAGGCGCAAACCATTTTGTTTACAGCTAAAACTTACCGATTGCGTTCATGGGTATCCGTGTGCTCTGTTTTGGGACGTTTAACCTGCAATGAAAAAAAAAAATGAAGCATTGAGAGAGTGGAAAATGCAAAAAAATAAATAAAATATGCACATACAAATGCAGAGGGATGTCTGTACTTGGGTATTATATAAAAGTCTAGAGCATTTTGCTGTTGTTTATAAACAAAAACGTTGTCTTTGGCGTCGTCCCAACACCTCAGCGGGTTCTGTCGCAGTCGCTGGGTTCCGCTGAGCTTGCCGTTTTTTTTTTTTCGCCCGAAACTCTATTTGGCTTTAGTGCGGCAACAAATATAAACAACAACAGAAATAATAAAAATAAAACAAAAAATTAAATAAATGAATAAAACAGCACATTTTACATAATTCGCAGTGCAGCATTCGCATTGCCAGCAAATTTAACGTGCGTGGGAAAATTTTTACTGGGTTGATGGGTTGACAGGGCTTTCAATAGCGGCGCCATTGCCCAATTGGGGGCCATGTGACGAATGGCCAACAAATTGCCTCTGAGGGTGTGCACAGCAGGTGGCCCAAATCGTGGGGAGCTGGGCAACTGGGCATCGCATCGAGAAGCTAACGATAGAAGCGGCAGAAGTCAAGCCAAGCTGATGAAGGAAAGTTCATTTAATTGAGACAGGCCCAAGATGGGTGCAGGCATAATATTAGGCCAGATGTTGATGCGAATTGACAAAACAAAGTCAGGCAGAAGTTGTATGGCATAGGAAGTGAACTTGGCAAAATAATTCAATAAAAGGCGTAGAGTTTTAAGGAACAAGTCAAAGAGCTTGAGAAAAAAAAAATGAAGGCAAACAAATCAATAAAACTAAGGAAATAAAGTTGTTAAGGGCAGGCAAGAGCTTTAATTGATATATACAAAATAAAGAAAATGTAAACACAAAAGGATATTTACTGACAACTACAAAATAAGGAAAAGGAAACTCCAAAAGCTAAATTCCTCATCTCAATAAATAATAAAGTATTACAAAAATCAATTGAATAATATCTTTAGCTGAACTTTCTTTATTATTTAATAGAGTCTAAATAAATCTATTTAACGACTTCCGCTTTCTGTGCTGAAAATGTAGAAAGTTAACCTTTCGGAGAAACTAAAATTATTCAAACCCAACTTACGCTAATAATTCATTATCTTAGAAAAGATAGGTAAATAATTAATGAAAAGATAAATGTTATAAACAGAGAGAAAAAGATACAAGGCTTGATAAAGAAAGTACTAAGAGCAAGGAATTTGAGAGGTTTTCAACAACTAAAAGTATCCTATTAAAATTCTTTTAATTTTGGAATAAAACAAAAATATTTAAAATAAATATATATATAATAATATATGAAAACTTAATGCTCTAAGACGCGTTGCATTAATGACGAAAAGCTTTTTGCAGCAATTAGGACTAAAGAAAAATCACAAGCAACTAAATTTCACAACAAAACAAACAATCATAAAAACATAGAAGCAGAAAATAAAAGCAAAAGGGCTTAAAGACGAGGAAACGGAGAAAGGTATTTAACATGAATTAAATCTGGGACTAGGGAAGAATTAAATCTAGGCTGGAATACAAAATGAGAGAGAAGAAACATGACAGAGAGCAATACCCAGGAATTTCACAAGAAATCGCAGTCACGAGCACAACAATCGAATTGTTCAATCGAAGGAAGCTATTAAGGCAGTAAAAAACGGAAGCCGGATGAGGGGCAGCCGGCATTGGTGAGTGGCAACCTACAGCAGGCAAAAAGGCTGCTGGAATTTTTGGCAAGCACACGACTTTGATGGGACATTCGTGAGCCGCTTCTTTTTTTTTTGCTTTTTTTGGGAGCAGCACCCAGGGGCCACACACGCACGCAGTGTCCATCATATTTTTTAGGTTTGTTTACATTTTTGTTTTGAGTTTTTTGCTTGCCAAAATTTGTTTTCAACGGACTTTCAACGGTAGCGTTTAATGACGCGATGCTGCGGCACAGCTGCAGTTGGGAACATTTTTGTTGTTGTTGTTTTGTGGGGGGCTTGCGTGTTGCACGATGCTGTTTGTTGGGGCAGCAACTGAAACCGAGACACGAATGCAAAACGAATGCAACGCAACCTTTTACTAAACTAATTTATGGCACAAGCTGACAACGTAAACATTAACACAGAGACAAGGAGGCGATGCCGGACAGGCAGCGCCTGCTCATCAGAGGGACAGAGAGAGAGAGAGAGAGGGAGAGACAGTGAGAGAGCCTGAGAGAGAGAGAGGGGAGATACTTTATAAAGACCTGTTTTGAGCATCTTTAACGAAATTCCTGTGATCGTAATCTTTTGTCTCTCTGCTGCTTTAGAAGAAGATTAAAACAGACAAACCACACACACACACACACACACTCGCACACACACAGAGAGAAAACAGCGAAGACGGCGACAAATTTTTTATTAACTTGCCCGCCTGCTACGCTCGCTTGGACCACGGTCTGTGGCTGGACCCTACTAAGCCCCTAACCGATAAACATCGAAATAAACAACAAAAATTTGTAGCTCCCTCGCGTTGTTGTCATTTGTATTTGGCTATACCCTGTATTAATTGACAAGTTGTAAGAACAGGGTAGCATGGTTTTCAGCAAGTGCTTGTTACAGGCAAAGGTAGATATCTCAGAGAACTCAAACATGTCGCATGCAATAGAAAACGCTACAAATTGTATTCGATTACATACTCGATAATTATCAATTTTGCTTGCTGATTGCTGATTAGAAGAGCCGCAATCTTAACGTTTACTATTGTCAGGAAGATAGATGAAATTAAAAGAAATACATATATATATATTTGACTCTTTTGATACCGATCTTGAGATTAAGCCCTCCCACAACGTGTCACAATGTCATCTTTATTCTAATATTTAACATTTGTATATTTCGAGCCTTAACAAAGTTGGGGCACAGCTGCTGCTTAGGGTAGCCGCTAGTCGGGCAGTCTGATTTTACAACACCTCTGGCTTGTTTTTATTGTTATTGTTGTTGCCGTCTTTTGTTGACTGGGGGCCACGACCTATGCGCCTTAACACTTTGGCACGTTAATTACGTGGGACAATCGACAATCGCCAAGTGTCAATCGCTGCGGCCATAATCAATATTTTGACTGCTTGCTCAGTGGCTCAGACGGATGGCACAAGTTTCTCGAATGGGGTAAGGGAGATGAAGATGGGGAAGGGGGGCAGGTTATGGCTACGGATCTTTCTTTCTTTCTTTAGCTGGTGGCACATAAATTACATGCAGCGCATTGTCGCAGTTGAATTATGGCGTGTTAATTTTTACGATTACGGCTTAAACTTAATTAAAATGTGATTAATGTCGCCAAACACGTTTGGCCTTTTTTTGTGGGCCAGGCTCCTTAAATTGTCATAAACCTGGCCCAGTCTTTAACAACAACAACAAAAAAAAGGGACCAGTTCCACTGCCTCCACAGCATCAACTGGTCGATTGGTCGAGCTGTGCTCAACAGCCCTCAACTCCCTCAACGCCGTAATTTATGCTCTATTAATATTTCGCCTTAAAATCGTTTGCACACGCCGCTTGCCCCATGCCCCATGCCCCATTCATTGGCCGGCGGTTCGTGACGCTTCTACAAAATTCTTAAGCCCAATGTTTCGCCTGCGTTTGCCCGACTTTGTTTTAGCCAAGTGCAGAGTCCCCCATAAAAGTTGTCGCTTTTTGTAGTCTTTGGCTTCATTAAATCAGCCTGCAAGTCGCATTATGAACAAGCAGCTGCAGCTTTAAGTGCAGCTTAATGGGCACACTTGGGTATTAACTATATCATAGAAGAGGAGTCTGTCTTTCAAGAGGTCTAGATTTAAGATTTAGATTTGGGTAATTTCTTGTAAGGTTATTTAATTTTTGGCACAATTTGATTCATTTAGTCGAATAAATGCTGATTATTTTTCTTTGAAAATCATACTCTTTTGATCGAAAACATCTTGACTCAGTTAAGAGAGTTGACTTGGAAAGATTTCATTGTTATAAAAAGTATGAAACCTAGGTAGATATAAGCTATCAAATTTTTAGTTTAAGTTTGAGAGAGTGCATACATTAGGCTGAGGTTCGAGCTTCAATAGTTGCCTGAATGACGGAATTACTAGGACAATCCATTTGTCGATAACATTTCGAATAGTACTATCTACTAGGGACTTCTTTTAAGAGCGTGCCATGGAGAAAAGTCTCTCAGTTTTTCCTCTCCAACCATTATTAATCAGGCTATATTCAAATTCCCGCTTCAAGGCGTACAATCCTCTTGCGCGTTCCTCCCTCTCCAACAATTATGAATCAGGTAAAAAATAACCCGTTAGTCACTGTCCTGCCAAGACAGTTTCCCCTGAACATTCTTACACTAGCCGGAGTTTCCAACCCCAAAACTTTTCATATTTAGATGTCTGCATGAGCTACTTTTACAACTTTTAAATAGCATAGCTTATTATTAACTTCATCTACGACAAGTCAAAGAATGTTCTAGGAAATTTACATACATCAAATATAAGAATTTAACCTGAAGATAATTATACTAATAAGAAGAAGATAGTCTCCTTTATAAGCTAAGCTTCATACTCCTGTTAAAAATGTGTTCTTACACGAAAATTCTTCAGCTGATATCATTTTACTAAAGTATCTTTTGTTTATGATGAACATCCTCAACTAAACCAACTTTGCACAGAGTTTGTCAAACTGTCTCCAAATCTCGAGAAGCCACACAAACAAACCGCAACAGCAGCAGCAACAACAACAACAACAACGTTAACCGACGGCAAAGCCGCAGACACGGCAAAACTTGAAGATTTGTAGAGCTGAGTTTGTGTAGAAACTAACCGTAAGCCGCGTCACTTTTAAAGCTTCGCTTGGATTGCGATTGATTTGGTTGTAAAATGCACTTGGATTAATAATTTTTGATTTTATTTTTTACCTTTGGTTCGATCATTTTATCAATTAACCCGCAGCGCGGCGCTGCGTAGTTATATGGCATTAGGGTGACCATTTTTGCGAGGATTTTATCAACTATTTAACAAGTGGAAGCCGATTTTTTTTTAATTTTCTCGCTAGTCTGTTTTGAAATTTAATTCGTTGTCATTTGATAAGCGTTGTATCACACACACATAGACACAGACACAGACACGCACGTAGTTTTGTATATATGTATTTTGTTGCGCTTGGCGTGCCTTGTTGCGTCCGCCTTGAGTAGCTCGAGTGAACTGAACTTTGCGGCTCGGCGGCGACTCGAGCGAACCGTTTTCGGGTTTTTCGATTCTGAGTGAAAATCTCGGCATTGGGTGAGAGCGCACGACGACGCGTCGAAACGAGTTTCGTGAGCGTGCGAGCGGTTCGGCATGCGACGGCAGCGTCGACGACGGCGACAGCGCTAGCCGTCTGCCATCTCGCTCGCTCGCCGCAATGGTGCGCCTTGGCCCCGCCCATTCGTACGGGGTGGTTTGCCCCGACGCCGTTTCGTACATCTATCTATTTATTTCTATTCAATTTTTGTTGTTTGCGCGCCGCCCAAAAAAACAAAAGGAAAAATAATAAAACAAAATAAAAGCAATGCAAATGTCAATCAAATATTTTGGACAGCACATAAATAATTAATGCGCCTCAATCAATTAATAATTTAAATTATTGCTGCTCATTAAACAAATAAATTAAATTTAAAGACGTTCATTTTCATTTTGCTTTAACATTTAATTAGCGAAACTCAAAACTCTGCCCGGGTTTTAATTTTTACTGCATTATCTAAAAATCTGACAAACATAATATCTGCTTTTACTTTTACTGCATTATATATACATATATAGATCTGAAAAATACAATATCTTGAAATATGGTACCATAAACAATTGATAAGCGTAATCGGAGCATAGCGTGTTGTATATCTCCTTCTTAAATATTTATAGACCGCATTAGCAATAGAAATCTACATCTAAATTACACTGTTTATTTGATGAATCATTTCAAGCACTTAAATGCGAGTGCTTAAGTATTCCACTGCAAATCTTGGTAAATTTTCAATTTTTAAAGCAATCGGACTGCCAATTAATTTATATATACATTATAAACGCGTTAATTTGGACAATTGGAAACCACTTTACAAAGATCAGGCAAATTTGAAGAATTATTTACAATCCAACTGACTTATACATGTATTATTTAAATTTCATTCTATATATTTATTTTATGTTTAAATACTATAATAACTTTGTAATGAGTTGGCCGGGTTATACAATAGACAATATCCCAACAAATTTCGAAAAATTAAATATTAAATATTATCTTAGTATATTAGTACCTAATTATACTTTATAATTTTAAATTTTATAAATTATATATTTTATCAAATTACATATGACATTTACATTTTCCAAATTTGTTGAGGATTTGTCTATTATATAGTCGGCCTAACTCTTGCCCTTAGGTCAATATTATTTATGTATTAGTCATCAATGAAGCTAAAGAATGCATAACCTTAAGACCTTTTTAATTGATTAGATAATATTTAATATTCGCACATCTTCAGATTTGTTGGCTTTATGTCTATTATACATATTAACCATATATATAGCTGAGAATACAGAACTTCGAGTGTTCCTTTTTATTTGCATTGCTTAAATCTCAGCTTGTTTTAGGGCATTTTTTATATTTCTTATTTCTTTATTTTAACTAAGTAATCCTATATATCTTAAAGCTTTTTAATAAGAAATTCTATCAACGTTTGCCCTGTGGATCTCATATAAAAACATAATCCAAAAATGTTTAAAATTATTATTACTACTATTATTATTAATATTATTATTATGAATAATATTATATAAATGAAAAGACCTTGATTATCGGAGTCTGTAGTGTAGTCTGAATAAGAAATTAGCATATGGGTTTAAAACATCTACGTACAGAAGAAATCTCTGTTAAAATTATGTTGTTAAATTAACATTACCTATCAATGAGAAAACAATTAACAAGCTTATAGCAGAAGCTTCCAATGTAATAGTAATTTTTATTATTTGCTATTTGTTTATTTTGTACAATATTGAGTATATATATCATAATTCCAATAAATTGCACAGGTGTTGTAATTGCAAACGCTCTTTTCCCTTAAATGAAATTCCCTTGGCTATTTGTATATTTTTTCTATTTTTTTTGCAATCTGTTTGGAACAACTCATGGCAAGTAGTTTTAAAGCCAAACAGTCATAACCATTTTGTAAACCATTTTATTTATTTAACGCTTAATTTTGTGAAAACGTCTAAATAAACTTTCGAGTCTTGGCTCTGTCTTATCGACCATATGGAATTACACGTAAACAAAGCAGGCTCATAAAAATAACAACAACAACAACAACAACAATAACACGAGACAATAAATAAAATCAGAGAACACACACTGACCAATCGATTCATATGCCCTGGAATTCTTACTAATAAACCCCCTACCCCACACCACACACACACACACACACACACAGATATACACGCACACACAAGTGCACTTTCAGACGCCAGTCGCCACCTGCCAAAACAAAAGACATCACAACCAGATAGGGGAACGGGGTGCAGTGTGTGTGTGTGTGTGTGTGTGTGTGTGTGTGCGGTGGGTGTGTGTGGTTGTGTGTGTACATTGCCTATAAAGTAATTTAATATGCACAAAACTGACTATTTCTTGCGTAATTATTGATTATTTTAAAGTAAGCATTGAACACAATTTTGATAAAATTCCTGACAACACGAATGAAGCAAATCAATTTTATATTATTAATAGAACTAGGTTAAAAGTTGAAAGACCAAATTGTGTCCTTCTCTGCGAGGCATGCAAAATTGTGTTGGTAATTAAGGTAGATTAACAAATATTGTATGCGAATTCATTTAACGGATTTCATTCTAACTTATATTAATAAAAAACAATTCATAAGATTGCATGTAAATTAAAAAGAAATGTATACAGCATAGGCATAGCATAATATGTGCATTCCGTATAAATCTAGGGTAATATAATATTTTATATAATTTCAAAGCTTTGTTCCTACACATTCCATATATATATATACATTCTTTGTTTTACGAAATATCTTAGCCAAGCCCAGCACTTCCTTATATGATATTTACTATATCGTATAGTTGCTTAAATCGAAACCCTATTTTACTTATTATTTAATCTGGAGACTATAAATACAGATCAGCTATTTATTATGTATATTATATATATTTATACATGGCAGCTAGTGTAATGGATTTTTGAATGAATTGCATTTGCTTGTCTGGCATATTTCGTAATTTATTCAGTGTTTAAATGTTTATGGCTAAAATAGCGAACTTTACACTTCATGTGCAGACATGTTGAATTCCACAAGCTCCTTCTATTTTATGTATTTTTGTGGTTTGTGCAATTTGTATTGTGAAGCACATGCCTCAGCGGTTTTTTCTCTGAAATTAGCATAGAATAGTCTATCGAGTCTGCGAATCGCGTCGGAGCGAGTGGAGTGTGGAGTGAAGTAGTGTGGAGTGGATTGGATTGGCTCGTGTGGCGCGATGGCAATATCAGCTTGAAGAAATGCCTTTGCGGGACTGCGAATCAGACCTTTGGCATGCGCTGACAGCGACATTTGAAGAACCCCTCGCCAGCCAAGCCAAGCCGAAATCGGGGTATCAGCAAAATAAGACTTGACCCAATTGTAGGCCAAACTTGGGCTGCATGACGCATCGCAAGTGTGGTATACGGCAAATGTTGGCCGCTTCCTGAGTGTCGAGCTTACAAGACAAGCAACAACCGGCGACAAATGACAACAAACAACAGCAACAACAACAATTGTGTGTTGTCTGCCTGAGTCGAGAGACCTTATCTAGATGCTGAGCCAAGCCAAACTTCAGATCAAGTTGTAAAAATGCGCGCGATTATCGTTGAACACGCCATGGGTGCGAGTTAACAAGAGAGAGAGAGAGAGAAGTATAGAGAGACTGAGAGAGAGTGAGAGATATATGAGAGCGAGAGGTCGTTGCAGAGTGTGGGCAGCTCAGGTGTTGAACCTGGATCGCAGCAAAATGGCGCCCAATCCTGGCTAGCCGGGGCCCAGTTTGTGGTGCACCTCTTGTGGCGGCTGCATTAAATTAATACAGCACCGGGGAGGTCCAGCCCGATCAAAACTGAACGTAAATCTTAAACACTTTGTGCTGCCTGCCTGCCTGCCTGCCTGCCTCGAGCGCACGATCAGCACGTTCACAACGGACGACGGACGACCGGTCCGAGACTCCAGCCCCAGCCCCAGCCCCAGCCTCAGCCCCAGCCGCAGCTCCAAACAAATGTGCGAGTCTCAGCAACATGCAAGAGGCAACCGGCTCCAGCTTCACAAAAAAAAAAGAATCTGCAAATGCAGCGAAATTGTGCGCAGATTTGTTTACAGACAGTGCCAAAGCACTTGGAATGGGCAAATGGCAGCATAACAGGCAGGATGCGGGGGCTCGAGCCCCGCACTGGGCTGATGATCGCGCGTAGATATAATTGACGACATGTTGTCTCACGATCGTGCTAAACCGATTAAGGCATATTTAATGCCCCAACCGAACCCAAGTCGCAGTTTCTGCAGCATTTCAGCAGCGTCAGCAGCAACAGCAGCAGCAGAGTCCACGGGTCAACGTTGGGTTAAAAGTGCGCTCCGAAGTGTGTCATGCACTTCCGCCAAACAAATTGCGGAATTGTTTGCACAATTTCACATGGAAATCGCATTTGTTAACTGCAACTGGCCAGACCAATTGGGCAATGGCCAATACTGTGAGCGTTTTTCATGCCAAAAACCGAAACACAAATATATATAAATACATCTGTTTGGGTATATGCATTTATAATTTATTAAGAAAATACGTTTATAATTAGCCATTGTTATTTCCTTTCAAGAAATATCCGAAAGTAATGGAAATAATTATGGAACAGGATTTGTTGCCAAAATAAATTTCTTAGCAAATTTATAAGAGATTATTTCCGTTCAGCCAGAAAATTGTATTTTTATACAAAAGCACAATATTTATCCGATTGAGCCTATAGAAAGTCTATAATATATTTACTATAAAACTTTGCTAATGTGTTAAAAGCAAAAGTGAAGCTCGTAAAAAAGTAAGGAAAACAAAAATGTTTTTCTTACAAGAACCTAATTTTCCAGCCACTCGAAACCTAATGCTCGAATATATTAGAGAAAATTAATACGACTTATATGGTTTTTATGATTACAAAGCATAAACTCGTATAACCTAATATGCCATAAAACTAAATGGCTCAACCCACTACTGTGGAGGAAAAACAAAAAGATATTGTTGCTGGACTTGGGACTCCATAAAAAATGTATTTTCATAAACGTTTTATGTGCGCGCCAGAAGTTTTTTTGCTTTATGAATCAAATGCCAGCGAAACAATGACTTGGACTATTTGTGAGCGGGAGTCGACCCTCTGAGACGTACCGAAAATAAACCGTGCCAGAAATTGCATTTTGCGCTCTATCAGAGCGGCCTGGCACTTGCCAGGGAGCAGGTCGCGGGGCGCGGGGTGCTGGAGGGGCGACCACAAGTGAGTCTCTCGATGGCTGTCGCTTTGGATGGCCACCGGGGTAGCCTCGGAACGCCTCGTTTATGCTTTCATTCCGCTGAAAATTATGCGGAACCCGTGTTTGTGTTTGAGGCACGCGCCAATTGCCACTGCAGTCGCTGCGGGGGGCAGGCGGAGCACAGAGAATGAGAGAGGGAGAGGGGGAGAGAGCGGCAGCAGCTACGCTTGCATTGCCATGGTGACCTCAGCAAAACAAACATTGGTCAGGAATTTTCATTAAAAGCCGGCTATTGCGGCCCGTGTGCACGGACAAGCCACCCGGTTGCCCAGTTGCCCGGACAACCTGCCACCCACGTAGCCCGAGAGCCGGCAGCGAAGTGTGTCAGCTGTCACTTGGCATAGGCATCAAAACCGATGAACACGCCTGCTCATAATGCCAGAGCACAGAGGGAGGGCGGGAAGAAGACACTAGCAGGTTGCTATACCCAGTACATAGAGCTGGCCAGACGGGTATGTTGAGTCTGTGTTGAAATTAACGGAAAAGGAAGCGAGATATCAACTGAATACGCGTATTATCATACCCTATTCAATGCTGCATTTGCTATGAATCAAACTATGAAAAGCAAAGAATAAAGCTCAACTCTAAATCTAAAGTGAACCATATTTAAGCTAAAATAAAGAACAATTTTGGGGAAAGGGGCTCGAAACATAACTTAGGTTTCAACATGCGGAAAACGAGGAACTTGAATCGAAGCTTCAACCGAAGGAACCAGAATTTTATTTGATAATACAGCGAATCTTTTGTCTGGTAGCTAACGAATCTAATAATCAGACTTACAAGGTATTAAGCATTTATAAATACGTTCATATCTGTATAAGGACGAGAAAAGACCTCGCATCACCCAAATTGTGAAGCCTGGCTTAAAGACTGATTAACACACCAAATACAGGGTATATAGCTAGTATAATGCCAAGCAATAAGCAAAGATTTCTCCGTATTTACGTATGTACACTTTCGCAGCCAAAACATCAAACGATTGTTTTTACATCTTTACATTACATCTTTATAACGACAAATTCAACTACTCGATTATCTTGCAGATAAGGCATTTACAGGGTATTGTCCACGTCTAATACATATCCATTGCACATTGAGCGTGTGGCTTGTTTTTACCTGTGGGAACGACTCTCTAATTAATTTAATTATGCGCTCTCGACTTGCGCGTGTCAAACACGCAACAACAACAACAACAACGACGGCAAATTAAATAGTCACGCCTGGGCGAGCTCTAATCAAATGCAGCCCTGTGTGCGTGTACAGTGAACACCAGCAGGCGCCACCGCCCGCAAGTATGCAGCATATGTTTTCGTTTGCTGCCGCTGTTGCTGTTGTTGTTGTTGTTGTTGTTAAGCTGTTGCCAGGCCTATGAAATTTAATTTGCCAGCATGGGGAAAAAAAAATGAAAACAACCCCTCGAGACGACTCGACTCGAGCATCGCTGACAAATTGAATTTGTAAAGTTGCCCAGTTACAACAACAAATCATTTTGGACCCAGAGCGAGATGCCCATCCCGGGGCTGGGGTGGAATGTGTTAAAACACTGATGCGGATGCTGTGCGAGTGAGTGTGTGTGTGTGTGTGAGTGTGTGTGGTAACCCAAGACCCACCCAAGGCATGTTACGCTCGTCTGAGCGGCCTTTCCAACTTGGCCCTCAACTGACTTTCGCGAAAGTAAAGTGAAATTGTAGCCCAGCATGGGCGGTGGGGCGTGACAGCTCACAAACAGGCTCAAAAAAAAAAAAACACACACACACACAATTATTAACACTTATTAATGTTGAGGTTTTTATATAGATGGCACCCCAGGGCCTCAATTAAAGTCCAAAAGTGCCAACAGCTGCCTCAAGTGCCTTCTCACTTCGGGTCGTGGGGCGACCTGCTCGCAGAGGGGGTAGCTTTAAGTAGTCATTAAGATTGAGTGAGATAAGATTTGTATATTTTTTATAGCAACACACTTTCACAGCTGGCACTCGATCGAAATCTGCCCTAAACCAATTCGCGTCAACCCCTCCTGAGATTTGACTTCCAGCACGATCTAACTGCCAACTCCCGACAAGCTATTGACAGCTATTGTCCTCTAATTAAACAACAATGTTGACCTATTCTCAAGATGTCACGGTCAAGGTTCAGTGCGCCAAATCATTTATTTTCCAACCCAAAAAAAATAAATAAAATGATATGTCACAAATTGGTACAAGAAATCGGAGGCTTTGTTTGCTAATTAAAAATACTATTGGACGGAAAACAACCCTCGGGAATGCGTCTTAACCCGTTCGCACGCAAATCTTAACCCTTTCGAGGTAACCACTTGGCTAATCAGCTGCGCCTAATTAAAGCGGAAAAAGGATTTCCTTCAAATTACAAATATATTGCCATCTTAAAAATAATATATAAAATATTAAGTGATAAGAAATACGCCTCATATAACATCTGGTTAAATGGGATTACAAATTTGCAGTCATTCGTTAAGTAAGCCATTAAGTCAGGAAATTTAACAAGAAGTATGAAGGTTCGAATCCTCCAAATATTACATTTTCTTGAAATAGATAGCTTTAAGTGCATCCTACAAGAATAAAAAAAAGATTTTTCAAATCCCCAATAACTATTTCTATAAGAACTATTTCATTTAAAAACCAGTCTTCAAAACTGTTTTCTCTTTTCATCTTGTATAAAACTTAAGGCTTCCGGTAATGCAAAAATTGTTCAAATAAAAAGCAACTCGACAAGCGAAGCGTTCTTATATACGAGAACCCACTGTACGTGGGGATTAAAAGTACGCCTCATTGTCCGGCAAGTACTTAAGGACACCTGGTGCACAGATAAAGACTGCATATTTACTTCAGCGGACAGACTTGGGCAGCCAGAGATGGATCAATTCTTGGCATTTGATGCTACTTTACTGAAATCAAACTGTAGCACAAACTGGGCCAACTGCGTCGCTGGGCAACGCGAACGGGCAATCCAATACCACAATGGTCGACGCTATCAATTACACGATTCTCGAGGCAACCCTAATGCTCGGCTGGATCGGTTTCAGCACAGACCTTGGCCACATTAACTCGGACTGTGCTACTCTTGCGTTAGCGCCGCAAGAGCATAATATATATAGAAAATGATATATAGATATATATGTGGGTATTAAATAGAAATATAAAAAGTTGATTATTTCCGTCAGACTTAATTACTTAAATCGCAAGGCCGTTGTCAGGCCATATCCCATTACAAATATCCCAAAAAAGAAGAACAAGAAGGAATGCGAAAGAGTGTGCGACTTGAAGATATCCTGTTTATAACAATACTAGAATACTTCACACTTTCATAAATAACTTCTATATTTTTTGTACGAAGGTTATAAAATTAATGACAAATATCATGAGTCTGACTTTTACTTTTGCTCAAAAGAAAAAAAGAGCTGAAAATGAATTGTTGTTGATTTCACACAAATCTGTGGATCAAAGGTAAAATTGAATATGTACACCTAGTTAGATTGACTTCTGATTAAAGATGGCGTCAGAGCTGCCTGATTGTGCATATTTGTACCTATTCATGCCCATCTTCTAATAAATAAAGGGTATGAATAAACATTGAATGAACTGTTGATGGCAAGTACATGTTTTTAGAGCCAAAGCATAGTTTTTGCTGCGGCCGCTTGAACAGGTGCGCAGATTTTTGTTGATTTTTTTTTCTATTTAAAGGTATTCTGGGAGCGATCGAAGCACTATCGAATTTCGCGTTGCCGCCTCGCCAATCAATGGGCAGCAATGTGCATGATTTGTTGTTGGCATTTTGGCTGCCAATTGTGCGGCTCGCGATGCAGTTTTTCCCGTTTCCCAGGGCAAAGCCTCTAAGGAAAATGTGCAGCAGGAAATTTGATATTTTGTGCGGAGTGTCCGGAAAAACGTTAGGGGCACAAACAGAGGCAGAGGCAGAGGCGCAGGCACTCGGCAGTCGGCCATTTCGTGGTAAAAATTATGAAAAAAGGAACAAAAAAAAAACAGAATTTAAGAAAAACTGTCACGACTGCTAACGAGCAATGCGATCGCTGCCAAGTCAAAGGTCGCACGCTGATTGCCGACAAATTTGTCTCAAAAACTTGCGAGCCGCTTAATTGCAGCGCGGACCGGGAGACAGGGTTGCGTCGAACCTCAACCCGCTCCTCTCGCTCCTCTCGAGCAGCTGGCCTGACAGCCTGTCTGCGCCTTTGACTGACAACAGCCACACCTAAGCAAACTTAAAGATAACTCGTCTTCTCTGCTCTGCTCTGCTCTGCTCTGCTCCACCAACTGCCACTTGATTGTAGAGCTGTGCCAAATCGTTCAGACTTTAGTTCAATTGAACTAGTCCTCGATCTGAGAAAGTGAACCACATAACATATTATCATTTGTTTGGATCTTTCAAGTCCCTAAATTTTTAGTCGTTTATTCCACTCTCAATATAGTTTGCTAGTTTATGTCTCCCAACATGGTTCACTCGTTCTTCAGTTCCAATCAAGTTTAGCAGCTCTTGAGTCCCAATATCGTCAGTAGCTTTTCAATTTGAGTCTAAAATGATTTAATATTTCTATTGAGTCTCAATATTGTTCATTAGCTCCACCATCATTCAGTAGTTCATTTAATTTCAATTCTTCAAATTATTGTTCAATGTCCAATCAGTAGTTCATGACCTGAATCAGCGTTTGGTATTTCCTTTTACACGCATAAAATGAACAACTGAACGACTCTGCGCTCAAAGGAATTAATGAACGACTAGTTCGTTCAATACAAAATGAGCTACTACTGAACTACTTCATTGACGTGAACCAAGAACTACAACACTATCTAATTGAACCGGAAATGAGTTTTGTTTTCACAGGCGGCGCCCACTTGACCCCGTAGCCTGCGCCGCGACACTGTCGCGCAAAATCAAAGTGCCGAACCGCACAAAAATCCATTATATGGGATATATGGGGTATATGGGTTATATACCCCTTGCCCGGGTGGCAGGCTCATGTCAAATTCCCAACTTGCAACAAAATGTTTTACATCAATTGCGGCCAAAGTGCCGCGTGCAGCGTTTCCAAGAATGCACCGGGCTGCAACTGGAATTATCCCCCATCATTCTCAGCATCATGCCCATCCCTAACCCCATCATCATCATCATCATCATCCTCATCACCATCCTCATCATCATCATCATCATCATCATCAGGCCAACTGTCAAATAATTATGACAAGTTCATTTCGTCGTACTTTCGCTCATTTGTTTAGTTCCTATTTTATTTGTTTTCTCTGTTCTGCGGTTCTGTTGTTACGCTTTAACGAGAATTGCTGTAAACGGAGAGGCCATCCGCCCAAAGCCCCCAGTTCCCTGGTACCCCCGCCCAGCACCAATTATCGGTGCGTTGTAAATGTGCGCGCTTTTGATGTGACAGTTGCTTGAGGTTGCGTATCGCGGCGTGACGCTCCAAAGCTATAGATGCACTTCATGGATAACTATACATTTTTCAGCTACAATATAGAGATCTCTAACTGAAGACAACAGCTTGTGATCGAGAGATTGTCATGATTATTGCCGAAAAGTATGCTATAGGGTGTAATGGAACTTAAATGTATCTCAGAAAATAAATAAAAGTTAAGGAATTTTGAATAATATGCATCTGTGAATAATGCGGAGTGAGAGCCGTAGAGAAGCATATAAAAAGGAAAATGGAAAGATTAAAATTAAAAGATAAAAAGAACAACATAAAATATCTAACCAGATATAATGAATAATTTAGCGTATTATAGAATAAAAAGGCAGACGAAAGTTTTGTCTAGTTCCCTTTCCCTAGGTTCTGTTGTAATCCTTGACAAATTCAGATCCACCCTTTCGATCCGTCGTTCTCAATGGAAATTGGATAATTAAAAAGTATTACATAAAATAACAAACTATAAATTGGGCTTGACAGGCTTGAATTTTGTCTAGTTCCCTTCCTCTAAGTTCTCTTGTAATCCTTGACAGATTCAGATCCAACCTTTCGATTCTTCGTTCTCCCACACAGCACTCGAGCAGACATCAATAATGAACTGGCCATTAGTGTCGTGTCCAGCACTTGCGTCAATTCACACTTTCGGCCGATCTATTCTGAATATGATGAAAATCTGGCTGTATAAATAGCTTCCAACGCGGCTATCTATAGCCAAGGCACAGCTCAAAATATGCTGTCGAATGTGACAATTGATTTGCTGCAGACCCCGACAACTGTCTAATGCCTGCGTTTTGGTCTATTTTTGGCACTGCTTTCAAATATAGACCACTGCGAGATGAGTCACAGCTCTGCAAATCCTGCAAAATGGCCTGGGCAAAAATATTTGCAGTCATTAGTGGGCATTAGGCGTAAAATCCAACGAAAACAAACCCCGGCTGGTTGGATATCAGCAGCATCAGGCAGGTTGCTCTAATTTTCGCTGGCAGGACTGACAGGCGACATAAAACAGGATAAAAGAGCTAAGCGGCATGCTGCAGACGCCGTTGTCGTCAGCTCGAGCGGATTATGTGCCAAAGCAACAGGAACAGGATTGAAACAAAGGGAACTGCCTCGAGCCGCAGGGCATATATGCAATAATCTGAGCTACACTCCCCGCCCGGCATTCGAGTGGCATTTGAGTGGCTGCCACGTTGCATTTGATGTAATCCAAGTAACTTACATGCTAATTTATTGCATATATTATGTGGTTTTTCAAAAACCAAACATGACGTCAGCTCGCCTCTGATAAGCCGAGTAATGCTGCAAGTGGGGGAAACGTTATGCAGAACCACACGCAACAAATTTGTTTGAACAAGAGTGGGAAAAAAAATATTAAAGAGATTCGGAATGGGTCTTTAATTAAAACAAGAATTGGAAAAAGAAAGAAAAAGAACCTCAAGCGACAAATTTGTTTGAACAAGAGTGGGAAAAATATTGAGAAGACGCGAAATAGGTCTTTAATAAAAGCAAAAGTTGGAAAAAGAAAGATTTTTCTTGCATTAAATAATATTTATGCTGATATAAGATGGAGAAAGTAAGAGAGATATAGGAAATGCCACAGATTTTGCTGAAGAATCCCAAGCTTTAGTTACGATAAAAAAAAAAAAAATTTTTTTTGTGAAAATATTTGTTAGGGATAGCAAAAAATATAGATAGGTGTAAGTATCTGAAACTTTAAGTGTTCTAGCCAGGGGATTTGTTAAATTTATTTTTATTAATATTAATTTTCATAAGTTAAAATGATTTTCTAAAATGACTGCCTGATTGATTGACTATTGACTGACTTACTGAAGATTAAAGTCCAAATCTTTAGATCTAAGAAGATACAATCTTGACAAATATATACTATATAATTACTAATAATGATCAATATTATACATAAGTTATTATTTATTTATAGATTTTATTATATTATTTTTTATTCTATGATTTTTAAAATTTTATTATATTATATTATATAATAATATTAATTATAAATATAAATTTATCAAAAAGCAGTCAACTTCCTAATCTTGTTTATTGAAACTATACTTGGCTTATCGCTTCCTCACCATCCAAATCTAGCCAAAATATTTATCTGCCGTTTGGGCTGCGTATCTCAACAAAAATTTCACCTTAACTTGCAGAATTGCGAATTGTTTGCGAAAAGCTGAAATCTCAAGTCCGTCAAATGACATTGAGCATAAACCTGAGCCTCGAGACAATTTGCAGTTCCAGCCCGTGCCTATAGCTGTCTTTTGGCAAGCTCTGCCCCCGCATTATTTGTTTATTTAAAAAATTTGTTATTGCTACTGTGAAATTCAGTTTCGATGCGGAAAAACAAACACAGTTTGAGCCGTGTAAACAAACAAACAAGTTCATTTCGCGACGTTTTGCTTTGCCATATATGCCGCGCTCTCTTTCTCTCTCTATTCCTCATATTTCTCTCTCTTTCCGTGTGTGGCACAGGTAGTACAAAGTGCAGATGCCATCTCGTGCCTCTTGCTGCACTTCCTGTGCCACGCCCAGTAAATAAATGAAGAAAAAAAAACCATTTGCCATTTAAGCCGAGGGCTGCGTTCGCTGTTGACCCTTGTGCTGCACAAAGCGGCTTAGCCAAGCAAAGATTGCAGATTATGCTGTAAAAATGTCGCAGGACATTAAGCCGAGCCTGCCATAATTACGCACCCCCACCCCCTGCCGCCCTCGACCCAAACGAAAAAAAAAAACACACATTTAAATGCTGTGCGAAAGGGGCGTGGCTGTAATGGAGAGTGCGGCCATCAAAATGAGCAGCAACCGCATGTGAAATTAACAAGTAAATGTGCTTTAATCGAGGGGGCACGACATGTAGATACCCTGTACTCAGCTTTGAGGTCACATACACACACACACACGCTGCAAGCTGTGTACTTTATTACCCAAACTATGAAAAAATCAATCCATCCGATATTTATGCATATTTATGGGCTTAACCATGGCATCCAAATTCGTATCTATTCCAGAAATCAACTCGGTACGTCCTCAAATATGTTCAGTTATAAGGCAAGAAAAGGGGAGAGAGGGGACGGGTACTCCTTAACTACACACTCTTTCCATACGAAAACATTTCTACAAAATTTGGTGAGATTCGCGCTGATAATCTGCGAGCAATGCTGAAAAACTATGACTGCAAATCGATATTTATCGATTTTGAGAAATTAACAGTTATCGATAATACTTATAAACTTATTTTGCTCTACAAATCAGTAGAACCTTAATACAATATTTAATCTTTGTACGAGTTCCTGAGCGCAATGTGTTTATGCAGACGAAGGCGGATATATCGACTCGACTGTTGTCCTGATCAGGAGTATATATACTTTCGTCTATGCCACCTTCTTTTACCCACTTGCACAACTGCATTATACTCTGTTATTTTAAAAAATGTTTAATGGGTCTAGGGTATAATTAAAAAACCCGCAGCGCTCAAGTACTGCGGGGGCAATACAACTACAGCTACAGCTACTGCTGATGAGCTGACATACCCGCCCCCCCCCCCTCATATGTACTACCCCCTAGCCCCTGCTCCTGCTCCTGCTGCTGCTGTTTGCATTGTTTGTTGTTATAATGGCGCGCCCGTAGCGCACAACAACGAAAAGCGCAAGGCATCTGCAGGGCGTCCTTTTGTACATTTTGCCTCGTTTGCTGCTGCTCCTTTTGCCGACTCAAATTTCAATGAAATTATCCTGACGGTATTTGTCTGTGTGTGTGTGTGTCTGTTCGTTAGTGTGCGTGTGTATCTGAGCACAACAATGCTGAATAAAAATTTCGCTGAAATTATTTGCTAATGGCTTCAACAGCAGCCTGGACGACTGCTCAGCCCGCAGTTGCTCGGAGCTGGCAGCTCGTTCGCGTTGCTGTGGCATTTGCATTTGTGAGATTGACAAATAGACAAACAAAATGGCGGCGGCGGCAGCGGCGACGGCGTTGCCAGCATCGCTCCAAAAAACACATCGACGGTCGCCATTTTGTTGTGCCGCCTGCCCCAAAAAATACACAGCAAACAATTTTGTAGCCCAAACAATGTTATTTAAATTTTTAAAGTGGAAAAAACTATATCTGTGCAAGCCCAAACAAAATTTTTAAAAAATCTGTAGCTCTAGTTAATTTAAAAGTAAATATTTCAAGCAATTTAAATATCTCTAAAGACGAAAATAGTACATAACCATTAAAATCACGAGTGCTAAAAAAAACTTGATATAATTAAAAGTCAATTCGAACCACTGATTTTTTGTTTGCCAGGCATCTACCTTTTTTCTTAGCTACTAAAACTACATGCAAAAAACTTGTGTTATGAAATGAATACAATTATTCAAATAGAGAGCGAAATTATTTTGTTCGAATTTTTTTTTCTATATAACTAAAAATTTCAAGATTTTTAATAGAATATTGGGTGGAGTTTTATGACCAAATCGATTTATATTTCAACCAAAATTTTGTACAGTGTATATTTGCCGTTTGGGCGTTTTGCCTGGCAACGACAACAGCAACAACAGCGCAAATTGCTTTGCTCCAAAACTGCGCTCAAGTTACGCCGGGGCGAGAGGGCGGAGAGTGGGGCAAACCTAAAAGTAATGAGACTGACTGGCTGTCCGGGCAACAGAGTGACAGAGAGGCAGACAGAGATAGAGAGAGAGAGAGAGAGAGAGGTAGGGAAACAGTGCACTTTGCTCACACATACATAATAACTGTCAATCAAAAAAGAAAAAGAATCAACAACTCGCAAAGATTTCTACACTGATCTATCTGTAACTCTGGCCTGACCTACTGCCTTCTGGTATTTGTATTCACGCTCTTATTCACATTCATATTCGTATTCGAATTCATTTGCCACTGCCTTTTGTGGTTTTATTTCTGGTCAAATGATTCACTCGATCGACGGGATAGAGTATGCACAAAGGCAGTTCTTTGCCCTTGTTCTTCTTCTTCCGCTTCTTCATTTTTCTTTCTTTTTGAGTGCCCTTTTTAAGCTGAAAATTCCCTTTTGACTACTGTCTTTGCCCTTTTGTCTGGGCAGAGCATTTAAAGGCTCATTTCTTTTGGGTCTTTTCGGGAAATGCGCAGTAGCCAAAGGTTTGCATTTATTTTGTTCATCTTTTTTGATTTCTTACAGCTCACTGGCAGACAAATCGCTCGCATCTAGATCTCAGTCTAGGATTTGGATTAAAGGCTTGTAATTACGCGCAGTTGATGTGGAAACATTTTTAACAAAAATTCCCTTCCGACCAGTGTCAGATTTTGCTGAGGGCTTAATCGCTGCAAAAGTTGAAAAGTTGAAGTCTTAAGAGCTGAAGAGTCGAACAAGAAACTCGGTGTGAGTTGAGCTCGTGTGCATTATGCAATATGTGTGTGGTCAAAAGAATTTCAATACAAAACCACAATTTGGAAAAAGGTTGTCAAAATAAGGAAAAATCATGGCTAAATATATATTTCACATGCGATAAAATATAGAATATCAATTTGAATGATATGAAAACATGGATCATGGTGTAAAATGCCTAATAATTCTGTAGATATATTACTAATGTATCTAAGAAAAGCGATATATATTACTATACCAGAATTAATATATAGCTTCGATCCTGATAAGTTTGAGTTTAAACTAAAATAGCTTAGCAAAGATCATAAATACCGAGTTGGGTTAAGATATCTTGAAGAACAACCAAGATTTAAATACAAGTAGTTATTTTTTCAGATTTTTCATATATGCCAGCTATATGATTTAGTTATCCGATCCGGTCCACTCTGACGCTTACAAGACAGCAATAAAACTAAGACATTTTTGATTGGAAACGAAATGACAGACAAACGGAGATGTACTGTTTACACTTTGTAGGATCGAAGATTTATACATCCATTTTACACGCATTACTCATATCCATTACTGGATTATAAGAAATTTTTTTTTTAAGATCCAGGACAACTGTAGCGGAAATAATATAACTAATTTTATATTCAGAAAAGAAAAATATATTCAAATATATATATTCTAGACGAAGTTCCAGGAAGTTCCACGAAGTTCTCTGCATCGTTATATCTTGTATCGTTATAATAAGTGACATAAGCAGATGAGGAACTCAGATAAGCATAATCTGTGCTCATTCGATTGAGAGCGAAAAGGGAGAAGTGAAAAGGCAAACATAAAGCTGATGAAGGGGAAGCGGCGCGATAAGCAAATCCTAATGGAAATTGAATTGAATTGAAGTCTAGGCTCACCTTGTAGTAATCCAGTGTTGAAAAGTTTTGATAGCACGGCACATTATACAACATATTCCAATTGTTGTAGTTGCTGCTGCTGTTGCGTGTCGCTTATCAAACGCGCTGCGTCTGCGCGGACATGACGATTGTTTAATTGGGCAATTAATCAAAATTTTATAATTGTTATAAGCTGCATATAAAACTCGACAAACAAGTGTTGACAAACGTTTTAGACTGTGCTTTATATATATGGTGCTATTTTATCTTATTTTTTTTAAATAATTTTATTGCACGCGCGTCGCTTTAATTTGCTTTGGCTTACAATTTGTTTATTTTGCGGTGTTAATTGAGCAGTTCCGTTACGCAAATTAATTTGTGCCAAATTGTGTGTGGGTGTGTGTGTGAGTGTGTGCATTTATTTATGATTATTTTTATTTTTGTTGCTTGTTTAATTTGTCATTTAACATTTTATATTTCATGGAGCCGTCGGCGCAAAGCTTTTACCGTTTTATTATTTCAGCTGTCGTCCGCTCGCCCGACGAATTGTCACATAAAGCTGAGTGTCAACTGAATTTGCCCATTTGCCCAGTCGAAAGCGTCGACGAGACGAACAGCGAGAGGCAGACAAGCCAGCGATAGCAGCAGCAGCAGCAGCAGCAACAACAACAATAGCAGCAGCAGCAGCAGTAACAATGCGAAGCTTCAATTCACTCAAAGCGCTGCCTGTCTCGCTCGCTTGCCCTTTGCAACGCACGCTCTCTCGCTCTGTCACACTCATGCGCTGAGCGCTTGAGTGAGTTTTTGTGTGTTGAGCGCATTTTGTTTTTGGTTTTTAGGGCGGCGCCAGGACAGCTGCTCGCTGCGCATTAACGGCATTTGCAATTGTGCAGCAAGTGGGCAGCACTCAATGCTGCTTCCTGGAAGCGACTTTCGTTTCCACGAACGGTGCTTGCAGTTCTGTGCTGCTGCTGCTGCTGCTGCTGCTGCTCTTCTTCTTCTTGTATTCCTTATTTTTGGGACCTCTTGTGGCACTCGCTTAACCCAATTTGAAAACACTTGATTGGGCGCCGGGCAAACTGTCCACTCGCATTAGGCAAACGATGCGGCATTCTGGTGGTACCCATGCAGCTTAGGCATAGGAGTTTCAATATATGGACAGCTACCAAGCCGCTGGTCTTTAGCCATGAAAAATCGGTGAAACAGCAACGGAGCTGAAACGGAACCAGGGCAACAGACTGTGCAATCTCTGCTTCTTCTTATTTTGATTTTTTTTTTTTTTTTTGCGCTGGCGTCTGGCGACCGGCGACAATCCCAAATGGCAAAGAAGTTATCCCTGCACGCTTCAACGCATCGCGACAGTTGTTAACGTGTTTAATTAGCCCTACAAATTCAATGAATTGCGACAGTAACAGTTAGGCTTAACAACAGCGCCAACTCGCCCAGACGATAATCAAATATTTGAGCAGCCATTTTGAAAAAAAAGTAAAAAGGAGAAAACGGCACAACTCCTGCAACCCTCGCAGCACACACAGGCGCATGCGTGGGCACCCCAAAAGAAAAGTGAAAAAAAAAAAATAAAAATAAAACAATTGAGTTGCGCTCAATGCACGCCTCGGGTATTTTGGGGGCGTGCCCAACTACCTCTGGGCGACAATTGAATTGAATTTAAAGTTCACTTTAAAAGCACTGTAAACATGACATTTGAATAATGCAACTTCTTCCAAAAACAATTAAGCACATGTTCTTGTTGTTTCTGTATAAGTTTATATTAGCAATTGCAAAAAAGAAATAGTTCTTGAGTTCAGTTTAGGGTTTAATACCGACTTCGATAAGATGGAATAAGAACAAACTTGAGAATTCTTGCTCAAACTAATATTAAAGTTTGTCAAAATGTTCATAAATTCAGGACCTAGTTCTTGAGTGGAACTAGTTTCCAGTTAAAAATATCCAATCAGAAACAACTTAAGGTTTTTAGTTCAACATAAGTTTAAATGTTCTAAAAATGCTTATAAATTCAGGACCAAATTCTTGAGTGGCACTAGTTCACAGTTGAAAACAAGTAGAATTTTATACATA
The DNA here is from genome assembly GCA_018903485.1 of Drosophila littoralis. Taxonomy (NCBI): domain Eukaryota; kingdom Metazoa; phylum Arthropoda; class Insecta; order Diptera; family Drosophilidae; genus Drosophila; species Drosophila littoralis. The sequence goes on along the minus strand of JAEIGF010000059.1, from coordinate 4,657,039 downwards.
CTTTAATAAAATACAATCAGCAAAAAACTGAACATTTTTTGCTCAAAATAAGTTGAAAGGTTGTCGAAATGTTGATAAATTAAAGCAAAAAATTCTTATTTCAAGAACATTGTTAATTTCTGGAAGCTTGAAATGTAGTACTTTGTTAAGAAACGCATTCTACGCGATTTTATATATTTTTGTAACAGTTTTAAATGAAGAAAGGTCAATACAAATCTAATTATTGAGTTAAGTACTTTTTACTCAAATTACGCGGTTTCTTTAACATTAGGCTACACTTTTAGGTGAAGGATGATCTATACAAAGTTTAGAAAAAAAAACTGAACTAGGAACAAATTTTTCTGAGAAAGTAGTTACCGAAAATAATATATTAATATACTAAAATGCATTAGTTTAAGCTTCAGGATGAATTAAAAGGAGGTGTACGAAAGAATAAAACTAGCTTAACAACTGATATCTTTCCCATTCCTTCCAAATAAATAAAGCCATAATATTTTAAACACCCAGAGTGCTAACTTTCCAGTTTGAGACCAGCCTTGGTGACTTTTTCAAGGGTATTTCAAATGCAAACTTGATCAATTTAAGCGTACAAGTCGTACACTTTTTGCATAAACTGTATGCGCTGGCAAAGCGGTTCATTCATAAAATCAAAAACCGACAATCGACAAGTTCTCTCGCGGTAATAGGATTATGAGGCACACGTGCTCAATGTCAGGCCCGCGGGCCAGGCCGTGCCCCTTACTGCAGCAAATGCTTGCTGCAACTGGCAATGCGACGTATAGAGGGGGGACGTGCCGGGCCGGGGCGGGCCGGTTGAGTCGAGAGCATCGAGCATCGAGAGTCGACGCCCCAAGAGCTTGGGTAGGCAGCGACAACAACGCTCAACGCTGACGTCTCAAATGCTCGCTGCCTTTTATAGCCTTGGCTTTTATTATTAGTGACGGATTTCCGAGTCATTAGACAAAGTTATGCCTCGGACCACCGCGTCTGTTTAAGCTACTTAAACGCGCCGCCCGCCCACGCCCCAAATCTGCACTGGATGATGGCCGACCATCGACAGGGCGACAGTGCGACAGGGGGGGCAGGGGACAGGGGCCGGGTTGGGTGGGTGGTTCGGTCAGTCAGGGACGTGACTTGCTCATGTCGCAATTGACGGGCGTCAGCTTAAGGCCTTAACAGCTTAGCATTTAATAAAACAAATAAACTGATAAATGCGCGAGAGATTGCCCACAAATGTGGCACATTAATTTGTGGTTCTGGCTTTTCGGGTCTCGACCACCTTTCTCGAAAAGGGCGCAGAAGGGACCCACAGCACTGCGACGCGCGTTTCACCCACGCCACTTAAACACAAATCAATAACTTTATTATCCAAAAACAAAATATAAATAAATAATAAAAAAAAAAAAAAAAAACCAGGCAATACCTCCAGCTAAAACCCAGAGCCATGTTTTACGAGCTGAAAAGCGTCTTGTTTAACTGCCGCGGACAATGAGCACCCGCTGTGCGCGTTAAAAATCGCTGGAGTTGGAGTCGGAGTTGGAGCTGGGACCGGGCTAAGAAGGGATTCCACTCCGTTTACATTGGTCGGGTCGAGCGGGCGCCGTGCGTTCATAATTTATGCCAACGGCTCTCTGTAGCGCCAGTTGACAGTAAGTCAGAGAAAAGGAAACCCAGCTGGCGATGGGTCACACACAGTAAAGTAAATACTAAAATGAGTCAGGCTTGTTTGAGCTGAGGGTAAAGGTTCAGCTAGTTAAAATGTGATAAAACCAAATTGAATGAAGAGGGACCCTGCCAGGAGAGTGACCTATCAAGTTTATGTGGAAGAAAGAGGGCCAGTTAATCAAGCAACCCTCTATAAGAGACCGTGGATTGTCAGCTAAAACAAAAACAGAAACAAATATTGAGGGTAGGTCTTGGATCAAATATTTTTGATGAAATGCAGTGGAAAAGTGGAAACTACGTACATGGAAAACTGCTTTAGATTAAATAGAAAGTATCTAAGTATATTTTGCAACACTGTCTAAGTATATTTTGCGCTTGTTTGAACGATAACGCTAAATACTTGGACCATAGACTTTAGGGATGATTCAACCAAATAAAAGGGTATTAAAAGTAGCTGACATTGTTTTACAACATAGTTTGCATTCTTTTCGATCTACGTACACGAAATTGCTTTAGATTAAAAAGGCAATATCTAAGTGCACTTTGCAACACAGTCATTTTACACATAGATACCTTTATCAACTTTTTTTGTGAGAATGCCTTTAATGCCGCGAATCCAGCGAGAGCAATAAAAGTGGCTGACATTGTTTCACAACATTGATTACATTGTTTTCGAACTACGTATTCGCAAAAACCCTTAGTAGAGAGTACATTTTTGCTTCACAGTCATTTTATACATAGATAAGTCGCTTGTGTGATCGATAACGATAAATACTTGTACAATAGACTTTAGAGATGATTAAATCGAAACACAAAATATTCTAACCAATTTAATGAATTTGTATAATTTTCATTTCCATGTAATTGACAAAAGGAATCTTCCTTTTGCTGGTTTCAAAAGCAGCTTTCACTGTTTTACAACACTGTCTAACACAACCCTGTCTACCACAACTCTACAACACTGCCAATTAACAGTATTTTAGACCACATAGAACTAGATTTTATTAAAACTACATTTTAAATGAAGCACAATTATCCTTCCAACATGCACAGCTCTTCGCTTACAAATTACACACCAACTCTTTTGCCCAGCACAGGAGAACCCCCACATTTATGCCCCCTCCTAGCTTTACCGACCGCTGCCAGCTTATCACATTCAAGTTTATTGACTTTTGTATACATATTTGGCTGATGTTTCTTTTTTTTTTTGTTTTTTTTTTTTTGTTTGGCCGCTGGCACTGTGAGCGGCGCCAGATTTTGAGACAGTCACCAATTCAGTGCCTGTCCAGTCATGTACACAAGTCGTTATTATTTGATAGGGTCAAGTGTCGCTCGAAAAAAAAAAAAACAAAAACAACAACAAAAAACCCAAGAAAATAGCAAATTACACACATGAATATAAATAAATGTCTGAGCCGTCAGGCTCAACAATGACAAATTGAGGGGTCAAAGCATTTACTGAATAGCGGGAGAACCTTTTAATTGATGGCATGTGCCCAAAATTAGTTGGCACAAAAACCAAAAGAAAAATTCAAGAATGGAATAGAAAAATGTTGCGATGATAAACTATTTAAGAATGGAAGAGAAAAATGATGATAAAATATTTAAGAATGGGATAGAAAAACTTTAAGATGTAAACTGGCTTAGCTGGAAATTTGTAGAAGCAGGACTTGAGTTTCAAAAGTAAACCTCAACTTTTAGTTATTTATAAATAAATTTATTTAACCAGACTAAGTGATTGACTAACTGATTGACTGACTGCTTGACTGATTGATGATCGATGCACAAAGCTAGTAAGTAGACTTTTTGAAGACTTAAACGTGATCTTGAAGAATTCCTCAAATAAAACTTGAAAAATTTGTGAAAAGCGGCAGCATGCGCCTTTTCTTTCCATTTCACTCTTAACTTTTTTCTTAAAGATAGTTATAAAAATTGATTGAAGACGTGTTTTTTAATTTTTGGAAAATCCAAACACTTCGAGTGACAGAAATAGGGGTCAACGTTATAAAGGGCCCGTTCGATGCCTGCCAATTAACTATAATCGTGTGTAGGAGAGAAAGTACTGGCTCATCAGTCAGAATTCCTCAGCTCTTGCCCATAAAAAATGTCTTAGCTGTGAACTTTCAAATTCCTGTCTAAGCTGGGCTCATGAAAAAACGCCACTTACTACCAATTCGAATTCGAAGCTGAATTTAAAGTCTTCAGGCCATTGCATACCAAGTCTTGTTTTAGATTTAGCGATTACATCGGGTTAATGAGCTGCACCGGACAGAGGCAGAGGCTGGGACTTGGCACGTGTAAACGACACCCAAATTAGAGGCAGATTATTTTATTACATGCCATGTCAGGCGTACGCGCTGCTTCTATCTCTGATGGGCCTTCCGAGAAGTGTCGCCGAGCTGCGACTTCTGATGCAGTCAGTGTCAGCAGTCGCCACAAGCCTCCGGCTGACTGACTGACTGACTGACTGTCTGACCGGCTGGTCATTTGATAAGGAGACGGGCGCACGCTCGCTTATCGGGGGCCAAATCGACTGGCCAATTGGCCGCCCCGTCCCGGCCACGGGCACGGCAGCGGCCAAGTCTTTGTCATGTAAAAATGTCGCCCAGCTGGCCAAAATCAATTTGAAACTTGGCGCCAGTTAAATGAGCCACAAGCCCCAAAGCGCAGCATGCGCCCCAGACTCTATACGCGGCGCTCGGTTAATTAAGTTATAAAAATTATATTTTATGCATACGATTTGCATTTTTATGAGCGTCAAATTTAACATGCAGCGCTTTGATTTACGGCCCCACCTAGACACCGCCCCGCCCCACCCCGGCCCGGCCCGGCCCGAGCTGCCCTCGCACGACTCTCTGTGGGCGTTTGTTAACCTGTGTAAAACTGACAAATGATCAGGTGTGACTTATGACATCTTCAGCGGGGATTCCTGCTGCCAGATAAGGGCCTGGCAAATCATCTCACACATCTAAAATTTCAAATCTTGTTTCAAAAATGTTGAAAACGCTGAAAAACTCGGTGCAACGCTTCAGATTTGCAATGCCTTTTCTTTAGAGCAGCAAAAAAAATAAACCATAAAAACCGCAAGATCAGCAACGTATCAACCTGGTCACAACAACAGCGACAACAACCACACGAAAGATGCTCAGCAAACTAATGCAAAAAAATATTTAATAAAACTAGCAATTTTTTCTTCTTATTCAGTAAAGCAGAGTTTGACACTCAGGCAGATACTCTAACTAAATGAAATTTGGCAATAAAAATTGTCAAAATAAAAAAAAACGAGAAAGAAGGGCTATCTTCGGCACGCCGAAGATTTAATACCCTTGCAGACCCAACCTTTTAATGCCGAGAAAATGGTTAAGGCCGAGTTTGGTCAAGGTATATTGATAAACAAAAAAAAGGCTTTTAATCAAAAACCGATGTAAATAAGATTTAGCAAAAATGAAGGGAGCATAGTGAAATCTTTAAATGCGGTGTTTAATCGCAAAATCATGAAAAACAAAAAATTCTCCATACAAAAACTTAATAATATGATATAGTGGTCCGATCTTAATAGGATTTTGCATATATATGAGGAGCATAGTAAAACTAATAAATGCCGAGTTTGGTTAAGATATCTTGACAAACAAAATGTTTTTTCATACAAAAACTTAATTTTCGACCGATCGTTCCTATGGCGGCTATATGATATAGTGGTCCGATCCAGCTGGTTTTGACATATGTGCTGCGTGCAACAGAAATAGGGACTTCTGCAAAGTTTCATTAAGATAGCTTTAAAACTGAGGGACTAGTTCGCATAGACTAGACAGACGGACAGACGGACATGGCTATATCGACTCGGCTGTTGATGCTGATCAAGAATATATATACTTTATGGGGTCGGAGATGTCTCCTTCTATGCGTTACACATTTCACGACAAAATTATAATACCCTCTGCAAGGGTATACAAAATAGTTACCCCTTAAATCTCCTACTTTATACCAAATATAGAAAAGCAAGGGTATTAAAAATAAACACAATAAAGGACATAAAAAACGTAATGATACAACAAATAAGAAAATAGTATACAAATATGTAACAAATGCCATAAAATATGTGAGTAAGCTTTTGTAATATTGATGCTGAATTAAGTATATTCAAAGACTCCAAACGAAATTTTATTATAATATTAACTTAATTCTCTTGAAAACCATTTTAAAATGTTCTGAAAGTTCTCAGGCTATAAACTTTAATCCCAGCCCCAGAAGCTGGTGCGTTCTATAGCATAAAAATGTGAAAATCAAGTTAGGTGTCAAGTGAAGCTTTAAAATAAATTAAATTTCAAAAAAAAGCTTTGATAACCACAAAAAGTAAGTTGCAACATGTTTTAACTTCTCTCTGCTTCTTTTGTATCTCTCCTTCGGAAACTGTAAGTGCACTATCTTTAAGCATGTTTACACACTCTCAGCTGCGAAGAGCCTGTCAAAATCAGAATGCCCAGCTCGTTGGCAGTGTGTTTTGTTGTCGTCTGCTCGACTGGTTTGTTCGCAAAGCGTCACAAATTTTTTCTTATATATCATTTTAATAATTCTTATTCGCTTTTTTTTCTCGCTAGATTTCTTTATAATTCTGCTTTATTTGTAGCATGTTTTGACATTTTTATAGCTTCAGGCAACGCGCGTTGACGACATTGCGCATTTCTGCTTTAATGCTTTGCTGCACAGCGCGAAAGAGACGGCAGCAGCGCAGCGTGCGGCAGAGAGAGAGCGAGAGAGAGCGAGCGCAACAAAGGTGCCCAACAAAATGGCGGTCTGCTGTAAAAGCTTTGACAAGCACATGTCAAAATTGATGGCACGACGTGAGGCACGGCAAGACACGACACGACACGACTTGGTTGCGTGCTTATCGGGCCAACACGTTTTGTATTTAAACGCTTCGCAGCTACCCATTTTGGAACTGCCTCCTGGCTGGCTGCTGCCTGGCTGCTGCCTCCTGGCTGGAACACCCATTTAACAAGTCAACCTCAACGGGCAAAACCATAAATATTGGCAATTTAACAGAGTCAACAGTATGGCACTCGACTGCGTATCGGACCGGGGTCCATAATACACCTTGTCGTACACGATGCTTATCTCTTGGAATTTCTCGTGCGTGTCGCTGTGCCAAAAACAAAAGCAACAACAACGCGTCGATTAACTAAATGCGTATTAACGAATTCCCATATACTCTAATGCAATAATATTGGAATTATGATAAGATAAACTGATCGGCAAATACTATTCTTCTAAGAGGTTCAAGTCACAATTCACAAGTCACACGAATTCAGAAATACGCTAAGATAAGATTAGATGAGATAAACTTTTTACATAATAGTAACTGGCAAACAAATTGGCTTCACATGCGAAATGCCGAAATTATAGATTATATATGAGTAGAAAATTTTAGATATCGGATAGGAGTATGCAGAAGGGATTCAATAGAGTAAAATGAGTAAAAAATATACAAGCAAACAATTTCGAATATCGAATAATGCAAAAGAGAGTCAATGGAGAATCGCCAAGGCGATCTATTTTCAATATGAATAACATTTTCTGCAAATGTTGAAGAGGCAAAGAATGTGAATTACTGAATTTTCAAATGTTCCATTCATTTCTAATACTAATCATCTAGATAAACTGGGATACAAAAATATATATATATATATATGTATATATATATTTTATTTTTTTTGCTGTCCAAATAACTGTCAAGAAAATAGTTTGAGTAACAATAAATGATGCACGTCCCCCTCAAAACTACTTTTTTGCCAATCCAAAATATTTTCTTTAAAAGATTTCGTAAAAGATTATCTCTAGATCTAGATGTCTAGATCTGTTAAAAAAAGGTTTTGTAAATATTAAATGAATTTTTTAGCCACAAATATATTTGGCTTTACAGCCAAAATATGAATTAGAGAACAACTTGCTGTTGACTTTACTAGGCTATTTGCATAATCAATTGCTGCTCTTTGAAAATTATATTGACCATAAAAGTTTAGCGAACGACAAACGGAAGAGTGTGACCGCAGTTCGCAAAAAGAAAAATTGACAATTTTTCAAATATCTGGCAACGCAGCAGCTAGCAAAAGTTAGCACAAATTCAAAACACAAGAAATTTTCAATTTATGTTGTGACTTGCAAGAAAAAGTAGGCAAAGCTAGCAAACTAGCAGTTACTCTATAACTTAAAGCATTGTTTGTCAAACCTTGCCAAAACTTCATCATACCCCATTTCAGGCATTTTAAAGGGCATAGACCAAGCTGAAGCCTGGCCAGGAGCTGTCGCTCGCTGTCGCTATTGCCATCGAAGGAGGGGCAGACGGGCTTGGAGCGTGCGTGAAAAATTAGCCGTGGAAATGCATGTCGTGCTTGTTGTTGTTCATTTCTTGTTGTTGTTGTTGTTGCTGTTGTTGTTGTTGTTGCTGTTGTTGTTGCTGTTGTGGCCTGTCGCCATTTCTCGCAGTGCGGCTAATAAGCGCAACATGCTCATAAAATTTCGAAAGCTGCCACAGTCAGATTTTATTTCATTTTAAATTGTACACGCGCTTTAAATTTTGTTGTTTTTGATTTTTTTTCAAATGTTGCAGTTTAGCTGTTTGCATGGAGCTTGGCTGCGGGGTTCGGAGTGGTCGGGGCATGTGATTTGTTTTGCATTTACATGCATCATTAGAGCCTGTTGTACAACGCGGCCTTATGACAAATTAATAACAATAACAATAGCATAAAAGACAAGCTTTCTATTTCATTAATGGGGTTCCAATGTTCCCAGAGGCCATTGCCAAGACAACCAACACTAAAACAACAACAACGACAACAACAACAGCCCAAAGTTGACAACGAAGCGTGCCAAGCGAGACTTGGATCGACGGCTTGAGGGTTAACCCTTGTGTGTGCCAGGAGTATGAGGAAAAATATTAATTAAAGTGCTGAAATATTTATATTCAAAGATTTCTAGATTTAACAAAAATTAACAATTTATAAACCTCATCTATTTGCCAAATATGCAATCAACTTTGATATATTTTTGTTTGTATCCTTTAAACAAACCTACTATTGAGAGTTGAGTTGAGAAAAAAGTCAACAATTGTTAACAATTATGTATACATTTTTGCAAAAGCTGGGTATTGCTTAGGAATATCATTAGCCATTTAATGAAACGACGATTCGTGAAAGCTAATGGATATATCCTTCATTCTTAATATAAGCTCGAAGATTAGGTCGTAAGAGTTGGGAAACTAAATTCTTCAGAAAAGTAACCTCTTGTTATGTAAAAATGAAGATTGAGTATTAAAAAAAATGTTAAGATTAGATAAGTAAACTTTGATAAACTAAATTAGAATTTAATGGTTTGCTGCTGCGACTCCTGCAGAGCCCAAAAGAATAGTTTTTTCTTCGTTCCGATTTAAACATACTTTTCTAATATTTGTGAGAAAGGGTTTTACACTTTTCACATATACATATACACTAAAGAACTCAGGTTCTATAGAAACTAAAGATTCTTCATTTGCTAGGAATATTGGCTTATATAAATTAATTTTATATGACTAGTAGTTGATGGATATATATAATAATAGATAGATATATACAAAGTTGCTGACATATTTTATACATGTCTCAAATTGATACCCCAAGGAGCGCATAAGGGTTAAATGAAATATTTAAGCTGGATGCTGCTTAAACTCTAGGCCGCTTACCTGTTAATTGATTGTTGCATTCTTTCCGAGTGTTGGCGTGTGTGTGTCTGTCTTCCTCTAGCTCTTTCGCTTCCACAGCTTGTTGTTGCTTGCCGTGATAGTTGTTGTTGTTGTTGTTGTTGTTGTTGTATCTGTGGGGTATACAATGCAGACGTGTTGTTTTTTATGATGCCCATTTTTTGACAATGAAAATTATTGTGATGTCGCACGTTTTGGTGTCGTAATTTAATTAAAACGATGTTCGCCAGCGACCCGCATCAGTGTGATGGGCGGGGCGTGGCAGCGACCACCGCCAAGGCACGCTTTTCATGAGGGTTTTCCCGGAATTTCCCGAACAGGTGACAAATGTGCTACACATTTTGTTTTTTTTTTTTATTCGAGTAAGTGTATTAGCTATAGACCAGGCTGTCTGTGGGCCGCGACAGTGAGCAATCACAGCTGCTAAAAGGATGCCACTAAAAGTCAAACAAACCTCTTGACTTTTGATGATATTTGCACGGCCCAACAGGGGCAGGGGCAGGGGCAAAGGCAGAGGCTGAGGCAGGGGCCCAGAGCTGAGCCGGGGCGGAAGTGCAAAGGCAACAACAACAACAACAACAACAAACACAGCTGTTGTGAGTTTGTTCAGACTTTGGGAAATGGTCTGCGAGTTGCATTTGGATTTTATTTTTATTTTATTTTTGCTTTCGTTAAAGTGAAAGAAGCGACAGCAAATGCAGAAGGCTGAGGAAAAACTTGTGCGGCTTCTGTTGAGCCTGTGAACCTGTTTGCCCGACTGAAACCATGAATGAACAACCAAAGACAACAACAGCAACAACAACAGCAACAACAACAACAACAAAGTTCTCTTGGACAGCATTGTCACTGTCAATATATAGAAATGCACTCAAGGTAACTTCCTACTTGCCTCAGATCGTATTTCAATATAACCTCTTTTTACTTTTTTACTTGCAGCTTATTGCCCCGCCCCCACGACCGCACACACACACACACACACACACACACACACACACACACAGACACAGACACCTCGTGCCCCCATAGTGCTACCCGGCGGTCAACAAAATGGCCACCACATAGAGCAGAGCATGGAATCCGGCAAACGCTTGTGGGAATTTTCAATATTGATTGATTGACCACCCGAGCGCAGTCGGCAGTTGGCAATGTTCGTGGGTCATGGACTCAGCTAAAGAAATATAGAAAAATGGTTCGAAATAAAACGGAAGGGAAAAGTCACCTAAGCGAAGCCAAAGGTATACAGGGGGAATCATCTACCATATGCTATATTCCTGGGGAATCAAATCTATTTCCATTTAAAGAACACAGCGAAGCTCGTGCAGAGCTTCGCTAAGATATCTTTTTTTTGCTAGACATAATATCTTAAATAAGCTAAAAGATTTTTATACAAAAACTTGATTTCCCCAACCTTATTGTTACTTTAAAAGTTACACGATAAAGCGGACAGGTATTGTTCAGCTTTTGCTTCTCGAGCAAAAAAGCCCAAGAGGCTTCCAATTGCCGATCTGGAATGATGGACATGGATGTATCAACTCAGCTATTGATGCTCATCTAGAATCTATATATACTTTATGGGTTCGGAGATAATACCATCTACAACCAATTTTAGTTTAAGCTAAGTATATTCGAACTGTCCAGCCAAGGATGTGAGGTTCAGCAAATGCTTTTCAGCTGCAGCTGCTCGTAAGCTCCAGAGAATTTGGACTGGGAGTTCCTTTAATGCGACTCTCGTGATAAAAATTAGAATGAAATTTACAAGCGTCAGTTGTTGGAATGTTTTTCTTTTCATTTTTTTTTTTACAGGATATTCTCGGGCAAACATTTGCTTTTTATGTGTACGTCGCAGATCCCCAGAGCATCGAGGAGCTGCGATTGATGACAGGCATTTGTTGTGACAAGCATTAACTAGCGGTTTCACACACCCACACACACACACACACACACCCCCTCGGCCTGGACGACCCCCTCCTCCTAGGCGACCCCACAACACAATTAGCAGCCGGCGTGCGCTCCCCTAAAAAGGAAAACAAATTGTCGACACCTAAAAACTGAGCAACTAGGCTGCCGCCCCTAGGGAATATCAATCCACCCCCCCCTCGCTCGCTCATTTGTGGAAAATATTAATAAAAATAATTAATTGTGTGAAGAGCGCATTTGCAGTAAACAATTTTTGGTTATATATCTGGTAAGTATATAGCTTTACTTCCCACAGGTTTTGTATTACGGACCAAAATGTTCTGCACCTTCTGCGTAATTGAAGCAAAGTTTTAACAAACTCAAGAGTCGCCGCCGGGAGGGGAGCCGGAGCTAGGGAGTCGGGAGAACGCCGGCCATGTTTGAATACGAGTCGCCAACATGTTTACATAAAACGGACTTGGTTTACAATTTGCTCAAAAAACCCTCAAACAAAATGCTAAATTTGCTGATTTTGCGAACCAAAAAAAAACATATATATATAAGAAAAAAAAAATATATATGAAAGAACATTTATGTTCGGCTAGCCGAAGATTAAATACTCTTGCAGATATAGAATAATATATAATTGTATACAAGCAGATTTTGTGTGGAATATCTTGAGAAACAAAAAAATATTTCATGTGAAAACTCATTCTTATTCGATTGTTCCTATAGCAACTATATGATATAGTAGTCCGATTCTTAAGGGAGATTGGGCATCTGGTTATTCTGAAATTTGGCATATCTTAAAAAACTAAATGAAACAATACAAAATAATTTCACAAACCTTCAACTTTTGATCGATTATCGATATTATATGTGAGCTATATAAGAAATAGTATCCAGATGTTGGTTAAATTTTATCCATAAATGATAGGCATAATAATGCGTCTAAAGACCGAGTTTGGTTCGAATATTTTCATATATAAAAATGTTGTTCTTATAGAAACTGACTATGACCGTTTCCTCGGATTGTTCCTATCAGAGCTATATCTTATAGTAATCCCAGCTATAGTCCGACCAAATCAAATATCAAAGCCGATTCATTTGAAAAGAAAGCAACAGACCGACGAACATTACTATAACGTCTCGGATTTGAACTCTAAGACAGGAACATATAGATATATATATATACTGGACCTTCTTATAATTATCTGCACATTACGTGTCTCAATTGTAACCAGCCCGCCGCAAGAGTATATTAAAAATAAAAAAAAGAAAGGAGAAGCAAAAGCTTGAAAGGAATGCGCAGTGCTGGCTGTTAATGGTAATTGGATCACCTGCTAGAGTCTAGTCCTCCGCATAGGGCGCATAGCTGGTTATCTGTCGCGCCACAATGTTGAGTATTTCGCGGGCGGGCATCTCTTGCTGCTCCCTGATGATGGCCGTGATGCGCGCACACTCCTTCACATAGTTCTCGAGCTCGCGCTGATTGGGCGCACGCCTTGACGACTCCTTGGACTGCAGCGCCTGCAGGCACTGCCCGGTTATTTGCGCCAGCTGTGTGCGTGCCGGACTGAAGGTCTCGTCCAGATCGAACAGCTCCAGCGGCGGCGCCGGCGGCTCACTGAAAATTGGCGGAAATGTGGCCAATTGCAGCGCCGGCAGCGGTATCTCAAATTGCGGCTTAATAATGCGCAACGGTTCGTAATTCACATGCAACTGCTCGTACGTATCGATCACGTCCTTCAACAAACGATTGCTCAGCGTGCAGAGGGTCATGTCGAACATTTGCTTAAAATCTGCGGGCATCTCCGTGCCAATGGAGTCGATCAGGCAGGCCTTGGGCATATCGGCCAAGAAAGCCAAATCCGTGAAGTGCTTGTTGTCGTTTAGCTATTGGAAACAGGTTGGAATAGTTAGAAAAACATTAAGATGGCTCTAGTCGGTAGTAGACTAGCAGATACTCTGTAAGCATTTTTCTTTATAAGCTTCTCTGTATTTCTACTAAGAGTTCCATGACATTTTCAGTTCCATTAGACGGTTTTCAAAGCACGAAGGCGTATGCAAATAAATTGAACATTTTGTGTCTTTAGCTCCTTATATGCCTAAGATATATGCCTAAGCAAAAAGAGAAGGAAAGGCCACCTTCGTGCGCATGGAAACAGACAGACGGACTGGCTATACTAGCTCGTCTGTTAATCCAGACCATGAACATATATACTTTATTGGATCGGAGATTTCTGCTTCCTTCCCAGACAGAGGTACGGCTAAATCTTCCCGGCTCTTGATGCCGACCGGGCATAAATCTGAACTAAACGAATATACCCCTTTTAATACCCCTTTCAATGGGTGCAGGGTGTATTAGGCTCACGCACCTCCACATCATTAAAGTCCAAATGCGTATAGCTTATCTCGCCCGTGCCCAGCAGCTGCAGCATATACTCCAGCATGGCATCGTTGGTCTTGTCCTGCAGATACTTATCGTGCCATATATAGCCAGAGCCCAGAGCCAATATCTTGCCACCCTTGGCATTGCTGAAGTAACCAGCCAGCGGGCGATTGAAGGGGTAGACAACGGGTCCGGTTGTTAGCAGCACATTGGCCGGCTCGGAGACATTAAGGGTAGCCCCGTATGGATACTGAAAGTGTATCTTGTACTTCTCATCGCTGAAATCGTAGTCCACCTTCTCGATGTCCAGTTTGAGCAGATGCCGCCACATGGACTCGCAGACAACGCCGCCGCCGACAATGCACTCCTTGGGATGAAAGTTCTTGTAGTAATGCGGACGCACAACGTTGTCGTTGTTGATGTAGATGCCGTACTGCTCCAGAAAGAAGTTGACATTCGTATTGAACTCCTGTTCGCCGCCCTCGCCGAGCAGCACCAACAAGCTGCCGCCCGACTGGTCCACGTACTCCTTGAGCGCATCGAACTCCTCCTCGGTGAAGCGATCTTGCGGTCCCGCCAGCACAAAGATCTTTGAGCGCGTCAAACATTCCCGGTTCAGCTCGACATCGCTTCTGCGGATCGCATAAATGGATACGGACTTTACGACTATATCTATGTATCTGATAATTCCACTTACTGCTCCACATTCCAATGCGCCTTCAGCTTACGATGCAGCATCTTATAGTTGTCCGTAATTTGAAAGCGTTCATTTTTGGATATATCAAAGCAAATTGACGGCTTATTGGTCATGCTGCTGTTTTTTTATAATTTAATTTTTCTGTTTTGATAGATATTTTTGTGTACGCTTTTTGGTTGTCGGGGCAACAGCAGTGGACGCACTTATACAAACAGTATTATAGCTCTGTCAAACAAATATTTGGTACTATGACACTTTTTTAAACTTAAACCCATATTATAAGGCTTTGCAAACACTAATTAAATAAATTTACACCTCAATTTGATTTATGGTACATTACAGCTATTTTGGCGGCATTTGGTGTTTACCAAATATCTGGCAACGCCGTGCAGCCAACTTCACGTAGCTCTAAATTGCGCAGCTCTTTGAACTTTATGGCAAACTAGCTCGATAGTGCTGCATTATCGAACCAGTTCCGAGCTGAAGTACACAACTCATGAACCAACACCTGCCCTGAGTCTCGCTGTGAAAAATTACGAAAGAATTCGGCTGTTCAACGCTCCCAAGACCAACAAATTTTGTGCTTACCGAACAATAATGGCATCAATCTGTGGACGCATGGCGCTGCGTGCCGCCGCACGCCAAAATGTGACATACCACTCCGTTCGCACCTGCAAAAGTAAGTAGGAATTGCGCCCCAAAACGGCGCAACTTCGCCGTCACGTCCGCCTTGTCCGCGCTTTAGGCAGACAATCCGTTGCTTCCAAGGCGCCTCCATAAGCCGTATTACATAATGCGGATACAACAAACAAAAGGCAATATAGAGCCTGCTGTGAGTGCAACAAAGTTTTAGCCAGATTTTAGATGGTGAAAAGTGTGTGGGGGAGGTTATGTAATAGCTGCGCCCAGTTAAAATTGTGTTTTTATGAGTTTTAGCAGTAGGTGGACGCTGCCAGCGTAATTCGCAGCTCGCGGAGTTTCCAATCACTAACTAATACAACAACAATTGGACAGTGTGTGTGAGTGTGTTGAATGTGTGTCAGGAGTAAAGGCTTGCTGTGTGTGCTTTTATATAACCAATATGCGCACACAGCTGATTCAGCAACTGTAAACGCGAGCAGGGGCGCAGTGTGAAGGGGTTTTGGCATAGATTGTTATCATAACAAGAGGAAGACCCTGTTTGCCAGCGATTCTACCTATGATATAGTAGTCCGATGTTGTTAAGATCTTGTACATATGTTAGGCATACAGTTGAGCCTGGCTATAGCGAATCGGATATTGGTACTGCTCGGGAATATATATAATTTATGAGCTCGGAATGGTCTCCCTCACCCTCTGTAAGGCGCGCTTATCAGAGCTTATCAGTTTATAAACATTTTCCTCTCTGCAGTGATGAACGATCCCTTGGAGCACGCCACGGGCATTGAGAAGCGCGAACTGTTGCTGAAGGCGGCCGGCAACGATAATCCCTTTGACATGAAGGTGTTTAAGCGCGGTGCTGGCACCAAGGAGAACCCCAACTTGATTCCATCGGCCTTCGATGCCCGCATTGTGGGCTGCATCTGTGAGTAGACTGGCTGAACAACAACTGAAAACAGGAAAACCAACTAATTTCCGTACGCATTTTCACACCCGCAGGCGAAGAGGATCAGACCTACGTGCAGTGGATGTGGCTGCAGAAGGGCAACCAGAAGCGTTGTGAGTGCGGCCATTGGTTCAAGCTGGTCGAGAAGGCAGCAGTTTAAAGTTATTATTAATTAATTAAATAAACCAATTAATAACAAAAACGACAAAACACACACACACAAACAAACAACAACCACTATTAAGCTAAAAGTCAACAAAATAGCTTTCCAAATAAACAAACATCAATCCAAAAGAAATTGAATTGAAGACAAATGCAAAACCAAATGCAATATGCGCCGCGTCCCGGTACAGTTTTTATTAACATAATTCTTAATTTGGAGCTCGCCGAGTTAGTTGCAGCAATGGAAAAGAGCGTGTACAAAAAAGGTTTAAATAAATTACTGTAAACAAATTATTACCCATTTCAATTACACTAAGATAAGTAAGACTTGTAGGCGTACTCCGGCTCTGAGCAGGACCAGGATTTATCTAAAATGTTTGGCATCCCTTTTCCAGTCCGTCGCAGTTTATCCATTTTCTCTTGGAAAGGTGGATTTCCGCAGTCGCATTCCAAATGACGTTTTCATGGCCCTGTGAAAATAAGTTTCATGATCGTTTTTCACCTATTTTCCGGTCTAGAGCGTGGATCAAATTCGCTGAAGAACGCACTTAAAGTATTACTATTAAGTTTAAAGACAGTTGCTTCAACCATTTTTCACATGCATTATCAGGCAGATTTTAAAAGCAGATCGGTTGAGAAAAGAATATATATTCGTTTGGAATTTTCAACGCCCCATCTTAGAGATCACTCTCGCCCCGAAAGGCGACTTCTTCGAGAAGTTCGGCGTTCTAGTTCTTAAGGCTGGAACCAGTTGAGAATTGTAACTAACGCTTTAGAGTAATCGTCCTAGTAGGCCTACAATTTATATATATATATAGCTTTTGAGCATTTCTACATGTGGGAGCTCATTCCTTTTCATCTTTGCAAAGGAAACGGATGCTATATTGAGCTAGACGTATATATTTCTTTTCAAAAAATATTTTAAAAACATATTTGAAAAGTCAAGATGTCGTCTTTCATCTCGCGACTACTCAAATCTCCTTTCGCATCCAAGCGTCTCGTCTCGCAGTTGACGCAACGCGGCGAGGGGAAGCTCGGCGCAGTGATGCGTCAGCTCGGCTTGAAGCGTATGCTCGGCATCTTTGGGGTCAAGGATGGTGCCGGCACGCGTGCCATATCCACAACTCCGGTCTTGAAGAAAGGTGAGTGAGAATCAGGCGCAGGTCTTGGTCTGGCATAATGCAGCTGCTTTGACTGCCATAGAGCTGACCGATGACATGGAGCTGGCCACGGGCATCTTCAAGCGCGAGCTAATGCTACGCCAGGCGGGCTGCAACGATCCGTGGGCCATGAAGAGACCCATCAAGCGGGGCGCAGGCAGAGAGAATGATCCGACGGTCATACCGTCGGCATTTGATGGCCGCCTCGTGGGCTGCTTGTGCCTGGGCGATCGTGCACCCAAGTGGATGTGGCTCGAGAAGGGCAACCCCAAGCGCTGCGAATGCGGACACTATTACGTGCTAAAGAATGTGCCGGCTATTTAAACCCGAGCACGGGACAAATGGAGCGCTGTATCTACACACACCGAATACACACAACGAATACACACACAAATGCTCATACATAACAAATACTCGTACACAACAAATTCACACACCAACAAACACATTGAACTGATCTACAGCAAAGAACACGTATCGAAACCTAATTAGTATTCATAAAACATTGCATGATATTATCCAAAATTGGACATCTATTTATTGGCATACAGTGGACGCTCTCTTTGAAGCACAGCTCGCTTGTCTGGAACACTCTATTTATAACCTGTACCCTGTACCTGTATTGAAAATGGCTAAAAGGGTATAATGAAAGCATCTCATACTGAGCATTAATACCAGAGTCCAACTAACAATGTCTGTCCGCCCGTTCGTCTGTTTTAAAAGATCGCAGGAGGATCAGTTTATATTGAATGAGAATAATAGCGGTATATTGGATCATTCTATGATACGCACAGATCAGGTTTCAATTTATCCAAAGCTTATCCGGCAGGTAGATGAAGGTTCAGACGATCTCCTAGTCGGTACACAATTAGTATAGCTTTAATGTACAGATATGCTAAATGATCAAATGCAAAAAAGCAAGAAGCCTGGGCAAGTTTTTATCTTCCCAAATTGTATTTTTAAAGAGAATATTTTTGAAAATCTTCGACAATTTGAAGATCTGTAAATAGATTCACTTTTCAATATCTCAATGAAATATAACTAAGAAATGTATGAAATACCATTCATACCAAACAATACAATAGAAAATGGAAAAACTATTTCTCTAACGTTTAAGTTGTCCGGCTGTACGCTTAAGCGAGCGTATACTGTACTGCGCCCCGGTTATGGCTTCTGCTTATAACTACTAAACATACAGCATATATTGTATGATTAGTAATATAACCTAGTTGTCGTTTACTAACTACATAACTATTTATTTTTTGCTGGTTGCTTTTGCCAGCTGGTCCTTAGTTAACTTTTCAGTTATTTCAGGGTGTAGCCCGTCAAGAGGTAGCCACTGTTGCCGCTCATGTTGACCTCGGGATGGGAGCGATTTGGCAGTATTTGATACATGCGCATCCAGTTGGAGGTCACATGCAGGTTGGTCACCTTGCCGGTCGTCTTCAGCTCCATATAAGTTTCCTGCAGCAGCTCCTTGCACGTGCTGAAGATAACAATGGGTCGCGAGGGTTTCAGCAGCGGCAGCAATGCCTGCAATATATTCGACGGATGCTCCTTGGCAGCCATCACCAGGCTATCGAATTTTGCATTCATCAGAGCAGCGGCGCGTTTGTTCTCCAGTTGCCAGCGCAACGGCCCGGATTTGTTGGTTGCTTTAAGTAAAATCAAAAGATAATTGAAATATATCATTCGTTTGATTGACGACCAGCCATCCGACTAGTCTATCTGTCTGTATGATCCCAAATTTAGCATGTAGCTTGTATAAAGACCAAGTATCATTATTTTTGCGGCTAGAAGCAGGTTCAGGGTATCCCGTAGAGCACACTTGCATTTTGTTATATTGTCATTTTATCAGGTTGGAGATGTTTTCTTGTGTCCGTTATACATTTGATGGCAAAGTTACAAGAGCAAATTGTTTTATGCAGCCATTTCAGAACTTTTTGACACTTGCGGCAAAGACAATATAAACACTAAGATGAGAAACGCCATACAACAAAATGCTACTATGCAGCTTGATTTTTTGAAAATTGAGAATGAAAACGAAATCTGTATCATTGCGCGCTAGAAAACTAACAAAATTAATTACTTGCCAGCTAAAGCCAGAGCAGTGAATAACACATACATACATACTTCAAAGTTCTTATGCATGTGAGCAGAAAACGAGTGGGATATATTTTTATCGCAAAACACTCGCACACGATCGATGCAGTGAGAACCTTGCGATAAAAATGCATTTTAGAAAAATGCAACATTAGAGAGAATGGTGTGTTGTTTTTGTTTCAAATGTTAATCGTGCTCAGAGAGTGCAACATTGTCATGAGAGCGAGAGAGTAAAAAAGACGTGGCATTCGGATGCTGAGTTGTTTTTGTTGTTGTTTCATGCTCAGCCCGTTTTTTGGGGGCTACAAAATGACTTTTCTATTGTCCATCGATGAGAGCAGACATGTGTTATAAGTGAAGAAAATTGGAATTCTGTAGCGAGGTAAGTAAATAACAAGTGTTTATTATTTTATTTTATTTCATTAATCCCTTTCAGAATATTATTCAATATTTCAAAACGTACGTAAGGAAATGCGTTTAAATTTTAAATCAAATGAAAAATCAAATTATGTAAGGATCTCAGAACCTATAAGAGCTAGAGAGCTCAAATTTTAGATGTAGGTGCTCCTAGTGCCTGCGCAGATCGAGTTTGTTCCGATAATCGATAATTTACTCCGTTTCCAAGTAATCGATACAAATCGATATCAACATCCTGTTTTTTGAGCAAATTGGGTAAATAATAAGAGCTAGAGTCACCAAACATGACATGTTGCGTCTAGAATATTATATATACATATGTCAAGTATCTTTCATTTTATACCTATCGCCACCTTTCCGCTAGCACCTCAAAGAGGGTTCAGGGTATTCCCTAGTCGGGAGCTCCCGACTAGAAGCTCTTGTTTAAATAAAATTTGAATTGAAAATGAATATAATAAAAAACAACAACAAACATTTTGATGGGAACGAAATGGGCATGAAACAAGAAAAAAGTTTCATAAATCATATTTTATGGAGTCTTTTGCGATATCTTTTAAGAGACTTTTTTAATATTGCTTACCTACAAAAACGTATCGCAGGAAATATTTTATTAGACTCGTTAGAAATATCAGAAAAGGCTCGCAAAAAATATCACAAAAGGCTCGCTAGACGTATTTCTTGCGACAGTCGTAAATGAAACTTTGACTGCCACAAACTGAACGACATATGATTCATATTGCTATCGTTTCCCGATGCGTTTGCGAGAGTTTTGTCGGGTAAAGTCTCGCATTTGACCAGTTTGCGATATCATTTGCGACAGTTTGGTCCGCTGGGTGCTCTTAAAAGTTTTTCCAACCCCTTACGCTCAATCAATGTAGTTATTCAGGACAAACAGCTTTAGATATAGATTGCTTACAGTTTGACGATTCATCCAATTTGACCTTCTTGGAGCTGGGCTCAATGTTGTCGCTATGCTCCTCCGCGTTGGTATCGCTGTCATCTGTGGGCGTCACTAGCTCCACCGTCTCCTTGGCTGACGCCGCTGTTTCCACTTCTGTCAGAGCTTCTGTTTTCGCGTCTGGCTTGTCGCCCTGATAAAACTCACGCAGCACCGAGTACAGATTTACCGAGATGCAGCGTTGCTGCTGTTCCAGTGGCAATTTGAGGGCCAGCAGAGCTTGCTTTTGTGGCACATTGCCGGGATGCATGTGTACAAGAGTCGCCTCTGTGCCGGCACCCATAGAGTTCAGCATGGCCGCCGGCAGGAGGCCATTCGTGCCGCTCTCGTACAACAAATAGCTGCCAAAGCCAGAGACACCCGAGTAGGAGATTATTTGGGAGAGCGTATCCACACGTATGCCCATTATCTTATCAGCATCCTGTCGATGGAATATATCGGCCATTAGACGTATGCTGGGCTGACGGATTTGGACAAACTCAAAGTACTTTTTCTCCTTCTTCAGCAGATATTTGTCCTGTGAGTACTCGGTGCGTGTGTGAAATGTTTTCGAGTTCTCCACCAGCTTCTCGATTATCTTGCTGGACTCGTTACACGCCTCGCGCAGCTGCTCAATGTCCTGCAAGTGAATGTTGCCATTGTTGTTGTTGTTTTTCTTTTTTTCTTTCTTTCTTTGTAAGAACACGCACTAAACCTGAGCCGTACGTACCGCGGACTTGAGGGCCTGCGCCTCGCCATTGTCGCTGATGTCCCGATTGTCGGCTCCACTGCTGGAAATGTTAAGTACATCCCGTATGCTGCGCAACTCATTTTCGGTGCACAGCTCGAGCCGGTGCTGCCGCTGGGCACCACGTTTGCCCACCTTCGAC
The DNA here is from genome assembly GCA_018903485.1 of Drosophila littoralis. Lineage (NCBI taxonomy): Eukaryota > Metazoa > Arthropoda > Insecta > Diptera > Drosophilidae > Drosophila > Drosophila littoralis. Next base: position 4,635,403 of record JAEIGF010000059.1, on the reverse strand, counting down.
TCCTTGACGCACATTTTAAACGTGGAGCCATACGGTTGATCCAGGAGCGACTTCAGCTCCAGATGCTCCTTACCCAATGTGGCTGTCGCATCAAGGCTGCCAAATTTTTGCAATTTCGTGTACTTTTGACGCTGAATAACAATATAATCGCCCAATTGTATGGATGTCATTTTGACTAAATCACATTAAACAAAAATTCGATAGGTTTATAAATATGGTGGGCAGTACTGTAGGGATGAGCGATATTTACTCAACCGGTTACAAGTAACAAGTATTTAAAAGTAACTAGTTACTGCTGTTACACCTTTCTTCATCGCTCATTCCTATGAATAAAGGAATTTCCTGTAACAAAACGAATTTAAGATAACATAAGAAAAAGGGACCGTTCATATAGGTATATGATATAATGCGAAATGTTAGCCGAAATTCAAACTGTTCGTTTTATTTTGCTCTCATCTGTATTCTCATCTCTCATCTCATTCTATTTCTCGCAGTTGGAATCGCACTCTGGCAACACTATTCTGTTGGGTAAACCACGCGCTTGTCAGATTGTTAGATTAGGCTATTGCAATGGACTATAAATAATCGAGTTCAATCTTAATCTAGAATTCTTCAGTGCCTTTTCTTGCCTAGAATCAGTTGAAACGTTTCCTGACCTGGTACCAGCTACAAGCTCGTGGAACCCGTGGAACCTGTTGCTAACCTAACAATTAACAGTTAATTAAAGCCGCGCCCGCCTTTTAAAGCAACCATCCGAAAAAGCAAAATGGCAAACAGAAACGGTGAAGAGTCGCCTTTCATTGATGAAAAGCGGCCAGTGAAACTGAACCCATCATATGAATCCCAAATGAAGGCGGACCACAATGGAAAAGGATCTGGCTCCATGATGTCAAAACTCATGTCAAACCTACAGCCGCCAGAGGATAAATATAAGCTAGTTTTCTTCATCTTTGTGCTGCACGGGCTGGGCACTCTAATGCCCTGGAATATGTTTATAACAGCAAAATCCTATTTCGAGGACTTCAAGTTGGGTGAAAATTACACAGTTAAGAGTGAAACAAATTTTCGAGGCAACTTTATGCAGAATATGGGATTCGCTTCTCAAATCCCTAATTTACTCCTTAATTGGGTAAACATATTCATTAATTTTGGCGGCGATCTGACCACCCGCATTGTATTTAGCATTCTATTCGAACTGGTTATTCTGATAATAACTGTTGTGCTCGCCATGGTGGACTCATCCGAGGTAGGCTCATGTTCATATACTTATTATTCAAACCTAATATGTTTTCATCTGTTTCGAAATAGTGGCCTGGCATATTCTTTTGGACCACAATGTCTTCCATTGTGCTAATAAACATGGTGAGTCGGGATAAACATTGAAATTAATCATACACTTGCGGGGCATATTATAATTTACCGCATAGGAGCAGTCATATTCAAATCTATAAAGAATACAAATTATTAGTCAGTCTGTTTCTGAACTGTTTCATCGATCTAGATCGCCTGAAATAGATCTGTCTGCGAAGCACTACGTTATTCAGCTGCTAAACATAGTAATAATAGAGTTTTTATAGGAACAAATTTTATGTTATAGCCTAATTCCACTGTCAACATTTCTTACATTTTTGGCGCGAATGTAATTTTTAAGAGCGTATTCGAATTAGGTTATTGATCAACAACTCATCTTCGTTAAACTCAGCAATTATGAGCGGTGATCGTAATATATAAGCAACATCCGACTATTTAGATCCACTATGCAGGGTATTTAATCTTCAGCACAATCAAAACAACTCTTCTTTTTTGTTTATACTAACGGCACAATTACACAATTTTCTCTTTTCAGTGCAACGGCATCTATCAGAGCACTATTTATGGACTCGTTGCGGCCTTACCACCCAAATATACGGGTGCTGTAGTTTTGGGATCGAATATAAGCGGATGTTTTGCCACCTTTATGTCTATGTTGTGTGCCACGTTTTTCACCTCGATGCGAACATCGGCTATATATTATTTTTTAACTGCAATTTTGATTTTACTTTTTTGCTTCGACACGTATTTCGCGCTGCCTCTAAACAAATTCTTCAAGCATTATGTAATGCTGAGCAGCGAAAAGAAATCCGAGTCGAACACCCAGCTAAATGTACCCTACTGGCAAATATTTAAGAAAGCTTCGCCACAGCTTTTTAACGTATTTTTCACGTTCTTTGTTACATTAGCTGTTTTTCCAGCCGTCCACTCGGATATCAAGCGTTCCGATGATTTTATAATTAGCGAAAAGTATTTCACACTACTCACCTGTTTCCTAACGTTCAATGTGTTCGCGATGCTGGGAAGCTTGACCACTTCCTGGATACAATGGCCCAAACCGAAATTTTTGGTTGTGCCTGTGGTTTTACGTGTCGTTTTTATACCTTTACTGATATTCTGTAATTATGCACCGAAAGAAATTGTTAGAACTCTACCGGTTTTTATTACCAACGATTGGTTATATTGGATCATTGCGATTATAATGTCATATAGCTCCGGCTATCTAAGTTCCTTGGGCATGATGTATGCACCACAGACGGTTAATGTCAAATACCAAATAACCGCTGGTATGTTCGCCGCCGCAATGCTTGTGACTGGCATTTTCTCTGGCGTAATGTTCTCATATTTGAGTCCACTTATTATACAACTTTGAAATTTTCTTTCACTTCAACGATTTGCTTTCATTTTCTTGTTAACATTGCATGTTGCTTTAATTAACCATGAAAGGATATTAATAAACGGACATACTAATTTTTATACATTAAGCATTGACTGTTCACTTTTTCACAGACTAACAAACTATTGCTATATATTAATCGCGTTGAAAATAAAACAATACCGTACAACCATATGTGCATTTAAAATATGATAAAAATTCAAAACACGTTTATTGTGCAGATAGAAACGGTCGGCGCTCACACTTGACTGCAGCTTATGGAGCCAAAGACAAAACTGAGCTAAGAAAATTGAATTCAGGAGAATCGGAATCCAGAAACCATGTATCTCAAACCTAGAGAGAGACAAATGCTTAGAAGAATGAGAATGCTCTCTCAGCTTTGGCTCTGTAAGAATCTTGGTTAAAGCTAACAGCTAAAGAGAGGTTATTTCAAATATGATTGAATATCACAGAACATTAGTTATGTAATATTTGTTATTTATCTATTGCAGAGTGGACATTCGCTTTTATATTTTCTGATTGACAGATAACTAACAAGGTGAACGGCTTGAACGATTGAAGAATTAGAATAGTTTAATTTGCAGGAGCAAATAATTGGGAAGCAGCTAAATAACAAATTGTGTAGGGATTTTAGAGTATAGAGATGCCGGATATGCAAACACCTTAATCAAACGCAAAAATTGTTGTTCTATAAGCCAAATGAATTTGCTGCTTTCATTATACAAATATTTACAACAATTTTGGAATCGAAAAATATAGATTCCATGCCGATGTTTTCGACGGAATTTCGTTGAATAAGCAAAGCCAAAAAAAACATGCGCTTGTGCAAAAATAATAGTGAAACCAATTACCTACTGCATAAAATGGTTTTCTATTATAATTTGCCTTTACAATTAAGAAATTGCGTATTTAAGAGAATATATCTTGCATATAAAACACACATGTAACGAATGCTCCAAAGCACCGACCAGCTTTGCCAGAGGCAGGCTGCCGACTGATCATTTTGCTCGTGTGAGAATCAAAACGATGCATTCGGCATGCGTTCGTGTGGCTTTTCTCCAAAAGCCACTCAGCGCCGCATTCCAATGTAGAGTGAATTTAGTGTTTATAAAGTCTTTGGTAAGGCATGTAATTAGCGGACATGAAACATCTGGATATGAAACGGCAGCAAGATATCTTTAATCAATCCATTCGCTGTTTTTTGACCATAGAAATAGTTTTATACGTTGTCTTTTATTTATCATAAAGAACTTTGGTAAAAATTTGGAAAAGCTTGAGTGTATGTTTTGTTGTCTTTTTACTATTTACGTAATCACATTAGGGGGCAGAAAACTTTAATCTTAGATATTCGCCTAAGCGAGCTTTCACTGTACATATATATGCACTTCATGCCAATATTAGAATGCCAACTGCATTGATCTAAAAATAGCTACCGAGTAGCAACATTTGATGGCCTATTTGCATTTGTAAATTATCTTTAAAATCTCACAGAACTTGGGAGATTCGCGTGGACAGCGCGTCTCCAGGCCAGTTATTTGCTCGAGGGCCACTTCCACATCGACCACATTGCACATAATCGATTGCAGGCGCTTTGGGAATTTCGTATCCGAGAACTCAACTAATTGCCGTGTTGTATCCAGCATGTCATGCAAATCCTGCGCCATAACACCATGATAGCTGACGACCAACTCCTTTAGCTGTGGCAGCTGCTCAGCGATGCGAAAGCCACAGTCCTGTGCATCGGAGATGCCCAAACGCTGCAAGCGTAACAGGCCAGCGGCGGGCGCTTCCAGTATGGTTTGCTCCAAATTGTATCGATTGGACGTGAGGTCCAGTGTGGTTAGCTGCAGCTGTGCCAGCAGCTCGGCCAGGTGCTCGGCCTCGATGGAGCACTCCCGTGCCACAAGCGTCTGCAGATTGTGCAGGCCAACCATAAACATGCCCGTTATGTAGGAGCTGGACACGCTCAGGCTGTGCAAGAGTGGACAACTTTCGGTTACAATTTGTATCATGCTGTTGTTCATGTAATTGTCGGTGACGCATAGCTCACGCAGATTGTTCAGGTTAAGGCGCAGATAGAAGACCAGTTCGGGTCGCCTCAAATGCCGTCCCAGATACGAATCGAACGCTTTGTCATGCACATTCCAGATGTACAGCTTCTCCATGTGAGTGCTGGTCAGCTTAAAAAAGTACATATAATCCTCTTTGTTCAGTGGCGCCAGCATATCATCCGATATGGATACCTCACGGTAACGCGGCTTGCGCCACACAATTTCGGCGAGCAGCTCCTCATACCGCAACGAGCTCCGGGCCATTGCGATTTGGTCTGGCAATGTCAAGTACTCCAATATAATGCACAGGCAGTCGTCATTTAGCTGATCGATGTTCATTCTCATTGATCAGAGATAAATAAAGCAAAAACACCTGAGCAGCAGCAGGAGAACAACAAGATAACAGCTGTTCAAACCGTTTGATACGAGTTCAGTGTGACCGTTTGTTTGAATTAAGTAAAATCCCCCCGCAAAATACCAAGCATTTCAGAAAATACCAAAACTTATTTCAAAGAGCGCGCAAAGCGGAATTGTTCAAAAAGTGACAGACCATACATTCTTATTTTCAACCAGTAATCAAAGCGTATTTTGGGAATAAAATAAAATTACTTAGTAGACAAAATAAAAGTACCCACAATTAAGCACGCTCACAAAGATTGATGAATACTGAAAAACATAATATAATAAAATAATAAAATCTACTGAATGATTGACTGACCGTCTGACTGAGTGATTGATTGACTGACTTGTGGTCATATAGTCCAACATAGCTATGGACATATAGTCATAAAAGCCAGGAAGCTTAACTATGCACCGTAGTTGCCCCTTGTGATGTCAATAGATACAAACACAGAGTTTTGAAAAATTCTACGCGCAAGATCACCTTGCAATAAACCTCCTTGACAATAACCTGCACCCCCGACGCCTTAAAAGAAACCACCCACTCGACCTGCCTTTTAGGCCGCCTAATGAGTGGTGAGACTCTATAATATACCAGTACCAATACACACAAAAACCTCATGTGAATTTCAACATCACATAATTTACTTATTATCGATAAGATAGATTGTAAATAAAAATAGAGAAAAAAAAAAAAAAAAAAAAAAGATCAAGAACAAAAGGCGGTATAAAAATGGTTGTCGAATATCTATTTAAAAATGCTCAAAGGCAAATTTTTGTTTCAATTAGCTTCAAACTTTTATTCAAAGCTCTACAAAAAACTTTAATCGATCGATTATGAATGGTCAAAACAGACTGCCACTTTTTGCTTTGATATTCAATCGAATTCAAGGACGGGCAAGGAAAAGCCCCATTAAATGATTAAATTGAAAGAAAAGCACTTGTACCGGACAAGACTGAGTAACATCTCCTAGTATATATTTTGTATGCACGATTCTTGCGCTTAACACGTTTAATCGCTACAACTTTATGATCTTTGATTTGCAAGTAGTTCATACTGGGCACAATGACAGCTCAATAAAGCTGCAACGGAATTTCACAGTCATGACCAACAATTTCATTGCCAACGCCTGCTAAAAAAAAGGCGGAAAAACTTTCATAGTCTGCCCCACCGCCCGCCTCGCCTTGCATATCAATTAACATTTTGAGTGTGTTTCCATGTTAAACTGTCACTTTTATACGCATCATGCAGCACCAGACCCAAATCCAGGCCCAAACCCAACCCAATTCCCAGCACAATTCGCCCAGACCCATGCACAACCATGGCTGGAGGGTAGCAGGGGCTTCGCTTTGTCGGCATTGTCTGTGCCTCCCTCACATGATTTGTGCGTGACCATGCGAAATGTAAATTATTTATATATGTTCTGTTCGTCCGCATACAAGGCATTAAAGTCGCAGCTCGTTACTCTATTGAGTTGTGCTACGGCCAGTCAGCTGCCCGGCGTAAAAGGAATTGCCGAATGTTAACTGGAGGCAGCCTCGTCGGGGCACGGGGCACTCGCCGGCCATTGATTGGCATGAGCTTAGCGCCAAATATAGCTCGTGTGCACAAAATTAAAAATATGAACGCGTTACAAAGTTAAAGCAAGCATTGTAAATTTGCATTTCATTTATCAAAGATGTCATAAATTAAGCTACAACAATAAAAAATCTAGTTACAATGCGGATGGGTCCTTACATTAACTTTAGACACGTTGCAATGAGTCATGAAGTGAAACTATTTTGAATTTATTAGTAGAAAGCTCTAGTTACAATGCGGATGGGGCCTAACATGAACTAAGGCAACTTGGGATGAGTCATTTTAAATATTTTAACAGAAAACTCTAGTTACAATGCGGATGGAGCTTAACATGAACTTTAAACACGTTGCAATGAGTCATGAAGTGAAACTATTTTGAATTTATTAGCAGAAAGCTCTAGTTACAATACGGATGGGGCTTAACATGAACTTAAGGCACGTTGTAATAAGTCATTTTGAATGTTTTAAGAGAAGACTCTAGTTACAATGCGGATGGGGTCTAACATGAGCTTAAGGCACGTTGCAATGAGTCATGAGGTGAAACTATTTTGAGTTTATTTTTTAATTTGACTTAATACTATAGGGTGTAGCTATAAAATATGTTATATTAATACTATTTTAAAATCTACATGTAAAATTTCGTGACGTGCTCTTAAAATCTAGATTTTCTCTTAAAACAGGCCAAGTTATCGATTATCAGAAACAAACTTGTAATGCGCGGGCACTAGGCGGACCTACGTTTAAAATTTCAAGTCTCCAGCTCTTATAGGTTCCTAGATCGATGCGTTTATACATATGGACGGACGGACGGATGGACGGACGGACAGACAGAGACAGCTCCCACAGAGTCTATACTGTCTTTGGTTACGGTTAAAGCGCTGGCATAAGTGAGAGCGCAGGTTCAATGCCAAAACACTAAAATAGGGAAATTGTGTATACTTGAGTAACTTACCTTGAATCGTTTACCTGAAATGAGATAATAAATAATATTTAATAGCAGTCAACTGTCACACTTCAAACAACTTCAATCAAGAGTCTCTCTTATAAGTGCTTATATATTTTAATGGTACTGATTGCTTGGCAATGAAGTGCCTTAGACCGCTCGGGTTTCACTTAAGTGGCCTGCAATTTGTGGACCTAATTGCAGACTCTGGTCTCTGGCCAGTTTAATGCACTTGACAACTCTGCAATGGCTCAGTAAAAAAGAAAAAAGGAAAAAGAATATTTAAGTGTGCTTCATTGCTGCGGCAATTAGCTGGACACACGCCCCCGCCTAAACGTGGAGCAGTTGAAATTATAGTTATTCAAATTTACCACCTGGCCGTGTGCGAACGCCTTCAAGACGCCGTTGCGCGATGAAATATGCAACTTTTATTTTTTGTGTCCAGCCAAACAATTGGCCAATTAAGTCAAAAGTTTGGCTTGCTTGTAATGCCCCCCCTCTCCCGCTCCATTCCCACTATGGCCGACGTAGCTGGCCCAGGGCTAGGGGCCATTGCATGCCAGACGAACATTTTGTGGCCATTTGCGTGCCGCTTTGTTGGTCAGCCCAGCAAATGTACTGAATGTTGGCTAGAAAAAGGGGCTGTGGCGCGGCCAGCTTTGGACTGCAATTCGCAACATGTTTTATGCAGATTTTGCAGTCGTTGGGGCTTTCACGGTTTACATTTTTCGATTTTGCAGACATGCTGGCATTGCAAATTGAATAGCACATTTTTGTGCGCCGGCCGTAATATTTCATTTCTAATTCGTTCCCCAGAGGTGAGAAAATGATTTATAGGAGAAGCTCAGAGAAATTCTATAATAATTAGGCTAGATTTCAAGAGGTTTGCGCTTAAAATGCAATTGTGACTCAAAAAAATTGAAAATAAAATTTTAAATAAAAATTAAATGCTTGAATTAACTACAAATACTTATACCAAGAATGTATATGCCTGAAAGAAGTGAAAAACGTGTCTAATAGAAGTCCAGAATGTCTTAGATTGAACACAGCATTAAGAGCTTTTGGCTGGTAAAAAGATTTCTGCACTTAATTTAAGAAAGTTCAAGCTTGAGTTAAGTCGAACCATACTCAGAGAGTACCATGCTGAGCAACCCATTGAAATATTTTTTAGTTTTCTCGGCTTTCATGCTTTGGTTTATTGTATGTATATATATATATATTTCTTGTGGTTTTTTTTTTTTGAGTTTGCTAAATGCCTGGCGAAATTATTGAACATCTCAGCTAATTAAGTCAATGTATTACATAATTGGTAATTTATATTAATTTCGTTATTAATTGTTTTTCTTTTTGTTTTTTCTTTTCTTTTCTTTTTTTTTAGCTTCATGGAAGAGAATAAATTGTTGGATCACATAAGTAGGTTTTTGTCAAACGTCCTAATAACAAAATAAATCAAGTATGAGCAAAAGTTAAGTAACCATTTTAAAGCTTATTTACATTAAACATAACTAACAAGTGCATAGTTTTTCGTTGGTTTATGCTTAGGCTTAATTTGAAACAATCGAGACCCTACAAATAGAGTTTCTCACTTTAGTTTACGCTCATTTTTTGCTCGTTTTCAATTTTTTGTTCTTGTTTTTCATTTTTGTTTTTGTTTTGTTTTAAGGCTGAAGACAGAGTATTAAAATGTTATTGTTTAAGAGTAAAGTTGTTTATAAAATATATTTATCATATATCAAAGTATAGTTACTTTTTTCTTTTTTTTTCGTGTTAGTTATATAGGGCGCATATATTACAGTTATTATTATTTTTACATAGCTTTCATATTCGATTTGTGTAGCATTGAGCTAACAATCTAATTAACAGTACACACTCTTGAAATATTTCTTACGATTATAAAATGGGTTTTCGGTTCTTTTTTATTTTTTATTTTTGCTTTGGATTGGTTTGTAACTCGAATAATGCCAACGCTTGATCCACTAAACGAACTAGACTACGAATCGTATATATATATTATATGCACATGCATATATAAATTTTGTATAGTTTTTGCTTGTATAATTACTAAATTGCAAGTCAATATTCAATATATATATTTATATATTTATTGATCTATCCATATGTACTACATACCTTTATATACCAACCGTGTATATGTATGTATATATATATATATATATATATATATATATATGTATATATGTATTTCAAATTATGTAATTGTAATTTGTTCACTACGCTGTTCTATATAAATATCTTTTAAATACTCGTATTTTAAGAATTCTTTTGGTAATTGGTCCTTAGTACACTACATAGAAAGCTTTTAAAAACTGTAGAGCAATTTAAATTTCTATAGCATACATTTGAGCGCGCAGACAAATGACACCGCGAGGCAGTTCAATTTCACCCCTAGCTAGATTAGCCACCAGAGCAGCCAGCACTGTGGGCAATAGGAAGTTTTTATCGAGTAGAAATTCAGTGCTTAAAAGTGCAGAAAATTATAAAAGTTTGGATTAAATCAAAGATATATATAGCCCAGTTTTTGGACGAGCCCAAAAATGTTAATGTAATTTTTAAAGTATTCTCAAAAAACAACCAAATTTTAAACACAATCGGATTAAATATTTGTTTTAAAATGGTTTTTTTTAAAAAGCATAGTTAGAAGATACAAATAAATATTGTCCGAGTTTAGTGAAGCGAGAATAAGAAGTAATTTTTAAAGAAAAAAACAAAACAATTTGCAAAGGAGAAATAAGAAAAACTTGTGTTACAATTTCAATATTATTAAATTGAAAAGAATCTGACAAGACGAAGCTCAACTGAAACCTAGCTTAATGTATGTGCAACTCATGAAAGCTTCTGATTCCGTTCTAGTTTTACATTTTTCGATCGGTTTGAAATTTTTAACTAAGTTGGAAGAAGCAATTGAATAACATATTTATTCTGAAATTATTGTTGCAATTGGGTTTGTGAGATACGAAAAATAAGAAACATTAGCCTAGAGCTATCATTTATGTCATCTAAAGTTCGCCTTTGCCCCACAGTTCAGTGCAGACCACCAGTATGTGTGTGTGTATGTCTGTGTGTGCGGGCATCTCATCTGTCCAACCTAGCCCCTCGTTTTTTTTTTTTTTTGTCATCTACTTTAAGCAAACACCTTTTTGTGTCAACAAACACAGAGAGACGAGCCATGTTTCAAAGGCAGCTGCCCTTTTCATGCTGCCCACAGCTGTGACGACCTTTTGCAAACGTGTACACGGCCCTAAGCGTGGGCGTCACTGTCCAGGTGTGCCTGCATGTGTGTGTGTGTGTGTGTGTGTGTGTGTGTGTGTATGTGTGTGTGTGTGTGCGTGTGCATCCTGTGTGTCCTTTTGGACGCATGTTAATTGCGTCTGGCAAAACAGGCAAAGTTGGGCTAACGTAAAATACAAAAAAAACCGCCTAAGCCGCACATTAGGTGTCAGCCAGATATAAATTTATGCTGGCCTTGTTAAGCTTTAGCACACAGAAGCTCACACACACACACACAGTCACATTAGCACACACATATGTGAGCCACTCAACTGTGGCTTTTCTCCTGTAGCAAATTTCGCGAACTCAAAATTAGTTGGGAAAAAAAGTCAAAATATGTAAAGTTGGGCTAAAAAGCTATCTAACTTTCTTAAAATTTCTATGTATAATGGATAATAATATGAATAATATTTTAAATTACTAAAAAACGTATATAAATGTTTAAAATTGATTCAAGTGCATTTAAATAAAATTAATTGATTGGGTACGTTACGCACCTGCTGACAAATTGATAAAGCCCTCCGAAAGGGTATTTAAGTATTCTGCATTGCGCATATTTTTACCTAGTTTCGACGCATATTTCCGCCATCACAACGAGCGGCCGCAGTTGCTGCAACTGCTAATTGGCTGGCTGAGCTGTTGCGCCACAAAAAAAAAAAACAAGTAAGAGGTTCTAGTCGGGAGCTCCCGACTAGGAGATACCCTGAACCCGGGGAGGTGGCGATAGGTAGAACATGAAAGATACTTGATATATATATACTATTCTAGAATAAATATAGCAAGTTTGGTGACTCTAGCTCTTAATATTTATCCAATTTGCTCAAAAAACAGGATGTCGATATCGATTTTTATCGATTGCTCGGAAACTGAGTAAGTTATCGATTATCGGAGACAAACTCGATCTAAAATTTCAAGCCTCTAGCTCGTATAGGTTCTGAGATCCTTGCGTTCATACATACGGACAGACGGACGGACGGACGGACGGACAGAGAGACATGGCTGGATCGACTCGGCTATTGATGCTGATCAAGAATATATTTATTTTATGGGGTCGGAGATGCTTCCTTCTGCCTTTTACATACATTTACATTTTGCACGAAAACAATATACCCCTTTTTACCCATTTTTAATGGGTTCAGGGTATAAAAAGCCTAATTAAATTATTCCTTATGCATACATGACGCTGTCGGCGCGTTCTGGTAGCCCGCAGGACGCGGAACCGGATTGCGACGCGATGTCATTTAGTTAGTTGCCTGTTTTTTGCCAACTTTCTGCCAGTCGCATTCGAATTTTAAACGTGTATCGCAGCTATTTTTGACCTTTTCGTTTTTGTTTGTTTGTTTTTTTTTTTTTCTATTTTAAGAATATTTACTTTGGTTTTTTCCACCTAATTTCTAGACATTATTGGGCTTGGGTTTCTAATTTATTTAACGCTACATTCACTACGCTCATTTAGAAATGTACTTTTGGTTTTGCCTTCGGTGCGAAGTTGTTGCAATCAACATGAACTGAATTAATATACCATATACCGTATAACTATTAAATATTAAATATTATTATTGCGCTACTTACATGCAAACAGTATTGATGCTTAAGTTCAATTAAATTATAATTGAATTTGGCCTTTTTATTTTTAATTTAGCATTCAATTAAATTGATTTCTTGCTGTGCTTGCGAAAGCTCAGATTTATGTTTTTTCTTTTATCGCTTCTCTTTTTATATTTTTATATTTATATGTATTTGCTTATGACGCGATTGCGCGCTTATTTAATTATTTATGTCTTATTTATTGCAGCATTTTCAATTCATTATTCAATTCTACGGTTTTAATGCGAGTGCTAAAAGTGTTTAAATGTGCGTGGGGTCAACAGGAAAATATTTGCGGAGAGCGGGAATTTTAGGCCAAAAATATATATTGTTTATATTAAAGCTATTAATGTGAGCAATCTGTTTGTTTTGAGCAATTTCATCAGACTTTGCAGAAGTTTTTGATTGTACTACTTGATCAAAAAAATAAATAAATCAGCCAACATCAAAGCTGCGCGACAGACTGTATAAATATTCGATTAAAACTGAACTTTGAAATTTTATTTTGAAAAACCAAAAAAAAAAACAAGTAAGAGGCTCTAGTCGGCAGCTCCCGACTAGGGGATACCCTGAACCCTCTTCTTCCAACACCAAATGCAGATATATATACTATTCTAGAAGCTACATGTGAAGTTTGGTGACTCTAGCTCTTATTATTTACCAAAATTGCTACAAAAAAATCAGGATGTCGATATCGATTTTTATCGATTGCTTGGAAACGGGGCAAATTATCGATAATCGGAAACAAACTCGATCTGCGTAATTTCAAGTCTCTAGGTCTTATAGGTTTTGAGATCCTTGCGTTCATACCCACGGACGGGCGGACGGACAGACAGACGGACATGGCTAGATCGACTCGGCTTTGATGCTGATCAAGAATATATATACTTTATGTGGTCGGAGATGCTTCCTTCTGCCTGTTACATACAATTGCATTTTGCACGAAAACATTATACCCCTTTTACCCATTTTTAATGGGTTCAGGGTATAAAAACGAGAAAGAAAAGCTAATACCCTTGCAAACCCAACCTTTTCATAATGCTCATAGTGCCTTACCCGTGTCTAATAAGCACAGAGAAAATAGTTAATGCCGAGTTTGGTCAAGATATCTGGAAAAATAAAAAAATTTGCATACAACCTAATTTTCGACCGATCGTTCCAATGGCAGCTATATGATATAGTGGTCCGATCCAGCTGGTTCCGACATATGTACTGCGTGCAACAGAAAGAGGGACTTTTGTAAGGAAACAGACAGACGGACAGACAGACAGGGCTATATCAAATCGGCTGTTAATACTGATCAAGAATATATACATATACTTTATGGGGTCGGAGATGTCTCCTTCTATGGGTTACACACTTCACGACCAAATTATAATACCCTCTGCAAGGGTATATAAACACCACTAATACCTGTAATAAATAATTGCGGCTCATAAACTCCACGTGAGATTTATGTTTGCCATCATTGAAAAATATTTTAGCCTCTCTGTTATCAGAAAATGTCATTTAAATTGCTTTTCCAAATGTTTGTAAATTGATTTATGATAGTAATTTCCTACACAACGCTTTCTCGCTCTCCCTGTGACCCCTCCTGTTGACATTTGGCAGTGCCACCTGGTGACCTTTGCACTACAATAAATATATTGTATATTTTGGTATTTCATTTTTGGTCAAACCCCTTTGCAAATTTATGCATCAAGTGCATACAAAATCGAATAAATCAAAAGATATATGTGGCACTTACGCGCTGTTGTCTCTGCCGGCCGGCATTATCATTTATATATGTATGTATGTATGTATGTTGCGCGCGTACGTTTTTTTTTTTTTTTGCACACATTTGTTTATGTCAGTATATGCGTGTGTGCAACTGCTTTGCTCTCACAACCAAAGACAATCTAAACACTAAGATGAGTACATTGAGCGAAAAAGTTTTAAACTTATGCATATATAAGAACTTTAAAATATGTAGGTTGGCTCCGTACAAAATATGTATTTTTAAGCGTTAGTCATCTTAGTGTTTAGATTGTCTTTGTCACAACCATTTTGATTTTACGTTTGTATGCGTTTTTTTCGTTTTATACTTATGCACATTCACTTTGCATTTATTTTTTCCTTATTATTTTGTACAAAACGCCATTTACACTTTATGTTTTGACCATTTGGCTGCGTCTGTATCTTAGTACGATCATACGCGAGACAATAAATAATGGCAACACGTTGCAAGACAAACTGTCTTATTCGATCGTTGGAAGTGCCAACTTGGAATACAATGACTGAGCAAAAAGTTTTTTCAGTGATCTAGATCAGTCCAATTAAGTGTGGCCAGGCGAATTATTTATTTATCGATTATTTTCAACGGAATCGATACTTTTCGCATACTCGCATATAAACGTAGTGTAAAAGTTTGTGTGTGTGTATTTAAAACGTTTCGTTTCGCACGTTTTGCTTTCGTTTATTGCTTCGCACTGCTGTAATCAAAAATTTTTGGTTATTCTGCTGCTATTGCTGTTGATGCTGCTTTTTATTGCTGCTGCATATCCCCGCCGCTGCCCAGGCCGGCCTTTGTCTCTGGCGGGACCTGTTGTGTGTACACATAGAAATCGAATTTTACGAGTTAGTTTCAAATTGAATTCGACTTCAGATACGGCCAGAGATATTATGTAAATTAAAGACACAATCAAAGCATAAGCAACATTCAGGTAAAATAGCAAGTGTGCGTGGGTGTGTGTGAGTCGGTTTTCTGTGTGTGTGTGTGTGTGTGCTGTGTTACACCCAAGGAAAAAAAGGAACAGAAATGAAATCACATTGAAATGCTTCCAATAAAGAGCAAGCCCCAAAATATCTACACACACATACAAACAAACACACACAGGCACGCACACGCAAACATACATACGCCATAGAGCCAACAATTGTTTGCGGCATCAAAAATTCACGACAATTAAACAAAAATAATAATAAGACGAACGTAGTTAGGCAAAACTTGCGTACGAAACAACACGAAAGAAGATGGAAAGGGAACTCAAAGAGAACTGAAAAAAGAACTAGTTCAACGAAGAAAAGAAGAAGTCATGTACATACACTTTTGCTGAGTGTATGAATGCTCCAGAAAACTAGACGAAATATATATTATAAAAATTATAAAAATATATTCTTTAATATGCTTGAGACACTTTAAAGTTTTGATTTAATTTTATATATCTTTCCAACATTATTCATTATACAAAATAAAAATAAGTTTGACATTGGAAGCTTTGATAACCAAAACCTTGCAAAAGATCATGCCCACAACAAATTTTTAAGTTTAAAAAATTATAATCATGTAGCAGAAACTTAATGAAATGAAGAAAAAAAAATTGTATTTTTTTTTTATTTTTCAGTCCCCGTAAAATGCTCAATAAGACATTTAAACAGCGAAACAGAGAGAAGTCTACGAATGACAACAAAAACAACAACGACGACGATTGATAACAACGGCGACTGTACCTAGTACTTGGGGACTGGCGAAAACCGAGGATAAATCGTTTAACCGCCATAAAAACTATGAAAGTCCAGAAAATCCATGGAATCTGTTTGATTTTGCTGTTGCTGGTCGAGCTACGCGAAAGATCGTTGACAATATCGCATCAAAGGTGTGGAATGAAATGAAGGTGAGTTTTTAGTAGTAGTTGTTATTGTTGGTTGTGATGGTTATGACATTTGGCGGTTGAGGTGGTTGTGGTAGTGGTGGTGGTGGTTGTGGAGAGCAGGAGAAATAGAGAGTTATGGTAGGAGAGTGGTAGAATATATTTACAAAATCGGAGCCAAACAAACTTGAGCTCAGACGCCAGCAGTCACTCACCAGCTTCTTGAAACAGTCCTCAAAAAAGGCGGTCATCGAGCGATAAAGATGTCGCTTTACGCCGGACAAACTATGCCCCTCATCGGGATAGATTTGCTGCTTATATAGCACACCCTTGCTGGTCAGAGCACGTGCGAGTACCATAGATTGCTGGACATGCACATTGTCATCCGCTGTGCCATGCACCAGCAGGAATTGACGCTCGCGCAAATTGTCCACGTACTTGGACAGATCGCTCTCCTCGTAGCCCTTGTAGTTGTCGGTTACGTTCGGAAAACTCAGATAACGTTCCGCATAGGTGGAGTCTAGGAGGCATAGAGAACAAAAAAGTTGCCAATATATTCAAAACCTAGTTCAACAATAATTATATGTTAAGGGGGTGTTTACCATAAAGCTTCCAATTGGTCACCGGCGAGACACTGATGCCGCACTGGAAGATTGACTGCTGTCCGGCCAGGGCAAGGGCGGCTGTATAGCCGCCATAGCTCCAGCCCCAGACGCCCATGCGGCGTGAGTCGATAAAGTGTAGATTGTCGCGCAAGTATTCGCTAACCTCCAGCTGATCGGATACCTCAACGCTGCCCAGACGCTTGTAAACCTCGTGCAGCAGCTGATAGCCCTGACCGGCTGAGCCACGGCCGTCGATCTCGATGACTATGTAATCCTTGCTGCCGGATAAATAGGTGTTCCAATCGACGTGCCAGCGATCTGTGACCAGTTGAGAGCCCGGACCGGAGTATACGTGCAATATGGTGGGATAACGTGTTATCTCATCCTCGCGCAGCACGGGCGGCAGATAGAGACGCACCTGGGCATGATAGCCGCCGGAGATCATAACTGGAAAGGTTTTTACCTGCGGCAGCGCCACCTTGGCCATCTTTTCCTTGAGTCGCGTGTTGTTCTGCACGGTGACGAGCAGCTCCAGAAACTGTGACTTTGGCTCGCCAGCTTCCTTAGCAGCAGCTGCAGCTTCTGTTGCCAGCTGCTCCTGCGGTAGGCTTTGTTTTTTGGCCTTGGGTCCAGTTGGCAACTTCAGGCCATATATTATAGAATTGGGCACCACTGGACCCAGACATTCCACTAGAACATAGCGCGCTCGCAGCGACAGCGGAAACTGTGCCTCATGGTACAGGCAATCGCTGGGTGGCGACGCTCCATGTCCCCGCGCCTGTCGCTGCTGCTCTACGGGCATTGCCGGTGGCGGTGGCAGCGCCTCCGCCTCCTCCGAGTCCTCCCAGTCATCGTCCCAGGCGGTCACCAGCTTTGGCGGCGATTTGGTTTGACCCTCGTCATAGCCATCGCTGCCGTGCATAAGTGCTGGACACGTCAGGCAGTCGGGCGCCAGCAGAGCCTGTCCCTGTCGGGCGGGCAGCGCCGAGACGCGATACAAATGCTGCTGCGAGGGTAGACGCTCCGGTGTGCCCAGAAAATAGCTATAGAGGGAATTCGGTTAGAGCATCTTAAGAAATTTCATTTACCATTAAAGTTTAGCCTTTGAATGTAAACACTTTTTTACGAAGAAACCCAATTGATTGCCAAAAAATGTTATTTTAAATTAAACTAAACCGAAGTTTGAATGTGGAACACGAACAGTTCCACTTTTTTTTAAATTGCAGCTTTGCTTTCTGCTATCTGTAGATCATTTGATCCAAGTTGCAATTCATGTTCTAGTTTTGTGCTTGAATTTAATATCTGTCGGTTTTATGTAACCATTCACGTTCCAGACATTAAAGTCATTTTATTTGGTACTTAAATTTACTGCTGGACAACATTTATCACAATTTGAGATTCAGTTTTGAGTCGAATTGTGGAATTGCTGCTTCCGCTGGCTACTTACATCCAATTATCGAGCTGATCCCAGTGCAGGAGTCGATTCACCTCGTAGGGTCCGTGTGTGAGGGGCAGCACGCGATTATTGTCAATGTCCACGTGCACGATGTGCCGGAAATAGCCTGTCGGTTATGGGTGGGTATTGGGTTTGGTATTGGTTGCGTATTGCGCTCGAAACAAAAGCCGGATTGACATATGGCTCACTTACCAAACGAGCCGTCTCGCAGCGGCGATATGGCCACATAGTGGCTGGCATTGGCCGCAAACAATGGCACCGCGACAGTGTCCACCCAGCCGCGTCCATCGCCGCTCACACGATGCGTCTGCCGGTGGATGCACAGGACATGAGCACAAACTCGCTTAATTAGGTAAATGCAACAACTTACCTCGATGCAGACAAACGAGGGACTTCTACAGACACTGACCACGGATATATTCTGGGGTCGATTAAGCCAGACCACAGCGATCTCCTTGGGACTTACCCAACTGGCGCTGCTAAAGTAATGATCCCTGCAGAGAACGGAGAAGGTTTCAGTATTCGAATCATTCTTTCTTTTCATTTCAATACGCACTCGTTTTCTATAATTTTCGGCGGTTTCAAGTCTATGATGTGTATCTTCTCAGGCACCGCTAGGTCGGCCACCCGCAAGGTGACTGTCGGATTCTGTGTGCCCGGCTTAGGATAGCTGCAATGGTAGAATAATACATAGGGTTAAAACAGACGATAGAGAGACAGAGAGAGAAGTCTATCAGCTACACAGATATATATATCGATAGATATTCAATAATTTTGGGTGTGGAAAAAAAAAGACTGGCACAGGAAACGATTTTCCACAAATCAAATTAAGTTTCTGACGTGAAACCCTTGCTCCTACGCATAAAATCCTTGCATTACGAACAAATTAATTTATAATTTAAAATGGAGCATAATTTATTTAGGGATTATTAAGTTAGTTGAACTTTTCCCAACGATTTTAATCGGTTTTCAACTCTAAGCAGTTCAATTTAAAATGGATTTACACACACGGCAAAAGTTGAACGTTTCTATTCTTGGCACATTCAATTACAAGCGATGGCATCTACGAACTTATGCACAAACATTTACATAACTAATTCCCAAATGATGACATTACACTCAACGCAAACAGGTTAGACGGCAGTTTTGTCAGCTCCGTAAGCCCGGGGCAACAGTTGTGCAAACCTTTTGTGCATTTGGCAATTTATCAAATCGAAAATGACAGCAGCTCAGCCGTATGTATTAAAAGACTATCGTGGCCAGGGGCTGGCTTCACTTGCTGCAAACGTATTTTAATTCCCAACAAGCACAAGAACATTGCAGTCGGCTCCCAAAGACTGCGCACTACTCTGTCGTAACAATTTAATATAGTTAGACTAAAGTCTCTTTGTCTTTTGTATTCTCGACTCCAAGATTGTAATCCAGATCAACAGGAATTCACTTGCCTGCAATTTACCTTTGGAAGAACCAATATACTCTTTTGCACTTTGTTAACAGAGTATAAGACTGTCGTTACACCCACACACAAACACACACACAGAAAGAGAGAGAGAGAGACTTGACACTTTCCTGCACACCTGGGCACATTTGGGCCATCGTGAAAAGGATTCCCAAAAAGCCATGTGCACTCGTCGACAACTTCATGAATTTTAAGCATTCTATACCCGAGCACTATTTAGGGCTAATGACAGTCACGAGCACATCATTAACACCTAATCGAAAAGTAATATAGCCTGGGACAAGCACAACTTACCGTAAGGATCTAATTTCCGGATACAAGTTGGCATGCGGATTACTGCCACCAGCTGAGCCGCCGCCAGTGCCAGCGCCACCACCGACGCCGCCATTGCCATGACCATGAGTTGTGCCGCTTGTCGCAGCACCGCCTGCGGCGCCAGTTGAGGTTGTGCCATACCACGCAAAATGCTGCTCCTGGACGTGTGTATCGTTGAAGCTGGCATAGAGCAGCAGTTGCCCGTCGTCCGATAGCCAAATTGCATTATTAGTATGCAGAATTTCCTCTATAAAGGAGAGACGCCATATGAATTATGACCGTCAAAGTGTTCCATGCCTTCTCAAAGATTCAATGCTCTTGAAATTTGTTGCTAATTACCCTAAACCATCTTTTAAATAACTTAGCTTGCACATAGAAAACATTGAAATCATAAACGTTAAATTGAAATCTATTGAAAAGTCATCTATCAAGTGGTCAATAAGACCTTAGCTGGACCTAAAAAGTCATTATAAAAAACAAAAAATACTTATTTGTTTTAAATAAATAAATAAATTTAGTTAACGATAAATATAACCTATACCCTTTTCACACTTGACTTTTGTACAATTTCTTAAAATGTTGGCTCGTTTCTTTAAAAGTAATTCAATCTTTTGCTGGCTAGCTTTACTAACTAACATTTAAACCACCCTTAATTGCACTTCTATGTCGCTGCATAATAAACTCACCTTCGTATAGCCAATCGGGTATGCCGTTATAGACAACGCCCGGCACCGCATCGTGTGTGATGCGATAAGCATGCGAGGCACGCACCTCCTGACGATAGTAAATATCGTAGTTGTGCACCCAGATTAAAGCATTGCCAGCGCTTGTAAAGCGCGCATAATGCAAATATGGCCATTGGTCCTGTTGCGGATTGTGGCGCAGCTTGATAGCCTCGCTGCGAATGAGACACGGCATTTATGAGAAGCGCAAAGAGAGGCGATTCGTCAACTGTTGTTCGCTTACCTTGTGTGTATGTCAAATAGCGTGTACTGCGCCAAATACGAGTGTCGAAATAATTTGACAACGTTTTGGGCCAGCAGCAGGTAACGTTTATCCGCCGATATGCTAAATGTGAACGGCGCCAGAGTTTTCTGCGTATGAAATAATTTGAATTAGGTGGCAGCTCATTGAAATGCTAGCCATGAAAACGTAGTAAATGTCGATTTCAAATGCGCTCCAGTGTTATGGTAGCTGTTAAGCAGCTGCCATAACAATGCCGCTTATACAGAATGGCAAACGCTGCGTATGCGTAATTTTAATTAAAATTTTAATTGTTTGCGCAGCCCGTTTTGTGCCTATGGATACAATTCAAATGGTGAAATTTCCCATTTAGATTTACTGCCTACATTTGTTAATTATTCGCAGAAGTACGTTAGATAATGCATAAAGGCCTTTAATGATGCTTTTAGGCATATGAGTTGAATTTATATAGAAATCCCGAGACTGACTTGCATGGAAACCCTCTTGGGAAATGCCTAATGAGGTTTCCTTAAACTGCAACCAAGTTGAACTACACTCAGAGAAAAAATTTAAATTTCTTTGCTCAAACTTTGTTAGAAGCCTTGGGCTGGGAATAAAATACTTATTTCATTTAGAGCGTGAATAAAAACGGATCAGACAAGACTTAAGAAGCGAGTTTTTGCTGAGTGTAGGCTTTGACAATTTTGTTTGCCTTAAATAGTATATGTGGCAACTATGCTCTTGACTGAGTCATCCTGGTAGCAGCTCATTTGGTGGGCACATTAATTATTTGTCAAGTGGCAACTGTTGACACAAGCGATGGCTTGTTGCATGTTGCAGTTGCCGAATGGCTTTTTTATGGCACTTGTTGCTGCATTTGGCTTGAAGGCATTCGAAATGCTTGCCTCTTGGCAGCTGTCAAAATTGTTGGCACTGAGCTAACCCGCCGCCCCTCTATACCCTTGGCAGGCATCCATATACATTTGTTTGTTTTTCAATTTCAGAGCGCGCATTATTCATTAGAAAACGTTTCAGCCGGAAGCATCCAACTACCTCCACCCCTTGACTGTTTCCTGCCTCATGTTTACCCAAGCATTGGCATAAGAATCGTTTGGCTTTTATCGTTATGGGGTAGCGATAACTTGGCCCATTTGTTTTTGCCTACTTTGCTGCGTTCTGTTTGCCCGTGTGTATGTGTGTGTGCGTATCAGTTAACAGTGCCTGCCAACTGTTTGGCTGCCAAGTCAAGTGTGTTCATTTGAGATAGCAACCACGCCCACACCCACGCCCCACAGCATCCTATCGTAAATAACATGCTGCAAATATTTATTCAGCTCGAAGATAAGCAATAAGCATATACTGCATGGCCATACAGCAAAAGGGGCGGGAGGAGAGGCGTAGCAGGAGGAAATGTACTTACAAATGTCACATTGGACATGAGGACGCGTTCGGTGCGATTGGCTGCATTCAGCAGGCAGATACGACCCAAATGATCCTGATACAAAAACTCCTCGGCTGCAGCGATATGTGAAAACATAAAAGGCGGAAATTAAAAGAGATTAAGGTTTATTTTCTCAATGTCCAGTTTTCGTTCGGTTTTCTCAATGTCAGTTTACCTAACTGCCAGTTAACCAGCACTGCGGCATAGTTTGTGCATTGGCAAGGCTGTAGGAAAAATCTGTTTTCTCTTTTTGTGTCTCACTTTAACTTTTTGTGTGTGTAGGACTTTAAAAACGCTAAAAAAAAACGGAGGTGCCATTTAAAACCTTTTTGAGGAGCATAATCCTGTGAAGGCATCAACGATAATCTTGGAAAACTTTGCCATTTAAACAAAAGTTAAGCAATAATTTGTGAGTGCAGTTTTATTATATAAAATTCTTCTAATATTATCATCGTTTTTTGTTCGATTTAAAGTTTTATTCAAATGAAATGAGACAGTCAATAAGCTATTCTGAATATTTCTATCGATAAAGATTTAACTACCAGTTAACTGTAGCTCAGCGTTAAATAGAGGCTATTTTCACTATTTTCACACAAAAGAAATAAGACAGCCAAGCAGCTGTTTAATATTTTTCCATCGATAACGATTCAACTATCAGTTAAGATTTAACTATCAGTTGAGGCTAACTACAGAAAAAAACGAACTAGCCTGAACTGAACTTGAGAAAACGCCATTTAGAAGTGTGTTACCGTTACAGGTAGCTGTCAACTCACCGTCGATCCAACTGCCATTGGCACGCTGCGGCACGTAGAGGCCGTCGACGATGTCCTGCAGCTTGATGCGCTGTCCCTTGACGCGCGGTCCCTCATCGGGTGGCGTGAGCAGCACCTTTTTTGATAAATGCAGAAATTTTATATGTTGTTTTCTATATATATACACAGTACAAATTGTACCAAAAGCACCACAACAAGAACGATAACAACATCAACATCAACACATAAATGGAGAAAATGGAGAAAAAAAATGGAAAAAGATTTTGAAAGGGGCGCAGGGGGGTGGCACAAATATCACGCAGCAAGGCACAAAAGGAAAAAATAAATAAACAAAGAAGAAGACAAAAATGAGCGCAACGTATTTACACGCATAACATTTGAGGTTTTCGTTTGTTCTACCCTGTTCACAAAGTGCAAAAGAGTATATCAACAGTGTCCAACATATAAATGCTTAGAAGTACTTAAATGCATTTAGGAATAATGTTTGTTGCGAAATTAACTAGAGGATAATTTGGGACCAATTAATTTCTCTCAAGATTTAACTAACAAATTTGCTACATCACTAGATTAAAGTCTATTTTGGCCAACGTGACAGCTTGAAATTCAGTCATTTGTTACAGTTTTAGAGTCAACTATCCAATAATTATTCATTTTAAAAGTTTGTTTGGTTTTATTACATTGTGAACAGAGTATTGCCAAGTCGGTTAGAACCGACCACAACGTTTTATCCTGTTTTTCATTTGCAGATTGTGACCACAAATAAAAATACAGTTGCAATGGATTATTGTGAATATTGCACAGTAACGGTACTTTGAATGTGAGCACAGCCATAGTGTTTGTACAGCTGTCTGTGTGTGTGTGTGTGTGTGTGTGTGTGTATGGTGTATTAGGGAAAATTGCATTCGTATTGATTTAATTTGAGAAATGGTTCATTTACACAAGAGCCACATGAAGATAAATTACTTGAGCTGGTTTTTAATTAACTTATTCACATTGCATTGCAAAATAATTGATTTTTAATCAAGGATTTTACCATTTACCAAAAAATAAACACGAAAAAAACATTTACCATGCGGCTTAGACTTACCACCGAAGTTACAATCAGGGCCAGCACAATGATGATCACCAGCAAAGCGATGAGAATGCCGCGCCAGTTGCGTTGATTTGGGTTGCTGGAAACCAACTGCGAGTAGGAAAAAATTAGATAAGGAGGGTGGAAAAACGGAAAACATTAGCTTAATTAGTTTAAAATAAGAAACAAGATTTATCTGCGCGTTGCCGAAGATTCAATATCCTTGTAAAATATGTAAACGATTTTGCAATATATTAATTATACTTAGCCCAGGAACTTTTAATTTAGTATTCGAATGATAGTGAGAGTTTTCTTTCAATTTTGGTAAAAAAGGGTTTCTATAAGAAGCCATCTTTTTACCGATTGCTTCTCTGGAAGCTATACGAAATATACCAAAAAATATACAAATACCTCTTTTTGATTCACAGGGCAGCTAAATGATAAACTGACTAGGTTTGCTCCAAATTTGAGATACATATATGCAACGAGAAGTCGGATTCGTGCAAACTTTAATGTACATTAATAAAATCAGAGTCCAGTTTGTAGAGAAACAGAGAGAGAAACAAGGCTATATCGACTTGGCTGTCAAGAATAAATATACCTTATAGGCTCGCAAATAGCTGCTCTAATGCGTAAGACATTTCCCGACATAATTATAATATCCTTTGCAAGGCTCTAAAGAGCAGGACTATAAAGGCCACGTGCGGCACATTAGAGCCCAAAAATATTTGCGGCCATAAATAATAAGCAGACCGCAATAATTGACTAAACGGCTCTGCCGTCAAAAGGGGATGCAATTTAAGTCAACTGCTAGTCGAAGCAATCATCAACTTTTGATTCAGTGAGCATTAGGCATTCTGCGGGATATTCAACATGAGGCCGCAAGGCTGTTGAACCTGCACGCAAAATAACTGGCTGACTAATTTATATGGCCGCAAAACTAACTAGACATCGCATACACACACACATGCATGCCTGTACACTGAGAAAAATAGCTAAGAAAGTTTTACGTCAAAAAAATTGGTAATTTAGTGAATTTTGTTCCAGTCAAAACATTCATTGAGAAGATTTCTACTCGTGATTTAAATTATATATTCTTTATTCAAGATAAAAATGGAGTATTGAGACAGCAAAAAAGCATCTAGTTTCTGCTTGAACTTAAAACGTCCCTTTTTCTCGAAGTGTAGCATTGTTTATATAGACCTCAGCTATTATGCTTGTGTGCATACAAATTAAGAGGCAGCCAATTCTATACAATACCCACGCTTAATGCATGTTTAATGTAGTCGACAACAACTAAAACAAATTTCAACAACCTTTTATTTATTCCTTTTATTTATTTTTTTTGCTGAACAACAAATGAGGCAACAACTCGAACAACTTCACAAACTGTGGCAACTCTGACACGCAGCTCGTACGCGCTGACACCGACTTATTCCCATTCTACGCATTTTATTGGTTAGCATAATCACTGAGTCAGTTAGTCATTAAGTCAGTTGGTTAGTCAATCATGTCAGCCATAAACACATACAGGCCTAAATACATACACTGAATTGGCATTTCTGTATAATTAATTAATTAAGCTGAGCCTGGGCTTTTGCCTAACTGATAATGCATAAAAATAGAATCATCTATTAATCGTCAGCTTCTTCCAAATCATGTGTGTAATTGGCGCAAAAGTTCTCGTCAATATTAAGCAGGCATGAATTAGAAAACTATTTGCACCTTTTTAACTAAGACAAGCTATTAAGGAAATATATAAATACCTCATGATTTTGAAGCTGCTTTTAATAAGGCTATGATTTCTCTGCTTGAAACAAAAAATATAACAAAAATAAGGTGTACTAGGTATTATTAGCCGAGCGCAGTTTTTTGTCTTAATTGAAGACAAAAGTTTTTTACCCGTATTTCACTTGTGAAATTTTAAAATTTAATTCTTTCAGCAATCAAGTTCTTTACAAAATCAAGTTCAACAAAATTCCGTCTGTTTTCCGATCCGTGAAGGGAATTCCGTGTGCACGAATTTTTAACGTACAACTTTATAGGAAACACCTAAAGAAAAGGAACTTTAGACTAAACAAGATGTCTTCTTATTAAATATATTAATCTGGATTCTCTAAACGAAGCGATACTTGATCAATCGGATAGTTTTTTTAATGTTATCCGATACGCAATTAAGAAATCATAAATGTTTGCAACCATAGCAATTAGAGCAGTTCAGCAACGGACCCGGCCCAATAAAACAGCCAGTATGCACAGAATGCCATGTATATTAGAGCACCCCCCCCCCCCCACACACACCCCCACACTCTCGAGCTGGCTACAATTTATGGCTGCCTGAGGCGCGGAAAATTGAAGCGAATGCTGAAAAAAATATCGAGAGCAAAACATAAACTAAACTAAACGCGTTTCAAATAACAATTGTGGCCACAAGTTTGGCTGACTTTTTGTGCTTTGTTTTTCTGTTTTTACACGATAATAACCGAGGGCATGGATACTTTGTTTAATTGGAATGAATTTATGATGCTTGGCGTTTTGGCCAGTCGCGACCTTAAGGAATTCCGCGAATGCAGAAGAAAGCTCTCAACTTGATTGCAGTCAAACTCCGCGAGTAAATATGTAAATATTGCGAGCATAAATGAAATTTAAGCACTCAACTTGATGAGTTGCCGTTAACGCTAAAAAGAATTAAAAATAATTTCCATCATCAATTTTGCCGGCAGCTCAAACAGCCCCAAGTGCTACTTATGCACTTGAAATGCTTGTGCGGCGGCCCACGGGGCGTATGCGTGCTATTTGTTTCAGTGAATTTTTAATGTTAAGCAATTAAGCATAGCTAAAGGTCCTCTGGCAGCAGCCTGCTCGCCAAGCTGCTGTCAAAATACAAAGACTAAGTCAATATTAAAGCTATTAAATCAATTTCGCAAAGTGAACTCAACTGTGACATCAATTTAACAATAGGATTTTATGCAAAGAAGAACCGAATTCAGATAAACTTTACGAATACTCGATCTAAGATTGAAAACTGAATGCAAATAGGTCTTCATTTATACAACTATTTGACCTGACTCGCTGATTGATTGAAAGATTGTTTGATTGGTCGATTGATTAAATGATGATTATCGCATAGCCCAAACTATTAGAGATCGAAATTTGAATGTTTTACACCAGTTACATTTTGTTATGTAAATTAACGTAAATCCGTGAAAATGTCACTGCGTAAAATCCACCCATTGCGGTGAAAGTGAAATCTCAACAAGGTGTTGTCTGGAATTTAAAGGGAAACACGTGGCTGTGCATAGCCTGAGAACAATAGCATAAAGCACAAAGAAGAACGCCATAGAAGTTTCTTGGAAGGTTTACTTGAGCATTTCTCTTTTTTGATTGTGCCGGACCTGAGAGTCAAAAACGAATTCGAAAATATTATTATTTCATGTTCATTTGAATTTGTGAAGAAAACTAAGCGAAGCGTACATTTTGTTTATGTTGATTAAATTCCTTGTTACCTGACCGGCTAACAAAGCTGCAGTTAAATTAAGTTCAACTTAAAGCTCCGAAGTTGGCCGCAAATAAGCTACGATTCGCCCGCACTTCAACAGGAAAACTAGACTAAAAGCGTATATATACATATATATAATACCCGTAATGAAGTCTGGCCAAGGGGCAGTAACAGATATAGCAACGAGTGCTCGTAGCAACCAGCAACTAGTCGCATTACAGCTCCTCCCAGTTGCCAAGTCTAAGCGCATTAGCTGCTTTTGCGGTTAAGCTGAGCGCGTTGCCAACTTTTGCGATTTGTTGTTGTTGTTGCTTCTTTTGCCATTGCCAGAGTGTAAAAAGTTCAAAGTTGCCAGAGTGCCGCCAGTTATTTGCATAAGTTGCCAGAGTTATTAAGCTGTGAGCGAAAAAATTTACACTGCATATAGTTAAGCGCATTAAAAATAGACACCATTTGCGCGCTGAGAAAGCGAGAGAAAAATCGCCCAAAGCATATTAAATGACACTTTTTCATTTAGTCCGTGAGATCAAAGTGGAATTAACTCAGGTGCTCAACGCATTTGGCAGTCGATGGAGCAGATTTCCCGAGTTGACACTTGCATTTCGAATATATACGTATATATATTTTTGTTGGGCAAAAATATTTTAACCAGCTTAGGCATATATACTATATCGATGTAATGAGTCTCTTGGAATTAGTTGGGCGTGTGCTGAAATATAGCTTCTATACACTTGCAATAGGGCATTAAAGGTTTATGGGTCACAAACTTAATTCCCATATGCAAAGCTTTTTTTTTTAAGCTCTGCAATTAAGAAGTTTATCAGTTCTTGTAAATAAGTCATTTATTCTTCCTATCAATAGAAACAATCACTTTTTTTATGACCCTGGCATAGAAATAAATCGGAAATATATAAATATATGTCAGCTATGATATTTAATCCATAATACTTAACTAAAAGACCTGTACTTTTGGTTGTTTTATTACGAAAGCAATTCAACTCATGCCATTTCCATTTATTGACGAAACTATCAAATCTGTTGTCCTTCACATTTTTTTTGTCTATGCACCTTTCACATTTAAGAGTTGCCAACGTCGGCAGCAGCTCTTGTAAATGCTGAAAGCTTCCAACAATATTGCATTTTGCAACTGGGCGACATTACAAGCCAATCTTTATGGCTTGCTGCCTTCCTGCCAAACATGAAATCCATAAACAGCCCCACAGGGCATGATTGCAAAGGATACGCAGCCACATCCTTGCGCAGTATTGCCATTGCTCGTTGGCTAGGTGCAATTGAATGGGTGCGGGGGGAATGAAGGGCGAGGGTCGCATTAGGCAACTCTGTCAACGTTGTAGTCTGTGTCTGGCTTTCCGGAACGCTAGTAGCATTGTCTGTGCCCGGTCTCTGATCTGGCCTGCCCTCAACGGTTGCCGTTGTCAACAACAGTTTAGCTCAAGGCCATAAAGGCGTACCGTTTCGCTATAACTGCCACGCGCATCTTTAATCTGTCCCAGTGTGTGTCTATGTGTGTGTGTGACTAGGTTTCTGTGTTTGCGTCCATGTCAACACATACTCAAGCTTCCATTACACAGCCATGATTGCTTTTTTCTCTCTTCCAGCAGGTGTCGCGACTGTCAACGGACGTTAAGTAACACGAATTTGTCAAAAAAAACATATTTAATATGGTAACACTGATAATTCAAATTAAATTTGACACCTAACAGAAAGGGTATCATAAACACATTTGACATGAAAAATTATATAAATTCTGAAATAAAAAGCATTCGTTTTGATTGATTGATTGATGATCAACGCACATCACAAAGCATGAGAGCTATGTAACTTTATTTCTTACAGGATTTTTTTTTGGTATGCTCGCGATTAGTAAATTGAGGTCTTACAAATATGGAAAATTTATGAAAATCGGCTGTGTGAAACAATTATTTTTAAAAATCGTTTTTAAAATTGAAAGCAAAAGCTTGTAAAGCTAAGAATTTTTTCGTTTGATTGGGAAATGCGCCTCACGGAAAACTGAGTTGGAATCTAATGAAAATTAACCCGGGCAAAGCCGGTCAATAACTGCTAATTATATGCAAAACTGTTAATCAATTGCCTACAGACAGTTTAATTTAACTGTTATTTGTAGCCCGGCAACTGTTAGCGGTCACTGGGTTGAAATAATTAATGAACACAATCGATTATGGCAACACTGTCCGCATTGAATGTGGCGCCTCGGGGTATGCAACACTTTTCGCTGTGGGAATACAGTGGGTCATAGATAATTGATTTCCGCCTGAATGCCTGATACTCATTTCGAGTGGCTGTTTATCTTTGCCGACTCGATTTACACTCAACTTTGAAAATTGTCTCTTATAATTCCTGTCGTTTGCCCCCTCACCGCTGTGCCCCTAACACTTTGTTTTTGTATGCAAATCGCATACACGCAACGCTTTGATAATTCAATTTTGCAATTGTTGTCAGCGCCTGTCAGCGCTTTGCATTTGAATTACATGCGGAATTTATTTCAATTATCATCGCCTCCGGCCGCACAGAAGCGCCCCTGGCCGCTTGCCGGAATGCCGCAAAGTGTGCAGCGATGCGTGAGAGTGGCAGCTGAACTTGACCAACCCATCAGCATTAGCAGCAGCATCAGCATCAGCATCAGCATTAGAGACGACGATGATGCTGATGAGAGCTCAGCTTGGTGTACCCTGTCAGTTGTTGAGTCAACTTTTGTGGGCAAAGTGATGCACTTAGCCAAGTTGAAATCAGAATGTTGAAGTGCTGCCGTAAGAGCACAAAGAGTTTTTGCTCTACAAGGTGCTTCCACTTATTAACTATACTCAACTCTCTTTGCTAAACTTTAAACTTGTGAGATTTATAAATTTAATACGAGCACAAAGATAAAGCAATAAAGACTGCAATTTAAGCCGTTTTGGGAATTAAATTGAAATCAATTTAACTCGGAATTTTAATAGGACTTTAAATCTCCGCCCCTTTATTTAATTGCCACTCTTTCAAAGTTATTGCTGTCTTTTTTTACACTTAACATGAGAAGTTAAATTATGGCTCGACTAAGAACTCGATTAGCCTAGTTGAGGTACGTTCGTGTGGTAACTGGTCGATGCGCATCTAGTATAATATATATTAAATAGAAACTTTGCAGCTCATGTATTCGAAATTTGTATCTGCTTTTTGTTATTATTTTGTAAATATTAAATTAAAAAACAGTTTTTGCATTCTTTTCAATATAGTTGTTCACTAAAACATTGTTTGAAATATTTAAACTAAATTGTAAATTAAAAAATGTTTGGCTTTGTTTAACTTTTGGCAATATAACCAGGTGGAATATAAATCTGCATACTTTTAGTAGCAACCTTTAACGTTCGTTTAGCATAACTTTCATTTTGAAAGTTATTTGCAGAATATTTAATACAGCTTGATTATTTTTTTGCCTCGTTCATTTCATTTAAGCGCTAATTCCAGGCTTGTGCAAAGCTAAGGATATATACTAAAGAGATTTGTGTGCACACACACATGTATTATGCATGTATTATTCAGCCCAAAAGTCTTTTATTAATGCATAATAAATGGTATGCATAAACCAGTTCGTACACTGAGAAAAAAAACTGTTGTATACCTTCGTTGATGTCGAGGTCTCGATCCCCAAACTTTGTGTGGAACATACAGTATTTTGCCCTATTACAAATTAATTTAATTCAACTAATTATTCTTACTGCAAACATGACTAAAATTGGGTATTCAGATGAGAATTTTAGGGTTTTTAATTTTAGGCCCATGATTCCACGTTATTTCGCTGAGTGTACATCCAAAAAACCGTCAAATCCGGCGACTAAGGGGCACACGCACACGTGTTTAAATATTTGTTTTAAAATTAATTATGCCTAATGATATTTATGCATAAAACATATTTATTTGTCATCGTGTGTTTGATGTTGTTGTTGCTGCTGCTGCTGCTGCTGCTGCCCGCTTTTGGGGCAGCAACAACAACAACAGCAGAATTAAAATTACCTCATCATCGTAATTATCCTGCTCAGGCATGACTCGGCTTAAAGCAGCTAATGCGTGGAGCACAGGATGTAAATTTTCTTCTACTTGTTTTCACACAATACGAAAACAGCTGCTGCTGGTTACGCTGCTCCGGGGGGTGGGCGTAGGCGTAGGCGTTGCCTTGGGCGTGTCCTGTGCGCTGATAAATTAAAGATGCCGCCGTCTTGTGCCCCCTTCCTCGGTTACTGCTCTGATCGACTTTCAAGATTGCTAATCGAATATATCAATTTCCCGACAACAATTTGCAAGTGCTCTTAATTTGTCGCCTCTGTCTTGGTATGGAGTACTTCTGCTCCTTCTGCTGTTGGGTTTCTGGAGCACATCAGCTTGCCGACATCCTGCAGAGCTTTGAGTGGCACAAGGTACGACTGTTCGCTGCCCGAGCTAGATTCATGCTATTCATTGACAATGGGACGGGGCGTGGTGGCCCACTTTTTGTGTCCTTGACTTTTGCCAGGCAGCAGCTGCTTCTGCTGCTCCCCTTCGTTGCTGGCAAGTAATTATGAATGCTTTGTCTTGTTGGTGGACTTAGGAACTTGTCGTTTGGCCCTCGCTAATGCGCTTTTGCTGTTGCTGTTGTCCTCTAATGAGCCCAGCCAGTTGACTTTCAGCTGGAAAGTCTACCGAAAAGCTTGACACTAATGATGCAGCATACTTTTAGGTCGAGCGCTAAATTGAAAGAGAATGGAAAACACATTTTAAACACAGCATCAAAGCCAACCAGAGCACAGTTTGCCATGTGTTTTTGTTGTAGTTGTTGTTGTTGTTGGTGTTGCATTTTCCAGCGTGTTGTTAGTGCCAATTTTTGGTGTGTGCGTGTGTGTGTTTTGTGTGTGTGCCACACATTTGCAGCTGTTGTTGTTGATGTTGTTGCTGTTGTTTTTCTTGTAGTGCATATGTTAGTGCTTATATAACATGCCTCATATTACGTATGTGTGCGTGTGTATGTATGTGTGCGTGTCCCTTACTTGTGTATGTAGGTTAAGTTGTCTACACAGTAAAAAATAATGTTGACTTGAATATCAATCCCTTAAGTTTTTTAATTAAAACTTTGTTATTTATATGTCAAATCGAGGTTTAACTTAAAAGCGTCTTCCCCTCTATTTCTTTCTGCGGATGGAAGAACGCTGGTTCAAATCCAACTTCACTTCGTTGACATCATTTTTTTTTTCATTTAATCAATATTTTTTCTTTTTGTTAGTTTTTATTGCCAAATGCGGTTTTTGTTTCAGATTAATTGTGGAATTGTTAGTTATAAACACCAGCATGATTTTTTGATCCAAGCGATTAAGCGACAATGTTTTTTTACTGTGTAGTATACAAAATTTGCATAAACAAAGGACAACGCCAAAATGTAGGTAAATCTTCTTTTCTAATTACGTGTTTGTTGTCTGCTCTTGTTCTTCTACTTGTTTTTATAGTTGTTATGGCCGGAATGCTGTTAACCTTAAAAACTAAATGTATTAAGTATGCAAAAGTGTTGCATGCAATTCGGGGCGTGGCAGGGCGTTGCGGTGCGGCATTTTACAACTGGCGCTTTTATTATATGCAAATTGGTTGATCAGGTTTCTGTACGCGAGTGTGTGTGTGTGCGATTGTGTGTGTGTGTGTGTAGTAGAGTAGTGTTAATAGTATTACATTTTCAATTTAAGTTATGGAAAGTTTTTGCATGGTCGCCTAAGCAGCATATTATGCAAAATAAACGTGCAGTGAATGCAAAAAACGTTTTATAGTGTAAGGGGAATGTAAGAGAGAAAGGAACGAGAGTGAGAGAATGAGAGAGAGAGAAAGGGGGTAAAGTGGGCACAAGATATTTAAAAAAACTAGTACTAAGAGAAAGATAATAACACACTAAAGTAAACAAATTTCTATTTAAGGCATATTTTAAGATTCTAAAGAATTTCAAAGCTATGATTAATCGTCAAGGAGTATTAAGAAATGTGCTAAATACATAAAAGAATAAAAGTTAATTTATTTTAATATTAAACAAATTAGTTAACTTTGAAGTGCTAAAGAATAAATACTTTTGCTCAAATATCGCAAATTCGCAGAAAGATCTTATATACCTTGATAAATAATACAATACCATTGTGAATAGAGATTCCAACCCGGCTGCTTCTTCTTCGTTTGAATACAATTAACTACATATACATATTTAAGCGTTTACTTACAGTTGCCTTGAGTGCAACGAGTACAATAGACTGTTTAGCTGATGACATTCCAAAGCATTTTATGCTCGACCTATAACTACTCCAGTTGCCTCGCTTTGTTGCCCAACATACTCTAATCTATACATAAAGGATGCTTTATGTCTAGGGATTCTCATAGTCATCTCTCTGGCACACAAAGCTTTACTGTTCGCTAAGTCACGTTAGGCGGCATTCACTGTGCTCAATGCGGAACAACAATATGACAATGCAAAACTTTTGCCTTTATTCTCCTGCCGTTGGGCAAGCGTGGCATTTACTTTTTGACTTTTACAGAATCGTGGCATAGCAGAAACCTTCCGCTATAAATTAAAATAAAAAATACCAGTTTTTCATTATGTAACACCCCCGCAAAACAATGGAAATGTTTGATATAACAACGGCAACAAGAACATAAATTTCATTAATTTTCGCGCAGCCAAAATGTTGCCACAAGTTTTTGTTGTTTTATGTTTTTTCTTTTGCCAGGTCAGCGAAGCGCTTCGATGCTTTTGTTGTTTTCATAAAAATGATTATCATTTTTTAAGGCGATGCTGCAATGAAAAGCTTCCTGGTCAGCGACGAAAACAACAAAAACAACAGTTGAATAAAATGAAATGCATTGCATATTTGTTGATACGAGAACTCGCCGACAAACTGGCTGTTGACCATATAAAACAAAAGCCTTGGCAGCAAAAGTTCTGGGCCACGCACACAAGCTACTCGGAATGTTGCGTAGCAAAAATTCCAGCCAAATATTTCGCTGCACTGAATAAAAGGATTATTAAACCGGAATACTATACAACAATGGGTTAATTTTTAAAATCCGCACATTTATTAATTCATATGGGTTTCCTTGTTAACACCCATTTTGAACGAGTAAAGTTTTTCGTCGGTTTACGACTCGAACAAATGCCTTGGCTCTGCATATTCATGAACCCAGGCTTTGGCTCGCACCTTGATTTGTCACATTTTTTGTTCAATTTCAACAGAATTCTGTTAAAGGTTGGGAAGGCTTTTAAACTTTACTAGAAATATTAATCATTCGTTAAGCTCGAATTTAAAAAATGACAATATTTGCTGGTTCAATAAAGGTTTGAGCCAGCGCCCTTAATGAATAATAATGAATACAGGCTTCGGTTCAAAATTTGGTTCTACACATTTGATTTAAATGTGAAATAAAATCTATATTTTATATATCAATTCAGATGTGCGTATCTATCTTGAATATGCACAGAATAATACACTGAAATATCGCTTCCGTTCAGAAGCAAACGTTTACAGCCTAGCTTTCTATCCAGTCTGGTCACACTTAAAGTTGTCCTGAAATATTGAACAGTTAGAGAATTCAAACGCCAACGCAGCTAAACTTTGGCGCTCTTGTTTTGCTAAAATGTATAAATAGAAATAAAATAAAAACAAGAACTTTTCATTGCAGCATTGTGTATACTAAACAAAACATTTTGTGCAAAGTATGCGCTTGTGTTTTGTTATCAACATGTTGACATTCGTTCGAGTTGTATGTGCCACCCGCTCACACTTACTGCTCGCTCTTCCTCTCTCGCTCGCTCGCTGTCTCTGTGGCTGACTTCCGGGCGTAATGCAACCGTGCGTAAGCTGCTTCCGCTTGGAAGACAGAGCCTCTCGAGCGCTACGCATATATCATTGTCAAATGTTTTCATATCGTTTCATGGCATTTTGCAGAATTTTAAATTTATTGCTTCAATGAAGCAGCAAAGCATATGAATTGTGAATTGTTTGTAACTAACACACACACACACACACACACACTCACATCTACATATGTAAGAGTCCAAAATGCGGAGCCGCTTAAAATACGTGTATTTGCTCAGTTGGACACACACACTTACACATACACACATGCACACATCAAGTGCAAAAATCAATTGCAGCCACTGGCCACAAAACGTGTTGCAGCCAGCAATTTGCCAGGACACTTTTGTGGCCGCTGCTGCTGCCTCAGCCGCAGTCGCAGCCGCTGTTGGCGTCGCTACGTGCCACTTATGTCGCTGTGGACTTATAGTGGCAGCCAGTCAGCCATGTTGCACGTAAGCCGTAAACGTTTTTAGTGGATTTGTGCGGCGTGGCTGGGTTACGACAGCCATAATGTTTCATTAGCAGCCGCCCAGCCTGCTCTCCTTGTCCAGCGTCTGAGTTGGCCCAAGCAGCTGCTGGGGCTGCCAATCAGCCCTAACTGAACTCAGCTGTAGGCATGCCCCCCAAGTAACTGCTCCTGTTGTGTGTCCAGTGTCCAAATGAATCAATCGATAGCATGCTATTGGATTTCCAGCTAATTCAATAGAAATTGTCTTGAAGCAGCGCGTAACTAAGCTAAATGTGCAGACAGGGTGCGGCTCATTACGAAGTATTTTTATTTTCTAATTAAACTCAATTCAAAGTAACATAATTCACATTTAATATACTTAATTGAGAGGCAGCCAGAACTAGAAGGAACTCAGGCTTGTTTGATCAAGACTCCAAGCTTAAAATAGGTTTTTTTCTGTTATCATCAAAGAAAACTTATGAGTGTAGATTTTTTAATCTTTCAAATCTTTAAATAACTTAAATGTTTTACGCAATGGTATAAGGAAAATCAAGTTTCTATGGATTTTGAAAATGTAAACTTAGATTAACAGCTAAAAACAGAATATTTTCTTTTATTATTAAAGAAATATTTAGTTCTAAAATATATTGCAGCTTAGTTAAAATAGCTAACAAAAAAAATAAATAAATAAAGTCGAATGATGTTATTTTAATTCGTAGAAAACCATTACATGTATTTTTTGATAGCCTTGTTGACATTTTTAATTAATTTGAGTAAATAATTTTTTTGATTCTTCTCTGAGTGTATAGAAGCCACAAAGTCAAGCTGATTTCAACCTAAAATATTCGAACGATGGCTGATTAAAAATGTGTGCCATTAACCATATCTGCTTAAATTTGGACGGACACATTTCTAGATAGAAATCTATATGTACAAATAGTATTCACCATGGGACAGGACGCAATAAAACGCAAATGTTGTTGTCGCTCCGGCGCGGCACAACAGCAAATATGTATGTATTGTGTGGCATAAAATTAGGCAGAGGCCATTAACGGAAGCAGCCTGGCTCGTAGCTCCCAGTTGAATTGAAGTAGGAAGGGGTACTAGTGGGAGCGGGTGGGGAAGGGTATGGTGTGGATTGCAAGGATTGCACATTAGTTTTAATGCATGTTTCATGCGCCATTAGGCTTAATTAGTGGCGTTCATGCTCGTTGCTGTTTGCCCGGCTCAACTGAAATGAGTTTCAATGTTGCCAACAGCCGCTCAGGACAGGACATGACTTTAACTGCATATCGTTTGTGGCATGCAATTTTATTATTGCATGCAACCAGCGGCTGGCTGTGTAAATCCCTATCAAGCCAACCAACTCAAACGCATTGGCCATGATATGGCACAGCGAAATGAAGATTTAATTAAGAAAAATAATAAATGCGTGCCCCGAAGCGGCCAGCTTAAAGCGACTGCCAACTGGCAACATAAACAGCAGCAGCAGCAGCAGCAGCAACAAACAACAGTTGCCACATAAATTGTCGTTGGTATATGGCAGAGTCTTGCGGCTCTTGCGGCTCCGAGTTACCAAGTTCGGTGAGCTTTTGAGGTTTCCATTTACATTGCGTTGCCTGTATCGTAAGTTAGGCAGCAAATGCCAAATTTAGCTGCTCATTGCTACCGGCACTCGATTTGCGAAACCGACAGCAACTCCCACTGCCAGCAACAGCCACGCCTATGACAAAATGTGCTGGTCAAGTTGGCTGTTTTACAGCTAAATTGAATAGGATTATGTCTAAATACTATTTACAAGACTTAAGAAAGTTGAATATTATAAAATATAAAATATATATATTCTCATTTTCTTTCAGTTGTTTTAGCCATTTGCCTAATCTCTCAAATTATTAAAGCTAGTTTTTAAAATGTAGCAGGTAAATATCAAGCCAAAAGTGTTTCCTCTCGCCTGACAATTCTTGAGAAAATTTTGAAATATGTTTGTAGCTGCAAATAGGGTATTGCGCAGTCGATAGCATTCGTCTATAACTTTTCTACTTGCTTGTAGCTTGAACTGTAATTCCTTTAAATTACAGAATTAGTCTGAACTTAAACTATATATATATCATGTCCTTATATTTGGAATACTGTTTACTTATTACTTTGATAATATTCCTACCAGATTAACAGACTCTTATTCTATTTAAACATTCATTAAAGCAATTCACTAGTTTTTTTTTTATAAATCGAAATTATAATTCAAACGCATTGAGTATATAAACAAAATGAAATAATGTTATTAATTGCCTATTTGTTTGTTGTTTCTAATTTGAATGCTCTAAACTTATGTATGCGAAAACCCCATTAAAATTTGTTATGAATTATTTGGCATTTGCGGCATTTGTTTAGCTATTATTTGAGTGGCGTTTCTTTATTCTTGGCATCCCTGCGAATTGCTCTCTGCTGATTGCCGGTTCTGTTCCGGCCCAACGGCTGCTTCATTTCTGTCGCCGTTTTTATGGCCCAAGACTTTGAGTGTTGGGCGGCGGCGTTGTCCACAAACAGCGGCGCCCAACGCCATTGAAGCAAACAAAATGCTTGACATGTTTGCACAGACGACGTGGCAGTCGAAACGGGGTCTATTTCTGTAGCCCAACTGTAGCTTAGTTAACTGGGCCAAGAAACAACAGAGCCATGTTGCCATGTTGCCATGTTTCCCAATTGAAAAGCGGCACATAAAAAGCTAAATTATAGTCCAAGTCAGCAATAGCAAGTGAACCAATAAAGGCAACAACAAAACCGAGACGAAGACGCCCAGGGACAAGTTCATGTCACATTGTCGCCGACTTTTTGCTTATTATTTACAAAATTTATGGCGCATACAAAAATTTTGAAAAAGCATTTGTTCACCTTGTAAATGTCAAGACCAACACATCCACTGGAAGAAGAACGAGTAAGGCAAATCAAAATAAACAGCAAACGCTGAATAATGTAAAAATCGACATGAAAATTGTACAAATATTTTACAACAATAAACAGGCGAGGAAAATCTAATGCTCACGCTCTCCAATGATCAATAAACAAAAGTGCAGAAGCGCACGTTCGACGAGACGATAAAATCAAGAGAGGGAGGGGTATGGAGGATGGAAAGCCAGAGCAAAACGGCATCTTGTGTAATGTGTCGATGATGAGCTAGTTTACTGGGCACTGAGGTCTATTTCAAGTGCCGATGACCTACGGATACTGAGTACAAAACTGAAAGGTCGTCTAAATACACTCTAATGGCCTATTCATTGAGTTGTCAGTTAAAGAAGATATATGGCTGGGTTAAAGGCAGCTTTAGAATAGACTTTAGAATGTACACTCAGAGAAAAAATATATAAGTATTTTGTATACAAATCAAGCCGTATTTCCTTTAAACAAGACTGTGAGACATACTTAGCTTGCAGTGAAAATATCTTATGCATTTTTCAAGTAAAGTAAATTTTATTCTTTTACTTATCATTTTGTACATTAACTGAAGCCTCTTTTTTGCATTTGCCCATAAGTTTTATACTACATTTTCAAATATTCTTTGAACAAAATTTTAGGGAACAAAACAGTACGAATTCTCGTCGCACTCTAACAGAATTTAAAACATTTCTCTAAGTGCATAATTAAACATATTTTAACCATATTATCCAATAACTCTTCTTTATCGTTAAACATAAGTTGTCAAATAATTTATGCACATATGTATGTGCACAATAACCATAAAAACAGCAAATTATCAGACATATCAGGCGTTATTTAGCCACCAATCCACAAAACCCGTAGCAAAACAGCTCACAAAATTATCCATGAAAGAGAAAGAGAACGAGAGGGGTGCAAAAAAAAGAAGGAAAACTATAAATAAAAACAAATTTGGCTGGCCGGCATAAAGCTTTTAATGTACAACGCGTCGTATGCGCAATATTTTACATTAAGCCAACAAACAAACCGAGACAAATGTGGTTTGCGGGGCTGGTTGGGTGGTTTTGTGCCCGTGTATAGGTAAAAATTATTATTGATCTGATTTTTGGCATTACTTTTAACAACCCATGTTCGAGTTTTTGATGTGCCTGATTGACAATCAGACGCAAGTGCTTGCCCAATGTCAGTTTTAGCGTTAGAGACCTATTTCATAGCAGGGTCCAAAGTTGAAAATCAGTTTGCTTCCGGGCTCTATTTAAATGCATATTAAAGCAGCCGCGGCAATGTGTTCAGAATGTTTCAATTTAAATGCATTATTTATTTGGTCGACACAGCGGGCGGCTCATTAATTAAAATACATGCGAACATTATTTATAGCATAATTGAAAATTACGCCAACAATGGGAAGAACAAACCATGGATATGGCCAGGTAATATAAACAAAATTCGAAAAAACAAAATACAAAGCATAATTGAATGGTTTTTTACTTTTAAAAAGAAATATACGTATACATATATATATACACTTATTCGAGTCCAATTGAAACCTACTTATATAGAAGCTGGACAAGGCGAATAAAATGAATGGGGCATGTGTTGAATGCTTCGATTCTCATAAATTACAATAATCACAGCGGCTGCGAATACAATACAAATTGTATTTATAAAACGAACTATAAATATTTCAGCATGTAATTCTTGGCAATCATTAAATAACACGTATACGTGTGCTCCTAATTTATGACCCGAATCGATTCAATGGAATATGACGGACAGCGGGTGCTCCGAACTGACCATTTATATCTGAGCTGCACTCAAAATAAATATTTACTACACTATATTTATTAGTGGATGAGGTTTAAACGAACATTTACGGAATTGTCGAAATATTAGACTGACCTTAATGCAAGTAAGCTGCAAAGTAAATAACCCAATGCCCATTTGGACAAACTACAAAAGCGACTTAATAAGCAACCCACAAAAACTCATTACGCTTCGCAATTGAATTGCATTTTGCCAACAGCAACGGTGACAAACGAAACACGCAGCACACAAAAGTTGCTGACTATAAGATATCCTTTTATTTAGCTAGAGTTAACTAACAAAAACTTAATTGTGTGTATTGCCAATTCAAATAACCTTCCAGTTCTGTCAAAAGCAAACTTTTCTATCTACTTTAGAATTGCAAGGTCTTGTACTCAGGCCAAAGCTTTAACCATTTGGGAGTTATAAGCAACGAAAAGGCGATCAGAAGTCAGCAATCGTAAATGCTCCATCTATCTAGTCAATTGTTTACCCTCTAATGAGCTCTATCATTGAGAGTAAATCAGCTCGGCTTATGGCATTTTAATATAGGGTATTATGTCAGCGATTGCATGCAGCCCATTTGGGTATATTTGTTCATGTACTTATATTGCAATATTCCGGCCACATGCGATGCGACTGCAGAGGGAAAAATGTATCACAGCTGGTGGCTTACAATGTAACCACACGAAGCAGATATCATGAATGTCACTCCATCGGGCGGTTTCTCAATTGCAATTGCAATTTATTGATCACTCGAAATACAGGCCTTTTGCATAATTCACCATCGTTTGAATTCCATGTGCAGTGACAGTTAAATTGCCTTCAATGGGTGTGGCATATTATTTATAATCGCCCCTGAAGGCCCAGACGTAATACTGTTCATGTTCAGGCCCTGCTCATTCCAGTTGGCAATTGCCAGCGGCAACAACTGCTGCAGCAACTATTTCCACAGCAAAAGTGTCACGAAAACTGTTAAAAAGCGCTTCAGCAACTTTTACAATCAACAAACATGACAAAAACTGAAGGCACGACACAAAACCAAGTGTCAAATACAACTACAAATACACAAAAGCGAAACGACAACAAAAAAAGGGGACTTGATGCATAAGTTTGGGTGCAGAGCCGCCGGGCAGTGCCGGACATAGAGCTCATGTGGGGCTGGCTACTGTGACAGGCAGTTGTTGGCAAGCACAAAATGCTGCAGGGCCAGAAGAACGGCAACAAAAACAACAGCTACAATAGAAGAAAATAGGAGTGCACTAATCAAAGTTGCTCGACTAGAAGTTGCAAGGTTTGAGATGCCCTAATGTATATTCGTTCTTACCGATAGGCGTATGATGTATACTTATTAAGTATGAGGTTATAAGGTATAAGGTATAAGGTATAAGGTATAAGGTATAAGGTATAAGGTATAAGGTATAAGGTATAAGGTATAAGGTATAAGGTATAAGGTATAAGGTATAAGGTATAAGGTATAAGGTATAAGGTAAAAGGTATAAGGTATAAAGTATAAGGTATAAGGTAAAAGGTAAAAGGTATAAGGTATAAGGTATAAAGTATAAGGTATAAGGTTTAAGCTATATAAGACAAATAATAAGATAATGTAAATAAATGTACTAGATTTCAGTTAGCTTAACGTTAATATAAGTAATTAATAAATGAAATAAATAAATTGGCCTACAATTTTCTTCTCTCAACAGTCATTAAATAAAGCGTACTTTTAAGGCAAAAAAAAAAATTTAAATATGATATAACTTGTATCATGCCTTGTCTTAACCCGTCTGTAAAATGATATTCGTTTTATTTAAGAGTCTTCCATCTTGTTTTCTCTCTTTTGCTTTGACTTTGTTAAAGCTTTGTTTAAGCTTCTAA
Source organism: Drosophila littoralis (assembly GCA_018903485.1). Taxonomy (NCBI): domain Eukaryota; kingdom Metazoa; phylum Arthropoda; class Insecta; order Diptera; family Drosophilidae; genus Drosophila; species Drosophila littoralis. The sequence goes on along the minus strand of JAEIGF010000059.1, from coordinate 4,592,703 downwards.
AAGCACGCTCTCTTTATGATTTTTGTAATTTGAGACTTGTGTAAACCTTTGCCAGCTCTGGATTGTCGCACTTTGTGCGGGGTGAAGCTGTTGTCACTGCAGCTGAAGCTGTCAACTGCATGACAGTGCCATTATGCCCTAAGCGTAGAGTATAACCAGTTGAAATTGCTGCTGAAATGGAATTTTTAGTGCATGGACATGAGTCAGCGACAAAACGCATACCATACGCTCCTGCGCAAATGACAATGGTAAGTGCTCTCCCATTGTTGTACTTGTTGTATGCTGCAACCATTGAAAAGGGTTAACATAGGGTATATTGCAGCTTTGCTAATGCACGTAATTCGGAGATTATGAATGCGAGAGATACCAAAATCGGTATGCAGTTTCTTGTATAAGGTATACAGATCAATAATATTTATTCATAACTTATTTAAATCTGAACAGATGAATAGGGATTAAGCAGAGCTTGTGACGACTGTGTGTGTTTTCTTTAATGCATAAAGAAGTATTTACAAATATATGTTACGGCAGCTACAAGCTACGTATAGGGTATCTCACAGTCAAACAATTGCTAATGCTTGTTGTTTTAGTATGTGTGTGTAATGCGAGACTTCTCTACGCTAAACGCAAATAAAGAAAGTGGAGCGCCGCTTGGGAGGATGCTTGTTTCAGGGGTGAGACGGCAGCTGCAGTCAACAAGCGAGCGCCAAATGAAAGTGGAAAGTGCACTCCAACAGAAGTGCAGTAGTGTGTGTGTGTGTCTGTGTGTGCGTGTGTGAAAGTGCTGCCAGCGCTCTACTTACACTGCATACTTCAAGGCGCGGGCACGCTTAAGATAAATAGCTGCGAGCGCCAAGCAAATCCCTGCCGCGCCCTGCAGCACTATAAAAATTTCACTTTCCAACACTCGCCCCTCGACGAAGTTTGCAGCCAGGCCAAAAAAATTCTTTGCATGGCAAAAGGTACGCAAAAGTTTTGCGGTATCCACTATTAAAGGTAATTCAGAGGGTTTTCATTTGCAATACCCTGTACTTATCTAAATGGGTAGCACTATGTTCAGGCAATATACATTTGTAGTTGCTTTTTAAGGTCTGAATGTTCTTAATTAAGGAACAAATTAATCAAAAATAAGTTGATTAAGGATTACAAATAATTTATTACGTTTTAGTCTTTAGTAAACCATTTTATTTTAGAAAACCTTAAAAGCATTTCGGGATTTCAAAACGATTCTGAGCTTAAGTAAAATAGTTTTTACCTTGGCCGGAGTATATAGTACTTGTACTTGGCTAAGGTCTTTTCTTTTATTATATTTTAGTCCTAGAGGATATTAACCAGTCGGGTAGCGCTGACTGAGGTACAACCGCAAATATTCTTACCTCCATTTCTGGTCATAATTATGTTAATTAAGCCAAAAGTTCTTGACTGGCCCGCAAACCTATGGTGAGGCCAGCCAATTACGGCGCTTAAATGAACCAAACAATTTAAATTTGAATTTAAAAAGGCCCACACTAACACACACATCTACACACACGCGCGCACACACACTCGCTGAGACACCCGTTCTGGGCTCTCACGTACTTTTAGGGGTAGCCTCGGTTTTATTTGCATATCATTTAGCGTCCGCAACGGCTAAGGAATGTGCTGAGAAAAAAGGGGCCCCAGACAAAGTACCTGACTGCAATCCTACACACATGCACATCAATAACACACACCCATACACACACACATTCACACCCACACACACCCACGCACACACTCACACTGGCATCGCAGTCAGCAGCTGGTAATTTGCTTTAATATTAAATGTGTAACGAACCGTAAGAAATATGAACGTGTTGTTCAGTTTGATGTGAACGCATTTCGAAAAGAAAAGGCTTGTAGGCAACGCAAGCTGAAGGCAGGGTGTCCCAGGGCCATGGACACGGGCCTGGACATGGCATTGAGCATGTTAGCAGACATGCTGCAGTGGGGCGGTTAAAAAAATATTGTCCGCAATTCGGCAAAGGTATAAAAAATGATTGTAAGCTAAATAAGCGTCTACCTAGTATTAACGGTCGATTTGTAAGCCTGGCTTTAGTGCAACTCGGGTTTTTTTTTAATTTAAAACGTTTTATAGTCGTTCATTGGGAAAACTAATGAGCTGCAAGGTTTGTTTGAATCGGTTCAAAAGTTATTTGCAGTCTCGACACCCTAATCAAACTTTGTCACCTGTGCACTCAAAATAAATCTGCCCTGGCTTAATATGAGCCACACAGTTATATAATCGTTAACATTTCTATGGCATACATCAGAGCCTCATATGGCAAATTTGTTAAGCTACCCTTGCTCCTGCTGAGGCTTAACTAATATTGTTGTATGCTGATGAGCACAGTGTCATTGTAGGTGTGAATTGCTCACTCTCTCTAACTGTCGCCGTTTCTATCTCCCTTTCTCTCTCTCTCTCTCTCTTTCAGTCTAAGTCTGTGTAGCGTCAGAGCAAAGTCATTTAAATTTAAATACAAATGTTGCACGTGCCCCCATAGGTAATTCTATAGAACATGTTCTGGTCTCCTCTTATCTACATACATATATATATATATATATATATATATACAGATATATGTGTGTGAGTATGTTTGTGTGTAAGTGCGCTCATTTATGCGATTTAGCCCGCTATGGTTAAATAAAGCAAGACTTCAAGACTTTGATGACTTTGACGAGCTGTATTCCAAAGGGAAAAAAATATTAAAATGACAGCCATTTGAGAGCTGAAAGCTCGTGGTGGCTGGAGTTTTGGGTGATGGCCTCAGCTGCTCCTTGAGTTGAATAATAAAGCAACTTGGTGCCGTAATTGGCAGCGTCATAAAAAGTGCCAAAAAGTGTAGCATAAGCAAAAGGCGCGCACAACTTGAAAATTAAATTTAATCAAGTGTTAAGCAAATGTACAAAACAATTTTTAGAAATGCTAGAAAAATACGCCACAGGTAAATGTGCTCGTGTGTTTGTGTGTGTTTCGGTGTATTTGTTTAGCTTAATTAAAATACGACAGTTGCGGCCAGCTACCGACTAAAACTTAAATTCATATTTATATATATATTATTTTTATTTCATATTCTACTTTTCTGCTCCTTTGTAGTGGACAAATAAGAAAAGAAGGCATATGGCAGTTGTGGCTGTGTTTGTAACACGCATTAGCAACCGTTTCCACGGTCATAAACGATGTGCTTCACACTTTCTCGATCAGTAGAGTTGTGTCTATATGTCGTTTCGGAGACTATAGGGCTAGGGATATAAAAATAGAATTTGAAGTTTTTCCATGTCATAAATTACTCTTCTTTGACCAAATTATCGATAACTGATCATTGTCTGCAATCAACAAACATCGATTTTCAGCTGCTTTTCCTTGAGCTTATCTCGAATAGTATCTCAACAAGGAACTTTAACATTTAGCAAAAAGCACAGAGATAAAATGGATAAAAAAATCTTTGATACCTTTTCTTTAAACCATTTTCCTAAAATTTAACAAAAACAAACAACAAAAAATCATCGTTTAAAGTAAGCACAGATTCGATTAAAAACAACGTTGCCATATATTTTTAACATTTTATAAATATCGGACTTTTCTTTAAGATTAACATTTCACATGTTGTTCCCTTAGTAAGAGCAATGTTTAAAAAAAATTAGTTTCACATACGATTACAAATTTGTAAGTTTGTTGCTTTAGGTAGATCCAGCCTGGGTACAGGGTATTTTGTAGTCATCGTCGAGTCGACGTACTTCATGTTGTTTTGGTGTTGCATTCACAGCGCCTGCTGCTGGTCACCTGCTGCTAACCACGGCTCTGCTTTATAGTCAGCAAAAAGCAATTTGGTCTGGCGGCTGACACGCCCCTCCCCTTCCCCCTCTGCCCTTTGCTGTTGTCTGTCGCTGAGCATAAGCTCAAACAAGGCGGTTCGAGTTGTTGTTGTTATTTTGCGGCGTTGATACCCCGCTGGCTTTGGCACTTCAATTTTATAACGACAGCCGCAGCAAGCGACAACAACCACAACAACAGTGACAACAACAAAAGTAACAAAAGCAAGAGAAACAACCACGTTGTCCACGAATACTTAGCACCTGCCTAATGGTCTGCGTCAGGTCTGGACCCAACATTGTCAACCCTTATATATAAAAAAAGAAAAAAAAAAGGTGAACTCTTAAGATTGAATTTATTTTAAGTGACCGCCAAGTAAATGCAAACTTTTAAGTGCATAATCTCAGCTATTAAATTTGTTTTGGATGACTGCGCGTATACGCAATAAGCCAAATTTAATGCCACAAATGTATTATGATAGTTTTATGTGGCATAAAAAGGCATTAACTTTTAATGTTATCTAAAACTTTCTTCGAAGACATGCCAGATACTTGAAGAATATATTACTCTATTTAAGCTTAAAATCTCTAGCAAATGAGCATCATATTTTTGTATTTGATCGTTTTATAAATGGCATGTAGCAAAACGTTGATCTGATATAAATGCTGCTGTCAGGGAAAATATTACTATGTCTAGCCAGAAGAGCTTCTAATTGGCATTTCAAATGGTTTTGCTACTTTTAAGGAATCGTTTCCGTAATCTTGAGCAAAACATAATATGTACTTCCGTGGCATGTCATTAATCAAGGCAAACTTTAAAGCAACCGCAAATATATTTCATAATTTTTGTGCCAGGCAACCCAAGGAACTTTTGCTAATGATTGCATGCCACTGCCATAGTTTAATCCCAGCAATCATGAAAAAAAAGGAAAGAAAACCCCGCCCAAAGCAAGCAGCAGAGCAGATTTTCACACTCTACTTGGAGATACAATTTTTTCTTTTTGTTTCCTGTGGCACTCTGGAAGGCGGCACCATACCATGTCGTGCCAGCCACAACAGCTCAGGGCGCACTGATTAAGCTTGGCACAGCTTGATGAACAGTAGCATGCCACGCCCACAACACCCGAAACGCAGAAGGCAGTGCCGCACTTTAATTAAAGGCGAACAAACTGTGTGAACGCCCCTAGCCGCAAAAAATGTCAAGCTTATGCCATCAATCAAAATGCTAAAATAAAATGTTTGTTTTAGTTGTTTGCCACGACGCAAACAGGCGAAATCCTGTGGAGCCTGGTGAACGGGTGGAAGGGTGTTGAAGTAGACTTTGCTTAAGAATTTTCGTTATATATTTTCCATACCAATTGAGCGTTGAAAAGGCAAAAACTAGACACAAGTCGGCAGATGTGGCACCAGTTTTGAAACATCCCAAAATAAAGAGACAATGAAAACCTTGTTGTTCCCTTTTTAATACCCTGTAACTATTAAAAATGTCCGAAGAGGCTATAATGATTTTATGCAAGCGTACATAAGAGGCAAAGGAGAGAAACTGCGTACCCATGCATAAATTTATAATTAGTTTATAATATCATAGTTAAGACCAGAACCATTTAAACAAAAGATTGGCAGAGACAGCTTGCAGATATCTATAAACAGCGTATGTTCAAGTCGTGCAACATCGTCTCAAGAAGTTTTTTTTGCTATTGTTGTTATTCCCCGTAGATGATCAGCAGCGACAAGCAAATGAAATTTATTGCCTTGTTGTGATAAACGTGACGCGTCTATAACAGGGACACGCCCTAAAATGAAAACAGGGCTACGCCAGCAGCACATTTCGAGTGGCAACTCCCAATTTGATTCGCCTGTTTGCGAGTTGAAATGCCAGGACTTCGAGGCCAGCAGGCCAACAGGTTAATGTGCCAGCCCGTAAATTAAACGTATGCGACCAACAGGATGAGAACTAAAACTTTATAAAACTGAAAATATGACAGCTATTTAGCAAATGCAAAGAGTTAGAATGTTAATATTTCTAACCAACTATGCTAATATCGGAAAGACAGCTCTGTAGTAAATGCTTTTCCTAAAATTTTAACTTAGGCAAGCAATTGTGTTTTTCCTTCTCATAATTCCCCATGTTTGAGAGAAAGCTCTGAACTAAATGTTATTTTAAGAACGTCAGGAATACTATGATTATCTTCTATTATTCCCCATATCGAAGAGCAAGAAAATAGAGAGAATAAAATTACAACCTATCATTATTCCTAATATTTAAGAGAAAAGCTCTTTAAAGAATTAGAACTTTACTTAGAAATATCATTATTTTTTACCATTATTCCCATATCGTAGAGAAAGTATGGTATAAGCTCCAGCAGGAATTCTAAGGAATATCATTAATACTTATATTTCAGAGATATGCTCTTTAATGAGTCTAAACTTTATTATCGAATAACATTATCCCCAACCATTATTCCTTAGATCGGGTCTCCTACCCGTAGTTTATTATTATTATTTCATTCCATAGTAAAAGGAATGAAATAGTGAAACTCAGCTTGATAGCAAATGCATATTACACATTTTCTTATTATTCCAACATTAATAAGAATAAATACTCATTGAGTGATTCGCTTTTTTAAGATTTTTGCAAAACGTGTTCAAATTCTTTTGCAAATTTCTGCCGCATTTCACATTCTGCACTTAATAGATTTTCGCTTCATGTTGCAATGCAAATATCGCAGTTAGCTCTGTCGTTGAAAGCTGCATCACAATCAAAAAATTCTTTCGGGTGCAACAGGGCGTATGCTTGATATTTGGCCGCTTTATTAAAAGCTGGCCACTCAATCGCTTGCGTTAGTGTTGCCTTTTCTATTTTTTTTTTTTTTTTGCTGTTGGGCAATTTCTATGCCGCCAAAGCCTGCAAAATTTCGAAATACCTGATGGATTAAAATTGGCCGGCAGTTCAGCCAGCTGCATTTGCATTTTTTTTTGGTTTTTCTTTCTTGTTTTTTTGTGGAGGGCTTGTTCATTTCATGGTGGATGGCCAACTTGCTGGCCAGTTTCAAGGCTTAGATAAAACCTGTTGGAAATTATTGCGCAGTTTTTCTCGATTTGGGCGTTTTTCTTTGCTACAGACCAAATCTGGCAGCGAGCCGACTTTCTCAGTGTTCTGATAAAGCATGGCCCTATCTTCACGTTGATTCACTGAAGGCAAAAATATGTGCACAATTCCTTTGTCTGTGTGCCTTGGTATCTGTGGGCGTCGGGCTTTAAAGTTAACCTCCACAATTTGGGGCAGTAAACATTTTGCTCACACTTTTACGTGGGCTCATATTGCGCATACGTCACGTGAACATTGCCTTTTTTTTGGAAATAATCGTAACAAATAAAGGCAAGGCGGTTTCTTTGGAGTAGCGAAAATTAAATACCCTTGCAGATTTTATAATAAGGATTCAATAGAAAAACTAACTAGAACATTATGAAAGCTACGTGTTAGATGGATGCTGATAAATTTTTGCACCGAAACTAACGGGCAAAAAGCTCATAATTGTTGACTTTTTCAAAGATATTTAAAAAAAAGAAAAGAAAAGTTGTTGATCAAGAATCTCACCTTATATGAGACAAATACTCCGACATACTCTCTGCAGCAAAAAGACGGAGACAGCTCCTAAACTTCCTATTTAACAGAAAAAAAATAACACTTGTAAAGTATATCTTATTTAATGAGCTCCGAGAAGTCGCCTGACTAAATAACAATACCCCACCACAAGGGTCTATAATTCGCTTTAAGTGGCAAAAGGTGGCCGAGCGCAAGGAATTTCATGTTTTCAATGCCCTGCTTTCAGATTTTGTAAAAGCCTTTGTATACGCACATTTAAACCTGGTATAAGTGGTGTTTTTTTTAACATGCTTGAAATAGATAGATAAATATATTTACGCATGTTTGGCATGTGAGAGTTTAGCTTAAATTTAAACGCTTTTGAAGCTGGGGTCCCTGAAAAAGATAGATTTGGACTACCTTGTTTGTTTTTACCTTTTTTTTTCTTCTTGTGCATTTTAAACATAATTTAATAAGAAATCTAAGCCAATATTCTGCACAATTTTGCGGATATTCGGGTGTACGCAAATGGAAACCACAGAAATTGCAAACAGCACAGATTCGATAGAAAATAAAATAAATATAAATCAAGTAAAAAACATTGTAGTCGAGTCGAGCCGACTGCACAATACACTGTTCACTGTCTAAATGCGGCTAAGAACAGTTGTTGAAGATACGACTAAGATTTGTGACTGTAAAACTGTAAGACCGAGGCCTCGACTTTCAAACTGTGACATAGAAATTTGCTATTATTAGAAAGTTGTGAGGGCGAAAGTTATTTTTTGTCTCAATCTTTAAGGGAACTTATTAGTAATAGATTCGCCAGAGCTGGTATTTGACTGAGATATATATATGTATATTCGAATTATGCGTCTCTGGAAAACGTGGCAAACACTTTATGGCGCGGATAAATATGAAAACATGTTCTCGACTTAAGATTGAGCTGACGGACCAATGTACTCTTCTTTACTTTCTGAACAGTGTATAATTAGCACTAAAATAATAAAACTCGTGAAGGTTAGCATGCAAAGGCGTTATATGTGAGTTTGAATTCGCTTTTCTTTTTTTTTTGGTGCGGAGCAGGTTTCGGTAGTTAGCTGAAATATTTAAGTAATGCTACGTGCAGGACGTGCTTTAAGGACGCTTTTAGCGGCTTTAATGTTTGTGTATGTGTTTGTATTTCTGTATTTTCATAGGTGTATTAAGGCGCTTTGTATGCTTTGGCTATAAGCTTTCAAGCAAACAACTTACCACAATACGCCGGACACGTGTCATTTTGCGATATTCGCCCAGTTTGAGGCTGCAGCCAAAGCCGCTTCTTGAAGGCCTGTCAAGAGTTTTTACCAACCGAAATTGACAGCTAAACAGCGACGGCAATTCAACAAACACTAATTTAAAATTCTTGCACAAAGTCAATAAATTTTAATTAAACTACAGTTAATAATAATAACAATAAAAGTTAGTTGGCTGAAACTACTGTTGGTTTTTTATAGAACTTGTATTTTGTTTAGGTCCCCAGACACGCGTTTCACGTTGCTTTTGCCAGTTGATTATTTAATTTTCCTATTTTACTTTTTATCGACCGCTGCGCCAAACGTCTCAGATGAAACTGAACGTGGCCCGAGATTGGCACACAGATGAAATACCCCCTGGAAAATGTGGCCAGGCAAAACAGTAAAAAAAATGCGGCAAAGAGCGCAACTCCTGCTCGCTCGCTCTCTGTATTTTGTGTTTTGTGCTCCGCTCACGCTGCGGATACGTAATAACGAACTATACGCACAGTGGGCCGAGTTAGCTTCGAAATATTTGAATTTCATCAATGTAGAACGCTTGAAGTAGTTAGAAGGCATGTACAGTGTATAACACTACGATGATTTTGTATCTTAATTGTCCTGTCAATATCCATGTCTTTAAATTTCAAATTGTTTCTTTTGATTGACTGTCTGATTGATGATTGACATACTGCCCAAGCCTTTACAGCTAGAAAGCTGAAAAAAAAGTTTTCTCTCTTAGACGTGGTTCGAAAGAACTTCAATTTCATGTGTGGAAAATTTGAGGAAAATGTTTATGTATTATGTTTACCAACCTTGAAACGTATAATTTCAATATCCTTATAAGAATTAATTAAATAAATGTATAATAATGTATCAGTGCAAACAATCATTAAGCAGGGACAAAATGTAAATTTCCACACTTGATGTTAGGTGTGAGTGAGAGCATGTAATATGCACGTACTCCACAGTGTGCTGGTAGAGTATTTTGTGCAGTGTATGCGCGTCAGAGAACGAGAGTGCGCGAGCATACGAGAGAGCGGGGAGAGAGTGAAAGTAGAAGGCAGTGAGAGCAAGTGCTGGAGAGCTGGCTTCTTGTTTTTGGCTCTGTTTTTGCTTCATAAAACTTTTATTTCGACAAACACAAAAAGCACGCGGACCGCCTGACACAGAGCCAAAATAAAAGGGACAGGGGCGAAAATGGGGATGTGTTGGCAGGCGCGCTAAGTTGGTGTGTGTGTGCTACGTGTGTTACCTTGTGTGTGTGTGTGTGTGTGTTGTTGCGTTTGTTTATTTGCTTATTTTGTTACATTATTTTTGGGCTGGTGAAGAACGCTTAGCGCGAATGCCAGGCAACTGCAAAGGCAAAAGCCGAGAAATTCAAAAATCAGACGCTGCAAACTTGTTGAAGAAATATTTGTGCAGGAGCACGTGTGTGTGTGTGCTTTGAGTGTGTGCATGTGTTGCTTAGGTGTGTGAATAACTCTCAGTTGCGCTTTAAACCTCCGGCAGTTGCTTCAACTAGCAAAAGGGAGGAAATAAAGCCATTCACGGGCTGGTTAAGGCAAGGGGGGGCCACCAGTGTGTGTGTGCCCAAGTAGCTCATACATTTACATATATACACACACACATACACAGGCGCACACACACACGTAGACACATGTATAAACATATATTGCAAAGCGCAACATGTTGATTTAACACGTGTTCCCGTCGCACGTGTGAGCTTACATGTGTGTGTGTGTGTGTGTGTGTGTGTACGTGTGTGCTGTAATTACTGCATGTCGGGGGAAAATGTAATTAATTAACTCTATGCTAATTGCAATTTGATTGCAAAAGGCAGCAAAGGGAAGAATATTTCCAGTTAAATGCTAGAGACATTTCCGATTGGCAAAAGTAATTTTCCTTGCATCGCAAGTAAGAGGTGCTTATGAAATATAACTGTATATATTTATTTTAAAGTAGCAAGAATACGCGTTCGATATATATGTGATATATATTGATATTTAGACGAAAGAAAATTATTATTCTTATTCTTCTTGGAGCTATTTAATATGGAGAGCTTGCCAATTGAGACTTCACCTAAATAAGCTAGCTTAATTTATTAAAAAAAAGAAGAAAATGATTGATCTTAATTCATGTGAGTGCTTTATTTTAGTTTGTTTAGTTTTTTGAGATATCTCAAAAATAAATTGATTGCACAAAATCCTAACCTTCGCAAGAAGTTTCTCTGGCACTTTTATGATAAAGTACTTCAATTCCGCCTCTCGTACAAATGTATTCTGCAGCAAAAATATATATCTACGCCAAGTTAAAGGATTAAATTTGAGTAATATATTGCCAGAGGAAATCGGATGTGGGTACTGATAAGCATATACATATATCCGGCATATGCATTAAATATAATATATATATATTTATATTTAATAATAATATATAAATATATTTGCATAAATAATATAAATTTTATATAATATATATACATTTCATTTGTGATGTCGCAGATGTTGCCTTCTTCACGTTCTGTGCTAAAGTTACAATATCCTTGCCAAGTGTATGTAAAACAACCTTTGAAAGTATGTAGTATCTGCGAAGTTGGATCCAAAGGAGTTGTAGGAGATTTGGCCACATGTTGTGGCGCCTAATACATGCCTCCAGCCTCCAGCCTCTTTGGGGGCATCGTTTCCGCAATGACCGCCGTTGCGTGCCCAAGTGGCCTCACAACAAGATTTTCGCAGCACGCCACGTGTAATCCTCCCCGCCCCTTCCCGACGCTATAACCAACTCCATGCGTGGCACAGCGTAATGCGGCTTTCTTTTCTCGCACAATACTTTTGCACCGCTTTAACTGTGTTTTTAGTTTTGCATTGTGTTTTTCTTACGCCTTGCTTTCCTTTATTTTCCTTTGTTTTTCTTCATTTTTTTTCTGCTTATTGTGTGCTCGCATTCGTTGTCGTTGAGCTTCGGGGCTTTTGGGGTTTTTCTTCTGTTGGCTTTGATTGCTTTAAGTTTTGCTTTCGGATGATTGTCAGCGCAGAAGGCGTAGTCAGATTCAGATTCCGCTGTGATAGCTCTTTGAACTGAATGATATCCAGAGGGCTATCAGGCAGCTGGCCGGGCTAACGAGATTCAGAACCGAGGCCTTAATGCTTTTGGGCCTACATTCAGTTGGGTTTACATGCTCTGCAAGCCAACCCTCAATTCGTCTGACCCCCTAAAGATTCTATATTGATTGCCATTCAATATATTCTAAATTTAAATGTCAAATATTCCAATGCTGCGTTTATTTTAAATCAAATTTATCATATTTATTATAGAATTTAACACGCAACGCAACACCGTTAGCCCAATTCAAAATTAATGATAATAATGCGGCTGAAAGCACAATATCAAATCAAATATATTTGATTGCCACCGCAATTGAATGTCATTTGCCAATCTATATAAGCCAAATATTATATGCGAGACACAAGGCTTACTGCTTATAACATTATAACTATGATTATTCTATTAAAATTGCCTGTGTCTAGTAATGGGTAAAACTGTGAAGACTCGCGCTGGTTCGAACCCAGCATCCCTTTTAAAATTTGTCAACTGAACAAGACTATTACCAAACGGACAAACTGGAGAGCAAGTTTAAATCCAGTTTTTTGTAATTTCATCCCAAATATCCCTTTGGATTTATAGATATCTTTTTCTTTAGATCTAAACTTTATATCAAGTACTTCAGCAAAAGCAAGCCATAAATATTGAGTTCATTTTCAGTTTTAATGGCCAACTTTTCCCCTGTTAGCGAACAATCAACATTTTATGCGCATTTCTAAACTGACAACTATTCGAATTAAGAGTTCAACAACTTCCATGTGTAAACTCACATGACTTTTGCGCGGGCAGTCGCAACATTTAATGGCCAAAACAAGAGAGCATCGTAATAATAATATGCGTCCAGTCAATTAGCCAGCAGCCAAATGGGCAACGCCCAATTTATGCGCATACAATCAGCAGTCACTGTGCTCGACGTGACATTTGTGCCACGGTTCTAATTTATGCAACGCATTTCAAAATATTTCTAACATATCCACAAACACTTTCAGTTCGTTCTTAATTACTACACACTAAGAGAAAAATTCTAGAATTGTATATATGTACATATCGAGTACAAATTAACTTAATTCGAGGTTCTTTAAGTTGATTAGGAAATTCCTTTTTAAAAGACATTTCCCAAACCCCTTAAAATTTCAAATAACTTCTTATGTTTACCCAATAGAGTATATTCCATGGGGGAGAAGTACTTGATATCTGAAAAGGAAAACGTTACGTTATGCGCTTGAAAAAACAGCTAATTTGAATTCTTGGCATAGCCTGGCCATTTGTTTTCAGTTGCCGCTTTTCTATTTTCACTTTTCCATTTGCAACTTGACTTTCTGATTTCAATTGCAAATGAACTTTTCTGCATATTGTTTTCCAATCTTCTTGTCTGGCTAAAGACGCCTCAGGATGCGTTCACCGATTTCTGCTCTGTTTGTGTGTTTGTTTGTCTACGTTCTGCAAGCCAGCACCCACACACACACTCTCTCACACACACACACTCACACACACACATCAACACCACATGTCAGCCACAAAAGTAAACCCAACTGCAGCTATCGAGTGGCAACTGCTAAGCGGCTTCCCTGCCATTTGCCGTCCTTCCTCACTTCCTTACACCCCGCACCCCATGAGGTCTTCAGTTATTTCTAATTAAAGCGTAATTCTGTAACATTGTGTGGTACGAGCTGCTTACACCACGGTCCACTCAATTAGGTGCAGTACTTAAGCTCCAGCTTGACATTCACCAGATGTTGGCAATAAAAAGACAAACTTGAAGAACCAAGAACATTGAAAAGGTTTGAAAGCGTATATTTTCTAAGCCAGTCACATAGTTAAAAGTGCTTCGATTTGTTGAAATTTTTCTACAGACGAGAAATAGTTTTTGTACTTAAAAATAAAAGCCTTTTAAGGACAAACTTTTCTCAAAAATGTTAGTAAATGAATGGGCTATCTTAAACGGTCAGCCCACGGTCCGTTTGTGGAGCTTTCACTGTACCGAACTTTACTTATGCTAAATATGCTTTAATTAAGTTAAGCTAGCGCAAGCCGTAAACTGATGCACATCAAGACGGCTGAGGCTGAAAGACAGACAAATTGCTCTAAATTTATGCTCATAATAGAACGCAGCATGCGGTGCTTATTTATGTGCTTATGTGTGTGTGTGTTTGAAAGTATAAGTGCAGTTGCCACATCTGCCAGAAGCTGAGTTGCAACAATAGAACAAACAAGCCAGAGACAAACCGATGCGACATGCTCCCATATTTACATAGAGAATTGTCCAAAAGCTAACAAACGTGGCCAAGTCACGTTTATCGGCCACAGACGTCACAGTTCTTGAACCAGCTGCTCGATGTGTGGCCCCAGGCGGAAATTGAAATCAAAATTAAGTTCTGCTAAATAAGGCCAAATACTCAAAAGCGCAAAAGTTTAGACAACTTTTGTTTTGGAATTATTGATGAAAAGCCTTGGTGGGTATTCCACTTTTAAAGAGCACCATTTTTGCCTTTTTAATATTTGTTATCAGTTCTTTTAGTTAAAGTTTTTAAAAGTGATGCCTAATGATAGCAATTTATTCACGCAGCAGCTTCGTCCTTAAACAACATTCACTACGCATACGCCCTGTCAGCCCACAAGGCTTGCAAAATGACTAGACTAAAAAAATAAGATAAACGAGACAGTAAGGATATATTCGCAAACATGTGTAAAGAATAAAGCTCATAAATGCTGAGTTTGATGCAAATATCTTGAACAGAAGAGTTTGCTTATATGTAGGGAGCATAGTAAAAATTAAAAATGCCGATATTGGTCAAGATATCTTGAAAAGAGAAAGACGGACTTGTGCAAAGTTTCAAGACAATAGCTTTAAAACTGCAGGACAAGTTCGCATTGATACAGACAGACGGACAGATGGACGGATGTCCATACCTTATGGGTTCGGAGATGTGTTCTTCTATGCGTTATACATCTCATCACAAAAATTATAATATTATCTACAATGATATTCATTTTGAATAGCTTAAGCATTTTTCTAAAATTTTAGCTAACATGGCGTATTACAATATTTCATAGCTGCTGACATTAGGCCTTCAAAGAAATATATATAATATAATATAATATAATTCCACCCACTTAATTTAAAATAAACAAAACACAAAAATTGTTTTTAATAACTGGCCAAAATGTTTTCTTTAAAATTGGCAAAAAGTCATTAAAACTACGCTCGATCTACAAACTCTGGGCTCATGCAAGTAGAAATCGATGCCCACAAACAAAAATTCAAGGAATTGCCTCGAACCGTAAAACGACATTTGGTCAGTTGCAATTTGAGTTTGTAGTCATGACAAATACTAATTAGAAATGTACATAAATTTGGAATTATAATCGTTATAAATGTGCTTAATTATATATGGATAGATAAATAGCTACTCCCAGCACTGGCAGCTGATTTTACTTGGAATTCTAATGCTCGTCTGGTGTAATATGCAGCACGGATGAGTGCTCAGATGTGTGGATTATATGTGTGCGGATATTCATTAAACTTTATATGTATCTTTGTGCTCTAAGGTCGGGCATTTCATTTGCTGTGTTGGACTTTTGAAACTTAGTAAATCATTTTCTAGCTATTTACCAAAAAGACCATTTTAGTTGCAGTTTGCAATTCGGACCTGTCAAACTTGCGGCTTCCTCTGAAGTACACACACATTTATTTATCTTTCTGCAAGTTTTAATTATATTTTCTGTGCATATAACACATACGGCCCGTTGTGCAAGGCACAATTTATGGCAATTTATACAAGTTATTGCAATTTATGCATTTTTGCTCAGCCATTTCTTTTCGCAAATTCAATTAAATTTATGTTACGGCCGTTCATCAACGAGTCAGTTGGGTATCTTAATAAAAAGGTAGGCATATTGGACAACTATCAAATGCGAACACCATGAATTTGTTTGCTTTTGCTTTATTATTAGTTTTTTTTACGAGCTAGTGCACAATCAGTTGAATCAAGTTAGTTTAAAAGTCATTTGCAATTACGCAAACTTTTAACTATTTTCAAAAGCCCACAAATAATCCTCGTTTGGCCACAAACGAAGCATTGGGACCGCCCGTTGGTTCGACCCAACTCCGTTTGCGTTTTAAATACCCTGTACATAATGAAATTAGTTGAAAATCAGATAGAAGAAGAAGACAGCTCCGACCGCATAAAATGTACATATATGAAGTGAACATACATATATGAACAAGAAGTACCCCTAAAGCAGAAAAACTACATTTTTAACTATCGATAAGTCCTTGCTTCTTAGGTGATTCTCAGATTATAAAATACCCTCCGAATATGTCACATATTTTTAAATTAACTCAACTCACAGTTGGCCACAGGGTATCTGCTAGTCTGACACTCTCGAGTAGAGTACATTTACTTGTGTTTTTTTACAATTTGTTGCTACTTCTCCATTTTTGTTACGGCTGTTACCAAAAAAAAAAAAAGAAAAAGAAAAGTTCTAACAAATATTTTCGGCATCGGTTTTGCCGCATTCCATTGCGAAACTGCGGGAGCTCCGACGCGTCGCCTGTCAGTTGCCGACATAGGAAATTTTTGTGATTTATATCACAATTTACTCGCATTTGTTACTGGCATTCAGTGGGCCCCATCCCCTAAATGCCTGCGTGCTCTTGTTATTGAATTAGATGCGGTGGAGGACTTACCTTACCTTATTGCGAGTCCTAGTCCCAGTCTGTCGATGATAAATCAACGGGCTAACAAATTCTTAGCCTGCTTTTGCTTTGTTCTTACGAAACAACAACAACAAAAACAACACAACAACAAAATGGCACACGTGTCTTCGGGTTAACAAAACTTAAGCCTTTTGTTTTTTGGAATGGTACGCTGCTTTCAGTTTTTTTCTTTTTTTCGAGAACCACTCGGTTTCATAAATTGCCGTCTCTTTTGTTTTCAAGCGTTTCGCTTGAGTTATTTTTAATTTCATGGGTGCAATTTCTCAGTGTCAGTTGTTTGAGAGCCTGTCACTGGCAGAAAAAGGGAAGAGTACCAAACAGAGAGAAAGTGAGAAGAAGAGAGACGGAGAGAGTAATAATAGCTGGAGGTCGGAGAATATGGCACTCATTAGCTGCCCATTTCCCTTTGTTTTGTTCATAAATATTTCATTATAAAGCCTGCCCAAAAATCATGCCAAATGCTTGCTGCTTGTGTTAAATTGAATTAGAGCCGCGTCAGTAATTAAGTAAGCCTCTTGTCATACCCTTTCCCAGCTTAAATGACAATGCATTCAGAACTTTTTAATGCCCCGTAAGCTCTATAAAACTATGATTGACTGACTGACAGATTGATAATAAATTCACAGGTCAAGCCATAAAAGCTAATATAAATTACCTTTAACAGAAGCTATATTTTGTGAGAAAAAAACACTAAGATCTGGCTGTGGTTAATTCCAACTGCAAGTTTGGAAAATTAATGAAAATCATCCAAATGAAGCTTTATGACTTTCATCCCGTCCGCTTAGAACTCATTTTTGAAGTATAACTCATTGCAGATGTTTTTGATGTTAAAATATAGAATGCAATATTTATCAAGTACTCCGGGCAAATCTGAGTTCATATATATCACAGAGCTAATCAATGCAGGCTATAATATAGATAGAAATTGTTTGTTTAATGCCCCTACCAATTTAAGGCTAAAGGAACATCAATCATCGCAGAGACACATAGAAATTTAAGTTTACCCTGACCACTTCAATAAGAGAAACAAAAATTTGAAATACAATTTTGCACTGTTTATGGAAAGTCGCAAATTTTTGGAATCTTGTGTGGGCACAACAAGATTTATGGCCAAGTTAGCAGGCTTGGAGCACATGTGAAAGCTGCAATTTACGTCTAAAAAACAATAAACGAAAGCCAAACAAATGTAGTTTTCAGTCGCATTTGGCTGACTGATTGTTTAAATGAGACGGCGTGCACTCAAACGAACAACAACAACAGCAAAAAAATGTTTATTGATTTTATAGATGTGCACTTTGGGAGCTTATGTCCTTTTTGTGCCGCCGCCCATTGACATGCGTTTGATTGATTGGCCCACACTGGCCAAGGAGCAAGGACCAATCACCAAGATGCTTGGTCTGGGACAGCGGCACTTACATAACTAACCGAACTTTAGGGTATCTGGAGAACAGTTTAGTTCGGTTTATTGCCCGCATGTTTTGCACATTTTATGTGGCCCAAATGGATTTTACGTAGATAAATTGCTTGTAATTACCGCTGAAATGGAAAAAGAGGTACGTTCGAATAGTTTGGCAAATTTAATAGCATTTGGACTTGCAACAACAGGGACTTAATCGGAAATGACCGGTTAAAAGATACCCTGTACGAATATACAGCGAAATGGAATTTCAAAATAGACAAAAATCGGAATATGAATTAAATGATTTGTATTCGTATCATGCCCAAGGAACCTACGCTGAAAATCGATATTTATCGATTTCGAAGCTTTTTAGCTCATTTAATTTATTTTTTGGCAATATGTCTTAAAAAAGTAAAAAGATAATTAATAACAGTTTAAACAACTTTAATTTGACTATTAGACTGACAGACAAACAATTCAAGCTAGTTGACTAATAATCGGATTGTGGATTATGCCAGGTGAAGATGCAGTGGGCAATCAGGAGGTAAATGGTGGCCGTCAACACCGATGCCAACATTATGGGAAATCCGATGTAAAAGAAGCCTTTAAAAGTTATATGATAGCCATACTGTTGGGCAATGCCGACAGTTACAACGTTTGCAGAAGCGCCAATCAATGTTCCATTGCCTCCATAACAAACGCCGAATAAAAGGGACCAAATCAGAGGTGGAAATGGTAGACCCAGCTCGCGATTATTTGCCAGCTTGATAACCAGCTTAAGCATCATGGTCGTTACGGGTATGTTGTCCACACAGGCGGATGACAAAGCGCTCACCCAGATGATGAACAGAATGCTCACCGCTAGCTGATGACTCTTGTCTACACTCATGATAACTCCGACAGTCAGGTCTCCCACCCAATCGATCACGCCCAGCTCCACAACTGTCTCCATGAGGACAAAGAGTGCGGCAAAAAAGATCAGAGTGCCCCACTCGACACCCTCGAGCACAACATCAATGTCCGGCTTATTGGCCAGGATCAGGAGCAGGATCGCCGCCAACATCGCAGCCCAGCACAGTGTGACACTTGCGAATATTGGCAGGGATTGCAAAAAGAACATCATAATGGCAAAGGTGAACGCAATGCTGCACTTGATTAGCAGCGGCTTATTCTTAATTTTGCAACTTGCTTTCATTTCCGCTAGTGTTTTCTGAAAGTCGACGTTCTCTGGGGGGCCAGCCTGGTTTCTTAAACGCTCCTGCAGCTGTTCAATGCGCCTGGCCACATTTTCGGGCACGCGGCCATCAGTTTTACCAAACCTAATTGCCTGTTTCTGAAGCTTATCTAAAGCTATGCCCAGCTCAGATGATCTATTAGTGGAAAAGAGCTTTTCTCGTACCAAATAATATAGAATGGGAAAACAAAGCATCATGGACAGAATGACACCGGGAAACATGTGCAGTGTAAAATTATCAAATTCGATGCCATGTTGCTGCGCATACGGATCGGTGGCAACAATCGCATTGGGTGGATCCCCGACTGGGGTCATTGTGCCACCAATATTTGAGAAAACCACAATGCTAATTAGCACAACACTGGGGCTCAATCCCAACGATTCACACAGACGTATCGTAATTGGCACCATCAACAATACCATTGTCACATTGTCCAGAAAGGCTGAAAGAAAGCCAGTAAACATGCACAAATAAAACAGGAGCATCCACACGTTACCCTTTGACATCTGATACGCATAGACGGACAGAAAATCAAAGACACCCGTCTCGGCGAGTATGGCAACCATGATCATCATGGCAAAGAGTAGCATTAGGGTCTCCAAATCGATCCATGAGACTATCGTACTCAGTTCTGGCTTAGCATCCAGCATGCTGAGCACTCCAATGGCAGCTGTTGCCACCAGGAGGGCGGCAAGGGTCCGATCCGTAATATCCCAAATGATGAGCACATAGAGAATCAATATTAGCAATAATCCGCACACTATGCCCAAATTCTCGTTTATCGGATTCAGGTTAATGCTCAGATATAGTGCCATTGGATCCTTATGAAGATTCAATAGCGATACCTGAAGATCATAGCTCAAATCGCTTCTCTTCTGCGCAGCGCGTCCAAATAAATTGAATAGCTTATCGGTACTCCCCTCCAAGGTGAAATACTTCTTAACTTTGCCGTCTTTTGGGCTGTCGGGATCGAACAAAAAGACTTTCCACTCTTCTGATTTCCAAACGGTCTTGTTTGTCACTTGATCAAACCTCTCTACTGTTACTATGATCTGGGGCTGTGTTTCGGTTGCGATTTTGGGATTATTTGTGGAAGCCTCATCGATGGGACCTGACAATGTTATGGTGATTTCATCACCGTTCAGTTTTTCTCGTAGCCTTGCAAGTTGCGCCTCTTGTGACTTTAGGGGCACAATTATATCATATGGCTCGTGCGGAGTTGTCTTGACCAGGAATACTGTAAAATATATCCAGAGGATTACAAATGCTGCTATCTTGACCATCGTGCCCACACGCCTTAGAATGTTACGCCGACGAAACCGCTCATCGCTGAGCTCGGTGTAATCCTCTACGTGGGAACGGCGGCTTGCCGTAACATGGCCAAAAGCATCCATATAAAGTAAGAGAAATAAAAAAAAATAATTGAAATATTTTTGACACCCAACCCAACTGGATCCCCACAGCCGCCTTCGGTTGGATTTTTCCAGATATTTTTTTTAAGATTTCCGAAAAAAAAGAAAAACTTCATCAATGATAACAAGAGGTTCTAGTCGGGAGCTCCCGACTAGGGAATACCCTGAACACTCTTTGAGGTGGCAGCGGGGAGGTGGCGATAGGTATAAAATGAAAGATACTTGATATATATATAATATTCTAGAAGCAACATATCATGTTTGGTGACTCTAGCTCTTATTATTTACCCAATTTGCTCAAAAAACAGGATGTCGATATCGATTTTTATCGATTACTTGGAAACGGAGTAAGTTAGCGATTATCGGAAACAAACTAGATCTGCGTAGGAACTAGGAGCACCTACATCTAAAATTTCATTGTCTCTAGCTCTTATAGGTTCTGAGATCCTTGCGTTCATACATGCGGACAGACGGATAGACGGACGGACAGACGGACAGAATAGTCAATGGGTTTTACGTAAGCACCTGCCATTGTGGCTTAATCTCACGGTATTCAAAATACAACGAGCCGAAACAATGCGTCGGACTATCGCCCCTCCAGGACCCTGTCCCTGCTTGAACAGTGTCCCTTCGGTACCAAATTGAATGAATGCCGGGCGGGGCAATACATTCCCTCTTGGTGGGAGGTGAGGCCGAACTAAAACCTCAAAAAAGCAATGTTTTGGTTGAAACGCAACTCCACGTCGAGCAAAGCTCTACCCGCGATTTGGGTATAAACCACAGCCACCACGATACTCCCCGAAGGGCCGCAACCAAAAAGTCAGGACGGAACAAGTTCCGCGGGCTCCTGGCTACCCGTGGTACCAAATTTACTTACAGTTTTGGTCGACTGCCGTAGGTCATACTACCCAGTTTAGTCCCCTGCCAGACAAAGAATGGGTCATCTTATTTCGCCGCTCGAATTAGCTGGTTGTCCAAATCAACCTTGGACAATCACCCAGGGTCCACCACGTGGAGGCCACATTATTAATAATGTGGGGCACATTGTGCCTTCGAGTCGACTTGACTAATGGTTTACGAAATACGCAACATGCCCTTCTACATTGGTCCATTGAACCCCGGACAGACGGACAGACGGACATGGCTAGATCGACTCGGCCATTGATGCTGATCAAGAATATATATACTTTATGGGGTCGGAGATGCTTCCTTCTGCCTGTTACATACATTTGCATTTTGCACAAAAACATTATACCCCTTTTACACATTTTTTAATGGGTTCAGTGTATAAATATAACATTTTGAATTTGAATAGGAACACGCTCGAAGACATCTAGCAGCAATACAATATATTTCTCATATTTGATACATAACGTTCTTTTCATACATTTTAATTTTGACAGGTTGGTTCTTTGAGACGAGATGAGTTGAGTTGTTGAGTTTTGTTGGGACATTTAAAAAAAAAATGTATATACATAATTTTGACTCAAATTTCGATGTCAGATAGTATATGATAAAGTGATCTGATCCTCTGTATAGTTTTGTCAAGATATCTGCAGAAATGAGAGACAAGTCTCGTATTGATACAAACAAAAAAGAACATGGGCTGAAAGCCTGGGCTGTTAATACTGATTAGCGTCGAACCAGCAATCAATAGATTGCCGGCTCAAATTAGGAGTTGTCTTGAATTAAGTAAAAACCCGGCAACACTTGCATTTTTATCATTATTCATTTGAACCGGGCAATGGCGATCAATATTTTCCAATACGATTGTGTATATAAAAATTTATTTGCTTATATCATCATTAATTGTCTTATTCTCTTATTATTATAATAATGATAATAGAAATAATAAAATAATAATAAAATGTAAATAAAATTATTATTATTATTCTCATTATCATTATTCCTTGTTTTTTGGGCCAGTTCCGTTTTCATCTTTAGATTTTTTTTCTTTCCTCTGCCACGCTTGCAACTTTCTGCGGCAATTTGATTTTGTCATTAAAAAGTTTTCAGCGATATAATAAAGTTTGTCAGCTGAGAGGCAAACCAAAAATGCGGCATCGAAAGTTTTCGCCAGCTAGTCAGACAGCGGAACAGTTAGAACAGCTCGTCATCTTTTCATTATTTAATTCTTTTGAATGAAGGCTTCGCTCGACTTCAGTTTAGTGCCATTCGAAGAGTCCGTGTGCGAATAACAGATAAATTGTAGATATAAAAATAGTTAAAATCATAACAGGAAAGCCATATTTAAAGAAATCAAAAAAGGTAATTTTATAGCCATATTGATGGGCAATGCCAGCTGCCACCACGTTGGAGGAAGCGGCAATCAGTGTGCCATTTCCGCCATAGCATACCCCATACGAGAGCGCCCATATCAAGGGTAGCAAGGGCATTTTCAGTTCGTCGTTGAGGGCCAGCTTTACCGCCAGCTTGAGCATCATGGTGACAATGGGTATATTATCGACAAAGGCTGATAATATGCTGCTGATCCATAGCACAAGCATAACAGCCGTGATGAGACGATGCTTCTCATCGACGCTCAGAATAATCGCAATTGTGCGCTCGCCCACCCAGTCGATGAGGCCCAGCTCCGCGCAGGCCTCGATGAAGACAAAAAGTGAGGCAAAAAACAGCAGAGTGGACCACTCGATGCTCTCCATGACAGAATTAAGATTCCGCCTATCGGCCAAAATGAGTAGCAGCAGCGCCGCCAAGAAGGCAGTCCAGGCCAGCGTTGCGCCGGCCAGAAACGGCAGCGAGTGCAGCGTGAAGAGTAGCACGGCAAAGACTAGGGCAATGCAGCATTTGATGAGCAGCGGCTTATCTTCCACCTTATATTTGGCCTGCATCTCGGCCAGTGTTTCGATGAAATTCGTTGTCGGCTGTGGATCAAACTGTGGGGATTGCGCCTTGCGTCTATAACGTTCCTTTAGATCTTCGATGCGTTCGAGTATCTCGCGACGCATGTTCGCCTCGCTGGGTGTCTCACTCAATATGGCCGCAGTTTTGGAAAGATTATTAATGGATTCGCGCATTTGATCGGCGCCGTCTCTTTGTAATCCATTGCGCAACACCAAAAATATGTAGCCCCAAGCAGCGACCAGGCTCAGAACCACGCCCGGCAGCATGTGCAAAACGAAGACGCTGAAGTTAGTGCCCGCCTCAAGAACATACCGATTCGATGCAATTATCGCATTCGGTGGATCGCCAACGGGCGTGAGGGCGCCGCCGATATTCGAGAATATGGCCACAATGACGAGCACAGTTTTAGTACGCAAGTCCATGCATTCACACAACCGGATCACAATGGGCACCATAAGCATCACAATGGTGACATTGTCCAGAATGGCGGAGAGCACAACGGTCAGCATGCAGAGCAGGAACAACAGCAGCCAGGGCTGGCCGTTCGATGTACGATAGACCCACACAGATACATAGCCAAATATGCCGGTATCCGCAATAACTGCCACCAGAATCATCATGCCAAACAATAGCATCATTGTGTCCATATCTATCCATGAAATGATCAAATTCATTGTGGGTCGTTCGCCCATAGCGCAAAGTACTCCGATGGCGGCCGTTGCCACGAAAAGTGCGGCAAATGTACGATCCGTAATATCCCAAATTATGAGCACATAGAGGAAGATAAGTAGCACAGCGGATACTATGACGCCAACATCCTCGTTTAGGGGATCGGTGTCGACGCTCAATGCGACTGCCGTTGACTCAGCGTTGGGATTTAGCAGTGTCACCTGTAGTTGGACATCGGTAGCAGCACGCATCTGTACTCCAAGCTCCTTGGAGTCCAGGATTTTGGCTTGCTTGTGCTCAAGTTCAAAGTACTTTTTTACCAATTCTATGGGCTTCATGAGGTCATCGTGCAAAAAGACTTTCCATTCCTTCGACTGCCATTCAGTTTTGTTTGACTTCATATTAAAAATTCGTACAGTAACTAATATATATTTTTGTGAATCCAATACCATTTTGGGATTTTTTGTGGAATCCGCATCGATGTTACCTTTTACATAAACGCATACCTTATCACCGTGCGGCTCCTCATCGGCCGCCACAATATACTGTATTTGGGACTCTAAGGGCATCAGTTTACTGATTTGTTCAGACGGTGGCGTGAGAACCATAAATACTGCAAAGAACAACCAAATTCCAATTAATATCGTTAACTTAACACCTAGGTACACATTATGTAGAATTTTACGATGACGCTGTTGCTTCGGAGTTAAATTGCTTTCATCTTCCTTATGCTGAAAGAATGAGCGCCGAGCCTGGGCTGCATGAGGATTGTGGGTTCCCATTTGAATTGAATGCCTTATTACCACCAATCTCAATGATCGGACCAGTAATTTATGATTCTACCAGGCGCCCAGCCTTTTCGTGTTCCCATATATATTAAAAAAAAACAATTGTGTATTTTTTCATAATGTGTGTACGTCAAGTTTTTAAACCGAATTGGTTTGATTTAATTTTAAAATAAACATATAATTGAATGAGTTGCTCAAATTGAACCTTTAATCAAAAAAAACCGAACCTAAATCTAAAAGAGGTGCATACACCAAAAGGACGCTGACTATTCGATTTCATTAATTTCATTTATCAAACTAAGACTGGCCAAATCTAGCTAAATTTATTTCCAAGAAACTAGTCAACCCTAAACCTAAATCAGCTTTGCGAACCTCAAGGCAGGACGCTGGTTCGAACCGACAAGCTTTTTGGTCTACATGATTATTCGATTTCATAAATTTTGTTTATCCAACTAAAACTGGCCAAATCTAGCCAAATTAATTATCAAGAAACAAGTCAACCCTAAACCTAAATCAGCTTTACGAACCGCATTAATTCGAACCTCGAACGCATTTGTATGCCAGAGCATTCGATTTCCTAGGTTCTGGTTATCCAAACTATTATTGGCCAGCCGTTAAGTCCTTGGTATAATTGAATGTATGGTTTTTCTATCCGTCTTTCTGTCAACGCACGTAACTTAATTATATTACATGTAGCTGGCGTTGGTTTATAATTGAATCATCGTGCGATAAGGACGAAACACAGTATGGGTTATATTTCTATATACACGTACACATTCATATGTGTATGTTGCACCGCCAGGCATCCGCTTGCTCCGTTATGAATTACATTTCAATGTGCTTCAACGTGTTCATCATTTATTAAACCGGCTGTGCCCATGTTGAATGCTGAAATGCCAATAAAGTGAGCAGCAGGAGCAGGTCCTTGGCGAATTCCCCGTCTGCTGCCGCTGCCGCTGCACAGGAAGCTCAAATGCTGTTGAGAGCGTTGCGCAGCGTCGATTGCAATTTCCGTTTGTCACATTTGCCTAAATGGAAATTTATGCAGCTGGCTCGCTTTTGATTCCCAGCCAGAGCTGTCAGGTTAGCTGCCCGTTCATCTGCCTGGGTAGTCTGGGTAGTTAATGCTTTATTCACGCTCGAATGCCTAATGAAAGAGTCATTACACTCATTCATTCGTTCATTCATTCGCGTTGTTCGTTGATTCATTCATGAGAACACGTGCATGGCTTTTTTCTCCTTGCCTTTAGACTTGCTTAATTAATTGATTTTCGCTGAGGCAAATGCCAACTCTGGATGCATTAATCATACGCCCTGTTAGCCCCCACCGCAGCACAATTGGATACATGCTTTCCTCGCAGCTGTTATCAACAGCCTGTTAACTCTATTCAAAAGTTTGATTTTTCACTTGATGTGGCTCTCTTTATTCCGGTTGTAAGAGAGAGAAGGAAAGTGAACAACAGACGCAGGTTAAGAGAGAGAGAGAGAAAGAGCGAGAGAGAGAGAGAGAAAGTGGAAGTAAACTGTAAAAGAAAGAAAAAGATGGATCTTACAAAAAGAGAGAAAGAGAAAGAGGCAAAGTAAAAGAGGGAAATATAGATAGAGCGAGAAAAAGAATTTGAGGGCGTGAGAGACAGAGAAAGGATGAGAGTGACAGACAATGAGAGAAACAAAAAGATAGGGAGAAAGTAACAGAAAAAAAGAGTGGGGTGAGAGATAAATTGAAAGAGAGAGAGGGGAGTGAAAGAGAGAGGGTTCGTTTAATAGTGGCTTTCAATTGAAACTATAATGTGAATAATAAATGTAGGAGTAACTCCTCCGGCGCCCCCTCCTCGATTCTCAAAAATTCAAGGAAGGCCTACCCATTTCTGTAAAAATTCAGGGATTATTTTGTGAATTATAAATATTTAATTAACTATTTAAGCTTAATGGTTGTGTTCCTCCCGCATTCTGGGGTCTACTCAATGCGATGTTATTTCAGTGCGTTTTGTAGTTTACATTCATAATGTAATTAATGTTGTCCACACATATGAGGTGATTGATATGCATGTAACTGTAATTTATTTAGGACATGAAAACATGTTTCTTCGGTTCTTGCCAACAAGCAGATTTTGCATATAAAATATGCCTGATTTATGTACGTGCCGCCGAGTAACATGCAATATTTGTGTATAAGGGCATTTATAATATATTCTATTACGTATACCATACTACGCATATACATAATTTATATAATGTCAAGTTGCGGCTATTGAATATGCTGAATACAATGTAGAGGCTGCTGCCAACAGGACTTTACGTGAATCAATTAACGTAGCTTTTTGGCCATGGCTTTGGCTCTGACACTTGCAGCTTAGTGGTTTGCTGTTTCTGGCCATAAATGGCAGTCTTTGACATCTTGACAGTTTTATTGTTAGCCATTTACTGCCACTTATTGTTTTACCAAAGCCTGACCTCTGTGTCGGCTATCTGCTCGGTAGATAACGCTTAATAGGGCATTAAATAAATAAATAATTGTTTTCAATGATTAGTACGCTACACCAATTGCAATAAATTGGCAGCAGCAATAAATTAAAATAAAAAATGTTACCATTATAGGGGATATATAAAATAATTTAAAACGGTTTATACAAAAACAAGGAAGATTAGTTCTCACCAAAGTACCAACGATTGAATACCCTTTCAAATTTTTAAATGTTTTATACAGTTATCTTAAGATTCTTTAAGATATATTGAAAAACAAAACAGATTTCAGACAAATGGATCTACACCAAGTTTCAAGAATATTTCCCTATAACCGTCAAAAAACAAACAAACTGACGAACAATGGCTATATCATGAGCCAAACCTCGTGGAAAATGGATGACAATTGACCAAGCTATGAGGGTGGGATATTTTGACCTATGTCTATATAGGATATTTTAGGAGGCCATTTTGATGCCAGACTAATCCAGGGGCCGAACCCTGAACAGAGAACAAAACCTCGTGGAAATTGGATGAGAATTGACCGAGTTATGAGGGTCGGACATTTTGTATGTTTTTAATTATGTATGTATGTATGTATGTGTGTGTTTGTGTGTGTGTGTGTGTGTGTGTGTGTGTGTGTGTGAATGTGTATGTGTATGTGTGCGCGTGTGTGATTGTATGTATTTGCGTATATGTATATGCATGTATTTATGCACGTAATTGTCTTCTATACCAATAGCAAATTTAAATAAGAAAACATATTTATTAAAGCTGCCCTAATCCTCGATTCTCAAAAATTTAAGTAAGGCTTGCAGGCTTCACCTATAAATTAGGCGCAGTCGACCTCAACGCTGGAAGCTGAGGAGCCGGAGGAGCATGGTGGTGAACCAGGAGGAGGAGCACCAAGGGGGCGGAGCAGACGGCGTGTGTTTGTAGGTATAAAGGTATGTAGGTGTGCGCATGTGTGAGTATATGTGAGTATGTATGTGAGTATGTATGCATGTATGTATGCATGTATGTATGCATGTATGTATGCATGTATGTATGTATGTATGTATGTATGTATGTATGTATGTATGTATGTATGTATGTATGTATGTATGTATGTATGTATGTATGTATGTATGTATGTATGTATGTATGTATGTATGTATGTATGTATGTATGTATGTATGTATGTATGTATGTATGTATGTATGTATGTATGTATGCATGCATGTATGTATGTATGTATGTATGTATGTATGCATGCATGTATGTATGTACCAATACTCAGTCAGTCAGTTAGTCAATCAGTGAGTCACTCAGTCAGGACAAATAGTTTTATTTATAGAACTATCGAATACATATATTGTTCAATATATAATTGAAGCGGCTTACCTTAATGCATTTAGTTCGTGACAAAACTATTATATTCCCCGAAAAGGTTTGATTATGTAAAAATATAAAAAAATAATGAATTCTTTAGGTGGTTTAGGATTATTAGAAAAAATCTAATATTTATTAAATTACATTTGTATTGAATATAAATATATACCGTCCTAAACACATAATGCTAAATAAATGTAAGGTACATGATAAATGCATATGATATAAATATCTCTATGACTAATTCTAAATGCAGAACAATTTTGTATTTTGGAGCTCGTGACGTTTATTGAACCATCGCTCGTCCAGAATAACCTGTGTTGAACCCGGAGGTGAACTGATGTGTTCTTTGTTTTTTTTCCGTTTGCACGCGTAATGCTATCATACAGCTCTGTGGAGGGGTGTGAGAGGGGAGGGGAATTATTATAAAGTTATCTAACAGCTATGCCATTTCTAATTGCACTTACAATCGAGCAGCAGAACGTAATCATGAATACAAAAAACGAGCTAATGAGCAGGGCGCCACGGCACTGTTGCGTCAGATCGATTAGGAAGCCCACCTTTTTATCAACTTGGCCCGGCATTATAACGGTGTACTCGATGTTCTCTTTAAATCGCTTGAACTCCGAGGCAGAAGAAGTGTTATTCCCACTGGTTACAGGTCGTTGCATCATTGTAGTTGTTGTTGTGGTCGAAGATTCTATTTGTCGCCGCCTCCGACCATGCCCCGAGGGCTCATACAAATCCACACAGAAATCAGGTGTACAATCAGACATGTCAATGCAGGCCTTGATCTGGGAGTGTATCCACAGTGTTGCCTTCTCCTTCATTGAGCTGAGCAGAAATGCCTCGAAATCGAGAAAAACCTCATTGGGTCTATCCCGATATTTGGCCGGCTGATGTGGTATTATGGTAGCCAATTCGCGATTACGACAGCCATTGTGTACCAAAGACACAGAACCAGTTGCGAGTGGATTTTCTATGTAGTAAAGTAATATTGCGCATTATAATACTTACTTAAAGCTCATGTTTTTCAGCATTTACCTGGATCTGGCGAGACAGTTACCTCCATCAACTTGACATACTTCCAAACCGACTGGCTGATGCGTGCACGCAATTGCAGCTTGGTGCCCAGAGGAACCGCCTGGTCCACTGTCTGATCATTATCGGCCAGAAGGGGAGACGGATCGTTCGATGAGCTAACTGGATTATTGGTGCCGCTGACACGTGCTATGGGTGGCGCCTCCTTGTAAAGTGCCACTTCGTATTCCAATCTGTTCGGCATCTCCTCAACTATACCCGAAACACGAGCTCCATGCGGACTGGAAAAAAGTATTATTTTAGTCATGATATAACTTTAACCTACATAGTTATACAGACAATGAACCAGCGAATCCCGCGGCCTTGTTTTCTATAACTGTTGGCTCCGGGGGCTTGCACATGATGATTAACTCCTGATCCGACTGCATTACCACGCCAGGGAATTGTGGAAACCAAATGCGCACATGAACAAATCCCTATGCAATGGTCCATTAATTCTATATTCTTTTTACGAAGAGAAGTACCTACATTTCTTTTAAGTACGCCGCAGCGCGTGAAGTCGTTTATTCTCAGATTGTATGTCCGTTCATCCATGTCGCTGATGTCCTTCGAGATTAAGCAATGTGGATTTGGATCCTTAAGTCCACTTCGATCATCGGCAAACATGGGCACGCCCTTAAAACCAACTGGTCTTTTAAGTGTTGCAGTGATCAGATCTTCAGCCTCTGCCCCGGTCGTCGAAAATGTGCATTGAACATCGGCGACTGATAAATTAAGAATTAAATGGGTGCATTGATTCTTCGTATTATTTGTTCTTACCTTCATAATCTTGCGCAAAACATAAACAGGGAAGAACCTATTGGAAAAAAGTGTTGGAATGGTTATTCAAACAAGTAAATACGTTAATGTCGGATGTAACTGACTGCGGAATACTCTGTTGACAGCTGAAAACGAGGTCGAAAAGCGATACCAGAAGGGTTGGAAGTATGTATATATATATATATATATATATCAAACTTTTAAGGCGGTGTCTAAAAATATGCCTGCCAACTCCAAAAATGCGGGTTCTAATGATTTTGCGGTTTCTTCGCCAAATTTTAAAGTATTTTTTATTTAAATAAGAGGCGTACCATGTTGCATTCATTATATATACCCTCTTTTCACTTTGTAAACAGAGTATAAAATTAGATCAAAATACGTTATTGAGCACTGAATTATTTATGCATATTCGTATGTACTTACGAATAAAATATATATTTTAATGCAATACATTGTTAATATTTAGCTTATTTTCAAATATTATTGCATTTATTATAGTGTGCCATACACGAAAACTTGACATAAGCTAATATTCAAAGCCCGCTTCAAAGCACATCCAATCGGTTTAAAAGCAAATTGCAGAATGAAACTGGAGTAGAAGTTGGGTAGATGCAATTACCTTGATCTTGGCTGCGTGAATTCTAGTTCAATACAATTGCAAAATTTACGTTAATATGTATGTATGTGTGTAACTCCACATGCAGCAGCAGTAAAAAACTTAAAGTAAATGTGGCGCGCTTCTGACAACCCCATATGTGAGTGTGCATATTGGTCTATAGGCACACAGTGCTGGCAAAAATATTAGCACCGCCTTAAAACATTGCCAGCTCTAAAGATCTGCTAGCAAACGAATAACACATAAAACCAATTCTTACTCCATCAATATATATTGTATATATATTTATATATATATAATATACTCATACTTTTGTAATTTGGGTTCACAAAATCTTTAATTTATTTCATCTAATTATTTACCCGATGTCAATAATTGATATTAACAGCTGTCAGCTGCTATCGTTGTGTTATCGATACTAGCTATCGATTGCGATAGTAGTGAAATTATTTGTGTTGTTATAGGTCGCATCACATACGTATGTCATTTTGTTTCGTTTTTTTTTTTTCTGCTTACGAAAGACTTTAAACCTAGCAGACCGTCTTGTTTGGAAATTGTTTGTTTAAGCTATGATTTTTACTGCCTAGGGAGCGACACATCTCGGCCTCATAAAAACAGCTGTTTTGCGGACATTTTGCGATTCAGTTTGATAAGAACAACTAACACCAGCGGGCATCATGTTGAAGAACGCCGGCAGTCGATTGTTTCGGAGTTTGCACGTAAGTTTGGAGTTTGGGCTCCACAGCCAATGACAGTTGATATGCGAATAATTTTGTTGATCTCGACATATTAGGCGACATGCAGCACCCAGGCGCCCCATGTGAGGGGCATTAATTTAATTCCCATGGTGGTAGAGCAAACGGGACGTGGAGAACGCGCCTATGATATATTCTCTCGCCTATTAAAAGAGCGAATCATTTGCCTTATGGGCAACATCACGGACGACATAAGTTCCACGGTGGTTGCTCAGCTATTGTTCCTGCAGTCGGAAAACGTAAATAAACCCATCCATTTGTATATCAATTCGCCCGGTGGCGTGGTAACGGCTGGCCTTGCCATCTATGATACGATGCAATACGTTAAGCCGCCAATAGCGACGTGGTGCGTTGGCCAAGCATGCTCGATGGGTTCGCTACTGTTGGCAGCGGGAGCACCTGGTATGCGTTACTCGTTACCAAATGCTCGTATTATGATACACCAACCATCGGGAGGTGCCCAGGGTCAGGCCACGGACATACTTATACACGCGGAGGAAATCATCAAGATAAAGCGTCAGCTTACCAATATATATGTTAAGCATGCCAAAAATGATTATGATGAGATGTGCGGACGTATGGAACGTGACCATTTCATGACCCCGGAGGAGGCAAAGACCCTAGGCATAATTGATCATGTGCTTGAGCATCCACCAGAAACAGTTGCAGACAGTGGACCAACATCCGATGGCGGCCCAGCAACAGGCAAGCTAATCGCGTCTGATGCCACAGAAAAGAAGAGATCCAAACAGTCAAGCTAATTCATTGCAATTTTTCGATTAACGAAATATTTGGCTTTAAAATTTAAAAATGTAAAATAGATCGAACTCAATTACCAGAATTCAAATTTTTTTAAATACAAATTCAGTTTTCATGAAAAACTTTATTTAAATGCTAATTAATTTCACACTGCGTCGATGCCAAACATATCTACCCTGTGCCATCGTGCATATATTCGGATTTGTTTGAATGTTTGGCATTTGAGCAGTATTACAAATCGATTTTATTGCTTAGTTAAAAAAACTAATGGCTGTATCAGATAGACGATACGTTTGTGTTCACACATTCTTATTACATTATTATTAATAAAATTAAAATTCATAGAACAGCGCTATTTAACACAACTTAAGTCTGGTCCATGGCAACATCTGAATTGCCGGTAATGGAATCCTTCTGCACATAATCATAAATTTTACACAGTTCCGGTGTTTCTTTGATTGACTTTAAAAAGTCTAGTAACTGCTGATTTTTATCTGCAAGCAAAATAATTCAAATTTTTTAATCATATATATAAAGTAAAATGTAAGCACATTTTATTAAAGACTCACTTGCTTTGGGTATTTGCGAGAGGGCAGATACGGCTCGCAGGGCAGAACGTTTAAGTTCGTCTTGTTTCTCGTACTCCTGCTTAACCGAATTGGCCTTTACCTTGTGGGTGCACGTGTCGCGTAGTTGTTGAACGAATTGATCCAGTCCTATTTAAAGAAAATCTGTTAGAAAAATAATGATGGGCAAAATGGTATTTAACACATACGTAGTAAAACCTTATCGGGACACAATACAGCCAGACGTGCTGTCATTAGGTACGTCAGCATTTTAATGTCATAATGATCACATAGGCCAGCCTGAACGTGATCCATAAACTGCATAACGTCCACACGGTCCAGCCCCTGCTCAAGTAGTGTATACATGCATTCGAATGCCGCTTTTCGTATATCGAGTCCATCGTCGACCGTGTGTTTAAATGGTCCCATTTCAACTTCACGTATAAGCTCACTTTTTACTTTTGTCTCGGAATATAGCCACGGTAAAAGTGTTGGCAGCAAGTCGCGCACCAAACTAGGTTTATTGTGCACAGCCGAATTAAATGCGACCAGAGCAACGCGACGCACCTGCGGCTCCGGATCACGCAGTGCGAATAAGAATTCACCGATGCTTTGCTTCAGCAGCAAATCGATGGGCTGCGGCTGATCGGAGATGGTAAATTTAACGGAGGACACAACAACGGTCCGCATCGTGGCGCTTTCAGAGCGCAGAGCTTGCTGCAATTGCGGCAACAGCTCTTCCGGATTGACGAGCACAAGTTTGCCCAGGCATTCCGCTACCACGTTGCGTGAACCTTCCTCCGAGCACTCGCAGTGCTTGAACAGTTGGGCCCATATCGAAGGCACCGATGGCAACAGCTGGGCCAGACCATTGGGCGTGACAGATAGCGATGAAATAACCTCCTTCAGGGAATGGAGCAGCAAATATTCTCGCTTGGGCTGTGCCTCAATTTCCTTCAGAATGAGCGGCAAATATGTTTGCAAACTGCCCACTGAGACAGCGCCGAGTGCATGCGAGGCCGCCGCCTTCACATCCTCGGACGTGGCACCAAAGCATTCAATGATTGTCTGGGGAAGCACCTGAATAGAGCTCAGATCAAAATGCCTGCCTATTTCGCCAATGGTTAGCAAGCAGAAGATTATCTGCGTATCCTTTTTGCCACGATTCTGCAGCTCCGCCATCAGATGAGCGGCTAATTCGGTCGCCACCTGTGGACACTGCTGGGTCAAGGCCGCAATGCATTTGGCCGACGAATGATATGCCTGCTTATGAAGCTGCAGCTGTTCGTTTGGATTCCTTGCAGCCGGATCGCTGCCTTTCAAAACTGGCTCCATTAGCTTCGACACCAGAGAGTCATAGGTCAAACCAGGCAGTTGCGCCTGTACCAGCGCCTGAAATAGGTCCAAGGTGCATTGCAAAGCAGTACCCTGAAAGATAAATCAATGTTATATAAATACCAATTAAAATCGAAATTAATTTGAGGCCCACCTGCAACAACGGCGACCGAACCAAAATTAACACAGATGGCAAAAACTTCTCATGTATGCCAACCAATGCCTGGGGCTGACGACGAGCTGTTGTACTTAGTAGGGTCAGCGAGTATTGAGCCACATGAAGATCGGA
Source organism: Drosophila littoralis (assembly GCA_018903485.1). Lineage (NCBI taxonomy): Eukaryota > Metazoa > Arthropoda > Insecta > Diptera > Drosophilidae > Drosophila > Drosophila littoralis. Next base: position 4,557,808 of record JAEIGF010000059.1, on the reverse strand, counting down.
ATCAGAAATAAGACCTGGTATTTCGATAATAGCCGACTGCAAAACACTCGGCTCAAAGTTCGATGAATAGTTGATGACAATCTTATTGATGAGATCCAAAGAATGCAGCTTTAGAGCTCGATGATTTTTGCGCAAGAATGTGCCCAGAGTGGGAAGAACGTCATGCAATATGGGCGAAAGATCGATGCGTAAAGGTGATGCTGCAATCATGGTCAGTGCTTTAACGCTACTCAAACGCGTGACTTCGTTTTTCAGGCGTTCCATAAAGATGGGCAGGCAAACGTCGAGTTCGCTCTTGAGCAGATCACCCATATTGGCAATGATTTGACCCATGCAGGCAATGGCGCGTTCCTTCACCTCCTGATCGACATCGGTGACCTTTAGTTTCTGCAAGGTGCACGCATAAACCTGCCCGACAAAAGGCGTCACATCGAAGTCTGATTTGACAGCATTAACGCCCAACGGACGCACCACCTTGACGAGTTGCTGCAGCACCAACAATGCCTCGGTGGCAATCTTGTAAAACGGATCAAACACCGATGTCACAACCAGCGGCACCAAAAGCGGTATATGCGGATGGAAAACATGTGGCTGATGACCCTGAAGCAAGGAGCAAAGAAACCCGAGCGACTCAATTTTCATGTTGCTCGTCGAACTCTTGTCGTTCAGCGAATAGCTTATGCCGGGCACAATGCTTTCCAAATGTGGGCCCAGGGCGCCTGGTAGAGAGTTCAAAAGTTCGCGTAGCAAAAGGAAACAGTCCTGGCGCGTCTTCATCGATTTCTCACGCATCAGCGGCTGTATGGCTTTAATAATCTGCGGCAGCTGTTCGATTAGCAAAAGGGTTGGTCCAGATACTTGATCCATGGAGTCGGGATCATGTGCAATATCATCTGCCGGACGCGTGTTCTTCAGCAGTGCAACATACGCATGGAAAATGTCAGATTTAACATTCTCCTCGCGCTCCTTAAAGCGTGCTATCAATGCTGGACTCAGCGTACGATAGAATTCTTCAATCAATTCCTGACGAGTGGCAATTAACACCTCCAGGCATTTGGCAGCAGCACGTCGAACTTTCCAGCTCATATCGTCATCGTCACTATACTCTTCGCTGTCCACATATTCATCCTCCTCGGTGTCCATGGCAACGCCTGTATCGCCATCATCGGCCTCATAATTGTAGTTTGGATCATAAGTTACATACTTGAGGCATAGTTCGAGTATCTAATTAGTATAGCAATTGTTAGTTAAGGATTAAGATTAAGATTAACAGACAAGTTAATAGCCAACAATTTGACTAGTATGTTATAGCCATACATACCATAGGAATGTGTGGATTGATAGCGTCTGGGCAACGCAACACAAATGCCTCACAGGCCTGCAGGCAGAATTCACGGAGCTCATCATCATCGCGCTGGCTATATTGTTTGAGCAGCAGCATTGAACGATCAATGTGATTGCAGAGGCGATGTCCAGCTTGGCGACTAGTTAAACGGAAAACAGAAATATTGAAGACAATGCGCTAATATCTATGCATAAATCAAGTACCAGATAGAAGCTAAGCATTGAATATAGGTACGCACAGCACCAGGATTTTGCGGGTTTTCGAGTCCCTCGAGTAGGTGGTCAACGACGCCATTGTAGGCATTGCTATTCGCCTGTATCAGAAGTACAGAGAGCGCTACAATCGTGCGCTTGCGTACAGCCTGGCGAGGCGATGCCAACTGCGGCATCAGAGCTTTCAATATGGTGCTATGGAAGGGCACCAGAAACTCGCCAAAGCGCGACAACAGATCCGAGAGTATGTCCAGGGATTCCAATTTAACTGAAACGTCCTCCTACAAGTATTAATTGATTATGACTTTAAGATCGCTTGCTTTAAATGTTAGGTCGTTTAGCTAGCACCTTTTCAATAGCAATGCTCAGTTTGCCAGTTATACGCTGGCAGACATTGGGCGCCAACGAGTTGGAAGATTGGGGCAGCTCGGCAATTACAGTCTTCAGGCCGATGCTTGAGATGTCACGCAGATGCTCGACATTCGACATCATGTTGCCACACAGCGAGTCCACAATTGTCTCCACCTGATTCTCCTTCACTTTATTGACTAACGGGCCCAAGCACTTCACAGCCAAATTCTGCACCTCACCGTTTTTGTCCTCAAGCAATTTTAGGACCATGCGAACCACCTTTTTTTCAGACTCGTCGTCCAGTATAATGCTGTCCTTTTGCAGTTCAGTCATTAAATCATTTGTGGCCATGAATCGAAAGTCCTTGTCCGAGGATGTCATCTAAATAAAAATAAATAATTTAATTTATAAATGTACCTTACCTTACACTTTTGTGCCTATTCTATACATACTTTTTCCAGCAAATTTGCGATTTGATGATATTGATGCGACGCCATGATCTATATATTTGGTTCAACGGTATGTATATAAATATATATGAAATTATGTACACGGTAGCCGATTATAAACTTTTGTGACCGCCTCACAAATTCTTTTTGTCTTAGACAAAAAAAGGTCTACTCAATTTTTTTTTTCCGGCACAAAAATTTGCGTGTTGGAACTGGAAAATGCATAAGTAAAATGATAATATCGATATGAGATAGTTTCGTGTGCGATAGAATTATGTGCTATCGGCCATCTCTGTATATATTCGATAACAATGGTTATCGAAACAAAATACTAACAGACCTGTTTCCTAACATTAGCTCTGGTAAATGTAAGCAATCGCGATTTTAAAATTGTAAGCGCGGCACCGCAAACTTTATTGCAAAATAGTAGTACACACATATAAACTTTGTTAATTTGTAGCTTTAAGGAATCAAACTGAATATCAAACATTTTATATTTACACATAAAACATTTCATAATATTTCCCAGCCAGAAAGCCTTTATGAAATAATAATCATAAGTTGAATAGTCAATTCGCTTCATCAAACCAAAATTAACATTTTTTAAAGAGAAACCTCGATATGCTCAACATTTTCTGCCAATGTTACTGCAGATGTATCGGCTTCCACAACTTCACCAACAATAAAAGCCTTCTGTTCTCCATTCGTAAGTTTCTCAAACTCCTCACAAAACTGTTCAGCTGCATTTGTTGTCAGGCAAATGAGAAGTCCGCCAGATGTCTCAACGGATTTGCCTGCCGTTAACTTTGTGCTTTGTCCGACTAATTCGCCAAATTTAAGAACATTTTTAATGATGGGCAATTTGTTAATTTTAAACAAAAGCGACTGCTTCTGAAATTCAACAAGGTTCTTGGCATGGCCCAGCAAACCAAAGCCGGTGACATCGGTTGCAGCATGCGCCTCGTATTTGTGCATAAGAAGTGCGGCTAAAAAATGAATTCAATTAAACTCATTTAATCACAATAAATCATACGAATCATACCATTTCGGTTAAGATATGTCATTGATTTCATTGCTATCTGAAATGTTGCCAATATATCGTCGTCCGTAAAAGCAGTTAGCAGCATTTCATATTTATCGTTTTTCTCCTTCTGCCAAATGTGTGCAGCTGTTGCCAGCTGTGTTCCAAGCGGCTTTGTTAGCACCAACAAATCTCCAGCCTTGCCATTGGAAGGTCTGGAAATATTTGGGAATTCGTTAAATGTGTATTACATTCTCTTGCAAAACTAAAACTTACAGTATGATGTCTTGTTTTCGACAAAGCGATGTAGCTATGCCTCCTACAATGCACCAGGGATTGATGATAACATTTTTGACGGTAACATTGCCATAACACCCGCTTCCACTGGATGCTCTTTGGAAACCCTTCATTATCAATGGAACCACAATATCTCGTTGCTTCTCGGTCAGGTTTGAGGGTGCACTAATAAGCATTTCGATTTTGTCAATGTCCGTTATTCCGACAGCGTATATGTCACTCAAAACATTGGCCAGAGCAATACGACCCATTGTTTCGGGGTCGTCAACCAGGGGATAAAAGAAATCAACCGTCTGTACTAGCGAATATTCCTTGTGCCGTGCTAAGGGTATAACTGCGCAATCCATTCCAGATCCTATATTTCAAAATAGTTTTTCTTATTATTTTTAATATTTACGAATATCTATGTACCAAGTTCTAGGTGTACTTGGACTGCAAAGGTCATCTTTTTGCTAATCTCTAGTGTGCATGTTTACATTTTTTAACCTCAGAACATTTTGATAAGCAACACATAAATATATAAAATGACTATATATTTTAGTTTTTTAACGAATAGTAAGCTTACCAATATAGTCGTCATCGTGTTGAGGTGCATTGCTAACTATTTCTGTTCCCCTGAGATATTGTTTAAGCTTCTCTTCGGGGACTTTGCAGCCTCACCCTCGAAGGGTGGAAAACATGGTTAGTCGAAAGTCGGCCTCTAGGCCGTGATCTTCAGGTTGAAACATCGTTAAAGTAGCCGCTAAAAATATAGCATATATAATAAATATATTTATTATTAATATTTTCTCTTACACACAGCTGTTCAGTTGCGTGGGAAAAATGTAATCGAACTACTCTGGCGAAGTGAACTAGTTCCTTAAACTGAACTGCAACTCCTAATTCAAATAGACGCCGATAAGTTCCACGATAATTTAATATCGATTACTCGAATTGACCGTTGTTTAAGTTGAAACGAAAAAATTGGCCAAAATTTCAAGACATATTTGACATTAATGTGTAATCTCATAGTATTATAGCTACATTTATGTGTTCTTATTTATAGCCATTTAAACAGGCCCCATATACTCCTACGCCAGATCAAAAGTATCACGCATTTGTCCATTTTTTGCGCTTTTATCTTGTTTATTTTCTCAAGCGAAAAATAACCACCCAAAACACCCTTAACAGGAAAAAGCGAAGGGCGATAAAGGACACTGACATTGTCGGCAAACAAAGTTTAATAAACGTTCAGAATTAGATACTTTTCATGCACAGCTTTTAAAACAATGAAAATAGGCACGCCCATAAAACGAATATAAAATATTTTTTATAAACAATTGTTGGTCTTTAGTGTTTCGTTTTTTACATTGACAAAAGTCGATAAAATTTGTACCAAAAATAAAATGTTTAAAAGTAAAAACGAATGTAATATTGTGTACAAGTGCACTGTTCGCCTACTTGATGATTCTGACGTCCTAGAGTGTGAATTTCAGGTGGGTTTAAATGAACAGAAATATGTGCTCATGTGATATTCAGGTGAATATTCGGCATTTCACATTCAAACAAAAAAAAAGAAGTCCTGCCGCACCGATATTTGTTGTAAATATATGCATGTGTGTGTTTGTGTGTGTGTGTGTTTGTGTGTGTTTGTGTGCGTGTGCGTGTTTGTGGATATGAGAATAAGGTGGAGTTCGTAAGGGCGTAACTTTCTTATGGCTATAACAAACGACAAACCCAAACTTAATAGGCTTTTTATAAATTTAATCAAAATATTTGTATATGTGCTCTTTCTAATTCTAGCCATTCCATAAAGGCATTTACCTAGTCGACCATATATGTAGGCAACTAGATATTAAGGAAAAGGACTATTTTGGCTTACGTTATGTAGACACAGGAAAACAACGGGTAAAAATATAACAATTTTTAAAGACAACCTAAGTTAACTGTATGTTTTTTACCTTATAGCACTGGCTCGACTTGGCCAAATCCATATTGAAACAATGCAAAGGTAAATATTCAAGCACTTTGGAAATTGGAAAACCTAACAGAAAATCTGTTTTCTTCCCACAGATATAGATCCTGTACTGTTTTCATTACGCGTCAAATTCTATCCAGCGGATCCATTTCGCCTCACTGGCAATGGCCGTATCATGCTCTTCCAACAGCTGAAGAGAGATCTTCGTCACGGCCGGTTATACTGTTCCCTGGGCGAGGCAGCCGCTCTTGGGGCATTAATCGTGCAAGGTAAAGCTTTACTTTATATGTTTATGGACTGTTCTCTTTCATATTGCCAATAAACGTTTTATATTTTTTAGAGGAACTTGGCGACTATGATGAAATGATGCACATCGGGGACTATGTGTCATCGCTGGATTTGGCTCTACGCCAAACCGAGAACCTGGAAAAGAAGATCATTGATCTGCATAAAAAGCGAAAGCCTGGTCAGGATCCCTCGGTCGCGATGGATGAGTTTATGGGCATTGCCCGAGGCCTAGAGACGTACGGCATTGATCCCCATCCCGTCAAGGATCATCGCGGCTCCCTGCTGTACGTTGGTATCAATCACGCTGGCATCAGCACCTACGTGGCCGGCAAGCGTTCCCAGCACTTTCGCTGGAATGAGGTGCACAAGATTAACTTTGAGGGCAAAATGTTTATTGCACATTTGAGCTTCACGGATGCCAGCCGAGAGCCCGTAAGTGGTTACCTTAATCTTCGCGCTTCAATCTCAGCTCAAACACTAAAATGTTATTTGCAGAAAAAGCACACAATTGGCTTTAAGTGCCCCTCCGGACCCGCTTGCCGTTATCTGTGGAGGTGTGCGATCGAGCAAATGCTGTTCTTCACGTAAGTACAGCTCAAGTTGTAGGAGATATATCCTCGATCTTTTGTTAATCTGCATTCATTTTCCACAGTTTACCAAATAGCCAGCATGCGGCTGTTGTCTCCGGCGGTGGCTTCTTCTCCTGGGGCACAAAGTTCCGTTATACGGGTAGAACTGAACGCGAGATTTTGACTGAAAGCATAAACGCATTACGCGAGCAAAAAATGACCAATTCGACTTCAAGCAAACGCAAGGCGAGCAGTGTTCCGGCCACGCCCTCCAGTCCACAGGGCGACTTGGCACAAATACGTGAGTAATATTAAAACATTTAACTAAATTTAAAATATATTAATTCCGAATTCCATTTGATTTGCCAGGCTACAGCAGCTTACCACGTTCAACAATGTCCGAGCCATTGGGCTGTTCTATGGCACCGAGTATTCTCATCTATGGCGGCCATGGACAGGACGTTGGCGTCAACGGCAGCCTGCAAATGCCCATCCTAGAGCCCGTTTGCGAGGAGGCGCGTCTGCGCTCCTCAAATATAGATAGACTAAATCATATGGGAACAGAACTATCCGGCTATGCATTCCGTGACTCCATCGAACATTCGTCAACGGAAAGCGGACTCACGGCTAGTGGCTACGATGTGGCTGGCAAGCCGCGTGGCAATCAGAACGACTCCAAGCAGCACCTTTATTATTCATCCAAGCAGTACTATGCGCTGCCCAATCCCGCCTTAAATTCAAGCTCTTCCGTCGGTATCTCCAGTGGGAAACATATAGGCAAATTCTCGCGCACACACTCAAATTCCAATGGTGGCAAGAGTTTGCGTAAATTCCATTTGTTACACGCTTTCATACCATCCGTAATATTCGTTGTCATCGCAATGGCCGGCACGGCGGTCTTCATTATGGAATCGGAGTTGGAAATATTTGAGCGCGTACGCAACTCTCCCGAAATGCTTAGCTTGCGATATCAGTATTATCAGCCGCTTAAAGAATTTGTTATGGAGAAACTAGGCCGGAAAATGTAATTTTATTCAATTCCAAAGACTTCATATGCGGATATGTGAGCTATAGTCACTTTAAGTTTTTTAAAAATGTTATAATTGCAATAACTCTGGCAAATAAATGTAATAAAAATTTGATTCCAAAAGTTACTAGAGATATTCCCAATCCAATCAGAGAGATGTCTCGAGTAAATGTTGTCCAATCTGGAAGAGAGATACCTCCTTAAGCTCGGGTCTAAGTCTATAGAATCAAATAAAATAATTAGAGATGGCATCAGAATTAACGTACACAAACAATTGTTTTTATACAAATCTGGTTAGGTATTCTTTTAAAATGTCTCTCTGATATTACTATTAAATTAAATTATTTTCGGTGGTAAGGCAAGCAGATCATTTTTGCATTGCATTATTCATTCGATTGCTATTATAAATATCGATAAGGCACAAATCGATATTTACAGTCAGAATCAAATGAGTTATTTACGACGGTCACACGACGGTGTTGCCAACCATATTAGTGGCCCCCTTTTTTATAGTAGGATGATAAAATCTGACAAGCAAACCATTAAGTTTGTACCTTATCCAACACTTGCGACAAAGCCTATGTACGATCATCACACAGTGAAAAATTGCAAGCCGATATAATTGAACAGTGCGCATGCGCGGAGTCGGCAATGAAAATTACAGGTTTGTTTTCTTGCGCTCAAAAAGTTACACTTGCAAGCGCATTTATATACATTGTGCATACGTGTGTAGCCGTTTTTTTTTTAGCGATTGTTAGCTGCCGTATAAGTGTAAACGCCATTTTATAATTATTAGATATATAAAGACAGATTGACATAAATGCAACATCTAAAATGACAAAATGAATATGCATCTAAAAGTGTCCGTAATATGTGACAAGTGTTTATAAAAGCCAAGAAACAAATTTTGCAGTTGACAAAACTGTGTACATGCATTTGTAAGTATGCATATTCATATGTACGTGTGCGTGCGTGTCGTTTGTCCACAACCATTTAACGGCTTACATATGTATGTATGCATATATACATATATTAATTATGGGTTTCAAGTGTGTATACTCCTTGTACCACTTGTAAAATATGCACATACAAACTGCAGACATACATATGTATATGTACATCTGCAGACGTGCGTACGTGTGTGTATGTGTGTGTGTGTGTGTGCGCGCTGTGCCTGTGTGAGGCGATTTCTAAAAGAGCATAAAACAGATGACTTAAGAAGCAAACTGGAATTGCCGATGATGAAATACCATCACGTTAATGTACTTTTACCAAAGCGCAAAGTGTTCAATAAAAATGTATGTACACCGTACATAACTTCAAGGAGAAAATCAAGAAAGTTCCAATTAAACGCGTATTAGTCAAAGTCTGACGAAATGTCGTATCGCACAGTTATTTATTTATTTTTTTGCTACTCATTTCATTGTTCAATTTTTATTATTTACTTTCAGTAAAAGATTTATGAATTGCTCTGCTGATTTAGGATTGTCAATCCAAGTGTTTCTTTTTTCCTTGTGATGATTTAAGCTGCAATCAATATAGATTCTATAGCTCCAATCTTGTACAATATTCAGCAAGTGGCAAGCGTATAATGGTCTATCCCGAAGAACCCTTTTGGGCTTTGCCAATGGTATCCGGATTATACGAAGATCGAGATTATAGGGGTAAAAAAAAGACGTTATTTTTAATATATAGCTTTAAATTTGATGTTTTGTAAATTCTCATTATTCTAGTTAATGTAGTGGAAGCTTTGCAAGAGTTTTGGCAAATGAAACAGACGCGCGGCGTCGAGTTGAAAAACGGAGCTCTTGTGATTTACGAATCGATTCCATCGAATAGCCAGCCTTATGTTTGCTTCGTAACATTACCTGGCGGGAGTTGCTTTGGTAGTTTTCAGGTGGACTCTTTCATCTATCATGTTATATGTATATTTTACTAATCGTTTGCTATTGACATTGCAGAATTGCCCAACTAAAGCGGAAGCCAGACGAAGTTCAGCTAAAATTGCGCTCATGAACTCGGTATTCAATGAACATCCATCTCGTCGCATAAGCGATGAATTTATTGAAAAGGCGGTTCAGGATGCACGCGCTTCTTTCAAGGGAACACCACAAAATAATGAACTACCAGAATCGGGAATTGGCGCATTTAGGTAAGTAGAAGATCATTTTTTTAATATATAACATAAGTCTAGACGTAGTTCTGTATTTAGATTTATGCTTGAAGCAAATAAGGGGCGTACAATGTTGGAATTTCAAGAATTGATGACCGTCTTTCAACTACTACATTGGAATGGATCCTTGAAGGCAATGCGCGAGCGCCAGTGCTCCAGGCAGGAGGTGGTCGCACATTATTCAAACCGTAGTCTGGATGATGAGATGCGTGCCCAAATGGCACTCGACTGGATAGCACGGGAGCAGGAGAACCCTGGAGTGCTGCGAAGAGAATTGGTCTTGGCCGAACGCGAGCTGGAGACGGCACGCATGGCAGGGCGCGAGCTACGTTTTCCCAAGGAGAAAAAGGACATATTAATGATAGCACATAACCAACTGGGTGGCAGCAATTTGGGTGCAGCATCCATTGAAAACTGAACAAGTGAAAGGAGCTAATAATAATAAAGGGGATACAATTAGGTATATATGGAGAACAATCCGTTCTTAGTCTTGGCATCATTAAAGCATCATATCTCTATATATATACATACATTCAGCAAGTAATCTTCGCAAAAAAAAACCCGCATAACACAAACAACAGTTTATTTTATTGGCAAAACCACATGATCTCGAGTTCTGTTAAATCCGTTAAAGCTCATTTTAAAATAATTACCAGGCAAATGTAAGAATAATTATCAGTTACTGACAGCCCGACAAATGAATATTATGAAAAGAAAAGCTAGATTTCATAAAAGATTAAAGAAACTCGTTTAAAAACTGACAAGTGCAAAATACTTTCGGAATGAAAAATTGTGATTTAAATACTGAATTTACGGAATTATTTTGAGACTAAACATAAATAGTATAGTTAAATTTATTGTGTGTGTATATGCATGTGTATTTATATATCAAACATTGTCTCAGCGCCAAGCGCAACTCATTCGAGGCATATTACCATTTAGATAAATTTTTAAATAACTTCATCAATCCCTAATAAAGTGTACTAATTTCGCAATTCAATTATTTTATTTGTGAACTTTTGAACAAAATTATGTTGAACTAGTGCAAAAAATAATTATATTAATACATATGTCGATTGCCTAATCACGAAATAAAACCAACAAAATATGTCTTTCTGCCTTTCTATATGTGCACTTACAATCTTTTAATAAATAATTCTACAAAATTTCAAAAACACCGTAATTCAAAAACAGAAAACTCATATACATCAATCAATCAATCAATATAAACCAAAATGGTTCTTATAAGAACTTAGAACGCTGTTTTTCTCAAAGTGTTCAAATTATGATTCGATTACCTTACCTTCCTTTTGTGATATCTTGAGATGTGTGTCCTTTGTACACTTACTAGATTAAGCAGATTCTTGTATAAATATCTAAATATAATCCTCGACTTCTTTGATTTCAGCTTTAATATCTTTACCTACAAGCAGTTGACAAAAATGCTGATGGTTCTGCTCGCATGTGCACTTCAATCAATTAAAAAGAAGCATTTCAGCAACGAAGCTCTTGAGGTTTGGCGGGCAGGGATAAATTTCAAGTTTTAAATGTATTGTGAGCTGCAAATGGTTTACTACAAAATATTGAATGTTTTGCATGAAAAAATACTGTTAGCTCTTACAAAAAATACTATTTTAATACCACGCTTCGATTTTCAGCCGATAACTGTTGACAAAATTAAGGATGCGCGGGCAACAAAAAAAACTAATTCCAGTTAGATTCCAGTTAGATCCTTCGTAATGGCCATTTAACCGTTGCTATTTCCAGACACAGCGCCAGTAAAGCGAGTAATGCACCACCTTAAAACGTGGTCATGAATTAAACATTAAAAACAAAACAATAGTATACTATTTCTTACAAAGCAAGGTGAGAAATGCTGAAGAAACACCTGATATGGTCACTGGGTAGACGGTGTACAACGACTGACATGCTGGCTTTTTCATTTGACGCTGTCGAAGAATTCTCTCAACTAAACCAACTTCGCGAGCATTGCACATTCTGAATTGCAATCCAAATTAAATTAAATTCTATATCGTTACAATAATGTACTTACGCTGTTTTGAAGAGCTCCGTATATTGACTATTTTTATGCACAATCCAATTCATAATCTCCACTTCCATAAGACCAGATACCTCCCGTAAATCGCAGATTTCATTAGCATCAAATAATTCTGCTATTATCGGATAAGCGTCTACTACCTCGCAGTGGAATGCGAAGCCGCCGCTCTTGAGATACGGAATCGCTTCCTCTATGTGACCGTAAACGCCCATTTCATTGGCAGCTCTAGACGAGGATAACTTTTTGCTTATTAGCCGAGTCACAACCGGGTTTGCACTTTCCTATTTAAAAACATATTTACATCAAAGCTGAATCTCTTCACTTGATAGTTTCGACTTACTCTAAATAGAACTTTATAGTATCCTATATCTTCAAATGATATTTTGAGCGGGCTAGATGTTATTTCATCAACCGTAGCCGGACCTTGATCCGAAGAGCTGAGCAATCCACCAACAACAGATGAGGTGTAATAGTTGTACATTACCACGGAGAATAGAAAAACGGTTACCACAATGGAACGAGACGGTAAGTCGTTGGGAATAGGTTCCATTCCCTGTTGACAGACGGCACCAAAAGTATGTAGAATACGTTCTGTCCAGTTGCTTTGGGATTTGGGATCTGTACGTGTCATTTTATTTTCAGCTGTCAAATTTATGCCCCTCCGCCTCAGTCTAGCTACCCACAATATATTCCTTATACTGAAGTTTCTTCGTTTCAACTGTTTCTCTGCTTTGGAATGCCATCTCTTGCTCAGGTACTCGAGGAGCAACCAAATGACGTTAATACCCATTAAGGTGCCCAACGTGAAGAACCACACCTGTCTGCTAAAGGGTGCTAAGAAATTCCCGCTTTTTCCGTGTGTATCCAAGTCGGGCGTAAAGCGAAATAAAAACGCTGTCTCAAACTTCCAGCTCTGATGTATAGTGTCGAACTCAGCAAAGCGATTGATACGATTGAATGCACCCGAAGCTGCAATGTCTGCCTCGTTGCGCATAATTATGCCCAGCAATCCCAGTCGAAATGTTGTGTTACCCAATCTACCAGCCCAACCCCTGGAGTTGCGGAACTTGACTGTAAAGTTAAAACGATCTCTGAGCAGGCACAACAGCTCGTAATGATACTTAATGAATGCTGCAACACCAGGATCCTTTGTGGGTCGTGATAGTACTGCTTCAATTTGTTCATTCGTCAAGATATTCTCTTGATCAATCTGAAATATTAATAATCGGTTTGTATAAGCGGGAATTTCATATTTATTATAAATCATTTTTGCTTACCACACTTGCACCCCTTAAAGTCAATCCATTGAATTGACTGCGATATTTTATGCTTTGCAGCTCGAATATGTCTTTAATTATAAACATTTGTTTTTTATCATTTGATAGTTTTGCTATCAAATGTAGTTCCAAGGCTGATTTCAGTTGGCGTCCCTTTGAATGTATGTCCCAAAGATAATATGCGTCTTTTGTTTTATTGACATAGGTCATTTGCGCATTCGGTCCAACGTAATCTAGCTCGAGTGGCAGCAACTCGTCAATAGTCCTATCTATGCCCCACAACAGCCACTGATATGTTTTGTTGAAATATCTATTGGCAGAAGCTTCTTTAAGCAGCCTAGATGAACCCTCGCAATTTGTGTCGACCATCACAGTCGTTCGAGCGTAATTTTTTCTTGTTAAGATTGATTTGAGAATATATGAGCTATTTATGTGGACCGGTTGAACAAATTGATTGGATTCCATTAGTGCTAGAGCATTCGAATAAAGATCTAAAAATGGAAAATGATTAGTTGCAAGTTTGGCAATATACAAGTAAATTCCATACCTTCTTCAGAGCAGGCAAAGATAATGCTTTCTTTAGTTTTAACCAATCGCGTCGTGAACTCCGTTAAAACAGAAGTTTCCATTGGGGAACTTTGTTCCAAAAAGACACATGCTAAGATAGACACTAATGCAAGCACGCTTAAACACATTGCATATAATTCCCTTTGTACTCTGCGATATTTAAGCAAACACGCTTTCTTTTATAGCATAGTGCTCTACGTGGTTGATTGACAGCTCAAATTGAAGCAAGCACTTACAAATGCAAATTGAAAAATGTACGCCTAATAGAGCGTAAGGAGTCAATTAAATTATCAATCAAACAAAATCTGCAGAAATACATGTTTAGTTCCAGGTAAAGGATTCGGCTCGATTAACATAGATTAATAGTTTTTAATGTATTCTATACTTATAATTATAGTGACTGCTATTATTTACAATTGGCTTTCTTTTACATTTTAAATTTTATTCAAGCAATCACTATACCACTTGCAACTGAATTTGCTTTTGCATTAACGAGTCAATGGGATTTTCATAACGAATCAACTTATTTAGCAAAAATGTACCATCCTGATGGTAATCGGCGTCTACAACAAAGACTTCCACAACTTTTGTCATTAGGAACTGCTCGTTTTTCAGAGTGTCTACTATAAGTAATGGGGATACCTTAATTAGCCCCAATTTAGATGGACAAATGGTTAGTGGAAATTCTGCAAACTGGCCCGGCTGCAGCACATCCAATACAAAATCAGCTGAGCCAGTATAGGGGCAGTCGGCAAACGCTTTAGTATCGAGAGTAATATGCAGCTTCATGGCGTGCTCGGCTGTATTGGTTACTCTGCATTGGAATGTGAATATGGTGCCGATTTTGACAATATTTTCGGCATCGATTACTTCCAAGCGTAGGTCTTTGTATTCAAAGGGCTAAAAATGATTGAAAACTTAGCCAAATATAATTTGTGTGGATACAATTTCTGACTACATACCAATCTTTGCAATTGGCTCGTCTGCAATCTGCCTTTCTCTCCAAAATTCGATCTCCAGACAATGTCCAGCTTACCCACATTATTTGCTTCGCGAAGTGTTTTGATGTCCTTTGCAATTTCAGGTTTTGGCTGTAATTTGAAAAATATTTAGTCATCTGATTAAAAGTTTATGCGACCATTGGATCAACCTTTATGCAATACAGAAATTGACAGCTGTTATTTGGCTGCAACATGTTTTTTGACGTGAATACCGACTCTCCGTTGGGTAGAGTGTTCAAGGAAGTCACTGTGTATTGCTCGGAACTGTCCAATTCAACTTTTTCCAGACAAAATGGCCCGGTGGTCACGTTTTGGATTTGCGCCTCTAGATATATTTCGTCCATTTCGGCATTATAAAACTTAGTTTTCACATCGAGTGGCTTAAGCACTTGGAACTTGAAGAACTTTCTCAGCGATTGGGCGAAGCCAGCGGGACTTGTATAATTCACCTCACACACCAATCTAATAGATGTTTTCAGTTAATTATAGATAATATTGATTGGAATAGACGGATGTTACGCACATATGAGTTCCAATCTCCTTTACTTCATATCGAATGACATCATCGAGCGTCTCATCGGCTGTTAGGACCACGGAAGATTTCTTGTTTTCATGCATTAGCAAATTTATTCGCGACGTGTTTGACTGCAGATCGACCTTAACAGAAACGCCTTCGACGGGATGCGTCGTGCAATTGTGTACACAAATGTAGCTGGAAAAGGTTTCGCCAAGATATATATTTCCAAACGATTGGGGTAACAGCATGGTTTGGCCAGCTCCAAGTGCTTCGGCACAGGTTCTGGCAATGCCATCGAACTCCACCAGTCGGTTAAAACTCTGTGGCAAATCCTTTGGCTCACAGGTAACAATTGGCCCAAGCCCTACTAACGTGGGACGGGTCAGTCGCATAACTGTAATAAGACTCTTGAATCAAAGCATTCTGTATTATCTAAAAGGCTGTAGTGCGGTATGCCTACCCTTTAAAGCCAATAAATGAGTTTCCGTGTCAGCAGCATTCATTTTGTTCAAGTATCAGGTGAAACGTACATAAAATAAAACACAAATATCTCAGTTATCGATAGTTTTTTATTAGTGATGACAGCAATGAGACGATATATCGTTAATATCAAAAACCTCACGATTAGTATCTTGAATCCCTACATTATTTAAACAAATTCCAATTATATGGGCTTTCCACATGCATTTTCATTTAATAGGTAGCTTAAGTTTAATTTACATATATTACGGCAAACTAATTCACCAGCCCTCTAGCTCTCGAGCGAAACCATGTCACGACTTATAAAGAACGCAGAGACCAGCGCTGCAGTTTGGGCAGTCTCAGTGCAGCCTTTTGCTAATCTTTCCTCGACCTGTGCCATCTTAACAATTAATTTATTCATTACCGACATAGGCAATTCAACTGTAGGCGAAAAGTAAGAATTAATTATACAAACAAAAAATGGACTGTAAATTATACTCACGTCGCATAATGAACAAATGCAGTTCAGTGACAATGTCCTCCAGGGCAAGTCCCCGCTTACTCTTGGCTTCCTCAATAGCTGCTCAAAAGTGAGTTAATAAAGCTACGGAACATTCTTTTCCTATAATCTGCATACTTACTATCAAATGCCGAATCAAAGGTTGCTGCCGAGAGCAATGTTTGCAGCATGTGTTCAATTTCACTTCTTAGCGGATAACCCACACACATGTAAACATTATCCTCGTTGACTACGTCAAAGGCCATTGAGGTACTCTGCAGCACATTTAACACCTTTCGCATATCACCCTTGGCCAGCGTTAGTAATGCGTTCTTGCCATCATCCGTAACGTTGACACTTAAAAGGCAAGAGGCACAAATGCTTAGTTTAAATAGACCTTAATTTATAATCTACATTGATTACTTACTTTTCTTCCTGTATAACCTTGTTAAGACGCGGCAGCATCTGCTCGGGCGAGAGCGGTGCGAAGCGAAAGCGTGTGCAACGCGATTGCAGAGCCGGTATTATTTTGCTCAGGTAATTGCAAATGACGCAAAAGCGAACGTTTTCCGTGTACTTCTCAATGATGCGGCGCAGTGCATTCTGCGCGTCGTTGGTCATGGCATCTGCCTCATCCAGAATGATTAGCTTAAACGTGCCACAGAAAATGGTGCGTGTCGAGGCAAAGTTAAGTATCTGGCCGCGAACGATACCAATGCCACGATCATCGGAAGCATTTAACTCCAATACCATGGACTTGAAGTGTGCCGGCGAGTAGAGTTGACGTGCACAGGCAAGGATAGTGCTCGTCTTGCCCGTGCCAGGTGGCCCATAAAAGAGCAAGTGAGGCAGCTGCTTCTGGTTAATGAAACGATTGACTAGAATGTACAAAAAATGTGAGCTGCACAATTCGTCTGCCACAATTAAAGCATGCACTTACTAGTCGATATTATTTCCTCATGGGATATCAAGTCATCCAAGCAGCTGGGACGATATTTTTCAACCCATGGCAAACGCGCCACCGCACCATTGCTTTCAGACATCTTTATTGTAATCTCCACTAAACTTTATATTAGAAAAATATTTACGCATTCGCGCCGTTTTCTTAGCGACTGAGTCCTATCGAAAAATGTATCGATATCCATTATCGATATCATCGTTTCCATTTTGACTTGCGTTAAAAGCGATTTTTCTCACGATGTTTTCGACCTCTTCTTTACTGTTCTAGAAACTAATTACAAAAAGTTCCAATGATTTGTTTTAATTTGATCCAATTAGCTCTTGTAGCAAGGCGTATGTATGCAATTTACAGAATTACTTTGTTTGATGTCATCAATATATGTTGTTTTCAACAGAACATATTTAATAAATAGAGACAAATATTTCTTGACCTTTTATATATAACTGCTAACAGCTATTTAATTACAATATATATATATATTTTGTGTTGTTTACAATTACAAAAAACAACAACTTAATAATCTAAAGACCATTCATTGTCGGCAATAAATGAGTCAACTACCTCCTTCATGGAAAAGTTCGGTATTAACTGGTCTTGCGTGAGTTTGACTCGTGTAACAGGATCAAAATGGCCAACACGCTGCAAATGCTCCTCAATGTCCTTCCGCTCGTAAGTGATACCAGATGGGGTGATCACAGGGTCGGTTAAAATCTCAAAACTTATTTTTCCGCATAGGAAATCCGGCACATCACGTTTCTGTAAATCAAATTTTATGCATTTAAATATAGCTTGTACTTCTAACTTTACTTCATAACATACCCTTCGGCGTTCATCGACTTTTGCGAATATATTGTTAAGCTCTTGGATGTGATCATCCTAAAAGAGAAATTTGTATAAATAACAATGAAGCGTCAAATTGCATTGTTTATGAATTCTGAACTCAATAGCGTAGTCCAAATTACACGGCAAAAGTTAGAGTACACTAAATTATAGCGTTCATTAATTAATTAACTCTTAAAAAGCTAACTATAGTTATGTGACGACACGCGAATAGAAATATTGATATTTCAATTGAGCCGAGTAATGCGAGTTTCTCCCGTATGCATACAAAACTTACACATTCTTGTTCAATTTCCTGCTGTTTATCCTTAAGGTGTTCCTCATTCAAGTTTTCATTCAACTTCAAACTGGCTAGACGGTTTTCCATATCATCTTTGATCAAGCTGACAATACATAAGGAAATATAGATTTAATATTAAGGAATTTTCAAGTGAGACTTAACTAGGTGTACGATTACCGATTCAAATAACTTTGCAGCTCGATTTCTTGGTGTATTCGTTTTTCCTCTAGAACGTTCCAACGCTTTTTGCGTGCTAGTCTCAACTGCAATGTTATATCATCTCCGAAGTTCTGTTTTTGCTCCTTTGACAAATCATAGGCTTAAAATAAAGGACCATTAGAGTTCCAAGGGGATTTCCAATAATATACATAACTACCTCGTTGCAGATGCTTTATTGCTTCATCATAATTATCTATCTCCATAAGGCCCTGTCCCAAGAAAAAATGCCCTTTTAGCAAATTTCCATCTATATCCAAAGCTCGCCGGCAATCCTGACAGCATAGCTCCCAACGCTTCAGCTTCAGATTGCAAAGGGCACGATTTGTGAAGTAGGTTGCGTTTGTGGGATTTTTAATCTATATAAAAGTAGTACATGTATGATTCGCATTTAAGTTTCAAGTTTAAAAATGACTTACAATGGCCTTGGAGTAACATATAATCGCATCGTCATATTTGCGAGCTGCAAATAAACAATTGCCCTGTTCCTTCAATTGCAGGTCAGATAAATTTGTTGTTGAATAAATATGTTTGCTTGTCATGCTGGGAATAGTTTTGCTTTCTTAATCGTATTATAATGTCTGAGAAAATTATTTATGTAGGCATAGAAATTGTCAAACACAGCTGACACGAGTATCCTGAGCAACAGAAGCACTACAGAATTTGCGTATCATTTAATCCGTATTCCGATGCACCAAAAATAAAAGGGCCTCTCTTTTGTTTTTCTTCAACATAAAATACATATGTGTGTGTGTATGCAGGTAATTTTCGAAATCTGTTTAACACTACTATTTATCGATAGTCGCACATTGTTGACTGTGTAAAAAGTTCGATATTAATTGTACGGCTTTGGGAATAAACTTAGTTATGCTACGTGATTAAGGGAAAATAAAATTTTTCTACAGCAGTCTGACTTTTAGTTTCAAAAATAGTTACCTTTAGAAAGTTGAACTCGAAGCATCTTATTTGTCCTTTTGAAATATTAATTATTTTGCTCTTTTAAAAAGAAGACAAGCGCTTAAAAGCAGTTTTAAAATAATATCGCAAAGCTCATATATCCCTTTTCCGCTGATTACCGATAAATGTTAAAATCAGCTGTTTTGTAATGGCTCTGTAATCAGCTTTAAAATTTCGAAATTGTTTTGGGTCAATTCTTGGGTATTTGTCAAAGGCGGCGATAAGAGTTTTATTATATTTTCCCAGCTTTTTAATATATGTAAATAGAATTTTTTTCAACACTGTAGCTCTTCGTAAGTATTTGGACAACCTGTTAAAAATATGTTACAACCATGTTAATTTAACAGATAAACGAAGAAGAAGAAGCGAACTTTTTTGTCAGTCTAAATTAATTTTTTGCGTTTGCAAATAGAAAAAACGTAAAAGATTAAAAAATAGTTGAACAAAAAAACAATAAACTAACATCAAATGGCTTCAACTTCAAGGTAAATAATATGTTTAATATCCTATGTAAATCGTTTTAATAAGCATCATGGCAATTCACTAGACTCGAAAACAATAAGGTATGCTGCTATGCACACCCAGAGTCTCCATTAATTGAGGATTATCGAGCTGGTGACATGATATGCTCAGAGTGTGGCTTGGTTGTTGGAGACCGCGTTATTGATGTGGGCTCCGAGTGGCGCACATTCAGCAACGAGAAAAGTGGTGTAGATCCCAGCCGTGTTGGCGGTCCAGAGAATCCCCTACTTAGTGGCGGTGATTTATCCACAATTATCGGTCCTGGGACAGGCTCAGCTTCATTCGATGCTTTCGGAGCACCCAAATACCAAAACAGACGCACTATGAGCAGTTCAGATCGTTCACTAATCTCCGCATTCAAAGAAATTTCATCAATGGCTGATCGCATCAATTTACCCAAAACCATTGTCGACCGCGCAAATAACTTATTCAAGCAGGTGAGCAGAACAACTATTAAGTTTGATCGCTTTTATAGCCCGATTTGTTTTGCAGGTACATGATGGTAAAAATCTAAAGGGACGCTCAAATGATGCCAAGGCATCCGCTTGCTTGTATATAGCCTGCCGCCAAGAAGGTGTTCCACGCACATTCAAGGAAATCTGTGCAGTTAGTAAGATTAGCAAGAAAGAAATTGGCAGATGCTTTAAGCTAACGTTAAAAGCACTTGAGACAAGTGTTGATTTAATTACCACTGCCGACTTTATGTGCCGTTTTTGTGCAAACTTAGGTAAGTTGATCGCTTAAAGGGAGTTTTAGATTCGACCTCTTTTTATTGTATATATTTGCAGATTTGCCGAATATGGTGCAGCGAGCTGCTACACACATTGCAAAAAAAGCCGTGGAAATGGACATTGTACCTGGTCGATCGCCAATCTCTGTGGCAGCCGCCGCAATTTATATGGCATCGCAAGCATCTGAGCATAAGCGCAGCCAAAAGGAAATTGGTGATATTGCTGGTGTAGCTGATGTGACCATAAGGCAATCATATAAGCTAATGTACCCGCATGCGGCAAAACTATTTCCGGAGGATTTCAAGTTTACAACACCAATTGATCAGCTACCGCAAATGTAAAATATCCAGCGACATCCTGCAAAGAATATCGATGCTCAATCATCATTTATACCTTCAGAAACGAAGTTTGCAAATTTAGCAACATGGATATACATAAATATGTGCGTAGGGCATGCCTAGTTTTAAGGCAGAATTGACCATACTTTAATCACAAGAGAAATACGATTTTATTCATATTAAAACGCCTTAAAATGCAAATGAACTCGCCTTGTTAAAATGCAGCAGGAAGCTTGCACCAATGTAATTAAGATCAGAGAATAATATATATAGGGAATGACATACACGTTTGCTCAGTGCATTGTACAAAAAATAAATGCTCATGTTGCTGCTTTAAATAGATACATTTACTATCATATTCAACATTTACCTTGAAACTTCTTAATTACGCTTTGAGGAAGTAAACATTTATTCAGCATAGGCATATATAATTTAGTATATTTAGAAGCACTCGCTTAAAAGCTTTCATTATAACACATAATTGTAATATAGTATAAATAAGTAAGAGTAACTCGATATACAACAGTAGAAGCCACATAAATTAATCAATACCCAAAGAGCACTTCTCGTTATCCGTATGCCCCACGCATTCCAAGGCAGGTCGATGCTCCGAGTCCCACATGCCAGGACCACAGCGCTTGCACAGACCACTTAATGTGCATGGAATCTTTGGTAACTGTCGATACTGATACAGCAAGCCGCGTGCCTTGCGCAAAATCAGTTGGCCATCCATGTACATGGCCAGTGAGCTGAAGTGCAGCAGCATCTCGTCGGCACGCAAGTTCTGAGCAATGACATCATCCGCATAGACGGCAATTATGGCCAGGCAGAGGAACAAATGAAAGTAGTCTGTGAGATAGTTTGACCAGCAAGCCTCCCACATGCGTATGACCACGGCCTCGGTGAATTCCCGTTTAAAGCATAGCAGAAGCCAACGATGACAGAACAGCAGCTCCATGGCTTCGTTGTGTCGCTCCAAATGCTCGTAGAAACGCGGCAACATGAGTCTTATCAACTCACGCAGGTAGCTCAAATTGTGGTCCACATCGTTATCCGTCGGCGTGCAAACAAAAAACGCACGTTGCATTAAGCCCACAAAACACCAGAATGTTTCCGATTCGTTTTGCACTTCACACAACACGGGTGCCAGTAGATCACTCATGCCCTAAAAATATAAAGATAATAGTTAAAAAGAAAGGTCAATCACCAGACGGACTATGCTCTCAAGAGCTTAAGAGCTTACCTGCGAGTAGGATATGCTCGTGTTGTAAATGGCAAAGTTTAGCAAAATGTTTTTCATCATCTCGGTGTTGGGATTGTCTTCACCGCAGAAAAAGGGATTTGTACGATCGGTGCGAACAACGTCCTTCTCGACAACGCACTGCACAGTCCTCCAGAATTGCACTTGCTGCTCCGGCGACATGGAGTACAAACGCTTGCGTGTTATTTCATCGTACTCCTGCCTCTTGATGTCCATCAGCACGGCCCTGTCCTCGAATGTTGATGAAAACGAATAGCACTTCAAGATGAAAGGCCAAACGGTTTTGCGCAGACTCTTTTCCAGGCCGCCGAAGAAGACGCACTTGCGCAGCAACAAGTCATCGTCAATTTGGCCCTTCTCGTTTAAGAGCGTGCCATAGAAGAAGTTTGTGGTAATTCTCTTAACATTGCCCTCATCGGGATGCATCTCGGACTGTTTGACTTCGGGGCGACAGACCATAAAGTGTCGATACGGCAAATTCATCTTCTCCTGGCCAGGAGCTAAGGTAATATTGTGTAGGAAACAGTGCCACTGGTGCAGCACCTGAGCCAAGTGATCCAAGCCACCGTAATGGAAATGTAGTATCTTGTATTGTGATTCGCGCGAAGCTATCACCAGCTGACCGGACGTACACTTATCATCGTTGAAGAAGAGGCGCAAAGAGCGCATTTGGCTAAGATCGACGGAAAAGCGACGTCCTCTGATTACTGCTTTACGGCGCACGGTCGGCGTGGCGTTGGCACTCTCCGGGAACACCAGGTTATGCTTGAAGGCCAGCAGCTCTGGGGTCATCCAATTTGGGTTGTTATCATCGGACACGGACCCATCCGAGTTCAGCTGATGTGTAGGCTGATTTGCTCGGCCAACTACAGCCGCATTGCTGCCCTCACTGTCGGGCGCGGCAATAATACAATTGTAGGATTGGGAGATGTTGCTGTTCTCGATCTGTGGATTGGAAATGGTTATATTTACGGATGTAATGGGGTTCTTTTTGAGCAGAGCAGCCAAGTCGCCAATGGATGCAGTTTGTCCGCCTAGCAGCGGCTGCAACTCGTTCTTCAATTCCTGCATTTCAGCCGCGTTCTCTTCTTCGGCTCGCGTGCCCATTTCATGTTCCGTCTCATCGATGATCCTGGGCGCGGGTACCGCCACTTGGGATGTGGGCGAGAAATGTCCATTAGTTGGTAGCATATCATGATTCCGATTGTGTATAGCCTCCCCGTCGATGGTTGTCGAATTGCACTTGCAGAGTGAGGTGTTCGGTATCCATGTGAGCAGGAGGGTTGGTCTTTTGGCGCTGTTGTATTGATCTATGAAGGTTTTCGTGGTGCATGTCAAGTAGCCGGGATAGTGTAGGATATCTGATTCCTGGCGAGCCACAGTCGGTGGATGAATACAAACATTGTTCTTGCAAAAAAGTATTTCGTTGTCTTCGTAAGCGATATCGATTTTTTCATCAGACCTCTCTTCGCCGAGTATAAAGTTGGATGCCTTTTTGATAATATTTCCAATTGGCATTTTTGATTAAATTCTGTCCGTTAAGGCAAACGGTTATCTCAATTGCACCCTTTTGTTTCGTTTAATAGAATTATACGAATGTGTGCAGCAAAGTAAATGAGTCTTTCGGGAAGGTAACGCTCCTGATTATTTTGATTTTCGAACGGTTCTCACATAAGATAGTAACAAGGAGTGACCATCCTGTTGGTAGGCTCATCAGAATTGATTTTTAGTTCTGCTTAGGTTTTCAATTTCAATTTTCAACTTGGAATGTTTATAAGGTGGCTGTGAACTAAGGAGTTGGATACCGACTCACGGTATTAATAATTTGAATGCAATAGTATCACAAGTCGTTGACATAACTATCGGGTGGTCAAATAACCGATAGTTTTTTAACTCTCCAAAAAAAAAAAAGATTCATTTAAGAGAATAACCGTTTATTGTAGTTAGGCCCTGCATGTTGGATAAAATACGTTTTTTTTTTGAGATTCATGCATTACGTTAAACAAATTATCGAATAGGCAAAAAAATCGATAATTTGGCATCTCTTATTGGACAAGTGTGACCTCTTTAATTATTTAATTAAAAGAACTACCATTTTTTGTAGTAGGGGTCACACTGATCTTAATTTTGGATAAAATAAGTTTATTTGTGATTCATTCATTCAGTTAAACAAATTAACAATTTGCGGACAACACTGAACGCCCATCTGTGCTACTAAATTAATTTACACGGATACACACAATACCATCATAAGTATTTGCTACAGATCATAACTCTCGCTCTCAGTGAAAGAATGGCAGCCGAGATAAAGCCAGCGCAGCGCAGCAACAACGATCGCTTTTTGTCGACCAAAAAGCCGGAGTTACTCAGTAAATTAGAGGGAAGCGGGGATGATGTAAACGCGGCTATTTTAATACCAGGCGAAAACGGAGTAATTAGCGTTTCTGACGACAAGTGCGTAAACAACACACAATAAACATAAGCTTTACCCAAGCCAAATTTCTATTATGTCTTACCTATATATAAATATAGAACTGTGCGGGTTTGGCTTAAACGAGATTCCGGCCAATATTGGCCCAGTATTTGCCAGTACATGCCCTCGGGCTGTACGGCCATCGAATATGTTCCGGAGCAGCGACAATTGTACATTGGCCAAGACAACGGCACCGTCACCCAATACACACTCTCTGAGGACTGCAATCGCTTATCATTCATGCGCGACTATTTGTCGCATCAGGGTCGCGTTGTAGCCGTCGTATTTTCCAAGAGCCATAACTGGATACTCTCTGCTGGCAAAGATAAACAGTTCGCATACCATTGTACGGATACCGCCAAGCGAGTGGGCGGATACAATTTTGAAACACCATGCACAGCGCTACAGTGAGTGAATATGTAATCTCCACTCGACATGAGATTGCAGCAGTAATGCTTTAATCAGAACAGAAATTCACCAAATTAACTTTAATCTAGGTTTGATGCTTTAGCAAAATATGCATTCATTGGAGATCATGCGGGTCAAATAACAATGCTGCGCTGCGAGGCGCAGGGAGTGCAGCTTATCACCACATTCAAAGGACACACTGGTAAAAACACTTGAAGAGAATATATAAAAACAAGAAGTTGAAATACCCTTGCAGAGATTGAGCAGTTGTGCAAGCCGATGCTGATAAGATTTTGACTAACACAATACCTTTTCAGCTGGCATCAGATGTTTAAGATGGGTCGAAGGTCCTCAGCTATTGTTCAGTGGTGCGTGCGATCAATCGGTTATTGTCTGGGATGTTGGTGGCAAGCGAGGCACAATTTACGAATTGCAAGGCCATGGGTAACACACACATACATTCATATCTGATAACAACATATTAACATGCAACACACCCTCAATTCAGCAACAAAGTATCGGCTTTGGCGTACGCCAACCACACTCAACAATTGATTTCGTGCGGTGAGGATTCAGTTGTTGTGTTTTGGGAAATGAACGCGATGCGCAAGGAGGTGCCTGGCTGGGTTGAGTCCAATAATTGCCAGCTGTGCTCAAGACCATTCTTTTGGAACTTTCGTTCGATGATGGACCAAAAACAATTGGGCAAGCTAATGAATTTGTGCTGAATGAGCTGGTTTTTTAATGTTATTTTATTTCAGGCATACGACAACATCATTGCCGGCACTGCGGCAAAGCTGTTTGCGATAATTGCTCAACGAATCGCATCAATATACCCATAATGGGCTTTGAATTCGACGTGCGCTGCTGCGATCCATGCTACAAGCAGCTGCAGACAGTGGAGCGTCCATCTTTAGCAGCCTTTCACGATGCCAAGCATTCTATTGTGCACATGGACCTGGACGAGGAGCGTAAGCGTCTGCTGACCGTCGGTCAGGATCGACTCATCAAGGTGTGGGACTTGTCAACCATTTGGGCATAATGTTTATACCAAGGCAACTCAGCAGCCTGCATGACTTGACCGAATGTTCGGCGTTTCAATTTAAAAAAATTATATTGTATTGTATGAAACTAAATAAAAATACCAAATACATATGTAAGTATTGAAAAAAAAGAATGAAATATGCCACGGTTGGAAGCACTTTTACAATATAAGCAATGTTCAACATAAAACGCATATACATATAATTATAAATATTTACAATTGATAAGTTCTTTTTTCATCAAACTGAAATTGATGTAAAACGAAAATCCATGGATATCAATAAAAATCAAACGTCTGTAACATTCAAATAATCATATGTGCATGGACTTATTTAAAGCATGCACAATATCAAAATATATGTATATATATGAATTTAAGTGCTTCAAAACTCCAATATTATTTTTATTTGCTATTTTGTTTACTTCTCAAATGTATTGCTTTACATATCGAGTACATAGCTAGATATCCTTGGGACTTCGTAATAAATACGAAGAACCAATTCTCAGATTTACCCACATAAAAAGCCAATTACTGACTCAAATTTTATTTTATTTACTATAAAGATAAACGGATGCTGTTAATTAATAGCCACCTCGACCTGGCGGTGGTGCGCCGCGCATCATCGGTGGTGGTCCTCTCATTGGTGGTGGTGCGCCGCGTCCGAGACTGCCTGGCATAGCAGGAATGCCGCCGGGAATCATGCCTGGCGGTGGTGCACCCATCATTGGGGCTCTGGGCACACCTCGACCCATCGGCGCCATGTGCTGTTGAGCGGGACCACCCACGCCTCTTACGGGGCCTTGCAAGCCAGCCGGTACGGACGATATGTTCATCGGCACGCCACGGCCAGCTACACGACCAATACCCGGCCCTGGGGCAGCGCCTGGAATGGGTACACGAGGCAGACCCTCTTCGGGTGGTGGCGGCCCTTCGACGGTAAGTGATACTATGTTCTCACCACGCAGCAGCACGAAGCCCAGCACACGCTTCTCCTCCCGCTCTGGCACTTTCGAGTTCTTGGAGCGTATTTTACGGAACTCTTCGCAATCGCCCAATATAAGATTCATATGCTTATCAAATGCCTTGAAAGTTCCAATAAACGTCCTCGAATCCTGCAGTACAATTCGCACCCGATAGTTCAGGTGCTGAATCATTTTGTTATTCTTGCCAATAGTCTGAAAAATAAATGCATAATTTAGTTATTAAAAAACAAGCATGGCCGGCAAAGGCGGCATAAGGAGCCAAACGTTTACGAATTTTTATTTTTAATTTGCCTAAACAAAACATTTACATTGAACTTACCATTTTAGGGCCGTTATACTATTTCTTGATAACAAATTTATAAACTTTAGCAGCCTATAATTATTTCTTTAAGTGAAAATAAAATGGCTAAACAAACCACTGCATCTCTGTCGACAATCAGCTTATCGACGCATTGTTGTATATCGTTGTGTTGCGACTAAGAAATATCGTTGTTTTTATCGAGTGTGCCGGCTAACATTACTAGTTCGATTATTGAATGCAGCCCTGTTTTTATATTCTGTTGGGAACAAATAAATTGTGCTCAATCGTCTCGAATGCTCATATATGTATGTGGCCACGTCACTTTGGCTCTCTTTGTTTCTCTCTTTTGTGCCGACATTCTACGTACATATAGGCGGCACAACACCAAGAAGTTTTAACTCGTTGGCAAAACAAGTGAAAATTAAACAATTTGTGTGGTTTGGTAAAGTACGGTATTGTAATTGCTAAAACATTATAGCTCAATTGCAAATACTTTTATCCCATTCAGGGTGACGTCGCGAAAACCGTGCAACTGCAAGAAAGAACACTCCACACTAAAAACGAAAAAAAAAAAAAAAAGGAACTGACGAATCACTCAAAATGAATATTTTTCGGTTTGCTGGAGACTTATCGCATGTATTTGCTATAATAATACTATTGCTTAAAATATGGAAGACGCGATCATGCGCCGGCATCTCTGGCAAATCTCAAATATTATTCGCTATAGTCTTTCTGACACGCTACCTGGACCTATTCACTACATACGTCAGCCTCTACAATTCGGTAATGAAGGTGCTCTTTTTGGCCACATCGGGCGCAACGGTCTATCTGATGTACGTGAAGTTTAAGGCCACCTACGATCACAATCACGATTCGTTCCGCATTGAATTTTTGCTAATACCATGTGCTCTGCTATCTTTGGTTATTAATCACGAGTTTGCATTGATGGAGGTGCTCTGGACATTCTCCATCTATTTGGAATCGGTTGCCATATTGCCGCAACTGTTCCTGGTTAGCAAGACCGGAGAGGCCGAATCGATTACAAGCCATTATCTGTTTGCCCTGGGCTCGTACCGCGCCCTGTATCTGCTCAATTGGGTCTATCGCTACATGGTGGAGTCGCATTATGATCTTATTGCGATCTTTGCGGGCATCGTCCAAACCATTCTTTACTGCGATTTCTTTTATCTATACATTACCAAAGTGCTCAAAGGCAAAAAGCTACAGCTGCCAGCATAAGCAACAGCAGCCGCCGCAGCAGCTAATAATTCCATTCGTGCGTGTGCGTGTGTGTGTGTGGTGCCGTCACAGCAGAGCCGGAGGAGGATGAGGCAAAGGATTTGGAGAGAGGAACAGCAATATTGAGAATGCGGACCGTGTATTAAGTAGAGATCTTTGTCGTATAACAGAAACAAAAACTGATATTGTATATCGAAAGGGAAAATATTTTGTTGTGTTACATTTAGTTTAAAAGCGAATAAGAAATTCAAATGTGGCACCAATTAATTTATGCATATACCAACTCAATGCAAATTATTAAAGTATACAAATAATGTACAAATTCTATTCATTATGATTTCCATCAGCACACAAAACAATTCAGCTACTGTAATTTGCTTATCAATGTAAGAACAAGCATGTATGTGTGTATCTTATCTTAGCTCGTCTATTCCCACAACCAAAATCAAAATATTTACTAATTATAATTTAATTTTAAAATAATAAATCAACCAGTTCTATCAACGTTTCTGGTCAACTTCGATACGATATGACAAAATTGATCTTATCTCAAAAAGTTATCTGATTATAAAACTTTGTTTAAAACATGCCATTTAGTTGTTGGACCTAGCTTGCTTAAATCATCATCCATCAAATTAGCAGGTCATATATCAAAATCAGCTTGCTGCAAATCAAAAATTAATTTCAATTTAAATTTTTACTCATTTTTACTAAAACTACCCGCATAGCGTAACAATAGTAGTTTTAAAGGTCTTAGTGCTGTCCCTCATCTGAATATCAAATAGTGATGTAAACCAAATCTTGGAAAAATTTTAATATTTAAAATATAAAATTCTGAAACTTTGAAATTTTTTTATTATAATATTTTCAAGAGCATACAAGACCACTTGTGAATTCCAATTCAATCAAGAGGTAGAAGAACCATTGTTCATTCGAGCGACACGAATGTGTGCGATGAATTTGTTCATTGAACGTGTATCTTGTTCATCTCTAATGTGAACTAGTCCAATTGGAACGATAACAAGATTGCATTAATATTTATTTTGAAAGGACAGAAAGATTAAAAAGCACAAAATGTCCTTAAATTTTCGATATCATATATTGAAGAGCGTAAAACCATACACCATATACATTCCACAATTAAATAAATCAGCGCTTCGAGTCTTAATACAAGTCTCTGTGCATTACATTGAGACAAAAAAATCATCAGCCGATGTCTTAGCACTTGCAATTAACAAACTGAAAAATGCAGGCCATGAAGTGCCTAAGAATTTTTGCGAATTATTTACAATGGTGCTGCTGATAATGCAAATATATTTGCGATATCCAAAAGGTGTGGTCAAGGATCAGGAGCTGCGTCAGTGCCTAACTGACGATTTGTGGTAAGCTTAAAATAATCTACACAATATATCATTTAATAAAGTAACATCTATGCATGGCTCCATTAGCTTCACAGATGCGTGCGCCGAGGATTTAACCAAGGTGCTGCTCAACCACCGCGCCACGCTAAGTAGAAACTTTGCGGAAACCAAAATGGAAAGAGCAAAAATGCTGGACATGCAGTGGCGCATCAACATTTCCCTGGGCTCAACGTGAGTAAATGCGGATTTGAACTGTTTTTTTTTTATTACATACGGATATCTTTAGGATGGCCCAACTGGATAAACCGACTATTGTGCTGCATTTCAAATTGAATAATGGCGAGTATCGCACCTTGGAGCTGCCATTATCAATGTTTCAACGTCTACGATACAATGTGGCCCTGATGCTGAGCGAGCTGCAGTCATTGCAGAATCGTCCCGTATTGAAACAGTTCTAGTTACTTAAATACACTTAATTTTAGACAATATTAGCTAGACTTTGTTGTTATTTATATCTTTATTCTTAATACTATTCCAATGCTGATTATTCACTTTTTTTGCGCTTTTTGATCATTTTTCCTTTAATAAGCGGCTTACAGTTTGTATTTCGATTCTTTGCTGAAGATTTCTGATGCTCCTTAAATTGTTTATCCATTTCTTTCACATACTCTTGGGGCAGAGTCCATTCCGAAACGTGGGAATGCTTTGTAGGATCATACTCTTCCGAGTACTCGGGAATTTCAATGCCCAGACGCTTGCACACTTTCGTTAGTATATCATCAATATAACCCGAAATACTTAAATAAGCTTTCTTATCCTGTAAAGATACGGTTTTTATTAAATAATCTATGGTTATATTATAAGTGCTCTTACATGTTTTGTGGGCTGTAAATTGCATATGACAAGTTTACCACCATGCTTGAGATTTTTGAGAGGTAAATTTCCGCTTGGGACAATTTGCAGAGTGGTACCCAGGGTTATATTAATATCAGCCATCCTAAATTTGCAATATATATATTTAAGATGGGATAATCTTTAATAGTATTGCACATTTCTTACGTTGAATTCATAAATGCCATATCTAGGTCACGTTCGGGTAGGTCGTGTTCCCAATCCAAAACGTTATCGTGCATAACTCCACCGCGACAGCTGCGACTATTGCCAATCTCAACGGACCTACATGGCAGCCCCAATAGCTTTTGGCCCACTGTCTCCACGGCCGTCTTGCGTACGAACTGCCGGCGACATTTCTGGCACTGCTCTATAAAGATATTGCCGTGCAGCTCCGCCAAGTATTTTCGGTCTAGGCCAGATTTTAAATGCAGGCCGTCAATGTTTTGTGAGACGATATACTGAACATACCCATGTTCAACCAAAGACTTTAGTGCCATATGAGATTTAGTTGGCCTTGCCGCGTCAAAAGATGTGTTAAAAGTAGGCTTTTCGCCTTTTTGTTCGAGCGTCCAAACGCCCTTGGGTCCTCTGCAAGTATAATTTTCTAAGCCGATCGGATAAAAATATAGTTTAAGCAATTACCTGAAGTCGGGAATACCAGCTGATGTGCTAAGGCCTGCACCCGTATGGAATACAACATGTTTAGAGTCTTTAATTAAGTTTGCCAGTTCCTTACATTTTTGGTTGACAATTTCTTCACTGTCAAAATTCTGAAAATCATAATTTATTCTAGCTTTTATTCATGTATTGGTTATAGAAATTTAACTGCTTACTTCTGGAACGCCAAGAATTCCTTTATTTTCGTATGCTGAAAGGCCTTCCGCATAGTTGCAACTCATGACATATATATTTAATGTTTATTTAAATTTGCTATTACTGGCGTTAAAAGGAGATCTATATTATACATGTCTGTTTGTTTGTTTACAAAACATATTTGTTAGGACTATCGATTAAAACATCGATATTTCGCACTATCGATAACCTTGCAGCTGCCGTGCGTGTCCAGCTGTTCGAATTAAATTTTGGTTAATTTGTTGTTAAAAACAAAATGCGGTTCCAAATATCAAGGAATGCGTGGCATGTTTGTGGACAATATATGCAGCGGAATTTTTTCCAATTTAGCAAGCGGTATGGTCTATTTTAGATACAATCGTTCTAATAGTATATTTTCTACTTATACTTACAGCTGAAGAATTTAACATATTAAATAATTTAAACATTGCATAGAAATGCGTATCATTAAATGCTAGACGCTGTTTTGTGAAAAAAGGTACCCGGCCTGCTAGTTAAGATTGTGCCTAAAAACTAAGCGTTATGTTTAAAAAAACAACTGCATATGCAGTTTAAAAAGTGCTCGAGGAATTAACGAGGATATATAACACGACCCAAATCATACTCTAGTCTTATATAATTAATGTAAAGTTATTAACTGAAGTCAAATTGAGTAATTCAAATGCATCTCTGTATTGCAGAGATAAGGGCAAATGGGAACTGATAAGCGCCGCCGGCAAA
Source organism: Drosophila littoralis (assembly GCA_018903485.1). Lineage (NCBI taxonomy): Eukaryota > Metazoa > Arthropoda > Insecta > Diptera > Drosophilidae > Drosophila > Drosophila littoralis. The sequence continues at coordinate 4,525,355 of JAEIGF010000059.1, read as the reverse complement.
GTTTCTAATGAACGGAACGTTCCCGAGCACATACAGAAGCCGCCGTACTATTATAAAGAAATGCCTGCGGGCAATACATTAGGAACTCCTGAAATCAAAAGTGCGGAGCAGTTAAATCATATGCGTTCCAGCGGCAAGCTGGCAGCACAGATACTTCGGGAATGCGGCAAAATGGCAAAAATTGGAATAACTACGGATGCGATTGATAACTTTGGGCACCAGCGTATAATTTCCGAAAACGCCTACCCATCCCCACTTCGATATGTGGGATTCCCCAAATCATTGTGCACGTCTATTAACAATGTTGCCTGCCATGGTATACCGGACGACCGACCCTTAGCCGACGGTGATATAATAAACATTGATGTGACCGTCTACCAAAACGGTTGTCATGGCGATTGTTCAGAGACTTTTCTTGTTGGTGACGTCGATGAGCGTGGACGCTTTCTAGTGGATTCAACACGCGACTGCCTAAACAAGTGTATAGCGCTCTGTGGTCCAGGTGTGCCCTTCAATGAAATCGGCAAATACATACAGAGATATTGCCAAGAGCATGACCTCGAATCCGTGGCCGCATTTATTGGCCATGGTATTGGCAGCTACTTTCACGGACCACCCGAAATTTATCATTACGGTAAGAACTCTCCAACGGATTACTACGTTTAAGTATTCACAAATTCTTCAATTTGCCAAATCGAAATGCAGCCAATGAGGCCCCGGGCCGAATGCAAGCGGGCATGACCTTTACCATCGAGCCAATTTTGTCCCTTGGTGGCGGCGATATTGGGCTATTAGAGGACGGCTGGACAGCAGTTAGTTTAGACAATTCGCGTAGCGCACAGTTTGAGCATACGATATTGATCACAGAGACGGGCGCTGAGGTGCTAACAAATGCTGGCTAAAGGATCAACGTTTACATAAAGAGTGAATTTTTATTTGAAAGTGTGTAGTAAGCGCAAAATTGACATAGAATTCTTAATAAACACGTATGCCGGGCAGCTTGCATGAAAATTTGTTGGTGTCAAAGTGATTGTTAAAAGTTGATTATTTTGCTGACTCTTGGTTGGCTAAGTACTATTGAATATGTTTGCATGCATTTCCTTAGATCGACGACTAAATGGTTAACTGCAAATGGCAGTTGACTTCTGAACTGGCTTTTGTATCGGCAAAAATAATTTAAATTCCGGAGGCAGTTCGTCCTCTGAATAAAGTCGATCCGAGAAATAAACACGACGTATCCGACAGTTGGCGTGAATCTGCACCCGCAGTGTTTCAACATAGTTGGTGCCGTAGGCGCGACGTGTAAAGTCAGACAAATTGAATTGTATCTGATTCCAACCCTCATCCAAGCGCATGGGCATTGTGCATATAAACGGCTTCACCCGAGTGGTAGATTGGTAATTGCTAGCGCGAAACCGGCGTCGCACATTTTTATCATCAAGAACCTGTTTGCGTATATGAATACAATAGAGATTAGTTTGCATGTCTGCATTTAAGCATATACCACATACCTGTACTTCGAATGTAAAGTACTTTTTCATGTTCTTGATGATCATTACCAGAAATGGTAACTTGATGCCCAGCGTCTTCTTTGGATCTGCCGGACATGTTATAAACGTAGTGCTCACATTGGTTCCAACTATTTCGAGAACTAGACTCTGTATGTCATTATCAGTAATGCGCTTAATATGACCGTTTCGTACTTTCTTGTCCCAAAGCTGCAATGGCTTGGAACCAATGCTATAAAGTATTGACAAAAATCCCGATTGAAACGTGTTTTTGAACATTTCGCGCAATTAGTTGACTGTCGTAAGTGGTTACTCGATTCTTTGCAATTTTTTATTTGGCCAGTGGGGCGCTGGCCGATAAATTTTGCGAAGCCGGAATTTGTGGGGATTACGAACACAAGTACAAAAGTATACTAATTTTCTTATGTCAATAAATTTGTAAACAAGAGTGTGTTGTTATTAGCAACACATATGTCGATAACTGACTATCAGATATCTAACTATCGACCAACCACCACAATTATCGGCCGGCTTTTCTGTAATTAACACTATTTATGCTCAATACTAAAACCGTATGGAATTTACCTTGCAATTTCCTTATAAGCAAAGTAGTTTTTTTTTTTATTTTAATAGTTAAAAAACCACAATTTAACGGCTGGCTTTTGCAAAATTACTTTTATTAGTTCTTCATTTTCTATAAAAGTCAAGAAGACAACTGACTTAAATAATTATTTAAAACACATCTGTTTCTATATGAATTTACAATTATTTTGGCTTATAAATACAAATCGAAATCTATTCGATTGCTTGAATAAAAATTTGAATTTTCACCAACTTTGCGTACATACACTCCATTCTTAAAATAGTCCCCTTGAGACCAATTAAACATTTTCTCTGTACTATATGGGCCCTGAATTTCGTCATCGGTCTGCTTCCATTTGAACTCCCATTTTATTTCGTTTGTATTCGGCTCACTTGTTTTCTGTGAATCCTTTAAAAGCTTGGACTCTTTTTCCTCGAAATCATCTGCATACATATCGAAAGATTCCCCGGATGGCTTGCTTGTGCTTGGCAAGTCTTCGAGCTTATGCTTTATCTTTTCGTACGTTTCCTGATATATATCCATATTTCCAGTATTTGAAAGAATTTCATTCGCCAGTTCGGTTAGCTTCGAAATTTGTTGCGTCTCATTGCTCTCTATGCCGGCTTTCTTTTGCCTCAGCTTCTCAAGAGTCGACAGCTTGGGACGCTTACGACCCAATCTTTGCAAAGCCATCTGTACGCTCTCGCCCGGTTTCATATACTCAAGCATTTTTCCAAATGCCATTGACAGATTAAATGGATTCACAGGTAAACTGCCATCTGCAGAGTTTTCTTCTCCATTGTTTGGATCAAAGTAGTTCTTGTCTTTCTCCACCTATCGCATTAATTAGTAAATGATTAATGTAAGTACATTACCAGACTACAAACAGGTATTTACCTTGACCCAGTCAATATTATCCAACCAGTTATCCTTAATCTCGGCCTCTTTGTTCCAATGATAGTGACCATCCTTATCGAAATGACCCTCTTCAAGTTCTTCACGCATATTAAACGGAGTTATCTTGACATCGTCTTCTACTTTCCCCACGCCTTCCTCTCCACCTTCTATATCGCTATCATTAAGGTTGTCTCTAAAATATAAACAATATCTTGTGTTCTTTTGTTTATTTTGGAATATCCACGCTTAACTCACCGTTCGTAGTCGTCAGAATCCTCTTCATCTGAGTCCAGTGTGTGTTTCTTTTTAAACGCTTCACTATCGGGTAGACCAAAATGTTGTTTCCTTTTCGATGCCATGGTTCAATCAAATATGTAGTTTTATTCTGTTTATATATATAAGTTGCGTTCTTCAGCTACTTATTATAAAAACATATTTGTTATTTCTTCAGAGTTGCATCGAATCGTTGCGAACAAGTTCGATCGAACCAAGTCTCTAATTGTGGTTCATAAAGTTCGTTCGAGTATGCGATTGATATCGATATCCTGAAAACTTTCATCGCTAAGATACTCATTGCTTATTTTATACAAATAATATAAAAATGGTAAGCAATGCTTTTTTTCTTAGCTAATAAGTAAGCGAACAGCATTAAAACAACAATATTTATAATTCCAGCTGCCGTTATCACTCTTAAAAACAGCACAAAGTCATCCCATGGTAAGTACGCCGGTGTTTATATTTAAGGGCACCTTTCGGATCTGTTTGTTGGTTGAATCTTAATGAATTTCTTTTGACAGCTGGTGGAGTTAAAAAATGGCGAAACCTACAATGGACACTTAGTTAGTTGCGACTCCTGGATGAATATTAACTTACGCGATGTAATTTGTACTTCAAAGGTATGTACACTCAGCACCGGGGACGGCGGCTTACCGGCAAAGAATCCATATCTTATTAGTAAAAGAAACTTTCTTGAGCCTCGAACTGTATATATTAAATTAAATATTTCTTTTTAGGATGGAGACCGGTTTTGGCGCATGCCAGAATGCTATATACGTGGAAGTACAATTAAGTACTTACGTATTCCAGATGAAGTGATTGACATGGTAAAGGAGGATGCACAAGCCAAATCGCGAAATCGCGCCGAAATGAACAAGAACCGTGGCGGCAATTCACAACAGAACCAAAACCAACGTGCACCTCGAAGCGGGAACCGAAATAGTTTCGGTATTCGCAGTGGGCCTAGTGGTGGAGGGCTGGGGAATGGCGGTATGCGTGCTGGTAATTCAGGGCAAGGAAATCGTCCACCCATGCAGGGCAACAAGCTTAGAAAGTAATATAATGTAATGTTAAAAATGATTAAATTGCGACTAATTCGATTCTAATTTGCACATGATATTTTATGTTTCGCATGCCCTTGTCTGTTAAGAGCATCAATCATTTTATTCAATATATAAACACCAATATTATATTCACTTATATCACTTGAAAGGATCTCTTAATTGTAAAGCCAAATATAATTATAATCTGATTGGGTCATTTAAATTGTCGTAACTATCGATATAATTAAATTGACGGTTTTCGATTGAAATATCGAACATTTATCATTTGGTAAATTATCGATAAGATATTGCTACATTAGCAGCATTCGGCTCTTCATATAAAATATTTTTTTAAAAAACGTAATGGATTCTACGGAAAATATGCAAACGACTCAACGGGATGACGAGGCCGAGGAGAACGAGCGTATAATTCAGTTACAAGATTTAATTGAAAAAAACATTAAGATTGGTAAGTGTACGTAAATTTGGCAATGCTCTTATTAAAGGCGCACTTTTTCCTGCAGAGCAACAGATTGAATCCCGCTCATTTGGCGAGTCCATGTCGGCCATTTATGATATTTTAAGCAAGGCTAACGATATTGTCAAAGGCTACGAGGATCGCAAAACAAATTCTACAGAACTTGTACTGGACACTGAACTGCTAAGACGCAATCACGAAGTGGTTGGAAAGGCCATACAATATAATTCAAATTTCACGGACCGAATGTTTTGCACGGCAGTTGTAAGTATAAATTGGAGCCTTGCATTGTTCCCAAATGCAGTGTGCCGGGCTCCGAAAATACCAAGAGATGGGCACATACCATGTGTAGTGTCCATTGTGGACACAAAACAGTGACCCGCTTACGCCTAATAAAGAACAACATTGTTTTTAAAGATAATTCCGAAGATTGGAATGCACTGTGCAGCCTCGCGTGCCAGCATGGAGTGCCATACTTTACCAACGCCTCGATGCTGCCCTTTATTAATGTAGAACCAAAAAAGCACACTCCAAAACAACGTGCACCGCGCAAGACCAACACGGATGTAAGTTTCTGCCAAACAACACGTTCTTTATATATTTAGTACCGACTTCTTTGCTTTATAGGCAGTCGAAAAGCGTCCCAAGCAAAGCGACAAGCTGGAACGGAAGGGCGAAGGCTCCACGGCTGTCAATCATATTATGAAACAGATTAAAAATATTTACAGAGCGGGCAACAATGAACCTATTCCATATTTTAAACTAATCTGCAATCCCCATAACTTTATGGACAGTGTGCAGAATGCATTGATCATATCGTTTCTGGTCAAAGAAAATCTAATTTCACTGGAAAATGGAGCAGACGGTTTGCCCCAAGTAAAAATCAATAGCAACTCTAAAGAAAGCGCTACGAATGAGTCCTGCCAGGCGATTTGTTGCTTAGATGTTGAACTCTGCGAGGTACTAGCACTGATTAATTATTCAAGGTTTAAATAAACAATTTATATGTATTTTTATTCATTGATTTGCAGAAATATGCTAAGCACTACAATATCACGGAACCACTCTTAAAACGCTCAGAAACCGATGATAATTGAGCATCCAAAAGCATCACAAGTATTTTTAGTATAAGTAAGAGCACGCATAAAATAGTTCAGCTCCAGTATTAAGTTAGTACCACGCTCCGATGAGAACGCGTGTTCTTTATGTTATTCTCATTACTTATTGAACACGTCTCGCAAGAGCAATGCGGAGCTAAGAGAAATACAGCACAGTCCATTTTGGTGGCTGAGATGCACTGTTTATGTAGATTTTAGTTTTTTAGTACAAAATATTTTCAAATATTACGGAATGTTCTTAGTTGTGCTGTAGGCTTTTTTAATGGCACACGCAGTTTACGCGGAACGCCAGATTCAAATGTTTATATATACAAAGTTTAAATAATAGACAGCAAAATGCAGTTGATAAGGTCAGTAAATGTATTTATTTATTGTCTTGCAAATGAGTTCGCCAGATAACCAGAGTTCAAATTATATTACATGTGGATTAGCTTATTTAAATTATTAACACACATACATATATGATTAAAATGGGCATAAATACAGTTCGGGGAAAAATTGATGTTCGTATTTGAACTAATGGTTTTAGTAATCTGCAGTCGGTTGAACATTTTTTTTGTCACAGCATCAATATTTTAATCTCTGTCAGCAATTAACCTCCACTCGAGCGAATTTCGTGATTAATAAGACAATTAATATAAACCTTCAATAGACGGGAATGAAAGATTGTTTGATCCGGAGTAATATTAATAATTATGTATTGTTAACAAATTATTTCAATAAATTTATTGTTGACTATTTTAAATTATGGTACCTAATGGAGTTGCTTTTGTTTTAGCTTGGCTTTAAGTTTGGTCATGCTATTATATTTGGATAGCCTGCAGTGCAATGCATCCGCAGAGAATACCCAACTGGATCTTGGTAACATAACGAATTTATTGGTCAAATCTGACCTGATTGAGGACATTGACGATGATTACATTGACTATGTGGATGAGAACGAAGTTAGCAAGCAAACACGCCAACGCAATCAGAGCACTCTCGAAAGAGTGGGCACATTTTACGCCTGGGATCGCTGGGAGAAGTGGAGCAAATGTTCAACCACTTGTGTGCAAATCAAGCAACGCAAATGCATAGAGCGGTAAGTGCTTTAGAGAAATCTACAGTTATTGGGCATAAATCAAAATTATTTCTTATTTAATATGCTGTTGTATATTAACACAGTATCAAAAACTCGACACTGGAGAGCACCGTGGAAAGGCGATTCTATCCTGGCAGTGGAAAAACTGGTTGCTTTGGAGTACTAAAGCGGTATCGCCAGTGTAAGGAGGAGCGCTGTAAGCCTGGCAAGCAACGACTGCGCGACGAACAATGCGAAAGATTTAACAGCGTGCCATATCGTGAGACGTTCTATAATTGGGTCGGATATGAGAAAGAGCATGACGAGTGCATGTTATTCTGCCGCGCGGTTAACTCTGATTTAGTCATTAGTATGAATCAATCTGTCACCGATGGTACACCCTGCAATCGTCCGGCCGTTTACTATACCCACTTTTACAGACGCCAGGCCGTGTGTGTGGAGGGAATTTGTCGGGTAAGTTGCCCTTAAAGGATTGAACATCCTTTATTAGCATTAAGAGTATTTAATTCCTCACAATCTATTTCGGGTTTTCTATAAACAATTTACAAATAATAGGTTTACCTCTTCCGGTCTGGGTTGGATTTTAAATTATGACTTGTAAATCTATAAAAACTGTTTATAAAATCAGTGATAGATGGTAGGGTATTTAATTTTCGATCAAACGCTTTCTTGTTATTTTCTTTTATATAACATCTGCAAATAATAATTTTGCCTCTTCCGGTCTGCTTTGGGATTTTTATTGCGTACATTTATACCAATTGCAAATTGAATTCTTTTCGCTGTCGAATAGACATCTCAATAAAATTTCATTTCAACTCGTTATGCGGAAAGTTTATGTGCTTGAGAGTGATGTCATCTGGTGAATATTAAACTAAGGAAAATATTATATACATGGTTCCCTAGAAATCGAAACTAGAAACTTCAACTCTAATCTGAGAGGAATTAATAGTCTGTGTAGAAGACCCAATACCTTGTGGAGCATTTTTAAATATTTGTGCAGTTACCTATTTGGCTTTTAATGATGGCATTCAGCAAGGGCAACCACAATTCAATGTTGAATGCATTTCAATGCTGTTTATGGCCAGCTTAAATTGTCTAAAGCCAATTTTCTCCAAAAGCATGCAAATTGCCCAAGTGCTTAGCACATACTGGCATACATACATATGTGTGTGCATATGTCGCTATGAAGGTACTCCCCATTGTAATAGAGTCCGTAAAACCGCTTTCTGCGCGGCCACACACAGTCGAATGTGGTTCTTGAATGGCTGCCAAATGCAATAAATCTTAATTAATATCGTTTGCCAATGATTTCCATATTCAGTTGGCTTTCGGGTCTTTCCAATTTATAATTTAATTAGTTTTTGTATACGCATTGAGCAGCAGTGTGGCTTGTGGCTTGGTAAAAGAAAATGTATAGATAATGGTGCGATGCGCCCATGGGCCTTCTGTTGACATGACCCCATTATCGCCTGATAATTACAAATACTTACATACACATGTAATTAGCCCAGATACAAAGCCTTTGCATTGTTTTAATGGTTCACGCTTACGACTCCGCATGATGCTCTCTCTGCCCACTCTCGAAATATAACTGGAAACTGTGTCAAAACATTCAAGTGGCCCTTAGGTGCATTAGATTAGAGTAATTCCGGCAATGAGTGTGAAATATTGAGCCACTCACTGCTGCCGGAGATACGCTACGCACAAGATCAAAGCACTCGCCGATATTTGCAACAAATTTTAAAACTCCCACCAACATCAGAGAGTATTCATGTTCTTGTTTTTATCTTTCTTTAATTTCAGGCTGTGCATAGCAGCGGCTTGATACGTCCTGTCACAACTCGTGATAGTCAAGTCAAGTGTGGTTCGGTATTGTGCAAACATGTAAGTGAAGTATTTAACAAGACAAATCCCACAAAAGCCTACAACTACATCACCACACTGCCAATTGGGGCTATGAATCTGTCGATTGGGCTTAATGTGCAAGGCAAAGATTCATTGGGTAAGTTCGAGTATATCAACTCAAAGTGCTTTGATTCATTTCAACTGTGACTTGCAGCTCTGAAAAGCCCCGATGAAGTCCTTCTCCTAAATAGAGATCGTTCGAAGATATTCAATTTTAATGATAATGCCTACGAATATAACCATCCGAATGGTTTGCTTACATCAAGGGGACCGTTTCCCAAGGCTGTGATCTTGATGGTAAGGCTTAATTTATAAAACTTTACAAACCCTTAACTAAATATCAAATTTTATTTACGCAGCATTTCTTAGCCGACAACCAGAGCGCAATAGTTGATATTCAATATAACTATACCATACCCATTTCCTCTCCGCCCGTAAACGAAGAAGAGGAACTGCAAGCTATCTGGGATGAGTCGGGTAAGCTCATTAATGATACAGACAATAGCTATGCACAACGCGTTAAGGAGCGCAAACGTCGGCGATTTAGTTGGAAATTACTGGGTTTCGGTGAATGTAATCGGTCTTGTGGTCCCGGCACCCAAACGCCCATTTTCCGGTGTGTTTGTGTGCGTGAATCCTTGATAAGATATTACTCGCCCCGACGGTGTGCCTTCATAGAGAAACCAACGTTCAATGATGACATCTACAATTGCAATCGTGGCCTCTGTCCGGCCTTTTGGCGGCCGAGCAACTTCAGTAATTGCCAATGTCCGGATGGGAGTTCCATGGGCCAGCGTAGACGACACTTTGAATGCATGCAGGAGCAAATCAAGGGAAATGTCATGCTAGTACCGGATGCGCTATGTCCTTCGAGAAACGATTCAGCTGAGGCCTGTCGTTGTCAGACTAAAAATTAAAAGAGCCACAACGGCAATACGATGCGATACGAAACCACTTTCAATCTCTGTAATAAAACTGGAATTATTTCACAAGCACAGGCCACATTTTGTGGGCAGACTATGCGAGAATTGCCTTTAATATATTACACAGAAGTCAAAGAAGCGGGTCAATAAAGACGATTATCCATTTAAAATCTATGACTTCGCGCCGCAATTAATGACCCACAATGCAGAAGCTCGGCTCGTGGCTGTGTGGAAAGGCTACATTTTTAATTTTCAATTGCCCGCAATAAAGAATATATCAAATCAATTAAGGAAAACTATAAATTAATGCTGAAATCTAATGAAAATATTCAATTTGTGTAGCAGCTTACTTAGACGAATTCAGCTAAATATCAAGTTACTTTGAAGATTTTCTTTGTTTTGAACAAAAGTAAGCAGTTAAGACAAATTTATGGATCGCCAGAAATGATAATGATTTTGTGAATAATGGAATGCAGCTCACAATTCAATTGCTCGAAACAATTTTAATTGAACTTAATGTTAATTTCTATGCGCAGCTTTTAATTTAATTACCCACAACGACAAAATATAATAACAAAAATAGTAATATTCATTTCGGGAATGACTCGCTGGCATAAATTATTTAAAATTTATGCCTGCTCCTAATTAAAATTTTGAATTGTTCATTCAACACCCATTGAAAGGCCCAAACTATTTGTATATAGTGCTAGGAATCAGCACAAGTAAAATTCTTGAACTATTTCGGAATTTATTTGCCCATTTTAATTTCCAATGTGGGTATGTATGAGATATATATTCTTTAACATTTTTTAAAAGTTCTTATAAATAACATGTATACTTCTGTGAGGGGTATTACATTTTGTAACGGAAAAAAGGATATCCCGACCCGATAAAGTATATATGTTTTTGATCAGTATCAACAGTCAGTTCTTTATGAAGACATCTCCGTCTGTCTGTCTTCTTTATGAAATTAAGTCCAACAGATTTCAGGCTATATTAATCAATTTTTTGATAAGTTCTAATAGGATTAATTTATCACAAAACTGGAAGAATCCTTGTATTTAAAACTTTTTGTCAAATATATCCCTAATCAAACTCTCACTATATCATAAAGGAACTATAGATTGCCATCGGGTCTCTATATTATGTAGCTCCTATGGGAACAATAGGTCGAAAATGGAATGTTTGGTAGGGTGTTTGAACTTCGGCGGTCGGAGATATCTGTTTATTTCTTGTTTTCTATACATTTAGGCAATCTATAAGCGAACCATAAAATATTGTATTCTGAACTGTGACCCCAACATTCTTGCGAAATACAAATGCGCCCGAATTTCGCTCAATTAATGTATATGACATAACTTTTAGTTAAAATTCTGTACAAGTTGAAGATTTGCTTTCAGGAAGCGTGAATATTGTATTCATTCTGTCTAAGACAAGGTCTTTGTGGCTTAACTAAATGCTCTAACTGTTGCCTTAGGCTAATTTACCGTTGTGACAGACCCTACAACACGATTAGCATAACAAATATTTGATCTTGCGTGTAATTCCACTGTAAACATTGGTGAATGTAAATGTGAATGCACCTGTTTGTGGTTGAGCTGGGCACAATTCTGTTTAGCCAACATTTCCGCTTGTGATAAAACAATGTGTATTTGATTAACATTCGTGCATGAATGTATGTAACATATATACATATATGTGCACATATGTATGTCGTATTGGGAGTATGTTTAAGTGGTAGCTAGAACCAAGTTGCTCTGATTTAAAGTGCGTAACAACAGCCTCTAGATGCCTTTTATTCAAACAAGCACTCGCAATAACACTCGCACTCACACTCACACTCGCACATTCATTCACTCACTCGCGCCCTCGCACTGTGAGTGTGTGAGGCACGCATCATCCAGACTTTTTTGGGCGCGCGCCGCCGCCACCAACCACAAGCCGCCCGCCCACCCACCTACCCCCCCTCGTGACCATAGTTCTGTGTCGCAGGCAGTAGCTGGCGTCTGCGTCCGCGTCTGCGTCGGCGGCGACTGAGGCTGAGGCTGAGGCTGAGGCTGTCTTCATCGCGCTTCAATTCCCAAAACGATTTTCCAGCGATTTTAGTTTGGATTTGCGTACCACGCGACGATGACGGCGGCTTTAATTGAAACGAAAATATATCGGGAAAACATTCGAATTTGTTAGTTTCAGTTAAAATTTTTTGGAGGCGGTTTTCACAAAAACACACACCGAACCTTATCTCGCCCGAATCGTAACCCCGCCTCTTGCGATTTAGTGAAAATCTTGCAATAATATATACCATATTATGCATAATACTTGTGCGTTCCATTCAAATGTTTATTGGCAAATGAAAAAAGCATTAGTGAGTTATGCGATTTATAAAAGTGACTCTGCAACTGAATATTAGATTAATTTAAACGAAATTCCTTAACTGCTTTTAAGGGTAAGCAAAGGGATTAAATGGTTATAGAATTAAACTGGGATAAAACTCAATTCAGCTGTAAGTCCTATAAGCTGTGATCTATCCTAACTTTGGTAACAGTACGAAGAAAAATTAAATAGATTTTATAGTTTAGATCATTTGGAGGTTAATAAGTGTACAGGGATCTAGATACATACGAGACAAGACCAGTTTTTATACTTCTTCAGAGTCTGTTTTTTTAACCAGGAAGGAAATCCCATAATGGGATAAGGATATATTTTTGATCAGGATACATGTCTGCTATTCCCCCAGTTTTTTGACTATAATCAGTACATATGTCCGGTTCGGCTCGATCGGAGCTCGATATCGTAGGAACCATCTGTGAGAGAGAAAGTTGTTGTACTTATAATATACACTTTTTTCTTTTTTCAAAACTCTTGGATATCTCGGCTCAGATAACTTGGCATCTACAGCCCTAATCATTAATGTTCAGCACTTCAGATACATCTTTTCTTTCCTGGTTATAACCACATTTTCTCCAATAAACCTCGCTTAAAGCCCAGTTAACAGCGTGTTAAACAATGCCGCGCGTGCCCTTTGAAGCTATCAAAAAAGTGCATGATAGGTTTGTGGGTTGGGGCAAGGGCCAAATTGAATTGAAAGTGAAAAAAAAAAAAAATATTGATTCGAATATATTTGATGGATATAAGCATTTCAACGCAACGTCACAATTACAAAATGCACTTATGGCCCAATGACATCCCCGGCTTCCAGCTCAAGTGCATCAATCAATCTTACAAGTTTATTGTCTTCGAGGAGACAATAGCATCCAGATATCATAAAAATCCCAAATGAAGCCATTAAGTACTGTAGGTAGCTGGAGGAGCTCTTGTTGTATTGACTGAGTGTCTTTTTGTATGAGAAAAAATCTGGCTGAGATTAAAAGATTAAAAACAATCTGAAATATTCGAGATTTGCTTTTGAATGCTTACATCAGTATTTACATCAATAAATTATAAAGTTTCATAATAATTGTAAATTTACATTCATATTTTTTTTTGTGAGCAACGATTTTGTTAATGAACGTTCGCCGGCCCTTTTTTGTTTATTTATTATTTAAATGTTTGCGCCGATTTTGTAAAAGTTTCGAATTTCTCTCCGCATTGTGTTTTTTGTCAGTACGCACATGATTAAATTTACATTTCTAAAAAAAAAAGTGCAGACATATTCATAAATAGGCACAAACACTTCTCGTATGACCGAAACTTCAATTTTGTACATTTTTGGGAGCATGCGAATATTGCGGACACTTGACTGGATTTCCGTATGGAATACACTTCATATCCGATCTATATACATGTATATTTGTCGCTTTCATTGAAGTATGTGGAAATGCATGTCTATGGCATAAATATGCAATTTGTTTGCCACTTTTCACTGGCTTTCCATTTCGTAAGAGCCTGTTCACAGCTTCAAGTGCCACTGCACAATTTGTAAACACAAAGTTGTGAATATACTTATATTGAAGCAATATTTTCAAACAAATATCTGTCTGGAATGGGAATGACTCGAAACAGGCATGGAATGGGAATGACTCGATTGACACAAATTCGAGAAGTGCGCGGGCTCATTAATGTTACTTAATGCTGATGCACTCTCTGCATTTTATTTAGCAACCAATTGGCTTGTTTATATACTATTCCAATTTACAAATTTGTTGCAAAAGTATTGCATTTACTGATTAACATTTTTTTGAATATATTTCTACTCATTTTAAAAGCTATTAAAGCTATATTCCTAATAGTGTAAATAATACTTAATCATAATACATATTATTTATTTAATCTTTATTAACTTTTTTTTCTGCAATTAGTGAGTTTTTTTCAATATAATTGACACATGCTTGATACATTTTAATTAGCGTTCAAAATATGTGACCTAATTCTTGATTGTCGTCAGCTAAGTATTTAAAATATCCATCGATACTCTAACTGAATACTCTGAATACTCAAACATTGAAACTAAAATATCCATCAATAATCTAACTAAATACTCTGAATACTCTAACATTGAATCTAAAATATCCATCGATACTCTAACTAAATACTCTGAATACTCTAACATTGAAACGAATAAGAGGTCGTTGTCATTTATTTGCCACCAAATAGGGCGATTTTCGAGTGATCCATAGACCGCAAAGGTTATTGGTTATGCTCTATATATATATCAATTAATCTGTGCATGCGAAATGTTCTTATTCTTTTCAAAATGCAATACCCTTTTTGGCTAAACTGGGTTAGTGTTGGGCAGCGCCCAAATATTGAAACATTCACTTTGAAAACTATTCACCATGAAGGTCAATAGTATGCGACAATTTCATTTCATTTGAATCCATTCAAACTATACAGAATATATTCAGAAATGTCTGTCAGACAGCGGCTGGGTTAAGTTCTGTGGGAGCTCGCCAAGAGAACACACCCTTCTCTCGCCATACACACCATACACTACACACACATACTGATGTGTTTTATTGTATTGCTCAAAAATGTCCAAATTATACAAACGATGCCAGCAACTACTTTGGCTCACATTTGCTATCGCATTTGTTCTTTTTTTGTAGCATGGTCACGGGCGATTTGCTGGATTGCCACAAAGCGTACTTTATATATATACATATACTATATATATAGTAAGCTGTATAGTATATATATTTATAGTGCAGATAAATGAGCACAAGTCTTGCATCATGTGTTTAAATAGACATTTATCGAAAGGGTTTATAAAAAGGACATTTCTTTAATTTGAATTCAATTATATTTAACATAGTATTCATTTATTTGAAAAATTTCTTTTATCAATTTGTCGAAGAATTGAAATATCATCACAGTTAAATAGAACCAGAGAAATTTTGGATGATAACATTGAATACCCTTTTAAACATATTTAGGAAGGCTGCCATAAATAAAAATATAATTTCCAGCAGATTGTTCCTATATGTGATATAGTAGTTCGTTATTTATGCCCTTATACTATTATGTTTGAGCAAAGTTTATAGCAAGATATCTGAAAACAAAGAAAATATTAAATACACTAACCTAATGCCATTTACGATAGAACCTTTAGAAGAGGGTATGTGTGATATAATAGTCAAATTTTGCTCAGATATATGATGCTTTTAACTGCTTGAGATATATTAAAAGGCAATATCAAAACTCAAAGTTTGACAGATAGTATGATATGTCCAACTGCATCAAGATTTCTTCCCAAGAGAGCCGAGTTTTAAAACTGAGTATACTATCTATTTTAATATTATCATATTTTAATACTCAGTATATTATGTACTTTGTGGGATTAAAAAGCTCTTATTGCATGTGTTACATGTTTCCAGACAATTTAATAGATCCCTCGGCAAGGGCATAAAATGTTTTGCCATTTAGTTCCAATGAGTTTCTAAAGTTCTTCTAATATATGTATGTATGTAAATACATAACATATGTATGTACGTATGCTCGAGCGCATACATATGCCCGTCTATTCGATCTAACGACTTCCGATGGGCTGGCGATAATATTCTCTTTTCATCCCGAAAATTTGTGACGCTATCGCAAAAAGCCAATCTACGCAGTTAATTTGGTCGCGCCCGCCATGGGGAGCAGTACGTACACAGACAATTTGCCGATGTAATGTTTCGTATTCATTTTCGATCCGATCCGATTCGAGTCGAGCCGAGCCGAACCGAGCCGGGCTGAGCTAAGTTGAGTTGAGCTGAGCTGAGCTCATTATAAATGAGGGATGGGCGTGTCAAACTCTGTCGCAGCCAGCGCAAATTACGAGCAGATTAATGATCACATGTTTCAATGCGTTCTTTCTTCATTTTTTTTTTATTTTGTTTTTGGTTTTTTGTTTTTAAAGCTCAGCTATGCGTAAAAGCATCCACAAGAGAAATAAGCTGTGCATGTGTACATAGAAATGTGTTGAAATCCATTCAAACATTTGCATAGAATCTACATTTGGGTAACAGCATGCATACACTCAGAGAAAACATCAAGCTTTTTTGTAGTCCAAATTCATTTTCAAGCCCGAAAAAAAAGAAACATAATAAATAATAATAAATAAAAGATAATAAATGAAATATAATAAAAAACATATAATAAAATATAATAAATAATAATAAATAAAATAACATATAAGCAAAGATCATTTTTAAGCAAGCGCATTTAAATAAGTATTTTGTAATTAATTCTCATGTTTTCTTTTGTATTAATTAATTATATTAATTAATTATTTTAAAAAATAATTAAAATCTCTTGTATTAATTAATTATATTAATTAATTATTTAAAAAAAATAAAAAAAATAATTCCATTAACTAAAAGAAAGTGTTATATGAATAAAAATAACCAGACTTTTTTCTGACGCTTTTCTCTCAGTGTATTTACTTACATATATAAATATATATATATATTTGTGTATATTTTCTTTCGCATTCCAACGTGTATTTAGTCTTTGACAGCAATGTGTCTATCGCACAACTAAATAAATCATTAATTTAACTTATTCATGAACTTGATTTATTTGCTTAGTTCTTTTAAGGTTATTCTTTTTTTTAAACAATTTTTACTTTGAACTGAATTTTAAAGACGTCTGATTACTTAACTGCAAATCAATTTTGCCCTACCCTAACTTGTTATTACTTTATTGCTCTGCCCATTGTGAAATTAATTGATTTTATTTTACCGCAAGCATTTCACTTGGGAAGCCATCGCCTGGGAATCGAACGTTAAAGAGCACATATACTAGTTAGTACAATACGTAGTTAGTTTAATTCCCTAGGCTATCTTTTAGATTATTGCCAAATGGGCTTTGACATTTATAAGGTCACGAACTCTATTCAATAAAGTGTTCATGCTCAGTTATCAGAAGGACGCTGGTTCGAATCCTAGCATTGCTTTAGGCTTCTCTGATAATAATAAGATTTATAATACGATATTTGAGCGTAACTTTTCTGTCTCTTTCGTTTAGATTAGTCGCATACCTATGTAGTCCGAGAGTTCTCTAATTGCAATACAATGGCAAATTATATTTATATATTTACGTAAGTACGAACTGAATATATTTATAAAATTACTTAACGTTATATTATTATTATTCAATTTTTGTTTAGCATTTGCCTGGTTGTTGCAGCTTTAACCCAATTGATTCTGGCGGATACATCAACTTTGGAAAGAATTAAGGTGAGTCCCCGATTGAATACAGTTTGCCTGACAGCTTATATACTTTATATATACTCTATACTTTTAATAATTATATATTTCAAATCCCATTTCTTGCAGAAACATCAAGAGTGGCTAAATCGACATAAACTCAAAACGGAAAAAGCAAAGTACACCAAGTGGAAATCGTCTTTCGAGCTGGCGAATCTCTGGCGCATAAATAAGGAGCCGACAACCAAACAAAACTCAAGTATTAATGACGTATATACGGAAAGCGAAAGCAGCGCCAATAAAACCAATATAATTGGCCCCATTGCAACCCAAGCGACCCGCTTGCGGAGCCTGGAAATCAATGATACCAACTCAGCTGAAATGTCCGAAACGTGGACGACTGAAGAACCGATATTGATGACGAAATCCCTAATTGCTGAAGAGCCCACGGCTTTGGCAACCGAACCCCTGACTACGACAAGTACGACGACGACGACTACAAGAAAGCCCAAGCTCAAGGGACGACCCTTTCCCAGATGGGCCAACTGGAGTCCCTGGAGTGAATGTTCGCTCAGCTGTGGCGGCGGCATAATGCATCAGACCCGCAAGTGCATTGATCGGTGAGTGAGCCATAGCCCTACTATATACACTCAGCGAAATACACTTTTATTAATTCTAGTATGCAGTTCTTAAACTTGTTAGCTCATTTTAATATTTCTCTTAGGTACGAACCAGCGCGGATTTTGAAATTGATCGAAAATTTTTGAAAATATTTAATAATTTTCTTCTCTCAAGTACGACGAATACCAGATTTTAAAATCAATCGATCATGTTTGAGATACGAGTAAAGACAGGCTTAGATTAAGTAAAAAATACTTTAAACAAGAATATTGAAGTAAAAATTTCAGCATTTCCAAATACTGTACATATTTGAGCATTGTACTTGAATCTTGTATTTAGAAATTTTGGGATTGAAACAGTTTTTTTTAAATGGAATTTCTTACTGAATTAAAAAAATTCAAGTACAAAAATCTCGATATATTCTTAGTGTTATATATATTATAAATTTATCATGAAATGTACAACTCATAGAAGGAGACTTCTCCGATCCCATTAAGTATATATATTCTAGATCGTCAGCCAAGTTAATATAGCCTTGTCCGTCTGGTGTCTTCGTCTATCTGTTTCTATACTAACTAGTCTCTCGGCTTTAAAGATAGCCTCTTAAACTTTTGCATGGATCCATCTCTCTGTTGCAAACAGTATATATATATATATATGTGGGAACCGGCCGGATCGGACCATAGGAACGATCGTTTGAAAAGTAGGTTCTTCTATGAACAACTTTTTTAATTTTTCAAGATATCTTGACAAAACTCGATGAGTACATTATACAATATCTTATCAACATCGGAGCACTATATCTTATATCTGCTTTAAGAACAGTCGGTCGCAAAATAAGTGCTTATATGGCAAAATATTCTGATTTCAATGAAATTTGTATCAATTCTCTTATTCTTATCTGCTAAGCCGTCAGGCAAATGTCTAAAAGGGTATTGAATCTTCGGCTTGCCGAAGTGTCTCGTTTTATATTTTTAAGCCATAAGTTTTATTCGTTTTATATACTTCAGAGTATCTAAGCTTCGCTGCAGCGTGAAGTTTCGTTCTTTAAATTAGCAATTCAAATTGAACGACGTCTTTATTAATGCTCAAACAAAGAGACCTCTAATAGGTCTGAACATCAGGTAAATCGGATACTTGAGAAGCATTTTGGAGGCTGGTCACGTGGCGGCGATTGTGCTATCGAGATCTGCGTGCTGCGGCCCGTACGTTCTGTTCATTAAATCCGGACAATGTAACCAATTAAAATATTGCATTTGGCTATATATTTTAGACTATTTGCGTACAAAGGAAAGTTTCCCGAGTTGCGTCTGGGCTGTAAAGTAGTTTTGTGGTCAAAATTGTTGATTCTTAGTCATCTGGGCAAACATTTAAACTGGTTATTGCCTTGACTTTTGGGTTTTTTTCTTTATTTTCGTATGCGTCCAGCGTCATTTTGGCAGAAAAGTAATTCATGCTAATTATTTTGTCAACATTTAAGAGATATATGATATGAAAACAAAGTTGGGTCCACCCGGTCGATAGATATACTACTCTATATTTTATTTTAGTCAAACTTTTGTTTTATCAAATTTTTCCAATTTTACATATTTATTTATATTTAAAAGTTCTGTAACTTATTGTTCCCTTCTCTTATCCTCTCTCTCTCTCAAGGCTGCAAGGCCATGTAAAGCATATTGTACAGGGTATTTTGCGGTGGAGCAAGACCTTTATCTACAAAAGTCTTATTCGTATTTTTCCATCTCATGTACATAAATAAACAATTTTGTCTTTTATTTAGCCATGTCTTAACTAGATAATTATTGACTTAACTAATCCACTTTGTGTGCAAACATTAATTCCGTTCGACTTGGCTCGTAAAATCTAGAAAAATATCGTATCACGGAAACCTGTATGCCATATACCATATACCATACTTCAACTTGAAGAAATTGTATATATTTGCCGTTAGTTTGGTTAGAAAATAAGCGCTAATATAATGATTCCCTTAATGAGGGAATAACTGAATATTTAAACACAAACCCAAATACATATTGTTGAATATGATTTTTGGCAGCCATATATAGACCAGAGTATGAACGGGTATCTAATGCTTATGAGGCACAGGTATATAGTTGTTAATTAACAGAGTATCTAATCGCATACAGACTACAGGGTATCTGCTGGTCAAGTCCACAATCTTGACCACAGTTCTGTTAGTTGTCTCACTCTACATTTTGGACTTGTTTCGAGTTAAAAAGAAATCTCAACAAGGCGAGAAAAGCAACAAACACAAGGCTCGATCCGAACAATGCCAGACTTTGTACGCTTGTTTTGATGACCGACTAAAATAAGTATAAAAAAAAAGCCCCCCAATGCGAGAGAACAGATTTTTGCTATAAATACGAGAGCCGAGCTTTAAACAGCCTGAGTTTCCGTCAATCAACGCATTGAAGCTGTTGTGCATTGTAATTAAATATCAGAATGTCCAGATTATTTGCCATTTGCCTGCTGTCGCTGGCGCTTGTCGTGCAGGTAGGTTGATCAGGATATAGCAAAAGCTGTAAACAGAATTAAACCCAAAGGCCATTTGCTTAAAGTGCGTGATGTCCGAGGAACCCGCGGAGGCATTGAACAACCATATTCGCGGACAACTTCAGCAATACGAGAAGTATCTGACCAACGATGATGGCTCGCACAAGGAGGATCTGCAGAAGCTGATCAAGATTTACGAGTCCGCCCTGAAGACTGAGGACTACACCGAGAAGCAGGCCCTGGTCAACGGTGTGCCCCAGCAGTTCTCCAAGGAATTCGGCACCTTTGTCCAGTCAAAACTGCAGGAGGATCAAGTTAATGAAGATATTCTCGCCGCAATCAGCTTCTACAAGTCCCTGGAGAAGGGCGAATTCAAGACTGACATTGAGAAAACTTTGGCCGAACTTGAAGGCCTACAGAAACTGACCGAATTCGAGGCGAAGAAGAACGGCTTCCTCAACCTGGAGAAGGCCTTCAGTCCCGAATTCGTGCACTTCCTGAAGAAGGACTCTCTGCCAAAGATAAACCAAGATCTGCAGAGCGGCGTCGAGTTCTTCGAGAAGCTGTTGGCCGATCCCGAAGTTAAGTTCGCCACAGAAATTAAAGCCCTGAAGGCCCAGGCCGTCGCCGCCATCGCCGACGAGATCTCAATCGATGACAAGCAGAAGGCTCTCTTCGAGATCAGGAATCCTGCCAACGCCGAACTGACCGAGTTCCTCAAAAAGAAATTCACCGAACTGAACTAAAGATAAGATATGTTGGCATCTCATTCATTGAGAGTATCTAAATTAACTTTATCATTTGTCCACGCATATAAATTAAATAAAACTAAAACGAAATAAAGAACAAAATTGTTTTTTGGGTGTGTGTACTTTGTGGTACATCATATATGAAAATATTCATAAATATTTTATACTTAGTTCCAGAGATAATTATCAGTTGAGAACTTGTAATGTATAAAGCGATATAATGAGGGTCTAGCTAGTTTGTTAAGCCTTATTTATATATGCTAATTTTTTATTTATTTATTTGTTTTTTTTTTTTTTTTGTAATCTTACATTAATCTTTTGATTTACAGAAATTCTACAACAGGTAGAGTATATACGAGCGATACTTGTGTTGGCCTCTCGAAGCGCTACCAGATATGCAATGACCTCTCGTGTCCGGCGGATTCATTGGATATTCGTGCATATCAATGTGCTGCCTACAATAAAGTCGATTTCCAGGGTCGCCAATATAGCTGGGAGCCCTACATCAAAGGTAGAGAATTATATATATGTATTTATGGATCTGTTCAAATGACGTTGAGCCTGGTTTTAATTGTGAACAACTTTCGATTGTTATATTTATTTACTTGCCAGACGATGCCGAGTGCGAGCTGAATTGCAAGCCATTGGGCATGAAATACTTTGCCACTCTGAATGATACCGTTATTGATGGAACACCTTGCCAACGTCCGGCGGAATATTATCGCTCCAAGTCCACTCGAGTGGGCCGCGCAATGTGTGTCGACGGCATTTGCAAGGTGAATGTTAATACAATAAAACGCACAATTACAGGTGCAGATTGCAGATAAAACACGCTATCAGCCCGAACAGTAGCCGCATTTAGTGGCTCCATTAATTAACAGGTAGCCACTATTTTACGCCCGTTCCATTAGGTTTCAGTTTCAGTTTTAGTTTTTATTAGCGTCGTGTAAATGCAAATGAGTACACGTTTGTGATTAGTTGTTATTCGTAAAGAGGCTCAATTACAATAAATACCTGCTCTTCTTTATTACAATATTCGATTAGTTTAGCCTGTTGTTCATCTGCTTGGATGCTAAAAAGCAACAACAAAATATCCGAGTGCTGTCTATGCTCATGTCTATCCACAACAAGAGTGCCGATTGTGTGTGTGCAGCACACTCCGAGTTATGAAAAACTCTTTAGAAATAAATGAATCGCTTTGCCGAATATTTTAGTAAGCGACGCGAATCGAAGCACGCAACACATGCGTATCCGTATCTCTTAGAATCGCGCACGTCGCCGCAGAATCAATCACAAAATCAAAACCAGTTGAAAACTAATTTTTCTCAATATTTTTTACACTCATTACAATCAGTTTTAAATACAAGCTTAATAGATTTGGGATAAAGCTGCCCTTTAAGTTCGTTTAATCGGCGTAACTAAAGTGATTTTTATATATGCCATAAAAATTAAATAAAAGTCTGACAGAATCGCCGCAGAATCAATCACAAAATCAAAACCAGTTAAAAACAAATTTTTCTCAATATTTTTTACACTCATTAGAAACTGTTTTAAATACAAGCTTAATAGATTTGGCAAGGATAAAGCTTCTCATGTTAGTTTAATTAGTGTAACTAAAGTGATTTTTATATATGCCATAAAAATTAAATAAAAATCTGACAGAATCGCCGCAGAATCAATCACAAAATCAAAACCAGTTAAAAACTAATTTTTCTCAATATTTTTTTAAACTCATTAGAATCAGTTTAAGAACTTAATAGATTTGTCAAAGATAAAGCTTCCATTTAAGTATGTTTAATTCGTGTAACTAAAATTAATATCCAAAAAATTAAATAAAAGTCGATTTAATAAAATAAAAAACAACCACTAAAAAACAATTTTTTTAAATATTTTTCACACTAATCTGAATCAGTTTAGATAGATTTGTAAAGATAAGCTTCCTTTTTTTTAAAAATTTAAAAATTTAAAAAAATCTGAATTTAAGTAAAAACTCCCTTAAAATCTCCAAAATATTAGATTCATCATTTTTACAAACTTTTTATACTGTAAAAAGTTTTTTAAAATTAAAGCCTGTTTTTTTTTTGGCATTTTAGCCAAAACACTTGAGAATTTCAATTGAATACATTTTACCTATAGAAATGTACAATTTGCATTTACGTAATGTACTAATATACTTAAATTGTTTTAAAAGTCTTTAATTAGATCCATTTGCCGCTTACTAGAAAATTCAGCCTATTTTTTTGTTATATCCATTTTACATTTCTTAATTCAAATCATAATTTACGTCAGTCTTAGCTTTTCTCTATTTGGATTCAGATCAACATTTTTAAAAAACTCTTATCCACTGATTTCTTTTCTCCGGCAAAAATATTCGCATATGAATTTCTGATCTTATACGCAGTGTCATGTTTTTATTGTTCTTAGCCAGAGCTATTTTAATACACTTGTGTATGTGTTATTGTATCTGAGACTAGCTATTAAAATCTCAATTTGATAGGCGCAGCACATTAAAATTCGCTAATATATATACTTATTTTATATACCAGTCATATATGTATATTAATATGGCATACATATTTATTTGTGTGTGCATAAAAAGTAAGCCGTCGTCTAGAAATTGAATCGTGCTTAAAACTAAAGAATTCTGCAGATGACGTGCTATATGATACCACATATTTGGCATTTCTCACTTAATACTATTTCTACCAAAGGTGTCAAAAGACACCTTTTCAATTTTAAACTTGAAATAATTTTGCAAGTTGAATAATTTTTACTAAATTTACTCTTTGATAGTTCATTAATTGATTGCTTAATTAATTTAGTGGTAGCATAATCCTCGACAAAAAAATAAAATAAAAATAGAAGAATTTTAAAAACGTTTTCATCTCTTATTAGCTAAGGTGTCAAAAGACACCTTTTGGTTGAAATAGTTACACACAAAACCTTGGTAGAAAAAGTCTTAAAAGCATTTTCACACCGCTTTAAAGTATGCTATATAAGGCAAGTTACAGGGTGTATTGCATATTATAAATACATTTAAAATATTGTTAAAAACAAATGATCTACAGTTTTTATTAAAAATAGTGGCTGCTGCCTTAAGTCTACATCCAACTAGTTGAGCTGCCTGAATCATGTACAGGCATTGCCTGCATATACCCCTTGCATATGTGGTACAGGGTATCGAAAAGCACTTTAATCTTGCGCGGGTCGCGTCGTAAACAACCAAGTGAGACCGGCCAAGTGAAATGTGGCCATCGTAAACTTGCAAAAGTGCGTCAAATGCTGCCAGTTGGCCATTAAAACAGAATTATCTCTCGCTCTGGCCTGGCGATGATAGTCGCCCGCGCGGCACTCAGCGATCGGCCATTTACGAGTTTATCACAACTTCAACATAAATGTTGGCATATATGCAGATATCCACATATATATGTAACATATATATATATAAACATATGCAGACACTTAAGATTCGATATTGGCAATTTGCACTTAGCCCGGAAGTGAATATCAATTTAGTTTGCACCTTCGCCCACAACTGATTTCGCATATTTATGTATCTTTTTTTGCGAATTTTTTTATTTTATTTTTTATTGCATTTTAATTGTTATGTTTTCGAATACCCTAGCGGAGTGTATATTAATTGTGTCATGAACTGCGTTATGCAGTCAGACAATGGTTCCAATTGGGATATAATTTTTAGGTGGTCAGGCAATGACTCCAATTGGTGTATAGTTTTGAGACATTCAGATAGCGGTTCCAATTGGTATATGCTTTTGAGACAGTCAGTTATTGCTTCCAACTGGATATAAGTTTGAAACAGTCAGGCATCGCGTCCAATTGGGATACAATTTTGAGACATTCAGGCATCGCATCCAATTGGGATATAATTTGAGACATTCAGGTGCTGCTTCCAATTGGGATACGATTTGAGACATTCAGGTGCTGCTTCCAATTGGGATACGATTTGAGACATTCAGGTACTACTTCCAATTGGGATGCAATTTTAAGACAGTAAGACAGTGATTCCAATTGGTATATATAATATTGTATCTATTTTATCCCAATTCCATATTATAATTGTTCTGTTTTTGAATACCCTATATTAAATTTGTCACGAAATGTTGGCTAGTCCACCAGTCTTGAGGCTAGAATGTCAGACATTGATTCCCATTGGTATATATTTTTGATCAGTATCAATATCCAAGTCTAAATAACTATTTGAATAAGTCCTGTACCAGTCTAGAGACTAGAAAGTGAGCCGGATCGGACTACTATATCATCAGCATAAGAGTTGCCTGTCTAAAACTTAGCTTTTTATTTTTTTTATTTTTTTGATACTATATCTTTTGAATAACAGACTACTTTATCAATTGGGGATAAATTGAATGCATTTTTAATTCATGCTCAAAAACGTATCTATTTATCTCCGCAAGGGTATATAAAATACGGCACTTTAGAGATAACTTATTTAATTATTTTCGAGCGCTGTGATAAATTGAACGTAATTTGCATTGAATTTATTTAACGCACATATAAATATGTTTGTTTATGTAGTCCACTGACATCCAGTATAAATCAAACAATTAACTCAACGCATAAACAAAGAACATTTACCAGAGATCACCTTGCGTATATTATAATAAAGTGCGATATGCCTAGGCTCTGGCACTTGGCGTTAACCTGGCTGGTGAGTCAACTTAGACATCTGTCGAGAGTGTTCTATTCCATTCCATTCTATTCTATTTCCCCCCCTAACCCCTCGTTTCCCTTTGGTGATGATTTTTGTAAACAAAGCAATGTTTTCTGGCATGCTTTGATTTGTTTCAATTGAAATCAATTATACCATCTACAGCTCTATATATATATATGCCTATATGCCTTGTCTAATTGCAGGCCGTTCTTGGCAATGGCTCCATAAAGGGCCTGTATGCAAATAGCGGCTCCGTCAGCTGTGGAGGCTTACTCTGCCGTCCGGTGACTGGAATATTTACTCGCGATCCGTTGCCAGAGGATGCATATATCCATGTGGCCACAATACCCGCCGGAGCATCGAATATATCCATAACCGAACTCAAGAACAGTGCAAATTTACTTGGTAAGCTTAAGAGTTCAATTAAATTAAGAATTAACTTAAATATCTCGAGTAAAGTAAGTCCGATGTTCGAATAATATAACTTTTTGGACTCAAACTGTTTACGACTGTCCCTTAGCTTTATTAAATTTTCATTCCAAGAAGAAGATGCGAAAATAAATAAATTCTATAGACCTTGAGTCCAAAAGCATATAAGTTTCCAATATACGAATCCGTTTATATATGTTTTTCAAGTGTTGCCCAAAAGGTCTCTTTTGGGACGAAGTATAGATTATTTTTTTAATAAATTAAAATATCATGATAAGCTAATTTAAATGGTAGGGTATTCACACTTCGTAGTGGCTGCAACTGGAATTCCATCCATTGATTTAAGCTACAATTTGGTAGATAACTGATGGCCTGCTTTAAATATTTCGGACATGCCCACTAACTTGTCTTGTTTACCAATTTTAATTACAAATCAATTATTGTTTATATGCTCGTAGTCTTGCGTACAAGCGAACAGAAGAGCATTTTCAATGGCGAGAACGAGGTGTCGGAGAGCGGATCGTATGAGGCGGCGGGCACGACCTTCGACTATCACCGCATCGATGGAGTACAGCAGGGCGAGGGCGTCACCGAGTGGATCACCAGCACGGGCCCCATTAAGGATCCAGTGGAACTCTTGGTATGTCCACTAGCAACAAACATAATCCAGCAGCTCACACGCACTTTCTGCCCACCAGGTGTACAGCAACATTTTGAATCCTGGCATCAAGTACGAGTACTTGCTGCCCATTGTGTCCGACTCGGAGGAAAATGAGCTCTCGCTGGAGAGCAGCGACGGCTTCCTAAAGTCTGGCGCTGTCAGCGAAGATGGCAGCTCTGTGAGCAGCACGCGCTCGGGACGCAGGCGTAAATTCAACTGGAAGGTGGTCGGGTTCAGTGCCTGCACGAAGTCCTGCGGCGGCGGCACCCAGTCGCCGATTGTGCGCTGTGCTCGTGAGAATCCGGTTCGCTATTATTCGCAGCGCCGTTGCGGTCATTCGGAAAAGCCGGTGCTCAATGAGAACCTGTTGCACTGCAATACACAGCCCTGCCCCGCCTACTGGCGACAGGACGAGTGGGGCGAATGCCGCTGCCAGCATGGGGAAAACTTTCGCCGGCGTGAACTGAGCTGTGTTCAGGAACTGGCATCGGGCATTGTAATACATGTGGATAAGGCCGCCTGCATGGAGGAACAGCCGCCCAGCGAGAAGCAGTGCGAATGCCCCAAGGCTCGACGTCGCAACTCGGCCCGTTACCGCATGCACCTGCAACCCGATGCGGCCAATGGCACGCATCTGGGTCGCCATCGGGCTCCAAAAACTGTTAGCGATGCGGTCTGGCTAATGTCCGAGTGGAATCAGTATTGTTCAACCTCATGTGGTCCGGGCGTTCAGTATCGCACAATCTTCTGCGACCGGCCCAAGACAAAAGCGGAGCGTTGCGAACCGCGCGATATTCCCGAAAACCGACGACCCTGTGAGCAGAATGCCTGCGAGCTGGGCGACTGGTTTGCCGGTCCCTGGTCACCATGTAGCGGCGACTGCTTCAACCTGACCCGTAGCCGTGCTGTGCTGTGTATTCGAAACCAGCTGATCACAGATGACGAGGAGTGTAAGCTGGAGCTGAGACCGCAGGCCTTGGAGAACTGCTCGCACGAGGAGATCGAGTACTGTGCGCCGCGCTGGCATTACTCGGAGTGGTCCGAGGTAAGCTGGCGAGTGCCTTAAATAAATGTCCAGTTACTGAAGTTTATTTCCTGTTGCAGTGCACCAAATCCTGCGAAGGCGGCACCCAGCGGCGCACTGTCAAGTGTCTGGAGTACGATGACAAACAGAATGCTCTGCGGGAATCCACCAAATGCAGATACGCCCTTAGGGAACCAATCTACCGCAACTGCAATACGCAGAAATGCGAAGGTATTTTTAAAAACCTATTTTCTCTTGGATCTCTTGTTATTTATTTAACATCCTTGCAGATCTTAATAACGAACTGCTCCAAAACGACGAGGCTCCGGCCTGCCTGGATAATTTTCCCAACTGCAAATGGGCCGTGCAGGCCAAGCTATGCAGCTACGAATATTATCGGATCCATTGCTGTATGTCCTGCACGAAGCTCCATTAAAGCGAATCCAACTGAAATACCCGTGCAAAAGTAGCTTTAATTGTTGCAAAAGAAAGAATGGGGAAAAAAAAAACGAAAACCGTGATCTTAAAGCAATTTCTTACATTTATTCGTGAATGTTCATTAAATATGTTAGGCATATATCTAGCCGCAAATTCTCAGTATGGATTCCAATTTGACATACGAGTGCATTTACATTTATTAATACATACCACATAAGTACATAAATACGTAAAGGAAACCAACAAACAGTTTACTAAAAATCTCTCACAAAAGGATACAAGTTGTATGAAGTGCCACACTTAAAGATATTATACTATTTTCTTTTAACTCTACGATGTGTGTTTGGAACTCATTTCAGTTTATGGCTTGAGAATTCTTTATTTTCGAGTACTCTTCAGATTAGTTTTAATTTAACCAATTTGCGCTAATTTTCATCAAAGAATTTCAGAGGTATTTGGCAAGTTTTGGAGATTAAATCAAATGTAGTTATAGTAGAAGTATTGTATTGTATAAAATATAGTCGAAGCACGCCTTTCCCCAAAACTTTTGTCAAATACCAAATGGACTGGAGAGGCTTGCCGACTTTTACTTCATCCTAAATAACTATGCAGCCGTATTGTAAATACAACGATAAGAGTAAACGCTGCGTTACCTGGTTTAATCAGGTTTGTGCCGACTGTCGCTCGCAGTTCCCCAAAAGCGTTGGTAATCAACGCCTCAAGGAAGGTGGCCAGAAATCAAAGGTTGGCCTAATAAGCGCCGAGGAGTGTTACAGGTCGATAAAAAGAAGCACCGAGCTTCTGGCTACGGACAGCTATGATAAGGATGAAATCTGGTGGAAAGTGCCGCTCATTTTGGTAGTTTTAGGCTTCGTCCTGCTGTTAACAATTGTCACCTGCCTGGTCTGCCAGAAGGTGGTAAAGAAAGTGCAGGATCGGATGTCACAACATGATTTTAATATTTGTGAGCCCAAAAAGAAACGCAGCGTTTGCCGGAGAAAAAAGAGACCGCCACCGCCGCAGCGTACTTCGTCCTGTGATGATCGCAAGTTCAGCTCCAAATGCTCCTGCGCGCCAAAATCGATTATCAGTCAACCAGCGACAAGATGTAATTGAAAAATCACAATTTATAATTGTAGAAATCTCAGTTTAGATATTCATTTATATGTCTATACAAAAAGTGGTATATTTTTATGTGTAAGTATTCAATTAAAACCGAAATGGATTTCTGATGTTTTATTGTTCAGTTCAGCAAACGTGAGCCTGTCACGCGACCAAATCCAGGTGTCAAGTTGTTCCGACTTTTAGATATCACTTACTCGGATAATAATAGGTGAGTTCTCTTGTAACTCTATCAGTTAGGGGATTCCGGTTTTGAATCTTAAGCTGAACTGTGGATGTGGTACTCTATTAAAAGCAAGATTAAAAGATTTAATATTTCCAGGATATTTTAATTAATGCTCCTGACTATATAAACAACATGCTCTGTTTGAAAACTTTTGGATTTAGGCTTTAAATTAGGAATTTATATCGACAATTTCACTTTGATATTGGCGTGCGCGGAAAACACTTCGGTGAAACGAATTAAATAATGGCATTGAGTTTTATACGTCTGTACTTAAATACATGTTGTATACATGGTTTTCGTTATTTAGTGAAGAGCATGTTGCTTTTGCTGGAGAGGTAAATTAACCTGAATTAAATAGAGTTAAAGAAGGATAATTAAACTCAAGCATTTCAGAATATTGTGGTTTATTCTTTTGATCGCGTCCATTTATTTCTGCATAATATCCTGCATATCCTCCGTGCAACGCTTTCACACAAAAAGCACGCATATCGGTCTTGAGCGGAACTCGTATAATTGGAATACCTCGATGCCGAGCCTAACAATGTGATTAAGCTTATATTTTATAAGCTCTTAATTAAACTTTAGTCATATGTATGTGTATATTTTAGTTGTCCTATGCAGCGTTTAAATGAGACCCTCTTCAACAACTATTGTCGGTAAGATTTGATTAATAAGCTGTTTAAGCTTTTAACGACATTTTTTTGTTAATTATATTCTAGTGTGAACAAGTTGAAAGGACGTGAGAAGGCGGAGTTTTGGGATTTCATAGAAAATTTAGCCAATTCTACGTACACCAATTTTCAGAATATACCAGAATATGATGGTATCGATGGTACACTCGATTCGCTGGGCATTCGACCCAAAAACTATATGGAATTAATTTACAATCTCACATACGATGGAACTTACGAGCCAATTGAGAAGCCCCTGATCCGCTGCACCGATGGCCAGATGCACCTGCGGGTCAGGCAGATCCTCACTGAGTTCGGGCTGTGCTACTTGTGCAGCTCCTATCTGGGCGATGAGTACAGCTCACGGTTTCTAATCTTCGGCGAATATCCGGAATTTAATAGGTATCTAAACTTGCATACGTTTGTTGATGTTCAGAAGGCAACCTTTTTTGACAGTGCCGTTGGATTTACGCTAATGGGGTTCGTGGCTGATGCTGTAGATGTACGTATTTAAGCAATCGAATGTCAATCGGGTGTCAATTGAACATTTTTTTATTTAGAGCTATATACACTCTGCCTTTGAGGTTATGAAGGTGGATAATAGTTTTGGTTATTCACCTGACGGAGCTGCCTATGAGCCGGAAGTTGAGGAAATCGTTGCCGAATCAAACTTCGAGACGTTAGTTAATTGGTTTTCGCATATATTCACACATAATCAATATTTGTATATCCCAGTGAAACGTCTATAAACCAAAGGAAATGCCGCTTCTATCATGAATCAAATCTAACGCATTATCCATTTTATACCAGAAATATTTGCCGGCAAGAGTGCCGCATCAACTTGGCCTATAAAATATGTAAATGCATTCCCCACTTTTATCCGAATCGCAGTAAGTCAATTTTAATCCCATATTTATTCTGCCTGCCAGTTAATTCCGTTTCAAAACCTCCTTAGTTGCAAATCCGAAGCCTGTATGCTCTTACAAAACGTTAAAGTCCTGTTTTCCCAGGCATGCCGGTCAGTATATGGCAATTAGCTAGTTGATGAGCATTATTACAATCATTATTATATTATATATACCGTCAAACTGTTTTAAGGTTATTTTATTAAATTTTACGAGGGGGACGGCCATCTTGCGAAACAAGCAGAATGTTATTGTGAACAAAATTGCATAGACGCTGTGATCAAACTGAAAAGTGCTCTTGTAAATAAACATTCATAATTATATTAAATAAATTATTTGTAATTATTTAATTATTTTATTTCAGGCCATGCGGGGCGCCAGACAGTTGCTTGGGAGCACGGGCAGTTCCGTTACGATGAGCACCTGGCCAAGGAATCAATTCAAGCGGCAAGTCATATTTTCCTTTACGGATCTCTTGGGTAAGTCGCACACTTGCTTTTTACAATACAAATATGTATATTATTTATTTCTAATAATGTTTTCAGTTTCAATAGGCGGAACTGCCGGTCTCTATCTTGGTTTTAGCGTACTGGGCTTAGTTGAATTTGTATATTTTTTTACACTGCGCTTACTTTGGCATTTATTTGGATATGAAATTTAAAATTTCCCTTTGGTTAAATAAATGCTTTACCCTCAAAGAAAATTGCATATAGTAATAAAAATAAAAATAATAGAAATGATCTGGGAGAAAAGCTAATGAGCCCAAATATTATAGACGAACTTATATACACACATACATAAATACATACTTAATATAGGTGTGCATATTTTTGTATGTATTACTGTTGTAAATATCAAGTACCGTTGCTGTTGCTATCAGCTAAAGTACAATACAATTTAAATAACCCCACGTCGTATAATTTCGTACATATACAAACTTAAGTGTTCCACTTAAGAACTATTTGTTGACCGCGCTTTTAAGTGCTAAGTTTAAGTTCATCCGAATTTAACAGCAATGTTGAATAGTGGAAATTGTCGCCAAGAACAGTTACGTGCAAAATATTAAACATTTTCTCAATTTCTTTGCCAATTTATGGGAATTTTTACGGAGAGGGGAAGAGAGGAGATGAAATGAATTGATAACTTGAAGCCCGGCACAGCGCTATATACATATACATACACATGCGACACATCACATATACACTTACGCATACGAGAGCACAACACAAAACATGCACATACACATGTAAGTATGCATGGCTGTTGCTCTACGAAGGTGCCTGATTTGAAATAAACAATGATTCCCGTGACATCACTAATGACAAGTTTAAAAATGTATCAGGAAATTTCTTTCTCTCTATTCAACACCTTCAAGCCGGCAGCAAATATGGGAATTGCAGAATTTTACACTGTGAGAGCTATGTGACGTCATTAGCTGCTCGCTCTTCAGCGGGAGCAAGTCACCTGCGCAAGGCATTAAAAATTTCTCATCGTGACTCTCTTAGGTTCTGAGCTTAAGCTGCCAACCAGAGCCGCTCAGTTTGCTTCATATCGTTCACGCGTCCGGTTGGTGCCGCATACTTGCTGGCAAAATTACTGAAGTACCACTTCAACTAAGTACATTATAATTGTATATTTTCCTTATCGCAGTACATACATACATACGCACATCGGGCTGGACTATAAAAGCAAGAACTTCGATTGAAACGCACTTAGTTGGCGATAACTACTTCAACTAATTTGCAATGTTTGACAAAATTGGCGTCGGGCTTGCAATATTATATATATTCAGCAGTGCTGTGCATTATGTGGAGCCCAGGAATATTAGAACTGTGCCGAAATCTGATGATGGTGCCAAGTGTGGCTACTCGGTAAGTTTCTCTTCATTCAGAGGCATGGAAAGTACATGCATACATATGCAGTTGCATCGGCATGACAAATACTAATACATATATTACATTCACATGCGTATGTAAGTGTGCCTGCATGTAAAGCAGATGATTTTTTTACTTTTCCTTATCAGCTGTTCATGGTTGAGAAAGTATTACAAATATATATGTATGTATGTTTATACGTAGGCTCTGCAAAATACGCAAATGAGACAATTATTTTTTGTTTTTTTTTTCTTGCATTTATGCATTTTGCGCGTTTTTCATTTCCATGATATTTCGTTTAACATATGTTCTTGCGAAGGCCAATGAAACTGGAAGAGAATCGTTGTACGCACCGTTAGATTTGGTCTGTTACGAACACAGCATAAAGCAGACAGCGAAATTTCGTTTGATTCAACACTCACAAATTTAATCAACGAATGCGGATTACCTTATAACTTAAAGTTGGCTTTTCACTTGATTAGCTCGCTTTTGAATTAAAAATAAAAGCGTTAATATCATAATTTGATGCCGTTTTTTCGCAAACTTCCAGAGCTGTCATCCGACGAAACCAAATATGCTAAATGTGCATCTAATAGCGCACACCCACGATGACGTTGGATGGCTGAAGACTGTGGACCAATACTACTATGGGAGTGAAACACGAATTCAGAAGGCTGGTGTGCAGTATATAATTGATTCCGTGGTGGAATCCCTGTTGAGAGATCCAGAGAAGCGCTTTATATACGTGGAGTCGGCATTTTTCTTCAAATGGTGGAAGGAACAGACGAGTGAGATGCAGGAGCAGGTAAGAATGCTGGTAAATGAAGGCAGACTGGAGTTTATAGGCGGAGCGTGGAGCATGAATGATGAGGCAACAACTCACTATCAGAGCGTAATTGACCAATTCGCCTGGGGATTAAAGTATGTATTTGTTGGCTTAAGGCTGTAAAACTTCTTTAATGCAAATACAAATAATTTGTAGGCAATTAAATGATACGTTTGGCGAATGCGGTCGTCCGCGTGTCGGCTGGCAAATAGATCCATTTGGACATTCCCGAGAGATGGCTTCTATGTTTGCCCAAATGGGATTTGATGGCATGTTCTTTGGTCGCCTGGACTATCAGGATAAGGATGAGCGTCTGATGACACAGAAGGCCGAAATGATATGGCATGGTTCCGCCAATTTGGGTAGGCCAATAGAACAAATCAAATTGGATTTCTTAATGATTACTTTATCATTAGGCGATAAATCGGATCTCTTCTCTGGCGCTTTGTACAACAATTACCAAGCACCAGATGGCTTTTGTTTCGACATCCTCTGCTCAGATCAGCCAATTATTGATGGCAAACATAGCCCAGATAATAATGTGAAGGAACGCGTAAGTTTGAGGATTCTTGTTTCGATTACTGTACTTATTGTTTCTCTATATCCTTTCATGTGAAATTTGTCCTTGTGGCGTCTTATCATTCCCTCATCCAACACTCATCAGGTTAATACGTTTTTGGATTACGTCAAAATCCAAAGTATTTACTATCGCACCAACAATATAATTATAACCATGGGCGGCGATTTCACTTATCAAGCTGCCCAAGTTTATTACAAGAATCTCGACAAATTAATACGGTAAAATTATATATATATGTATATGTGTTTCCTTTGGCATACTTGTGTTAACGAAAGCCCCTCATTTTGTTTGGTCCATTAGTTGTTCTCTAAACCATTTAAGTAATTAGAGTACATGTTTTTTGTGTATAGATCGATGCGTTCTTTGAGTTTGTTAATAAGATGGCCACAGGTTATAAAACTCCCAACTTACTTATAACAATGGGTGAGGATTTCCATTACCAGAATGCTGATATGTGGTATAAAAATCTGGATAAACTTATTAAGTGAGTAGTGAGGGGCTTTCTTTAACTATGCAAGTTAACGTATCCAACAGGGTTTTTATTTGGAGACCAAAATACTATCTGTTCCCATGTTACCCAAATATAGGTACGCGAATGAGCGTCAGGCAAATGGCTCGAATATAAACCTCCTCTACTCCACACCCTCGTGCTACTTGAAGTCGCTACATGATGCTGGCATCTCATGGCCCACCAAGAGCGACGATTTCTTCCCCTATGCATCCGATCCACATGCCTACTGGACGGGCTACTTCACCTCGCGGCCCACCTTGAAGCGTTACGAGCGTGACGGCAATCATTTCTTGCAGGTTTGCAAGCAACTGAGCGCGTTGGCCCCAAAGCGATCGGAGGAATTCGATCCTCACTTGACTTTCTTGCGAGAGACCATGGGCATAATGCAGCACCACGATGCTGTGACAGGCACGGAGAAGGAAAAGGTCGCTCTCGACTATGCGAAGCGTATGAGTGTCGCCCTGCGCGCCTGCTCGACAAACATACGAAATGTGTTGAATCAATTCTCAACGGGACCCGGAGCTGAACCCACTTCCCAGCGGCCATTTGAATTTAAAACATGTACCTTACTAAACATAAGCAGTTGTGCCACATCCGAGTCAAACAGTCCATTTGCACTGACGCTCTACAATCCGCTGGCTCATACAACCAAGGAGTATGTGAGAGTACCCGTTGCGGATTACAAATATATTGTCCTTGATCCGACAGGTGAGTAATGAGGCTCTTTTTAAAATATAGTTCTTTAACTTTACCCATTTTTAGGCAAAAGCCTGCCCACCCAAGTGGTGCCTGTGCCCAAACCTGTGGCCGCAATCAAGCACAGAAATTCGATTGCCGAGTACGAGCTAGTTTTCCTGGCCTCCAATCTGCCAGCAATGGGCTATAAGACCTATTATATTCAAAGAGACGACAGCAGTCCAGTTAGTATAAAGCCAACCGCTTTGCCAAAAAAAAAATCTAGCTACACTTCTATTGAAAACGAGGTAATTCAAATTTTCATTAAATTTTGTGCTTCAATAATAACTTAACTTCTTTATAGAATATTAAACTGACATTCGATACCAATGGCTTCCTCTCCGAAGTCACAGCTGATGGGATGACGCGTATGATTTCCCAGGAGTTTTTGTATTACGAAGGAGCTACTGGAAACAATGCGGAATTCCTAAATCGTTCCTCAGGCGCCTACATATTCCGACCGAAAGACAACAACATACGTTTTGCCACAGATCATGTTACAATAGAGGTGTACAAGGGCTCACTTGTGGAAGAGGTGCATCAGAAATTTAACGACTGGATCAGCCAAGTGGTGCGTGTCTATAAGCAGAGCACTTACGCGGAATTCGAGTGGTTAGTGGGTCCCATTCCAATTGATGATGAAATTGGCAAGGAAGTGATAACACGGTTCAAGTCAGACATTAAGTCTGACGGTGTATTCTTTACCGACTCGAATGGTGAGCTATAAACTAAATATGTCAAACTCTAAATTACACATCAATATATGCATAACGTTTTTGGTCAGGTCGCGAAATGATAAAACGTCAGCGCAACCATCGTGAAACCTGGAATGTAAAACTAGCGGAAACTGTTGCAGGAAACTATTATCCGATCACCACGAAAATCGCTTTGGAGGATACGATAGCTCGAATGGCTATACTTACAGACAGAGCTCAGGGTGGCAGCTCATTAGAGGACGGTGCCTTAGAATTAATGGTACATCGACGTTTATTGAAGGATGATGCATTTGGTGTGGGTGAAGCCCTTAACGAAACCGAATACGGCGAGGGTCTGATTGCACGAGGCAAAACTCATTTGTTTGTGGGTCAATCCTATCTACGCGCCGATGTCTCTCTAAAGGCAATCGAACGTCTTGTGCAGCTGGAGACATTGCTGCCCTCATGGAAGTTTTTCAGCAATATGGAATCGTATACCTCCGACCAATGGCAAAGCTCATTTACAAATACAGTGAGTACACCTATTGCCTGATTATCCATCATTATTATAATCGTATCAATATCATTATCGTTATCATTATCATTCGCATTATCATTCTCATTATTATTATTATCCTCATTATTATTATTACTATTGTTCCCAGTACACCGGTATTTCATTGGTCCTACCCAAATCTGTGCATCTGCTTACCTTGGAGCCTTGGCATGACAACGAGTTGCTCGTACGCTTTGAGCATATACTGGAGAAAGACGAGGATTCGCGCTATTCGAAATACGTTCAATTCAATATTAAGGATGTACTTAGTGCCTTTAATATTGAAAATATTCGGGAGACCACTCTGGATGGAAATGCGTGGTTAGACGAACATAGACGTATGGAGTTTGTACCTGAGCCGGAGGATGAGGCATACGAAGCCTATGCCACAATTTCGGAATCTGCAAACGGTGGTCACTTGCTCTCAGGTGCAAAACCTCTGTTAGGTGTGGAATATTCAAAGGAAACGCTAGGCCCTGGAGAGCTAGGAGCCCAAAGTAACCGACTCAAGCGCAGTGCCAACGCGGCACACTTTACATTACATAAACGACGACAGCAACAAGTTGGCGCAGATAGCATTAATGCATCTCTAAAATCAGATGATCGCGCAAAGTATCTCATAGAGCTAAGCCCAATGGAGATACGCACCTTCGTCGTGTATTTGGCAAAATAGCACGTAGAAAACCATCTGAAAACGACAACGCCTATATTTCTAGACGTCGATTTTGCTGGATAAACATTTTTAAGAAATAAATTAACAACATAAATGAGTCTATAACTAATCTAGGACCATCTAGGTGCTTGTTTATTACAATTGTACAATACACAAGAAATTGCGAATTTAACAGCGCTTGTTTCTTAAGCTGAGCGAGCAATTATCCTTGTCAATAGAAGCCCAGCTTGGCAGCTCTGTTGTGTACTCCCAGCCGACACCCTGAAATTACGAAAAGTCTCGCTATTTATTAAAATACACCTTACTGTCAGCTGGAACCTACTTTATATTTCCACGCATGCAGATACATAACGAGATCTTCTGGCTTCGGATCCCGATAGTTTATCTTACATTCAGAGCAGTGTGGTTCTGTAGTTACCTTACTGGCATCAAACCTAAGGTCGGCCGATTCATGGCCAGTTTGCGTCGAAATTGTGTTCTAATAAAAACTGAGTTATTAGCTGCAGCGAATAATACAAATATCATAAAGTTCTACTTTAGTTTCTGGCGTTGACTTCATTGCGGCTTGCAATTCAGATTGGTTGGTTGCGCTTGGGCTGGCAACAGCAACATCTGGATTCTTGGTCGTGCCACTTATCGCGACTTCTCCATCAATACCCAACCAATTTTCGGCATTGTGTATGGCAATTAAATCGTTTATTAATTGATCATCGGATTTTCCTCCAGTATCCCCGCCGCGTCCCTTTAAAGGACCAAACACCTCGTGATTATACAAAGGATCGTTCACAATCGGATAGCCTAAAAATAAAACGAATGCTGTTTAGACAACTTGCTAATGTCAAATATGCCTGCTCACCCAGATATTGTAGGTGCACCCTGATCTGATGCATCCGTCCAGTCAGCGGCTTGCACTGCACAATGCTGTAGTCGCCAGCTTGGGCGATTCTCTTGAATGTTGTTTTGCAATCTTTGCCCTTCGGCGAGACCTTGCATACTCCAATTTTATAGCTAACGACTTCAATCGGTTCATTGCACTCAATAATGCCACTGAAATGCAAAAATTTAACTGATTTAGATGAATAATAATTATAATTCCTTCCAAAAAATATATTTTCAGAAGTAAACGTTATATTTAGAAAAATTTTGTTTTTTGTGATGTAGTTAAATGTGGTTCAAATGTTTTAAAAATAGTTGCAACCCTTCTATTCGATTCTCACAAAAAACTTAAAGACCCTTCGGCCTAATGAACGCATAAATAATATTATTATTATTTTTAAAGCTTACACCAATTTGATGAGTATTGCTTTAATACATTAATTTTTAATTGGTATTTAAACTTTAACAAATCGGTTAATGTACTTCTTAAATCTATAGGGTACATATATGTTTAGGTCTTTTGGGATCTATATATTCCGGGAGATGTTTTATGGAGCGCTACTTACTCTGGAAATTGGCCCTCCACGCAGCAAATATATTCCTTTTGCACTTGTCGATTTCGTATCTGTTGCTCCATTTGACGTGCTTTCTCCGAATTTCGTCCGAATAACAGCAAACCGGAAGTTAGACGATCTATTCGATGTATAGTACGCAAATTCTTCAAATTAAACTCTTTGGCCAGTATAAAAATGACCGTATTATGTCTGTATCGGCCACAAGGATGTACCTAGAAAAGGATGTATATATAAAAACAAATATTTATTTTAAAGATATTAAATAACGAGCTTACTGGAATTGAAGCTGGTTTGTTCACGACTAAAATGTCTTCGTCCATGTGGACTATCGTAATGGGCTGCGAAGTAACTGGAACTTCATGTCTGCAAAATAGAGTTTGATTTATTTATGATTATATTATGATTATCAATTTGCTGTCAATTGTTTTACCTGTGCACTGTATTAGCCAGCAGATCGTTATGTTTTAGCCTGTAGTCAATGGGCACCTTCTCATAGTTGACTGTCAAGCTGCCAGCCTCAATGCTGCGCTTATATTCCTCGGCGGGATGCGCGCGAAATTCGCGCGAGAATACGTCTAGAATTCCCTCGCCCACCCAGCGTCCCTTTGTAAACGTGGTGAATGTAAAAGAATAAGGATAAACCTTTCGCAAACCTTCAATTGCGTATGACTAGTCAAATCCATGAAAGAGTATATTTAATGCTCACCATTTTCTATATAATAGGACGTCTCATCGTATCTTTCTTCACTGAAGCCGGGCCGTGCCAATTTACCATCTTTCGTTTCCAATTTTGGCTTCTTGCACTCAATAGGCTCCGCCCCAATGGGCGCCTTTCGCTTCTCTGGCAATTGAACAGGTGAAGCCTCGGCTATCGTGGCCAGCTTAAACGGAAATGGGTAATCAGTTAAGATTTAGCTAAATGCACATTTTAAAGTATTCCTATTTAAAAAAAAACAGGTTCAAGGAGCTTGCATGACACACTAAGACGCAAGTCTGTTAAACAGACGAAAAAAAAAGTCGTTTAACTGCAGGAAAAGTAATAGAGGGCTGTAACAAACCCAAATTGTCATCATAAAACTGTGGTCTGCATTCGTATCTTAGAGAGGGAGACAAGCACAATCACGTTTGCCATACCCACGGGAACTGCCGGCGGGGGGGTGGGGGTAAGAAAAGAACTGCATTCAAAACAAAGAAGAAGCTAGAATAATAAAACTCTGCTGTTGAGAGAACACCAATACATTCGCACATTTGACATTCTCTATTTTAATGTCGAGACACATTTCTTATTTCAATAGCACCACTACAGAGCCAAGCACATATATTCGTATATATACGTACGTATGTACATATATACATACATATACAGTTACATACATCACATACGTGCATAGGTATTGTGGCAACTTTAAATGCAAGTGACACAATAGGCGCGCATAATGGAAGACAAAAACATTTAGAGCAATTTACATTTAAGGAGCATAGCATAGCGATACCTACTTAAAAACAAGTCAGAGTGTTCCAGTCGAGGGTGTGCGACTAGTTAATACCCTGTGACCACTTTCTTTGTATTAAATGAATAACTGTGAACGTATTTAAAATCAAACTTGAAATTGAGCGAGGCTGCGAGGCACAAAAAAATTGTTCGGCTTACGGTTCGAAATAACTCACACCACATTCGTTTCGCGAACCCAAAAAGTTCACAGTGGTTCGGCTCGAAACCGTTTTGCAGAAGAAATTGTCGATATTTGAACTAACTCACTGCCTTCACATTCGGTTCGTGAACCTAAAAAGCTAACAGTGGTTCGGCTCGAAACCGTTTTGCAGGCGCCAAGTATGTGTTACTGAAAACCAAAAACCAATACGCCCTTTTATCAAAACAGGTAAACAGGGCATTAACAGGAGGCGGGCATGCTGTTGCCAACATTGATAATTGCGGAAGCGTCAGGTTGGCCAACTTGACAAGGAGCTGCTCGTCAGCGCAAACAACAAGGAAAAACGACACGAAGCGTCGAAAGCACCCTTCAAAATGGCAGAAAGGAAAGGCAAAATGAGAAATAATTATACCAAATCCGCGGTTAAAATATGAAGGTAAAGCGGGAGACAGCTCAGCCCCAAAAAAAACGACTGTAAGCTCTCTAGTCAGAGCACGGACAACACACAGGTAAGCTAACTAAAATGTTTGTTGCGGTAGACAAAGACTAGCAAGTACATGGGCTTATTTAGTAGAGGTTAGCATAAGCTACATAATTAGTGGTCGTACGGAATACGCGAGTACAAAGAGAGAGAGTAGTCTTTCGTCCATGTGATTTGTGATTGATAAAAACGAAAATAACTGAAATGTTGCAACGATTTCGTAAGCCCAAATAGTTGTAAGTTA
Organism: Drosophila littoralis; assembly: GCA_018903485.1. NCBI lineage: Eukaryota > Metazoa > Arthropoda > Insecta > Diptera > Drosophilidae > Drosophila > Drosophila littoralis. The sequence goes on along the minus strand of JAEIGF010000059.1, from coordinate 4,483,587 downwards.
TTCATAACGGATTGATCGGATTTTGTTTGCGCAAACAGCGGAATTGCAGGCCATTTTACAAATTCAAATCTCCATGAATGTGCATTAATATGTAAAACGGAAATGGTTTGCCTTGTGCTGAACGTAAATAAAAGAATACGCAGTCTATGGAAGACATCATATTTCTATAACGGAGAGACAATGCCACAGAGGCTGTCGTAATTAGTTTTTCTTTCTCTGCATTGACAATGACCCTCAGCTCAGCTTAGCTTGGATGTAGCTTTGATTGTCTCCTCTGTTGCTTATTCATAACTATTATTAAACAAACACAATGACATTGTGGACTATGGCAATGTGATATCGTGATCCGATTTGAACACCTCCAGCTCATAGACGCACCTGAACAAAGTATCATCTAGATAGTTTAATAACTGAGATATCAGCTCAGCTTTGTGTCCTAATCAAGACGGCTTCTTAACTACTCTACCAAATTACAACACCCGCGCCAAGAATATAAAATAGAATCTTCTTTAATATGTTTCGACTTATTTTTGCTTACTTGGCTACCGCCATCTTCACTGGCTTCATAGGTCCACACACCGTTTAGAGATCTCTTCTCTTCTGATTTAACAGCCGCATCAGATTCGGCGCCAATTTCGGCCACATTTGTGGAGGAGCCGCCGGCAACTTCTGCGGCGGGCGCCTCGGCATTTGTGCAGTTCACGTTGGCCCGGAAGAGAAAGATGTTTTCCACGTCCACGGAGTCGTCGCCGTGCTGGGTCTGCACGTGGCGTACTATCTTGGGCAATGTCATTGTTGGCCAACACCAAAATGTGCTATTCACTTTATTAACTTTGATTTGTGCGTTCAGTAAACGCCTCGTTATAAACAAATTGTAGCACTGCAAACAAAAACAAAACCATCAACACGTGTGTGGCAGCAAAACGAACGAATTAAACAACAGTTTGTGTATCTAGAACGAACTGTTGGATACTGTCTGTCCGTTAAGCACTTGCCAGGCGAATTGTGTTATCAGCGTACCGCAAATACTTCATAGAGTTATTCAATAAATAATAAACTTTAACAAAACGCAACAGCGAGCTCGACGAAACTGGTTCGATTATTTTGATGAACGCGCCATTTTGCTAATCGAACTACTGAAATTGGTTCATCTGTTCATTCGGTTCAATTTGAATACCTTGTAAACAAACTGAGTGCATTGGGTATACCAAGTGTGTAGCTGATTCACTTCTGAAATTGGTTTTATTAAATAACATTTAATTGGAAACTTCAAAAATGCTATGAACATTAAAATTCATTTTTATAGCTAAATGTAGTATATTTTGGCACGTTAATTAAATTGCTGTCAATATGAAAATAATCAGTCGCCATAAATGTATAATTTTGCATTTTGCGAAACACACCTTGACGTATATAGGCTTTGTATGTCCATTTAAACATATGTAAACATACATAATTTTTATGTAAACATGCATACATACGTACATGTACATTTATATAGACATTTGTATATATGTCAGATTCCGCACACAATATTGTTTGTAAACACGCAGTAGTAGCTGCTGGGTAGGTTTTACAGTTTGTATAGTTTTTGATGAGGAAGCGTGATGTCGTCATTTCTAACTTTTTGTCCAGGCAAAAAGTCAATTTACAGCACATACATACATAAATCTACACACACACACTATGAATGAAAAAAAAAAAAAAATGTAATCGGTGAGTGCGCACACCTACAAAATATCGTGCTGATTTAATCACTTTCTTCGTCGGCAGTAGCAAATGCCAACTTTTACTCTCATATACACGCACACGCCCGCCCACCCACACACACACACACACACACACACACACACGCCCGCTGGTTAGCCAAGACCAAGAGCCTTATGGCCAGTGGCCATTAAATGTTGCCCTAAATAAGGGGCAAGCCTTTTTTGGTCGCCTTAACCTGAGTTGTGGGTTTACTGAAGGATGTTGTAGTTTGTTTCGTGACCGAGTGCTTTTCAAGGAGAACGTCCCTTTAACAGAGCAGCACAGGTGTCGATAGGCGAGGGGCTGTGGGCTTTTTGGAGAGTGCAGGTGTGTTAAACTAGTCACGCAGTCGGACATGCAATGGTCGCGCTCATAGTTCTACTCTATATACACGACATTTTCGGCTACAATCTGGATGGACACTTTCTGAGCCCCCCCTTGAAATTGGTTACATCAGAGCATCGCGAAAATTAATATTCCAGAGTTATGAGCCTTTAATTCTAGTTAAAAACAAAAACCTGCCAGACTACAACAATTATTCGAGGCAAACAAGAGACAAGCTTTGCAGAGAACTTTAAGCTGTTTAATCGAAAGGAATTTAACAAAGATTTCAATGTCAACCTTAACGAAGGTCAGCCTGTACATAACCCTATGACCTGCACGTGCCGAAGCTACATACAATAAAAATAATTGCAATATAATTACTATACGAATGTAGGTCAACATTAACTTGTACCTGTATTCAGGCAAGCGCTGTACAAACATAAATTATACATTTAAGAACCAACATGCATATTTGCTTGGTACACATGGATTTCAGACAAAGAAATAATAAATTGTACACAAAACTTGATTTTTGAGAAAGATTCCTGAATATTATAGTACATATTGTCATAGTACATGCTTACGAATCTTTGTTATGCCAGACTGACATTAAATGAGCATAGAAATCCCAATTTATAAATGTCTGTCTGGCTATGTACTAAATATATGTACATAGTATTTACATAGAAAACATTTACATAGTATGTATATGGTACATATGAATGAATGTGTTTATGTAGTAAGAATATCTTAACATCTTGTGGATCCCGCGCGTAGATGACTTTGCCCTGTGCAACTAAATCAAGAGGAATTTAATTTTTGTTGGGCCTACGCCAAAAATGTTCTTTTGTTTCACGTAACAATATGAAAGTTTCATCAAAATTCAACATTGATATGTATGTGTCGCTCATCCATACTCAGATACTTCTATATATATAAATACATACTATCTGCGTAAATACGTATATTCACATTCACGTAATGGCACGTGTGTGCGCATATATGTGTCATGAAAATTCTTATTAATGGGATTAGGCTGGGAATTTTTTTTAAATACATATAATAAACATCGCCAAACACCAAACAAACGACGAACACAAATCAAAAGTATTTTATTTTTATTTTATTTTTTTTTGTTAACTTGAAAATCTTTTTGATTTCAATCCTAATAAATATTTCAACTAGAATGATCTTTTTAATCTCATTTTACATATGAGTACTAGAAGAACATACTTTGGCTAAAATGCTAAAATTAAACAATTTTATGCTATCCAATAATTTGGTCAAATTGAATGTCAAATTAAGTTTGAACGATTTAGTCCAGAACATGCATTTAAATGCTTTTTCATGTTTTCAATATTCTATATTAAAAAAAAAAAAAAACAAACCCCCGTTTTATTGATATACACGCCTTATAGCCAACATGTTGCATGTGCTGTTAATAAGCAAATATTTAACAAGATTCTCTTTTGGCTCAGCTAGTCCTTTTGAAGGGGGGAATTTAGTATATCAGTAAAACCCAAACATCGACAAACTTAAAGTTTTCTCTTTTTGAAAAATGTATTAAACTAAAGAGAAAATTTGGTATAGCTATTTATTAATATATCTTTTATTGTTGCGTAAAAATTATCATAATTAATTTCGTTTTAACATTAACACTCGAAGAGTAACAGCACGAGAGACAAAACTTAACAGCGCCACTCTCTGCTGAAGCTCTGTTAAGCTCTGCAACTTATACCGCAAGCGACAAGTCGTAGCAGAGCGCGCGCAATTTAAATTTGAAAACCTTGCGTGCGGCCCACAGTCAGTGGCGCTCTTCTTACAGTCACCGTTTGGGGCTGCTCCAATCAGTCGGCCGCTTGCTTTCAGCCAGTGCAGAGCTTGTCGCGTGAATGCCATCGCTTAAGAGATATTAAAACGTGTGCGTCGAAATTATTAAAAACGCCGACGCTCGTACACCTCGACGACATTGATGGCTTACAATCTGGCTGCCTATTAACCGAGCGGAGGGCTGAGTGCGCGGGCGTTACGCACAGCTTAAATATAAAAAAAAAAACCCGTTTCGTTAGTGTTTTTAGTTTTTTGGCGTGGTAATAACTAACACTCCGGCGCCAACGGCCCGATTCGTTATCAGATAAACAAAGTAATGCAAGTCGATATAAAGTGATGTGATTTTAAGCCCAATGATAATAATGTAATGAAGGCATTTACGGATGTGCATAAAAAAAAAAAAGAACTGTACTAATGTTTATTTCTTGACACAACTTCATTGTTCACGTGCTGCAAAGCTTGATAAAATATTATTAATGTGTTGACATATTATATAAATAAACATTATTTTCCAACTAGATATCCTTATAGAAACATTCAGATAACATTTCAATAAACAAACCACTTATGTTTATCATTTTACGCATAACTGACCTACTATCAATAGTGTCTAGCTCTTATGTTTATTTAGTTTACCTTGTTTTCTATTCCATTTCCATTCAGCCCGCCTGACATTTGATCTCTCATCGCATTTTAACGATCTATGTGGTTCCTATTATAATTATAATCAGTCTCTTTAGACATTTGACGAGCGACTAAATAGAAGGAGTGTGTATGACTAGAGCTATTTGAGGACAACGTTTTTAGAATATTTTCCTTGGCTTGTCTACATGTGTTGTCTATGTGTGTGTGCATGGGTGTTTCTGTATGTGTGTGTGTGTGGCCCGTGCATGGCTCTGTACCAAAAATATGCGCCATTGCCGTAGTCTAACATCGTCCATTTTTACGTACGCAAATAGTTTTTGTTCTGAAAAATTGTATATTTTCTATACAAAATATTTTTGTTGGCATGTCTTAGTTAGAGGTGACGTTTGAAATATATCAAGTAATTTCAGTAGCCCTACGCACAGAATGGCCTTTAATCATCCAACGTCAAGAGCCGCACATGCAGTTACCTAATCTTCATTTAGCGTGTCGCCATTCAGGACACAAAATGTACATTTTTCTCTCTGTATATATATACATATATATATACAGTAAATATTTCGTTAATAGACAATGGGCATACGTTGCTATTCCATATATAAGTATGGTTTCCGTTCTTGCTAGGAATTCCGAATGGGAGACATATTTAATTTTCAATTTAATTTGAATAAAATTGTGTTTTATATGGGAATGTTATGTGATCTTTTGACAGTTTTATTGGGCAATCCTTTGTCGATTTGCCTTCTACCCAAGTGTATTATATAAGAGATAAGTCGGTGTGTATATCTATACAATATGCCCGTAAAACAGACAGCATCTTGTCACTGTATGATCAAACAAAAAGAAAACAACGAGGAGAAAAAAAGTAAAAATTAGCACACATAAACATACTTGTACATGGTGCATACTGTAGAGCCGAAATGAAAATTTGAAAAATAATTTGTGGCTGTTTCTTTGTGTACGCGGGCAAACCTAGTAATACATCAGACTTATTTTAGCACAAAGCCCCCGAAAAATAAAATACATAAGTAAATAAATTCATAGCCGCGCGCACACTTCAAGAACAGATAGCAGCAGCTGCTCGACAAGGCCCCGCGGGCTGGGCGTGGAGGTGGGTGGGGTCTAAAGGAGTGTGCGCCAGCGAGGGAGGGGCGGAATAGAGGAGCTCTACATATTAGATGATAACTAACGGCACATTTAATGTGCCATGAACGATATAATTCTAATTGCGAATGGGATTTGAGTACGCCACAATAGATGTTCAAAAAAATAAAACCATTTTCGAATTTCCAAATTGAACTTAAAATTTCTTTGTTACATCTCATTTATTTTTCGACCGCACTCTCGCCCGTGCCCCCAACATACGCTATTTCAGTTCTTTTTACATGCATATCATCAATATGATATGCATATTTCCTAGAAGCCGGAACCAGTATCTTTTTGTACTATATAGTCGAAAAAAGGGGGCGCACAAGCATAAAATTTCTATTTACACTGTTTGGCAGTCTGTCCATCAGCCAAAAAGGAAAAAAAAAAAAGAAAAAAGAAAACCCATCAGCTATCAACCAGCCGTCAGATGTCGAATGTGCATTTAAAATCCATTACGCTATATTTAGTGGCTTTTCTAGCCATTGTTCCATTCCATTTTCATTTATTGGACGATAAACAAGTGCACACAACGTTGCCGTCAAGACAGGTAGTCGTATGCGGGACCCGACCATATTGTGGTCGCTTGTGTGTGCGAGTGTGTGTGTGTGTGTGTGTATGTTTGGGGTACGTTTTGACAGTGCGTCGCTAACAATAACAACAAATTTCCAAATCAACACAGACTTCTGATTTTGCTCACACTTTTTTATATACATAGGATAATAGTCTTTCCGATAAATATAATACTAATAAAAGCTCAAAAGAAATTTGTTTTTACATTCACAATGCAATAAGGTTCGGATCGTGAACCACGTTCTATGCAGCTTCTACTTAAGATTCAGTTCGTGAACCATGTTCCTTACAGATTCGACTTTAAGTTTCCATTTGTGAACCACGTTCCTTACAGACTTGGCTTAAAGGTTCCGTTCGTGAACCACGTTCCTTACAGATTTGACTTTAAGGTTCCGTTCGTGAACCATGTTCCTTACAGACTCGACTTAAAGGTTCCATTCGTGAACCACGTTCCTTACAGACTCGACTTTAAGGTTCCGTTTGTGAACCATGTCCCCTACAGACTCGACTTAAACTTTCCGTTCGTGAACCACGTTCTATGCAGCTTTGACTTAAGATTCTGTTTCTTTTGTTAAATTAATTGGTAGAATAACTTCTAGACAGTGTAATTTGCCATGTTTAATGAAGTGCACATATTATTAGTCTTTGCATTCGCTTTAAAGTATACTTAATGTTAGCTTTGTTTTTGTTTTAAACCCAATTCTTAGTCAGATTAATTAGTTTTATCCCATTGTGCGCTGCACGAAATCACAACGACTTGTGAACAGATAAACCAAACAAAAGCAAACCAAAGTAAATTCAGCTTCCAAATTTCAAATAAACGCGTCGAAAGTGGCGGACAGAGCTGGGTTGATCTTCTCCGTATATAGACAGGTAAACAACTACATGTATATATATATACATATATATTTATATATAGTCAAATCTATATGTACACATGAGAAAACGCAGCTTTTAGCAACTATGTAAGCAGCAGAACGTAAACAATTGTTGGTTGTATTTTGAAAATAAACTCAATTGTTTTTTGATAAAACAGCAAGAATTCTCGAAAATAAAAAGTGATTTTAATTCTACTTAAATGGTGTAATTTGATTTGATTATGCAACATTGAACAGAGAAATAAGCAATATATAAAAGTGATATAAACATAAACATATAGAAAATATACTCGAAAAGAAAAGAAAGCCACACACAAAATGCAGAATTCAACGTCTTCATGTGCCTGGTACTTGCCCTGGTCCTTGGCTGCCCAGCAGCATCACCACAAGCTGATGGCCATGCAAACGCCCTTTGCGGACAAGGTGGCCGTAACACCGCCGGGCGCTATCTACGCTCCACAGCCGCAAATGCATCAGCAGCAGCAACAGCAACAGCAGCAGCTTCAGCAGCAACAGCATCAACAGCAGCAGTTGCAGCTGCAGCAGCAACACTCACCGAATACTGCAGCAGCGCCGCCAACAAACTATCAGCAGCCCGCGCTGCATCCCAGCGCCGGCGCCGGCGCCCATTTTCCCTTGGCGCCCGCCTATAATTTTGGCCAGCCACTGCTTAATGCTGGCCAAGCGCCCAGCTATCCGGGCCAGCTGGCGCAGAGCAGCCAGGCCCATGCGCACAGTCACTCCCAGACGCATCTGCTGCAGTCGTCGATGTTTTCGCCACTTTCGCTGGGCGCCTACTACACGGCAGCGGCACAGGCGGCGGCAGCGGCGGCGGCTGCAGCAGCTGGAGCTAATCATGCGAACGCTGTGGCCACGTTTGGTGGCGTCCCATTGTCCGCACAGCAGGCTCTATTAGCGGCCGCCTCCGTGGCAGGCTCGACGGGCACGCCAGCAGGCATGTTGCCGCAGACGTCGCCGGTTTCGGTGCCGGTGCCCGTGTCCGTGTCGGTGCCGCGTCCACAACAGCCGCCCACGTGCGCTCTAGTGCAGCAACTAAATTGCATGCCGCAGGATCTGCAGCATCTCTCCTCCATTAATCTAAACCTGGGCAGCGTCATGGCCCTTCGAAACCATGGAGCTGCCGCCGGTCTCACATCCATCAAAGCGCTGCCAAATGCAGCCACTCTATCAATTAACAGAAAGGTGAGTGAAACAGGTCAAAACCTTTCAATCGGAAGGGACCGACTGTGACATACTGTGTAAATTGTTCAAGTTAAAACTAGGTTCGAAATAATTATGCACAAAAATAAATAACATTATATTATGTTAGTTGAGTTAACATGCCCATAACAGACTAAAGCTTTGGAAATATAAATACCCTCGATAGATAATGTGTGGGCGTGGCGAATCCGGATAATCTACATGTTTTAATTAGTGAGTTATTAATTAACAATATCCCTGAGGTAGCATCTTTCAATTGCATCTATCTCGAACTTTACACAGTAATTATGAGAGACATGTAGATACATAGATATAGATTTAGACTAATTTTTCACCCGATCAATATATAGATATACATAGATATAGATATAGATATAGATATAGATATAGATATAGATATAGATATAGATATAGATATAGATATAGATATAGATATAGATATAGATATAGATATAGATATAGATATAGATATAGATATAGATATAGATATAGATATAGATATAGATATAGATATAGATATAGATATAGATATAGATATAGATATAGATATAGATATAGATATAGATATAGATATATAGATATAGATATAGATATAGATATAGATATAGATATAGATATAGATATATAGATATAGATATAGATATAGATATAGATATAGATATAGATATAGATATAGATATAGATATAGATATAGATATAGATATAGATATAGATATAGATATAGATATAGATATAGATATAGATATAGATATAGATATAGATATAGATATAGATATAGATATAGATATAGATATAGATATAGATATAGATATAGATATAGATATAGATATAGATATAGATATAGATATAGATATAGATATAGATATAGATATAGATATAGATATAGATATAGATATAGATATAGATATAGATATAGATATAGATATAGATATAGATATAGATATAGATATAGATATAGATATAGATATAGATATATATAGATATAGATATAGATATAGATATAGATATAGATATAGATATAGATATAGATATAGATATAGATATAGATATAGATATAGATATAGATATAAATTTCAAATTTTAACTTTCGTGAGCTCGACAAATAGTTTCATTCCGGAAAGACGGATATCGCATATACTCTCTTTTGACTTTGAGAATAGAGCATAAAAGAAAAAATGTGAATTAGCTATTTGATTGCCAAAGTTAAGGTTAAATTTGGCTGCATGTTCGAAAACATATCTTAAACTCAACTAAACACTTGATCGAACTGGTCTCCTAAACGGCGTGTCATGATTTCTGATTGCCAACCAGACCGACAGACGGACGGATAGACAGACGGAAAGACGGACAGAGGGACGGACAGAAAGACACCTGCAATCAAGCACTTACGCGAAGGTCATCGAGACACAATTGATGTCAGTGCCTGAGAGCCGGCTGAGCAGCTGCTGTTTACGTTGAAATGTGCCGTGCTCTTGAACCATAAGTAAGATACATTACATACATACATACATGCATACATACATGCATACATACATGCATACATACGTACATTACATAAATATGTAGATTTATGTGAGCTCATCATATAATGATAAATCGTTAGTTTGTGAACCCGTCTAAGCATTGTTCAATAGCTCTGTACATAGATTCACTTTGACACACAAACATATATATTTATATATCTCCATATAATTTATTCATCCCATATACTAGATAGTTGCAGCGATTATTTATTTAATGTAAACTGGTAGCTGTCTATATAAAGAAATTCCATAATGCAAGCCATTATATGCTAAATTATTTTTATTACTCGTATTTTATTGAACAATTTTTTATGAATTTTTAAACATAATATTGACGACGACTTCTCCGCGTCTAAAAAGTAAATAAATCTGTACAAATCTATTTTTATACAAACTAGTCTCCCAGGTTTAAAATATATATTCTCAACCGCCTTCTTTGCTGCTTATAAAACTTAGGTATTTTGTGTTAAAAAACCTTTTTGTTATTATTTACAGATTGTTTTTATAGATAAATTGTCGGTGGTTCGGTTTTTGGTTCGAGCTAACTTCCTGCTGTTGGGTTCGGTTCGGTTCGGGCACATTCCTGATTCTCAATGATTGAATTTTATAAATTTTAATTGATTTGTGGAAATATTCCACTTAAAATATGCTTATATACCAGTTTCTCCCTAGAGTTGACCCCCAGCCCATATATCATGCTAAAATCATTTTGAACAAAAAATAAATGGTTCGCTTTGGGCTTATATTCTGTTTATCTTTTGTCCCATAACTGGTTTGGCTTTAAGATTGGGTTTATAAAAGTTAAATTGAAATCCCAGGCTCAAAGCCCGATTCGCAATTACCAGCTGCAGCTTGTAATCGTATTTACAGCGTAATCACACTACGTTCAATTGCACTGTTTGGTTAAGCACATAAAAATGGAAATTAATTAAAGAAAACATATATAAATTTCAACAGCTAAATCGTAAGTTGGAAGAGCAAATGAATTTATAGCGGATGTATTAGCTAAGCCAAACAATGCCTCGACAGGTAGATAGATAGATACACATCGGTGTGTCTGTATGTATATGCATACATATGTATATATACTGATCGTGTGTTAGTCTTATAAACTATATATAAACACAAGTCGCAAGTGCTACCAAATTGAGTTGGTAAATCGTTATTATGACAAAACTGCATCATGAAAACCCGAGAAACCGAGTCACCGTTTGTAAACACTCTGCCCGGCCCGAGTCGTAATGTTTGGACATTCACTTTAACAACAACAACAACAACAACAATAATAACAACAATCGTAATCAGAAATTGCTTATTACGAATTATATAGTATATACACAATATGTGTCTACATTGTCTTCTGAATTGTACGTATGTATCGTATCTGTTTTTCTATAATTGCTAAATACCTGTCTAGTTGGCGGTGTGTGGCAACAAAATGGTAAATGGTAAGATGATATCATAGAAACCAAAAGTAATTATGTGCTTTGTTTGTTAATAAATAAATATATAAATATACTAATACTATTTATAAGCGAACAGACAATCTGCAATCTCCTTGTGCCTGGCCGCAAAGACCTTTCAGATTTTCCGCATCGCTACGCATGCTGTTCGTGTTTTCCACTGACGATTTCCACAGTCTTTTCATTTTTTTTTTTTTTTTTTCGAAATGCAATCGCTTCACGAGCCGCAAGCGCTGTTGACTGAGTTGGTCAAGGTTTCCTAAATGGCCCATAAAGTAGCCCCAACTGCAGGTCGCAGCCAAGCGCCAAGCGCTCTTTTATCTTTCTCACTTGCTGCTGTTTACTGAAATTCATAATACGCGTGTTCAACTCGGCCAAACAGAAGTCATTCAGCAAGACACGAGATGTATTTGCTTACATTCGCGGCCCTTGAAAACAAGTTAAGACACAGACCAAAATGTAGCTTCAACAAGGCATTTTATTATTTTTTTTTACCTTGCAAGCGGGTATAACAATTTCATGATCACATTTGCATCGCACCGAAGCTCTTCTGGGTGGAATTAAAACAATTAATATCTAGTTTTTTAACGTTGAAACAATGATTATAAATTATATAAATATATATGTTTTTTATGCAACAATTTCTTGATCACATTTGCATTGCACCGACGTTCTTATGGATGGGATTAAAACAATTAATATCTAGTTTTTAATAAAGCTTATAGCGTTTTTTTAAAGCGTTTTTATGAGTCTTATAGTAATTATTTTGTTATTGTACCCTTGCAAGCGGGTAAAACGATTTCATGATTACATTTGCTATGCCCCGTGGATTTCTTAAATAAGGCAGCTAATCAAACTTAAACTTAAAAATATATTATATGATATCTATTATACTTTTCCCCCCCCCCCCTTCTTTTTTTTTTTAAAGGGTTTTTGGTTTGGAAATAGGGGGTTCGGGTTCCCCTAGTCGGGGCTCCCGACTAGAACCTCTCTGTTAGTTATTATTTTTTAGATTCAAAATAAAATGAATATATATATGTTGATAATAATATTGAAAAATAAATACATATATGATACATTTTGCATCATTTTTATAGGTATCCGTTTTTATTATTATTGATATTATTGTTGTTATTGTTATTATCATTATTATAATTAATTCGTAACCGGATCCGCTTTGGCATCTCATTTAGCGAAGACCTATGGCCATTTTGTAAGAAGCAAGCTTTGGTTCTTATTTTTTAGATTTAATAAAAATATTTATATAAACATATTTTTCCAAATATTTTTAGTAATGTTGAAGAAATAAATGCAAATTCTATTATTATTTTTTACAGTTTTGTTAGATTAATTATTATTTGTTTAACTTTGTGGCGCGTATTGTAATTTTGTCATGAAATGTGGAGACAGACGTCTTCGAGCCCCACAAAGTCTATAATACTATACTATATTCTGAATCAACATCAACAGCCTTGCTGATATTATCGTGTCCATGTGTCCGTCCGTCATTCCGTCTCTTATTCTCTTAGTTTCAAAGCTATTATCTTGAAAGCTTGAATAGGTGCGTCTTTTTGTTGCAGGCAGTCCATATTATATAAAATGTAGCTGCCATAGGAACAATCGTTCTTTTATGGAAAACTCTCTTGTTTAACAAGATGTCTATATACATATATATCATATACATGCAAAATCCCGCCAAATTTTGCAAAATCGGTCCAAAAGTAGTTACGTTTTTGGCAAAATATTTCGATCAAGTTCAGCATTTAATATTTAAGTTTTAAAATATTCTCACATAACTGCAATAGGGACTGATACAAGGGCATTAAATCTTCGGCTTGCCGAAGATATCCTTACTTTCTCGTCTATTATAAGTATATTATTATTGTATTATCTCTAGAGAGATATCAAACATGAAAATGGCTTCACTTTCGGCAAAGTTATGAGATTTAAAAAGTCTAGAAAAGCTAATAGAAAATCTAGCTAATATTTAAAGCTTATATATACTGCGCATGGTAATTGATTACCAAGTTTGCGTGCAGCCTATAAAAGTATAATGTTTTATAAACATTGCGTGCGTAGAAAGAATTTTGAAAATATTTTTCCTAACGCAAAGCAAACAAATTGAATATCTTTAAATTTGAATGAACTTTTTTACTATCGCTTTATTCTGACAGCGCGCATACACAAATAATTAAAATAAATTTGTTGTTATTTGGCTGAGCCAATTTAAAACGCTTTTCCAATGATTTAATAGGAACTAAATTCAAAGATTGACCATAAAAGAAATTGTTCGAAAGACTCTTTAAAGAAGAAATAAGACAGCTTGATTATTTAAGACTGGCTTTTGTTATACCCTGAACCCATTAAAAATGGGTAAAGGGTATAATGCTTTGTATGTAACAGGCAGAAGGAAGCATCTTCGACCCCATAACGTATATATATTCTTGATCAGCAACAATAGCCGAGTCGATCTAGCTATGTCCGTCTGTCTTTCCGTCCGTCCGTCTGTCTTTCCGTCCGTCCTTCCGTCCGTCCGTCCCTCCATACATCCGTATGTATGAACGCAAGGATCTCAGAACCCATAAGAGCTAGAGACTTAGCTGTAGGTCCTCCTATTGCCTGCGCAGATCGAGTTCGTTTCCAATATTCGATAACTTGCCCCGTTTCCAAGTAATCGATAAAAATCGATATTGAAATCCTGTTTTTTGAGCAATTTTGGTAAATAATAAGAGCTACAGTCACCAAACTAGACATGTAGCTTCTAGAATAGTATATATATTTGCATTTGGTGTTGGAAGAAGAGGGTTCAGAGTATCCCCTAGTCGGGAGCTCCCGACTAGAACCTCGTACTTGTTTGTTTTTTTTTGCTGTGCAGAACTAGAATTTACAGTATTAGACCAAAGATGGCTTTGTACGGCTTTGTGCAACTGGTACTTGTCAATCAGATATGGTCATGGTCTCCAAACGTTAAGCAGCTCCACATTCTGCAGCCAGACTAGTCCGCCAGTGTGGACATAATCAGTGCTCTAATTAATAGCAGGATGCTTTATAAGTTGGTAAATGGTCTGGACAGGTTATGTGTCTGGTGCGAATAGAAAGAGCGGCTATTAAAAATGGCATAGAGATGGAAACCGTGATGAGTGTGTTCTTGAAAATGGATAATTAAACAAATCGTGGCCAACAACGGTCACGTGCTGGCCGTTTTCGGCTTCCAGATCTCGCAGACACGCACACCCCACGCGCCACACGCCTGTTTTTAGCACCTTGCGCAATCGGGCGCACAAAGAATCTGTCGCATATATCTATATGCATATATATAGTTATATATATACCATATAAAAAGTAGTTCGCTCTGGGCATAATCATAAATATTGGGATGCTGTCCAAGCAGCAGCCAGACCGTCGTCCGTTCGCTTGGAACAATATTCAAATTGCCCACAATGTGCATGCAAACAATAATTTGCATGCATATTCATACAGATATATAAATATATGTATGTAAGTATAAAAAAAAAAAAAGGAAACATATATGAATGGTCGCTTGCCAAGATCGCTGGCAACAGGTCTCTGCCGTTGAATGATTCAATTAATTTATCAAGTCTTTCTATATGAACATCATCTCACGGATGAGTAGAGCCATCGCACACACTTATCAACAGGGTGGGTGTGTGTGCGAGTGTGTGTGTGTGTGGGGCAGAGTTCAAACATTTCATTCATTTCTTCATAATTATTCATTAACATAAGTGATTATTGATTATTTGGCAACACGATAATAGCGTGTTTTATTAATTAGCAACAGGCCAAAAGTGTCTTCTAAAATATGTTTTAAATTTACACTGTACTGTAAATATTGTAGTCAAATGAAATGAAATCACGGCTAAATTTAAACCACGCTACAAAATTCAAGACACTTTCGGATTGTGTCTTTTGTCTATGGGGCTATGGGGATAAATATTGTGCATTGCTTATGCGCACATGTGAGACGAGGAGATGCCTTCAAACCCGTAAATATATGCTGCTTAAGGGAAATTGACCGACAGTCCGTGTCGGCCGTCGGCCGTCGGTGTCAGAGTCTCCCGTGGTCCGTGGTCCGTGGTCCGTTGCCCTCCCGCACAGCTTTATTTAGTGGGGTTTTTTTTCGGGCATGCAGCTAGTTTCCATCATTTGCTGGGCGCACTGCCAATGAAAGCAAAGACAAAAGTCAGCCAGCCAACAGTCACTCATCGGAGTCCACGAAAGAGACAACTAACTGAAATGCAAGTATCCATTCCATATATACATATGTATAACATACAGATATATATATATACACTATTTGTCTCAGAAGTGCATTGTACAATACATGCTCCCAATTAGATGTATATATATATATATATATACATATATATATATAGATGTATGCCCGTACATTTGGAAGTAAATAATTCATGTGGAATTAGTGCTGAACACTTGAGAATTCACATTTCAGGAATACGACGATCAAATTATGAAAAGATACCAAAAAAGAAGAAAAAAGAAAAAATAGGAATGCCAGACGCCAAAATGTATAAATATTCTTGATGGATTCCGAAACTCGAGCTGCTGAGTTGCAAGGCCCACGTCAAATAAATCTTCAAACGGAAGAATGAATGAATCTCTGCAACCACTTGATCTGCTCTGACCAAACAGTAATTTTTAAAAAGCATAAAAATAAAAGGAATTGCACATAAATCAAATAAGTTGAGTTACAGAAATTGAATTTTAGGTTGTGCCTGCTCCCAAGTTCTAGATACTTTATAAAGTACATGTGCATATAAAGTATATGTAGCTTTAATAAATTTGACTCTTCTTAAAGTTAATCTATGACATTTTTCACACAAAGCCTTTTTATTGACTTCGGATTTTTCGTCTGCTTTCAGCTGACAGCCGCCAGCGAGCTGGAAAAACAAAAAGTAAAAATACCCGAGAAGCGAAAAACTGAGGACACGGAGCAAATAAAAGATTTGAAAAAGGTAAAGCACGATTAGCCATATAATTTGATGTGCTTATTGGATCTATTTTAAAGGCAAAACTCGAGACAAAGGCTCTGAAGGCCAAGAGACCAGGTTTTACTGACGAAAGATATCAGGAGACCTCATACTATATGGAAAATGGTTGGTTTAGCAAAATACAATAAAAATCCGAATTAAAAATGCAAATGTTATCTTTCTATATAGGTCTGAGAAAAGTCTATCCATATTACTTCACCTTCACAACCTTCACAAAGGGACGCTGGGTTGGCGAAAAGATACTCGACATATTCTCGAAGGAGTTCCGGGCACATCCAGCCGAGGAATATGAACGCTGCATCCAGACCGGGACACTGACCGTCAATTTCGAGAAGGTGCCCATTGACTATCGGCTGAAGCACAACGATTTATTGGCCAATATTGTGCACAGGTAAATTCTATTATACAATTTTCTTTTTAAACTAAATTATTATTTATTGTAACATGTTAAGTATGGGCACAAGAAATGCCTTTAACCAAATAACTTCATTGTCATAAATTCTCTAGTTTGTGCTCTTTCATGTTTTTGTTTACTTGCTTTCAAATACAACAAAATGCATATTTATTGCTAGTTTTTTTTTAAACAGTAACTTTGAGTATAAAGTACTTCCAAGTTTGTCACATAAATAGAAATCCGTTTAGATTTTATTTGAGTCGAAAATGGAAGCAAATCTTACACAAATACATGACTCGATCTAGCCAAGTCTGTTTGACTAATTGTAAGCGCAGCAGTCACCAAATTTGTCATTTTGAGCTATTTTGAAAACAACTAAGAACAGAGTGCCGAAAATGAAATACCCTAGCAAATGTACCCGATGGTATTTATATAAAGATTTATATAGAGACAGAAATTCGGATTTGATCAGGAATAAAAGGAATAGTTACACAAAATAAACGCACTCTTTGCAAGAGTTCTAAATTATATTTGTAATATGTTTATTTATGCCTGGCTGTGGAATACCAATCAGTCGAATACTCGCAAATGGTATATAGCTCAGTTTGTCATTTGTTTCTCTACTTAAAGTCAAGCATTTTAGCTAAATGGGTTGTTGCATTTAAAGCACTGAATGGTTACATACATCTAACTAAATGTGCGCACTCATGAATATATCTTTGCAGACACGAAGTACCCGTCACTTGCCAACCAATCACAATAGTGCATATGGATGAGGACATTGTGGTTGTTAATAAGCCAGCCTCTATACCCGTAAGTGGCTTAAACGACCGCCATATTACATAAACTATGCATTAGTCTAAAACTATATAGTCTTAACTAATAATATTACTTGAGCGCGACACTCAACTATTTGCAAATAACACGAACTTCTCGAAGATGCCAACTTTCTTATTGAAAACTAATTATCATTCTATTAACCCAGGTGCATCCATGTGGTCGATACAGGCACAATACTGTCGTCTTTATACTGGCCAAGGAGTTCAGCCTGAAGAATCTACGCACAATTCACCGGCTGGATCGTCTCACTTCCGGCCTGTTATTATTCGGTCGTAGTCCCAAAAAGGCGCGCCAAATGGAACAGCAGATCCGCAATAGGCAGGTGGAAAAGGAGTATATCTGTCGAGTGGAGGGCATTTTTCCAGAGTGAGTGAAGCAATACTCCGAATAAGTAGAAGATTTTTTAATCGAAAACTCTTTTTTCAGCGGTGTCGTGGAATGCAAAGAGCCAATCGAGGTGGTCAGCTATAAGATTGGTGTGTGCAAAGTATCCCAAAAGGGCAAAGATTGCACCACAACCTTCCAGAAGCTGTCCCAAAATGGAAAAACCAGCGTGGTGCTCTGCAAGCCATTGACGGGTCGAATGCATCAAATACGTGTTCACTTGCAATACTTGGGTAATATTCAAATGCCAGCTCGCTGAGCGGAGCTAACCATATTAAATCCGATCCACTTTTAAAGGCTATCCCATACTCAACGATCCGTTGTACAACCATGAGGTTTTTGGGCCTCTGAAGGGTCGCGGCGGAGATATTGGTGGCAAAACTGACGATGAACTAATACGAGATCTCATTAACATACACAATGCGGAGAACTGGCTGGGCATAGATTGTGACTCGGACATATCGTTGTTTAAGAATACCAAAGACGAAACCGACCTGGAGAGCCTGAGCAGCGATCAAACTTTCGGTATTGCCAGGCACCAAGTTCACTCTGTAAACATCTGTAACATATAAAATATTTTTCATCATCTAGCCGTACATCACAGCGATGACGATGTGGGTGCCAATTCGCGGGAGACCACACCGCCTTGTCTAGAAAATCCACAGACCGCAGACTCCATCAAGCAACTGCATTGTACAAATAGCAGCCCAGTTTTTTCGGGCAAGGCCGATGTCGCACCTACTTTGCCCACAGGGCTGCAAATCCCGAATGGGACGCAAACGGATTTGGGATTGCCGTCCGACAAAGTTGTTATTGACAAGCATTGCTATGAGTGTAAGGTGCACTACCGGGACCCGAAGCCAAAGGACCTGGTCATGTACTTGCACGCTTGGAAGTATAAGGTAAGTGCCAAGTATAAATTAATCCGAATTTAGGCATGTATATATTTGATTCGATTAATTCAGGGACCTGGCTGGGAGTATGAAACTGAGCTGCCCAACTGGGCACTTGCGGATTGGGATGAGTGCGACTTAACCGCTGATAAAGTTGTAAATTAAATAGTTATTCTACAACTTGTGTCTGGCTTGTCGGACCGTAACGTAGTTTTATTTATAATGCCTTAGTTCGGGAACCCCATCAAAGCGCTTCAAATCAAAACAATGAAGAACCAAAACAAACGCAGTGCAATAAAAATTGACCAATCTTTAATGAAACCAAAATGACCAAATATAAATATATATATTGACTATCGTAAACTTTTCACACAAATTCTAAATATCATATTTAAGAAAAAATGTGCCTTTCAGATTGGTATAAATATATATATATATATATATACATATATATATTCATATATAGATGCACTGACAAATAATCGCCCAATTGCTTTAGATGTTTTTCTCATAGTCAATTTTATTGGTATTAGACAAATTAGTTGTATATCACCAAAATCAAAATACTGCAAGCCAACTAATCAAACTATGTAATACACATAAGAGCTGAAAAGACATGCAATACTATTTCAAGTTTTCATTACACAATTAGTTATATAGATACATAAGTATATGCATTAATCAGGAGAATCCAAAACAATTTCATTGGAATTGAGAAGAGATTCGCAAAACAAAAGGTTCCAAATCAACTAGAACAAGAACCTAATATCCCATAAACTTAAGAAAACAAATGCAAATCAAACTCGTGCCGTACTTCAGTATATACATATACTTATTGAAGACGATAAAAGTCGAACAAAATATGATATATATATATAAAGAAATTGAAATAGATAATTTTATATGAAGTACATTATACTCGATAAGTGCAATACTTATACATATATTAATTATTATCAATAAATTTTACAAATGTTTCTTAGAAAAACTGTTAATTGTCACGTTGCTTAAAAAGGATATAGATTCAAAAGAAACAAGTAAGAGGTTCTAGCCGGGAGCTCCCGACTAGGGGATACCCTGAACCCTCTTGTTCCAACACCAAATGCAAATATATATACTATTCTAGAAGCTACACGTCACATGACTCTAGCTCTTATTATTTACCAAAATTGCTGAAAAAACAGGATTTCGATATAGATTTTTATCGATTACTTGGAAACGGGACAAGTTATCGAATATCGGAAACAAACTCGATCTGCGCGGCCACTAGGAGGACCTACAGCTAAGTCAAGTCAAGTCTCAAGTCTCTAGCTCTTATAGGTGCTGAGATCCTTCCGTTCATACATACGGACAGACGAACGGACATGGCTAGATCAACTTGTCTTTTGTTGCTGATCAAGAATATATATACTTTATGGGGTCGGAGATGCTTCCTTCTGCCTGTTACATACCCTTTTTACCCATTTTAATGGGTTCAGGGTATAATAATCCAGCTGAATAATGGAGAATTTTCGGAAGTTTGGATATTTTTTCTGCTTGCATCAACACGAACAGGTAATATTCGTCTTTACTATAATATTATTTATTATATAATTTATTATATTTATTTATTAGTATTGCCGGCCACATTGAAACTCTTTAATCCAAACAGCATAAACATACACTTGGGGTCTTTGGGCCGAAGTTTTTTCATCAAATGAATAAAATAAAACTCGTTTGCGAACTTAATAAACTCGAGGAATAATGCACATACGAATATAACTTTATGCACTCGTATTTAGCAAAGGGCCAAGTCCGCACTTGTGCATTTTCATTTTGCATTTTAGAAACCCCGCAAAACTTTATTGGAATAAGAACTTGCATGGGGGCCATGACTGGTGCAGTAAAAAATTAAAGTTAATTAACGTAGCAGCAAAATTAAAAATTCATGTTACAAAATAAAATGCAATAAATTCGAAATTCTGCTGGACTGCAACAAAAAAAAAAAAAAAACACCCTTCCTAATTGCGCACATGCCAATGGGAGGGGCTTAGGGGAACTCCCGGCTAATGCACTTACAGGTTCGCTCAAGTCGCTGAATTATTTAACGAGAGTGTAATTAAAATATAAAAAAACACACACATCCACTTTGGGTATGTTCGAAATTAAATAAGTTTCTTGGTGTGCATTGCCGGCGGTTTTTAATGCGTATAGGCCACGGGCTCTAAAATGTAATTGCTGGATTTAGTTTTGATCCCTTTAAGTTTTTGCAGTAAATATGAATTTAATATAGAGTAGGCACTTTTCATATCTGGAGCAGAGAATTTAATTGAGTTCATATAAAACCAACAAGAATATTTATGTATATTTTGTCGAGCCTGCCTCGCTCTTTTCAGCAAGATTTTCCCATGTCAGCAGTTTTGCCAACGGGCAACCAGGCCCAAAGAAAGCATTGGGCATTCGTGAGGTGTTTGGCTTTGTGCTTTGCATAGCTTAAACTTCATGTGGGCAACAAAGGTGCAAAATGGAAGCAGACCATAAAAAACATATTTGTTAACATTTTTGGCCAGCTTATCGAGCCACGGCGGACACACGAACTTTATTTATTGCGGCGATGTCCAGGGTGTAAATTCTCCACACTGTCGCACCGAAAGACAATAAAATTTGACAACTTTGAAAGCAGAAAGGATAATTTATATGCCTATGGATACACAGATAAGACTAGGTGTAGCCAAAATCGAAAATCATTGTTGCTTAAGCTTTCTTTGTGGAAAGAAACTTAAGCTTTGCCTTTAACAACTGGCTTCAGCAGATTTACTGCTAAGAAATTTAAAGTAAAATAGGAATTAAATTTAAAGTTAGTGTACCCATTGTAAAGAAAATCAAGGCGTCAATCAATATATTATTGCCTTTAAACAATATGCTAAGTTTAACATAAATACCCATGTGCATATATATAAATATATATATAAATATGCATATATATTCATCAATTAGAGCTACTCAGATTAAGGGCGCTTACCGCCATACAATTCAAACAGTAACAGCTGATGTGCTCATCGTTCCGTTCTTTTTTTATTCGATAGGCACTATCGATTAGGTGTGACCGTTTGTGAATTATCAGTGAATATACGTGTTATCGATAGTCCTCAGACGTTCTGCTGCCTATTTAGCATTCGCACAAAAGACAACAAATGCTTAAGCGAATAACGCCGGGCGTTTTAATAATATTTAATTTAATTTCTGGTTATATGCAAGCTGTAAAAAATGATACACGATATTTTACTATCGTGCTTGAGTTTAAGCCGCAAAGGAATAAGCATCCAAAGTTTTCTTGTGAGTCTAACATGTTTACATGCCCATCTGTTCTTATGTGTAGTTATTATATTATTATTACTCATTTTTTAGGCCACACAGGTAGTAGAAAAATTTATGCATCCTTGTGAACGTCGAATTTTTATGGACATTGTATGCATCTTAAATAACGTCAGTGAAGTTGTGCGATTTGCGAAATTTTTTGGAGGCGTCAGTCAGCACGACATTTCAGACTACGCCGAAGCGAAAGGTAATTTGGAGTTGCAATACTATTTGCCATTTGATTTTATTGTTATGTTTTTTTAGAATTCTCTTCGGGCTATTATTTAAAGAACTTTGCCAAAGGTATCGACAGTGCGCTTGAGGAGTATTACAATGAAATATTACAGTTAGAATCTTATTCCGAAAAAAATACAACCAACTCTTTGGCATACATCTACAATGCCTTGGAATTGCACTCAACGGTTGTACTCTTTTTGCGTAAACTTATTAACGATGCTAGAATACAGGTAACCTGATTAATTTCCATACGTTATCAAAGAAGAAACATACTTACATATTTTATTTTAAGAAACTTAATGGCTGCAGGCTGTTACAAAACCTGCATCAAGCATATGAGCATGGAGATTTTCGTATGGACCACATAATCGCCAAGTAAGTTTGAGTTATCCAATTCAAATGATAAGCTATAATTAACCATTTTTAGAGTTTCCAAACCCGTCAAGCTGGCTTTCTTTTCGCACCTTACCCACTGGCTCTTGTTCGGCGTTATAGATGATGAACACTCCGAGTTCTTTATCAACTATAGATCCTCGAATGAAAGTGGTCTGAAAAATGCCAGTGAGAAATCGGTGACAAGCAACAATACTCATGCGGTAATAATATTGATAATTAAAATAAATGTACAATAATGCTTGCTTTCTTTGCTTTTGCAGAGTTCATTGAGTGAGGAAGAGATATGGCAGTACGAAATCCAATTTAGTCAGTTGCCCAGCTTTGTGTCATCCGTTTTAGCTGAAAAGGTGTTATTTGTCGGTCAAACGGTTCTTGTTTTTAAATTGGACCGAAGTAAACATAAAAATGACACTTGGATGATGAAAATGCCTGGATCATTCTGTGATGATATTAGTGAGCTTTGGGATGGCAAAGAAGGCATGTTTTGTAAAATGATTGAAGACTTGAATCAGGATGATAAGATCGACATATTTCACTTAGAAAGTGTAATTAATCAAATCAAAAAATACGTTAGCCAACGTCTGTCAGAAATTGCAGTCATCGAAGATGATTTGGATCGTCAATTGTATTTGATAAAGGACTTTTACCTATTGGGACGTGGTGAATTTTATTTAGAATTCTTTCGTCAACTTTATGAGAATTCCGAAAACCTTGCTGAGCTAAATGCTAAAAACTATACAAAAGCCTTCGAGGTATGCACATTCCAATTAAGATTTATAATTTTTTTTTATTAATATATCATCACAATACTGTTACAGATTGCTGCAAACGTAATGGGAATCGTTGATGATTTGGAGAATTTCTCGCTAAGTGTTCAAAAAACTACCATCGATTTGGAGGAGAGCTGCGAGTTTGCCATATTTCAAAACCTTCATCTGAAATACATATATAAATGGCCATTGAATCTCTTGTTTTCGCCAACAACGGTGGAACGATACAATACTGTGTTTCGTTTCCTTTTAACTGTTCGGAAGCTACAATATGATCTTCAACTGGTATGGGCCCGCCACAAATGGGCCGCTAAAACCGCAAATCCGGTGAACTTGAAGATTATTAATTTTCGTAATCACCTAATGTTCTTTTTGGACAACTTGCAGTATTACATACAGGTTGATGTTCTTGAATGTAAGCTCATAAAATATCTATATTTCAGCAGCAGTATAAGAATTAACATTTCCTTTTTATTGTAGCTCAGTTCAGTATTCTCATGAGTGTGATTGCTAGTAAAGCTGATTTTGAAGAAATTCAAAGGGCTCATTCAGTTTTTCTAGCCAATGTGCTTTCACAATGTTTTCTGCTGACCGATGAAACCGACAAAAAAATAAATGTTACCCAGTCAACACGTCAATCCCAATATCCGGTTTATGGAACAATTCTTGAGATTTTTAGTATTTGCGAGAAATTTAGTGTCGTGAATTGTTTGGAAGAAACGCCCGATGATCATTTAAATAATGTCGATAGACTCGAAGAAAGGTAAGCTGAGCAATTTTTATTTATATCTGTATATATATTTTTTAAATATTTTTTTAGATTTAACGTTGCCATATCGGGATTAATTAAATTATTGGTTAACATTAAAAGTGCATCCAGTTTCGGTCCGCTTTCGCAGTTCTTATTAAGATTGGATTTCAATCGTTGGTTTAGCGTCAAGAGAACTGAAAATGCAGCATGAAAACGCCTTCTGCTTAAAGCTGCAAGCGTTTAATGTCATCCATACGGAAATCGCTTCTATAAAAATGAACAAAAATAAACAATTTGAACAGAAGCATACACATTTGTAAATTTACCTTAATGCCAGAATAGTGCGTGCTTCGTTAGGGGTCAGTCGCCAAGAAGGCATTTCAGAATTATTTTCAGGACTCCAATACTCGGACAACTCTGATACTTTATCTAAATTTAAAAGCGTAGCAATTTGTGAAAGACGTGTCATCTTGTCGCGCACAGACCAGGAAGTTGCACCCGTTAGGTAGGTGCCGAGGGCACGCACTTCCTGATCCAGAACTAGTCCGCCGAGCTGCAAATTAAAACAAATAATATAATGAACATGTTGTTGACATTAATTAAATATAAATTATACCCGGTTAAAGGTGCTCTTCTTGATAGCTCGTTCTAAGCGATTGGTCACTTCTGTAGCCAATATGCTGACGAGCGCATCATAATTACGTGGACTCAATGCATTTTTAAACGAATTTAAAAGTCCATCTAATTGCACAATGA
This sequence comes from Drosophila littoralis, assembly GCA_018903485.1. Classification (NCBI taxonomy): domain Eukaryota; kingdom Metazoa; phylum Arthropoda; class Insecta; order Diptera; family Drosophilidae; genus Drosophila; species Drosophila littoralis. The sequence goes on along the minus strand of JAEIGF010000059.1, from coordinate 4,458,451 downwards.
AATATTGAACAAATGTTTCACCAGCTTCGTACGTGGACAGTTCCTCCTAAATATTTTAACCAATTATTAAGTCATAAAGCAAAGTTATCGCAAATGGTTACCTCTGTTAAATGGTGACTGTAGTTTAGGAATTCATCAACCCAAGGATTTAAGCGTGGCCTTATCGCACTGGACCTTAGTTGCTGTATGCCAAAGTCAACGGTTGCTTTCAAAGCATCGCGAATGGTTTTGAGCTCAGTCAAGCAGCTGTCTAGTAGCTGTCGCTCTACTGGGGATATGTTGGGGAATGTGCCTGCTATCTCCTGCTCCATTGTCTGCCATAGAGTCTCAATATACTCCGTCGACATATCGGCATTATTCAATTGCACTATGAAATTCGTTCGAACGCGATCAGCATCACTCGAATGTAATTTACCCTGCTGAAGACTCGTTTGTATTGCATTGTAGGCTTGCGCTAAATCAATATAACCAGATGGATAACCACTTTTTAAAGGCGCCTTCAATGCGGTGACAAAATCGCCGTCTAGGCATGATGCAACATTGTTAATAACAGCACATGTCCCATTGATTGATTGCGTTGTCAGCGAGCGTCTAATCGATTTGCGTAAAATAAAGAAAACTTCATCCACCATTGAGGAACATTGCTGACCAGCTTCATAGGTGTCTAGCCCAATGGCTTTCATAACGCTTTCCTCCATAAAATACCTGAAGAACAATATGTTAGCATTACAAGCGAAAATATGTAGTAAATGTGCATCTTAAAATACTTCTCAAACAGTAAGTAAGTGCTTAGAATTTCCTGCATTTGGCGACTTAAGTCGCACTGCTTCACAACCCTTTCATATTCTTCTAGTATTTGCTTTTGTGCTTCCTTATCTTGCAAACATGTTTCAGCATTAGTCTGTAATTAAAATTGACTTCATTTAGTTTGTTATTTTTTGCCTTGATGCGTGACAGGATTACCTGCAAACGACGGCGCATAAACCGGAAGAATAACTCGATTCTGGAGTGCATCACCGTGATTTCGGCTATAATAGCGTCTATATCTTTAGGGTTTAATTTATCTATAGAACCACCCGACGGCTTTCGATAATGTCCCAAAGATTGTATGGTGTTGTTGGCCATACTGGTGCCGCTTTGCCGCTGAGCGCTGTCGTTGACCTGCTTGATGCGGTACTGAATTTGCCGATTTTTGTTGAATTCCAGCAGCAAATTTTTGACTTCAAGATCGCATTCCCTTTGCAATATGGTTACCATATCTACCAAAGATGAAGATCTACATGCGACAGTTAAAACTCATGAATTTTACTTCAAAAACAAATCCGTATACTCACTCTTGTCCATAAAATGCTTCAATAATTGGCTGATTGACTTCGACGACTCGGGCAAAGTTTTCTAAAATCGCGGTCAAGCGGTCCGCATAGGCCAAATGAAGACGTCGCTCGGCCTTTGCAATGTCCTGCGTGTTGCGTAGCTCCTTCTGCGCTTTTGCCGACAGCTTTTGGCAAATGTAGCCACTGAATTTCTCTATACCGATGCGGTGACAACCAACCAATGGAAATATTTTAAAGAATCTCTCAACGGAAGCCAGGTCATCGTGTTGAACCGCCTCATCGAAACGTTTTGAAATTAATTCCCTCATTTTTTCGGTGGCATCCTCTAGCGTGCGTACAGCATCGCTCACCGAAGTAATGGAGCCCTGGACATCATCTGCCGTGCGTTGTAATAGCTGTTGGTCCATTGCTAGAAAGCGGGCGATATGTCCCGCACCCTTCTCATAATCCTCCTCATTTATGGCCTTGACCACGCCCTGACTACACAACTGCAGGTCGATCAGATCGTGGACACGTTGCTGGCACTCAGACGCCCGGCATCGTGCCAGATCCAGCCGGCGTACTTTTGCGCTTACGGATTCAGCCAGTTGTGCGGTGTTTACGATTTGCATATTTAACTTGTTGGAATCGTTCTCCACGGCAAGTAATGTGGTCATAGCCTTACTGATACCGCTTAATTTTGCCTCAATCTGACATTGTTTGGACAATACGGCCTCGAGTCTGGCATTCACGTCCGCCTAAAAATTGTTGGGTGATCCCATTGTTGTCATTCTATAAGAGCTCCAAAACTGAAAAATACATACTTCTTTTTCTGCAATACGCAGCAGACCTTCATCCACTTTCTCAGTTGTACTAATATCCAAGCCGCTAAACATTTCGTTTAGATTTAATTTACTCATTTCCATTTGTAATAATTAATTTTTAATGCAGACATAAGAAATGAAGTTGATTTGTTTATGTTAGAATTTACGTGGCTGACCAAAGAACTGAACTGGTTCGTTATAGAATGCCGCTACCTTGTCACTGTTTACATGTAACCTTAACATTTTGATTATAGTTATTAACAGTGTTTTTTTCCAACAAGACTGCCTTCTTTTTTACGAAGCTAATAATTTTCTTTGTTGCTTTTCACTGCTTAATAAGCTTAAAAACTGTAGAGTAGCTTAAAGCATACAACTGAAAACTGCAAGTAAAATTTAAATGTTTGACGCTGTAAATAACAGCTCTGTACGTGTTATTGTTTTCGCGGCTCTGTTAAATAACAGCTGTTTCCCGAATTAAATTTAACCTAAAAAGAAACCACTTTTTGAGTTTTTATGTATTTTAATTTATTTAATCTAAATAAAATACTGTTATCATGAATAACTATTTTACTGAATATGAAAATTTAGAGGTAATCAGTTGCAGCGCTACTTTATTCTAACTATTTTTAAAAGCATTCTATATATTTTTGCAGGTGCACGAGCTCATGCTGAGAGATCGACCACGACAAGAAGCGTACTATAATGCCATTCTAAAGAACAAGGAACTGTTTAAAGATAAAATTGTGCTGGATGTTGGCGCCGGCACGGGTATACTTTCCGCGTTCTGCGCCCAAGCCGGCGCTAAGTTGGTCTATGCTGTGGAAGCCTCAAATCTGGCCACAAAAGTAGCACTGGATCTGATTGATGAAAATGGTCTTACCAGCGTTGTTAAGGTAATACATTCCCAAATAGAGGAATTCGTGCTCCCTGCTGCAGCGGAGAAAGTGGATATTATTGTCTCTGAGTGGATGGGATTCTATCTGCTGCATGAAGGCATGTTGGACTCTGTGCTTTTTGCTAGAGATAATTTTCTAAAACCGGATGGACTTATGTTCCCCAGTGAGTGCACCATTTTTGTGGCGCCATGCTCTGTGCCAACTCTGTTTGATTACTGGCAAAATGTTGACGGAGTTAATATGGAGCGCTTTGCCAGTAAATTGCGTTCACAGAAATCAACAAGACCCGAAATTATCCAACTAAAATCCAACGATTTACTCCACAAAGGCATCGTGTTCCATTGGATGAGCTTGCTTGATGTGAATGCCAAAGATCTGGACGAGATATGTTTTAAGGAAGTCGTCGCCACACAAATTCCGGGTAAGCATCAGGGTTTCTGTATATGGTTCGAAGTACGCTTTCCTGGTGAAGAAACTGTAGCACTGAGCACATCGCCCCACGCGCCGGAAACCCATTGGAAACAGTGCGTTGTAGTGCTCCCAGAAGACAATTGTGAAACTTTAGAAGAGAAATCTCCGGTGGCTTTTCAAATTTTAATGAAACGCAGCGCAAATGATGCACGAAAATACAACTTGGAGGTAGAGCTGCTCGATCCCAATGTTGAAGAGCATCCAATGCCTTGCTCATGCCACATGACAAAATGCATTCTTACAGAAGCCCATCTAAAGATGATGGACACAACATAGTGTATGCGAGTTGAGTTGCTCAGTTTGTAAGACATGAAATATTCAATTAAATAACACGTACATCTTTTATACCTCAGTCAAACTTAACAGCTATACCATTGTTTTGATCTATAAAATATATCATTTGAAAATAACTACAATATACGCCAGCCAGAGGCATTAACCTAATAGACGTTGTAAACGGCATTGGAGCTCCTTGAGAGAGTGCTGTAGACGGTTGGTGTCCGGTTTCTGATAGCAGATATTTAAACATGCCGCGACTATATCTTGTGCCTTTCCCAATATTCGCCGCCTAATTGAAATACAAATTATGAAATTTGTATGCTGGGAGATATTAGTAGAAATACTCACTTGGAACGGTACCAAATAGCTTGAGAATTATCAGCCAGAAGCGTAACGACGCGTATAGCCGACTGTATTAAGTGCCACTCGTTGCCCTCGTTCGCCCAAATGCGCTCATTCATTGAGATCATTCTTAGGAAAAAAAAAGAAACAGAGAATAAATTGTAAACAGGAATTTAACGAATGTAAACACTAACCTGGAGTAATATTCTAAAAGCAGCTCAATGTCTAGCTTCATGGCAAACAACTTTTCTGGCACGGTTCCTTCTGGCAATTGTAGTTGACAGGCCTTTATCTCTAGCTCCCTTATGAGGAAAGCAAATGGAAAACACGGCCCGGATTCGCCAAACTCTCGCACTAATAGTTCAATTTTTGTAAATAGTTTAATGCTACGCTCTTGTGCCGAGCCAGGGCCATCAACAGCGCTGTTGATAATATTGCCCCAAACGGACTCAATTAACAAGGGATCATTGTGATTGGAGCAATTAAGTATCGACAGTTGACATTCCCAGAGGTCAAATGGATCGGCGAAGTTTTGATACAATTGTGTTATATCATATAGCGCAATATTTAAGTCCTTTATGGCCTGCCTGGCGGCTGGATTTGTGTTTACAATCGAACCCATTGCGCCAAGCACTGCCTTTTGTACGCGCGCAATTTCCAACTGTAAATTCAAGTAAAATTAGGTCTTAACAAAATACGCTAACGATGTGTATAAGTAGGGCATACTGACCTTATCCTCCAGCTCCTTTAAAAATATACCATTGGTTACGGACGAGCCAACTGTCTCATTGCGCATGCACATAACCGCGCGTACCAAATAGTCAATGCGCACGTCCAGAGATATGTTTTCGCTTCGCGTCATTGCCAAATTATCGAGAATCTGGGCTGCCTGATGATGGTGTCCATTCTTCTCATAATACTTCCAAAGTAAGTCAATTAATTTCACATTCTCTGGATTGCGGCTAACACTGCGCCGCAAGAACTCGCCCAACGATGGCTCAACCAGTTCCAATAATTCACTGTTCATCTCGTGGGACAACAACCATTCATAGATCGTAACATGTATTAGTGGATCTTTCATTCTCAGTGCTTGGGTCGTGATCTTTTTAATGATCTGCTTTGATTTGTTCTCCATATCGTGATGATCCTGAGTTGCTTCGCAATTTAGTTGAAATAGACGACTCTGGTCCCGATCGGTTTTACTGGTACGAACTGTGTGATACGCATAGTCCAGCATGAGCTGCACCTCTTTGTAGTAGTTCATACTGCAAGAAAAATTTGTTATCTTGAGGTTGCAGTCAAATTTGGTTAGGTTCCATATATTTACCGTGTGACAAAGCATGTGTAACCTTCGCGATCTTCAGCAGGCTCATTGTTATTGTAATAATGTATACCAATTTCTTCGGGATCCATTTTAGATGCACACGTGGCAGATAACTCAACAACACCCTCGTAAAAATCTACTGAAATGAATTGTTGACAAATACTATGCAGCGGCAATGTTGGAGCTGCATCTAAACACATTTGCAAGGTTGTGGATAGTTTTTGTTGCTTCTCCGCTGCTGATTTACAGTTCTTGGCGCTCATCAGTATTTCGGTGGCCTTATAAGTCACTTCGTCCTCGTGTCTGTAGAGATTCGGGCATAGTTGCCGCAAGTTATCGGACACTTCTGTCACATCCGCTTTATCTTTGAGATATAAATTGATAAGCGCAATGATCAGGAAAGCGCACACTTCAGAGCGCGCAATCAACAGATCTCGAAATGTGCAACATCTCAACATTTTCTGATGTTCGGGCGACAATTGCTGGCAGAGCAATTGAAACTGATGATCAATTAGGATGCTCCACAGCGACATTACCTCACAGGCATGTTCTGTGAACAAATGTAAAGCATATTAGCATGATTTTACATTGTGGAGTTGAGAGAACTTACTAATAAACTGATTCAAGGCGGATAGCGAACGCTTTTCCTCGATCTGTGCCTGTTCTGTAAGGTTGCGATGTTCGTTTAGTGGCATTTGCCCGTTGGACATCATCATAGGACTCGGTCTACCCAAATGACTCTCATACGGCAGTCGTCTTGTGGCTAAAAAACAAAACAACTGATGATCAAAAGCCTATAAGAAGATTCAGAAATTCGGCTTACCAGAAATATCATGCACCGAGTGTTTATCTAAAAAGAGGCGCAACGAACGTAATTCGGACAGTAGCATTGTGCAATCGTTAATTGTTAAATTTGAACACAAATTCTCGTCGACACAATGCGATTGCCAAACGGAGCGCAACATGCGAGACACATACAAAAAGAGGCCATCATGTTTTGCAGAATATATAATGGGGGAATTCTCATTACTCGGCATCGAGTGCTGCTGCTGTTGTTGGGCGGATTGTGCAGCCGAAACTGGAATTGCAAATTTTGAAGATACAAATTAATATAAATGTATTTTGATTATCTTCATGCGAGGCACTTACTAGGACTAATTTGGTTGATTGTATTGGCCACTCATTACGCCGATGTTTGAGCTATTCGGCATGGGTGTCGACATATACATAGGCGGCATTCGCTCTCTGCCCGGCATGATTGTGTTTGTGCCCATGGTACTATTATGCAAGTTGCGGTTGGTTGAGTTCATAAAATGTTGATAGCACGGCTCTCCACCGTAGAGCATAAATGCTTGGGTGGCCCACAGGGCAATGTCACTACCACGCAACTGCTCCGAGGTGGCCAATAAGAGTGCAGTAACGCAGGCCTCACGTTCATTCTGCGTTTGAAAGAACATTTTCACTGCCTCGTGATGGGGACCCTTGCATGCCAGCAGCAACTGCTGCAGTATATGAGCAGCCTTGAGCAGCTCCACAACGTGCGTGCCTTGATTGGTAAGCAAGACGATTCTACGCGGTGTTCGTGCATTATATAACAGTGAAGTTGTGTTGTCCATTATCGGATCTTTTACTTCTGCCACACTCCAAACGATGCCATCTAGACCTTCTAATGCCGTCGACTCTACGAGGTATGTAAAATTTGTAAACGGGGCAGAACTAACTGACCATAGTAAATCCTGCTCCTGTTGCTGTGTAGTCACCATCAACATTGTGCCCTCACTGTGGTATGCAGCATGCACATGTTTTGGTTTATTGGTCGTTGCATTCGGTGTGTAACCAGGCGGCAACCTTACGTGCAGTAGGTAAATTCCTCTTGGTGTTTCCATATCTCCTTGCAACATTGGCAGCACGTTATTTGGATGGAGAACACCAAAACTGTCAGTCCCACAGTTTAGCTGCTGCTGTTGCACATTCAACCTCGTCGTAGAGAAATAAAGACGCACACCGCACTGCGTGACAGCAACGAGATGCAGGAAATTTGAATTATCTGTGCTGAGCGGACAAATCGCTTTCACGCTTTTGAATATGGATGGATCAACAGTTCTACATAATTAAAATGGAAAATAAATATTATTATCCTTTTGCTTTTCTAAAGAGTCTGCACACATACTTAATCAGGCTGACCGCTTGGCTGGCAATATCATTTTGTGTTATCTTTCCAAGCCTTCGCACACTCGTAAAGTTCGTGCCGATGTGCCATGCTTCAATAGAACTCTTCTCAGTAAGTACATAAAGCAAGTTTCGCCCATTGTCAATGACAATTTTCTCAATAGGATCGACCTCCTACAAAGTGCAGAGTATTAGTATTAAACCATGTTTCCATACGGGCTTTCTTTTGTGTAACTCACCGAAAATACTTTCAGAAAACTTGGTACTATATAGGAAACCAGACCTTGCGAATGGTTTATCTTTTTACAACGCTTGCCAAACCAGCTCGACTCAGAATGATAATCAATTTCATAAAGACAGCCATCTCGACCGCCTAAAAAGATGCGTCCATCCGTAGTGCCCTCTATGACATTAATTGATATATTATCTGTTCCAAGCACGAATAGGGGCTTGTTTAACAGCTGCATTCGGGTACTACTCGCTGATGTGCATCTGGAATCCTTCTGCTCCTCAAATGTAACGCCCAGCACAATCACTTCAATGGGTGTTGTCAACAATAGCAGATACTTGACGTCGTTGATTAGAACGCCAGCCTTTGGCTTGATTAGCCCAGCGCTCAAAATTAAATGGCTTAAGCCATCGTAGTAGGCGACGTCTCGAGCCTGCTCATATGTCCATATATATATATCCGAATCGATTGTCAACCAAGCACGTCCAATTTCCGGAAACAAGCCCATTATGCAGTGGCATTTGATATCTATATTAAAATTTCAATTAATAACAATCATATTATTGGCGTAGAGCGAACTATTTACGCTTGAAGTGCTCCAGGACTTCATTGGGTATTCCACATTTGGTTAGTGTTCGCAGTTGTTGTAGGTTATGTGTATCACCGGTGGTCAGTTGCGACAGGGTTTGGTAATCATAATCGTTGAGGCCACTCATCGTTGCTCTCCCGTGTTGACTGATGCCTGTTAACTATTCAGTAATATTAGTTTGTGCCGTAAAACAACGCCCTATCGTTTGTTACCTCTAAGAGTTCCGGCTTGTGCCTGTCTCGAAAGTCGTGACACTCGAGCATATTGCCCGCTGTCTGTAGGACATCAGGTGGCGATGCTGTGTTATTCATATTTGTAAGCTTTATTTACACAAACCAAAGTATTTAATTATCACAATTGTAATTTTCCCCGTTAAACCGCTTCGCCACATAAAATTTGCAAACTGCCGCCGGTTGGAGAGAGAGATCGTCCCACGCCATACAGCTCCCGCCATTAATTTTTTGTCTCGTTCCTCTGTTAAGTTAACATTTACCAAAATGTTGTTAACATAAGCATTCATTTTTTCTAGGACATTCTGCCTTAACTCTACTTGATTACAGGAGTAGATAATAGTAGTGAGCAGTTCAGCCTAATAAATAAAAGGAAATGAAACAATGGGAACTGGGTTTTAAAAAAACCTAACAGTGACGCACAAATTTGCAACTAACAGCTGTTAAAAACTTTATAACATGGACATTACAGCATTATAACATATCAGCTGTTTCTTCATTTTTTGCTGCTATCGATAACGATGTGTTGTTAACTAAAGTTTACTAGGTTGGCAGCATCGATTAAATTCCCAAAAATATCCCTGATTAAATTGCCGGTGTGGCAACCTTAAACTAAACGTCAAATATTTCCTTTCTTTTTTCAGCCTCTTTCCGGTCGGTCTGCAGTGTGTAAGTTTCCAAATAATTTGTATACAAAATGAATATTAAAACATCAACACAATGAACGTATATAATGAATCCCTAAGTGTCTTATATGAGTGACATAGTAATAAGTTTGTTGTATATGGATTTATTTAACCACAACAGCGGCAAAAAAAGGACCATATACCAATTTTAGTATTCATACCGGAACCCCGTAAAATTGTTTTGTTTATGCTCGTAGAAGCTACAAGTGCGAAATCTATTTGAAATGCAACCATAACACACATTCTATACACCATGAGTTAAATTAAATTGTAGTCTTATTCTCTGTAAATGTGGCTAATTGAGGTATTTGTTTACTATTTTGCAGTGTCGTCAAAATGCGAACGATCAACTCGAATCAGTGTGTCAAGATCCCCAAGGATATTAAAGCCTCCGTGAAGGCGCGTGTGGTCACGATTACCGGCACCAGAGGCACCCTGAAGCGGAGCTTCAAGCATCTGGCTCTGGACATGTACATGTCGGACAAACGCACCCTCAAAGTCGAGAAATGGTTCGGCACAAAGAAGGAGCTCGCTGCCGTGCGTACCGTGTGCAGTCACATTGAGAACATGATCAAGGGTAAGGTGAAGCACCCATAGAAACTGAAGGACTTCGATTTATATTCCCATTCTCCCATTTTGTAGGTGTGACGTTCGGTTTCCAGTACAAAATGCGTGCCGTGTACGCTCATTTCCCCATCAACTGCGTTACGTCCGAGCAGAATTCTGTTATTGAGATCCGTAACTTTTTGGGTGAAAAGTACATTCGTCGCGTGGAGATGGCTCCTGGTGTGACGGTTGTCAACTCAACAGCCCAAAAGGACGAGCTTATCGTTGAGGGCAACGACATCGAGGCTGTCTCTGGCTCTGCGGCGCTCATCCAACAGTCGACCACTGTCAAAAACAAGGATATTCGTAAGTTCTTGGATGGTCTGTACGTGTCTGAGAAAACGACCGTTGTGAAGACGGAAGCTTAATGACATCCATTATGCTTCAATTGAAAGTTTTAATAATAAAAGAAAACGCTGATGTAAACTTTACAACCTACACTGTGGTTTAAATAGTTGAATTCTATGTTCAGTTTAATTGGGCTTTCTTGTGCCGCACAAAAGTATACTACGCTAATTTTTGACGTTCGAGTCAAATGGACATATTCAAAATGTCCACAAACACCAATACCTCTTTCAATCAGCAGCTAAAGATATTAAATGTACAAGAACATTGGAAACAAAATAATGTTTTATTAATATAAATTACAATCAATGCATTACAAGTCATAGAATTAGCACAATCATGTGAGTAAGTCTTTCCGACTTGATATTTTCGTCCGCTTGAATACAAATTAAATAACCACTTCGGGTTTGGATAAATATCAACTGACCTCACTATATAGAAATACATATGCTTATTTTATATGTACGATTAGTAGGTGTTACAAAAATTAAAATCCTGTCAGGCACTTTGAAATGTGTAGACGCAAATGTCTTCTAAATACAAATGAACACGTTTCATATATATATACTATTATATATATATCGTATTAGAAAGCATTACAAAAAGTATAGTTGATTTTCCAAGCCAGACGAGGGGGATCGATGTATACTCTCGGCAACAAGAAAAGCCAACTTATGAGCATATTGGCAGACGGCGGGCACCCGACATGTTCCTGACCAATTGTAGTACATATGCGTCATCTTATAGGATAGCATTTGTAGTTTGTCTGCATTTAAGCCCATGTTGTCGTGTATTACATTGTAGCTAGTTGGAGAGACTGTGCCCTGCTTTACTGCCTGCGAGACCAAAAAGAAATCGTAACGTTCGGGTAATGTAATGATATCGTCCACAACTGTTCCCGGATCAGGATTGCGCATATTGACAAAGTAGCGTGTGTTAATCCGCTTAGCGACCACAATGAAAGCCATCCGACAACCTTCATCCTTGCCCGCAGATTTGTAGATTTTATCAAGTTGATCCTTGAGAAATTTAACTTCAGTGTTGACCACTTGATAGAGCTGGCCATCGCCAACACCGTCACGGAAGAATAGAATGCGCTCTGGCAAAGAACCGCATCTCTCACGATATGCCTTTAGGGCACATGTCATATTCAATGACATTTGATCGGAAAGCTCCTGTCCCTTCATGTGCTCCGTTACCGACGAATAGTAGCGTTCGGAGTATTTCATATCCATGGTAGCCACCAGGGCGCCATAGGATTTATTTTTATTCTTCGACGAATGACAGACATCGAAGCCGACAGTCATTAGCCCCTTCAGCGGTAGCTCAATCATCCAAGGAGCGCCCATTAGCTTGGCATTCATTTGGATAACAACTTTTGTTGCAATCGACATTAGGCCACCGGATTTTTCGGCACGTGGCGCAATTGTCCGGAGTGTTACCACTTGTGACGGCACGGGGCGGTCCACACAAGTCCGCTTCTTAATGCAACTATATCTATGTGTATACAAATGGGACTATGATTAGCAAGTATCCCTGCTAAATATGTTAATGTGCTTACTTCTCCTCGTTGGGTGATTTCATAACCAGCATGAGAATTTGTGGATCCTTGGCGAAGGCATTATCGATCGCCTGTGAATAATTGCCATTGCGATCATCTGACATATCATCACTGGACAATAGCGAATGTTTAATTTATGTTATTTGATTTTTAGGGTTTAATACATACTATCTTGGCTCGGCGATAAGCATTTTCATGCCACTAGCTGCCCGTATGCATAGCTTGACAAACTCCTGAGCTTCCCGGAGATTGCGACGTGGTGTTATGACATACCAACGCTTTATGTCCACATGCTTGTACATTGAGTTGTTGCGAAACTCGAATGTCCAGTCGGCGCGTGCATCGCACAAGTAGCGCTTTTGATTACCAAACACTATTTTCTCCGGCGGCAGAACACGACCGGGTATCTCGACCAAAGCCGTGTCCAATTCAATGTGCCAGGACTTCATCACTTCGGCGCTCAGCTGCGACTGCTGCAAGCGCTGATTAAACACGCGCAAACGTTCAATGCGCCGATTGGGCGTCAGTCTGGTGTGCTCGCTCATGGCTTTCATTAATCTATATTAGAAACGATGCGATTTAATGTATAATGACAAGATGAATGTGTCAAAATTACATACTGAAAGTTTGAGCGCATATCATCGGTCAAGCCTGTAGCGCGTGCCAATTCAGGTATCAGCATAATAAGTTGACTGACTCCGCCGCGAATATTCTTCTCTGTTGGGCGAGACACTAGCAGCGGTTGTTTGTTGTCTCGAATTGTGATATTGTAGCGCTAGAAAAAAGAATGCAAATTTGTCATTGAAGCAATTAATTTAACTGCTAGCCTGCTTACTTACTTTTTTGTAGTATTCTATGTAAGTAATGTCGCCATCCTTGGTATTAAACGTCGACATGGGCGACGAAACAAAGTCAACGTCGTCTACGCGATAGGTTTTATTGTTGTAGTCGGTCAAAACAATCACGCCTGTGTCAAAATATTTGGGTTATACTCGTTATTAGCTTAGTTCTTGATAATAAGAACCAATTGGTTTTAAAATAACTTGCCGATTACTTCACGCTTGAAAGCAGCTTGATAGTCGTCGCTCTCGCAAATGACCTTTGATAGAACATGATACAAGCTATCCGTTCTCATCACCTTGTGGGCAATCTCCGCGCATAACAGAATATCGGATTCGTGTTGGCGAATTGATGTTGTATAGCCGGGCCATAGCTCTACGCGGAAGCGATCTAGGATAACCTAGCATTGAAAATATGTATGCAAAAGATTGTTAAGAACTATGGGAGCTCCCTGGCAAACTAAGTATTACCTTTGCTTGTGGATCAAAGAAATTACGTGATACCAATTGAAGCTTAAGTCCCTCCAGGGCACGGCGTAGGATCAGATTAAGTACTTGGAACTGTTGATTATCGGCTGCCTCAACGGTGCCGACACTTTTTATCTTTATCTGTATGTGTTCGCCAGCCCGACTTTTAGTCACTATCTCCAAAACTTCGTCCTTAAACTTGGTGGTGCAAAACAAGACCGTTCCGTCAAATATGTAGCCACCCAAGAGCTGGCGGTGCTCGCTGAGCAAGCCCCGACGCAGCCTCGTGTTGTCGACATCTGGAGAGAAGTCTACACGATACTGATAAATAGTCCAGTTGGGGCGCTTTTGGACTTTATAATAATTGGTTTGTACAGTTATTTTACGGCCTGTGAATCCCGCCTTGGTAATCAGTCCAGACGGTCGAGAATGCACCACGTCGGTAAGTACACGGCGGCCCCGAACCGAGCCACGGGCATCACCTGAGTTCACATGAAAGAAATCTTTAAAAATACTGTTGTGTTTGTCAATCAAATAGCTTACCCTCAGCACATTCTGCCGCACCCAGATCTGTGGGTTTTCTTGGCTGTTCCTGTTTTCCACTCGATTCGGATTCAGTGCGAACTGGCGGCTGCCGCGGGGCAGACGTTTGCGCAGGTTGACCCTAAAGTGAAGTAGAGCGCTCATATTAAAAAACGTGTAAATATATAAGAATATAAGGCTGTAAACTGTGTACAGGGTATTCGAACTTCGGTTCGCCTAACAACATTACTTCTTCATTCACTTCCTGTCCTTAAATGTATTTATTTTATAGCAGTAGCACGCTTTTCTTTAAACACACACAAATCGCGGCATCGTTTACATTGTGGGCAGCGCACGCATGTGCAATTAAAGCGTGAATACATGCGCAATGAGAACAAGGAATTGCCGTTACTTTTTCATATCGACCATTGCTCGCGCGCGTCTTTTTCGCAACATCTTTGACTCTCTTTGCAAGCCATTCTGATTGGCATGGATAAATTAGTTTCTCCTATTTTCGCATTTCGCACCATATCGTTCTTCATTTCCTATCCTATTCCTTATCTACAATATGCTTACACACATAACACACTGTCAAATGAACACATGCATGAACATATGTATGCATGCAACGCTTAAATGGCCTTGAAAAACTGTACACACATACAAGTCCATAGGATGCAGTAGTAATTTCACAAAACGTACCTACATGTATGCATGTATGTATGTATATGTATGTGGCTTGAAATCGTATGTCCATGCACAATTATATTTTTAGCAAGTAAATTTTATTCACAATTTTTTTTTTACGACTTACCAACTGAGGACCTTGTCTTTGACTCAATTCTTCATTGCGCTTATTACCCCGACCACGTCCACGTGAATGTCCCGAATTAGCTGGTAAATTATTCATGTCTTTATGTTGACGACTTCCACACAAATGATACTGACCGTCGCAAATTTCGGACAAAAATTTCAAATCAAAGCAGAGTTGTTATTCGTCTCGGCTTTGACGAAGACTCTTCGCTCGTCTGTTAACATGACAATGCTAATGCTCGATTTTATTTACAGTGTGCACGATTCTGTTTTAGGAGAAACTGCCGTTACACGTATTTTGGCTTTTCCGAGAATCAAATTTTTTACAGAAATGTCGCATCATAAATTCTAGGGATGGAAGTATCGACTCTTCAAAACAGATTTAAAAAATGACTGGCAAGTGGAATTAATAATCTGATTGAACACTTGTTCCAAATAATGAGAAAGTTCCTAATTAGTTCATATAGAACTACTGCCAATAGGTTCATCCCATTGGAGTTCTTGTTAGTTTCAACAGTAGATCAGTTAATTATTCATTAGAGCGGACGTCTCCAGGTCGAAATGGAAAACAAGATCGTGTACAAGTCGGACTGTCCAACTAGGTACTAAGCACAGAGATACTCTAACAAAAATTCGAATATTAACGGATGCATATACTTCTGTACATCCACATAAATACGCAAAATCATGTTTCTTTTCCTTTGAAAATCAGTTCTTGTTTGTAGATACATATTTAATTTTGTGTACCTCTAAAAATATATTTAGTTAATTTGATGGGAGTTTTCCCAAAAATTAATCATTTTAAATCTATGGTCAAAAAACGAATCGATTCCGTGGAGCTGTGTTAGCTCTTGTTGATTATATCTTGGTTAATAGGAGGATCAACGTTCCAAATATCAAGTCATTGCTAAAAAAAAATATGCATAAATACTTTATGACCATTTACCCATTTTAACCTTTAAACCAAAATCAAAAGATCTCATCTGGTTTCGTAAACAATGTTCAATTACAAATTTGTATTAAGCGTACAATAAAATTTGGATCCTAGTTTATAGTACATAAAATTTTACTTAGTTTTCGAACACATTGAATTCGCTTTGAGCTTTAAAATTAGACCTAATGAAAATTTGATGTGATAGACCGGCATCGATATATGACGACAAGTTACTTCTAAGTGTCAACAATTAAATAATGACCCATTTTGCTCAGTCTTTTATATAACAAGATGAACATTATTGAATCTGAAAGACGAAAAAATCAAATGTTAATTTTGTGATAATTATCGTGCATTTTACACTCAATTTACCTTAACAGTTTTGCTTAATGCCGATTAATCGCTTATATAAAATCTTCGGAATTTATTGTGATTGCGTTTGTATGACTGGAGCTTTCCTCTCATTTATCGGGCTCTTCGTCGCGATCAACCAGTGTCTTCTTGGCGGTGCTCTCATCGGGGCTAACGTTCAAGTCCTACATTTTAGAATTTCAATTAGTATACATAGGTAATACATGCAGGATGAGAAACATGAATGGGAGACAGAGCGGATAAAAAACTGAACAACAACAAAATTGGTTTAAAATACAATGTAAATTTGTCAAATTTTACCTTACACATATAGTCCGTTTATACGAAGTTCTTCCTTATTTGAATTTGAAAATTTTTCAAATGCAAAAATCTGCACAAATATCAATGTGATCCATTTAAAACCAAAGACTGGTTACATATTTTGAAAATACTTCCTTTGCAGATTTAGTCATTTAAAAAATTTCTAATCAATAATAGCGATTTGTTCACATAACAACTGATCGTACAAATATATTCCACACAATTTACTTGAAATTAATTTAAAAAAATATAAATACATTTTCATCTTCACATGTGTTGCTGGTAATCCAAATAGATTTAATTAAATTATTATTAGAGTTAAATAATTCGAAAAAATAAAACATTTTTTTCGTTAAGGCCAGGAACTCATGTGAATGCAAATTTCAAGTCTGACCCTTGAGATCCACTTTTTTTTTTTTTTTACAAATATTAAACTAAGTATATGACCGCATGCTTGATTCGTGTGAACTCACGCTTATACTGATTAGAAGTTATAAACGCAGTATATATGTATGTACTTGTAGATAGTCTGGCAAATATGCTACGTAAGTACACAAATGATGATATCGTACAAATCGATATAACATTATACTTATGTATCTAAAGCAGAAACATGACACTGAAATGTTCAGTTATTGATTATACAATATATATATTATGTAACGATACAATTTGCACAAGGTTTCTTTTTTTTTTTTTTGTTTTTGATGTTTTCAGTATTCGAAACTAACACTAACAGCCAAGTCAATCATATATCCAGCTCTTACGGACACTTAATTTAAAACGAAAAGTCAATTTAGTCTTTAAGAACGGACTTAATAACTATAAATTAAATTAACTAAATACTCTATACATTTATTTTTAGAGAGTATATTTTCGAATCCCTGTTGTTAATAACATAAACGCAAAGTACGTTCAATTTGATTTATTCATTTATTGTTTTAAACACGAAATCGCATCGCCCTGGGCGATTTAAAGATAACAAGGAACTAACTTGCACTAGTTTGTCTTGTTTTTTATTATTATTTTTTTTTTTTTGTTTCTCAAACTAGATCTACCATAGAACAATTCGCAACGTTTTTTTTTTTTTTTGCACACTTTGGCCCCTTCGCGGCACAACATGCTATATGTATATAGTTCTCAAAATTTTAATATGTTCAAAAATAAAATAAATAAAAATAAAATGCTGTATGAAACAGATAAGAGTCCATAACTAAATGAGCATATCTCTCAAATATACTTATTATTCTAATTTTTTTAGTGTATATATATATAGCAGCAGAATGTACTGAATTTACAATAGATGTACATCAAATTAAATGATAACTAAATAATATGATTCGATTTTGATAACTAAACGGCATTGTGACGATCTACAGATAATGTGATTTTGGTCGTACTTCGTATACACTATTATTTGATTATACATTATGTACATATATCTAATAAAGAACTACTAAAAATTACATCACAATTTTCGTAATCAAACCCTTACAATCTGAATTGGTTTTTTCCGCGTTTTTTTCTAGAAATGACTCTTCAAAAAGGGACAAGAAAAAAAAAGAGGAATCACAGGATAATGTTAGTAAATTATATTTGGATAGGAACTGACCAAAAGCGGAAAGGCTATCTAAGTTAACTCCTTTTATGCGATAGATTTGAGAGTATTTGAGAGGAAAAGTAGAGTTCAGCAGAAAGCGCTGTTTAAATAGTTACTTATTATCTACGAGGGCCAGATGAATAATCTGCTCAATAAATCAAATCACAGGTATGCTTCTTAAATAACAATTTTGATCTGTAATTATGTATGTAAATATTTTGACCCTGTATGCATTTTGAGTTCGGGACAGTCTTATGTACAATATGTACATATATAAAACGTCAACTTTTAACCAAATATCCCAACAATATAGATCGTGCTTGTACATTTTGAAATACGCTCACTTTAAATCTAATTGTAAAGGAAACAAAAATATATATATAAATTATTATTAATAACTTATGTGCTACATTTTATAACTGGCTTAACACTAGATAATAGTTTGTGTATGTACAATATATATACACGTGCAGCTAAAAGTAAAAACAATTTCTATTAATTTACTAAAAGACCAATACAAATACGATAGCAGCGCTTTTCACTTTAAAATCCATCTCATTAATTTGATGAAGTAGTCCTGCAATTTTACAATTACAAAACATTGATTGTAAATTGGTTGACACAATTTTGTTAACGTAACGTGGGGGAAAAATAACAACAATAAAAGCTATAAGTCGTATGATTAGAGGCAAATTTTTAATCGAAATTAAAAATTAATATTTAATGAAAGTTATTTAGCTTTTGACAAAATGGAAGATAAGATACTGTGATGGGGGGGAAAAAAAGGACTACTAAACAGTAGGAAAATCTGGGTGATTTAAGTTTAAGGTGAATATAGCCCAGATAGGCTTAAATATCTGAAGTGTGTTTTGTGTTTATTAAATTTTTATAAGCTCGTCAACAAATTTATACGTCTAACTAATACTACCACAGCTAAGAATTGAATGTACATACATACATGGACATATGGAATGTTTTTGAAAAAAGAGATCAATTATTATCAATTATTTAATACCGAATCTGACCTTGAATATAGTTTCCCACATTCCTGCTCGTTTCTTTTTTTATTATTTTTATTTATATAACAGCCATGTCTTAGTGTCGATTTATTCGTTTTCTTGAAACAAGGTAAAATACTTACTAACTAACTAACTTGATAATATGCATTTGTATGTATATATATGGTTATACAAACGCGGACCTATCTCTACTTAAAAACATAGAAAACATAATAGCTTTTATAGATAACTAGTGTATTGTATAATATTAGTGTTAGATACTAAATGCCAATTAATTACTTGTACTTGTTAGAAGTCACAATTTATGTTATATTGAGAGAACAACTGAAACTGAATTACGTTCTTACTTTAATCAGTACTTTCCACCTATACACAAAATTAATGAAAGTAAAAAAAAAAAAAACACACAATATTTACGATTTGGTTTTTGGCAAGGGCTATTCTTCAATAAACAAACTTTAATTTACTTTTGATTAGTTAACCAGCAGTTATAGAGATTGTCTATCTTTTTATATATTTAAACAATGTCTTGAAACAAGCTATATAGAATATAGATAATCTTTAATCGCATTTAACGAAAAACCTAATTTGTTGGTTGTTTATAATATGATACTTAAGCACAATATACGACTTATAAGAATAAACGTTCAATATGTTCAGTATATTTTGATTAAATGCCTCTACATACATTAATTTCGATAAGAACAATTCGATTCTACCTATTTGTATACATTTGTGATTCTTGCAACTGTGCATTTCGAGCATTTACGTAGAGAATCTATGGGGTCAACAGATAGAACTTACGACAGTAAAGAGCACGACAGCGCCAATAAAATGATTGTATAGCTCGCCAACAGCCCTCAAATTCAATAGAGTTAAGAACGTAAATGTAAATTATTTGTAATTAAACAGTTTTTCGCTTTTACTGTGTACTTAGTTTTATATTCATTGGCATCAATGGATATGTATTTGGTATATCTGGATTTTATAAAAACCTCTTTATTTTGTTTTGTTTTTTTTTTTTTTTTCGTATGTGTTAGGTGTAAATATGAGTTGTGAGTACTACATATGGAGTACAATTTGAAAGTCTTTAAAATTAGTTAGAAACTTACCTTTTTGGCAGGCGGCGCTGGAACTTGCAAGTGATATTTATTTTGACAATAGTCGCGTAACAATGCAATGCCTTCTGTACGGTTATTAGCGTAACGTGACTCCCACGCGTCTAATAGACGATTATAATAGCGTGGAGTGTCATTGTATTTAAGATATTTGTAGGTCTGGTCTGTGGGAAAGATACGCTCAAGTGGCGCACAACGTGCTAGCTCATCCTCCGCTACGATTAGGCAGCGTACATCATCGGGTGTCAGTTTATGAAGAATTGCATCGATGTACTTATATGAAAAATAAGATTGGTAGATGTTTATATCTGAATAGATGCTATGGAAATTGTTAATCTGTATACCTCCTCACGATTCTCAATGGTTTTTCGTGTAAAATTATTATGCTTATTCTTCTCTTCGCGTGACAGATAGTTAATATATAAACGCTTATCGTAGCACATTTGGGTATTAGCTGGAAATGAAAATTCAGCGGCTAGCTCCCTTTGCTTTTCAAGACTCAATTTTGGTGGTATCTGTGAAAAATTATAGCATATAAATAATTGCATGTAAATAGATCTGCCGGCCGCTTACATTATATAGGGCAGTGTTGAGAACACCTTGTACCAGCGGCGCCTTAACGTGGGCGTCCAGTGGCAGTTCTGAATGTAAACTAGGTGATATATTGACCTCCAGGAGCCAAGGTACCAAATCCGAGTCTAATATCACATCAAAGCCAAACAGTTCAAAGCAACTATACTTGGACTCTACATTTGCTCTAATCATGCTGTTGATGCCATTCTCTCCGGCTAGGATAGTGCGCAAAACCAGACTCCTTAAGGCTTCCCAGAGGCCATCGGTGCGCACGCCACGATTAGCCAAATATGTCCACAATGACTTGATGGTCCACTTGTGACCATGACATGCATTCACATCCTCATTCTTCGAGTAGTTTGATGAAAACTTGTTGATGCTATAGTTGGTTAAATGCATACAGCGATCATTCAATGTATCCGCTTTGGCACTGTATTTAACTGTGGTTTTGGCAGAGTTAAGTAAATATTTAAACTTCTTTAAGAACTAGCTTACCAGAAGCAAATCTAGCCAGACCATTGTGATACATAAACACTCTCAATGGGTTTACAGATGTAACCAGTACATACAGGCGCAGGTCGAATTTGCTGCCATTAATTAGCAGGGGACGTTCAATGTATCTAATAATATAAACAATTAAATATATGTATTCATCAGCTAGAAAGTACTTATAGTACACCCACTTCTGCACAATGAGTGGTCGTCGTTTGGGTATCTGACCCCAACGGTTGACCACGCGTATGCCAGCACCACGGGCACTCGCCGGCGGCTTTATAATCCACTTTGTGTTGCGTTGCGCGTATTTTGGCCAGCGTTTGCGCAATGCACAAAGATCATTTGGTATTACATAGGTGCGCGGCATAAAGCCAAACTCCCTGTTGCTATGTTTCTTCATTTGCCGTTGCAAATTTTTCCAGCATGAATCCTTACGGCCAATGCGAAAAGAGCCTGGCAAGTGATTTATCTTCTGATACGAGCGAATTGTTTTAAAACATGGAGACTTTAAATGCTTGCCCCACACGCCCATCCAGTCGTTTGTTTCTATAAGTTGTCAAATTTATCCTTTCTAACTATTTATATGGCATTAAA
This sequence comes from Drosophila littoralis, assembly GCA_018903485.1. Taxonomy (NCBI): domain Eukaryota; kingdom Metazoa; phylum Arthropoda; class Insecta; order Diptera; family Drosophilidae; genus Drosophila; species Drosophila littoralis. The sequence goes on along the minus strand of JAEIGF010000059.1, from coordinate 4,436,940 downwards.
TACTTACTTTTCAACATTCGCATGCCACTATTTGCCAATATGAGTCGTACAACTTTTGGCATTATATTTGTCACACGCCATTTCAACACTCTATGCAGCTCGGGGGGCACATAGGGGCCTTTTTTGGTGTTCGATGAAAATGATAGATAGGGTGGAACATATGGAAAGAGACTTGATACCAATACAGAATCTGGATTTCTTAAGTCTTCGTCGGATGACTGAGTTAGGAGCAATGTTGACGAGTTTTTGGACGATGACAATAAACGGTCTCCGGAATGCGTCAGTTTATATGCATGTGCCCTATAACCGTCTTCAGTGTCCGAGCTAATACTAACCGTATCACTCTCATCAAAGTTTGAGACTGTAATTGGAATAAAATCCTTGAAGTTTTTTGTAAGAGCTAAAATAAAAATACTTACTGTTATCTAAATCGTCATCATTATCGTAATCAGGGTCACGAAAATCGTTGAGTTTAGCATCTGGATCTTCTAAAATATAGCTAGTGACTTGATCACCTGTACCTTGACCTTTGGGATGTGGGGGCTTTACGTTTTGGCTGCGTAAATTAGACGAGTGATGCTTACGTGCCGAACGGGGGCTCTGACTATTATATAAGAGTACTCGGTGAACAGTGGGTAATAGCTTCTTGGCAGTCGCTTGTCCACCTCTGATTCTTTTGGGTGTCAGTGGCAGACGAGGCAGCGGCAGAGGTTCGGTGGCTTTGTGTGTTTTCTTTGTTAAATTATTCTTAACTGACACGGATTCTCCTGTTTTGTTGACTTCATTGATATCGCCCAGTTGAATGCAGCGACGATGGGTCGGCATACTCGGATCGAATTGTTCATTGTTGTTTGCTTTTGGATCATAAACATCTTTTCCAATAAGTATTTCTACAGGTGTTTTCAAAACAGACTTTTCTGGCCGGTCGACGGGGTAATCAATCCAATCGCTATCATTATAGCCAAATGGCAATTCATTATTCTCTTTTAATATATAACTATCATATTCTACGTTTTGGTTATTATCATTGGCTGTGCCTCTTCGCGTGGCATTGGACGAGCGTTTACTCGGTGTATCCTGAAATAAGCTCATTTGTGGTTTGTACGCCGCACTTGGTGAGGATTTTGTTAACTTCTCTTGGCCACGATTGTAAAAGTACGAGAAATAGTGTTCGTAATGCTGATCGGTCGAATGGAAACGTGGACGTTCAGAGCTATAAAGGGGAAAAATTAAAAGTTTGAATCAAATTCATGTTTCAAAAGCGTTTTCAACTATTTCTAAGCAGTGTGTTTTTGTTTCTAAAAAGTATAAGGCACAAAAAGTGATTAGCGGTAAAATTAAAAATAACAACAATCAAATCAATAAAATGTGTCTCATTTAGTGTTTAAGCTGGATATTAAGCATGGGGATGTTTTTACAATTACATTATAGTACTCCATGATTGCTCCAGCGGAGGTGATCTGCGGCTGTGCGAATATGTGGAACCCTCGTCCAAATACTCGCAAGTACTGTTAGCTCTTATCTGCCGCTTGAGTTGATCCTTGTCAAGGGATGCCTGCGAATACTTTGCCAACTCCTGGTTGGTAGGCGCACTATTACTGTGTCCATAATGCCGCCCTTTGTGCTGTGTCGGACCATTGTAATAGTCTGCCTGTTGTCGCGGCTGCTGATACACGTGGCTATTGTTGTTGGCCGCTGTCTTGCGCGGCGCATATGAGCTTGAAAATGCGTTCGCGTAGGGCGCTTGATCTGAGCCAGGTACTAAATAGTTAGAGCTGCTTATTTGTCTTGATGCCGTTCTATTTTTAGATGGACTTGGATTTGCTGAACAAGTTGGACTCTTTAAATTCCAAAATGGACTTATTACGCTTCCGTTCTTATAATAATTAAATGCATTGTTGTCAACACTGCAATATCGCAAATTATGCTCATTGTGGCTATCGTTGTTGTTGCTAACTCCATTGTTGTTATTTAAATACTGACTGGACTGGCTCTTGTGGTGCATTTCGGGCGCTTTTCCATACACTTCTGAGCCGTTATACATAAACATATTACTATTATATTAAAGGTACAGACGCTTGCACCTGGTGGATAAAGAAGAGCGCAATTATTGTGTAATGATCATAATACATGGGGGTTTTATGGGCAGTTGTTCTTTTTTTTCACTTGCAAAAGATACTTCTAATTCGTAACGAAATATGTAATACACAGAAAGAGACTACATACAATACATTGTTTCTTTATATGTTTATCTGTTGTTACTCAATTATCTTAGTTATCAAACTTTACATGCTCAAGTTAGCCAAATCGAAACACTATCAAATAACCTAAGGAACAATTGGTCAAAGTTCAGTTCCTGTCTGTTTTTCTAGCAAAACACGTAATTTCTGAACCGTTGGAACAATCGTTATATAACTGAAACCCATTTTTGTCTGCGATGGTATTTAATCTTCGAAACTTCATTTTTTAATAAATAATACTTTGACGAAATGTTCACAATAGTTTTTGTTTAATATCAGTCCTTCCTTAGAAATATATACATATAATATTCAAAATAAATATATTTGTAAACTTCCTAGTGTATTCTATGGGTATCTTAAGTATACAACTATAAATAGGTGTTAACTAAAATTTACATATTACCCTGACTCTTTAAAATTTAAATAAATATATCAAAACTTATGTATTTGTATTTAATGCTATGTAAGTAATTTGAATGCTGGCACTCCTTAAGCTAAAAATTAGATTATAGATTCAATTTTGAATAACTTACCGCGTTTAAATTGTGTGACCTTCAGTTTTATGATTTGTGCTACTTTTTGCAAGCAAGTATCAGCTGGCGGTGTGGGGGGGGGTTGTTGAAATTAGGTCACAAACATGATATCCTTAAGCGAGGTGTTGTAACTCCTTTGCACACTGTGTTGGGGGCAATCACAATGAAATTCCCAATCGCAAACAAAACGTTGTGACTTAGAGGCTTTGTCAAAATCTCAACGCAATGCAACAGAATGGTTTAAAGGTTTTATAAGTACCTAGAAAATGAGCGAGTTGAATCAAAGCCGAACTGCATGTAAATTCACAATAAATTTTTTACCGCTATTACTGTATTTGATGGTCCAAATGAATGCAAATGTATTAAATTTGTATACGTAGGTGCTTAAACTGTGTGTGTTAAACGTGCCACTTATAACTATGAAAAATAATGTTTTAATTTTGATGTAAATATCAATTGTAGATAGAGCAAACAAAACAAAACACACACAAAACCTGCGACCTCAACACGTGTAGTTCAGTTCTGAACAATAAATTTGGTTCATTGCTCGGAACAAGTATGGACGAACTAGTATGGCTCATTCGCCTGTTAACTTAACAGTCTGTTAACTGTGAGTTAAAAATACGAAACCAAATTGGTTTTATACCTAGCTTCCCTTAGTTTTCCCAAAAACTGAATAGGTTTTATAGTTAAGCATTTAATTGATACTAGCTAACATCCAACAAAATACCCAATTTACTTTTAAGCATTAGCTACCATATAAAAATTGGAAAAACAATGTCAAGAATTTAATTACAAATGCATTTAATAATAACATTTAAAATCATTTTACTTGTTTACAAAAGCGTTGAAAATTTATTTAAGTGTCTACATGTTCTTCTTCTGCTTGGGTTCTAAAACTGAAATGAGGATCAATTATCTTCCCAATAATCATACTTACAACTGCTTAGTTATTTGAAAAATGTGACTTAATAAATTCGTTTCTATTACGTTGTTCCTCGATAGTCGATGTACCATGAGAATAACTTAAAAAGTTGGGCCTGTAGACGGATACGCAACTATCCGCATCTAAAAATTGAAAAGTTTTAAATGTAGGTTTAAAGAATGTGTATTAATGGGAATACCTATGCTAGGATCATTCCACTCCATTGCCATGTTATGGAGAACGGCTAATGCGGTAATTGTTTGTTTTGTTCCTAAGAGTTCACTGCCGAGAATGCCGAAGCGGCGCATCCAAACGTTAAGGCATTTTATTGCCGGCGCAAAGGTGATAGCATGTGCATGATTATAGAGATCCGCAGACTTAGTTTTCGGGTACTGAACGGGAGTAAAGAGGCAGGGGGAGCAAGAAAGAGAGTCATTTCCAAGCAAAATGCGTCCACGGAATTCATTTTGCTCGAAACGTTCCTTAATCCTCGATAACGAAAACAATTCTGGTGCTGTGCTCAGATCAAGCTCCTCAGAAAGACGTATATCCAGATCTCTTATTTTATGCTCGGCATCTGCAACTAGCTGTAAATGCACAAGCTCCTCGATTGGAACGGGCGACTCAGTTCCACTGTAGCAACTCCTAGAAGCCTGGACCCGGGAACTGTCCAATTGCAAGCGCACAGTGGTCTGCACGAGAGCTCCAATTACTTGGGGCATATTGGATAGAGATTGAAATGAACGCATCATTCGTTCCTTTTCCGAAAGGGTTGCCGGCATTCTAATATAACTTGATGCCTTAGACGATAATACGGCAGCAACACGACGGGTTATCTTGGCCATAGTATGCAGACTAACGCCATGCGCCATGGCTGTTAGGTGAGGGTGCTAAAATCGAGGCTAAGTTAAAATGTGTATGTATTCGGTGCTTGAAAGGAAACTTACCTCAGTGCCTCCGAAAAAACGAATTGCCGATAAAATTTGCAAGTCTATGGGCACTTGGTTTCTTTTCATTGGCTCATAATAGTCAACTTCCAAGTCGTCTCGCACAATTTCAATAATTCGGCGCATATTTTCTTTTGTGTACCGGTATTTTTTACGAAATTCAACTTCGTTCATTTCCTCTAATGGATTGAACCGCGGACGCCTTCTCTTTACCTTGTTTATTGTGCTTCCTTTATTTGGACTGCAGCGTTTATTATGCACGTGCTGTAGTTCCAAATCCTTGAGATGTTTCACATCTTTCAGAAACTGTTGAAATACTTTTATATCGTCCATTTCTGATAACAAAAAAATGTTTTTCGACTTATCCTTTTCCAATTGCGTTTTTTCTCAGTTCATTAAAAGAAGAAGAATGTTCGTAACCATAACATTTAGAATTCTGTTATTAACAGCATCTTATCAAATTATCGAAAAGCCGCTTCAAACATAACAGCGCCAAATTCATATCGATTATTCTTTTCAGCATTCAAAGTTCGGATCTAATCATTCGGATCTTTCGTCTTCTGTCGTGAGGACGTCGTTTTCTACTTTGGTTTTGATTCTTATTCTAACGGCGCAATGGGTGATCAAGAACGGGGACGCCGCCGTCCCTTAGACGACTCCGATCGCAGTCCAAGATCAGTGCAAGAGCCGGTAAGTGCTTAAAATGCTTATTACACTATAGATATAGATGTACATACAAACATGGAAGATCCAATTACTTGATTGTATGCATTTTTGTTTCACACACACACATAAATATGTGCGGTATGATTTTGAGCGCGGCGTCGTTAGTTGCTTAGAATTCCGTTATCTGCGCTCTAGAAGCATAAGCTGTGCCACTTCAGTTGAATATGCTGATGCGGATATTTGACAATATATGTATGAGTATGTGTGTATAAGGCAAAATAAATGTTCATTTTGAAATATACATACATACATATAAACAAACGCTTATGGATATGACTATATATACATATGTATTCATGCAAAATGCGTATGCATTTATGTACATACATACATATATGCTTTCAACATTCATTTTGTTTTTATTCAGTGAATATAAGCTGCCGTGTACCGTCTGCAAGCAGTGCACACAAAGTAACTCGAAACGAGGTTTGAAAAGTTAAGGAAACAAAATCGTACGTATAAAAAAAAATATCTGAATTGGATTTCTAAGCGCAATAAACAGGATTGGTAGTAGACGTCATAAAGATGCCAAAAAGAAAGGAGTTAAAGAGAGTAAAATATTTCAAGTGTTTCTAGCTACCGAGCCAAGAATATGGCCAATTTTAGGTGGAAAATATCTGAGCATGCAAGCCTAGTGATAACTAGGCATGTTTGAAATATGGGATAAAGTAAAGGAAGAGCGTGGTAATTCACATAGGCTAGAGAAAAAACGAAGCGGGTCAGGCTTAGTGCTCAGATTACGTCTCTAGTGTGCGCACCAACTACAATACATACATGTACAAATAGATTCATGAATACATACAAACGTTATAGTAACTGTAACTACAACTGTAAACATTGTGCATACGACATGTATATACTTGTTTGTAAAATATGGCGTATGTATAATAGTATACACATAATCGTGCTCCAGTGATTTTTGAAATAAACGATTTTGATATTTCGCTTTGTCGAAATATCGATTTTCTTAGTGCTGGAACGCAAGAATAGGAGTTGCCAGACTATCAACAAAAATTATATTGAGCTTTGTCAGGCTCTAAAGGCTGTTTAAGTTCTCGATTCAGTATAAACAAAGACAGCATAAACACTAAATTCGGTAACGCCATGCAACTAAATACTACTATGCAGCAGGATATTTTGAAAATTGAGAACCAACACGAAATCTGTATCATTGCGCTCTCCCAACTGAAAGAGCGAAAAAGCTAAAAATAGAATGTACTCTCAGCATCGGCTCTATAAGGGCCCTGCAAGCAATTATGTTTGCATGTGTGTTAATATACATACATAACAGCGTATTTGAGTGAGTTGTTATGCACAGCTCTACTGTCCTGGCTTTTGCTGGCAAAGATATCCAGTATAATGTGCTTAGCTGCCTCATGTACTTTGCACGGACATTAGAGGCTGTTATCCTAAAAAGGCAGTTAACTTAATTTTGTTTCCCCTAATAGTGAATCGGTTTCATAGTAACCTCCTTTTTTTTTAAGTTGAACCGAATTCTTTTTAACAGTACTAAGTTAAATAAATTAATTTGATAGTTTTTATTAACTTTATGTATTTAACGATGGTGTTGGCGGCATTTAATTCAATTTCAATATAGTTAATTGTATTCATAAGAAAAACAAATCAAACATCAAATCATCTGATCATAGATGGCGCAGTTAACTTACATGATATTCATAGAAATTGTCAAAAAATTACTGCCGATACGAGGCGCATAAGTGCAGAAGGCTGTTAAGTTAGATGCACTTAACGTAATTATTTTCATCCAAAATTAGCTCTTATTGCACCGAAAAGAAAATTTCAGGCAGCTATCTTACCGATGCAGCTAAGCAAATTATACTGTAATTGTTGTTAGTTTTCTAGCGCTGACCATGATCTTTCCCAAATTTGTATTCACATATGATTGCAATATGTTGTGTACTGAGGTTGAAGTGGGAAAAACCAGATGAGAAGCCAGGCTAGAAATTTAGCGTCGCGTTCGAATGTATGGGCGTTATTCATCTTAATGTTTATATTATCTTTGGTATAACCCTGTAGAAAAAAAGAAATTCTTACCTTTTCACAAGATAAGTGGATAAAATGAAATGCACATGCATTCAAATTATGACAACTTATATTTAAGATTCATACACTCGAAAATATCTTATTTTGAAACAAAAGTCTTCATATGTTATAAAAAGTATATTTATTGATATATACACGAATTGGCTAAATTACTAATCTTCTCCAAAACTAGTTTTGGTCAAAATCCCTCTTCTATGCAAGTCTCATTACTTTAAGTTTAGTTTACAAATGTCGATTTATGCTGTTAAATTTTTTTTTATGCTCGTGCTAAATGTGCATTAGTTTAGTCGTTTACACGGAAAGAACGTACCAATAAAGTATATGTTTTGATCGTTTTTTATTATTTTTTTTTTTTTTTTTTCTTGTTTTAATAAAAAATATCTTTTCCAAACATGTTGCCAATTAAGACATCTATTATAAAAATATGAAAAAATTTTATTAAAATCAGATATGTACATAAAAATATTAAGCAAATGTCTGGTCATTAATTATGAGCTGAAGTTGGGCTTTAATTATTTATTAACTCTTTAGCTTTACTTTTAATTTGTATTATTATTTTTCCAATTTGTAAACAGCGCGCAAAAGTTTTCCGTGATGATGGTTCCCATAATAGAGATAGGTCGGAGGCTTCAAGCTCCTACAGAGCTTCATCATACCAGGGAGCCTCTACATCCCGTGGCATTGGCGGCTCAGCACCTCGCGCCGCAGAAGTCCCGTCAGTGTCTGGTGGAAGTGCTCCATCAACTCATGGTGGTCCCCATACTGAACGCAGGCGAGTTGATCGGTATGAAATTGTTAATACAAGACCGGCGGATATCGTGACTAAGCGGGGACAGGATGGTCAATCAATTAAATTGTTATCAAACTTTTATCGTTTGAAAACCAAACCACAATGGCGCATTGTCCACTATCACGTGGATTTTGCGCCTGAGGTCGAGGTGGTGCGTGTGCGTTGTGGAATATTATCGGAGCATGCCAGAATCTTGGGCACCGGCTATCTTTTTGATGGCGCACAGCTGTTTACGACCAAGAAGTTTGAGCAGGACGTAACTGTGCTGCAGGCGACCTCAAAGCAAGGCGTCAATTATACAATTACCATCAAGTTTGTGGGCTATATATCGGCAGCCGAGCCGCGCTTTCTGCAAGTGTTGAATTTAATTTTGCGTCGCTCAATGAAGGGTCTTAATCTGGAGCAGGTCGGACGTAATCTGTTTGATCCGCACGCACGGGTAATGTATAATGGATATTGAATAGTTTCAGTAAATCGAACTAAACTAATGCGTTTTCAGATTAAACTGTTCGAAGTGGAACTTTGGCCAGGCTACGAGACGTCAATCCGTCAGCACGAATCGGATATATTAGTTTGCGCCGAAATCACACACAAGGTGATGCGTTCGGAAACAATTTATGACATACTAAAAAGGACTACCCATTCCGATCGCTATAAAGAACAATGTCGTCTTAACACATTGGGCTTAGTTGTACTCACGGACTACAATAACAAAACTTATCGTATTAATGAATTGGACTTTTCACAATCCCCACTTTCCACATTCAACTGCAAAGGAAAAGATACTACTTTTGTTGAATACTATCTGACGGTAAGTTTGTATCGGCTTACAATTTTACAATTGAAATACTAAAATTGCTAATATTCTGTTTATTAGAGATACAATATTCGCATAAAGGATCACCGTCAACCTTTGATCTTATCAAAGAATAGAGACAAAGCCCAAAATAACAAAGCCAACGACATTGTTCTGCTTATTCCTGAACTCTGCCGCGTTACTGGACTGACCGATGATATGCGCAAAAAAATGGAGTAATTATCATATATTATATCATATCAATGAAATCCAATTTTAATATGAAATCGTTTTAGTTTCATGCGTGCATTAGCGAATCACACACGCATGAATCCAGGCAGACGAATCGAACGTTTGCAGACATTCAACCGGCGATTGCAGACAACAGCGGATAGTGTCAAGGTCTTGAAAGATTGGAACATGCAATTGGATGACAAATTGATCGAGGTTCAGGGTCGGATTATTGCACCTCAAAAAATTGTCTTCAACAATCGAAGTCGGTATGTTTTATAATTACGATTTATCTACCATCTGGCATTACATAAAATAAATTTTCGCTATTAAATCGTTTAAGCGTTTCCGCTGGAGACAATGCTGATTGGACCCGGTACTTCCGGGACCAACAGATGCTCACCACACCCAAAGAGGGTTTAGATCGATGGGCTGTTATTGTGCCGCGAAACAATACGCGGGACTTGAAAATGTTGCTGGAAAATCTGTACCGTGCCGCAAGAGGAATGGGTTTTAACATCCAAAAACCTCGCGAGTAAGTTCAGTTGATGTACTTATAGGAGATGACGGGTGTAATCTGTGTCCTATTTGTGCCTATTTAATCAGATACTATATTAACAGAATAAATGATTTATTTTAAGATCTTGGCTTGGCGATGATCGCACCAGTTCTTATATTCAAGCCCTGGACGACTGCGCTCGCAGTGATCCCAAACTGATTCTCTGTTTCTTTGCAAAGAATAATCCAGAAAGGTAAAAGGAAATAACAAGTTCAATTTATGTTTAAATTCCAAATTAAACACTCTTAAAATATCATTTAGATACGCTGCGATTAAGAAGAGAGGGTATGTGGATAGGGCTATTCCAACCCAGGTGGTGACCACAAATGCCAATAGAAACGGCTTGAGCGTGGCTACAAAAATTGCAATACAAATCAATTGCAAACTGGGCTATACGCCGTGGATGATCGAGCTGCCGCTGTCTGGTCTGATGACCATTGGGTTTGATATAGCCAAATGTTCGCGAAATCGCTCCAAGGCTTATGGAGCATTGGTTGCCTCAATGGATCTGCAACAGAATTCAACATTCTTCAGTACCGTCGCCGAGTGCAGCGCCTATGATGTTTTGGCCAACAATCTGTGGCCAATGATATTGAAAGCTTTAAGGCAATATGAACGCGAGCATAACAAGTTGCCGACTCGTATCATATTTTACCGTGATGGCGTTAGCTCGGGCTCCTTAAAACAGTTGTTCGAGTACGAGGTCAAGGACATTGTCGAAAAACTGGATGCCGAATATAAGCGTGTGTCGTCCACTGCCGCACCGATGCTCGCCTACATTGTGGTCACCAAATCTTCGAACACACGTTTCTTTTTAGACAGTATGCGAAACCCTCCGCCAGGAACTGTCGTTGATGATGTTGTTACCTTGCCCGAACGCTACGATTTTTACCTTGTGTCGCAAACTGTACGTCAGGGCACAGTTTCACCCACCAGCTATAATGTACTCTATAGTAACATACGCTTAAGCCCCGATCAGGTCCAAAAATTGACCTACAAAATGTGTCATTTGTATTACAACTGGTCGGGAACCACCCGAGTGCCGGCCGTTTGTCAATATGCTAACAAACTGGCGACGCTCGTCGGAACTCACTTGCACGCCATACCTCAATGTGCACTTGAGAAAAAATTCTATTATCTTTAAGATCAACTTTTATAATATTTGCAGTGACATACTATGTTTAAGCTCATATTTTACCAAATAGTTTTGAATGGAGAAACTCATTTTATGCGCTACACATCTGAATGTAATTCCTTTGTTTATTTTAATAAGACTTGCACTGCGTAAGTGCGTGTTTAATTTTCCTAATATGTTTAGATTATATTTAATGAAAAATTAAAGCTTAATTTCTATATTAAAATATCGTCAGGAACGCATTGAAGGTAAATCCTGCGGCCCAAAACTATTTATAAGTACGATTGACCAGGACGACAAGCTAAGCCGATAAAGAGCTTTGGCCGTCTGTTTTGACCAGGTGTATAGCTGTGAACAATTTCGTTCTTCAAGATATCTATAATAAACAGATATATTTGTGCGACAAATAGTACCCCATTTATGGATAATTGTCGATATTCTAGTGTCGGCAAGTTGGAGATAAAAGACTTCATCTTAACGTAGTCCATATTGGAATATGCCTTAAATGCACATACATATGTACATGTTCACACAATTATATCATTATTTTTGGACCAAGCTGCGCGATAATTCGTCCTTTAAATATTTGCTCGCATCCACTCACAAGTTAATATCTATATTATTGATTACATTTAAATTTGAAACTTTTATTCGTTTACATACATAATCGTTAGTGATGCCAATTTATTTGTCATTCGCTAATTTTTCGTAACTGTAAATTTAAACGTTATAGCCAACAATGTGACGCTTGCCAATGCACTCGCCAACGTAGAACCAGAAGATAACCTCTGCGGTGACAAGTGTGTTAAGCCATGCCTCCTTAACCGATAGGTTTTTGTAGGATCCGGTCTTTGCACTCTTGACGATATTACCAATGCTTTGGCGAATAGCTGGAATATCGGCTGGTGTTGGGGGAGTTAGCTCCACTTTTGCGTATTTTAAGAAAACATCCAACTGAGGTCTTGCTTGCACAAGCAGCCCTGTTGAAGTAAATCATTACATAATTTCCAAAATAAATCTCTTAGATATTCCGTAATTGATGATGGGAAAGAATCTTACTGTTTATGAGACCAGATCCTTTTGAAGCTACGCTCGCCATTGTATTGAAATCTTAAAAAAATATATATATTTAATGTTATGCAGCCGCGAAATTAATAAGGAATATGTAAAAACCTTACGTCTTCAGAATGCAATGAAACAGGGTCGTTAGTTCTAGTTGTTCATTAATGCGATGTGTTATCGATAATTATGTGATATGTGAAAGCGACAAATGCCATTACCATCTACAAATTATAAGCATCTGTAGTTCTTGAATATTTAAATATAATACATTAATTTCATTGATTAAAAATGTTGTTCACAAGAAAATTACTATTGAATATATTTGTCGAAAGCAACTCAGAAATTCCAACTTGAAATCTAACCTATTCGATTGCACATCGATAACTCCAGTGTTAATGCAATTGTGCACCACTACAATAAAGGTGTGGAAATCCAAAAATTCACAAAAAAAAAAAAAGCAAAACTATACTTATTTAGTGTAAATTGTAAAGCAATTAACTTTCACAAATTACAATAAACTAAATTTAAGTATATGTTAACATAAAGGCGCCAATAGATATTATTGTGTAGTGTGTGAAAAGTGTGCGTGACGTGAGGTGAGTTGCGAGGGGGTGACGGAGACCAAATGAAATTTTGGGCTATCTAGTTTAACAACTCGCCACTGTGCAAAGGAAATTGATAATTTTGAAAGTAATACACAAGCTTGTGCGTATGTGTGTGTGTTTTTGTGAGCGAATTTTACGCGAAATGTACATACATTCAGTTGTATTGCGGGTAGCCTTCATTGGACAACTGCGTTTGTATGCATGTACATGCATTTGCACACACACACACACACACATATACAACTGGGGCTCCAGTTGGCATTAAAGCAACGTTTTTTTGTTTTTTTTTTGGTGGCAATGACGAATGATAAGAGTAACTAAGAAGCAGTCGAGTAGTTCGCGATTATTATACTCTTCTATAAAGGGTTGGGGTAGTTATCTTACAATGCTTATCACAATTTTGGTTCATATCTCGTGGGTGTGGTCCAGGCCCACAGACGACGGACTTTTAGCAAGCGTTTCACAAGTGAATACACTTTAAAATTCTCTCACACACAAGCCGAGAGGGTGAATTGGCCCGTGCAAAATACCTTGGCCCGGTCTTAAACCATTTGGTGTAGAGAAATGTATTTAAATTCAAGAAACAACTGTTATCTTGAAAGTGTTGAAGATTAAACTGAATTACAATTGTGCTGCTTATTAATATTTTGCATTTAAAAATATACTAAATACTAACTATAAGAGTTATTACCAAATATCTGAATCCCACATTTTGATGTAAAATGTTTTTAACTTTAACTTAAAACAAACTCTCAGAATGCGAGAGAATGATTAATACAAGAAGTTGTTAAAATACCTGGTTAAAGCTATGGGCCGGAACGAAATTGCGTGCGGATTGCATTTCTTGTCTTGGCATCTACATCAATAAAGTGGGCTATTCGGTTGTAAGCGACTGCTGTCGCAGACTTAGTGGGAACTAGAAAGAATTTGCCAAAGCAAACACGAGCCACAATTCGGATAAACACGGATAAACACAATTCGGATAAAGACTGCACGATACGCACGACTTTTTGCATTTGTTTTTTATTTATTTTTTAACGCAAGTTTTCAATTCAAGATCAAATTTGAACTTTTATTAAATTTAAATTGTGAGGCTAAAGTTACCAACACGACGTTTTCGTGTTCAAATCAGATTTCATTAAAAATGTCCTCTTATCTTTTTGCAGTCAATGAAAACGCATTAACGAATAACAGCTGCTTAGTTGGAGAACTTTGGCGGATCAAACACAAAAATATGCCGCTGCCCAAACGTTCCATCGAGCCCGTACATGTGGCTCGATCCGTTTACCAGCAGGATGAGCTGCAGTCTGTGGAACTGGAGACTGTGACAAACACGACGCTGACAAATATAATACGGCAATTGTCGTCGCTATCTAAGCATGCCGAGGACGTGTTTGGCGAGTTGGCGCGAGATGTGGGCAATATTGGGGATCGGGCCAATTCACTGCAGGCGCGCATTGATCGGCTGGCGATAAAGGTTACCCAGCTGGATAGCACCGTGGAGGAAGTACCGCTTACCGATATAACACGCAAAAAGGCGTTCAAATCGGCCAAGATATTCGATCAGCAGATCTTCTCGCGCTCCACGATGCCCGCCCCCATGCTGGAGACGTATGCACTGTGCGACAAGCCGCCGCCACTGGACAAGCTCAATGTGTACCGTGATGATGGCAAGGATGGACTCAAATTCTACACGGATCCCAACTACTTCTTCGAGCTGTGGCGACAAGAGATGCTAAAGGATACGGAGCGCGTAATGCACGACAAAGGCAAGAAGCTGCATCGACCACGGCAGGAGGGCGCCGGCGGTGGTCCGAACAATCGGCACAAGAAACGCGTCCGTACGCCACACAACACACGCGAGAAGCAGCGACAAATCGCGTTGGGTCACGGCGAAACCCTGATGCCAAACAATGTTATCTATCGTACGCCCAACGCAATGCCCAATGAAGAGGCCGGATATGGCAGTGAGTAGACGATTTTTCAATAATAATAGTGCTTAAGAACGAAAGTAATAGTATGCCAAGTATATTAGGCGTAGAGCTCCTGTCAAGGCAAAACGTTTTTGGTAGGAATGTCTTTTCTAGTGTAAGAATTTTATTCTACTTCGACTTCAACTATTGTAAATGTGGCGTTAGATAAAATAACTTTACAATCAAACCAAACTTAACCTAGTTACAACGTGCTGTTATTAAATAACATGCACCGCAACTGTTAATAATCTGCAATACAGCTGTTATATACAGCTGTTAAATGTTAGTTAGTTTACAGGTCTTTAGCAAGATAGGGAAATTGTTTAACTTTACAATATAGCTCTGTACAATATCATTTTAACCAAACCGGATCTGAACAATACGTATTTACGTAATTTGTCTAATAATACCCACATTCATAATGATTAACGCCCAATTACTGTATGCAAATTTAGCCCAGCTAATCGAAATCCAAACTGTAAATGCTGACAGCGATTTTCAGCTGGGAACACTGGCACGTCGAAGGCTTATACAACAACAGCTGACGAATATCGGTGATGTTCAAGACGTAGGTACGGTACATCAATGCCCCGCAGCTGAAAGCGTCATCGACTGCGCATAACGCGGCTTTCGTTTTGGTTTTAATATTCACAAAATGTTAATCCAAATTGTATGTACCTCAAGATAATCATGTTATTTGAATTACCTGCAAACGCTTGCTACTAGCTTGCAAAGCGCTTGCTCGCCAATCGATATGATTCATTCATTTGTACATTTCTATATACACATGCCCTTCAACAGAGACCATTGTTATTCTTCTGATCACTTCATGTACCTAGATTCATTATTAAAATTGCCATTTAATATTAGTTTTGATCGCCCAATGTAACAACTGTTAAAGTAAAGCTGTTAGTGTTAATATACACACTAACAGTTTATTAGCAGAGAAAGCGAATGTTATTGAGACCTATTTACTTACAGCTGTTAATCAAAATGTAAGTGCGTCAGCTGCTAAAAATTCTAATTGGGTAATAAAATCAATTTGAGGCTTAGGGTAACTGAAGCTCATTTTTTTTATATAATATTAGACTGCTCTAAAAATGTATATACTGCGAAAAGATAAATCGCAAATGTAAATGTTGTAAAATTAATGATAATTAATTTGCTTAACAAATGGGAGTTCTCGGAACAAGAGCGAAACCTTATCATAGTTGAGACCCCTAAGTGCATCGACTCATAGGGAGATCGATTATTATTACGTTTTTGTTTGATTTGTTGCTCTAACTATAGTTTGTGTAAACATATTCGTATCTTAAGTAGCTTAAACGAACACCGCATGATCATCTCATTTCCAGATTCTGTTAAGCCCTATAATATGCTCTCACATTTGGAGAATAACAGTAATCTCACAAAGCAAACGGCTATCGCTATTACAGGTCAGATAAACAAAAAGATTTAATACAACACACACTCAATTGTGTTTGTATATATAAATGTTCCTTCATCTACTTCTATCGTACCTACTGTCACTTGCCACTTTATATAGTTCCCCTATATGTACTTATATACCATATATTTTGTATACATTCCATGTGTACTAAACGCTCTGTCGTAATATTATGATTTAGGCTCAGATGAATAACAACAACAATAAGCACCATAATGTGAACATTTATAATTTCGTTCAGGATGCATATCCCAAAGCAAAAGAAAAATAATCATAAATTAGTTCTACCACTAAGTTACTAAGTAATTTATGATGATTACTTAATAATGGAAGTGTAAGAACAACACCAATTGGCAAACAATTGACATTTTTAAGACTATAAGCCACTTAACATACACACGCTGTAGTATCCAATAGCAATGCCACAGTTAGTATTAAGTTTAAGTATTTGCTCTGATCCTACACAAAGTTGACTTAAACATATTCCTACTTTCCCACCTACACCAGATGGACATACTATATAGCTGCTAATTGAAGATCGCCTATCTTTGTTAATCGTTTTATTTTTGCTCTACACTTTTATCATAACTCTCCCAGACTTCTTAACAGGGTTCGGAATTGCTCTTAAAAGAATACAGCGACCTTAGGTATAGGGTATTTAACTTGAGTATAGGATATTAGCTTCAACGATCTAAATTTAAACTATTAAATAGAACTGGCAACAATTGCATACAGTTGAATTATATAAATGAGTAAAAGTTAAACTTAATCGTGGACGATCAAATTTTTAGAGGAATCATTTGTTAAGAATGAAAGCTTAAGCCTTCTCGCTCGTTAACCAATTCCCAGCAATTCCCAGCCTTGCTCTCTAATTCTAGTTGTACTCTGTGACGCACTTTAGGTGACTGTGCGATAATCGTTCAAATTAAATTTTATTTATTTATTGCATTTTATTCGCAGACTCACAAGACTACAGATTTTGCTTGCAATAATATTGTTTCCTGTTTTGCATTTTTGTGTGAATCCTTAATCTTTCTTGTTTTTTTAATTGGAGTTTCTAATTTTGTGATATATTAAGTTCCATGGCATTAGCCAATGACTGTATTAATGATTCCTTTGGGACGTTTTTCAGATATGGGCATTTACGACACACGCCCACTGCGGCCAAACTCAATTGAGCTGCGGCGCAGCTACCAGTCAGAGCAGATCGATGGCAGCGGCTACGAGCCACTCACACCACAGGCAGCGGCCAATCAGTATGCAGCTGCGTATGGCACCAACGGCATCTCGGGCAGCTCGCATATGCATCTGCAGCAGCAACAGCAGCAGCTGTACGACGGCACGCTCTACCATCAGTCGCATGCGATCTACGGGCAGAGCGGACAGGGCCCCATGTCGCCGGAACAGATTTATGGACCGGGCACACCATCGCGTACCAAGCCGCGTCCATCGCAGCCGCCACCAGCGCCCCCATCGAATGGCAGCGGCGGCGGCACGCCTACAGCATCGAACGCAAATACGCCCACACGCGGCCGCAGCATGTCGACGAGTCGGGACGCGTTGCCACCGCCGCCGCCAGTGCCGGATGCGGTGTCGCCGTTGTCGGCCATGAACGGCATGGCCGGCGGTCACATGGCGGCCAAACTGCTGGGCCGCACCAACAGCACATCGCGAGCTGGCTCTCCGCAGATGGCGCCCAGCAATAGTACCCAGAATGCGAACGACATGGTTATGGCGCAGCTGAACAACACCTTCAATAGCATGGGCATCTCGACTAGCAATCAGATGAACTCGCTCAGCGATTTGCCGCCACCACCGCCAGTGCCCGATCAGGTAGATTCTTAACACATTAGCACATTATATGCTCTATATATATTAATTCTTGTGTTTTTTGTTTGCTTTGCAGCACTCACCAAAAATGTCGCCACCCAATGTAGCGCCTCCGCCGCCACCACCGCCACCACCAGTGGACGAGAGTGGCATCGGCGGCGTGCAAATGCAGCAGCATCCACACCAAATTCTGCCCAAATCGCTGGCCAACGGAGAGCTGCAGCTGTGCCAGCCAAACGGTGGCTCCCACATTGTGAGTGCCAAAAAGATGCAGGCGCCATTCCATGATCCACGCAACGATTTGATGAAAGCCATTCGAGATGGTGAGCATACGACATAGAGATCCTTTTGAAAAAGCCTTCCAAATGACATTTCTGTTTGCTATTTTAGGCATCATACTACGCAAGGTGGAAAAGTCCGAGCTAAAGGAAATTGAACGCAATACGGCAATGCTGGATGTAGCCTCGATTTTGGCCAGACGAGTGGCCATTGAGCTATCGGAGTCAGAAGATTCGGATAGCGAGGATGACAGCGAGGGATGGATGGAACCCAATGAGACCTCTGCTTGATCCCTGATGGCTTCGGTTAAACCGGATAAAAATGCAAAAAACAAAAAGAAAAAGTAATTCCAAAGAAAATTGATGCAGGACGTAAGCACCCAGCAGTTGGATTACTACAAAGCGCCAAAGCTTTTATTTACCATACTTTATAAGAGTATCTCCCAATATGCATACATACCTAAATACTACAGACTAAACCTTAAATCAAAATCTAATTTGAATTGTACATATTTACACGCATACATACACATACCAAGAGTAATTATGGCTAATATATGTAATCGCTAACGAAATCAAATGATTTCAATTTGCATATATATATATATATATATATATATTGAGGGAGAGGTATTTGTATGTATTCATATTCGTAGCATGGCTAAGCCTAAGCCTCGTGAGGGAATAAATACTCGTCTCGTTGATGCAAGCTGCAAATAAGGATATAAATTGCTAAATCTTGTCTGCAGTCGTTTTCCAATCTATCGCTACCATCCACCCATGTCAAGGATTGATCGGTATGGACGTAGATAGAAGAAAATGATAATAAAATAAAGTAGCTATTGACTTGCTTTTTGGATATTAAACCGATATTTAACACTTTATAAACTCGAATACAAAATGATTATTAACAATGATTAAATAAACTGGCAAATTTAAAGTTTGTAAATATATAGAATGAAACGAAAAACACATTAACTAAAAGAGAAGTCGACAGCATTTAACACACGCTATGAAATTGCAATATATAAGATATATACCGTTTAACTTACATACATATGCAAGTATATATATTCGAAATAAAACATAATCTTAACTGAAACCTTTGCTAAATATATACTGGCTCGTGCATAATGCCGTGTATTATTATTTTTTGTTTGAAAAGCTTATTACAAATATAATGGATATATGCATATGTAATAATTGTTGTATATTTTATCTAATTTAAAATAAAAGTATTCCAATTAAATCATAAACGAGTATATTCCTAATCTTAAGTTGAAGGCTAGTCTTCATTAATATTAGATTGTTCTCCAAATGCAAAAGTTAGCATTTAATTTATATTTATTTATAAAAAAAAATCATTGGTGCACCCACAAACATATACTCAAACACACAAACACACACACACACACATGTACACACTACACATCCAC
This sequence comes from Drosophila littoralis, assembly GCA_018903485.1. NCBI lineage: Eukaryota > Metazoa > Arthropoda > Insecta > Diptera > Drosophilidae > Drosophila > Drosophila littoralis. The sequence goes on along the minus strand of JAEIGF010000059.1, from coordinate 4,417,363 downwards.
CCACTTTTTTTTTTTTATAATTTTCACTCATCGAGCCTCTCCATTGGAGTTTTTTCCCTGGTCGGCGGATTGCCATTCACTCTATCCTGCATAGTGAATGGCATCTGAATGCCCTCCTGGGATTCACGCTTCGGTGTATTCATTTTGTGTTGACTAGAGAAGCTCACGCTAATGCGTCCATTGCCACGCACCGCTGTCATGGCCAGGGGTGGTTGATACCGCACCACTGGAGTTGCCTGTCGCATGTCCGTTGCCAGCTGTTCCCTGTTGTTGTTGTTGCTATGCGTCGAGTTATTGGGCTTGGCATGGGTTTCTTTACGCACGCCCACCATTAGAGCCTCTTGGCATGAGCTCTCCTGAAACTTTCTAACGCGATCCTTCATGTCGCCTTCGCGCTTCACTTCCTTTGTAATTTCGGCGCGTCGCTTGTTCTCGTAACGCTCCAATGCCATCTCATCACGTTTCTTATTGCGCTCCACAATTAGATCGGCGATTTCTAGGCGTTTTCGCATCAGCGCCTCTTTGTCCAGCTTCTGGAAGAGCTCTGGCCAGATGCCGGGCTGTTTCTTGACCAGCACAATGCGCGCCTCATGCTTGAAAATGCGACAGAAACTGGCCATTTCATCAATCTCCTGGGCCAGATGCCGTTCAAAGAATATTGGTGGATTGTTAAACTTCAAGTACTGCGGCAACAGCACAACGTCCGGCTTGCGCGTGACCAGCCTGTTCAGTTCGATGGATATTTTAATGTCCTCCTCGGTCTGGGATATCTGCACCATTCTGAGCTGCCGCCGTTGTCCTTGCCCACGCAATTGTTTTGTGGTGAATGAGCCGTTTCTAGCCTTTTCCGCCCGTGTACTATTTGGAAAGCTAAGACCCTGTCTACTGCCATCCAATTCATTTGAATATTATATTGGATTTATTTATTTTGAATTCAATATTAGCCGGCATTGCAATCGCCAGAACGAGTTGTGCTGCTTATTGATCAAACAATGATTGGCTGGCCATCCCCTGTATTTGCGGGAGTCCTGCAAGCACACCTGTAACACCTATTTGCCTATGCCTTATTGCCTATGCCGGGTTAGTCCTTCCATAAACTTAGTCATTGACCCTCGGACCTACTTACCTGTACAAGGCTCGAATTACTCACAACCATCTATCTATAATGTTCGAGCACGCGATTCCAATTTCGTTGGCAGCATAATTTCATTGTTATTGAGTTTAGCACCAAATTGACAACTGTTTAACATTCGTTTCTGCACGAGAGCTATTTATACATTTACCTAATGGGTTGTCCCTTTTTCTTAAAAGCAGTAAAAAACGCAACCATATTCTATCCTTGGCACAATAATTTTTGCTAGAAAATTGCATAAATTAATTTATTATGTGAATCAGAAAAGCATTAATAAATATGGCAAAAAGTTGGTAAAATGTTAATCCTACAAGAATATATTAAGAGATATCCGATATCCGTAAACATGTCCTTCTAAGAAAAGTTGTCCTGTCAGTCAATCCGCAAGGATATGTTCGAGCTATTGTTGTTTTTCCTAAAAGGGCATTCAATACAAAATCGTTCATATCTTTGCCATTTTAAGGACTACCAAGAAGTCCCTTGGCAAGCTAATAATCCTTATACCCCCAATTCAGAATATACCATGAAAAGGACGAATGTCCTTTAATCACCTAAGAAATGGATTCATTGCCGCTATAATATTTTTAAAGACCTTTAGACGATTTCTGGCGTAATAGATCACTCAAAAACCATACACACACAACGAGCTTGATCTCAATTCGAATAAGATCGAGTAATCAAATTTGTACATACGTACATGCATACAAATGCGTATATGCAACTATCGAACCGAATAAGACATGCTCTATTTTCTAAATGTTTTTTTTTGTCTTGATCCTAAGTTAGTTTGACCCCAGTAGCACAAAAATAAATGCCAAGGATTCTGCCTAGTCGCAGAATCAAAGTTAGTCCATTTCTCGAGTTGGAATTTTAAATACCAATTGGAAGTTCGGGCTCTTACGAGTATGTCCTTCAATACAAACAAGCTTACATTTGTTTAACAAGCAAAACGTTTAATTTAAGTAGCCAGCAGGTTTAATTTCAAGTAAGTTTAATGTCAAGTCAACGGTTACATCAAAGCTCAAATTTCAAGTTTTTGTACAAAATGAGGACATTTATTTTAGTGCTAGCATTAATTTTCCTTTTCTTGCTGGCCAGTGACGCTTACAATGCCAGTAAGTATAACTAAACATTTAAGTTTAAACATTGCTGTGAAATATTTGAAACGTCAGGAAATTGTGATGACAAGCCGTGCGAAACAGGTCCCTGTAGGGCATTTTTTCCAATGTGGCGATTTATAAAGGATACTCGCCAATGCGAGTATTTCATCTATGGTGGCTGCCAGGGCACACGAAACATGTTTAAGGACGAGCAGGATTGCAAAGCGCAGTGTTTGAAGTAACGAAGCTTTGAAATCTAATATCCAAATTGAACACCACACTCAAAATTCAAAAGGTCTTTAATTAATTGACGTTACAAAATTGAAATTCTAAAGCAAATAAAAACTGATAATAAAAGTTACAATTACCATTCTTTTTCAAAAGCATTCAAAGATTCCGTAAATTAAGGACCGACTGCTATGTATAATCTTTATCATTCATTAATGTAATATGGGGATAATGAAAAAGATACCTCATGAGAGTCTTTAGAATCGAAATCTGTTGGGTTCTAACTGACACAACAAAGTAAAGAAATGGCTTTGCATAGGGCCTCTTATTAGACTAAATATATATAAAAATATCTATATAGAAATGTGCTAATAATATAAAACTATTTCTTGTACATTATAAATATACTAGGCTTACTTCGATAATGTTTTATTATGTTTTATTTATCATGATTGAACTTTCTGGCAGTACCTTTGCCACCTTTCTTGGCTCCTTGATCGTTGTCTGCGGGCACTGCATCTCACCCCAACCAATAGGCACCATGGGTATACGATTCTTTCGGATATCGCTGGCATATGCAACCACCACTCCGAGTTCTGCTTCTGCTGTGCTTAGCATGAACGATTGTTCCATCTGGTTGACAACACGCGCCAATATGACATCGCCGGGTTTGAATGACTTGTAAATGTCCACTCGGTCTTTTTCAGTTTCACGCACGTCCTCCTTGCGCAGAAGACCGCGGTAACTGCTCTCGAGTAGAACGTTCCCAACGCAAAATATAGCACACTTTGCGAATTTGGGCGTCGTCACAAGGACGCGTGCTGTGACGACATCTCCAGTAGCCGGTATGGTCAGATGAAAGCCTGGCTTGTGCACACTCACAATTTGACACTGAAATGATAAGTTATTTGATGTTCATTAATTATGTTAACATATAACTAACTTACCTTTTCCGTGGACTCGTCAATATGTACTATTCCAGATTTGCAGGCATAAATATAGCCTCCCTGCTCGTAGGTACCTTGTCCCACTATAATGTTATCCTCCACGCGACACAAGCGCTCGCCAGGCAGGCAAATTAATATATCATCCTCGTTCTGAGTTGATGTTGCTGTGATTCTACCTTCGTCGGTCATATTTTCAAATATTAAAATAATAAATTTGGTTTACTGATTTTGGCAACTTAATAAAAACAAGTAGCCATGTGTTTTTTGCGTCTAATTCATAACATTTCGCTGAATGTTATTAACAGCGGGGTCTTCGGCGAATTCATATTCATAATGTGACGGAACTTTGTTTAAATGATATCGGCTACTAGTTCCAAGTTAAGAAATTTTTCAAATAGATTACAACGTATTGCATTTATTTTTATTTGGTTTTAATCGCGAAATATTCCTTTTTTTAATAACAATATATGTTTCTTATATATGCTTAAATTAGAGTCATTTGCTTAATATTGAAATTCGGTTTATTAGAAAGTAGTTTTGTTTTGGAACTTTAATTCAGACACCGATGCTGATTTACATCACTAACAAAATCGATAACTTCAGCAACCGATAACACGCGCGTGTTTTTTTGCCGGTGACCGTATCTATGTGCGTTATTTAGAATATTTTTTATTATATCTTAAATTCGAGATGAACACAAAAGCTAATATGAGTTACCGAGAGGTTATACCCAAAAATATAAACCCAGAAGAATGGATCGAAGTCGAAATAAATACAGGTGCGTTAGATGGCACCAACCGCCAGGTGTATTTGTTAGCATCGTCCAGAAGTGTCTCATTAATTTTGATAAATATTGCTTGTATTTGAAACCAAAATAGGCACACAGAGTACGCTGCAGGATATTAAGACTTTTGGAAAGTCAGGCAGCTATTGCTACAATTTTCTAGCCAATGGCCAAAACAGAAACCGATTTATATATTGGTAAAGATTGGTAGCTATATACATACATGATTTACATATGGCTAATTGTTCTATCCCAGGCGCACATATCAAGATGTCGTGGAACTTTCCGAGGTCAGCCTGGATATTTCGCTTCTGAAAAACCATCTTCGTCTACGCTTTACGGACTCCGCAGTGTTAAATGTCTCGTTGTCCGAGCAGGCAAACACCGTCACCCTTCTGGTGGTCACCGTCAGTAGTGTGCATCGGATTGTGTTTCCACTACAGATCGAAGCATCTTCTGCCTCTGTTGCGCCGGCGGATTTCCAAAGGAATTCCATTTTCTATGATGCCAACGCTAACAACTTGAAAGATCGCAGCACATTTTATGTGCTCGATGGAACCATGGCTATTAGTGTGCCACACCTCGCCGCTTCCGATATGTCCGAGAATAGCCAAGAGGCATATTTCGCAGTTGACTACCATTCAAAGCTTATGCTTTTTATTATGAACTGTCGGACCGGCAGCACAATTTCGCACGAAGTGAAGGAGTCCCATTTAATGCCGCGATTTCTAACGAACTTGAAAGGCGCTTTAACGTGAGTCCCCACCTTTTTCATTTTTCTCTAAATAAATACATTAAACAAATGCCATTGCAGTGGTCGAGGAGAACATTTGGAAGGAGCTATCTCCATGGCTTTCAGTCGCATTGACGGAGAGATGTTTTTATTGGTGCTCTATCGGAATAATGAACTACGTTTGTGGTCGGTTTCCACTTTGCAAAGTGTTGCCTCCTATAGCTGTACAGAGTCCCAAGGAGCTCAGGGCCGTAAGTTTTCTATTCTTTTCTTTTAAATCGAAGATTTAAATATATATTAATTATTCAATTCCTTTTTTTTTTTTAGCCCAAAATAGTTTGCTGCGCAAAATCGATGATCATAATTTTTGTGTCTTTTTGTCGCACGAAAAGGACTCCGAATTCATTTGCTTTAGCATCGTGTGCAAACTGAGCGACATGAACACAAAAACCGTGGGCCTAGCTGTGCGTCATAAGGTGCCAGCGCCGCAAATGGATTTGGCTGATTTCGATGCAACTTTCTCTCATATTTGGACGCTGTGGAGCAATGCTGAGGGTGATTTTAATGTGTCGGCAATTTTCTTGGACGCCGACAGCTCAATTAAATGGGTGTCTGCTGCATTGGAACCTCCGCCGGATCGATATTGTCTTACCATAGAGCAGGGCGTCGATCCACGCGAAGCATATTGTTCCTACATATTTCATCCGGGTCGATTTGATCGAAACGTGATCGCCAAAGCACTTTATGTAAGCTCTTGTTTAGATATTGACGAAGCAAAAATAACTTGTTTTGCCCTTGCAGATGTTCAGACGCGTCAACATGCAGTTCGATATAAAGCAACTGACAATGGGCATGCTGAAGGAGCAGGTCTGCCAGACAGTCGAAGATGAGATTCAAAATGAGCTGAAAGATTTCATTGTCAGCGACGATGAATATTTAGAGATTGCGACCAGGCTCTGGGATCGCTTCTACTCCTGCTGTGAGCAATACCACATTAAGTTTTCCGAGCCGACAGGCCTGTCTGTTTTGGGCGCCATGGATGCTGTTTGTGTTATCAGAAGGCAATCGTTTGCATTGCTCCGCCCGTGTGAAATGGTGGAACACCTGATGCTTGTTGGGGAGAACACAAGAGATGTAGCTGAGTTTGTAGCGCCCTATTGCCGAGATGATCTTGTGGCTGCCCACGGCTTTATTGAACTAATGGAGGTCATCAATCAATTGGAAAAGTTTTTAAGCGAAGATATCAAATTGGAGTTGGATAAAAAAATTTATCAGAGGAATGATAGTGTGCTTACAAACTTGTTGGTCCAAATCACCAAGGGCGATGATAACATTGATGATAACGATGGCATTAACCTATCAACCGACTGCGTGGAGCAAATAAGGAAAAGGCTACAATCGATCAATATTGTGGATGCAGCCATTAATATGCTGCTTGATTTACTTGCCATTGTTGACGATGATGCCTATCCAGATTCTGCAGGTTTATTACGATCGCTTGACATCATTTTGTATATGGCCTTAATTAATCTTACTCTTTCAATGTTTTTAGGCGGTCAATCAAAGTCGACGCGCTTTTTGCAATCAACTGGAGCATTGTTTGGCAGCGAATATGGAATTTCCATTCTAGCCGAGACGGTCAAGCAAATGGCAATGATACGGTATAACATTCTTCGATCTCCTTGATCACCTTTGCTTAACGAATTAAATGTATTTTTAGCTTTGCCGTTTGCCGCAACCTTTTAATTCTGCAGTACATACTGTATGGGAATGTACCTAAGAGCGACTACACTATTATGACAAATATAAATTTCTTGCACTCCTATTACACACTTGTCTGGATCTCAGAAACACCTATTTCGCTGAACACGCCAGTTAACTTGTAAGCCACAGCATAAATTAAGAGAATTGCTTTCGATTTATTACATATTTTCCATCTGCAGTGAGGTCTCGATACAGCGTCTGACGCGTGCACAGCTCTTTAGTGGATATACGAGGCCATATTCGAGCCAAATACGTTTGAATAACCAAACAACGCTGCTTTGCTTGTTTCTGCAATCAAAGGGTTTATTTAGCGCCCTGTCGATGCTGCTCAAGGAACCCAATTCATTGGTGGATCAGTTATCAATGCGTCAGACTCTACTTCAGCTGGTTGGTTGCATCAATCAGATGCTGTAAGTTTGAATGCATTATTGGTTTTTGTTTACTTTGCCAATTGACATTTAATTACAGCTGGCCCGAGGCTTGGAATGACGTGTTTCCAGAGTGGCTTTTTGGCACATGCCATCACATTATCATTCAGGACTATGAGCGCCTGCTGGCTGGTTGGTGTAGCGAGAAAGCTGATACGCGTACGTATATAGCTATTTACCTTTTGTATATCTGGGCTTAATATAAAAAAAAAACTTTTTTTTTAGGAAGCTTTATGCTGGCAGTTTCCCTGTTAGATTGTGGCGAGCCGCAAAAAGCTATTCATCTCTTCGAGCAAGTGCAAGAGAGTGTGCTTAAGGAACCACTTTTGTTTGAACAAGTGCTGAAGAACACACCGATCTATAGCAAGCTTTCGGGCATCCTTAGCAGACAGAAAGTTGTGCCAACAAAAGAAGAGGCCAAAGTGGCCTTGGTACATTATTATCTGAAAGTTATTCAATTATTTGAACAGCATTCGGCATTCGATTATATCATTCAGTTGGCGCACATAGCTATGAACAAACTGCATGTAGACGATCAGCAGTTGCCAATGTTCCAATCAATAGTATTTAACAACCATTTGCAGCTGGGCCACTATGAGGAGGCCTATCATGCTCTGGTCTATAACGCAGACACATCGCGCCGCAAGGATTGTCTGCGCCAGTTAGTCATAATGTTGTTTGAGTGCAAACGCTTTGATCTGCTAATGCAACTACCTTACAATGGCCTGCAAGAGGAATTTGAGAACATTGTGGAATCTCGTGCGCGCTCCTTGAGCATCGATCAGAACGAAGTCTATAATTTTCTATATGCATTTCATGCCAACAAAGGCAATATGCGCAAAGGTAATGTCTCTCTGAAAACAATTAACGTAATTTACACGAATAAAGTACACGTTTTCCCACAGCTGCGACTGTTATGTATGAGCAGGCCATGCGCCTTCAGGTGGACAGCGACGCGCCTGACGCGCTCCAAAAGCGCTGCTCCTCACTACTGGTCTGCATAAATTGCCTGTATTTGGTCGATACTCGTTATAGATGGATTGCTAAACCGACAATTGGCGACGAGAAGGTGCCTTCGGATCAGGCTAATAACGAGCAGCGCTCTCTGGAGACTGTCAAAACTCACGAAGTCGTTGTACTGGAGTTAACGGACATACGACGGGAGCTGCTGCACGCAGAGGCCCTAAGAGAGCTTGCCCACCATCGCAAGGATGTGGCCGCCTATGAAATGGCTGGCGCCGAAGAGCTCTCCTATCTCTTAGCCACCTGTGGCCTGTACACAGCAGCATTGAAGCTTGCACGTGGTCATGCGTTCTCGGTGCTGCCCATATTTGAGAGTCTGGCAGCTGCATGCGTTAGCACCACTGAGGATAAGACTAAGGATGCATGGGCTTGGTTGCAGAACAATGATTTAGCAGGTATTAGTTAGAAATTAATATTCCGTATTCTTTGAATCTTAATCTATGGTATTTTTTTCAGATCTTGCCCATCGGAACAGTGCAGCTGACATGGCTTGGTCACTGCTGCAAAAACTGGTTGTCGACAACGAGCTCAACGAATCAACTTCAATACGGAAATGCGTCGTTAACCGAATACTCACTTTGAATGCATTTGTGCCACAATGGCTGTATGATTCCTACAAATTGGCCAACTCTCGAGAGTTGCTCCATCTGTTGGTGAAGCACAATCGTTTGCTCGATGCCGCCGATTTGGCATGTGAGATGATTGGCGGCATGCTGGGGGCAGGCAGTGAATATTTCGACTTTAAGCACTCGGTGAATGTGACTAATCCACAGCTCGCGTTTCCCATCAATACAATCGATCTGCTGTTGCACGGCTTGCAAGTAAATGGCAGCAAGCATATTGAATACGAGATGGTAATGTCACCTCCCCCATTTTACTCTTTTTTCTTATATGCGAATACAATATTTGCCATTCTTCATTTGCAGGCACATGTCAAGCTCGAGGAAGAAGTTGCCCGGTACATTGAGACTGTCAAGCGCACCACGGACGACAAAATGAAGTTGGCCATTCTAACAGACCGAGAAAATCGACAGCAACAGCAAATTTTCGGTTAAGCGCCTTACATTTATTGAATGGGCGCAATAAAAAGTATAATATAATAATGTTAGAAATCATCCGTCATTACCAGTTCGGCAAGAAACTTTTTGTAGATGTTCATAAATTGGGCCACAAAAGCCTCCAAATGGAATATATGTTTTGCACCGTTCTGCATGCGATGCTCGTATTGTGTGGCGTACTCCAATGTCTTTGCCTTAATTGACATATCACAATTGTTGACCAGCTGCTCCACGAGGCCACGGAAGATTAGATTGGGTGGCACACCCTGCGAAAGTAACTCGTACAAACGATCGCGTATCTTTTCCAGTTTGGCGGGTGTTTGTTCGCTCACAATTTGAGTTGCGGTCTCACGCAGATACACTTGCCAGTCAAGCTCGGCGATTTGCTGCTGCGCTGTGAACGGATATTGCTGGACTTTGGATGCCTCCAGCATTAGTAAGGCCCTTCGCATATTTCGTTCCGATTTCTCTACCACACGCTTGGCTAGCTCTGGCGGCAATACCAGACCTTCGCGTTTACATGTGTTTTGGAGCACAGCTGTCATTTCGTTCTCGCTGGGTGCTGGCACGCGAATGCCTAAGCAACGCGACCGGATGGCCGGAATGATGCGAGATGTGGAGTTGACCGACAGTATTATGCGGCATGTGGCTACGTACTTTTCCATGGTGCGGCGCAGCGCATGCTGAGCGTCCTTGGTTAGTTCATCTCCTTCAGAGATTACAATAACTTTGAATTCCCGCTGCCCATTAATGTCGATTTGGTGCGTTTGAGCCACCTGCTTGATCAGGTCTATGACAACAGTCCGGTCGTACATGCCGGCGTCCGAGGGATTCACCTCCAAATGGTAATTGCTGCCAACTGTCATCACCTCGATCTTACGATTTGAGGGCGTTGTGAAGCTCATTGTTTCGTTGCGCAGTCTCTCCACGCCAGCACCATACATCTCACGCAGCAGGCACATTATGCGTGTCTTCTTGCCCGCGCCGGAAGGTCCATAGAACATTAGATGGGGAAAATCGCTTTGCTTGCAGAGATTGCGCAGGTTTTCGGCTTGGTCCTAACATCACAAGAATATATTGAGTTATGTTTGTAAAGGTATATGCGACAAACTTGTATTCACCTTGTGATAATCCAATTTGGATAGCTCACGGGGCCGGTATTTGTCTACCCACAGTGCCATCAAAGATTATTATTTAGCACATAAAACACTTTATAGCGAAAAATATATAAAATTTATTCCGGCTTCACTTGTGCAATGCGCGCTTTTTTTTTTGCGATTTAACAATCGTTAAACCGTGAAAAATTATCGATAGCATTCTTGTTCGTAACTATCGATATCGGTATATAAAGCACTGATACTTTTTGAATACATATCATGGCAGCGGGATATTTGAATTTGATTTTTTTTATTGTAACCAATATTTAAAAATAACCGAAAACGAAAATATTTGGTACGTGCTATTTTGATTGACAATTAAGATAAATAATTTTGTGCCAACGATCTTACTCAATAACTTCTACCTTGACAACCGTCTCCTCGTGGGTGCGAGAATGTCGGGAAAGATTCGCCTTACTCGAAAATGGTTTATAACAAATATTGCAACTATAAGGACGCTCGCCCGTATGCGTTCGCAGATGTGTGTAAAGTGTTTTGCGTGCTCCAAATGCCTTTCCGCAATTGCTGTGAGTGCATACAAAGGGACGCAGTTTCAGATGAACTGCATCGTCATGTTCTTTCAGATGGCAAAGCTTTTTAAATTTTCGCCCACATGTGCTGCATTGGTAGCCCTCCCTGTTATTGTGTCGAGCCATATGAGCATCCAGATCCTCTTGGCTGGCTCTGTCATGCGAGCAGATCGGACATCGAAATTGAGTGCTCGCCAAATGGTTATTCATATGAAGATTCAGCTCAGTCTTTTGCCGAAATGATTTTTCACAAATTTTGCATACGAAAGGCCGCTCTTTTGTGTGACCCATTATATGGATGCGTAGGGTTCTGGCCAATCCAAATGCGCGTTGACAAAAGTCGCATTTGTATGGACGTAGGCCTTCATGGACCAATCTAACATGATCTTTCAAGTGCGTTTTCCTCTTGAACTCCCGCTGACAATACGGACAAATGTTCTCTGCGTTGGATAGACTGACGACTGTATTATCCATTTCAGAATCACTTTCCTGGGAAAGATCCTTTTGTTCTTTTGTGCTGGTTAACTAAAAATAAAATAATGTTAACATCAATAACATATTTTATTTTACATTACATCTGTTATGCACTCAGGTGCCTGTTAGGCGACTTGGAGCTGGACATATTTTCCAGTTTTTGACTTACTTTAATTTCATTTTTTTCACTTCGATTTTCATCCACTATATTGGGATATTCTGTTTTAATTGAGGAATCCAGTTCTGGTATTTCGTCTGTGTTTGACAATATAGTAGATACAAAATATTGTTGGCTTTCTTGTAATATTCTTTGAAATTCTAGGAATGTTCTACATTTTTGGGAGCAATATTTACATATGCTCCCTGCCGGCTTATTATCATTTGGTTGCATTTTATCAGTTCCTGTAAATATAAGGCGCATCAAGTTCTGCAGCTTGGGTGAGTTTTCGATCGAATTGGCATTATGGTCCGATTTAATTTTAAAGCATGTAGCACATATCATTTTAACTTTGGGATCGGCCGTTAACTCAAGTTTTTCAGCTGTTAATTCATTAAGAGCGACACCCGTACAAATGGACATCTCTGCAAATTTACGAAACATGCCAACTTTCGTGTAACAGGAATGACACAAACGGGTTGGCATTGCCAACTGCATTCTCGTTCTCATAGGCTGTAATCCATCTGCCATTAATTCGACTATGCGTAAGAGTTGCGGATCTTCTTTTAAATCATGTCGAAGTTCCCTTGTGTTTTGTAATTTTCCTAAATCTTGCAAGCACGCTCTGCAGAAGTTATCCACTGTAGCACGGGTAATTGGCAGCATCACGAAATGCGTTCATTTATTCGCAGATGTTAACCAGTTGGAGTTAAATAAAGAACTGAGTTTGTTTTTATGTAGAGTATGTACAAGTGCTGTTAACCAGCGCTGCCAATCTGTTTAAATGTAATAACATTTGCACAGCTGACTGCGCTATTAGGCGCCTATTTAAAATTTCAAAAGTAGTCTATCAAAATATTTACATTTAATTACATAAGATTTTAACTTATACAAAAGTAAAAAATAGCTTCTTTTCGGCCCACAACCTCTTCACTTAGTCTAAGCATTCAACACGTCATTGGCTAGTTCAACGCCGACAAAAACGGCCGCGGTTGAAGGAAAAGCACGTATCAGTATAGGCAAAACACCGCGGTACAGCGCCTTGGGACCCTCTGTGGCCATTAGTTCTCGGAAAACGCTGCGTATGCCATGCGTATATGTACCCTCGGGCGCTGCATAAGACAAATAAAGTACCGCTAATAAGTGTTAGGCTTATAAGAATATAAGCTTTGGCTAACTGACCAGATTGTAGTCGACTTTTAAGTACATCAAAAGGCACAGCCAGGGACCAAAATGCTATGCCCGCCGTGCCCCCAGCAAAGATGGTTGAGGTCGGCGTTATTTGTCCCGTTGCCGAGCGCCGTCTGGCCAAATCCTGTAGGCCCTCATAGACAACAAAATAGACACCAGTGGGTGAATCTGTTGGATGCAATGTTATAAAACGCATGTGTTGTTACAAATTATGCTTCACTAACCTCTCAGCACGCAAGCGCAGGTACCTTTGAAGAGACTACGAAGGCCGCCCTCCCTGTACAGCTTTATGGCCGTATCCAGCATGCCATTATACATAACTGGGCCTGTGACCGGTTGCGTTTGCAGCAACACCTTAATGCGATCCGTTGGCACCGTGACCAGAGCTGAGCAAATGCCCGCTCCAACTCCGGCAATGAAGATTTGTGTGTATGTTAGCTTTACATGTTCGTCCGTTTGAAAGAGACGCTTGCCCGCCGCATAGACGGCAAAGTCCACAGCATAAATGGGCGTCACACCGACCAAAGGCGCTGAAATGCCTCTATAAAAGCCTCGAACGCCCTCAGTGCTAAAGGTTTTAACAGCACAGTCGATAATGCCTTTATATTTTGGCGCTTGTCCAGCTGCGGGCAATGGCATTGTCTGCAGCCGCACCTTAAAGTAAACTAATTTTGAGCATTCGTTTGTCACCATTTAATAATCATTTTGAAAACGTACCTTAATTGTGTCCAAAGGATAGCCTGTGAGCACGCTGCAAATGCCTCCGAAGCCGCCAGCTATGAACGATTTCACAGGATTCGCTTTGTGATCTTCTGTTGCCGCTGCCATGACGAACTATTTACGTAAACAAGTCCAGAATATCGTCAGCCACTCTTCGGATGCTTACTAATGCTACATGCACGTGCGATGACGGTTGCTTGGGTTATGTTATCAGTTGGCTGAGCTGTTGCCTATTTATGCTAATAAAATTGGAAATTTCTGTAGCAAGTTCAACATCCATTGCAAAGGCACAATACAAGCAGTCTTATCAAATCAAACCATATGCTTAATGGGCAGCGACAAATGTACATAACATTTTGCTACACTGTTATTAACAGAGAGCACTAATTTCAGCTGTTAAGCGCTTATTGTTCATTTGTCAGTGTTCTGAAATGTCATAAAATTAATTTGTTACTGCAATTTGGTTTAAAGCAAAAATAATTTATGTTTGGCGGCTTGTTTGCAGAAATAACAAAACGGCGCTTAAAACTTGGACTTTGAATGAACAACTGATAAACGGCCCAAATAACTGTCTCTTAAAATAGATAACAGAGCTAAAGCAAAGAACAGTGGAGATAACAAATAATTGAAATAATTACAATTAAATCTTACTTCACTTTTACCTATTTAAACACGACGAGTCGAATCATGATGCGGAATATTCTTGTTGTTACCGACTTCTGTTTACATTTTTAAAAAATACAATTTTGATAGAGTTTTCAAATATGCTAGGAATTGAGTGTACCTTTGTTTGGCGTTTTAAAATAAATTTATTTCGAGGAATATCGTTTGAAAGGGAATTTGTATAATTTAAAAACTATTGACAATTTTAAATACATCAGCAACGATTATAAATTTGGTGTCTTAAGGCTAAGGCTCCTAGTATGCGGATGAGCTAATGGTCAAATAAATGTCAAAGTATCTGAAATTGTAACATAATTTGTTTGACATTTGAAAAAAATGTACAATTGCGAAATCGCCTATGCTTAAAATCGCCTATCGAAATATCGACAGTCACTGCGATATCCAGCCAAAACATTTATACTTTTAAAGTAAACAACGAAGAAAGTCGATTTATATATGCATTAAACACAATCAAAAATGGGTTTTTTAATATTAAACAATTAGACAACATTAATTTACCATTCACACGCCCCAACAATACCATTTTTGTTGTTATCGTGTTATCGTGTTATCGATTGTGGCAAACCAGGGCTGGCAAAGCGAGCTGAAATTGTTGCGTATGCGTGTGCAAAGCATATGCATAGCATATTTTATTGTTTAAAACGATCCTTTTGTGCAGAGAGTTGTGCAAAAACATATGTAGAACTTATGTCTGATACAGGTGCGCTGGAATTATGTATCAGTTGTAGTGCGAGCTGCAGTAGCAGGCGCAAAAGAAGAAAGTGAAGCTACAACAACAACAGCAACATCGACAACAACAACAACAACAACAACATTAGCAGCAGCAGCAGCAGCAACAAATTTTGTAAAAACAACGAAAGCGAAAAGAAAAATACATATATATTTGTACACAAGCAACGCACACGCAACGTGCTCGCATCAGGCCAAAAATTAAAAAACCTTTGCAATGTCCAATGGTGACGATGTGCTAGACAACTGGGAAGAAATTGACGAGGCAGGCGTGAGTATTGAATGACATTACAACAGCAACAACAACAACAAAATCGTCGAAAATGCTCTCTCGAATCTCTTATAGCTTTGCATGACACTGCAAACGAAACTGCAAACCGCCAACGACGACACCAGTAGCAAGTTTAAGCCCGCCTTGACAGCTGAACCCGCTGCAGCAGCCGCCGCCGCCTCAAGCAAAATGAAATTGCTACAGCGCCCACAGAGCCTGCAGGAGGGCAGCGGCACAACGTCCACGGCCATTACGTTGGCGCCCAAGCAAATAATGATTGCCCGGAAGCCGCCGCCGCCAGCGCCGTCGTTGGATGAAGAATCGAGCACAGCGCCCGTTATGATGGTACTGCACAAGTCTAATAGCGAGTATGATGCGGCCAATTATGCCACGCCCATTAGCAACCAAACGGTAAAGATATTGCGCCGACCCGCACAAGCCGAGGAGCGTCGTGATACAAACGGTATACGACCCAAGCAGCCCATCAAGACGCTGCAGCAGCGGGAACAGGAATATGCACAGGCCCGTCTGCGCATACTGGGCAGCGCCAAGAATCCAGAGGACGACAAGCCGTTAGTATATAACTATATAATACTGCATCAACTATTGCAGATGCACAACACTTTCAATCGGTTTTTAATGTTGTCTGGCTTTATACCCATGCAGTGGCTATTTCATATTATAATTCAGTCACAAATTGAAGGAGACAGGATAAAGCTGTGTCCGTCTGTTTTAAAGAAAAATTTGCTGCCTTCACAATATAATATAGCTTTTATAGTAAACAAAATCGGTCAAAGTTCAGTTTTCATAGGAACAATTTACTTTTTGTGCTGATCTTTATTATGCTTAAGACCTAGCACCCTCTGCAAACTATATAATATAGGGGCCAAATGCGATAGTTATTCCATCTTCGCGCCTCCGAAGATAGCTGCTCTTGTATCATAGCATACCTTCCTAGTTTTTACCTAGAACTAAATTTAAAAAAGAATTAACTATTCATGTCTTTTTACGCAGTGCTTCGCCGACAACGCTTGTGGTGCTATCAACCCCAGTTCAAGCTGAAGTGCCTACGCCGCCTGCACCTTTCAACTTTAACAACAACAATAACAATAACAACAGCGGCATTGTTGCAAGTGCGGCGCCTGGCATGCATCGCTCCAGTTCGGCACCAAAGATGTCGCAAACAGCGCCCATCTACAACAACTATAACAACTACTATCAGGCGCCGCCGACTCAAGCAGCCATGGGCTACTATTATCAGCAGACACCTTCCATGCATCAGCAGCAGCAGCAACAACAACAAACGCCACCACACTATAACCAACGGATGTCTCCATATGCTGCAGGCGGAGCAGCAGCAGCAGCGGCAGCGCCACCAACCGCCAACTCTCAGCAGAGTTGGTCGCCAGTTGTCGGCGGCAGCGTCTCGGCGGCGCTGCTGCGTCAACAATCGTTGCATACGACGTCGCTGCAACAGCATCAGGCGCCGCCACCGCCGCCGCAATATGCACATCCTTATAATGATAATGTCTTACGGTTGCCACGTGGTCCGTGCCCCAATGGCACAATTGGATTTCAGATGCGTCGGTAACAGGCGCCTGGACGCAACTAAAATTCGTTTATTTCTATTATCCCATGCCAATTGAACGCATGCATTCAAAATTGTCATTCTGAGATTGCATTAAGTAATTATTTTTGCTTTATATTTATTCATTTTGTTTGTGGCACATCGTAACGCTGCAGCAACCACTATGTAAACAAATTTATGACGCAGTTTGGTAGTTATCTTGTAAATTTTTACAACAACAACAAAAACAATACAATTTTTTAATGCCTACTAATAATAATAACAAAACAAACAAATGCAAAACCGAAAGAAAAATACATATTTTACAAATCGAGCAAATGTTACTTGATCGAGTCTTTTCCAACAATTACAATTTCTTTATAATATTAAATGGACTGTTCCTATTACAGATTAAGTAAGTATTTCGACTTCGGTCCAGATCACACTCTAAACAGACTGTGGCTTAAACATTTTTAGAGATCTCTGGACACTTTCAGTCTTGGGATCTTGTAAAAGTTTTTAAGCAAATACAAAAGAAATTCGCATTTAAAGATTGACCAGTAATTGTAGAGCTATCTTTAAGTATTTCAGCACAATTTCAGACTGAGCCTTAAAAGGCGCCTTTACTCGTTGCAAGCACGATTACCAAATTCATTTATATATAGTATATTAAATCAATCTTGGAAATCAGAACACGTAAATTTTGAATTTTATAAGACGAATATTTTCTTTGTTTTCAGCTTTAAGACCAAGAGTTTTTGAAAATTCTATCATATTGGTGTATAAATATAAAATTTTAAAATACAGCAGACCATTATTTAAACAGACTTCGAGAAATCAGCGAAAATTTTGAGCAATCGCGTTAACTGTATCAGGAAAGTTAATGATAATAAGAAATATACAAAAATCAAAACAAATAAAAATATATATTTACATATACGATCAATATTGAAATGAAATATTTTTATTTTTTTTTTTTGGACCAAGTACGATGATCTCTGGCTGTATTTATTTCCGTAACTGATATAAGGCCGTAAATGACGATCAGTTAATTTACTTCAACGAGCTTAAATATGAATTTTATTTGAAGTGTTTTTTATTACCAGTTTCTCCAAATTTAACACATTTTGTTCGATTTTATTATGATCGAAAACAGATAATCAGATATGCATAAATGAAAAAGCATGAACATAAAAACAAGTAACAAAAAAAAAAAAAAACACTACTTAATAATTAACGTCAAAGCTGTGCTGATAGCTGCAGATGCATTTACCCCCACACGGGGATGTGCGGTTAAGGCCCCAAAAGGTTATCGATGTGTTTTTGTTATTTTTTCGCAGCTTTTCCAGCAAAATAACAAAACCAACGAACTGCATTGGAGCGAGCGGCCGACGACTTTCCAGCCAGTTTCTTATCAGAAACATGCAGCAGCGTTCAATATAAGTGCGAGAGAGAGAGAGAGACATGGCAGATCGACTCACCTAGGCTCGACTATTTGGACTTTTGCCTACACATAAAATACTTAATGCAATCCAGTTTCAGTTGAAAACGCGGCTTCGTGCGGTACGGTTTATTAATCAAAGAACGACGAAAGCGGCATAAGAAGAATAACAGAAAGACAGTTTTAACGAAGGTACGCTCACTCACACTCTCTCACACTCGCTCTCACTCGGTCTCACTCGCTCTCTGTGTGTGCGTGCGTGCGTGCTGAAACGCAAACAGATTCTTATAAACGTGAACACGTGGGCACGAGGCAAACGGCAAAAAAACAATATAATAACATTTCGTGAATAAAACGTGATTGTTTTGATTGTTGTATTTGCGAATAATAAAAAGGAAAAAAAGAAATGTCGCACAGCGTGTTGGTCATCGGAAGCGGCGGACGCGAGCACGCCATCTGTTGGAAGCTGACACAGTCGCCGAAAGTTGCGCAGATCTATGCGCTGCCCGGCAGCTTTGGCATTGCGCAGCTGGGCTCAAAGTGCCAGAATGTTGGCGCTGACGCACCGGACCCGAAGGATTTTGAGGTGAGTGCAGCGTACGCTGCGGAGGTTCGTGGCTGCGATTGACTAAATCCACGCACAGCCACACTGTGCGCGCGTCCTTCACTTAACCTTCGTGCCGGGCTTAAAGTTACATTGCGCGCGGCGCATTGGCCGTCTGTCCCACAGACAACTGTTGAATATGTTTTGCCAGTGGATGCTGCGGCTGTGCTGTGCTGCGCCGCCAATTTTTCAACATTTTATTGCTCTTTTTGTTGAGGCTTGCTTTTGACATTTTTTTATGGTACTCGGTTAATTTGGTTTTAATGCTAACCGGGGCTCGTAAATGAATCCAATCAAAACCGTAGCAGTGTCCAATCTTTGCAATCTCTAACTGAATGCTTGTGTATGTGTGCGTGTATGTGTGCGTGTGTGTGTGCGAATATTAACCCTTATGTGCTGTACGTGCTATTTAAGCGCACATTCATCGTTTTGTCATAAAGCCAAGTGCCGAATAAAAATTAATATAAATGTTAAAATGCAGTTTTAATTTTTTTCAATATTTAAATACTTTTAAATGTACTTTTAAGGTTTTGAAATGATAATTGAATAATTTATTTGACACTAAATGTATGTGATCAATCATCAATCATTATAACAGTATAAACTTGCATATTCTGCTATTTTGAAATGACGGACTGATTGAGAGATTGATCAAGCTTAGGCTATGCTTGCTGAAATTCTGACAGATGTAAAAAGTGAGCAATAATTCGGGTTGAAAGTTTGGGAAAATTGGAGTTTATATGAAAATTATTCTACCTGGCAAACCAATTGTTAAGATTGTTAATAATAATGCTAATAAATAAATAAGTAAATGTATTAATTGAAATTCAATTTATGTATGGCTAACGTTTTTAGACGGTTTTTATACGTACTTCATAAAGTCTGGGATGATTTACATTAATTGAGAAAAAATCGAATTATGACTGTTTCCTGCATAGGGCTTAAGGCAGCGTAAATAAACTGTTTTCGTCTCTTGTCATGGAAAATAAAAATTAAAATGCACGTGTATAAAGATAGCTTCCATGATTACATAGGCTAGACGCGCTGTTGCCAGCAGAGTCTGTTGGTTATCGATCCTCGATCAGCGTCTGGAAAGGGAACTCGCAAGCAATATTGTATAAGCTAGTAAAAATATTCAAATATAAATAGTTCGAAGCATCTAGATGCTGAGATTGTGCTGATAGGATGGATGTAATATATAAAGTAATATATAACTTTATTATATTAATAAAAAAATATAATATAAATAGAGTGTGCTCTAAGGGATAAGGGAGATTTTAAATGTGTGCAGGGAGATTTGACCCAAAAATGTTGTCGTTCCACACAAATCGAAAGATCTGTAATATGTAGGACTCCTTAAACCAAAAGGCACATGTTTCCAAACAGAGAACAGGGTATTGGGCAGTCGGCTGCATGCGAGTGCAGTTTTTTTTCCACTTGTTTCAATTTGTATACATATGTATTGATTTCTCAGTCTATTTGAAAGCTTGATTTCAATTCCGACATAAATTCCGTTAGCTATTAGCAGGTGGATTAATGGCCCGACGGCGGCGCATTAGCGTCTGCCCGACTGGCGCCTAAAACAGAGGCTCCCCATAAACAATTCCATTTGCTGTTTCATATTTCTGCTATAAACTCATTTTGCTTGGCTTAACACTTCTATTTATTGTGGCTTAATTAATTGTTTAGATCAAATTCACAGTTTGTGTTTGGCTTCTCTACAAGTTGCCAATTCCCTGTCGGGCCCCGGGCCCCGGGCCCGCCCCCGTTCCGTCGCCAAAGCTGCCCACATTAGCGTCGTCTGCTCGTGGGCGCATGCGTCAGATGCACCACCTTGGGCGTGGTGCTGGGCCGGGTGCGGGGCGTGGTGGGCTCCTGTATGTTGCGCTCGTATACCTTGAATGCCTCCGCATCGTGGGCAACAGTCTTAATTTCGCCCGTATAGTAATCCTTCACCTGGTAGGGATGTTTGCGTATGTACTCCAATGCGCGCAGTATATAATCCGGTACCTTGGGTATATGATCGCCAACGGGATAGTAACCTTTCTCGTCGGCCACATAGCTAATGCTGATGGGCGTGCCCTCGGGCGAGGTGTAACTGGAGCCGCCCTGGACGGCAATGCCGCCCAGGCCGGACTGTTCGCCCGCAATGCCATTGGACGTTTCATAGGCATACCGATAGCTGCCATCCGGGCCCACGTCCAGCTCATTCTGCAAGGTGCGCGTATTGCGATCCGAGTCGGGTATATAGACGCTGGCCTGGATCGCAGCCGCCGCGCACAAGAGTTGGATCTACAAGATTGGCACGGCTGATTAGCTTAAAATAAATGCAACTGGGCTCAGTTTGGGTATCTTACAAGCAGATTGAACAGCATTTTAACGTATTTAACTTTTAAATTATTTATGAATATTTTTGTTTTTTTTTAAGGAAATCTCGAATCGCGTCGCGGTTGTTCGTTCTAGCGCTTTAAATCAACGACTGTTTGGCTGCTTTTGGCATGCTTTCGTTTTTATATCCAATTCGCTCGCGGTAATTTTTGTTGATTTTTTGGGTTTTTTTTTTTGTTTCTCTGCGTTTTGGCAGCCCAGCTCCAAGAGCGAAGGCGGCGGCGTCGCCGTCTCCAGCCGCTCGTCAGCTCATCTCAAGCGTCACTCATAAATTAAATGATTTTATTTGTCTTATTCTCAGCCTCCTCCTTGTTTTTTTTTTTTAATAATAATAATTATTATTTTATTACCAAATTGTTTGTCGCTGCAATTCGTATAGAGATGTGGGCCGGGTTAATTCATATATTGGCATCCGTTTCGTATGCCCTGCTCGAAGGTTGTGTAGCACTTATTATTTGATATATATATTGAGATTATTGTCGCTGATCTTGGAGCACATTTATTGCCTTACATTCCATAATTTCTTGTTTTTATTTTACTTTATTGCGAATATTCAAGAGAACGTTGAACTGATCGTAAAAGTAGTTGGGCTAGGGCTTTAAGCGGGGCTCGCTTGCGAATTGCATTCGGTTAAACGGACCTTAACCTGTTTCCTGTTGCCAAACATATTTTCAGATCATTTAATCATTTAACTTGATTATTCTATTATTAAGTGTTGTCAATATGTTATTTTGGCAACATTTAAAATGATTTCTGGCCTTAAATGGTTTGCTTCATTAATTAAAATGTGTTTGCCCAGTTTTGGCTATAACAAGTGTTTTAGTTGAGGGTGCCTGACAGGATGATACTCTGTACTCAAATCTAAGGAAAACACAATGTCAGTATTCCATACTACACAACAATTTTACTCAAAACAGTAATCAAACATTACTTTATTAGTTAAATAAAAAAAGCTTTTTAAGCATAGCAAAGTACGGCAATAAAAATTGTCATACGTTTCAAGGCTTAACTGAAGTTTTGA
Source organism: Drosophila littoralis (assembly GCA_018903485.1). NCBI lineage: Eukaryota > Metazoa > Arthropoda > Insecta > Diptera > Drosophilidae > Drosophila > Drosophila littoralis. Next base: position 4,395,232 of record JAEIGF010000059.1, on the reverse strand, counting down.
AAATTGCATAGAAAGGCGCTATTAAGAAATGAGAGAGTGAGAGAAAAAGTAAAAAGACAGAGAGAGAAGTACACTTGGAGAGAACACAATGAACGACAGAGAGTAAAGAATAAGAAAGCGGCTGTAAGAGAGAAAGAGAGAGGAAAAAAATGAGGGACCTCTAGCGAGAGATTGGAATAAATTTAAAAAGAGAGAGAGGAAGAGCGAGAGAGCGTGGGAGGCTACAATAAAATAGCATAAGTAAGAAAGACAGGGAAAGAGAGAGAGAGAGAGAGAAAAAGAGAGAGAGAGAGACAAGAAAGGAAAATGAAAAGAGAGAGTAAAAGAGTTCTTACCTACTAGGTAAGAAGCAAAGGTATATCAGTTATAACACCGGGAACATAGTTCTATAGAATAGTATTATATATATATATTAGATTCTCGTTGTTACCCATCATTTGAACAAGAAATCGTTATATCCAGAGTTCAACTAAAAAATGTAATCTTGCAAATTTAGTTCTAGTTCTTTCATAAGATTTTTCTACATTTCAGAACTCGTATTTCCCTTAGCTCGATTCCTACAGCTGTTTCCATTCTTATTCACAAGCCGAGCCAACAAAGCGTAACTAATCTATCACATTTCTGGCAACAAATTTTTGCCAAAAGCCCCAGCTTTGTGTTCTAGCCCGTAGCTCATTTGCATATAGCATGCAATATAGTAAATCATGTGCAGGTACAGAAAAACAAACAAAAAAAAAAGCCGTCCTTGGCCAAATTTGGAAAGTGGTCAGAAATTCCGAGACTCAGCTTGTCGCAAGAGTATTTCTTCTCGCTGTTTGGGAAATGGAAACCTTGGCCGGATTGCCATAAATGGAACTACCAAATGGCTATGCGAAGACGTCACATTTTAGCAGCTGACTTGGAGCCAGACACAAAGATTTGAACGTTCTTGAACTTTGTGGGAGGCCGGAGGAGGGGAAATGCTGAGCTGTGATGTGCTGTGCTAACGTGTTAAATGGTCTGGAACGCAGTTGCACTTTGCGTTCGGAGCGGGTAAATCCAATTTGAGATTGGCGCCAAATCGATTAGAACTCAGACTAAGACGCAGCGCATCAGTCACGCTCCGAAACCGGACGAGCAGGGCCCGGATTTTACGATCTGGTTACTCCATCAGGCATAGCTCTTAACTGAGTCAGTTAATCTTTAGCTTGTTGTTGTTATTATTAATTTTTTTTTTTTTTATTTATTTTTGGTTATAACGACATTCACCAATGAGACAATGCACCCAGTTTAATGGCAAAACAATTAGGAAGGAATTTTTCGTGGCGACAAATTGTTGTCGTTGGAACCGGCTACAATTTATTGGCTTTAGTTATTCTGGGCTTGCCCTGAATTATGAAATTAACATATTAAATTGTCATACCCTACCGTACCGACTACAAGCAGAAAAGTAGCTAAAATGGGTATCATAAAGTTGGGCTCCAAATAAATGCCAAGGCAGCCGAAAGATCTTCGATAAATATTTTGTTGACAGAAGCATGACTCAAATATTATTATTTTATTTATTTTTTTTTTTTTGCCAAATTTTAAAAATAAATACAATAATTTATATTATATTCTTTAATTTATTGATTTTTGTATTTATATATATTTTATAAAGATATTTATAAATATTCAAAAAATGCCACGAAATTGTGCAAGACGAAATTTATGTTTGCGACAGCAAAAGAAATGTTTACGTTCTTGGAAAAGAGAATAAAATATCTTGTTTATTGTCTTTTGGAATCTCAAACTCTCAAATAAACCACAGTTTGTTTAAGGTATCTGTTTGCTCAAAGATACGCGATGTTTGGTATATGTAGATATTTCTCTACCATCTTTTGGGAAATGGTAATTTTTAGTCAAGAACACATTTTCCTATAGGTGCTGGGGGAATAAGAAAAAGCCTAAAGGGTTACTTCCTTGTGAGGGTGCACGGATATTCTAAGGTGTCTGCTAGTCAGTCGCATTCTCCCTTGCTTGTTTACATTTCAAATTGTGTTGACTTGGACTTTTTTCCAGGCCATTGCCAAGTGGTGCACGCAGAAACTGATCTCGCTGGTGGTGGTTGGACCCGAAGATCCGCTGGCTTTGGGGCTGGGCGATGTGCTGCAGAAGGCGGGCATTGCCTGCTTTGGCCCCGGCAAGCAGGGTGCGCAAATTGAGGCGGACAAGAAGTGGGCCAAGGACTTCATGCTGCGTCATGGCATTCCAACAGCACGCTACGAGAGCTTCACGGATGTGAACAAGGCCAAAAAGTTTATACGCAAGTAAAGTTCGAGCACAATCGACGGCTAAATAAACATTTTAAAGCTTCCTCTTTGACATTGCAGTGCACCTTACCGCGCTCTGGTGGTCAAGGCCGCCGGCTTGGCCGCCGGCAAGGGCGTTGTGGTGGCCGCCCATGAGGATGAGGCCTGTGCGGCCGTTGACGAGATACTTGGCCGGCTCAAGTACGGTGAGGCGGGCTCCACTCTGGTCGTGGAGGAGCTGCTCGAGGGCGAGGAAGTCTCTGTGCTGGCCTTTACCGATGGCAAAACAATTCAAGCCATGCTGCCCGCCCAGGATCACAAGCGTCTGTGCAATGGCGACACCGGACCCAACACTGGCGGCATGGGCGCCTACTGTCCCTGCCCGTTGATTAGCAAGCAGGCCTTGGAGCTGGTGCAGCGCGCCGTGCTGGAACGTGCTGTCAAGGGCTTGGGCCAGGAACGCATCTCCTACCAGGGCGTGCTCTATGCTGGCCTCATGCTGACGCGCGATGGTCCACGCGTTCTGGAGTTCAATTGTCGGTTTGGTGATCCCGAAACGCAGGTAATACTTCCGCTCCTGGACTCCGATTTATATGAGGTGATGCACGCCTGCTGCACCGGGAAGCTGGACAAGATCAGCTTGCAATGGCGCAGCAGCTTGAGTGCTGTCGGTGTGATCATGGCCAGCGCTGGCTATCCGGAAACGTCCACCAAGGGCTCCCGCATATTAGGTGATTATACAACCCTGCACTTACAAAAATATGCAACGAATTATATGGAGAGGAAATCAGAGAAATAGACGTCAAATTTATTTTAAAACTCCAAGACAGAGTTCACGGCTCAAACAAACATCCTGCCCTCAGGTTCGTTTCGCGAAGCAACCCAATTTGTATACCCTGGTAGAGGGTATTATAAGTTTGTCATGAAATGTGTAACACATAAAAGGAGGCATCTTCGACTCCGTGAAGTATATCTATTCCGTCCGTCCGCCTGATTGTTTCTATGGGAACTTGTCCCGCACTTTTGAAGCCTTCGTTTTGAAACTTTCCATAGGTCCGATCTTCTGTTGCAGACGGTACATATGTCGGAACCGGTAGGATCGGAACACATTATCAAATAGCTGACATAGGAAAGTTCGGTCGAAAAGTAGGCCCTTGTTTGGAACACTTTTTCCACCAAACTCGGCATTTGTAAGTTCCGCTAGGCTCCTCATATATATGCAAAATCTGATTGACATCGAACCACTATATCATATGGCTGAAAAAGGACCAATCCGTTAAAAATATAGTTCGAGCTTGGACATCTTTTTTGCTTAAGATTTCGTGACAAAAGTCGTCATTTACCTTTTATACTATACGGCTTAAATCTTGTCAAGACTTTTTATACCCTGAACCCATTAAAAATGTTTTTTGGGCAAAATGCAAATGTATGTAACAGAAGGAAGCATCTCCGACCCCATAAAGTATATATATTCTTGATCAGCATCAATAGCCGAGTCGATCTAGCCATGTCCGTCTGTCTGTCCGTCCGTCTGTCCGTCCGTCGGTATGTATGAACACAAGGATCTCAGAACCTATAAGAGCTAGAGAAATTTTTGATGTAGGTGCTCCTAGTTCCTACGCAGATCGAGTTTGTTTCCGATAATCGATAACTTACTCCGTTTCCAAGTAATCGATAAAAATCGATGTCGACATCCTGTTTTTTGAGCAAATTGGGTAAATAATAAGAGCTAGAGTCACCAAACATGATATGTTGCTTCTAGAATATTATATATATGCCAAGTATCTTTCATTTTATACCTATCGCCACCTCACCGCTACCACCTCAAAGAGGGTTCAGGGTATTCCCTAGTCGGGAGCTCCCGACTAGAACCTCTTACTTGTTTAATATATTATAAGGTTTATAGGAAGAATCGGTCGAAAAATGAGCTTTTATCTATCGAAATCTTCTGTTTTCAGGTTGTTAAATCCTCAATTAAAGATTATTAGCTGAAGATTGATTATATTTTTAAAATGTAAACTTATCGAACACTTGCATATAATATAATACCTCTATACCACTAAACTCCCAGGTTTGCCCGAAGAGAACACGGATACCCAACTGATCTTCCACAGCGGCCTGGCCGTTAATGCCCAGAAGGAGCCAGTGACAAATGGTGGACGCGTGCTCATCGTCGTGGCCCTGGACGCCAGCCTGAGACTGGCCGCTGCCCAGGCCACCAAATTGGCGGCGAGCATCAGTTTTGCCGGGGATGGAGCACAATATCGCACGGATATTGCGCAGAAAGCATTCAAAATGTAAATTTTACGACTCAGTCAAGACAGAATTTTAACATAGTCGGAACTATATAAGAGGTTCACAACTTAAGCTGTGCGGGAATAAAGATGACATCAGTTCCATTTGCCTTTTTATTTTCTTTTCCTCGTTTTTCTTCCTTCTAATTCGTATTCCTTCTTAACTATCTATCTAGGATGCCGCCTGCCCCGCTCAGCTACAAGGACAGCGGGGTGGATATCGATGCGGGCGACGCCTTGGTCCAACGCATCAAGCCACTGTCGCGTGGCACCCAGAGACCTGGCGTCATGGGCGGCCTGGGCGGCTTTGGTGGGCTGTTTCGCGTCAAGGATCTCAGCTACAAGCAGCCGGTTATCGCCGAGGCCATTCAGGGCGTGGGCGCTAAAATACAGTTGGCTCTGCAGAACGAGCTCTACGATCACATTGGCTACGATCTGGTTGCCATGTGCTGCAACGAGCTGCTGGAGCTGGGCGCCGAGCCGGTCGCATTTCTGGACTACATTGCCTGCGGCAAGCTGCAGGTGCCCCTGGCCGCGCAACTCGTCAAGGGCATGGCCGATGCCTGTCGGGATGGGCGTTGCGCTCTTCTAGGTGAGAGTGAATCGTTCGGAAGAACCAATTCTGAGCTATTAGCAAAGTGCTTAGCAGGGCTAGCTAAGAAAAGAAGGAAGTCATTTTTAACTGGAATCAAATGAGATCAGTTTCTAATGCAAGAATTCAAGATTCGACTGTCAAAACGAAGTCTTCCCTTTAGTACTTGAAATTCCATTTATAATTGAAAGATTTTGAGCCGAAAGCTCACGTCCGCTCTTCTAAATTAAGGATCAGTAGTTAAATCTGTCCATCTAAATAAATAGAGCCTAATTGGAGATTGAACTTTAAGAATAGACTAGACTACCGAACATTTAAAAAAAAGTGAAATGTTTACTGATCGCAGATTGATCATAAGATAAAGGCAGGAAGACCCTTATATGCAAGTAAGATTCTTAATTAAAGTGCAGTCCATGCAGTCCAAGATAAAGACGCTTAGATCCTTACATGCAAGTAGGATCCTTGATTAAAGGCTTTTATAGATTTACATCTGGCAAAACGGATCAGCTGGCATATACCTCTTCATATGGAAGGATCTACGATCGATCTTACAAATGAGATTTTAAAACTATTTAAGTGATCTTCCTAGATGATGCCTGATTTCAACTGAAAGCTGTGATCGCATTTTCAGATAATAGATAAAAGAATCCTCTTTTTTTTTTGGCTCTAATCATTTTATGTTTTTGCTGCAATCGTGGCTTGAGACATCCTCTAATTGATCGTCTTATTATTGTTCATATTTAATACTCCTCTTCCATATCCCTTCCTTTTTCTCAGGTGGTGAAACTGCGGAGATGCCCTCGCTGTATGCGCGCGGTCAGTACGACATGGCTGGCTACTGTGTGGGTCTGGTGGAGCAGTCGCAGGTGCTGCCGCGCTTTGACACGTATCAGACTGGCGATTTGCTTGTCGGTCTGCCCTCGTCCGGGCTGCACTGTGCGGGCTTCAATGAGCTGCTCACTCAACTGGCCGCTGCTGGAGTGAATCTCAAGGAGCGCTCGCCCGTCGGCGGTGATCATGGACTCAGTTTGGCTCAGGTGCTGGGCACGCCCACGCGCCACTATGTGCAACAGCTGTTGCCACATCTGCAGGCGGGTGAGATAAAGGGCGTGGCACACGTAACACATGGACTGCTGCACGACGTGGAGCGCCTGCTGCCCGACAGCTTCGAGGTGAGGCTGGACTTCGGTGCGGTGCCTGTGCCCAAGATATTTGGCTGGCTGGCAGGCCAGCTGCAGCTGAGCGCATCGGCCTTGCTGGAGCGGCACAACTGCGGCATTGGCATGCTGCTCGTGCTGCCCAAGGCCAGTCAGCTGTGGCACACCGTATTGCCCGACGCCAAGGTTCTGGGCGTGTTGCAGTCACGCAAAGAGAACGGCGCACGAATCCAGGTGCGCAACTTTGAGGAGCAGCTGCTGCAGTTGGCGGCGCCATTCGGCGGCCTGGGCAGCAAACAATTGCCCGTGGAGCTGGTGGAACCCCAGCTACCAGCCCTAACCGCTACGAATAAGGATTGCTTCGAGAATGACACCGGACGGCGCCTGACACGCCTGCCCGCCCACTACGCGGATCCCATACTCGTCCTGGGCACAGACGGCGTCGGCACCAAACTAAAGGTCGCCCAGCAAACTGGACGCCACGACACGGTTGGCATCGATCTGGTGGCCATGTGCGTCAACGACATACTCTGCAATGGCGCCCAGCCCTACAGCTTCTCCAGCTACTATGCCTGTGGCAAATGGCAGGCGCTATCGGCCGCCGAGGTGGCTGCCGGAGTGCACGAGGGCGCAAGCCAGGCAAACAGCACCTTGATGGGTAAGTCTAAGTAACAATAGCATTCAGGGATTCAGCTGGTTCAAGTAGTGGATGTTGTTCAAACAAGTTACTTGCTTGGTTAAACGACCCTAAGGTTTTGTGCTTCATATGAAGTGCTTGAGTGAACCGCTATCAATCCTTGCTTTAATCCTTTTCAGATGTCCACATAGCCGCCCTATCGCTGCTGTATGAGCCTCAGGTCTACGATCTGGCTGGCTTTGCGCTGGGCATAGCGGACCGCGCCGGCATCTTGCCACGGTTGAATGATATACAGCCGGGTGATATGCTCATTGGCCTGCCGTCGTCGGGCGTGCACAGCAACGGATTCAGCCTGGTGCATAAGGTGCTCAGACGGGCGGGTCTAACCCTGTCGGATCCGGCAGCCTTCAGCGGCCGTACGCTGGGCGAGGAGCTGCTGGTGCCGACCAAGATCTATGTGGAGGCGCTGACGCCGCTGCTGGCACAGGCGGACAATGGCATCAAGGCGCTGGCCCACATCACCGGCGGCGGTCTGCTCGAGAATATACCGCGTGTACTGCGCAAGGATCTGGCGGTGCGTCTCGATGCCAACAAGTATCCACTGCCGCCGATCTTTGCCTGGCTGGCCGCGGCAGGCAACATCGCGCCGCTCGAGCTGCAGCGCACCTACAACTGCGGCCTGGGTCTCATCCTGGTGGTCAGTGCGGAGCAGGTTAAGGGCCGTGATGCAGCAGCTGCGCTACACGCAGCGCGCCGTGGTCGTGGGCGAAGTCATCGCACGCAGCGATCCCAAGAAGCCGCAGGTTGTGGTCAAGAACTTCGAGGCATCTCTGGCGCGCAGCCTAAAGCTGTTGACGCAGCCACGCCGCCGCGTCGCAGTCCTCATCTCCGGCACGGGCAGCAATCTGCAGGCGCTCATCGATGCTTCGCACGACTCTGCCCAGGCGCTGCACGCCGAGATTGCACTGGTCATCAGCAATAAGGCCGGCGTGCTGGGCCTGGAACGCGCCACCAAAGCGGGCATACCATCGCTGGTCATCTCACATCGTGACTTTGCCAGCCGTGAGGATTTCGATGCGGAACTGACGCGTCATCTGGTCGCGGCACGCATCGATCTCGTCTGTCTGGCTGGATTTATGCGCGTGCTGAGTGCGCCTTTTGTGAGCCATTGGCGCGGACGTCTCATCAATATACATCCATCGCTGTTGCCCAAGTACCCGGGTCTGGATGTGCAGCGCAAGGCGCTCGAGGCCGGCGAAATAGAATCCGGTTGCACCGTGCACTTTGTGGACGAGGGCGTCGACACCGGCAGCATTTTGGTCCAGGCCACCGTGCCCATACTCGAGGGCGACGATGTCAGTAGCCTCAAGCAGCGCATCCACCAGGCCGAGCACTGGGCATATCCACGCGCCTTAGCAATCCTGGCCGCCAGCGGGGCCAAAGACGTCAGCACGTCCATCTAGAGTGCGGGCAGATTTCCGTGCAAAACCATTAAGACAGCTCTCCAATTCGTAGACCTTCATATCAATGATATGATCATTTTATAATATACATATATGTAAATATTGATAAATAAATTTTACCCCATATAATTTTTGCCGCTAGAGCTAGATCATACTCTATATGAATATACCCTATAGCAGCAGTCGGAAAAATTAAAAATATATATATATTAAGAAAATTGACGACCTATCCCATCTAGCATGTATTCATTTTCTAAAGCCTAAGCTAGTTAATTCCGAAATTGGAGAAATTGGAAATATTCTAAAAAGATTCCTTTGGCATTCCTTTATTTACATATCACGATGCATGCTCTAATCTAATATCACCAATTATTTATCATTTAGATTATATTATTCAAATTCTAACACCCGCTTGGTTTACAGGAAGAATGAGAAGAGATTAACCATAAAACCCCTTTCGCTGTTTGCGCCAGGTGTAATCTTGGCTGCGTTCTGTTGGCGCTTCACGTTGCGCGGCAGTTCCGCTTCCTTAAAGATGCTCTCGGCCAGCTTGTCTAGACTCAGGCGAAAGTATTGATTCTCCAGTATGGGCACAATTAGATTGTACTTATCAATAGTTTTGTTCAGCTGTTCCACATCGGCCGCATGCGACTGAACGAATTTCTGCCAGGCTGCCTGCTCCTGGGCCGTGGCCAGGGGCCAATCGCCGTAGTAGCTGCGCTCGGCGCGCAGCTGCTGCTTTAATTTTCCGACAGCCTCGCGTATATCGCGACTGAGCGTAATCCATTCCGGCGTAAAGCCATTGTCCAGCATTATTTTGTTTAGCTTGTGCGTGGTAAAGTCCAGATAGGGATTCTGTGACTGGGCGCTGGACAGCGGCTTGCCGGCGCCATTCAGATTGTTGAAATCGCCCTTGGACATGGCCTCCTGTATCAGATCCTCGACGACGCGATCAATGCCGTATTTGGTCTTGATCGCATGCTTTCCATAATAGCTGCCGCCTTTGCGCATAAGCGCACCCTCCTCGGCGGCCGCCTTCTCGATGCGGTGCTCCAGTACGCGCTCCTGTGCTTTCATCGCACGCACCTGTTGGTATTGCTTCTGGCGTTGGGTGGGCGTGCCCACGCCTATGCCATCATTGGACAAATATTGGCGATGCTGCGGCGCCGTGTGTTTGATATCAAACACCATTTCCTCCTCCTCGTCCTCGTTGATGTTGCGCCGACTCTTGGCGAACTTTTCCTGCAGCATTTTAAATGCCTCGTCCACCTGCTGGAAACGCTCGTTGCTCGCCTCGTCGGTGTCCGCATCGGGGTGCACACGCTTTACCAAGTCCAAATAGGCGCGACGAACCGTTTCCTGGTCGGCGGATTCGTGTACGCCCAGTATTTGAAAGCATTGCTATTGGATGGAACAGTCTATCAATATTACCGTTAGCTTATGGTATTACTACTCACCTGGTACAACTCGCGCCTCTTCAAGTGCAGCGCGCGCCTACAATTGGCCCCCAGGGGGCTCATCAAATTGCCTAAAATGTTAACTGTCGGTAACATATTCGTTTTATGATTTTATTTATAAATGTTGTTGGCATTTGTCGCGCGCACTAACTGTTTTGATAGCTAAGTTGACATTTAACAAAAATTCAATCAAATTTATGTTATTCAATAGGTGGCAAACGACCAAAACAAAACAAGACAACATTAATGAGTATTAACAGTGGCAAAAAACTCAGCGACAACATTTGAATGTTACTGCAAAAGTAACTGTTAGACTCAGTATGCAAACAACTTAATTAAGTAAGGGCACAAACATTGTTTTGTATTATTAAAAATGTATTATCCACATAGTCTAATTTAGAAAATATTTGCTAATCAAGGGTATTTTTGCGAGAGAACGTGAACACAGAACACGCGAATAACATAACAATAACAGCTGATTAACTCAAAATGGCACTGTTCATTAAAAGTATGGCACTTATCGATAAGTTATGACCCAAAGTAGGACCATTTTTTGGGATTTTTAACAGGCTTGATGTGACCAGATTTTACCACAGAAAACAGCTGTTGAATTTTTAGCACACTTCGGTCACACAGTACCAAAAAAAAACTCGTTGCACACAACAGCAAAACACGCAACAAAAATTTATATTAATTCGATTTAATACAAAACGCATTACAATTAAAACTAAACAATAATTGCCAGCCAAGTGCCTCAACTGGCCGAATGTGTGCAAACAATGTGCAGTGGAATTAGCAATAGAAATTGTTTAACATAGGCGACACACACACAAAAAAAAAATATTTTTCGTAAGTGTCGCAGAATTTACTAGTTGCTGTGTGTGCGTGCCCCACTCATGTGTGTGTGTGTGCCAGTACGTGCGTGTGCATGTGTAGATGTAGCGTGTGTGAGTGACTGACTGCAGTTTGCGTACGATATTTTGTTGATTAAAATGTAATAAAAACGTACACTAATTAAAAGTGTAGAAGGCAACAGCCGCGCCAAGCACAACAACAACAAAATATTTTGCTGCTATACAACACTACACTGAGTGAAGAGAAACAAAAAAAAATAGCAGCATGTCGCGTCGTTGTGTGTGTGTGTGTCGTCGTCGTCTCGTCACAGTCTGTGAGTGTGTGTGTGTTCATTAGTATTTGTGTTAAATAATGTTTAAACATTTTTTTAATTCGCACAAACTTTAATGCGTTGCAGTTCAGCAAAAGGTGAGTATATTCATGTAAATAATTATAAACAAAAGCTTGACCAAGTCAATAGTTCGTCAACAGTCGCCCTGCTCCCCCTCCCTTCCCCGTTCCAATCCTCTCTGGTTCGTGCTCTCGCTCTCCCTTTCTCCAAAACTCGCTCTCAATTCGCTCAGTTTTTGCACGTTCGCTCTTAATTCCAGTGCGCCTTGTTTTAAGTGTAATTTTTGTAGTTGCCTTATTTTAATTTTAATTTGCTATGCGCGATTCGCGCGCTTATTGTGAATGCGCAAAGCACACAAACAAACGTCAAATGTCAGACAAGCCGCTCTCGCTGTTATGCGCTTACTCTCCCTAGCTCTCAGTCTCTCTTCGGTGGCCATGTGTGTGTGTGTGTGTGTGTGTGTGAGTTTGATTTGTTTTTGTCTAATTTACTTTCTACGTGCAAAAAGCAAAAACGTTTGTTTTAAACATGAAAGTCAACACACTTTACTGTTGCTACTCTCTGTTTTTATTGGTATTACCTTTGATTTGATTTGATTTGATTAGCTGTGCCATGCACACACATACACATGACGAACTCGTTTCTGATAAGATTTTAATTGTTTGAAACGGACATGCCAATAACTGAACGCTGATATGAGAGAATATCTTTAGCTCGACCTTAACATTTGGGAAAATGTTAAGCCTGACAATATCACTGCAGCCATTTAATCGATTAAATAAAGATCGATTAAATGCCTAAAAGAAAATGAAAAGAATGTGATTTATTATGTGAAATAATACTGTTTCATCTACAACCTACCAGGTCAATGATAAGAATTGGAGGTTTACAATTTATGCGGGCTTAAAGCACCAAATTAAAAAAAAAAAAAAAAAAAAAAAGAGCATTAACAGTATTTTGACATTGTTCATATAAAACATATTTAAGCTGCTAATTTACAGTCCCCAGAAAATTACAAATAAATGTGTGTTATTCCCCACACAACATTGTATTTGTTTAAGCAACAGAGACGTGATGCAAAAAAAGGCTGCATGCCATCAAATTACAATATAACAAACAATAAATGAAAAGTGTCAGCAAACAAACAAAACGCATAACAAGACAAGCATTTGTTGTTGTTGATTTTCGCACGGTTTCAAATTCCAATGCATTGGCAACACTAACGATAATAGCAACAACAAACACAGATACGCACGCACACAGCCACACACCAAACACACAACACACACACACACACACAATTGCTAGCAGAAGTAACAACAAACTACAGCAAAAAAAAAAAGTCAGTCGCTCTCATTCTCTTTATGTCTGCCCGCTCTCAAACATTCATTCACAATTATACTGTAACAGTAAGCGAAAGAGCGCACAAAATGGAATGTGCTGCAATAAAAGTAGCAAACATATGTTATTATAAAAAAATATCCAAGCGATTTGTTTTCAGTAATTATAGATTTAAATAAGCGAGAACTCAAAGTAAACTGTATGATCTTCGTTAACAGTGCATAACGTATGTGAATATTGTGGCTCTCACCGATTTGCTTGTTCGCTGTCTCTCAAGGCAATCTTAGCAGGGCGCGAGCGCCACCTGTTAACTAACAGCTGCTTAACATGCACAATTTGAGTCAACATTGCTCTCTGGCAACAAAACGTAACAGACCCGGTTAGCGTTGGCGCCAGTGCTAACAGTTTTTTTTTACAGTAACAGTATGTCGTCGCGCCGGATAAGATGTAAAAGCGAATAGCGAAAATCGTGAAATTTTTTCATCTACACGCGCTCGTCAAACAAAACGCCATGCTAAATAAATAAAATATATATAAAAAAAATATTAAAAATAAGTGTGTGAAAAGCAATTGTTAAACAAGTGCAATAAGTGCAAAGTTCATGCAAAGCAAATAGAAAAAAAAGCAAAAGCAAATGCAAATGTAAAAGCAAAAGCAAAAGCAAATAAAATACGTAAGTTGTGTTTATTAATTATTTATGACAAAAACAACGCGTCACAATTGCCCTCGTCGTGGTCGTCGTCTTCGTTGTCGCAAGTAGAGCAACGCCGCGCCACCGTCGCCTGCCGCCTGCCGCCCCTGTTGACCAACACACGCGTACATTGAATCATACATAAATATACAAATATACATACATACATAAAGACAAATGCGAAATATTTTTATTATTACCTCTCTCGCTCTCGCTGACTTTCGATCTGAATCGCCTGCAAATGTTATGCAAATTAATTAAAGCAATAGGAGAGCAACAACAACAATTATTGAAGTCAACATCAGCCGTCGCAGCAGCCACAACAGCATTAAATAAAAATTTCGCTTTCGCAGTCGAAAAAAAATAAAAAGAAAAAACGGTACAGAAAAAGTGAAATGCGCATTGACTTCAAAGCTGATTTTTTTTTGTAAATTTTTCAAACGGCACTTGGCGCTCAATCGCGGGCTCTCTCGCTCGCGCGTAACGGAACTGCCGCCAAGGCACTCTTAATGTTGTTGTTGTTAGGCAGCGCCAAGCACAAAAGCAAACGCCAAAAAAAAAAAAACGGTTATGCGTGCGTTGCCCTTTGGGCTGCCTATGCCTACAACAACAACTGGTCGCAACATAATGAATGAAATACTACAAAAAAAAAAAACGACTGAGCATAGGCAATTCTCTGTGCTCTCACACATAAACACATACACACACACAGACAGAATTTAGCGGATATCTATATGTGTGTATGCATAAATGCACATAAAATGTTCATACATATGTAGCTAGAAAATGATTACATTTTGTTGTCGCTTGTCTTGTGCGCATCTGCTGTGTTGTTGCATTTATTATGTATTATGTGAGTGTACGTTTTTTTGATTTTTATTTAACACCTGCTGTTTTTCCATCAGCGCGAGCCGCGCACTCAAAAAAAAGTCGCAGCTGCTGCGACGGAGACGTTGGCAACACACAGCCACGTCTTGCGTACAATGTGGTTGGCAACTCTGCACATGCAAATGCAATTGCGATCAACAGCTGAAGAGCGAGCGTAATGCAATGTTAGCGGAAAACAACATCCTTGTTTGTGTGTTTGTTGCTGTTGCTTTGCAGAGTTTGTCATTTATAGTTGGTAACACTGCAGCGGATTCTTATATTATTAACAGCTGTTGAGAGAGGAAAAACGAGAGAGAGAGAGAAAGAGAGTGAGCGAGAGCAGTTGAATATGAATTGAGAGCGATCGTTGTTATTGTCCTTGCCGTCGATGTTATAGTTGTTGTTGTGTTTTTTTTTTTTTTAATTGGGTATGACGAACTTTTGTGTATTTGGGCACACCTTTCCTGTTTCTTGGCTTAATTTAATGCAATTTTTTTTACAGCCCTAAAAAAAACTAAAAGCGCCTCAACAAAAAAGCAATAATAAATAAATAAATAATTTAAAAGCAGCATAAGTTAAACAAAATGTTAATAACTAAAAATTAATAATTACAATTTGTAGCCATTAGCTTTAATAAAATAACAACAAACGCATAACATTTATGAGCAGAAAATTTCATAAAGCCTATACAAGTACGCCTTCCAATAGTTATATATACAATATATACCGTTATATATACACATATGCATGCATAACATAGTAGAAGAAGCGAAACGAAATTCGGCTAATTAGTATATAAAAAGTGCGTTATTTCGAACGATGCAATCAAATCTTTAAATATTAATGAAAAATTAAAGCGTATATACACATATATATATTAATTTTACATATATATACATACATACATACATATATTTCTTATAACAACGAAATTAAATTAGGAATATTAAAATTAAAATAATTATTATCAGCTTGCTTACAACAAAAAAATCCATGCAATTACTTTAGCAAATTTACTTTAAAATAAAAAATACAAAAAAAAAAAAAAAAAACACAAAAAAAAATATTAAAAATAAATAAATCAAGTGCAAATTCTAAAATGTAAAAAAAAAAAAACAAAAACAAAAAACATTTTTTCTATGCGCCCCAAGTGCTTAAACAACAAAAACAAACAGAATACCCAAAAAAAAAAAAAAAAAACAACAACAACAATGTAAAACATACAACCATAACCTCAATCAATCACAGCAAAACGAGCAATATTAAGCATAACGAAAACTAAAAAAAAAAATTAATTATTAAATTTAATTGTTAAATGTTAACTAAAAAAAATACAGCTACAACGCCAGCAACCTGCCAACAACAACAACAACAACTCATGCGGTGCCCAAAAGCCATCGTACGCTTTAGCCGCCCCGCAAGAAGAGCAGCAACAACAGAAAATCAACAACAACAACAACAAAAAACGACAACAACAACAACAGCAAGAGCGAAAAGTTAACGGGAGCAACGGCGCCATTCGGCGCAGCTCTCAAATTCTCAGGAGTTGCTATTGCCGCACGCATTAACATTGGATTAGTCCCCCGAACCCCCGAACATTCCCCCCAGCTCTGTGGTACTCATGTAGGGGCATCAAAAGCAATTGTGGAACAGCAACAACAACAGCAGCAACAACAACAACAACATCGACAGTAACGGGACATGGATATTCATATGAAAAAACTAACAAAACCACGGTAAGTTTTGAATACTTTTATACTCCAATTTCTTCATTTAAACTCTCGAACTCGAACTCAATTCAATCTTAAGATTCGTACTTTATTTTTTGCATACTTTCTGATAAAACAAGTATTTTACTAATAATGCTTAGACTTTCGAAGTTCTATCAGGAAGAGATCTTTTAAAATGTGATTAGATTTCAAGTTTACACGTTCACATTCCTCTTGCCGCTTTTCGATAAATATTTTTGGCTGATTTTGGGATCCGAATCTTTAGTTTTTTAAATTTTTAAAATTCATGACCTCGTCCAGAAGTACATATGTAGTGCCGTTTTTTGAGACTACCTTGAATGTGTTTTTTTTTTGTTGTATCTAAAAACTCATTTTTGAAGGGTTGTCGAATGTAAAAGTCGCATAAAGCATCAATTCCTATAGATATATTATTTTGAGAATCTTTGAGGTCTGTTGTTTAGTCCGACATTAGCGTATGCCTTAACCTAACCTCATTTATATTAACCTCAAAACCTCATGCACACATACATACATACATGAGCTAAAATCGCGCGAATTTAGGCAGTAAAAATAATCAAAACATCAACAATAAAATAATGATAAAAATATCAACGTCTTTTCAAACATTTTCTAGCTGTAGTGTGTCTTGATGTGCGTATATATGTATGTGTGTGTGTGTGTGTGTGTGTGTGTGTGTGTGTGTGTGTGTGTGTGTGTGTGTGTGTGTGTGTGTGTGTGTGTGTGTGTGTGTGTGTGTATGTGTGTGTGTGTGTGTGTGTGTGTGTGTGTGTGTGTGTGTGTGTGTGTGTGTGTGTGTGTGTGTGTGTGTGTGTGTGTGTGTGTGTGTATGTATGTATGTATGTATGTATGTGTGTGCATTTGCTATATCGTTGCTCGTGCTCCATAAACAAGACAAGCTGCTGGTTCCCTAAAGCCACATTACACACACACACACACACACGCACACGCTGCGGAAATTCACAGACATATTCCCGTTCAAGTTCCACAACTGAAAAACTTTTCTCATTTCTGCGTATTGCGGCAACCCTTTTTTTTTTTATTCTGTGTGTATATTTTTTATATTTTCCTCATTTTTTTTTGTACTGTCAATGAGCTGCGGCGACCACTAAAATGTATAATTGAAAATTGTACGCCCACATTACGACTTGAAATGCACAGACAATGAGAGAGGGACTGAGAGAGAGAGGAGAGGTGGAGAGGAGGGGGTTAGCACCAAAAATGGTCCCCAGTTGCTTTTAGCGCCAGGCAATAAACAGAGCGAAAGCAACAGCCGCACCATGAAGATAACAGCCAAAGAGAGCGAGCGAGAGAGAGAGAGAGAGAGAGAGGGAGCGCGAAAAGCGAGGCAGAGTGTTGCCAAGTTTGCGGTTTTCTTGACTGCCGTTTTACCGCCCCCGCTCCCGCCCCCGCCCCAATTTAGCGCCCACCTTGACCAAAGTAGAAAAATCTAAAAGTTTTTTTTTTCATACTTAAATACACATACACATACACATTTATATTTGTACATACATATATACATATATACATATATTCTTTTTGCCGGCGTCGCCACGCACTGTTTCGCCTGCTGCTACGACTTCTTCTTCTGCTTCTTCGTTTACTACTTATTCTTTTTCTTCTTCTTGTTCAAGCATTGTGTGCACTTTTCGCTGCAATTTGTCGAAAAGTTTTTACTGTGCGCGTAAAGTTTAACCATAACAGATTTCTTTTGCCGTCCATTTTCTTGAGGGCCAAAAACTCGACCAACTTCTCAATTTGGCTTCACTGCTTCTTGCCACGCCCCTCGCCCATGTCAGGAACAGGGGCAGGGACAGGCGCAGGGGCAGGGACAGTTAACAACCGCATAAACCAGCATATCTAATTTGACAAATTAAACCTGTTTTATTCGAAAACATTTTCGCACAGAAATGCTTTCGTTTACTTTTCCCGTAAAGTAATTAGATTGTAATAGTTGGATAGCTTAAATGAAGTCAAGTAATGCGAGAGAAACATTTTAAAAGCAGCCTTATACATAAGTCAAAATAAATATTATTACTTTTAATGAACAAATTCTGCATTCCAATTGCCAAGTTCAAGAGTTCGATTTGCATAGTTTACAGAGCCTAAAGCTACAAAATTGTAAGTACAGTGAAATATCCCTTCGACAGACACGTTTCCAATTGCTAGAGAGATTTTTCATTCAGAGACTTAAGTTAGGGAATATAAAGTATAGTAGTGCGATTTAATATCCGATCTGATTTTGCAGATACATATACAGTACGGCCTCGCTCAACGCAACCTATTAAAATTTTGGCCAATTGCGAAAGCTGAGGTGGTTGCAAAAACTTAGGGAAAATGTTCTGTTGGCCACGAGACATATTTCCAAAAAAAAAAAATGCCTTTGCTAACCATTAAAATTAAAGTAAAATGTGTTCAAGGCAAGAATTTCATTTTACTTTATTTTTGAGAAATTGTGCAATCTGAACTTTTTTTTTACAATTTATACTTTTCTGAACAATGTTAAGAAATCGGTTGTTGCAATTATCGAGGAGTTGCGTGTACCGAGGGTTGCGTTGAGCGAGGTCGTACTGTATTACGAGAATTGTTAATAACGTACTTGCTAGAGTTTATCGAAATTTTCCCTTAAAAACAAACATTATGTCCAAGTTTTAACAAAGAATTTTATCATATATTCATTTTGTTGTTGGTGTCGCCATCTAGCGATAGAAACATGCATACTCTCACTCAAATTATGATGATAAAATTTTAATTTCTCTAAAATTGCAATTTTAATGTGTGTCTAAAGCGCGCGCGAGTTGGCCGCAATCTCCATTTCGCCGTGCCGCCACACGACGGCCCTTTGCTTTAAGCCCTTGTCAAGTCCTGCCCTGCGACACACACACACACACACACAGAAACATGCACTCGCACACACACACACACATGCACTCGCACAAACAGACTGCAAGTTTCTGGTTTTTGTGGCTTTTCCGCTTCTCACTTCACGTCGCGCGCGCTCGCTCGCTCCTTCCCTCTCCCCCTCTCTCCCTCTCTCTCTCTCCCCTTTCATAGCGCTGCTTTTGGCATTGGCTAAAAGCGAATTTCTTTCGTTGAATTATTTAAATTTGTCGGGTGTGTGTGTGTGTCGGTGCTGTGTGTGTCAGTTATGAATAGCTAAGTGAGTGCAAGTGCTGCAAGCAGCCTTTTCATTTTCATTAAACGCAGTCCCTTTGGGGATGAGGTGCTGGGGGTTTTTTAGCTCACAGATGAGAAATTGCATGTCATAGGTTCTGCCTTGCCGAATTTTAATTGTATTACGTATAACCTTTATCAGACGTAATTTGATTGTTCAAAAAGCAGAAATCACCCGCTTTAATCCAAACTCAACTCTTTTTTTTATCGACGCCCATCTCTAGATCTGACTTTTTCTGCTAGCTTGTTCAAATCTTTGGATATTTATGGCTTTATTCGTTCTATTGTTTTGTTATCAAACGTATCTTGGAGTTTTAAGAAATTAGATGGAGAACAATTTGATGTTGGTTCCAACTTTAAAGACTTCCAGGGATTGAGATATTTGCAGACCCAAACATTTTCTATGCTATTTATTGAATACGGATGTAAATTGTCTACAGGGTATCAACTAGCTTGTCACTTTGGCATGCCTTTAGTTGCAAAGCTCTAAACAGCGTTTGTTTTTCTAACTTTTCGATGAATAAGCTTTAAATGTTTAACAGTTGTAAGTTGATTAAAGCACCGCACGCTTTTGCTCAAAAAGCAACAAAAAGTTTAATTAGCACTCGGTTCGGTTGTCGGTATTATACGCTTCACTCACAGTTACAGGGGATTTTGGCTGTTAATGACAAAACTTACCCCTAAAACCGGGCAAAACAAATGCCTAATTGTCGCTGCGAATTGATTGGTCTTTCCAAACGCAAAGCTCCCCCCAAACATTAACCAAGGGCACAGATAATATACATATGTGTGTGCCTCTATATATAACTGTGTGTGTGTGTACAAAAGGCAAACAAGTCAAACACGAGCCGAACCCTTGTTAAAGAACGCAGCAAATTATTTGCAAAAGGAAAAACCCCGAGAAAAACCGAAAAACGAAATAAATGTTAAGGGAAGTGATTTACTTTATCGATGGACACATAAAACAATTTGGCAGCACAGTCAGACGAATGCGTACTATTCTCTCTCTCTCTCTCTCTCTCTCTCTCTCTCTCTCTCTCTCTCTCTCTCTCTCTCTCTCTCTCTCTCTCTCCTCTCTCGCTCACTGCTCGCTCACTCGCTCGCATCCCCTCATGTGGTGGCAAAACATCTGTCATGACGGTTTGTCCTTTCACCAAATCCTTTTTCGCACAAAAATCAAAATAATAAAAAACAACTAAAAAATGCCCACGTTGACGATTGCCTGATCAGCAGATACCCTGTATTATGCCCGAAAATTATTTTAAAAGGTTTCATTTCTGGATATAGAATAGCATATGCGATATAATAATTATTGCCTTAGGCTTCTACAAACTTCTTTATAACATTCCCAGGGCCACGCTACTTTCTTATCGTATCCAAGATATCTGCTTCAATTCTGCTGCAACCAATCAACCCACTCTGCAAATTGTTATAGGGTATAGGGTATATAAAAAGCAAATCTTTTCTCCGCTCGCTTTTACACGCTTTTTGCAATTTTATAAGGTATGAAAATTACATGTGCCCGACTGAATACGCGCACACTGTCACAGAGAGAGAGAGGGTTGGTGAGAGGGGGGGGAGGGGGGGGAAGGGCATAAAGCCGAGTGTCCTGGCATCCCGTAGCAAAGTCATAAAACTTGCGCCCACCAGAGCTTTGCAGCGGTTCCGTAATTCTCCTCAACGCACTCGCCAGCTTCCAACTGCTTCTTCTTCAATTGGCAACAAAGTTTTCCATAGAACTTGGGCTTTACCTTGGCGTCCTGCTGCTTTACATCCTTTCAAACTGTTGCTGATTTATAGGCTGCCTGTAGACAGAGAGAGAGAGAGAGAGAGGGGGGGGTAACTGTCTGTTTAGTTTACATTCTCTACGTTTCTTATTCTTGATTTTCCTCTTCTTCCGGCGTCCGCATTAAAATGACATAATAAAATGTATAATTTCGACATAAAAACTGAAATCCCCGGGGAGATTTCTGCTTATTTCTGCCAAGGTCCCTCCACCCCTCCCCATAAAGGAGTCTTATGGCACGCCCCTAAATAAGCCTCGCCTACAACTCTCCTTTCCTTGCCCCCTTGCTGGCCCTTTGATTGTTGACTCGACGTGCGGCATATCAATTAGGTGTGTAGGTCAATAGCTGAAGTGTGTGTGACGCCAAAGGGTGTGTGCAGCGGGGTGGGGAGGGGCTGTATGCAGAGGGCTAAAACGGTCGGTGGTCGTCTATTTGATCGGTGGGGGTTATTGGTTTATGGCTTGGCTCTTGGCCCAAATACGAAGTTTTGGATTATTTGAACTAGAAATTGCACATGAATCATGCATTCATTTTGATGTCTTATGCAAAGTGGAACAGACTACTGACAAGTTAAACATGCGCATATATATGTCTATATATATATATATACTTATTCAGCTATTATATGCAGACATCTCGAACTAATCGTCGTGTTCAATTAGCTATATTAACATATTTGATCAAATGTTTAACACCAAATTATTCTAGAAATGCAATTTACTTAGCTCTAGAACAGAGGAGAAGTTCCAGGCCGAATGAAATCGGGAACTTTTACTAAGCTTAACTAAACAAGTAAGAGGCTCTAGTCGGGAGCTCCCGACTAGGGGATACCCTGAACCCTCTGCTTCCATCACTAAATGCAGATATATATACTATTCCAGAAGCTACATGTCTAGTTTTGTGACTCTAGCTCTTAGTATTTACCAAAATTGCTCAAAAAACAGGATGTCGATATCGATTTTTATCGATTACTTGAAAACGGGGCAAGTTATCGAATATCGGAAACAAACTCGATCTGCGCGGGCACAAGGAGAACTTACAGCTGAGATTCTGAGTTCCTTGCGGACAGACGGACGGACATGGCTAGATCGACTCGGCTATAGATGCTGATCAAGAATATATATACTTTATGGGGTCGGAGATGCTTCCTTCTGCCTGTTACGTACATTTGCACAAAGGTTCAGGGTATAAAAAGGGAATTATGGAAAAAGGGAAATTTCTTGTGGCCAATTTATTGCTAGTCTGTTTCACTTTTCTCCTGTAAACTTGAGGGGCAACATTTATTTGTTTAAAGTGTCAACTGTGGCGCCACAGTCGTTGTTGCTGCTGCTGCTAATGCATTTTGCATGCGGGAGCCACACCTTGGAGAAGCAGAGCCTCGACCTGCTTGTGTTTTTTTCTTGCCTGCTTGATGCCCTTTCCAAGCTCACTTCAAGGTGTCTGCTGATGTGCTCTGTGGCATATCTCCCATTGCCCAGAAACTCGCCAACCCTTTTTGCCTTGCCACCTTGCCACATACATATGTATATAAATGATTAACTGTTGCATGTGCCGCTCGCCACGCCCATCAGCCAGTTGCAGTTGCAAACTGAAGGACGCGGCACACGACATTTGTTGCTGTCCGCAGCCCCGCTCCCCCGCATCTCTTTCGCACTCTCTCTCTGTGTTTGTGTGTGTGTGTGTGTGTGTGCCACTGTCGCCACTCACATTTCGCACACATACAAGTGTTTGCGCCACTTTAAGCTAACAACAACAGCAACAACAATAACTGGGAACTGCAACTGCAACTGAAATTGCTGCCAAGTCCTTTGCTGCTGCCGCTGTTTGGCATTTGGTTTTAATACCCTGTGCGAGCGAGAGATGGGCTATATTTATTTTAAATATAGACAAATAAATGAAAATCAAATCGAACAGATAAATAAAGGTTTTGTGAGCCCAAAAAGTTAGCTTAAGTGAAGTTAACTTAGAATAATATAAAATAAAAGATTATACAAATATAAAATGATGGTTTTGGCGATCTTTTCATGATATAATTATATTCATTAGATATATATATATATAATTAGATAATACAAATCACTAGAGAGTATACGATAAAGGCCTTATATAAAGCCCCTTCTTAGTCTTTTTTGATGGAGTTCAAAAGTTACAGATCGATTCCAGCCTGAAAAAAAAAAAAAATATAATTCAAAGTAAAGTAAAAGTTATAGTAAATACCTCGTGAAAATGGAAAGCATTTCAATTGAAACGTAAACTTTGAAGAACAATCAAAATAAGTCGATAACTTCGATAGTTAGAAACAGTTTATCGATGTTTTCTCAATCAATTTACGATATCGATTATAGCATAGAAGAAATCTGTTAATATTGATTGGATTTCCAGTGAATACTCTACTTCAAATTAAATCGAATTTCCACTGTATGTAAATAAATGTTATATTGCGTGCTTCCTCGAATAGAATTCATGATCTATCAATGTAAACATATTTCACGGTCATGCTCTGTGCCCAAGGCTATCGCAAGGCTCGTAAGCTTAACTAAGGCTCTTTGCCTATTGTTGTTGTTAACGATTGGCGGCGGGGGAGGGAGGGGGTGCCTGCTGTTGCTTCTTCTTGATTCTTGGTCTTTCATCTATTTGCTCAGGCAGCCGCCCCAATCGAGAAACGCGGCGCTGAAGACGACGCGGAAACAGTAAATAAGTTGCACTTTTCCGCTGACAGGGAAAGCGGAGGGTGGGAGGGGGGTGGGGACTGGTCTGCCTTGTTGCTGCTATGTATGTATGGGCAGGGAGGGGGGGGGAGGCGGGGCTGGGGGTCAGTTAGTGTCCTTCGTGGCTGCTGACTGCAAATAAAAACAAAAAACTTATTTGCCATTTATTTGCAGTTGACGTTTTTTCTCCCTCTTCAGCGCCCCTGTTCTGCTGTTATTAATATTGGCAGCAAAGGGGCGTGGCACGGGTGAGGGGGGGGGGCGAGGCGTCAGTTGTGGGGACAGGTCCTCGACAAGCCTTTGGGGTCGCTTTTGCTGTTGCTTGTTTGTTTGTTTTTGTGCTTAATGCTCTGGCCAGTCAGCCAGCGAGCGATTCGCCCTTAGGAAGTCGCCCGCTCTCTCTCTCTCTCTCTCTCTCTCTCTTCTCTGTCGCAGCACTTCCGGTGTAGGGATAAAAATTTGTCGTGGTTGAAATATTGTAACCTGAAGCCTTTATTGAAGGACTTTTTAATGAGTGTTTGTGTTTGATTGTTGAGAAACAGCGTTCGCGTTAAGGAAGTTGTGAGGTCTTCTTCTTCTTCATCTTTTCTCCCGCTTTGCACCTCTTCGTCGTTTCCTTAGCCAAGAAACGTGTCGCATGTAAGCCGATTTCGCTTGCCCCAGTGCTGAAGAGAGACACACAAAAAGTACGGAACAACCAAGTCA
Source organism: Drosophila littoralis (assembly GCA_018903485.1). Taxonomy (NCBI): domain Eukaryota; kingdom Metazoa; phylum Arthropoda; class Insecta; order Diptera; family Drosophilidae; genus Drosophila; species Drosophila littoralis. The sequence goes on along the minus strand of JAEIGF010000059.1, from coordinate 4,371,155 downwards.
AAGTTAACTAAAGAAGTCTTTTGAAGTTTTTGGCCACTTTTCATGAGTTTATAGAAAATAGAATAAAACGTTTTCATATGTTATCGATTATGTTTTTGTTTCTATTATCATTTTGCAACGACTAATGGAAAAGTTCAATCATTCTTTTTATTTTGATGGCAAGTAACAAATAACTGGGCGATTAATTTGCATATTTAAATGTCCTTGTAATACTCCGCAATTGTTTGTACAAATATCTTCACCCTCCTCTGGATCTTTCCTTTGTTTATTGCCCTTTCCCATGTCACGCAACGGTTAACTGAAGTAGTTTGCTTTTATCGATGGGTTTTAACCCCTTTCCGGCATACCAATTCCATTAAATGTCGAGAATATATTGTGTTCAAAAGTTGTTGCTACGTGGGAACCAAATGCAGTCAACATGTTAATTGTTGGTTTTGTTGCTTTTTACTATAATTTGTCTATAAATATACAAATTTATCTTTAAATATAACAAAAATAGCACGACGATCGATTTAGCCAGGAATGAAAAAAAAAGCGCGTCAAGATGAAATCTCGAAATTCTCTCGAATACACGCGCAAATATTTTGATTTGAATTCAGAATTTATGTTGGGCAATTTTGACCTATATACCATTTACTGCTGAAGTGTGTTGTATGTGTGAACAGGTGTATATACTTCTAGGAAATGTATCTCTCAGATTATTTTCAATATTTGCAGCATCTTCGGTAGCTTTATTTTGAGTTGCTTTTCAACTTTGACACATACACTCAAAGTACACAGCATACAAAAACTGACAAGTAGAGACTTTTAGTGCATATCGTGTTTTTTATAGACTTTTTAACGTCATGCACACACTTGCCGGCAGCTGCAGTAACAGCAACAACAACAACAACAGCAGCAACAACAGCAGCAACAGTAACAACAACAGCAGCAACAACAGCACCAAAAACTGTAATGAAAAGAACAACAGTTGAATGGCTCTCCAATTTAAGCGGCTGCCTAGCTGTGCTCTGCTCTCAGTGCGCTCACTCGTTTGCCACAATTAGGTGTTAATACGACAATTTACTCAGCAGCGTCAGCGGCAATAATAACAACAGTTAACTGAAATATTAATGCAATGCTTGCACATGAAATATTTATGCTTGTGTGCGTTTGTAAGTTAAGTTGAACACGCCGCTATTCCGCGCTGCCGCTCTCTCTCTCTCTCTCTCTCTCTCTCTCTCTCTCTCTTGGTGTTGGCTAACGATCGATAAAATGTCGTCCGACGTCGACGCCGACGCCGCTCTGCTCATTGCTAGCTTCCTGCTGTGTGCGTGAGTGTTGGTGTGATTTTGTGTGCAAGTATTTGTTTGTGGATTACATTGTTTGTATGTTCTGCCTCTCCTCTAGGCTGCGTATTTTGTAAGCACAACAACAGAATGCCTCGGCGTGCAAGTATATCGCAAGCTCTTCTCATCTCCTTCCCACACACACAAGCACACGCATACACACAAACACTTTTTGTCACGCATTTGCCTTGTTTTTGTTTATTTTATTAGTTGAGTGGCTTTTAGTTGAAAATTTCTGGTACGTTTTTGTCGCATTTTGCTATTGTTATTGTAATGCTTATTGATTGCTCTGTGCCAGCGGGGTATGCCCCCCAGCTTATTGCATACTAACATATGTACATATACAGATATGCATATGCATGTACAAGCATTACAGAATGTATAATTTATATTAAAATGCTGCAATGTTTACATTTACTTTGCGCATCTGCCCACTTGCAAAATGAGCACTGGGAAATTGTTTATGCGCTAATTTGCTAATTCCTATTGGGTTAATATTCGGCTTTAAAAAAGATTTGCAATTTTTGTTGTTGTTTTCAACAGCATACAAAATGTTAAACGCAAGCCGGCAAACATCAAAGCCCTGCTCTGTGTGATAAGCAATCAAGGGTCATGTAAATATGTGAAAGCTCTCAATGTGAGTCATTCAGCTTATCTATCTTTGAGTCCGAGCTCTCATAATCCTGATCGGAGACTTGTGAGCTTTACAGAAGTGTCATCTCTTTTTGTCTCACTCTAGTGCGTGCTAATATGAGCTTTTACTAACAGAGACACATAACTAACACTGTTATACCGTAATATTAAAAAAAAAAAAACATGCTTTTGTGCATTTTCCATGTGAGTTTTCACTCCGATTATAATCGAATATTTTCTGTGAATATCAAACTTTAACCGAAATTCTTGAATCAAAGCTTTATGCCATAACTTTTGATCGTTATCGTATATATATATATATATATATTTTTTTATTTAATTAATTAATGGTCGATATTAGGTACTTCCCTGAATGCTTCATAAAATTAGTCACTCTCATGTAATCTTTCGCATATTCGCCAATTGCATTGCTGACTCATTCTCTAGTTTGCGTTTGTCTGCCCAAATGAAAACAATAAAAGAAGAAGCAAACGTATGCCTAATTAGCAGCCAAGGGGGGGAATAAGAGACATCAAATTCGCTTAACACTTGATTGGCAAGCGAAATAAATCAAGCGGCAAGGCAAGGCGAAACAGCTCGAAGCACAAGGCAAGAAAATAAGAAGAAGAAGAAGAAGCAAAATGCAAAATATAAGCGAATATGCACGCAATAATGCATGACTATGACGACGACAACAACAACAAAATAAAACAACTGTTTTGCAAATAAATAAATAAATAAATGGATAAAAACAAGCGCAAGCAAAGTGGGTTAAAAATAGAAAATTGCACATTTGTGCGACGGCAGGCAATTATAAGGCCATAAATTGTTGCTAGCAAGTTATTTATAAATTTTTGTATATTTTTTATTGGTTCAAGAATAGCAATCGGAGCCAATACCTGATACTGAAAATTGTTTAAGCTAATAACAAAACGAAACAAAAATCCGAAAGGAAAATAGTTGACTCAAAAATGGAGAAGAGTAAATAAAATAAGTAAACTTTTTGCTAAAAATAGATTATGTTTGAGCAAGGCTCAGAGCTCTTAAGTTTGCAGACGGCGTCGCTCACTCGCTCGCTCTCTCTCTCGCTCGCTCCTCTCTCACTGTGTTTCTTGCACGGCGCTCTTCGGTGCTTCTTGCTGTTTACTCTCTTCCGCTCTCTTCCGCTCTCACCTTAGCTGTCTACGCACTCGTCGCCTTCATCGTTGTCTATTTTTGCTGCTGCTTTGGCTGCGAGCAGCTTGTTGCCGTTTATTTATAAAAACAACCGCCGGCAACAACAACAACAACATCAACATCAACAACAACAGCAACAACATATGTGCGCTGCTAAATTTACTTTTTTTTTTTCGCTGCTGCTGCTTTTGCGTTAAGTGGGCGTCGCTGCCGGTGCTGCTGGATTTTGTGGAATTTTCTTGCCATTGAATAAAAGAATTTGCATTCAAATGAAATGGAAATAAGACAACAACAAGGACATGTGCTCTCTCTGTCCCTCTCGCGCAGCGGGCGCCACATGTCTGGGGATTTTTTTTTTTTTTTCTTTCAATTATAACATATGCATATAGTATGCAATTGTGCAGCTGTAGAAAATGGAAAATGAGAAGAACAAAAGCCAGCAGATGAGCCAAAGGCATGTGTAATCGAACAATGTTAATCGATGGCCAATTATGAGATTAATCACCAAGAGTATTAACAATGCATTTATGTCCCATAATTAGGCTATTGGTTCATTTAACTTGGCCTTCTTTGTGTTTATGATAACTTTTCAATTGTTATGCATTAAATGTATTACTTTTAATATTTTTAAAAGAAAAAACCTTGTAGATATTACATTTTGTTGTCGGATAACTCTTTAGTTATCGTATAAAAAAAAAACTCAACAAGTGTCTCGCATTAACAATAATTGCTGTGCATAACAAATAGCTTTACAGCTAGAGCAACAAGCAATGCAGCGCTGCTGACGCCGAGCCGAACTGCGACGTCAGCGTCAGCTGCAACTGCAAACAACAATAACAACAACAATTGCAGTGAGTGGTTAATATGACGCTTATGAGATTTTTATGTCGGCCATTGCCATTAAAACTAATGCACATGCTGCAAAAACATGCGAAAACGTTTAAAAGTAAATAAAAACCAATAGACATTAAACTATGCGCATTTTATGAAAACAAAACTAAAAAAAAAAAACAACATACAAACGCACACACGTACAGACATGTGTGAGAGGAAGCAAGAGAAAGAGCGAGTTGGCATGAGAAGCATTCGACGACGACGTCGATGTTTTGTGCTCTGTGGGTGGGGTTGGGTTAAGTTTTGCTTTTGCTTTTGGTTTTAGTTTTGTATTCGGCTGACTCGTCTGCGTGACATTCATGGCGCACATGCATCGACACGTTTTTCATATTGTCGTTGTTGCTGCTGCCTCTGCTGCTGCCTCTGCTGCTGCTGGCGTTGGCGCTGCCGTCAGTGATTGAAGTTTTTGCATGCAAAATGAAGTGTTAATCAGCCTGTTTGCTGCTGTTGCTGTTACTCTTGCTGCTGCTGCGTGTGTGGGAAAGAGAGAGAGAGATGGAACGTGCCTGTATGTGTGTATATGTGTCGCATTGCGAAATGAAACTGCAGTTATCTTCAAACTGTGCGGGCAGATGGGAAGTCTACGGGGGCAGCCAAATGGGCGCCATAAAATGCATAAATGCCAAAACTGACTAACAAAAGATATGCGCAAAGTGTTTGCTTGATTTGGTGCATTTTAAATGCCTCTGATGGGCCATATCAAATTTCTGCGTTTGATATCAGCGACAATATCGATAGCTGTGAGCTTTGATTTATCGAACTAATAAATGTTTGTTATTGATACTGCCGATAAGTACTTAAATATTATTATAGAGATGTTTTAAGAGTGTTGGAAAGTTTTCGAATAGAACTATGCGCTTATTAACATTAACATTAACATTAACATTAACATTAACATTAACATTAACATTAACATTAACATTAACATTAACATTAACATTAACATTAACATTAACATTAACATTAACATTAACATTAACATTAACATTAACATTAACATTAATTGCAAAAAAGAGCAAATAGAAAAAAGTATTCCCACATAGCAAAATATACCCCTTTTTGCCTCCGATATGTTTTTCTGTAAATGTTATCGATTATGTAAAATACGCTCTTCGCATAGATCGATTATACAGATCTCAATAGTCAAGTGGCAGAAACCAATTCGATTAAAAATTGTATTATTATTATCCTAAACTTGTTCGACTGTATTTTCGACATTTATTATTCGACACCCGTTTTCGGTTTATGCAATTTCTTTTACTATTCATTGGCCAGCAGGTTTGTCTAAATTTCTGGCAAAAGTTCTCATAAACATGCTCACACACACACACAGACACACAGCCACATGCAAGGCCACAACGGTTCTTTAGCTATTTCGCATGCTACACAACCTTCTCATAATTCACATTGGGAACTGTTTGTGAATTGGCAACTGTAATGCGAGAGCTGCTGGCAGCAAAGCCGCCGCCGGCGTGCACGGACATTCATTTCATACGCTTTTGTATTGCAATTCCATTCGAGTAAAATCCTCAACTCGCACACTGAGACAAACTTATGTGTGTGTGTGCTCTGAGCGCACGTGTGTTGGGCAGTACTCTCGCGTGGGCGGCAGGTGAGACTTGGATTGTTGACGGCACATGTCTCTCACGTTCTTGCCGTCTCTCTGTCTGTCTCTCAGTCGATCCGTCCGCCTGGCGTGCAATGTGCAGTCGAGGACTTTGGCATTTTATTAAATTACGTGCCTCTCCCACCTCTCTCTCTCTCTCGCTTTCTCTCATCGGCTGCGAGTGGCTCTAACTTTGTTACACCCGCTCCGCTCCCGCTCTTCCACTCTCGTTTCAGCACTTGTAGTATTTGTGAGCGCGCGTTGAAAAGAAATGAAAATGTGTTAAAGTTTTTGGTTGCGGTTAATGTCTGTGTGCGTGTGTGTGTGTGTGCGTGCTTGTGTGCGATTGTAGATGTTATCGCCAGGCTGGCAACTGAAGAAACGATAGGTTCTCAGGCAAATTGGCTGCCAGACGCAGTCTGAATCTTATTCAAGTAGCGGACAGACGACAGACTTGTCATAATTTGCTTTGCGAGGCAAGTTGCGCGTCAATTGGATTGAGGCACAAGCGGAAATCGTGTTAAGAGGTGTGATAACATGATGGGTTATCGATAAACGATGGGTATTTGTAATAGAATATGTTGATGCTAATTCCCGATTGAACGTTATTCATTGATATGACTGCTTCCACTTTTCCATTCACACAAAGTGAATAATATTTAACATTTGAAAACATGTTTGTATCATTAATCGATTATTTTACGCAATTTATCGAGCAATAAAAGCCATTTAAATACGGCCCAATTTAGGCAAAAGCAAACTTGATACAACGAGAGGTGGAACTGTGACTGTTTCGGCATTGTTCAAGCACAATATCAGGTAACAATGCAAATTAGATAAGCGCAAAGCGCAAGCACGTAACAAAACAAACAGTCGGGCCTACAAAAGCAAACAAAACGTGCAAAAATGCTGGCAAAATCAGCAAAAGCAACAAATATTTCAACAGCGATGAAAGATAACAGGAAAACTCAACGAGAACCAAGTGGCAAGTCGCCTTATCGGGTCAAAAACTCGAAATTCAATGCTTATCTCTCTCTCCTCTCTCTCTCTCTCTCTCCTCTCTCTCTGTCTCCCTCTGTCTATTTTGCTGCTCACAAATTAATCAGCGTCAAAAGTTGAACTATCAGGCAGATGGGACGTGCGCCAGCTCAAAAGCTGCTTATGGCTTAGAGATTATTATTAAGTTGGTTAACTTTTTGAATGCCATATTCGAGACTTGTCATCATCATTATCAACATCAACTCATCATCATCATCGTCGACATAGAGTTTTTCTTTTGAATATTCTGCTAGCCAAATTCGATTTCAATGCTCGGACAAACGAATTCTTTGCCCGTTGAAAATGTTTCACTGATTATATTTATGATAAAGCTGATAATAATGACGCCGGACGCCGTTGACAGTCGCTGGGCGGCAGCAGTTAATAAAATTGTCTGGCAAAGTAGTTCAAAGAGCAATCGACACGTAAATATATATATTATGTATACGACACGTGGAGCAACTGGCTTAATGGCAAAATGTGTGAACTGACTGGATTAACACGGCGTTGGCGAATATCGTTCAAGCTTGTGGGTAATCGATATGACAACCTGTTCAATGTCGTGCTTCTTACGGGGAAGCAATTTGTGACCAAGGTTTATCAATGAACGAATGTTTTTGTTGTTTTCTAATTACTTCATTTCAAGTAGCGTTTACTGCTAATTAGTGTTCATTTAAGAAATTTCGATAGCACGTTTATCGATACTTTCTTTAAAAATGCAACTTATGATCTTTAGTCAGTTATTCTGTTTATTGATAAACGATTATTTTGTGTCAAATGTCGAAGATTAAAGATTACATATCGATATCGATAAATCTGATTAATATACTTCCGCTCAAGGAAAACCAATTTATGTCTAAGGTTTATCAAAAAACGATTGTTGCCTTGATTACAAATTCTTTATTTTAAAGTTGTATCTACTTGTAATTACAGTTCATTTAGGTTATTTCGATAACACATTTATCGATACTTTCTGTTGTTTATGCAACTGCAGATCTTTAGTCAGTTATCCTGTTTATTAATATGCGATTATTTTGACTCACATGTCGAAGTACTGTATACAGATAACATTTTGAAATCGATAAATTTCGATGACTATCAACTATGCGCATTACTTAATCAGCTTACTTTGGTTGCGAAAGTCATCGCTTGCTTTAACTAATAATATTAACTCACGAAACAATTGCATTACAATTATTTTATCATAAATATGCATAAACTGTATTTGGCTGTAAATTACTCTTCGGTCACCTTTCTCAGCCTGATACATTAGTATATTCTTATGTCTGGGCTCCTATTTGAGGCAGCCCAGAAACCGATTCCATTTGCGATTCCGGCTGCTGGTTGCGAGGCATACGCTCAATTAGAGCGCCAAAAACGAGGCGTAACTGCCGCCAATGAGGCTATAAAATATCAGCAGCCAAGCGACCAGCGCATAAACAAAACTTCAAAGGACTTGCCAGAAGTGGGCGCCAGGCAAAGGGGCGTGTAACCAAGCAGGCAGAGACAGGAAGAGAGAGAGAGAGAGGGGGGCAGTAGCAGGAAAAAGGGGAGTCGGTGCGCCGAAAAGAAACTGCTACTTGAAGCGGAAAAAAAACAAAAGGCATTGCAATGAAAGCCAAAGAAAAGACAGGACCAAGGACGCAGGGCGAATGCGTGTGTGTGTGTGTGTGTGTGTGTGTGCGGGGCAACGAGGACAACTTCAGCGTCGAGGACTCAACGACGCAAGCTCAAAAGCAATGATGATTTATGTACGAGGCCAAGTCGGGAAATGTAACTGGACTTGGAACGATGCGGTGGGCAGGCGGGTCGCCACCCTCGAGAGGGGGCGGGGGAGGGGCTGGTGTTGGCTAGATGAGAGTACTTGAGTATTCATGCAATTTCTGGGTTATAGCCGCCATTAAACTTGCCCCCAACACCAAACTAAGCGCCGAGACCAGCACAGAGCAGACCAGAGCCCAGGCCTCACCCCAGTCGGGATGAAAGGGACACCAACGAACGTGCAACATGCACAAGTCTTTGCAACTTGCAAAGATGCAAAAAACTCGAAACCAAACTCAGCTCTCAACTAGACACACGCTCCCGTTCCCGTTCCCGCTGCCGCTCCCGCTCCCTGCGCCTGTTGACTCAGTCTGACGTAGTCTAGGCCTCACTTAGTTTTGCGTTTGCATTTGGAAATTGCATGTGCCAAATGCAATGTGAAGAAGTGCGCCAGCGGGGAAGGGGGGCAGAGGGTGCACTGTGTGGCACAGCGGTTGACAGTTCAATGTTGCATTTCAAAGTAAAAGGAAAGGGCGGCATGTGTTTGTGTGGGTTTGTGTTTGTGTTGTAGCTGAAGCGTTTTAGGCGCTCAACTTAAAAGCGTGTGGCCATATTAGAAAAGCTCAAAAGAAAACACCACCAGGCCAGGCGGGCTGTGCAGGGGAGAAGTATCCAGCCCCGGTCTGGATGTGTGTAAAATATATATACATATATATGTGTGTGCGTGTGTGCGCTTATGTGTTCGCCCGGATTTTCCACAAAAGTAGCGCCAAACGAGCGAAGTCTAGTTGCGTTTTGAAGGATGTGTGCGAGCAGCATTATGGGCGTGGCCCAAGAGAATGTTGGGGGTGTACGGAAAAGTAAAACAGATTTTTATTGAACTGCATTTAAATTTAGCCAAGAGAATGCAGCGGAAAAACACAAGAAGCTAAAAATGTAGATTTTATTACGAAAAATATTTAAAAATAATGTAAATAGACATTTATACATATCCAGAAATGTTGCACGTTTCTAGGTGGGATTCTTGTCTGGGAAAAATATATGTATTTATCTGAATTTTGTATTAATATAATTTTAAGAAGAACTTATTTACCATTGGCCGAGCGAATGGTTGGGAGCATGTAAAGCATTCATCTATAAATTCTCGGTCAAAAACAACAAAAATCCGTGTGACTGTAAGAAGAAGAAATGATCAAAAATTTAGTTTCTATGAGAGAAACTTTATCTTTCAAAATCTTCAATTAATAACTCGACTTTTCTCAAACATATTCAAACTCCATAGCGAAAATTAAACTTGCTAAATATTTGCAAGGCGGAAATTTACTTTTTTTTCACTAGAATTTCTAACAATTTTCTGCACAATTTTGCCGAACATATGCTGTTTCCATTGCCAATTTCAGCTATATATGCATGCCAGTTAAGTTTCCATTTTTTTTTTTTTTCTCCATTTAAATCTGAGCCAATCAAAGCAATATATGTATGTATGTAAAGCAATTTTTTCTGTGTCGCGTTTTCTTTTCGTTTTGTTTTTTCTCCTCGTATTTGCCTTTACGCTGTTCGCATTCTGTTGCGCTTCATTAAACAAGCTTCTTGTGCTCGACACACTTTGCTTACTTAATTTATCAATACCAATTACACACATTCTCTCTCGCATTGGCTTTCTCTCTCTCGCTCGCGCTCTCTGTTGGGCGCGTTTAAAAGCGCTTACATTGATTGATTACCTCGGAGGCGCGAGTTTTCGTTGCGTTTTTGCACGCGTGCGTTTATAAACGCGCGCTTCCTACTAACTGTGGGTGCGCGCGTGTGTCTGTGTGTGTGTGTCTGTGTGTGTGTGTGTCTTAATTGTTGTCAAGGTTGTTTTGCTGTTTTTTTTTGTTTTGTTTGTTAGTTTATGTTTTGCCTGTTCTGCTGCACATGTTTCTCGCTTCTTGCTTTTCGGGCTTTTTTTTTTTTTTTTTTCTCTTTTGCCTTTTGCTTGTTTTTTTTTTCATGCTTCAAAAGTTTTCAACTGTGATTTGGCCTAATGCAATTTGGTAGCCGCTTTTGTTTGTCTTTGGCCTAAATTTTGTGTCCGCCTTTGTTTTGTCTAACTGTTATTGTTGTTGTTTCTGTTGTTGATTTGATTTTTCATTGGTTTTGGTTTTGGTTTTTGGTGATATTTGTGCCAACAAATGCGGCATCTGTCGCTAACCATTTGACAATGGCATATTTTTTTTTTTTTTTTTAATGCCAGCAGCTGCGTTCGCTGACACAGTGCTATAAAATACCAACCAAAATATACCAAATGCTGACTGCCAAGGTTTGGCGTCCAATCATAAAAATACTAAAAAAAAAACTGTAAGCAGAGCTACATATCAAAGTAAATACCTTTCCAGATCAGACAGTTATAGCTTTATCTTGCGGAATCAGTCTAATCTCTCACTTTCTCTGTCTCTCGCGAGCACTTTCTCGTTTGTTTCTCTCTCTTTCTTGTACGCTCTAATGCGCTCTTTTTTGCGCTCGCAGTCTCTTATGTATCGCCTCTCTTTTCGATTCTCATGCATTCAAGTAAGGCTTGTAGAGCTTGAGTTAGATATTTTGGGGATTGATACTTTTACTTATTTTCTTGTGAAGAGAGCGTAGTAACTCACGGTGCAACAAATGAGACAAGGTCATTAAAAATATGAAGTTTAACAGGAAAATATTGTTTTTAACAAGGGAAATACCCAAATGAATAATCGAGGACCAATATATGTAGTATGTGACTTACTACGTTATTGAAATAACATTTATCAAAAAAGTACGTAAAGAATTTCAACCAAGAAATTTCAGAGCGAATGAGTTTACAAATTGACTGAATGACGGACTGACTGACGTTACATTTTCATTTCCATTTCCATTTGCATTTCGATTGTTAAAAAGTTGTTGTTGCTGTTGTTATTGCACACGCAGTTTGATCGATACAATTTAAAATAGAGCCGAATATAGAAGAGAACGTAAGCGACAAATAAGGCAAGGGCGCGCCAGAGGGTAACCCTAAAAGGTAGGGTTGTGCGGTGCGTGAAGGCAGTCAGTCAACAAGACGATATCAATTTGACGAAAGCCTCGTTTATGATACACAAATTCCACTATCTAATTGCAGAATATTTGATTTGAAAACTCTATTGTGAAGTTAAATTTAAGAAATTTGCATAAGTGTATGTATTTAATCAATTTATAAACGTGTCTTAAATCTTTAAACCTTTCGAAATATTCAAAAAAAAAACAAATACTCTTTGGACCTTTATGCATGATATGTGACAGAAGCAATCCGTTTAACTTCAATGTCGGATAGACTTTTAACAATATAATATAATTTAACGCGCGTTTTTAGTTTATTAAATCAGACTTTAACTCGGAAATCTTGAGTCTGATATCAGCATATAAAAAACGAAGCATTGATTCAAGCAAGAGTATAAAGTATAAAGAAAGCCTTTTAAGGAATTTTTTTTATATTTATGTTGCCCGACAATGAAAACATTAAGATTTGTATAACCTTGAACTTGTAAGGGGTATTATAATATTCGCCTGAAATGTGTAACGCCTAGAAGGAGACATGTTCGAACCCATAGATGATACATATTCTCGATGAGCATCAATAGCTCGGTTCGTCCGTCTGGCCGTGCGTCTGTCTGTTTCTATGCGAACTAGTCTTCCAGCTAAAAATTTATCGTCTTGAAAATTTGCATAGGTGCGCCTTTCTTTGCAATCCGTAAATAACTCGGATCCGGCCGTATCGGACAAGTATATCATATAGCTGCCGTAGGAACGATTGTTCGAAACTTGGTATTTATAGTTGAACTATACGTCTAAAATCGGACGACTATATCATAAAGCAGCAATAGAAACGATCGGTCGAAAATTAGTTTCTTGTGTGGGCAATATTCTGTTTTGAAATACAACATTTACTAGCTTTCCTATTCTCACATACATACATATATGAGTGTATTAAGTCTTCGAATATATTTATACCCTGAACCCATTGAAAATGGGTAAAAAGGGTATTTTGTATTTGTGCAAAATGCAAATGTATGTAACAGGCAGAAGGAAGCATCTCCGACCCCATATAGTATATCTATTCTTGATCAGCATCAATAGCCGAGTCGATCTAGCCCGTCCGTCCGTCCGTCTGTACGTATGCATGGTCGCAAGGATCTCAGAAACTATAAGAGCTAGATACTTGAAATTTTAGCTGTAGGTTCTCCTAGTTCCTAAGCAGATCGAGTTTGTTTCAGATAATCGATAACATACTCCGTTTCCAAGCAATCGATATCCTGTTTTTTTAACAAATTGGGTAAATAATCACCAAACTTGATATGTTGCTTAGAGAATATTATATATATGTGTATATGATTTACCTCTGGCAGATGCTCACGTGTTTAAATTGAGGTAAAAGGTAAAAATGCAAGTTAAATTTGGGACAAAGTCCAAGGCAAAGTTTTGATTTTTTCTCGCGCTCTTTCTTTCTGGCTGGCTTCCCTTTAGCCATACGGCTCGACATATATTTTTATCTCCACAATTGTATAGCTTCTGGGTTTTATTTGCACTTGCTGATAAGTTGTCAAAGATTGCAGTCCGACTGCGAGTTCGAGTCCCGCGCACTCACGTATTGTATAATCGCTTATCAGTTTGCGGTTACGAAAATACAAAAACAAAACAAAAAGAAAACAAAAAAAAAAGAAATACACGAAATAAATGTTTAGATTGAAATAGCTTATAAAGTTTATATACAAAAAATAATCTATGTATTTGTTGAATCACATTTGGAAACCACATTTCGTTCCACAATTCACGAGAATTCCATTTCATTTTCGGTTTACCGCGTTCCATATCATTTTTGTTGTCCCTGCCCGGGCGCCCGCATGTCATATTCCCTTGATGAGTGGCATCTTTCGCTAGGGCTTCATTTCTTTCGGCATTTACATTTTGGCATTCATTCAACTGTTTCATTTCGTTTCGTCTGCGACTCGAACGGAACGTTTGGAACTTTTGGCATAAACCAAATAATTAGCCTAATTAATTAAGTGCCATGTTTATTGATCATGAGCCTGACACAGCGCTGTTTCGACTTTTATTCGCCCAACATTCTATTTTTATTCGTATTCGTATTCTGTTCGTTTTTAATGGCTGTTGAAACAAATAGTTGAGTGACTTATGGACCTCGGTTGAGTGAGAGCAGAACTAAACACGAAGCGAATGCTGCTTAGATTGCCTGATTACTATAAATACACTTTGTGTATAATCATGATTTATTTTGAATTAGTTAATTCAATAGAATTGCGGCTATTAAAGCTAGATAACTGTTGAATTCAGCGTCGGTTTGCAAAGGCAAATCAATAAATATTATTTGATAATACATGAATGTAGAAACATTTAAATTTAATTGTTAAAGATTTATTTTAGTCGGCTCAGCGAAAAGTAATTGAAAACATAAAAAAGTAAAGAACGAAAAACTGTCTAACATATTTCTTACACAATTTTGAAAATGTCACATTTTTGCAAAATGTGTAAAATGCGGGCCTGTACGTTTCCCCATAAGAAAACACATTTCACACATTTTTCAAAAATGTCCTAAATGTGGAGCCCTTACTTGGCGAGCGCATTATTTGAGTTTTGAAAGAAAAACTTTGCGGCGCTTATGAAAATTAAAGCAATTCGATCAGCTGTTTATTCAAAGAAGCGCTACTTTTCCCACTCACATATTACCGACAACCGGTGGGACACCAAAATGTGAAATTTGAAAATGTGACATTTCTTAAGCCAGTGGACGGAGGCTATTAAGGAGAAATTGTGATTGTATTGTCGCATATCCGCGAAACTTGGGGGAAAAAACACTTGAACCGGACAAAGCAGGTTAATACTATCTAGTATAAACTGCCGCAGCTAATCTAAAAGGTGTCTCTTTGTCTTTATTACTCAAATACAGCAAATTAATATTCATTTTATACCCTGACCCCATTGAAAATGGGTAAAAAGGGTGTAATGTATTTGTGCCAATGTATGTAACAGGCAGAAGAAAGCATCTCCGACCCCATAAAGTATATATATTCTTGATCAGCATCAACGGCCGAGTCGATCTAGCCATGTCCGTCTGGGTGTCTATCCGTCCTTCTGTCGGTCTGTCCGTATGTATGAACGAAAGGATCTCAGAACCTATATGAGCTAGAGACTTGAAATGTTAGCTGTAGGTCGTCCTAGTGCCTGCGCAGATCGAGTTTGTTTCCGATAATCGATAACTTACTCCGTTTCCAAGCAATCGATAAAAATCTAAGAGCTAGAGTCACAAAACTAGACAGGTAGCTTCTGGAATAGTATATATATCTGCATTTGGAGTTGGAAGAAGAGGGTTCAGGGAATCCCCTAGTCGGGAGCTCCCGACTAGAACCTCTTACTTGTTAATGTTTAAAAACTCCAATTTGCAGTGCTTACTGTGAGAGCACAAATATCCAATAGCTAATCATTTTATTGGCTCCATCAGCATGCCGTATACCCATAAAAAAAGTGTATACATATAAAGCCCCTGCTACTTGCGTCATAGACTACAACTTGAATATGGAATTTTTCTGCTCTTACATAAGAAATCGGTCGAACTTCCTTTCACTAATCGTATAAGAAAACAAACGAAAACAAAATCCAAAGCATTTGCATAAACGTTCGTTTCAGCATTTGAACTTTACCCATATACATGCATATATATGCATATATATCTATATATATCCGAGGGTCCGCGTAGAAACCCCAATCGAGTCACAATATTTGTATTTTCTCTATTTTTAGCAACAATGTAAATTAATTCTCGTTTTCTTTTCGCTTATCTCCTTGCAGGTGAGTCATGGCCACATTTCTAGAAAGATTAACGACTTTCCGACTTTCCGACTTTCCTGGTATACAGTGTGAGTGTTAACTTCGATTTTTAAGTACAACCCAATCCCCCATCGCCGTCCCAGAAAAAAATATAATACCATTGCGTGTCGCATTGATAAAGCAACTTGACTGGAAATTTATGACGAGTCACTATAAAATCAGGCGAGGAAAATTAAAATTTTTTAACTGCCTTCAAAGCGTGCGAAAAGCGTGCATGAGATAAAAACATTGTAGATGATGCACCCAAAATGAAACGTGTTAAATGGAAAATTTTATTATAGATTTCACTTTTGCCCGCCCCCATGTCCCATCTATACATACATACATACATAAATACATACATATATACATGCCATACAAACAAACAAGAGCTTAAAGTTTATGGGCGACATTCGCCCGATGACGTTTATGACATTTGCCGACCTGACCCTGTTGAAAACTGACGACGATGCTTATTAAAAGGGTCGAGCGATGCTGTGTGCGTGTCCTGTTCGTTCCTTTTCAGTCCTGTTCGTTTCGTCTGGTGCTCGGGAACTCATCAAGCTTCGACGCATAAATGTCGACCTTCTCTTAACAGTTTTAATGGCCTCAAGTGGGGCGTGTCTTAACAATCTGGTCAACAAGTTTGCAATGCTTAGAGTCAACATTGTTTTGGCATGAAAGCCAAAAGTCATCAATCGATTACTCTATCGACTCATTTCATTGCTGAGACTAATCGATTAATGAACGTAAACAAATCGATTTTTATTTAGGGCTTCATGTTGAGCTTATAAAACTACGTTTTAAATAATTTGGAACTATATCGATACAGTTATCGATATCTTAAATCGATTATCGTTTCTTTGCATGTTAATTTTGTAATTATTCAGCTTGTTCACATAAAAAATAAAATTAGAAGAAGAAAATTGAGCCTTTGACTTTATCAAGAATTTAACGCATTAATCAATATCATTTTAATTTATTAAATTCATTTTAATCAATATCGATATAATGTTATCGATATCAATCAGTTAATTTCAATCATCATTCTGTAATTTGTTTTCTGTTGATTTGAAATACACGTTCACTTTAATGTGACTTGATTTGCGTCAGTTGAGGTAAATGTAACAATTAATCGATTCTTTTTTATCGATTATTGCAATTTTTACTTATTTAATTTGTATATCGACCAATTACTCTCAGAATGGAATCCTAGCTACATTTACATTATATTTGCATGAATCTACGCGGCTTTTCACCTCAGTTTATTACCTTCAAATTTTTCGTATACTCTCCCGCCAAGAGACAGATTGGAGCATTTAGATTTAAATTGTCCTAAGTTGTGTGTTCTCCATGTTTACTTTATTTCAGTTAATATAAACTTTTACCTTCACTTTCTTTTAATTAATTCATGCCATACGATTGGCGACCCTTTTGCCTTATAATTTAACACAAGTCTTGCAGACTTACAAGTCTTCCACTTTTGACTTCATTCCAGCCAGACTCCATACTCCATATACTATCTAGATACTTGATATTCTACTCAGTAACTTTTCCCTTTACTATCAAGTATGTGTATAGTATATTCCACTTGCTTCACATTTGTACTTTATTCAATTTGCCTTCTCCAAGTTGACTTTCAGTTTATATGCAAGTGCATATGAAAATTGAAGGGCATTTAAGCTACAATTTGGCCGAAAGCCGAAAAGTACTTGGTTTAATTCTTGTTGTGTCATCAACTTTGACCTTTTCAACAGGCTGTACCCGTAAAGCTTGCCTTTGTCGTCTTTCTCCCTGCCGTTCTCGCCTGTCGCTGCTTTGACTCTCTTTTGTACATTGTTCGTCACACGCCAAACAGTTTGACATTCATTGGGTTTCACTTTTCTTATGTACATACGATATGTACCCTCACCAGCCCGCCCCAACTCCCTCTCTCCCTTCGACTTTGTCGCCGTATGCCACTTGTTTGTCCGTGTTATTGTTTAACTGGCAATGATTAATGATCTGCGACAGCAGCAACAACTACAACAACAACAATAACCAGAGTATGTGCCTGTGTGGGTGTGTTTAGGCCAAGTTTTGGCTTTTCTTTCTGCCAATGACCCAGAAAATAATTTGTTTTCGCAGAGAAGGCTTCAACGAGCTGTAATTAGAATTTTTGCTCACACTGTTAAGACATTTTATTACTCCGATTAGTCAACCTGGATTTATCGATGACTGAGAATCGCATTGAAAGGCAGGGAAGTTTTCTTTCTAATGGAGCAAGTTTAATATAAACTATAAGCTAAATTTATAGGCTAGCATTTGGCTAATGTTTATCGATTACGAAATTGATTGAACTTCTGAAATCTGATTCGAACATTTGACCAAGGCCTTTTAACGTAAATCGATATTGATGTAAACGAATTTTCAAAATTTGAATAAATAATGAATCTATTTTGCAGGTTTTTTCCTCAGGTATTTCGATTTTGTAGAACAAATATTCAAGTTTATTCATAACAAATTTCTGTATCTTAAATACAAATTTTTGAGCTCCATCTTTTCGGCTTCTTTCATTTTTAATCAATTTCAATTTAGATCAGGCATTCTGAATAGGTTTGTCTTTTGTATGAATGTATTCTCCATAGTTTACTTTTATCCAAGCCATGCACAATATTTGCTTGCATTGGAATACATTTCCCATCTATGACTCATTCTTGGATTAATATTGATTTATCGTAGTTTTTCTATATATCAATAATTTTGATTTAAAACTCTTTAGATTGTGATTCATTGCTAGCAAATGGCATTCCATGAATAAGTAATAATACTCTATAAATGAATAATATAATGCTCTATAAATGTTATGAATTTATGGACTCAATTCAAAATAATTAGCCTAACCAAAAGCTGTGCTCTTTTTTTGTTCCTCCTCCGAATTCCAAATGATATCATGTTGCGGCCCTTCCTCAACTTTTCTTTCTACATGCATATAATCAACGAGTTTTAACACAGTTACATTTCAAGCCACGCCTACCGCCCTCTTAATAAGCACAGGTTCAATTTGGGGTAGGTGGAATGACAGTTGCCCGAGGGAATGTCGGGCGGAGGGGGTGTGGGGGTTGATGTGGCTTATATTTTCATTATTATACAGTGCGCTTCATATTTGTTTGTGTCTTTCGTTTTGTTTGTCTTTGGCGTTGATTCTCTGCGACGCGACGCGACGTTACGTTTGTCTCATGTCTCATGTGAAAAACCTGCCTCAAGGTTATTGGCTTCTTTTTTGCCCGAAAAGCGATGTCAAAAGAGAGCGCAAAAAAAAGAAGAAAAAGCAACGAAAACAAAACGAACAAAATTTCTCCATTACATGATGAGGCGGCGCTTTCTTGTTGTTGTTCTTGTTGTTGTTGCCGTTGTTGCTGTTGTTGTTGTTGTTGTTGCTGCTGCTGTAGTTGTAGTTGTTGTTGTTGCTGTTGCTGAGCTCAGCTCATTAAGCTGCTTGTCGCTAGCCGTTGTCGTTGTTGTTGTTGTTTTCGTTGATGTACCGCAAATCTGAAACTTATCGAGCTCTCATTTTCTTCTATATCTCTTTTTAGTAGCTTCGTCTCGCGCTGTACGGCCCCCTATTACAATAAGGTCAAGGATTTTCATATTTTTGAGTGCTCAAAAAAAGTGAAAGAACGCTGATTTTTCTTTCTCTTTCTGCTCCCTCTCCCTCCCTTTGCTAGCTGCTGTGCTCTTTTTTTTTCTTTTTCGCTTCTTTGGTATGCACTTAATTTGCATATGTATGTGTGTGCGTGTGTGTGTGTGTGTGTGTGTGTGTATTGTACATTATGCATGTTTATCGGCGAGTCTGAAATTTTGTTTATGTTGGCATTATTCGTGGGCCAAGTGAAGTGATGAAAATGATGTGGCAAAAAGGTGAAATCAGGTGTTTTTTTGTTGTTGTTGTTGTTGAAAATTCCACAATGATTATGCCATGGCTTGGAATTTCTTGTGTTGGCCCAAAGCTGCAGAAGATGGCACTCAGTGCAGTAATTGGCTAATATAATGCTAGATAAAAAAGTTTAAAGAGGAATCTCTGGAGAAACTTCAATGCCTGCTTTACACTCAGTTAATAACGGGCTTTGATATTTATATTTAATATATTTCAAGATTAGGTCTTATAACCTCTTATACAAATTGAATAAACAATTGATTGTCAAGCAGATTTGTGGATATCCATTTAATGAGACTCTAATGCTTATTGTCGACAACAGTTATGTATTCTCTTTTATTTACATACCATACATACGTACATATATGTCATATATCACATACATATATCATAGGTCCTGCGAGATTTGAGTGTAATTTTCTCTTTTTTTCTACTTCTACACAAATCTTGTTTACCGGCTCAAAAGGCTGTGTTCCCAGAGTCTGGACGTTTTTAGTAAGATTTGGCAACTTGCCGTGCAATTAAAACTGTAAGGCCCGTAGCTCAAGACCAAGTTGAGTTTCTTTGGGTACTTGGTTAACTAAAGAACTCACTCAATTAGGCGCCCTCTAGGAGGGCAGCCCTTCTGTGAGCGCAGGAAAAAAGCTTTGCACTTTAATCAAAAGCGCAGCGGGCGGCGGCAGTTTCTTTTCTTCTCATACTCATTCACATTCCGTGCTGCAGTTTGGTCTGCTTCTTCTTCGTCTTCGTCTTACTCTTCTTGGTTGCAAATGGAGAAACTTGCAACACAATTTCTTGCACAACTTTCAGTCAACAGCTGCTCGTTACTTACCACATATACCCTGGCGCTACCCTGCCTCCCCCCTTCACCCCCTCACCCGTTCCCGTACGCTCTTGTCCAGTTTGTGACTTTTCAACTTCTTTAACCACTTAGAATCATCAACTTGTTTTGCCTGCTACTTCTTCTGCCCGTCTTTTTACCAACTTCTCTTCTGTGTGTGTGTATTATTTGCAGTTGCTTTTTACAAAACTTCTGCATGCCACTTTAATTTGCCCCAGCAACAACGACAACAACAACGGCAAGTCTAAGAAGTTGAAAATGTTGCTACAGTTTGAAGCCGTTGGTCAGCATAACAGAGTATACAGTTTTGCAGTCTCGCACACTCACACACGTGCAATTTACTCGCATATGGCAACGCATTTATTATGAACTTAAAACAAAGTGACCGACAAGATGCGAAAGAGATAGCATGATCCCGGACAGTGGACAGCTGTAGAACACTCTTTGTAACACATTTCCAGCGGCGTCGTCGGCGTTGGCGTTGGCGTCGGCGTCCCCGTCAACTGCTCCCAAAGCGACGCCAACGTCGTTGTCGACGCACGTTCGTTCATTGCTTTTGGCAGCGACGCCGACGTCGTCACGTCAACAGCAGCCGTGCGTCGGCACACGCTCTTTGGCTTGTTGTGTGATTCATGTTTTTTTTTTTTTTTTGCCCCAAAAACTGTTTGACGGCTGCCTGCTGCGCGCTCTATGCACAGTCTACGCTCAAGCTCTCTCGTCTGTCTGCTTGGCCGTTGCTCTTTGCTTCGGTTTATTTTTTCTGCTTCATGCTTCTTTTTTTTTTTTGACAAATGAGCAAACGACGGCGGCCGCCAATGTCTGTTGCTGCTGCTGCTGCTGTTGACACTGATGACAGTTTGCCGTAAATAACAGCAGCGAAAAAAAAGGCGATAGCAACAACAACGTGTGGCGCCGCGCTCCCCCTTTCTCATACCTACGAATGCAGCACTGGGACAATTAAGTAAATACATATACGTGTATGTATGCGTATGTATGCATGTAAGCATATGGCTTTGCTTGCGTGTTTAATGAAATGTTACCGATAACATTAGCTGTGGATTTTATTCGCATGTTAAGTATGAGCAAAGTAATGTTAAACATGTGCAAAATTGTTGTTGCTTATGTTAGCATGCAGGCAAGGCAAATAAAGAGCGAGAGAGGGGCTACTGCAATTATTTTAATGTTAAATGTTATGGAATGTTGCTGATGTTAACAGTGAGTTCGGCTGATGCAAACATATGCCAAGGAAATTAAATGTCAACAAGAAAGTCTTTTAGCTGCACCCTGTAACGAATCCATTTCAAATCATTGTGAGCAATATTTAATCCTGTGCTTACAACAACAACATGGCGCTAGCTTTCCCCACTTGATAGCTTTATCAACACACACACAGAGTGCATGATGAATATCTATCTACTGCGATGTACAAGCCCCTAATCTTATTTCTGGTAGCCTGAACTCCAGAACAAGTAAAAAATACAACAACAACCAATTAAAAACTCATCAAATTGCTCAGCAGAAAACTCCCAGAGCACAGAGTCTCCGCCTTTTGGCCCTCTCTTAGCGTCTGGGGCCACCCACTCATCAAAGCACAATATGACTTGTGGTGCTGGGGAGAGAGGTTGTTGTAGGAAGAGCCCGAGGGAGTCAAAGGCAAAACATTTGGCAACCCGTCGCGGCGACCTTATGTTGCCCGCCCGACTGCCCGCTCCTCCTTCGTTCACTTTTTCCCAGACTCTCTTGAAAGCTGTTGTTGGTAGAGCTATGAGGGGGCGGAGGCGAGAGGCTGTTGCTGAAAATTGTTGCTGTTAGCCGCCGGCAGCCACATTTCGTCTGCTGCCGCTGCTGCTGCTGCTGCTGCTGTTGCTTGCCAAAGCTTGTTTCGTTCCAGCGTTCCGCGCTCCCCCCTCAACCGTCTCTCTGTGTGCATAAACAGACACAAAACTTCACATTGCCTGGGCTCGTTGTGTTTTGCTTTCCATTTTGTTGTTGTTGTTGTTGTTGGCTTTGTTGTGTGAGCGTTCGCTCTATTTGGCTCAAGTGTTGCTTGTTGTTGATTTCTTTTCAGCTGCTTTTACAGTTTACAGTTATTTTCTATTTCTTTCCTCTTTTTTTCTCTCCTTCTTTTGTGTTGAGCATTAAAAGTTGCAAACGGCAAATAAATGAAAATAAATATGTATTATGTGTAAATGTGTGTGCAACAACATTGCCAATAAGAGTTTAGTGACATTTGCCAACACTAGGCAATATAAACATACATACTTAACAGCCTAGCAGTAAATCAAACGTAACCTGACACTCAACAACACTAGCACTAACTTAAAACGAATTTTAAATGTATACGCATATTTTACAACACTAACTTGGCTTTTTTTATATATATTTATTACTGTGCAACCAACACCAATTAATGTTATCTAAAGTAACCTTTCGCACGTCTGTTTGCCAACACTGGCTGCACACATGTTCATGTGTATGTTAAGCTGAAATCAATTTAATTTTCTATTATCTACTTAAACAACACTCCATTACGCCAAATGGCTTGTTTGCCAACACTGTGTCAAAATATTGATCGAATTTGGCCCCTTTCCCGTATTCTTTCTCGGTTTCTCTTGTTCTGTATATGTATTTTTTCCCACCTCACTTTGACACAATTAGCCAAACCATTTTGCATGTCATAAACATTTGTGTCATTGTCGTTCCGAAAGCGCCCTAACCTCAAACCCCATCTAATCCAATCCAAACATGCAACCCCCTTCATTTTCTGGGCCATCTTAATGATGTTTGGTCACTTGACGGGGTGTGAAATATTATTGACCGTCAACTCAGCTGCTGCCGGTTTCGCTTGGGTCCGTACGGACCAATTCTGACTTTTGGCTAAATTGATGTGGGTTTCCATTTGTTGTTGTTCTTGTATATATCTATATATCCACATACTCTGGCTTATTTACCTATGTAGGTAGGTAAATGTATCTTACGTTGTGCCACATTTTGCGCCATGATTAATGATGAGTTTTAGTCAATGTGCATATATCTAGGTGTATATATATATATATATATAAATATAAATATTCGTATATGACACGAATTAGTAGAGCAAATTGCATCGAAGTTTTTCAGGCAAGCTCACAATTGCGAATGGGCAACAATTTTCATGTTTTAGTAGCCCCATTAAAGTTCAGAACCAGCTTATTGGCTTGATATATGTATGTATTTCAAACGAAATGTTATTTATGCCCCATTTAAGGTTTCAAGGCTTATTATGCGTATTATTTTGAGAGAGTATTGTGGTAATACAACGGTTCATACTATTAAGCATGGGAAATAATTAAGATAATCATTATAAGAGTATTTATTAAAAGAAAGTATTTAAAATAACTCATATGTATTAGTTAATCACGTTATCTAACACTAATATCGATAACTTATCGATAATGTTAACAGAATGACAAAATGTTAATATAAGAGGAAAGAAACTGGAATACATATACATATGTGTATATAGTTATATGGCAGATATTTAGATAAACATAAGGAGTTGTACTCAGGCACTACTGGCTCGATCGAATTACTATATTTAAAAATCAATCAGAAATGATTTTGCATATTGGAAAAACATTTGGTTTACCTTTATCCGTATTTTATATAAACTAGAGTATTAACACTTCGCTTGCTTAAATTCTTTTGCTTATTCGTTTGTTTTATAGTTCATTTGGTTTAAATGCCTACACAAAATGTTGCTATAACGCCCCTTCGCGCCCCGCCCCGCCCCGCTCCCGTCAGTTAATGGATTTACAAATATAATTTACAAACAATTGCATTTAATTGTTATGACATTTGAGCTGGCAAACGATGTTCGTTATTTATTTCCTTAATCAACAGCAAACGTTTTTATTTTTTTATTCGTTTTGTTTTTTTTTTTGTAACCTTATTCGATTTCATTAAAAAGCCTTCAAATTGACCAATTTAATTGGTTGCAGTCGTTAAAATCGTTAATTCAGCTTAGATAATATATGTGATAGCCCGCGTTTTGGCAAATGTATTTGCGCAATAAGCTCAAATTGCTTGCTAAACCTTCTGCATTTTCCTTAATTTTCGCTCAATAACGAAAAGCTTTAAAATTAATTTGTAGATCATTTCATGAATTGATTGAAATACAGCTGAGCTAAGCCTTTTTTGTAGACTAGCTATGGCTAAGACCATAAGCTGGCTAGCTTAAAGTTCTGTGAATAACTTTGAATATATATTATCAATTAATCTAAGTTACATATTTAATTATGCGGAAAGTAATAGTAAAAAATGTAACGTTTGATATTTTCTTATGAAATGTTGATGCAGGTTTTTTTTTTAATGCTAATTAGATATTTCTGGCTTAAAGAGCTTGAACTTTTGAATCCTTGTATTCCTTGTATTGCCTTGTATGAATGTGGTCAGCAAATATTATAAAAAAATATTCGGTTACATTTAATTGATTTCTTGATGTGCGAAAAGTATTTCAAATGATTTTCAAGCTACTTGAAAGAGCGCAATTTCATAACAGCTTCATTAAAGCCAAAAGCTTAAAGTTAAATAACATCTTTGGTCCTTAAATTTACATAAACTCTTAGCTCCAAAATCCAATACCCATTTATCTCTCTTTCTTTCCATACATACATATCTATATATCTATCTATATCTGCAACAGACATGCCCACAACTTTATAGTAGAGCAGCTGACTTGGCTAAGTGATAGATAGATTAACTTCGGACGGCTAAAATATTGCATTTACTTTTTGCACATATTGCATTGCCAGGGTTGCGTGCTTAAACGCAATTTCCATTCGTTGTCAGCCCTGACTTGTGCGCCGGTGATGGCTAGCCCCCAACTGAAGCTCACCTTGAACATAATTTCACACCTGAAACTTTTCCCAATAACGGTAATTCAAGAAAGTAATAACTTTTTAGCCGTTATAAGGATCTGAGGAACTGGGCAAATTGTATTCAGCGTATTTACAGCTGAGTTTTATATGTGCCGTTTAATGTCAACTTAAATCAATTGAAATGTCAATTACAACAAAACATAAGACGAAATACGAGAAACTTACAAAAAGAGCCCAAGAGCCGAAGACATAGTCAAGTTTTTTTTTTTTAGAGAGTTTTTGCCCTGTGGCATAGATCAAGAGAGTGCAGAGAAAGGGGGCAAGGGGAGGGGCTCACAGAGTGCAAGCAAAGTGAGGAGCAGCTGCAGTGCCTTGCATTTTCCCAAGTAATTGAGTCGGATTGAAGGTGAGCATAGACGATGACAACAACAAAGTTCGCAGCCTGATGTGCACAGTGGTAAAAATTGAGAACAATTCCAAAAAAAAAAAAAAATCAATTTTAATTTATTTGAATATATATGTTATTTAAGAGAAAAGTGAAAAACTGAATATTCTAATTGTATATAGACTGGATGATGTAAAGCTATAAAAAAAAAGCTTCAACATATATACAGATACTAGCAAAAGGAGTTTAAAGACATAAAAATTAAGAGAAAGATTTCTTTTATATTTGTAATGCGTTACAGACAGAGCATTTGTATAATCTGTAATACTTTTTCCATTGTAAGAACTGAAAATTCCAATTAAAAATTGTTGTAAGTCTGAAAGTCCAATTCTTATAATAACATTTATTAAATAACAAAATGAAGACATATTTACTATAACAAGATAGATGCTTATTTGATTTATCTGCCAAAATATATGGCCTAATAATTTTAATAAATCAACTAATTGGACTTGCCCTTAGATAGTATAATAAATAATGATAACAACTGAAAATTATTACCCTTATTAGTTCATTCGAAGCCCATTGTACGCCGACGACTGGGCGCGCTTTTTATTTTCAAATACAGGTGGGCCACATAAAAGTTGGAAACGAAGCGCAAGCAAAAGGCCCAGGAGAAGATGGTGGGGCAAGAGGTGGGTCGGTGGGGAGGGATGGTAACAACATATTGCTGGGTTGCTACGCTCCGCTTCAGTTCAGTTGAGTTTAGTTCGGGTTGGCTCGGTGTCAGTTTGAAAACAGGTTGACATACAACTTTAGTAGTTCAAATGTCGCTAAAAGGGTCTATTGATACAGATGCAGATACAGATACAGATACAGATACAGATACAGATACGGATACAGCTATAGATGCAGACACAGATATCAATATAGATACAGCTGCTGATACAGCTACAGATACAGATATAGATACAGATACAATTACGGATGCAAATACAGATACAGCTATAGATGCAGATACAGATATAGATATAGATGTAGATACAGATACAGATATAGATATGGATACAGATACAGCTATAGATGCAGATACAGATACAGCTATAGATGCAGATACAGATACAGCTATAGATGCAGATACAGATATAGATATGGATACAGCTGCAGATACAGCTACAGATACAGATATGGATACAGATACAGATACAGCTACGGATGCAGATACAGCTACAGATATATTTACGGTTATAGATACGGATACATCTGAAGTTACATCTAGAGATACAAACTGCTTAGATGAAGTGCATCACGTGGCTGGCTAAGGAATTAGCACAGGTGGCAAACCCTCTGGAATAGAAGCTAAGAAGAGTATTTAGATGGACATATAAGGCTAGACAGCAAGAGAAAGATACAGACAGCTTCAATAATAACACGAACGAACTCGCAATTACAAAAGTCTCTGGCGACAAGTGAAAAGCCAAAAACTTATTGTCAAAGTCTTTGTCAATTTGTTTATCAGAGTTTTTTTTTTTAGTTTTGTAATCCCTTTATTTCTACCTGCCTTTTCACCCAATCTTTGGCTTTCTTTGGGGTTCAAATATTAAGTCGCAAGTCCATGACACCCCCACCTCCCTCCCCCTCTCTCTCTCTTGTTGTTTTGTTGCCTGTTTGTCTGCTGAGCAGCAAAGAAAATAAAAATGAGTGCAGCGGGCAAGGGAAACGAAGGGGGGTTGGGCTTGCGTAAAAGAAACTGTGACCAAGTAATTAGGAAACTTGGTAAGTCGAGATTTTCCAGCTTTGCTGCGTTTTCATTCTACTTTGTTTGCATTCTCGCTGACCGAAGAACGCAAAGCGATTAAAGCGATTAAACTACAAAAGTTGAAAGTCACAAACTTCCAGAGGAATAACTGCATGTATTGATTATCTAAAAGTAACTCTTAACTATTCGATATTAAAATTAGTTGTAGAATGTTGAATATTGGGAGCTTATGTTGTGCTACGATATATTAAGACACATTCGATTAATGGTTAGGTAAAGATATATTAATAGATAGATATTATTCAGTCATAAAACTCGAATTCAATGCTTAAACAATATGTACTTCAAATAAGATGCAATGCAAACGAGTTTTAAAGCTTTGGATTACTCAAATGTTAACATGAATGTGATTATCATTGAAAAGTTTTATATTATCCATATTCAACACAAATGGAAGACTTTAAATCGATTAAAGTTTAGATCAGTCTGGTAAACCTTAAATAAATATTTATATTTACATTCGATGTCAAAATCCAATGTTTAATCCGAAATTTCTTAATGCATCAAGCAATATTATTCGCTTGCATATTGTAGTCAACCTTTATCTATTTTATATACACACATTTATTCGATGTTATAATCAAGTTAATGTAACAATTGATAAGATAGATATGTTTGTCTTATTTTCATTGAGTTATGGAATTTAATTATGAATCAAAGCGTTTAAGCTGTGAGTAACTGATGTCGTTTGAGCACAAACGAACAAACAGGAATTCTAATAGTTGCTATTCATTTGTCGGTCATTTTGAGAACTAATTAGTAAGACTAGGTGATAAACTGAACTTCTATCGGTAGCTATCAAATGAAAGATACTTGATTTGTATACACTATTCTAGAAGCTAGATATTAAATTGGGTGAATAGCTCTGAAAATCTAAGAGATTTGCTCAAAAAACACAATTTCGATATCGACTATTATCGATTACTTGGTAAATGAGCAAATTATCGATCATTCAAAAGTCTCTAGCTCTTCTAGGTTCTGAGATCGATGGACAGGCAGACGGACATGGCTAGACCGACTCGTCTATTGATGCCTTCTGCCTGTTACATACATTTGCGCAAAACTATTAAACCCATTTTCAATCAGTTCAGGGTATACATTTTTAGTTCCCTAATCGATTGAAAAACATTTAAGTTTTTATGCTTTCTCTTGAAATCCAATAAGAACGCGGCAAATCAAAGAGAATTTACGAAAATGCGCTAAAAGCCAAACAACAATTAACCGTCTATTAAACCAAACTCACACACACACACACACACACACACACACACGCTCACTCATCAAAGTCAGTTAGTCAATGCCACGGGGCAAATTGCAGGGAAACCCTCATCAAGCGACGTCGTTCACTAACCCATTGTAGCCCTCCCCCCTACCCCCCCGTTCCATAGGCAAATAGGTTGTAATCACAGCTCATATAATCATAATTATGAGCGCTGCCTATGTGCCGCAGCCACGCCTTCATCTACCACACACTCACACATACACACACGCACACACACTCACACATGCGCTCGCTCACTCACACGGCAACTCATCTAACGGTGCTTAATTCTGGTCGCCGGCAACGTCCTTTGGCCCCCGCATTTGCGGCGTGCAACGTGGCGTATGAGCAATTTGCTTCAAACACAAAGTGAAAAAGCGAAACGCATTTTCAAATGCCAAGCGGAGCATATGCCACAGCCACGCCCCTTGCACCCAACCCCTTGGCGCCTCCGCCAACTTGGCACAAGCTTGTGTTAGTTCAGTGCTCATTATGAAATTATGCAGAGATATTTTTTATTTTTTCCTCTTTTCTCCTATTTTATTTTTTTCACAAAAGTATTTTTTGTGTTTTCCTCAGCAAAGTGTGCAAAAAATAGATTTTTTTACGCCCACCTCCTACTCCAGTTTTATATCGCAAAAAATGCATGCAATTTACACAAAATGAAGCCAAAAAAAATGAGTTTATTTCTTCTTTTTCAGTTTGTTCTAATGAAATGCGTAAATATTTTTTATTTCCTTAAATTTGCCCAAATTTGATATTACATATGCTAAATGCTAAATTCTATAAAGAAAAGTGAACTCTATGACGAATGAATAAAGCTAGAGATTTTGAAAGAGTATTAGAAATAGGGAAAAGTTAGTTTATCAGGTTATTAGAAATAGATAATATCTTTATGAGAAATCAATCTTATCTGAAATAGAGTAACTCAAGATAGTTTTATGTGCAAAAATATAATCCTAAACAGACTCAGGTCGAGATATTTTTATGTGAATAAAAAGATAATCCGAGGCAGACTAACTCTATATACTATTAATTGAATGTTTAAACAATTAACATTATTAACAAATAAGCAGAATATTAGTTTAATAAGTGTGTCAAGTTTAATCATGATAATAATATCATTATAACATATATCTTCGATTTATAAAAATAAAATCATGATATCAAAAAAATAGTTATTATAATTATTATTATTATAGTTCTCATGTTTCTTCATGTTATATTTCTTCTATAACTATTTCATTGCAATATTAATGTAATCTGCTAATTTTTTTTTCAATGGAAAACATGTGACTGAAGCTTATCCAAACTATAAAGTCTAAAATGGCGCACATCACTTAGTATTGACAATTTACAAGCAGCTTATAAACTGCCTTGCAAATCGGCCTTTAATAACTATCGAGCTCATAACAGTTGCATTCAAAGTTGAAGTTGAAAAAAGGCAAACTCTTTACTTTTTCATCAAGCAAAATAAACGGCCTACATTTTGATAGAACCCGCGCCTCACTCCGGCCGCACCCTTTTGCTTGTTTTTATTGTTGCTTTTTAACCCAGTTCGCTGCATCCGAAAATATCTTTTAGCGAAAAGTTCAATAAATGCTCCCATTTTCCATTTGGCTCACAGAATCAAAAATTACGCGCCCATCAGCCGAATTGCCACAGCATCAGCAGGCGGAAGGCGGGGGTTTGGGCTGAGGGGAGGCGCTTTTCATTTTATGTTTAAGCAAGGGCGACGCGAATCCCTCAGCTAACCAACTGCCCCTCCCTCCCTCTCTCTCGCTCTCTTTGACTCTCTATCCTAGAGAACTAGGAGCGATTTCCTGGCATCACGAGCGCACAGTAAAACCGGAAAATTTTCTACTTCCTGACTGGCGAGTGACGACTGTCGACTGCCTAGCGAAATGCACTATTAAAAAAGGGCAGGTTTGAAGTGCTTAGCTGGGGTATGAACGACTACGAGATGCTCTCTATGAAGTTCAAGTCCAAATTAGTTCAATTGCAGAAATAAAGTTGTTGACTTTTCAAGTTTATGGTAAAATTGAATAAGCCAACATATAAGAGCTAATATATTGCAAAATTGTTGAACTCTAAGCTCATAAAATCTCTGCGTTTTATCTAGATAGAAAACACTTTTATTATAGTCTATCATACCCCACTGCTGTGCACACTTATTGCAGCGCATACAAAATAAAATTGCAAAAAGAGATAAAGCAAAGTCGAAATGAAATGAAACACTGAGTGTCGGGGGGACCGCGGGGAAAGGGCTTTTGTGGGCCAGTCGGTTGGGCAAGGGGCAGGGGGGATGGATCAACAAAAAACTCATGAAACGCGACGAGTTTTTGGGCCTAAAACCGGGCAAATAACCAACGGCCATACATATCTAGTCTTGTGTGTGTGTGTGTGCGCAGTTTTTTGGCCAACTTAAATTTTAGTCCTGCATCCAATGCAGCTCCCCCCCTCCCCAGCATACCCTGCTGCTGCTGCTGCTGCTGCTGCTGCCACTCAACGCGCATAAAACTCTTGAAAATGCTTTTGGTCGTAAATTTTGAAGCAAGGAGCAAGGAAGGCGCTGCACGGGGCGTGGCTGGGGCGGGGTGGAATTTAGCCCGCAGGCAACCACAGTGCTGCTGCTGCTATTGTTGTTGTAGGTTGATGGTTGCTGCAGCGGAGGGGGTGGAGGGGGGGGATTGCAGGGGTACAGCAAGCTGGCTGGCACAGGACATTGCCGCAACAATTGTTGGCTTGCCGTCGTCGTCGTCGTCGTCGTCGCCGTCGTCGCAGCAGCTGCATGCAAATTTATTTTCAAATGCGGCGAGGGAGCAACAACTAGCAGCAACAGGGAGAGAGGAGTGTAGAGTGTGCGGCAGCGAGGGGTGGCTAACAGGGGAAAGCTGACATAAAAATAAAATAATCTATGGATTGCCAACGATTTGATACCCTTGTAAGCAAACAAACACATAGGGCAAATATGGAATGCTCGAATACATTTGTAACATATTTGCTGCCATTTACAACATTTACCAGATATTTACGGGTATTATGCCTAAATTATTATATTATTACTATTGTTATTGTTATTATTGTTATATTATAAGCATACAGTAGGCGAGCTTGACAAAGGTATTTGGGGACTATGTAAATAATTTTGTAATTTGTGTTGAATTTATATTTCTAATATTCATCATAAATTTGATAAATATACAACTTTTTGTATAATCTTTTCAATGGTAGCTATATAATATAGTTAATGATAATTAACATATAATGGGAGCTAACAGACTAATTTTTCTAACGCTAAACGATATGTGATATGTTGTTCCGATTCAAGCTAAAACAAAGATCTATATCTTAACTAGAAAGTTGATGCTATTTGAGAATATATGTATATGTAGACACTTAATGCTGTCACAGATGTCCCTGATTAAAGCGTGGCACATTACGTGAGCCAATTTAAATGCCCGATGTTAGGGTATGGGAGTGCGAGTGCGGAAGAGAGCGGACAGCAACAAGAGTCTGTTTGCACACATGGCGACGTTCACTTTGTAGACCCTGCCCCTGCCCCTGCTCCCTGCTGCTGTCCCCACACCTAAGCAACTCGGCAATAAAACAAATTTTGCGGAAAAATATATTCTTCCTTTGCAAATAGATATGTTTATACATATATATGTATGTTATATATACATTTGTTTATGAATGTGTTTATATTGTACAGAAATTTGCTTGAGCGCCAAGTGACAGTGGAAAATAAAGAAATCACAGACTAAAGGACCGACACGAGGACACATGAGAGCTAAAAAGGATTAATGATGCAAATGCCAGCCACTAACTGGGGCTCTCTCTCTCGCTCTCTCTCTGTATTGCCTTCTCTTTCGCTCTGTTTGTTTGGCTTGTTACATAAATTGTTTTGCATGTTTCGGTTATGCCTTTTCCTCTCTAGTTCGCTGTGCTTTGGGTTATAATTCAACATCGAAAAGCTGATAAGATTATAGTTGAAATATGAGTTTGTTCCTCCAGCACTAGACCCCCCTCCCCCTCCCCTCTCCTCTGCACCACCCACTCTTCGCCACATTCCAAATATATACATGTATATATTTTTATTTTGTGGAACACTTTTTTGCTTGCTGCATTTTGTCTGTGTGTGTGTGCGTGTTTGTTTATTTATTTGCGGTCACGTAGCTTCCACGAATTGTTAAAATAAAAAGCAAAAATAAATATGTTAATAAAACAACAACAATAAGCGGCATTTACTGGGAAAACCAGATTTTTCTTTTTGAGTCAAAAAAACGTGCATATTTTAAATGTATTTCAAAAAGTTTTGGCCAAGTGCAAAGAGTCGTGAAATATTATAAAATAAACGCCAAAATAACAGCACACACAATCGATAACATTTCGATAAAAATGTGTAAAGTGCAACAAAAACGTAAATTGTGCATAAAATATATACGCCAGCTGTATTTGTTGACATTTGTGGGGCTTGACTATACGTTTAAAGTACAACGATAGATTTATCGATATCATTTCATTCATTTCTCTCGCTTTATAAATATGCTCTGCATGTAACAAGTACTTTGTACTAAGTGCATGCAGACAGCATCACAATAGATTTATCGGTTACATTTCAATAAACAAATATAGCCGCATATATTTCGATAACAGTTCGATAACAATTTGCCATCTATTTAGCAAACAAACAAGCAGCAATTGATGTACTGCCAGCAAACTGGCAGATTAATCGATAACATTTTGATAACATAAGCCGTGGAAGATTAATCGATAACATAATCGATAAATACCCTAAATATGCAAACATTGTAGTCGAGAGGAATGCCGTCCAAGATGAGAGCGACAGGGTATCTTCAAGTCACGCGCTTTCAATTAGAGCATTTTTAGCTGTTTCTCGCAATTTCTGTTTGAGTGACCATTGACCCTGGCGGCACCCCGACCGCACCCCAACGACCCACAAAACTGTTGAAATGCAAATCTCAGTGATTCATAAGACATTGGTTCCTGTGCCCTGTTGTTGTTTTAAATATAGTATTATATTTGTTTGCCAGCCATAAATTGAAAGCAATTAACAAGCAAATAAAAAAATGTTTGTGGTATGCGTGTGTGTGTGTGTGTGTGTGTGATGAAAAAATATGTCAACGAACCGTACGAAAAATGCTGTTAATTATTTCCGTGAAATTTTGTGCAGGTGACAAATGAAAATGAAAGAAAACGCGAAGAAACGCAAGGTACAAATATATCATATGTACACAGCATTAAATACGAATAAAATGTGAAAAATGAAAATGAAGAAAAATAAAAAAAAAACCAAACGCAAGCAACGCTACAATTACCACAGAGAGCTCCAGCGATTTTCCCACTCAAGGCATTTTCTCAGAACTCACGTTAAATACAATTTTATTTAATTTCATTTACAATTTGTTTTCATCGAGAATTTGCGGCGCACGATGACGGCGACGTTCACGTTGACGTCGGCGTTGACGACGACGGCGCTGCTTAAGTTTCGCATATTAAGCGAGCGTTGTTTTTTTTAAAGAGAGCGAATGTGAGAGCGAAAGTGCGTGCCATGTTGTTAACGCTTGACATATCGGCGACGCTGACGTCGGCGCGGCGCGTCGCGTTGCGTCGCTGCCCGTAACGGCATTGTTGTGGCTCCGTTCATGCTTTTGCGTTTCTTTTCTTTTTCGAGGTCAAATTTGTTTCGAAACGAAGTCGGCTGCGACGCAGCGTCGAAACTGTTTGCCGAAGCAGTATCATTCGCAAATCCAATGGAGATCGAAGCACAGATAGCGCGTGATGTCAGTGTATGTGTGTGTGTGTGTGTGTGTGTGTGTGATTATTAATGATCATTTGTCAATAGTCTTCTGCCTGCAGTGCTGCCAATTACGCTTGTTTACGTCTCTCTGACTCTTGGCTTTTATGCACCCTTATTTCCCATTGGAAGCAGCTTCTTTCTGCTTATCACAAGTTGTCAACAAAGCACATTCCTTTAATGCGTTATTAACCCATTTTCTTGTATAGTTTCAAACGTTGGCTAGCATATCAATTTAATTCCATTACCAAACCATGCTAGTCCTTAAGGTCGATTCCCACATTGCAACCGCTCGCCATGTTGCAATCAGCTAGAGTTCTTTATGAGTCAGAATTGTCTGCTGCCCACGTCAGTTAACTCACACACAACACACACACACACACACACACACGCACATACAGAGGCAAATGCGCACGCTGCGTGTGTCACCAAGTTGCCTGTCAACGCCGTTCGCCTTTTATTTGTTGTTGTAGTAGTTGGAGTTGTAGTTGTTGTTGGCCTGCCTCTTGGGCGGACTAGGCCTTTTCAAATTTCAGTCAGTCAGTCGGTCGTCCGTGTTGTTGGGCGCATGGTTCTGGCACTCCATTACCATGGAAATAGAAAGGAAAAAAAGGAACGCAAAATGAAGAGCAGCAGAGGCAGCAAAACTTATTTAGGTTGTTGGATGAACGACCGCTAAACATCAGAGAGCGAAGGAGAGAGGGACTCTATCTCCACCCCCCAGCCTGTTGCTGTCCTACAACATAATTAAGGGGAGTAATAAAAAAAAAACAACAATAAGAAAGAAGCGAATGTGCTTAGTCAAAAGATGGTTTGATTTGGATATACCCTGTAATCGGTCACTAAGACATGACTACTAGTCGTGACTGTTTTATTATTTGTTAATAATTTAAATAAGAGACTAGTTTTTTAACTGTACTATAGGATAACTGTTATGCTGCACCTATGTGACATAAAGATAAATCGACTCGATCGATTAAGTATACCCTCATTTTGTTAATATAAATGAAAACAGGGTATACGCCTTTGTCGCATAGCAATCGTTCATTCGCTCACTCGAACGGCGCTTTAACAGTTTATGCACTGCCTGCTGCCTGTGTCTCTGTCTCTTTCAAACTTCGACTCTCTTCGCAGCGGTATTTGCCGCGTTTTGTGTCACACGTTTGCCATAGTTTTACTCCAGCTGTTGTTGTTGCTCTTCTTCTTCTTCTTGTTGCTCCCCACTGCAGTTTATCCTCGTTAGCATCGCTCCCCACGCCCTTCTATGCTGCCCATATCATATTCTCTTAAATGCGAATGGCAGCAAGCGCTGGCGTTGCATGATAAGCGCAACGGAAACGCAAACCACAATAAAAACAGCAGCAACAACAACAACAACAACAACAACAACAGCAACAGTCAAAACAAAGAGCGAGAAAAAAAAACTAAAATGCGAAAAAAAAAGTGAAATGCATACGGAAGGAAAAAGTTTGATTTCAACGAATGGGCGACACAAGTGCCAGGGTCGAAAACAGACCGGACAATTAAATGGCAACAAAGATGGAAAAGCCAGGCGGACACGGAGAGAGAAGGGGTAGTTGATGAATGCACCACGACGGCGGCTGGGAGTGCGCGAGAGAGAGAGATATAGAGAGTGGGAGGGGGAGAGGGTTAACTGATTTTTGCGACATTTGAGAGTTGATCGAAATCGTTTAAGCAAAAGATTTTCTTACTACGTGAGGGCGAAAGAGATGAAAATCTAATAAAAAATACCTGAGGAAAAAATAACCTCTTATATTCTTGATTCGATTCGTATACTTAATATTTTACCTACTACTTTAATTGGCTTCATACTCACAATTATCATGCCCTTTAAGGGAATACGTGCTTTTTAATAATCATATCACATTTCAAATTGATTTTTTTTTTTTTTCTCAGTCAACAGCAATTTAGACGATTTTATTCGGTTCGTATCGAAATCTAAATTTCCCAAAACCTCAGCAAATAAAAAAAATTAAATAAAACAAAGTCAACAGGCCGATATCGGATTGCATGCACAATATCTGCTAATGGGGCGTGGCAAGTACCGTGTTTTTTTTTTTTTTTGGTTTTTCCTAAGCAAAACCTTCGCAACGGTTCCATGTTCGCGTTTGTGTTATGTGCGAAATAAGCCGTAAAATAAAAATGAAAACAAAAGTGAAAACACGTGCCACGCAAAAAATCAACAAATTGCCAGAGAATTCGGTGGGGCGCACAAACAAACAAACAAACGGGCGGAGTGGGCGGGGCCATCAATAAAACCAAAATTACAAATACATATTCAAATATAAATATCGAAAACTTTTATTTCGAGGCTAAAATGCAAACACCTCAATTTATGTTGTATGCCAGGACAACAACAACAACAACAAGGATCGCAGCAATAAAAAATCCATGCAGATTGTCCTGCGGGCTTTACATACTCATGCCTAGAAATTTCAGCATGCCCAGAATCCCGTTAAACTCGTTCAATCGACGGATTCCATTACACAACAAAATGAAAGAAACCCCACGAACTATGCACATCTATCTATCTAAAAAACAAAGGGGGAAAAGGGAGATGAAATCAATGTGCGAGTGAAAAAAACTTTGATTGTTTTTCAGGACATGCAAATAAATACAGATACCCTTTATATGGCAGCTAAAGCGGCATGACGTACTAAATCATTAAGGGACAAGCAGAAAAGCAGATTTGTTAAGTGTGCACACTCTGTATTTAGTGAATAAATAAATGTAAGCGAACTTCAGAAACTATAGAAACTGAGAAATATGATTTTATTGTAATATATTATATTGTCTTATAAAATCTATATTATATTATATTATATTATAAAATCTGAACAATAAGAAGTTCTCATTTGTAAGGAAAGTCTGTTGCCTAATCAAGTTGTTTGCCAAAACTGGGCACAAACAGAACTAAATTTTGCGCGTTCTTGATCCTTTGTAATTCCCAACGAGTTTAAGCTTCGAACGCTACAAGCTCTAGCTCTAGCTTTTATTAAAATGAGTGTAAGCAATAAGTACAAACACGTTTTAAAATCAAATATTAAACCTGTTTATCCAATGAATATTTTCTAACGTTAGGAGAGTTGTAGAGTATCTTATGGTAAAAATATTTTGTGCCTAGGAAATGCAGTAGTATTTCCTTTTCATCAACTGCCTGCGGGGGCCTCTGACTTGGGGGACGTAGTCGTAATCGTCAACAATCTGTCGCAGACACCTGCGCGAACACCAACAAAAAAATGTCTGTATTTTTGACTGAATGTCAATGCTGGCAGCGCGACAGGTCCTGACTTCGTGTGGGTTCTATCTATCCGTGTGACTGTCTGTCCGTCTGTCTGTCTGTCTGTCTGTCTGTCTGACTGTCCCATTAGTGTACTGTCATGACTATCATGATATGATGACTATGAATTTTATTTATTTTCATTTTTATTCAATTGCATGCAAAACATGGTTTTGTATCCTACTTTTTCTCTCTCTCCATTTATTCGCATTTCAATTTGGAAATTCGCGAACATATTTATTTTTTTAAGCGGAATTTTATGGGGCAAATCGAAGTTAAATTAATTTTAACTTGTGATTTATCGTTGAGAGGATCTATTATCACAAATTGTCTTTTCGATACTTAATTTCGCTTTGATAAAATATGAAACAAGTATTTAATTAGGAAAAAAAAAAAAACACATAAATAAACAAAATATATATAAAATACTCAAAATAAAATAAATGAAAAAAAAAATGTTGAAAATATAATCAAAATAACATTTAATAATAATCCAAATAATTTTCACAACTTAACATTTTTACTATAATTATCTATCGCAAATTGTGTTTTAAAATTTTGAAATTTCTGGAATGTGTGTGTTGTAGATGTAAATATTAAAAATAGTTTGCTTCAAATCCGTTCACTCAAACAAAGACATCAACTGGGAAGCTTTTTCATCAAAAATTTAGTATTCTATTTCATGTTGTTCTAAAGTTGAATCCTTTATTTTTGTTTTGCTTTGTTCTTTGAGGCAACAACTGTCTGCACTTTTTGTGCCTGTCGACGATTCATTAAACGCAGCCCAGCTCCGACACCCCCAAGCATTATCCCACCCCCCCTGTCAGCCAGCCGCACAACCTCCCTCCCACCCGCTTTCGCATAAATTATCCACCCTGTCATCGGTTGTCTCTTTGCTGTCCAGCTGCACCCGAGCAAGCAGCCAGCCGAGTGACTTGCCACTCACTCCAGCCTTGTGCCACTTTATAAAGCTGCGCCGCTTCATTTGTTGCCGTCTGTCGTGCCCCCCCCCCCCCCGCACAATTTTACCCCCCCTCACACACACACACACTCACAAAGTGAGCAACAGCTGCCTGCCCCCAGCCAGCATCCGTGCCTCGTTGTTCGGAGTCTAGAAAGAAAAAAAAAGAAATTTAAAGCAAGAAAAAAAATGTTCAAAAATTTATTAAAAGTAATTTGCATTGCAAATTAATTTCATTATTTTTTTTTTTTTTTCTACTTCCTTTTTTTTTTGTTTCCTACTGTCAAAATTACTATTTTATTTAAGTGGAGGAAAAAGCACGAGCGGAAAATGTTCGGGCTGCCAGGAGCGCAGGGGAGTGAAGTGTAGGGGGGGCGTTGGCTGGGAAATCGCGAGCTCAGCATGCAACAAAGTAAACAAACTTTAGAAGTTTTTAATTTTTTCTCTCTTCGTTTTGTGTTGTTGTTGTTGTTGTCGGGGTGGGGGAATTGATGCGATTACGGGAAACTATCTTTTGAGATATCTAGATAGGAGAAATATTTGCGTTTTGCTAAATACGTTAAATGCCAAATAGGGTAGAGCAGCGCAGGGCTAAATGGGCTGTAAACGAGGTCTATTTAAAAGAGTTATAAGGACAGAGTTTTACATATTTGGTGATAAGTGGACAGTTAGTCAAGATATTTAAATTTTTTAACTAAAGAGGGCTTTTCATTGGCAATAACAATAAGTCTTATATTTAAAAAATATATTAGGAAGATTTGGAATTTTAAACAAGACATATTATTATACGCTTGTAAAGGGTATTATAGAATTGTCATGAAGCGTGTTACATTGAAGATATCTTTACTTTCTCGATTTTTTTTATTGTGGTTTTGTAGGATTATAGTTAATATTTTTATAACATTATATAGTAATAATAATGGAAATTGAAATGATAATGATAATGATAATGATAATGATAATGATAATGATAATGATAATGATAATGATAATGATAATGATAATGATAATGATAATGATAATGATAATGATAATGATAATAATAATAATAATAATAATAATAAATAATAATAATAATAATAATAATAATAATAATAATAATAATAATAATAATAATAATAATGCTGATAGTAATAATAACAATGGGAATGAAAATAATAAAAATTAGAGTATTGATTTGATTTTCCGAAAAGAAAATAATAAAAATTAGAGTAATGATTTGATTTTCCGAAAAGAAAATATATATATTATATATACGCGAGCCTTCGATCTCTACCCAGATCATTCAGATACATTTTAGATTCATTGTAGCAAGAAATACTTTTAATAGCTAATGGCATTTTGTGGATCTGTCAGTTTCGTAAACGTTTTATTGGCTTTCAACTCATGTACATCACATAATTCAACGTGTGTGTGAATAAGTTATTTGTTCTCGTTAATCAAAACGCCGTGTAAATAAATACAATTAAAAAGTCAATAAACTATTAGCACAGACGCAGCAATTGTAAAATGGACTCTGGTCTCTAATGATATTACACCTAATTATAAATACATTTTTCCTTTTGCTGACTGTGTCTGTCGCCCAATGAGTTACTTCCCCTGGCTCGTTACCTTTGGACAACAAATACTTGAGGCAAATTTGTTATTACCGAATGCCATGAGTATAATAAGTACGAGTATTAATGGAGTTTTACCTAATAACAATTTGCTTTTATGATTATTTCTAATGACATCGCGTGCCGCCGACCAGAAAATTCAACCTAACTTAACTCTTTACCCCCTCCCCCCGGTTTGCCCCTTTGCACTCCACTCGGCCGCTTTATTTTTCCTGCTAATAACTTTTGTTGTAGTTTATTTTACTTTTTTGTTTTTTTTTGTTGTTCGCTCGCTCGCTTTCAATTGGTTTTTCTTTGCGTCCGCTTTGTATTTTGTACGCAAATAATTGCATTTACTCTGTATTTTGTTGTTGTTGTTGTTGTTTTGTTTATTTATTTGCTTGTTTATATTGTTGTTGTATTTTGTTTATTGCTATTTATTGTTTGCACGTTCGTTTGTTTGATATTGTTGTTGCTAATGGCCTTTGAATATCTGTGCCGGGGGTTTTTTGTTGATGTTGTTGTTGTTTTTTTTGGTTTTTTTAATTTTTTTTCTTTTAGCCATTTTCATTAACGCCGCGACGCGTGTTTGACTTTGACCAATTGCTGTTGTTTTTGTTGTTGCTGATGTTATTAGTTGTTGGCCTGGCTTTTAGCCATAATTCATTTATCATTTCATTTGCTGCACACAAAAATTTCCTTTTCGTTTTTATCTACATAGTTTATGGCAATACCATATTTTATGCGTCAAAAGTAGCGAGAGGCATGCACAAACAAATCCAAACAACGATACTTGAATACCCTTTATTTTTCTTCTTCTTATCTTTATTTTTAGGAATTTTTAGATATGTTATAGGATTTGTAGATGATTGTGAATTACAATTGTGTTAGTCATCTATTCTGCTAAAATTAAAATAATAAACTTTTCCTCCCTGGACGATTTTTATTTACAGTTAGGTTAAATGTACCCCATGCTCTTAAAGCTAGGGTATTGTAAGGCGAGTCCACACAATTAATTACAAATAATCGTGTCTTTGCAGTTAAAAAAAACTGGTCATAAAATAAAAAATAATTTTATTGCGATCATAAAAAGTAACTCACATTATATTTATCGCTGATATATACTATGTAAGGCATAATAAATGGTCCAATTATAGTGAAAGAGAAAAGCTGGAAATTGTACAAAAAAAAAAACGCCTCTTGTTTTTTAATATTTCCTGATTTTTTTTTGGTTTGCTAATCTTGATTAATTTACAATAAGCTTTAGTGTTTTTTGAGCATGTCTCAAATTTCTGATCATTGGCTTTAGCTTACATCATAGTTTCTCGAAATTTAAATAATATTTGTATAAATTTTTTTGTTAACAATATTTGATTTAATAAAAATAATATCAGCCGAATATAATCTTTAATTATATTAACGCATTTTCCGCAAATTAATTAACAAATCAAAACATTTGTATTTGTTATACTTAATTTTTAAATTAACTATTTAATTGTTTCGTTCTCTGAGCAAACGTTCTCTGAGCAAATGTCACTCAACTTTTGCATTTGATGTCTATATTCCGATTCTACACTGGTCTACGGTCATAATTTAATAGGTATAATGCCCTTTGGGCTAAATGCGTAAAATGTCTGGCTTAAAACCAATTAAAACTAAATAAACAACCCGCAAAATATATATGTATATATACAGATATGCACATGCGACTACCCACTTGGGAACTTTACCTGCTTACTATACATTCTACGACGCAATTTTCATTGCATTTTGGGTAAATAATTAAATTATTCATTGATTTGAAGTGCATTTAGCAACACTGGCGCTGTGCCCCCTACAACCGCGCTTTAGACTTCTCGCACACTAGACTCGCGTGCACACATCTGGCCATTAACCCTACATGGCCCTCATATTTATACACATTAAATTAGTTGCCTGTCTGTCTGTCTGTCTCTCTGTCTCTCTCTCTCTGTCTGTCTGTGTGTCTTACCAAAGGCGCGCTAATAAATTAATTTATAATAAAGTGCATTAAGAACAACAACAACAAAAACGATAACAAAAACGGGGCAACAAATTTGCGTTTGCTGTTGCTAATTAAAATGCAGTCAAGCGCAGCGTCGACCGCGACGTCGACGTCGCGTCAGCGCAAATAGAATTCAAATGCATTTTAATATAAAATCAAAAAAAGAAGCAGCAGAAAACAAATAAACAAACAGCCCAAAGCAATGAACAATTTATTGAAACGTATATGTATACACACCCACACCCACACACACACACACAGACAAATTAAATAGCTGTCTATGAGCAAACACAATGTGAAACAATAAAAACCATTGGCAGCTCACCCCCCCTACTCCTCCTCCTCTCCGATCGCCTAATTAATTACTTGCTGCGCTCTTTTTCGTCGCTTCTTTCGCCGGTTCGTAGAATTATGCAAATTAAACGTGAGAGCGCATTTGTCCTTGAAAATCATGCGAGCTGCGCCCGCGCGCTCTGCTCATTGCAGGTGGATTAGTGAGCGACGGCTTGAAGAGAGAGCGCGCTCGCCTCACGCACACAGAGATTTTGCGTTTGCGTTTGCTCTCTCTTTTTGTGTTCTTTGTTTTTGATATTTGCCTATATACATATGTATGCAGCTCAGTGAGTGCAGCATTTGCTTTGGGGGGCATTTCGGGTCTTGATTGCCTCTCTCTCTCGCTCTCGCTGCCTGTGCCTCTGCCGGCAATCGCTGAACAGCATAATGAGCGCGTTTTTGTTTTTATTGAATGTTAATTCAAGTTTGTTTGTTACTTAGCCGCAGTGTTCGTCTTCTTCCCTGTGCAGCATTTAATCAGCGAGGCGCTTCTTTTGATTATTAGTTCGTGAATGGCATTTACTGTTAAATTTTCGATTGGTCGAGAGAGCAGAGGGGTTACGTGCTCTTCGAATGGACAGTTCATTTATAAACCGTTATATTTTTACGTATATTTATTTTTAAGAGTAATATTTTATGTAAGAGGGATGGGAGGTAAATGGGAGAAATTGCCAATAATTATAGGTTTTCTTATGCTTCATATTCAGTCATTCACGATAGCTGAAAAAAGAATCGTTTTAGGCTGACATAAGTATCGATACTTGATTTCAATTCTATCGATTGGATTGGGACCCTCTTACTCCTTCTGCCTGCGTCCATGGGCATAATGAAGTAATTTACCAGCTAACGTACATCCAACATTTGAACATGGTAAACAGGACTCGTAACCCCCCCCGTCTCCCCCATTTAACCATACTAATGGACAGCCTATGCAGGGCCATAGTAAAAACAAAAGCGGAAAAAAATGAATTGTGGCATAAAACAACAGGCAGGCACGACTGCTGAGGGCTTGTGGTTAACGGTGGGCGTGGCGACAATTGTGGGCGTTTTAATGACTGCCAGCCACGTGTGTGTGCGTGTGTGTGCGTGTATTTGTGCATGGTTTTTAGCCTTAAGCGCCGGACACGGCCACGCATTTTCGCTTGTGTCGCCTTTCAGGGACAACGTTACAGCAGCCAGCTGCTGTGGCATGTGGCATGTGTCCGTTGTCCGGTGGAGTGACCAGCAGCGTGTATCCTGCTGGCCACTGCCACTGCCACAGCTACTGCTGCTTACTTGCTACGTGTTGCATGAAATGCCGTCGGTTGTCGCTTTAATTGCCGCACGCATCACACTTTTTAGAGGCGATGCTTCCTCCCGCCTGCCTCTTGTTGCATAGTTTGCATATTTTTGTTGTTACGAGCGTGTGTGTGTGTGTGGGCTGGGGAGGGCGTGCTGTGAGTAGATGGCGTTGAGTTAACTTGCCAATAATTTTTTTTTTTTTTTTTTTACTTGCGGGCATTTTAATGGCTTACACAAGTTACGCTAATTGGTTCGGTTTCTGGCTTCCAACTGCTGAAACAATTCATGACATTTAAAAAAAATTTAATTAAATAAAGATAAATGTATAAATGCTTATACATATGATATGTGACTGATAATTGATAATGGCTGTGATGGGAATGCACATAAA
Organism: Drosophila littoralis; assembly: GCA_018903485.1. Taxonomy (NCBI): domain Eukaryota; kingdom Metazoa; phylum Arthropoda; class Insecta; order Diptera; family Drosophilidae; genus Drosophila; species Drosophila littoralis. The sequence goes on along the minus strand of JAEIGF010000059.1, from coordinate 4,327,071 downwards.
CAATAGCTGTGCGATGTATTTTTGAGTAAAGGGTTAGGAAATGTTGGCCTAAAACAAGTTGGGTTAACTTAAGGTAATTTAGATGAATAGAGCTGAAAGTCATAAATGTTGGCGTGTGTTTGTTTAACCTTTTCCAGCTGGGTCAAACTAGTCGATTAACTAACTATTAACTTATCTCTAAATTTCATTTTTTTTTTTTCATATTTATTTCTATCTGATTTAAATTACATGGAATTCTAAATGTGCCTGAAACGTTTTGCAAGTTGCGTAATTTTGTTGAATTGCACATTTTTTTTATAAGAAAAATGTTATAGCCGCAATTTGAGATTTTTCTGGAGAATAATGATGAAATAATTGCATCACTTTAATTACTAAAAATACTGTGTGGAAAATATTTGAAATTATTAAATGTGCAATTATTTGTGGTTATTTGATTATCATTTTCTTAATCATTTTTAAACGGAAAAGCTTTGGCCAATTCAAAATAAATATGTTAAAAGTTTAATATGAATTGTTTTAGATTTCCTTTAAATTCCTGCACGAACTATTTTTATGCTATCCAAATAATGTATATATAGAAAATTAGATGAATGATTTTGTATTCATTCATTCGTATTTAATTCAAAATTCATTAGTAATAGACTCGTAAATAAACCCCAAAGGGCGTTCAACTTTTGTGGCTCCAAAAATAGCTGAAATAATTTTTCTCAATTTTCGTAGGGAGCAATAAACCCCAATTTTGTGTGAGTATGTGTGTGTGTGTGCGTGTGTTTGAGTGTGTGTGCGGGGTGCGTGTCCTGGCAATTTGACACGCAATGCAAAACAAGTAATGTGTTAGTGGAGAGTGCTTGACTACGAGATACCCTGTTTTAGAAGAAAACTATGTTAACAAAAAGATATTATTAAACGCAAATAATTATTATTATTATTATTATTATTATTTAATTTGTTTAAAAGTAATGTAAAATAAAGAATAAAAAAGATTGCAAATAATCAGACCAATAAAAAACTTGGATATTCCCTTCTATCCTTCTGTAATTAGTGCAGGGTATACAATTATCAATTATTTATTGCGGACACCCAAAGAAAAAGTAATAATAATAAACAAATTCTTAATGCAAACAGTTCACAAATAGAATTGTTTAATGACGCAGAGCGGCAAGAAATATATTCCCATTTAAAGATCTTCATTAAATTGCGCTTAACTTGGTTGTCAAGTATTTTGCCAATATTTGTTTGTTTGCTTTTTTGTTTTCTTAGCAACAAATGCGTCTCTTTAGTTTAATTTGAATGCCTCGCACACACGCACACAGATACACACACACAGAGTCCCCCCAATAAGCGATCACTCTTAATCGCACGTCCCAGGCGTCGTATACGTAATCAACGCCCCGATGCAAACTCTTGACAGACTCGCGTCAAACTCATTTGACAATCAATAGGTGGGCAACAACAACGACAACAACGACGACAACGAAACTAAATACAAAAAAGTAAAAACAACAAACACACGCTGTGTGCAAAACAGGCACAGAGTATCATAGCCCCATCCCACTCCCACACACGCCGAGCAGCGGCCAGTGTCACAGCGGCGTCGTCTGCTGCTTCTTCTGCCTTGGCCCATTGCTATACACTTAACATTTACTTTGACTTGTTGTTGTCGTTGCTGTTGTCTGCGTTTTGTTTGCACTCTTTGCTGTAGCTGTTGCTGTTGCTGTTGCTGTTGCTTATTGGCTTTGCGTCAGCCGTCTCCGTCTGCCTGTAGCTCTCACTCTGCCGCTCTCTTGTGAATTTTTCTGTTTGCGTGTGTGTGTGTGTGTGCGTGTGTTGTGTTTGCGCCTCTGCTGGGCTCACTTTGAGTTCCACTTTGTCATTTCGTTTTTCGCTTTGCGCTCTCGTTCTACTTATTGGCTTACATTTTAAATGTAAATTGCTGCCTGCCCCATAGCCCATTATCGCCCCGGCTGACTTAATTAATTTTTGTGTCTATATGTATACGAATGTGTGTTGAATGTTGAATTTTTATTGTGATAATCATCTCTCGCTGTCGCCCCTTTTGTATTCGATTTGTGTCAACTAATATTTATATGTTCTCTCTCTCTCTCTCTCTCTCTTCTTTGCAGGTGAGTGCTATTGATTGAATCTTGGCGTTTAATGGAAATCTAGTATAACCTTTGTCCTTGGATTTATTTACTTTTGTAATTTGGGGGTGAGTCAAGAAGAAGAAAACTGCTATGCAAGAAATTCGTACGATTATATTGGAATGAATAACCTATTTTACAAATGAAATTAATAGTATTCATTTTTCATGAGAAATGAGAAGAAAATATAATGACAAATTCGGTTATAGTTTGTATCAAAACTTTATCAATTTATAATTTAAAAGAATGAAGTCGACTAAAAAAGATTTTTGGATTTTGGATTTGTCTTTACATGTTAAGAAGAGGCAATAATGTTATTAACAGTAATAGTAATATAGCTCTGTAAACAGTGGAAAATTCCACTCACTCGAGGGAAACTATATTTAGATTCTTTATCAGTTTCTGTGAAAACTGAAGGAAAATTAAGAAAAACTTATCTTCAATTATGCGAACTTCTCTTAGGGAAAGTTGTGCAAATACCTTTAATAGTTTTGCATAAGGAAACATTACTAAGAGAACTTTTTTGTTGATTCCTTTAAATAATGTGTTTTCCCTTCTATTAGTGAGGCACATTTTGGATAATAATTGTAGGTCAATAAGTAACTTTTATATCTACAAATTCTAGTCGCACCAAAGAAATTTAGGAACTAAAACTTGTATCTGTGATTATCTTTAGTCAAGGGCCAAAGTAGGTAAATAACTAAAGTGTAAAGCCTAATGCTAGTTGCCCTGCGTTAGCTTGTTTTTTTTTTACATTCAAATCTCTGAAAAAAAGAATATAAAACGGTTAAACGAAACCTACGACAGGCAAAGATATGACAAAATAGCAAAACTGACATATGCCAACAAAAGGCAACTGGGTGGGTCGTTAGTTAGGGCAGGGGGTTGGGGGCCGGCAGGGAAAACAAACCAACTGTGCAGAGTGCATTAAACTGCGCCAAGTCAAATACACACAAATGGGCTGAAGCGGATAGAGAGGAGGTAACAGAGCAACAACAACAACAGGAGCAACAACAGCAGCAACAGCGAGCAACGCCAATGGCGGCGGGTGTGTGGGGAGGCAGAGCAAAGTCGAGTAGCTTTTGCATTACACGAGAGACGACGACGACGACGACGGCGGCGGCGGCAAAATCCAATCCAGTGGCGGATTTGCAAAGAGCTGCAGCTACACGCCAAAAACACAAACAAACACGTGCGCTCTGCCCAAGCCCGGTTGATATTCACACACACACACACACACACACAAACTTACTTACTGACAGAGTTGAAAACAATAATAAATCTCAGCAGCGGCGCAAAAATCATAAAAAAAAAGAAGAAACTTAACAAAGGCAGTCGTCGCAGGCCCATAAAAAAAGCGCAAAAAAAAAAAGCGAAAAATAATAAAAAGAATAAAACGAGCACAAGCAAAAAATAAAGTAAAATAAAAAAATAAAAAAATATACATGCATATAAAATAAAATAGTCGACAACGGCGGCTGCTGCTGCTCACTGCCCTCTGTCACTCCCCACCACACTCTCTCACGGCCGCTCACTCCACTCTCCGCAATCGAAACGTATCGAAATGAATCGAAGAGCAGCCAAGCACTGCAAAGAGCAGCAGATAACAAGACGCGGCGCAAGATGAGAGGCCAGTTAAGCAAAGCGGGCGCGAGCTGTGCAATCGTGCTGTTTGTGATATTTTATTCTTCTCATTCTGTTTTTTGTTGTTGTCCGACCTTTGTTGAGAACTAAACAGTGTGCAGGCACACACAAATGCAGACAGAGAGAGAGAGAGAGAGAGAGAGAGCTTTTGAGCGCATGTAATAATCATAAAATGTTGTAATAAAAATGACAGCAAAAATAAACTATTACAAAAACTACGCTTTAAGAGAGAGCTGCAAATTGAAGGGCAAGAAAAGGATTTGATTTATAACGGCGTTATTTACGAAAACCCTAATGTTTGCATTTGCATATGTATGCAAATACTAGCTTAATGAATGGATGTTGTCTTAGCTGTAGGCCTTAAAAGCCAATATTTAGTTCATAGCAATATCGAATACTCATCATAGTGAGGTATATACATATAGGCATATGTATGAAAATAAAATTTGTGCTAAAATTCTTCTCTTCTTATGTCATGATGTGCCATTTACATATCTGCTAAAAAAAAAACGTTTAAAGCAATTGTTTCCGTTGAATCTTTTAGAGATTCTTGTCTTGTACTTAAACAAACAGTTGTATACGATCCATATGTTTAAATAATGAACACATAGCTTTTTCCAGAGACTCCCGGTTCTATTATTAGCGGAGTTATTGATTGTAGGATTGCAAATAACTTGCCTGCTTATTGAAGCTTTAACTAGTTGCGAATTGCTAGCGTCAAATAACAAAAACTCAGCAAAGTCAATTAAATACAAAAAATAAATATGCAAGCTAAAAAGAGAAAGTTCCATATATCTTTACCTCTATGACGAAACACATAGATGTGAAAAACTAGATTCTATCAATGACAATTTAAGCCCAGGTGGATAAGACAGATATTATATATATTGTATTATCATATATATATATATTTTATTATAATATATATATTTTATTATTATATTATATATATAATATATGTATATATATTATAGATTATGTATATGCATTTGTAGCTTTATTTGCCCTAAAAACCCTGTTCGAAGTACTCGTTTTTTCAAGTGTAAAAATGCTTGCCCTGGCTTGCATTCCGTTAGGAAATCCGCATAAAAACTGTGCGGCATATATATACGAGGGGGCGTGGCGCGGCGGTACTTTGAAAATTGTACAAAATAACGAGAAAAAAGGGGAGACAAAAAGGAACAGTTGCAGCCAAAGTGGCACACAGATACAAGAACGTATCTGTGTATATATAAATATTGTATATATATATATATATGTGTGTGTGTGTATTTATATGTGTGTATGTATGTGACCAAACTCATTTAGCACACACCAGCTGCAACAACAACAACAACAACAACAACACGAGTTTGTCATTACACCGCACGGCAAAGTCCAGTCATTTCAAAGGTTCTCTTGTCGCGTTGCAATATAGGGGGTTGATCGGGGGTCGCTTGTCGGTTTTCGCAATTATGGCCTGTTTTGTTGCAGTACTGCTTATGGCTGGATAGTTGGGCGTAGTTGGTAATTAAAGAACTTGCATACCTGTAATTTTGGTTAAGCCAGTGCAAAAGTTGGGATTTTAATGAGCTCCATCAGAGGACGAAAAAAAATTAATTGTTATGCTAGTGTGTAAACATTATACAGAGATACAGTATGTAATTATTATGAATATACAGATAGTAAAAACTAAAAGTTGACACTCTGAACAATTTGTAGCTTAAATAAAAGTAGCTGCAAATGGGGTTGTTTATTTAAATAAAGTTTCCCTGGCTCCGAAGCCCCAAAAAGTATGCAATAGAATTCAAAATAGCTGAAAAATATGCGAAGCATATGAAAAGAAGAAGGAGGAGAAAAGAAAAGTCTGTATTAGAGCTATTTGAACTTCATTTAAGTATTTAATGATGTCAATAGTCAATAAACTAGCGATAGTCAAAAATTAATAGAGGAAAAGGATGCAACATAAAGTTTTTCAATAGCGTATTTATAAAAGGACATACAAATGTATATATTGCTGGAAAATGTAAAAACAGCAGCATTTTAATATGCGCATTTTTGCCTTTGCCAACTCAAACAAAAATTGAAAAATAATTTATAATCAATAATATTTAATTTATGTTTGAATTTTGGAGCTCTCAATGAAACACTTTTAAGTCAAGTCATCGAAAAGTCGCGGGCCGCTTTTACGAATCCAGACGATTCCCCGCAGTGTATTTAACAACACTTTAATTCTGCCTGTGCCACACCCACAATTAAAAGCCCTGTCCACTTTGCCCCCTTTGCGCTTTTGCGCTTGTTGAATGTAATGCAAACAATTCTCGATTACAATATGAAAATCGGGCAATGAAAAAGGAGTTTTCTGTGTGTGTGTGTGTGTGGTGTGTGAGTGTGTTTGTGCAGGCCGAACGGCAGGCAGAGGAAATAGGAAATGTATAGAAAATAAAAAAAGTAGAAAAAATAGAAAAGAGGCACTGCAGACGAAATAAAATAAAAATGGCGGCCTTAAAAGCGCAGAAAAAAAGGGAAAACTTTTGAAAAGCTTACAAAATAAATTTCGTAATTTAAATAATAAATAGAGCATAGTTAAGTAACAGCTGCTCGACTGGACAAATGCTAAATAAAAAGTAAATAAGAGCGTAGATTATAGATTGAATTTCGTTTTCGTTGGATCTTAAATTAAGCTCTTGATTTTAACAAGCACATCAACTTACCAAGCGGATAATTAACGTGACATTTGTTCAAGTTCCTGACAAATTTAACAAATTGTGTGCAAGTGTGGCAACACTGTTTTGTTTAGATTGGCAACGCTTAGAATGAGTAGATGTATCGATTGATCAACTGTTGATCTAACTATATAGCTATAGACAGATAACAATTTGCACAGATTTATTCTGTGTTGCCAGAGTGCTTTAATTAGGGCCAGAGTTTCCATAGTTTTTCATTTAGTCTAAATTGTATTAAGTTCATGTTAGAAGTGACATTTTATGTGTGCCATAGACCTCATAAATAGTTATTTCTTCTAATAATTGGCAAAACTTAACTAAACGTCGCAAACTAGGCTTGTCACTTTTGGCTAGCGGTAAAACTAACATGCACATGATGAACTGCATGTTAAATATGCAATGAAGATGAAAGAAACGTGCCTGGGCACTACATCAACCAAAATATAAAAAAGCAACAACAACTTTTTGTTGTCAACAGAAGTCAACTAGCAAAAAATGCAAGTAAGTGACTTTCTGACAACTGGCGGATGTGGGGGAGCTTAGCTGGAGTTCGAGTTTCAACACATATTCTATTTTGTTGTTGTTGCTGTTGCTTTTGGCCTGTGTCAGCTGCCTGTGTCATGCTGTGTTTTGTTCAACGTTGCGTATGCGTGATGTTGCATTACGCATACGCCGCATGTGCCGTAAATTGCACACTTTTCCCTCATGTTGGACATTTGATAATTGCGCACAGTTATGTATGTTTTATGCTGTTGCTCTTGTTGTTGTTGTTGTTGTCGGTGTTGTTGTTGTTCTTGTTGTTGCTAGAAGTAGTTGCCCTGTCGTTGTCCACAGCATGGTCAACTTGTCATACTAATTTCATGGGCTACCCCAATGCCCCTCTGGCTGGGCACTTGTGCTCTGCTGTCTACCAACTCGGAATGGCCTTTTGTCTCTCTGGTCAGTTAAGAACTGATGGCAGGGACTACACAGGGGGGGAGTGTTGGAAGTGGGCCGAGTTGGGACTTGTGCACGCACTTTGTGGCATTGTTTGTTGGTCGGTTGCCAGGCTGGGGCGGAGGATGGACAGTGCCTGCAGGTTTTGACTGCCTCACTGACTGCTTGTCATGTGTGTGGCCTGCCAAAGCAGCTTCCAAGTGACTGCACACACACATACCCACACTCACACACACGCACACACTCGAGCATATTCACACACACTACATTGCACAATGATCGGCCACAAAGTGTGCTGGAGTTTTGCTCGGGCTTTTTGGTTAGCCGCCATTTTGAGTAACATACGATGCTCGGCATCGATGCCAAAGCCATTTCGATACGTTTCCATATGTTTTTGTCAGCTTTTGGCTTGCAGCCGAGTTACATTTTCTTTTTTTTTTTTTTGGCGGAAGTTACTCCAACTTTTGACTAACTATTTAATTAGCTTAAGCTCTGTTTTTGGCAATCAAAGTTCGAGTTGGTTACGCAATTGAAATTCTATAAAGTCTTTTGATTTAGCCTATCTGTAAGTACTTGCAAACCAAACAGTTTAACATTTTATAGTTCTGTAAGGATTATAAGCCCAATTATTTGTGAAATTCTAAAAGGTCTTTCGCTTTAACTTTAATTACTTGTTTTAAGCTTGAATATTTGTCAATTCGTTAATTCTTAACCAAGTTACAATACGTTGGGCTTAGAAATAAAAATGATTTATTCACCAAGAGAATTAAATCTAGTAAGAGCTCCCAAGTTAAAAGGACAACGTCTTTGAATATGTTTGCCTTGGCTTTTCTTATAATAAACCTTTCAAAACTGAAATTTTTCATGCCAGAGGCCAAGTGAAAGTTGATCGATAGGCGAATCGATAGTCGATAATCGACATACCAATAGATAGTCGATATTATCGATACTGTTCATCGTTTTCTCACACTTATTTGCAATAGTTTATAGAATACAGATATTATCTTTACTAGTTCGTCTCTGCATTTCAGACAGACTTAAATATTTATGAACGTCTTCATCTGGTTATTCTTTTCTCAAACACTTTTTTGCTAGACAAACGCTTTCGTCAGTTTTTCAATTAGAATCCCATAATAAACGGCATCAATCAGCAATGGGCCCTCGCTCAGATACGATTCTGCCTTTCGGTAAATCACTCAGTTGAATGATTTAGTACTGATTGCCCCTCTGCCCCTTCCCATCCCCTCCCCTTTGCCTTCCCATGCCCCTCTGGACAGCTGTTGCGCAATGCGTGAACAGGCTGCAAAAAATAAAGGAGGAAAATCTGAAAAAGTTAAAAAAAAAACAACGAGCAAATAGCGAAAGACAACGCACAATGAAAAGCGAACTCTAAACGGCCTAAAGCTTACCGCTACCTGGTCCTTGCCCAGAGGTCCTTTGGTCAAATTTTTTCCAGTTTTTTTCTCACTTTTTTCTATTTTTTCTGGTATGGCTTTTTTTTACTCTGCTTTGCAATTTTTTATCGTCAACAAGATTTATGCGGCTTTACGTCATAATTCTAACGCTCTTTTTCTCTTTCCTGGTGTAAACTTATGTCAGAGTCAGGCGAAATGGGCCAAAGGACAAGGGAATTTGGTGGCCAAGAGTTTCAGCTAAAACTCCCTCATGTCATTTGTCCACTCAGCGTGTTGTTGTTGTTGTTATTGTTGTTGCTGCTGTTGCTTCTGTTTCTTTGGGTTAAAGCGAGTATTACATTCGAGCTGTTAAAAAAATGTGTGCTTGTTTTTTCGCTATAGCCACCTTTTTTCTTGTTGCCTTTTGGCTTTATGCCTTATAAATATATGGCTTGATGCAGTTCCGTAAGCGGAGTGTGGGTGTAAGGGGGAGAGGTGGTGTGGCTTTGACTTGGTGTGTTGTGGTGTGCCCACCTTCATTGTTTTATTAGACGTGTTTGGCTCGTAAATGTGCGTGTGTGTGTGTGTGTGTTAGCCATTTGCCTGGACAGCAGCTGGCCATTATATGCGGTCCATGTGGCGTACTGGATTAGTCTGGAATCAGAAAAAAAACAAGAAGTAAAATCAAATTGACTTGCATGGACTTAAATAGTTATTAACTGGACTTAAGTAATCCGTTAAAACAGCTTTGTACTTGACCTTTAAGAACTCCAGACTTGAAATATTTAAGTTTTTCAGAATGTGTTTATCGTGATTTTTGTATGAAGTTCAACAATCGCAAATCTCTGGTGAATTTTAGAATTTAAGAACTTCTCAGAATCCCTCAACGTCTATTCTCATAGCACAATTTCTGCAAAATTTGAATTTAGTTTCATGAAAACAAAACAAAAACTTAAAACAAAAAGGGTTTTGTTGGAAAATAAACAAATTTCGATGAATTTTTCAATTATTTTGGTAGTTAAAAATTTAACTTAGAATTATTAGCTATTTTAACACCTTAAAATTCGAAATTAATTAAACCAAAATGCGAAATATTTACATTTTGGAAATATCCAATTTCCAAGCGAAACACTAAACAACTATTCTCATTAAGAAATTTTCTCATTTTCATTGAAGTGAAAACTATTTACAGGCACAATTTATTGAAAATTCCCAATTTCCAGTTTTTTTATGGTTCTTAGCTTTCTTTAGATACTTATGTATATTTTCTTACAATATTTGTTCTTTTACTGCAATTTATAAGCATTGAAATTTCTACTTATATTTTGCGTTTACTGTGCCAACTACAACTTCTGCTCAGGCTACAAATTTTCCTCAACATGACCACATTTTCGTTTCTGAGATCTTCATGATTACCAAATAAATATTCCGAAACATACTTGAGTTGGTTTTTTGCGTCTTCTCGTTTTCCGCATTTTCCGCTGGTATTTTTCCATATGCGGCTAAGCATTCCGCAATTCCACATGTTTAGCTGTGAACCCCGCCGAAACCCTCGCCCTCATTTTGGTCGAATGCCAAACAGCTCAATATTCGCACTCGGAAGTGTTGGCTGATTTGCGGTTGCCCTTCAGTAGCGAGAAAGAGATGGGGAGAGAGAGAGAGAGAGTGGAAGCTAACCATGACTGAGCTGGCAATTATAACAATCCACATATACACACATACACATAGGACACACTCCCTCACACACACACACACACGCAGCTGTAACACATTTAGCGACAAAATTTCATCAAAATCTGTCACGTACGTCGTGCAAAAACCTACAAAATATACGGGCATATCTATATGTAGATATGTCCAACATGCACACCCACACACTCTCACACACAGTCACACCCACACACAAACACGCAACACCCACACAGTTAACCCGATGGATGCTGTCGCTCAGTTTTGTTCTGCACATTAATTTTGACAAAAACAATTTCATTTAACGACATTTCCGGCAGGGGCGCCCCACTGACAACGAGTCGGAGACAACAATTTAACCAAAAACCAAAGCGCCATCTGAAAAGCGAAGGCATCCCCCCCCTTCCGACCCTCCTCTCCCTGCCAACCTCCCTGCCAACCTCAACACACTCCGCTGACACATTCACGGGATGACAACGAGTTAACCAGGCGCAAAACTGTTTAAGTATGTGTACAACAACAACAACGATAACAGAAGCAACAACAATGACAAACAACAAGTTTTGGCAGCGAGCAGCTGGTCAATGCATTTCATTGTGAATTGTCGACCACGCCTTTCTTTGGCCGCCTCTCTGGCCCCTGCGCTAAACCCCCCTCTGTAGCAGACCAAGCACTGGGACGGCTCTCTTTTGGCCACACAATTGCGTCTGGCTTGTGTATACCCTACAATTATTGTCGTTGTTGTTGTTGTTGGTGTTGTTGTTGCTTCTGGCTGCTGCTCTTTCGGCCCGGTTGATTGTGTTCTCATTGGCCCTTTCCTTGTTTTTTCTTGAATTTTCGACTGCACAGCGTATAAATGGAGTACGTGTAATGATAATTCATGCATGATGAGCTGACAGAGCAGCAAATTGAGGAGCCCCATAGTTTATATTATTAGCATTAGCATAAGCAGAACGAGTATTGTTAACACACATCTACAAGTATTTCTATCTCTAGACATAAAACTATTTATCCTGATTGACATAGTAAAACAGTTACAGCCAGTAAGCTATCATTTTGGCTGCAGCTATCCTTTGTGATTCTGTAGTTCCGCAAATTTCACCCGCAATTGTGGAATACGGGCGTAAAACAGTTGTATGAAAGCTTTTATTCAGCAGCCGATTGGCTTCAAAGATCTTTATGAAAGTTAATTTAAGACGTGTTTTACTTTTTTCGGAAAATTCAACGCTCTTTAAGATTTAGTTATACATTGTTCAGGAATACGTGTTGCAAGAGACCAAGAGATCAAAGCGAGTAAAACGGAAAGCGGAAATTTGTAGAAAATTCGTGTTTTGCATTCAAGCGAGTTAAAACTTATTTTGATTAAATATTAGAAGTTCTTTAAGGTATTGGGAGTGGGTGAAAACAAGGCATGTCTAAAATTTGAAGTATAAATCTAGAATCGGGCAAAGCTGGGTAATACTCGTTAGGCATGAAGCTGAATCACATTTGTTCTATTTATACTTCAATAGAAATGCAAATGAATGCAAGTAAAATTGATTTAAATTTTAACCTAGATAGTTAACTAGCAGTTAATTTTAGTTTGTGCTCGAATATTCATCTAGTTTTGAGCGCTTTCTAAAGTTAGAGCATTGCGACTTTGTCGGTTTTTAGTTCGTTCTTTTTTCTGCTTTTTTTAAGCAACATTGTAAATTGCTTTTCCTTAATGTTGACTTGCGCTCGCTTGTTGTACATTTGCCATATTTGAAATTCCCATTGTGTTGCCTGTTGATTTTTGTTGTAGTCGGAGTTGTTGTTGCCTGGCTTCTGGCTGCTGCTGCAGTTATTGTTGTAACGGGAAGTTGCGTCTAACACGCACGTACGGCCAATGCCATTGCCCATGACAGGCAATCCTCCGGCACTGACACGCCCCCAACGCCCTCCGGCCAAATGCTGGCAGTTCACTCAATATGCCAGTCAGCCACATGGCGAGACGCAATGCTATAGAGCAGGGGGTGTGTGTGTGTGTGGGGGGGGGGTGGCAGTGGGTTTTATGTGGTTGATGGAGCGTAGGGGTTGGAGACGGGGTTCGGCATTGGAAGTTGTGTGTAGACATTTGGCGAAATGATTTTCATATTTTGTGCCTGCTAGTTATGCTCACACATACTAATGCGTTCGTTAGCACACACACACACACAGTCACTCACTCAATATGTATGTGCACATAGAGGGCAGCATTACGAGCATTACGTCTCTTCATCTATTCAAATTAATGAGGCGTGTCTCACTTATGTTTATGCTCTCATTTTGTGTACTCGACTCCGCATCAGATTTTCCATTTTGTTCCTATTGTTATTTATTATTATTATTGTTATTAGTTTGCGCCACGCCCGCCGCCCCTAATAAGTGTTGTCTTTTTGGCTCATGTTACTATTTTATTGTTTATGTTTGCATAATTCAGCTTAAATCATTAGTTAATTGATTTCTATGCCTTTACAGAGGAACTGCTGGGCCTTATGGCTGGGGAGGGGGCAATTTGCCTGAAATACTGAAAATAGTTATTATGCTAATTTAATTTATTGCCCGATTTAAATAGTAAATTTTTGCATAGGCCCATAGTTTGCATAATAGTTGTGTTTGCCATAAGCTCCGCTTTGTTGGTATTGACTGAGAATTAGCTAGAGTGAAAGTGACAGAATTATTTGGCATTTTGTGAATGGGATCAATGCGGATAACATTTGTTTGGAGACAATGCGAAAGAGGAGAACTGAATCAATAAATATGTACATATGTTATGGAATCCTTTATTTATTCAAAGCTACATTAGCTACATTCATACGGTTTTTCACATTTATTTATTTGTTTCAAATAAGCTAAAACACATTTAAAATATGTCATAATTAAGTCTTAGCAAGCTTTGCTATTAATTTGTCCCCCGTTTGAGGCTATAACTTGTTGAGAATTGTAAGCGTAAGAGATGATAATTGTTTTTCCCCCGTGTTTAGCCAATGTTATAAAAAATTGGAAGCATATAAATATAAACGTAGATGATTTCTATAAAATACCTTGCTGTTAATTTCCACAATTTCACGATTTCTCTCAAAGTACATCTGATAAGCATCTCAATGCTATCAATGACAGCTCTGCATCTCTTTCCAGCTAGACATCTGTCAATGCTATCAATAACAGCTCTCCGTCTCTTTCTAAGCAGCCATCTGTTATTTCATTGCTTAAATGCAAGTAACTGCACTTTGATTCCTTTTCATTTTTTTTTTTCCATTCCATTTTCCATTTTACGCTTAATTCGCTTATTTATTTAGTTGCGTTTTGACACTTGATTCCTGCTCTGACTTATTCCATTGCCATCCTTCTTCGCCGCCCGCTGACCCCCGCACGAAAACCGTTTACGGTGCGCGCAACCGACGGCAAACACACCGAAGGTGTTAATCAACTGCCACTCCACTTAAGATCAGGCCTCGTCCTGCGGCAAAGACCTATTGGCACAGTGGTATAGGGGTTGTCTAAAAGGCAATCAACTAATTGAATCTGGTTGTGAATATTTGGGGCATGTTTTAGTCAACAAAAACATAAGTTAATAATCAAACTAACTTAATTAAAATTAATTTATAAACTAGAGACCTTTTTAATCGTTTTTTTTAGCTACTGTCAAACTGTTTTATTAGTTTTTTATTTATTTTTGAAAATTAATTGAATTTTTTATTTCATTTTAAAATTGTTTGTCTTAAATGCAGTTATTTTTTTAAGCGGAATTGGATATCGTTTTTTTTTTGTATTAAACCAAACTTAATACACAAGGCAATTAGATATTGCTTTCAATTTTTTTATTATCCTTATTGAATCCAAATTAAATATAGAAATAAAGAATCCAATATAATATAGAAATTGCCGACATGTAATAGAAGCTTTATCGTTCATATGCTGGCAATTTATTTAGGCTCTGTTAATATTTACATTTCATAAGCTCTTTTCGTTTTTACATATCTGCACCACTGTGCAACTTATATTTTGTTTATATTTTTCTTGTGTTTCACTCTCCTGCGCTGTCCATTTACGCTCTGCCCCTCACCCGCTGCCCCGGCCAGCATGTCAGTGTGCACATTAAAAGCTGCCCGCTTTTTATTTATGGCCATCAATATTTTATGACACGCAACGCGCTGGGCACAGGAAAAAAAAAGAATGCAAAACGGAAGATGGTCCGTTTGCCTTCCCCCATCCGCCCTTGTGCCCACGCTGCTGTAAGCAATTACTAAAGGCAAATCCAGCGAAAGGGATGGCAATAACTGTAGCATAAATAACATTTTTTATATGCCTACGCATATAAATTTTAAAGAAATAAAAGAAAGGCTCGCGAAAACTTGAAGAGGAAACTTTACAGTGGGGACACGCTTAGCATCACGAAAAAGAGTCAATTAAAATATTGCGTATCTCTTTCTGCTGTTGCCTTCTCTTTCATTTTTTTAGTCTACATTGTAGTGAAAGCTTCACGCGAGCGAAACGTGCGGCGCATTTGAAGCCCATTTGTTTATTTGCTAACACATTTATAATTATCTATTATTATTACATGTGTACGTTAATGGCAGAATTGAAAAGAAAAAGAAAACAACAACAAAACGGTAATTGTATATTTTGGCGCTAAATTGAACAACAGCAGCAACAAAAGCAACTTAAGCCAAACTGTTAAAAAGCAAATGCAACAACATATCGAGAGAGAGCAAAATGTTAAGTCAGTTGTGGGAGAGACAAACCGCAAACTGTTAATTAACAGTGCTGTTGCTTAGCACTGTTAACTGTTAACGCTCTGCAAACACAAGCGTGCAAACTGTAAACTTTATTTGCAAAAAACAAAAGACAAACAAAGTTTCAAGCAAAATAAAAAAGCAGTAAACAAATAACTAAAAAAAAAAAAAAAAACAGTAATAAAGCAAACAGCGAGTAAAGAGGAAACAATAAACAAGGCAACTGCTTAGCATAATTTTCGCGTAAAATGTGGCGAACATAAAAGAAACAATATAACAAATTCAGGGAAATGAAAAAAAGGAGTCAAAAAAAAAAAGAAACTGAAGTGATAAATGAGCGTGTGCAGGAGATCTTATAAATGGTTGGGGGCGTGGCGTATTTTATGTACGAGCTGTAAGAAAGTAAAGATAAACAAAATGCAATGCTTAAGAGAATTTTAGGACTTTTGGTATTTAATCAAAGGAAAAACACAATAAATAAATGAGTATTTGTTTAAAAAAAATAAATCTGTAAATGTGCATGTATAAAAATATTAAAAAATGAACTTGCTTGAGCTGATGTAGATTTCAATAGATCTTCGAGAAATGCCTCGCACATTCACATTCAACTTCATCTACACACTAAATTCGTATTTGTGTTGGGTTCATATATCCACCGCATAAAAACATACGTTATATACATTTGCTTAGTATAAAATCGCATTTAAGCAAACACAATTATGTGCACGTATACATAATATAAAACAATAACAAAAAATCTTCCCACACACGCCAACAATTTGTGCAAATAAAAAGCGTGCGACGAAATAAAAAAAAAAAACTACACGACGTTCGAGCCGAATAAGAAGAAGAACAACAAAAACAGCCACAATACGTTCAGTACGAATAGAGCGAGCAAAGCAAATGCAAAAAATGTAAAAAAAAAAAACAGTACATTTTACTTATGCGCTTGCCGCTACGCTCCCTCACGCAATGTCTCTCTCTTTCGCTTCTCGCTCTCTTACGCTAACTCCCTCTCCCCATATGTTGCTCAGCTGCCGGCGCTGTGGCGTATACGTAATTTTTTTTATTATTTATATTTTGTTGTTGTGTTTTTTTCTCGCGCTGCTTGAACATTTGACAGGTCTCGGTGCTTGCGTCGGGCGTGTGTGTGTGTGTGTGTATGTGTGTGTGTGTGTGTGCTTTCATGATAATTTGTCTGAGCTGCTCAAGTAGCGCGCAGATAAGACAAAAGCGACGAATACACAGCTACAGATACAAATACACAGATACAGATACACAGATACAGATATAGGTACAGATACAGATACAGATTCAAATACATTCAGCCATTATCAGTGCTTAGCTTTTTTGTGTATTTACTAGTTGGCAGTTTGTTTATTTTACTCAACACGCACGTGCTGTGAAAATTTTCCATGCATATTAAAAGGGCAAAAAAAAAAATAAAAAAAATAAGAATACAAATAAGGGAAATGATAAAAATATGAAAATGCTAAAAACCAACAGCAGAAATGCAAATAATAATTGTTATTTTTCTTTTTGCTCGCATTGCTTACATTTTGCTAAACAATTGAAATCTACTCGCAGACACGCGGCGTATGAGTAATCAAATTTTGCATTTGCCCCCGCACATACACCAAGCACACACACACTCTCGCTCGCACACTCATGAAAATGTATTGTTGACCCAACCAGATATGCGCATTTATTGGATGCTGTTGCTGATGTAATTAAAAGCCCGTCGACCTGTTGGCCAAACCAAAAGGCACTACAGGCAAAAATATACAAACAACAACAACAGCAACAACAACAACTATAATAGCATTATCCAGACCAGCAGGTAGGCAAAAAGGGGGAGGGAGTGGCGGGGGAGAAGCTGGGCTAGTGTGCGGTTAGGTATGAATAGCAAAGAGAGGCGTATGCCCTTAACAAGGTTACATTTAGACATGCTGGAATGCGACAATTAAAAGCAGTTAAGATTGTGTAAGAGATACCCTGTAAACGGGCTATTGACTGATCACAACGGAATAATGCATAGAAAAGAAAAACATAAAAATATAATAAGCTAATTTTAATCATTTTTAAAGGAAAAAAAACCTAAAAATCTTTTTCGGATAATTTAGTTTTAAAATTGTTCTCCCTGTTTGAAAGTCTTAATGAAGCTTTTTGTATACTTTTCAATTCAATATTTGTTTTACGAAAAATGTTGTATAATTAAATTAAAATGCAGGTTAATTCCTATTAAGCTTCAGACTTTCGCCCATCTTCAATTTCTTCAACATCTTACCTTCCTCCATTTAATTATAAGGTATAAGATATTTTCGTATAATTATTTTATTGCATGAAGTTCAATTTTTTTTATATCTTTAGCATTTGTTTTAAGAGACGGATTCCGATAGGACCTCTTCTTCGTACGTAACTTTCATTTAACTCAGTTCTTTCGGTTGATAAAGTCCATAAAATAAATTAATAAACAAAATGTGTTTATATATGAAGTACATATATGTAAAAATATTATTTATTGCATGTATTCACCCTTCTAAAAATCCATTTTAAAGGGTATCAGCACAGTTATGCGGGCGCCTCGGCACCAATGATGACCACAAAGCAGAAACATGTAAGCCAAAGGGGGCGTGATGGCGGGAAGAGGGGAATAGTTACTCACATCTCCTGTGGTCAACGGGCTGTTGTTTGGGGAGGGGGGACAGTAAATGGTTACCAGAGCTTGCGTCCCGTTAATCTAGGCATTGAGGTTAGCTAGATTTAAAAAAACAAAAGAGAAGAATTTGAGAATTTGACCACGAACAACGGACAAAGGAGCACGGACAAAGATAATTAAGCGTGAAGCAAATAACGAATAGCGAAAAGCGCACACCGATGCGTGGGCAAAAACTAAAATTGCAAATGGCAAAAACTAGAAAATGGCTAATGAAATAATGTTTAGGTGGACACATCCCATCCATTTGTGTTTGCGTGTGTGTGTGTGTGTGTGAGAGAGTGTGTGTGCGTAACCCCTCGTCTGCATAGTTGGCTAGAATATTTTATACGAGAGTCGTGTGTCTGTCCGTTTTTTGGAGTGCATCGTCCATTGCACTCGCATGGAATGCAATATATGAATAGTCCGATTCGGATATGTTTTAAATGCGTTTTCCATGAGCTTGTGCGCTGGGCCGAACGGAATTTACGTGTCTGGGTTGGGGAACGGGATTAGGTTTAGTGTTAAATGGAGCGGAGATTTGTGCAAGGGCTTTGGATTCTGTCTAGTTATGACAATGCAAATTCTATCGACAGGTTTGACCAAAGTATGATATAACGAATTCAATATTTATGTTTATAGTTACATGTAATATATGTTTGTAATGCATATGGGATAAAGGATAACGGTATCAAGCTTACTTGGCCAAGATAATACTGAAGGCTATAATTGAAACCGGAAACCTGGTTCTTTAATTGCATTGTCTGCGTCTTTTAGACAAGTTATCCTACGTTTCTACGTTTAGTTTTTAACTTAAGTAAAATTTAGAGAATCGATGCTTAATAAAATCGATAATTTTAAGTATTATTTTTCCAAATTAAGTTGATTGATGTAGGCAAATGCACGACACTAGTTATCGATCATATATATCAAATGTTATCGATTATACCTGGTAAAAGTACACACGTGTTCATGTTATAGATTCCCTTTTCAAAATTGGCTGCTCTTGTAAACAGTATGCAAGATAGAAAAAAGTGACACGAAGAGTTAAAGTAGATAGTTTATATTGTTAATATGCTGTGTACTGCATTTAGTACATTTTAATAAGTTTATTTATAAATCTGGTGCTAAGGGCATTTCGAGTGTTGTAGTTGTCGATAACTTTAATGCTGAGCTATTATTGTATATATAATGTAGCTTGGGTAATGCAGAAGAAGCGAGTGTAGCTCGGACCAAAATTAACTATCGATATGTAATTATCGTTATATGGGTTAATGTATCGATAAATGTTATTAATATTTATGATATTCGAGGAAAGCGTGTGTTAAATAGCTAGAAGTTCTTAAATCAAAACTAACTTCTCGGTATCAAAATCACGAAAGTTGTTCATCTAAAAACCTCTTAATTAAATTTGATGGTAACTTTGCTTTTTTGCTGTTCACATTTACCTTTTATATACCCCCTTATTTTTTGCTTTTGCATTTAGCCTTGATTGTGAATTCTCCATTAAACATCTGCCAGTTGTTTGTTCACTTGTCTGTCCGCACGTTTTTGTGATTTTCACAATTTAATTGAATTTAATTGATTAAACGTTTTTATTGGATGTCAATGTTGTTGCTATTGCTATTATCGTTCTTGTTGCTGTTGATTTTCTTGTTGTTGTAGCTGTCAGTTGCCAACTTGTTAAAAGTTTTCGCGCCACTCGATGAAAAAGCGAAATAGTTTTTCACTCTGCCTTCAAGCAAATTGTGCGATAATTTATTAGCTACGGCCACGCCCACAACATTTTGTTACATTCGCCCAACAACAGCAGCTCCCCAGCCCGCCCCCTCTCTGACTGAGTCCATGGTTCTTGTAATTATCTCGCCGAAAGCGACTCGAAGACAAATTAGCACATTTTCTATTCTGACAGAAGCGCGATTTGCGGTCAAATGGATAATTCCGGCGACCCCCCTCACCCGTGGCTGCCTTGTCACCAAATGGAAATTGCAAAGCAAATTATCTGCTAGCAATGTTGTTTGATAAATATCATTAAATATGCAACATTTACACATGTCACAAGTTCATAATTTATGGAACACTCAATAAGCCAACAGCATCCAAAAAGGCCATGAGACAAATACCCTCCAGTCCCTCCAGCCCCTCCACTCCTCGCCCAAGTTGAGTTATGTTGGGCCATCTGGGGAGCAAGTGCCAAAGAATTTTCGTTGCCCAAAATAACTTGCAAAGACTTCTTGTCTCTTTTATGCACACTATGTCCATCTCACTCTCTCGCTCTTTCTCTCTCTGTCTGGCAGAGTGTCAAGTGCATATTTTAGTAGCTGTTGTGCATAACTAAACAGTTTTCATTAACTTAATTGATTTGCCGGTCGTCTATACCTTTTTGGTCACAGAAACCCATATTTTATTTACCATATAAATGTATAAATTTATGTACAAATGCTGGTTATAAAAAATGCTAATCAATGCTTAAAGTCTTGTGTCAAGCAAAAAATTATACAATATTTAGTTGTATTTAAAGCTAAGCAACACGCTTAACATTTCGTGTATTTTAAGTTGAATAACTAATTTAGCATTATGTTAAGCATTGCATTGTTTAACAGAATGCTAATCGGCTGGTAAAGGCTTTACATTTTATTAGCATCGTGTTAATAAGAACTGCTATTCCCTTAACATAATATAAAGTGCTGTATAAGTTTTATGGAGATTCATTAAAAAGCTGTATAGTTTTACTTCATAAATAGCTTTGGTCATCGCTTCTCAATTCAAAGTTCAAAATGACATTCATGGCAAAGCCATAAAAATGTGGCCACAAAATGGTTGCCCCTCCCACTCACAAGCATACATACGTAATCAATATAGCCCAAAAGCAGGCTACAAAACAACAATTGAAGAACTAAAAAAATCATCGCAAAAACGTAAAATTTTATGGGCAGCGGCAGCGGCAGTAGGAAGAGCAAAATACAAATGCCGGCCGGCTCAAGAGCTAGTGAGAGGAGTGGAACATATATAGAAAGAGCACGCACACACACACACATACACACGGACACATGCATAAGGACAGACAAAAGCGCACATGTTGCCAAAGGCAGCAATTGAGATGGAGTTATACAAAAACAGTTGACTGCGTGGAGAGAGAGAGCATGTGTGTGTGTGTGAGTGAGTGTGAGTGTGTTAGTTTGAGAGAGCGAGAGAGAGACAAGCACACACAAGCAGCTTCACAAGCGACGGGAACGTTGACGCCGACGTCGACGTCGACGATTACGACGCACGAATAAGTTGTCAAAAACAGCGGCGACTGCAGCAGCGACAGCGGCAAACCCAAAGCGCCAAAAAATGTTGCCAAACTATCAAAGTGAACTTTTCGTCTGTGCAAAGGGAACGGAGAGGGAAGGGAGAGGGTTTGTTATAATATACATTACACACACACACACACGAGCAACACATATGAAGTGAAAGAGGAAACGCAACTAGGCAAAAAAATATACAAATATGCACAGACAATGTGTGTTTGTCAGAAAGATAGAAACAGAGAAAGAGAGAGGGCAGTAGAACAGCGACTAGATAAAAGAATATAAAACTCTGACTAAACTTTTGGATACATTTATTTCAAATGTAGCCAAGGCAACAACAACACAACAAAAACATTCCTGGATAAAGTTCACTGAGCCAGCTTGAAAAGTTTGGCAAGCACTGCAAATGAAACTGTTTTTTTTTCTTACTCTCTAGCAATTAGTTGGCAATTTAAAATTGGCAAACCACATTGGCTGTAAAACTGTAGCAAGCACAAAAAATGAAGAGAGCGCCGTTCATCAGAAGATCACAGAAATAGCGGGATTGTGGAATTAGACTGGGAATGTGGAATTTAAGAGAATGTGCATTCAAGTGGAATGTATTAATGGAATGCATTCTATATTTATTTATTAGCAGCATTTTTAATTTAACATTTAATAAACCTTGTAGCTAAGCATTTCGGTATTCAAATTTATTTTCAAATTCAAGCAATAGCTTGAAATATTATTATTAGTATATAGGAATATTTATGCTTTTCATTGTCAACATGCTTATGTTGCTATTCTCAGCAAAATGTTGCTAAGGCTAAGTTGTTTTCATTTTTGACAATTTTAGCTTAATTTAACATAAATTGAAGCAGTTGTTTAAATACATTTTCTATTTATGTGCTTAGCACACTTCCACTTTTTGAAATTCTTTTTTCCCGGCTTTGCCCATGGCTCATTTCCAAAGCCAACAAATTGCTTACAAATTTTTTATGCAGATGAAAAGTTTTTCACTTGATAAGCTGCTTAGGGCTGCGGCTAGGACACGCCCGAGCTCCTCGAAAACGCAGCAAAAAAAAAAATACATATATGATATATTTAAAACTTAAGCTGCAACACAATTTTATATCCTGCTGCCTTTTTTTTTTTTTTTTTGGTTAAATTACTTCAAAGTCGTTTTTGGTCTTAAAAATGATTATTTTATGAATTTGCACTTCATCAGACAGCGACGTCGGCGGCGGCGGCGGCGGCTGGCAACAGGATCTGTTGCAGGACCTTGCACAAAATGACGATGGTTAACCGCAGGCCGCCGGCAGGCAGTTGCGGCTTGAGCTAGTGGGCGTGGCGTTTGGGGCTGAGCCCAACAAACACGTGGCCCTTAAAGTTGCCAAGCGTAGAGCCTCGTCTAGATGCATACATTTAGCCCGGGCAATTTAAGGCCAGTTGCTGCTGGGCAAGCTTTTAGCCGTGTGTTTTTTGGTTTTAGGCCAGTTCTCGAAGGACATGCCGCGGCCGCAATTTAGCTAAAAGAGGCCGCAGGACCGCAAACAAAATATATATATAAATATATATAAAGAGAGAAACAACTATTGCGAGGCATTGCAGCAAATTTTTCATGCAATTTTATTAATGGAATTTTTATGTTGTGCAGCTTATGCATTTTCTTTAGCTGCTGTTGCTGCTGCTTCTTGCTCTTTCTTGTTGTGTATTTTCTTTAAATATTTGCCCAATTTGCAGCAAGAAAATGAGCAGAAAAGGGGAAAAAGAAAGAAAAGCAGCGAAAACGCAAATGCTGTGCGTGGCCTGTCTATTTGCTTGCAGCGTATTATTGAGTTGGGGACTTTGTGGACGACTAGCCCACATCAATTTAAGTTAAATCCCAAAAACTATTATCATTTTAATCAAATCATGCCGCAAGGCAACAACTAAAACGACAACAAGATTAGAGAGCAGCAGAAGGCAGAAGGCAATACACGCAGGAATAGCAAAAAGCAGGAAGTGAGTAGAAAAAAACCAACTGTAGCTGAAAAACTGAAAAACGGACGCGACTAGCAAAAACCCCTGTATGCAATTTTCACAACAACGAAGCCATACAAAAATGTAGGTTATGCTGGGTTATTGAAGAACTAAGCGAATTACACTCTAATATGATATTGAGACACGTGTGAAATACGCTTGGCCATGTTATCTTTCATGTTATACAAAGCTGGCCCCCTGTTGGTAAATATTATTTATTATATCAGAGGGGAATCGAATATATAGTTAAACACAAAGTTAGGAACTTATACGAAAGAATGTCAAACTTGGCTTAGCTTAAAACCATTTTCGAATATAAATTGTTAAAGTTAAAGGGCGATTTAGTAATTTACATTAATCAAATTTAAAAACTAAACAGAAATTCAACAAATATTCAAAACAAAACTAAAAACAAGACGGATAAAAACTACAGGTATAATTTATAATTAAAAACCTGCTTTGCTGGAAAACTTTGATTTGATACTGAATGCATTTTTTAACAATGTTCTCAATTAAAAATATCTAAATTAGAAATGTCAGCACTTTATAGAAACATTCGAAGTTTCGAAGTTGAAGCACAGTTGTTATAAATTTATATTCTAGCAAATTTTTTTTAAATATTACGAAGTTTTCATATTTTAATTGCAACAAATTCGCAATATAATAATGTAAGTTATTAATTGTCGAAAAAAGTATGCTAAATATCTTACGAACATGAGCTATATTTCTGAAATTCACAAGCAACTGGAAAAAAACAGGCTTATATTAAACCTATTTAATAAATACCTATTTGGTATTATATTGATTGATGTGATATGATAATATATTAAGAAAACATTCTCTCCTTTGCTGTGAGCTTAAGTCTTGAACAGTGCTTAAAAATTCTTTCGCTTACTGAAGTACAACTTTCAGTAGTTTACAACACTGTTTTGCTCTCGGCAATTGTCAACTGTTTGCTCTAAAACCCGATGTAAACTTGACTTTTCCCCGTTGCGTATCAGCAAAATGGCGACATCATTTTCATGTATACATACATATATACAGGGTATACAAAAACGAAATGGAAAAATATTGTGGGGCAAAAGGAAATGAGAAAGCGGAGCGCATTAAAGCCAAGGGAAGAGCAGAACAAACATAAAGTGACCAAGCCAGCGAACAGCAAGCGCGGGGTTCCTGGACAGCAAAAGCACTGACAGGACGACGTTAACTAGGCAAAAGGGGAACCTGAATGTGGACAGAGCGTAGGAAGGTGCGGCGAAGGAGAAGGCGACGGCTCGTTAAAAGCAAACGCCAGGTGAACAGCGGGTTGGGAAATGAGTAGCAAAAAGAGAGGAAAGAAAAACGCAGTGCAGTTTTCTTTTTTTATGATATTTTTCTTTGGCTTAAACATTTGTCGGTGTGTTGCATACTTTATGGCGGCGTTGCTGTTAATGAAGCAGGAAATATGCGTCAGCATCAATATGTAGCAC
This sequence comes from Drosophila littoralis, assembly GCA_018903485.1. Lineage (NCBI taxonomy): Eukaryota > Metazoa > Arthropoda > Insecta > Diptera > Drosophilidae > Drosophila > Drosophila littoralis. The sequence goes on along the minus strand of JAEIGF010000059.1, from coordinate 4,302,368 downwards.
AAGCGGGCATAAAAGAAGAACCAGAAGACGAAGAAGAGGGCGAGCAGACAAGGTGAGGGTATGACAGGATGTTGAAGCCAAGTCGAACAGGTGCAACGGCGACGGCAGTTGCGTTAGATAAGCGCCGTATGCAGATAATAGATAAGTGCCAGGTAAAGCAACTTGACATACAACCCGAGCAGCAGCACGAGCAGGCTGAGCGGCATGAGCAGAAGTCACGGCAGCCCCAGCTTGAACGGATCCCCCGTCAAGTGTGTGTGCATATGAAATTGATTGCAACTGCAACTGATTGCCAGTCGAGGCGCATTTGCTGCGATTACAGCCAACGGCTAAAGCGAAAATAATCCAGCATCAAATTAACTTTAAACACTTTCTTAACCAAGCAGCAACCATTTTCTTAAGCTCCTTGTTGGATTAAAGAACGCCAAAACTCAATTCCCTCTATAAAGATCGTATTCCGATTGACGTCTTTAGGAATTTAATTAATACATTTCTAGTACTAAAAATATGTATTGTAAAAAATGAAGTTAAATTTAAAAACATATATATTCACCAAAAATAAATAAATATTCATGATTAAATGAATCTCTTACGTTCAAGCTAAGCTTTAAATTTTTATAAAATTTGAAATTTGTATTTCATCATGTTTGACACATGGCTAATGCTGAAACGTAAAATTGAATTTAATTATGGCAACTAGTCCTTTGCCTTTTTTGCCACTTAACTTTGCTAAATTGCCACATTTGCAACGCACTCGAGAACGTGCAACAAAATGTGTAAATTGCATTTGTTCTGCAATTAAATACATGACAAACTTTTCATGTAAACAAACCCACACACACGCACAAATTTGTTGGTAAAAGTCCGCACAAAGCCAACAAAGGTATGTTAATTGATTTAAATATTAAATAAAAATCGAGTCTGAATGTTGAGGGATCTTTAATTTTGCTTGCTTTCACTTCAACTTTGATAAATATAAATATATCTTTATGATATGCGTATTGCTCTTTGCCTTTTTTAGCATACATAAAGGAATAATAATTAAAGAAACATTAATACATATTTAAAGATTGAATTGAGGTAGAAAAAGTGCCTTTCTTTTATAAAAACTATAACATATTTCGCATAACAGTTTGTTAACAGCAAACAATTGGATGTATTTTATGTAAAGAAGAATTACTTTTAATATATTGAATGTTTTTGTTTAATATATTGAATGCTATTCAAGTTCGCTCAGAAGTGGGCAAAATAGTTTTAGTTGCCCATCTGTGATTCCAGATTGATTTGGCACACGACTCAATGCTAAACTACTCAAAATAATTAAATAAATTTCAAGCGCAGAAAGACACTGAGAGAGAGAGAGAGGGAGGGAGAGTGTGTGAGTAGGAGAGGGAGGGCGTCAACTATATGGTCGCACGTTTAAAGAAATAAATTAACTAGACACAAAACATAGAGACTCGACTCTACTCAGGTCGCAATTGGAGTCGAGTCGCTGGCGCATTTTGCTGAAAGAAAGTTTAATGAGTGCCATAAAATTTGTTGACTCTCTGCACACCGCGACAGACAGTCGGACAGACAGACAGACAGAGAGACAGACAGGCAGGAAGACAACGGAAGGCAGGGAAAGCAACTTGGTTGGGAACTGTGGCTATCGTCGTTAGTCTATGGCGCCCATTTGATAATAAATCCTGTACCCATGTATACAGACACAAACACACAGACACACAGGCACACAGTCAGACAGAGAGACGGACGAACAGACACACAGAGACACAGTAAAACCCGCCAGCAAGTGGAAGCTTGGGCAAAGCCACCCACACATGCTTACACTTTTGTTTATGCACTGGCCCCACAAGCATTGGCGCTAGAGATGAGCGCGTGTCGTGTCACGAAAGCGCTCGTGCCTTAAGAATCTACGTATTCGTAATAATCAGACATGACCTAGATGGAAGAAAAACAATTTCGATTTCACGCTGAGAATCGAGCTTTCTATAATTTTTAACTTTATTTTTGATAATTTCTTTAACTTTTCAAAAATTCGAAATTTGAAATGATTGAATTTATCTTATAATCTTATCGATAGCATGAAAGAAGAAATCTTTTTTACTGCATCGTTATCATTTTTTTCGATATTATCGGAAGATAAGGTTTATAAACTCATATTTGATAACTAGATAAATACTCTTCGTTAGATAAATTGTGAAGTATCTTAATAAATTTAAGATGCCAAATTGAAATATCAGTTCGTATCTCAAGGCTAGTTTATGCTATTTGAGTCGCAGGCCACAATGTGAAATATTCGACATTTTTCAAGTTTTTTAAAAGATTGTCAATGTAACCCCAAGACTTATCCATTTATTAAATGAGATTTTTAACAGTTTAAGTTATTATACAAATTATTTTCTTAACAATTAATTCAAAAAGTCTAAATATTCCATTTATTTAAAATTACAAATGGTTTGTATTTTTTTTACGTTTGTTAAAAAAATGTTTAAAACATATAACTTGAAATTTTTTTTTTAGATATTTTTCAAATTTATAATTCAAAAGTTTTTATTATTATTTTTTTTTAACTTTTAAGTTTTTTTTAGCTTATTTATAGCTTAAAACAACTATAATTACTTTTGCACCGTTACCCAGCTAGGTATCTAGACTTTCTCTCTCTGAATCGTTGTCTCGCTCTCTCTCTCTCTCTCTCTCTCTTCTCTCTCTCTCTCTCTTTCTCTCTCTCTCTTGTGGTCTGTGCCTGTGGCTGCCTTTCAGTCCCGCTTCCCGCAGCTGCTCGTCTGCCTTTGCATAGTTGGCATTGGGGAGTTAAGTAGACTTTTGTGTTATAAATTAGGCGTGCCAATGTGCATGAAGTCGTTCTCATCGTCATCGTCGTCGCCTGCCTTTTGCTTTTCCTTCACACACACACACACACGCACACACACCCAAACACACTCAGACCCACTCACACACATCCTTTTCTATACTGCCACAGCCTGAGATTTTCTTGCTCGCTTTTCAGTTGCCCTACTGCTTACGGCTCGGTAGTTAGTCTAAATATGCATATGAATATGAAATTAGTCGCATGTGTCGTCCGTGTCCTTGTGTCCGCTTGTGTGTCCTGTGACTACTTCCAGAATTGAATTGAATTGAATTTTGTATGCCGAGGCAGCTTGTGTCGGGCGCCTTTTGTAAAAAGGATTCTCATGCGCAATTTAATGTTTGTACAAGTTGTTAAATGATTCATGCTGAGCCACAGGAAAATGCCCTGAAAAACTCGCCTATTCTTTTATTCGGCATGCAAATCAAACCTTGAATTTTATAGCAATTCGCTTTCGCAATCTCTTTCAACACAATCTTGTCGGGATTAACAACATTTTGAACTTACATGAATATGATATGATATTCGCATATACATATATCTACATGATATGTTAAATTGCAATTTGAGTATAAGAGCGCATTGTCAATATCTTTTCACAATATTTACACTTTTAAATGGGTAAAAAAAACTATTGCAAGCGCTTATCAATAGCTCACATTAAATGAACCTAACGCTCTCTATCTTTATACTCCAGCTACTTTTCTGTAAGTTGCATCTTTTGAAGGCTTTGATTTAATTTAGATAAGCCACTAAGTAAATCGACCTATAGACAGTTATTAAAGTGTAAAACAATCGACCCTTTCGGCTCAAAATCTTAAACGAAAGCTGATTTAAATGTTAATAGAATGGCAAACACTGAGAAAAACAAGAATGAAAAAAAAAAATTGCACAACATGGCGTATTTTCTTAAACTTTTTGCATACATGCCTGCCGAGTCGTGGGTAAAGTGTTGCAAGCAGGCACGAGGAGGGTTGGGTGTGCGGGGGGCGATAGTATTGGTAACGAGAGGCGCAGCATATTTGCATAAAATTCATAACATATGCCCCAGTCCGGGCCTCGAAGAGGAGGAGCCTCTGTGGCTTGGTGGCTTGCCGGCCGGCTTCTGCTGCGAACATCAGGCTAAGGATCGGGCAGGGGGGCGGTGGGCCGAGGAGCAACTCCCTAAAGTAGGCAACGAATGAACGAACGAACGAACGGTAAACAGCTGCGCCACGTCGTCATCATATTTGCTGTGTAGCTACCCCTCTGCCCCCTCTGCCTCCTCTGCTCCTGCCGAGCCATCTTCCTGCAAAAATATAAAAAGAAAACCCGAAAGTAAATAAATAGACATGGACGAGCGGGGGACTCGTTTTGGGTAGAAAACATAAAAATTGAAAATGTTTAAGGCCCCAAGCGTTTGCCAAGGCATTTTTCCCAATATATTTTTCTTTTCTGTTCTTAACTGCGAGTATGTGCTGAAGCATCAGTAAACTTTCGTAATCAATAAGAAACATGATTAATTTACAAAGTAAGAAAAGGAGTTCACATTCAAGAACTCATTTGCTGAAATCAGAACTTGAACTGATTTTATTTCTAGCCAAAAATGTACTTTGTATTAACTATCAGTTATATTTAGCTGACAGTTTAAATTGATGTAAACCACAAAAAAAAGGGCGCCTCCGATACAGAAGTGTAAATGCCTATCTTTTTTCTGTATTTCATATAAAACGGCCCTCTATGCGATTCTCAAAGAAACATGTAATGCCTACAAGAATGTTGATCATTTCCTTTCCTTTGGACTTACACTCGGTTTACACTTTTACAAAAGTGGGCTCATATCTTCTTTCCTATCTCTTCCTTTCTGCGGCTTCTCTCGCTCTCGCTTTGTCTATCTCTAATTATTGTGTGATGCGTTCTTTTGTATGTCACGAGTTGGTTACCTTTTTTTAAACATTTCACTAAACTTTAGACAACACGTTTCACTTAATATTATAATTAATTTTGTTAGTTTAATCGCTTCAAATTTCAAGCAGCTGCTTTTATTCACTAGCACAAATCAAAAAGTTTTCATTTCCATGTCAGCTGTGAAAATTCCCACCCTCGTTACAATATGCTGGCCGACTCCTTGGCGTATGCAACACAATTTTATTTATGACAAAAAATGTACTTTTTATTTATGTGGAATGAAAAACGTGTCAGTTAAATTAATTTTCTGGTCACAGGACATCAGACGCACAATGTTGACCCTTTTACAGCTGTGCAAGGCGAAGGGGGGCAAGGGGAGCGGGCGCCGAGGGTGCTGCCACAAATCTGCTGTGTTTTTGGGATGTTTTTATGCTTTTGCTGTTGCTGCTGTTAAAATTTATTTGTCTTATAAATTTTGTTAGCATCTCAACTGAAGAGCCAAAAAACCGAGTCCAGAGTCCAACGCTGGACCAACATTTAATTATTTTATTTCTCTGGCTAGATGGGCACTCGCACAGTGCTCACAAATAGTTTATGCACACAAGAAAAATGAATGAAGACAAGTCGGCAACAGACAAACAGACGGAGCAAAAAGCTTGACAAAGTTTTTGTTGTTCCTTTTTTCTATTTTTGGTCGACGGCCATTGCCTAATTTATATATTTTTGCTGTCTGTTGTGGGTGACGCGCTCTCTTTCCCTCTCTTTGGCTGTGTGAGCGAGTGTGTGTGTGTGTGTGTGTGTGCAGCTTTAATGTGCGGCCATTTAATCTAAAGCTACAATAATTTGTCTTTGGTCTAGCTGCTAAGCTTTAACTGTTGATTTTATAACAAAGTTTGGAACTTGCAAAGTTTGACTGGGAAATTAAGGTGTTTTTTTTAAATTTGACTTAAAATGTATTGAAATATATTTTAGAATATAATAATAAATAAATAATCAATCTAAATTTCCCCCCAAAATCTGCACTTAAAAGTGCAATTACTCAAAATGTCTTTAACACTCACTTAATTCGCTCTCTTAGTTGCACTTAGATTCCATCCGCTGTCATCTAAAGCAGCGCTTAAGCCATTGCCTAAAAGCGTGGCTTGTCTTCTCTTTCTCTCTCTGCCGCTCTTCTGCTCAGGTTTGGCAGGCTAAGTGAATCTGAGCATTACACTTCCAGTGCTGTTGTTGTTGTTAGTTTGGAAAGTGGTTCAGCATCACGGCGACGGCGGCAAAGCAAAGCTGCATAATCCCTGCATGTGTGCAGCTGTGTGCATATGTGAGTGTGTAAGTGACCGTGGATGTCGTCTCTTCTATAACAGGAAGTAACGATGCCCGTCTGCCTGTCCTTGTCTTGCCTTTATGTATGTTAGCGCGGGGTATATTCGTTGGATTGCTTAAGGTGCATTATCTTAAAAGGTTACTGTTAGTTTTTAAGAATTCTGCAGTACTCACATTATATTAATTTGCAATTGTTTTCTCTGTTTTTTACAGGTACTGCAACTTCAAATTTGTTACACAAACTACACACACACAAAGCAATATAAAGACTTACATGTAATCAAAATAACAAGAACAAATGTAACCAAAATCGGCATTTAAACTGAAAAGGCTGTTAAAAAAAAAACAACTCGTTCATAAATTTTTTTACTTAAACGCAACGAACTAACAAAATAGACACGCTTAGTGCTTCCAAAACTGTATAAAAGGCCGGTGCCTGAAAGAGAAAGAGAGAGAGAGAGCGAAGATAGAGACACACACACACACACACACACTGAGAACAACAGCAGCAGCTTTGACAGCGAGCAGCAAATGACAGCGAAAATGTTGCGGCCACACACAAGGGCAGCAACAACAACAAGAAAGGCAAACACAGCACAGAAAGAAATTCAAGAGAGCAACAACAACAAACAATACAAATCGCCGCGACGCCGCTTCTGCCATCACAAGGGCAAAATCACAACGATAACATAGGCGCGTCAAAGCAAGAGAGCGAGAGAGCATTGGGAGAGCGAAAGAACGAGCGCGACAAACTTTTACAAACACTTTCTGTTTACCCCCATACACACGCGCACACACACACACACACACATACCAATTCACACATATAAACGTTTTTTTTTCTCGGTTTTTGTTGTCTCTGTGTGTGTGTGTTCATGTTCTTGCTTGTTTGCGTGTTGTGTTCGCGGCGCCGGCGAATCTAATTAAAAAAATATTTGTATGAAGCGCGCGTTATGGCACAACAGCAACAACAACAACACCAGCAGCAGCAACACCATCAACAGCAACAACAGCAGCTGCAGCAGCAACAACAACTACTGCAGTACAATAACAATTCGTACAACCTGAACTATAAGTAAGTTTTGAGAGTCATTGCGTTGCGCTGTGTGTTCAAGCCTGAAACCCCACCCCGCCACTAACCCCCTTCCCCGCACCCCACACTTATTCCGCATTTGTTTGTTTCTATGTGTGTGTATGTTTAAGCATGTGCCCAAAAATACATTATTTTATTAACAAAATGCACATGCAAAATTCTTCCCCAAGCTAAAGCAAATATTTAAATTAAACAATTGTCGCGTTTACACTACACACACACACACACACACACACACACAAGCACACACATGCACACACATGCACGCACGCGCACACACACGCACACAATCCATTTTACCCACTTCTCCTATCTGATACGTAATCAGATATTTTGTTTACATGCTCGTCAAACCGTGCTGGTGTGCATGTCAAACTGTTTACGCCTAACAGAATTGAAAGCCTTTCAATACCTGCACGTGCAATATTGTCATGGGAAGTTAACAGAATACGAGAACTTTATTGAATCCAATTAATTTTAGTTTTTGAATGCAATTTCAGCTGCCAGTTTTAAAATAAATAAAAGCTAGCACTTTCTCAAAGCATATTTATAGAAATTAAACTGTCAATAAATATATTTTGAATCCTTTCCAAAATATGAAACAAATTTTAATAATTTCAACAATTTTAATTAAATCAATTAAATTGAAAAAATACATACATGAAACTAAAATGTATACCTTTAGCAATTTTATTAATGTTAAATGTTCTGAATGTTTTGTCCAAAATTAACAGTTCCAGAAGTAGGAGTTGATATTTTTCGTCCTTAAACAGTTCAAACTTATCAATTCCTTAAAATTGTTAATTGAAAATATGTTATAATATATTTATTTTTTTTATTGGAAAAGATGAGTTATATAAGATTTTTTTTTTTGGAAATTAGGATAATAAACCATTGAAAGAAAACATTGCCTAAATAATAAAACACGGAAAAAACTAACAATGTTCGCTGCAAGCACAATGCATGTCCAACTGTTTACATAGCGCCCGCCGCGCAGCGCAGCGCATGTCAAACTGCTGTCAACTGCCGCATTACACGCCAAGCCATGTTTGTTGTTGTCCTTCCCGTTGTTGTTGTTGTCGATATTGTCGATGTTGTTGTTCATGTTGTTGCCTGTCATGTTTGTTTGTTATTTATAATTGTGTAACCAATGTATATTGTTGTTATACACAGTTTGTACCTTAAGGAAGTCGTGAAGTCTTTAACTTTAATATCTATTTTTCTCTTGCACTCCTCTTGCACTTTGTTGCACCTTTGCAGCATGGAGGATCCCGAACGGCGCAAAAGACGCGAGCGCGAAAAATATGAACGCCAGCAGGGCATTCAGAGCGACGATCGGGAGACTAGCCTATTTGGGGAGCCGCGTCGCCTCAATCCCAACGAGGGTGATCCGGAAATAACCGCCGCACTGGGTGACTTCGTTGATGCCCGGGACTATATGAATGCTTCCACGGTGGGCATTTATAGGCAGGCGCCGGGTGCGTCAAATGCGCGACTGCAGGCGCTGCCGAAGGGTTTTGGCAGCGCCACCACCTCCTTCTCCTCATCATCATCAGCATCTGCTTCCTCATCCGCCTCGGTGCCTGGCCAGCTGCCCACATCACAGCAGCAGCAGCAGCAGCAGCAGCAACACTATCAACAGCAGCAGCGGGCGCCCACCTATCTGAAGCAGGCGGATAATAAGCCGCCCTATAATGGGCGTGGCGGGTATCCAGGTCAGCCCATGAAGAACGACATACCGTCGAGTAGCGGCATGGCGCCGCCACGTGGCCCGCCCAGATCCTCATCGTCGTCCTCCTCCAACAACAACAACTCGTCCAGCGTCTCAAACAATGCCACAGCGGCACCGACGTCAGCGTCAACGTCGTCGCCCCTCGGCCCGCCCATGTCCACGCAAATGCCAAATGGCCGCGAAAAGTCCTTTCTGGGGCCACCTGCGCCGGCGCTGCCCAATGGCGGACGTTTTGTACCGCCATCGGCCAGCGGCAAGCGACCCAGCAGCACCGCAGGACTCCAGCCACCGCCACCAGAGGTAAGTCCAAAAAGAGATTAGAACTTAGAATTTGGCATAAAAGCAGTTATCGACAAATATAATAACTAGTTATCGATAATGAGGAAAACAATGAAATTAATTATCAAACCTTTTAAATATATATATAATTTTTTTTTTTAAATTTGCTTGAAAATCAAAGAAAAACCTAGAGTATTGGCATTCCCATAAATTAAATATTCAAAACTCTTTGCCTATTTTTAGTAATGATAACCTTAATTATAATTTAATTCAGTTAAGTTCAAATATCTAAACAGATAAAACAGCATAAAACTTATTTTTCTTTCCTTCTTTTTCGAGTATTATTTGCCTTGCAAATATTCAAATCAGATTTAATTGAGATGTGTAAAAGTACAAAAAATTCCTGCTCTCCTCATAGAAAAATCTCAAAAAGCGATACAAAATTAAATTGTTTTACTTATAATATATATACATACATATTGTATATTTAGGTATATTTCTTATAGTTTTTTATATTTATTTTTATTTATTTATTTTATTACTACTTTAATTCTATATATTTTTGAAATAATTGTAAAAAATTTATCGCAGTTAAAATATGTATTTTTATATATAAATTATAATTATTACTTTAGACTTATATTGGCATAATCTATCTACATTCTGAGCAGCTTAGCCAAGTGTCTAACGTTTTCTTGTTCTTCTTCATCTCTCGCAGAATCATATTAACAAAATAATCACCGAAATGACCAACAATTATCGCGTGACGCCGCTGACATCGATTGCGGCGACGCCGCACGCGCCCATGCGCGAGAACTACAACCTGAACGGGCCCAATAAGTTTAAATATGCATTTGACGCGGTGGATCCCATCGGTCCCCTCAACTCCCCGCCGGCGGCAGGCGCCTCCTCGCTGATGACGCCGCTGCTGGCGCCCATAGCGCCCATCACTTCGCCCATTGCCCCGCTGCTGACTACGCCCCCGCAGGCCAGCCAGCTGCCGCTGCCACTGCCTCCCATGGCGGGTGCCACAACGGTGCCCCCCTCCATGGCCATGGGCGCCGTTGCGCCCATGCAGCAGCTGACGCCGACGCCGCCGAAGGCGTCGCCCACGCCGCCAGTGATAAAGCCCCTCAAAACAGAAAAAAATCATTCGCTGGAAAAGCAGGACTCGTGGTAAGTAAAACGGGGCTAAGAGAAGGATTCTCAAAACGATATAAATTATATTGAATTCAATGGCAAAAAGGGGTCAAAAGATGTTTATATGAAAATGTATAGATGGCTGATACGAAAAACTGAATTGTAAGCTTACAAAGCAGGGACATGTGTTCTTTTATGCGTTACGTATTACGTGGGATAAATATAATGCCCCATCCAAGGTGTAGGGTATTGCAAATAACCAGAACCCTAACCCTAACTGACCTTCGACTATGATTCTACTACATGCATACCACCTGCTTGCAATTGAAAAATCTGAATGACAAATTTGCATTCAATATATTAAACAAGCAATAAACAGGAAAAAAAATCTTGTAGAGTGGATAGACGGACATTAATTCAATCAAATCGTTTCTCGAATGGATGATCGCGAATAATTTATTGTTAATATTAATTTGTAATTAACATTATTTTGTTTGTTATTTTGTTTCACTTGCAGCCTTGAGAATGATCTAGAGCTCTCTGAATCCGATGATGAACGCAAAAAGGATAGGTGAGCAACAGTTTGACAAGCACTACAGGCACACAATATAACGCTTCGACTCTCTCTCTCTCCCTCTCCCCCTCTTTCCTGCTGCAGTCGATCAGCTGGCAACAGCAGCAACAGTTCCGAATCGGATTCCAGCGAATCGGGCAGCGAGGCCAGCAGCAAAGGTGATCCACAGCAGCAGCAGCAACAGCAGCAACAACAACATTTGTTACACCAGCAGCAACAACATCAACAGCAACAATTGCTGCTGCAGCAGCAACAGCGCCTTGCAGCCACCGCCAATGGCAGCAAGAAGAAATACAGCCAAACGATAATTGCAAGTGGTGCGAATACAATCAGCGGCCTGCTCACGTCCAGCGGCCTGGGCGGCCCCGGCGCCGGGCCTGGCAGTGCAGTCAATTCGACTGGCAGCGCGGCCGGTGGCGTTGGCGGCGGCAGCGGCAGCACCGGCGGTGGCTCCAGCAGCTCCGGCATGGGCACCATGAGCAGCTCCAGCTCGTCGAACAAGACGCCGTCGCCAACGGACAGCAATCGCTGGAATCTGAGCCGCTTCTTTCCCAAGCCAGCGAATCAGACAGCCGCCGAGAGCGTCTCCCCGGGCGTGGCCAATGCCATGGGCAATGTGAGCATGAAGGTGCCCGGCATATTGCCGGGCGGTGCACAGATCATACCCGAGTCCATTGACGTGACCACGGCGATTGTCAAGAATGAGAAACTGCACGACGACTCGCGGCACATGGACGAAGACGAGGACGAGCAGGCAGACCAACAGCACCAGCAGCAGCAGCAGCAACTGCAGCAGCAGCAGCGCTACGGCGTCGGCCTGAGCGTGACCGTCAAAAAGGAGCAGCTGGAGCAACAGCAACAGCAGCAGCAGCAGTTGCTGCTGCAACAGCAGCAGCTGACTTCGGAGCAGCTGGCGCTGGCCGGCGCTTTGCCAAAAAACCAAATCAAACGCGAGTCACGTCTGTCCGATTCCGGCAGCGGCAGCAGCGGCAGCGGCAGCACTAGCTCCGACAGCGCCGGCGGCAGCAGCGAGGTGTTGCCGATGCCAGGACCAGGTGAAACCCTGCAAATACCTGGCGTGCCGGCGGCCATTACCACAGTGATGCGCGTGCCGCCAGCAACACAGCACAAGGCGCAGCCCAACAGCGTCACGTTGACGCCCATCGGGCCGCTGCCGGCATCGCCGAAGCCGCGCCAGAAGAAGCCGCGCAAAAAGAAAATGTCGGCGGCAACGGCGCCGCCGCTGGACTCCAGCGATGAGGATGAGCCGGCGAGCAGCAATAAGAAGCACGCGCTCGAGCTGGCAGCAACAGCAGCAGCTGCTGCCGCCGCCGCAGCAGCAGCATCGGCGATGCCTGTGGCAGCAGCAGCAGCAGCCGCGGCGCCAGCCATTAAAAAGGGGCGCGGCAGGCCACGGAAACAGGCGCAGCAGCAGCAGCAGCAACTACAGCTGCAGCAGCAGCAGCAGAGCGGTAACTTGAGCAGCGCCTCGGCTAGTAGCTCGCAGGCCAAGGGACCAACGCTGACGGCGGCAAAGAAGCCGCTGGTCAAAGGAACCGCCAGCAGCAGCAGCAGCAGCGGCACGGCAGCAACAGTTGCTGTTGGCAGCCGCAAGCGTGAGCACAGCAGCAACAGCAGCTCCAATGGTAACACGCCCACCAAAAAGCCCAATGCAGCAATGGCAGCAGCAGCTGCAGCTGCAGCAGCAGCCATTGCTGTGCGCGCGGCCAGCAGCAGCGACGAGGATAGCAGCAGCAGCAGCTGCAGCAGCACCAAGTCCAGCAACAGCAACAGCAGCAGCAGCGGCAGTGACACCGACATACCAACAGCAACGCCAGCTGTGACAACAGCAGCAGCAGCAGCAGCAGCAGTGGCTGCGGCAGCAGCACAAAATCCCGCCAAAAAGCGTATTGTGAAAATTAACAAAGTGGGCGTGGCCAGCAGCAAGGCGAAGCGTCGCTTCAGCTTGGGCAACAGCAGCAACAGCAGCAGCAGCGAGACCGAAGAGCAACAGCAACAGTTTTTGCAACAGCAACAACAACAACAACAACAACAGCAGCAGCAGCAAAAAGCAACAATTGCAGCAGCAACAGCCACAACAACAACAACTGCAGCAACATCATCAGCTGCAGCAGCAGCAGCAATTGCTGCAGGGACACTATGTGCCTGAGCTGCCTCTGCAATCGCTCAAGCCGTCCGCGCAACAGCGTTTAAGCAGCAGCGATTGCAGCAGCAGCGCGAGCAGCGACAGCAGCAGCAACAGCAGTGCCAGCAGCAGCAGCGATGAGGACGATGCGCATCGCAGTGGCAAGCGCAAGAGTGATAAGAAAAAGATATGCACGCTGACGCGCATCTTCAATCCCAAAGAGGGCGGTGCCAAGAAGCAGGGTCAGGTGGTTATCATTGATCAGTCCGAGGAGCAGCTGCAGCAGCAGCAGCAACAACAACAGCAGCAGCAGCAGCAGCAGCAACAACAGCAACAGCAGCAGCAAGCCAAAGAGCTTAAGCCGCGTGCCACGCCCACACAGTTACTGGGCGCCACATTGGCCTCACCGGCGCGCACCACCACACCACATCTGACTTCGCTCATGTGCAAAATCGACCTGAGCAAGCTGGCGCGTGTGCCGCCCGAATGGTATCAGAATACCTACAGACTATACGCAGCCGATGGAAACCAACAACAGCAGCAGCAGCAGCACCACCAGCATCACCACTCGCATTCGCACTCGCACCACCCGCCGCACCATCACCAGCCGGAGAGACTGAAGACGCAGCAGAACGGCCATCTGAGCAGCCGGTCCGCGGAGGGCGCCCGCACGCCCAAGGAACTGCAACAGATCTATGCGCCCAATGGCTATGTGGGTGGTGCGCTGGGTGGTACAGCTGGCGCAGCGGCTGGCAACAAGCTGATTGGCGGCGTCAAGCATGAGCACGGCGTTAAGCCCGAGCCGGAGCTGGATGCCGGCTATGAGGCCAAGTACAAGCCGAACAGCGTCAAGCAGGAGTTCATGCTCAAGCAGGAGTTGCCCGCGCGTAGACGCAAACGCAGCTCCAGCTCCAGCTCGAGCCCGTACAAGGAGAAGAAGCGAAAAAAGGAGAAGGCCGAGCAGCTCAGCAAGGAGCTGCTGCCGGTGCCGGTGCTGCTGCCCGCCAACAATCACGAGCGATTATCGCGCGACAAACTCGAACTGCTGTTGCAGCAGCAGGAAAACTCCGCCAATGCCAGCCCCAACAAGCTGCAGCAGCTGAACGCGCGACAATTGCCCCTGTCCCAATCGCAGCTGCAACACCAACACCAGCAGCAACAGTCACAGTCAACAGCAACGGGCCATGCAACTGCCTCAACGACATCAGCAACAGTTGCTACGGCATCCACCCAACTGCCCACCACCTGCAGCGAAGCGGTGCAAACGACGCCGCCACCGGCGGCCCCACCACCAGCGCCGCGTCTCATCTATCGCTCCCACTTTGACAACGAGGAGGAGCACGCTAACGACGACTACAAGTGAGTAACATCCAAAGCCATTTGCTGAGTAATGAATGTCATTCAGAATGATGTTCTCTTCAGTAGAGCACAATAATTAAGAGTATAATGATAATATCTAAAAATGCCAATTTGCTTGTGAAATGCCCATCATTGAAAATGATACAAATGACAAGTAGTAGTGGTAGGACGCTCCATTCCATTTCCATTATTTTAATGAAAGCTGATTGCACAAAATGAAGATTTATAAAAAAAATACCTGCTTATAGCAATGAAAAACTTCATTGAAAATGTTACAAATGACAAGTAGTGAAATTCCTTTGAAACCTCTTATCTGTTCTACTTCATTCCATTTCCATTCATATTGATACAAAGGACAAGTAAAGCTATCTATTGACTAGCATCTATTAATATAAATGATGAAAGATGCTTAAATGAAAGCTGATTCCACTGAATGAAGATAGTTATTTAAATGATGTTCAAAAATACATACATTTCTAAAAAGAAATACAATATTCATAATGGAATGCGCTTCATTCAAAAAGATAAAAATGGCAATTTGTAGAATTTGACTATCGAATTATTTTTGACAGTTACTTAAAAAAATTTTACATTTAAAAATCTTTTGCTTTCCTGGTTCAACATTCAAAATGACACGAATGACATGCAGTGGAATGCAACTTGAATTAAACAATAAATACGATTGAATCAAATAGGAATGTACTTTTACAGATAGTTGAAAATATGAAACGAACAGAATGTTCTTTTTTGACTTTTCGATTAATTTCAACTGTTATTTAAAGGAAATTTGGTGCTTTTCTGGTTCAAAATTCTAAATGTTGCGAATGACAGGTAGACGAATGTAACTGGAATCATATAAATGCGATTTAATAAGCCTATATATATTTGGTTATATCAAACGAGCGAAATTTTAATTTCCCATTGATGTTGTTTGCAGAAAAACCGATCTATTGCTGCAGGAGGCAATCAGAAGAAAGCGCGCGGCTGATTCGGAGCGTGACTCGTTTAATCAAATGACGCTTTACCTGGAGGCAATTGTCTATTTCCTGCTAACCGCCGATGCCATGGAACGCTCCAACATGGACGCCACGTGGACCATGTACAAGGACACCCTGGCGCTAATTAAGTGAGTAAAGTGTGATGCACATCAAAAAATCGATTTGCGTTTAGATTGTAGAATCGAGAAACCTTTATGCAACTATGAACATTATTTTTATTTAAATGTATCTAAATAGTCATTTTAATATTTATTAATTTAATGCATGTAGTTTATTTATGCATTTATATTTAACAATATATTTCATATTTCCCTCTCAGATACATTTCCTCTAAGAATCGACCGTATCAACAGTTAACAAATGGAAAACACGAATCGCACAACATTGTGGCCATACTCAGGTGAGTTTGCCATCATTGAATATATAAAGGAACACCAATTTGAAGCTAATGTTTGCTCCGAACTCTCTTTTCACAGTTTACGCTGCCAATCGCTGATATCCTTAAAGCTTTACAAATTGCGACGTGCCAATTGTCGCGCAACAATAGCCAGCTGCTCGGAATTCTTTCGCTCCGGCAGGGGGGATATATTGAATGGCAATACGCCGTCCTCCATATCACCATCGAACTCAGTGGGCTCACAGGTAATACTAATAAATAGAGTTGAAGCAATACAAAAACAATCTATATATATATATATATGTATTCTGAATTTATTTTAGGGCTCCGGTTCGAATACGCCGCCTGGCAAAATAGTGCCTCAAGACATACACAATCAGCTATGCAAGCAGAATGAGTATCTCACCTATGTGAACAGCGCTCATGATCTGTGGGATCAAGCCGATCGATTGGTGCGCACCGGCAATCATATAGGTAATGCTCATATCTATCATATATATATATATCGTATATACAACTGATTTTCGTGATTAAAAAACCGAAAAAATTTTCAGAGAACACCTCTCGAATCGTGGAAAAATTCTTTATAAATTGCCCAATTTCAAGGGGGTCAAATTGTTACAATTAGTCTTCCCTGAATTTAAAATTATTTTCTTTTGGTCGATTTTTTGAATCAGTTTTGAAGATCTATGTCAAAACAAATTGGGGAAATCAACCAAATGAACAGATCATACTTTTAGTTTTCCAAATAGCTGCAAATTTAGCTGCCAAAAGTTAATCATTTTTATGATGAGCAACATTTGTGGCAAAGTTAACGCTACGAAAATTGAGCGCGAGCTCGAATAGTTTAGCTTCAAAAGGCGTGGTAGTAAATATCTAATGTAACTTATATATAATTTAATATTAATCCATGGTCAAGATTAACCATATTAATCACATGTATATTTTCAGACTTTATACGCAAACTGGATCACGAGAATGGGCCTTTGACGCTGCATAGCACCATGCATGAGGTGTTTCGGTACGTGCAGGCGGGCCTTAAGACGCTTCGCGATGCTGTCTCGTATCCTCAGTCTCAGTAGCGATAACTTTAGCCTCAACAACGAGACCAACAGCAACAGCAACACCAACAACAACAACAACAGCAACACCAACAACAACCGCAACAACAACAACAACATTATCATCACCACCAAACGTGTCTAAATGAAAGTCAGGCCAAACTAGCAACTATTATTATTATAATTATAATTATTATATTGTATACTAGCAGCAGCAACAGCTATAAATTTAGTTGTTTAGCTTATGAAACCTTCCAACAACAACAACAGCAACAACAACTTCAGCAACATCAGCAAAATGTTTGTTAATAATTTCTAGTTACTCCTTTTTATACATAAACAATATGCACACCATTTACTTATTTCCTTACGCTCAGTTTTCAATTGGTTTCTTCTTTCTTATTAAGCAATTTAAGCTTTATATTTATGCCTAGTTTTAGTTGATATTACCACACATTACACACACATTATCAAAATCAAGTTATTTTATCTATATATGTTTTCTAGATTGTAGGTAAAGAAAAGAAAAATCTGGCGCCCAAACAAACATTAGTTGAATTTTGTTTTCGTTTACGCATAAAATAAAAATGGCTTTTTAATATTTAAGTTAGTTAATTTTTTCTTGTCGTTTGCACATATATCTATGTATCCACACATATATATATATATATATATGTATATGCATATGCATATATATATATACATATATATTTTCTCGCTGGCCAAAATGTTAATGGGCCTGAAAACAATAACAATAGCAACAAAACTCGTAAACTCTTTATTGTATATAAGCAAGAACCAACAACAATTAAGTAAAAAAACAAAAAAAAAGTTCTTAAAATCTTAATATAAGTATGGTTTTTATTAAATTAATTTAAATGCAAATTTTTACTGTTTCGTAACTTTAAATTGAGTTAAAAACAAACAAAAACAAAAACACACTATTTTATATAGTTATATTAATACATTATTAATTATGTTTATAATATATTATTGATTTTAAAAGTAAATTTTTAAAACAAAAGCAATCAAGTTTTTAGAACAACAATTTATGAATGAGAGATATATATAATTATATTGATATTTATATATATATATGTATGTCTCACATATATATGCAACGTTTTTCATTTTGTTTCATTTTGTTGTACTTTCTGTTTTCTGTTTTCTTTTTGTTTAAGTTTTTGCGGTGCCTCGAGACTCACAAAACAGACGCGACAACTAATAGTGCATTAGTAGTTTTTAAACGAGTTCAAATTAAAAACAAAAACAAAAAATAAAAAAATCGAAAATAACGCAGCAATAAAAAAACCCAACTCACCTTCTCCAACCACCCCCGTCCGTCATCTCCCAGCCCACACGAAGCGCAGCAATTAATAAAAAAAACAGTTAACTCGCCTCCTACAACCGCCCCCTTCTACTCCCAGTCCTCACACAAAGGGAAATCAACAATTTACATACCTTGTACATATATCGGAAATATACATACATACATATATATATACATATATTTTTAATATGCCAAAAAACAAAGCGAAAATCAAGTTATAGTCAATAAGCCGAAATTCGTATTAAAAACATAAAAAGAAAAAAAAAAAAAAAAAAAAACAACAAATGCAATAAACTAATTGTAAGTCGTTGATGACACGCAGCAAATGGGCAGCACTATTGTGCCTAATTGGCAGCACTTTGGCGTTAGCGAAACGAAAAACAAGCAAAACGTAATCGAAGCAAAGCGAAGCGAAGCAAAGCAAAGCGCAGCGAAAACTCAAAAATCAAAGCGAAAAACGTAACGAAAAACAAACTAAGAAAACGGTAAGCAAAAAGCAAAAGTTTAATAAACATATATATTATAGATATATAATGTACTTATACAATATGTGGTTCTGGGGAAACAAAGCATTAACTTTCAAAAATGAAACCATAACGTTTAATGTTAGTCAAATTTTAAGTTACCACTTAACAACACTGCAAAAACCAGAGTTCGGCTAGACGAATATTCAAATACCCTTGCAGACGGGCTTGTAACAAATTGCTCCTATGGCAGCTACTTATACATATATATATATATATAAATACAGATATAGTATTCGTGATTCTCGATTCGGAAATGCAATTCATAACTAGATATACTTAAACTTCAACTTAACGACCATTAGTTACACTAACCGATCTGTTTCTTTTAGAAACTGTTACGTAAGGCGTGACAAATCAGGCATAGCCTCTGCAAGGGTATCGCAAAACACGAAATACACAAATCGAGAACATTAACAAAATGAAATATCGTAGTGCGCAATTTTATTGTGCAATATGTGCAACATTAATTGTAATTATTATAAATTATGCATGCCCATATATACATGCATGCACCCCTGTGTGTGTATGCGTGTATGTATGTGCATATGTATTGTTAAAATTTCCAGCGCTGTAAATAAAAAGCAACTTTACGACACACAATTACATACGTACACACACACACACACACACATAGGCGCGTACGTAGACGCATACACACGTGCATTTGCATATGTATATCGATAAATATATATACATTCACATTTACATACATATATAAATATATACTATATATATATATTTTTATATATATACAACTAAAAGAAAAACCATGAATTATAGTTAAATTTTTTCAAACGGCAACAACAACAAAACAACAAGCAGCAATCTTGCAATAAATATTACAAATAATAAATTTAAAAATCATTAAAAAAAGAAAAAGAAGAAGAAAAGCAAATACAACAAAAAGAAAAAGAAAATGAAAAAGAAAAAACAACAAGATGAAACGAAAATGCGCCTAGACGATTTAAGAAGCGAAGCATAGTTAATAATTATATTTTGTTAAGCGTTATTGTAGTGCAAAATATAAGCAAAACGAACCGTAAAAACCAACAGAATTAAGTTTTAAGCTGGACAAAAAACAAAAACAAAAACAAAAAAAAGAAGGGAAAACGGAAAAACGGAAACAGCAACAGCAAAATCAACAATTGATAACAAAACGAAATTGTTCATTAACATAGTAAAGGTAACAAATGATACATATTTAAGTAATAAAAAAATATATATTATATATTTTGTACAAATGACAAAACGAGTAAAAAACAAAACAACAACCGCAGCAGCAAAAACCAAGTACACTTATTAAAGTTTAAGCAACAAAACAAAACAAACAACAAACAAGAACAACAACCAATTTAATATGCAATTACCGTAACAGTAGTTGATAAATCAAAATAAAAAAGAAAAAACAAAAATTGTAACATTTAAAAAAGCCGTTTACTTATTTTGAATTGCGCGCGCAGCAGGTTTTCCATTTTGTCGCCACACCGCAACCTCATTGCCGGCGAATTCATTTGGAGTCAACGAAATCATGTTAAACTTAAGAGGACTGAGCAAACTTTACAGCCGCTGTTAAGATAACATTTAACAACTCAGCGTGAGGTTTGAAGCAATTTGCAGTACTGCATTCTAATTGATATTTATAAATTATTATTGTTTAAGTGTCAAATAGTTGTTGCAATTCTTTAAATGATATTTTATTTATTATATATAATATTTTTATATTATAATATGTTAGGCAATTGTCGTCGCTGCTTATTGCAGAAAAATAACCGTTTCCTGTGCTGTAAAGCGCCGTTGGCAAACTTTAACACTTTTCAGCACTTGCTTTCTTGTAGTTTTGCCGTGTGCTTGTGGCGCAGCCTGTTTAAACATTTTGTAATTTTTTTCTTATTTTTGTTTTGTTTTTGTTTGTGTGCTTAACTTTTCTTATTCAGTCTGTATTAAACAATTAAGCTGGCGCTCAAGGCACGCAGCACACAGCGCAGCGAAGCAACAATAAAATCCTTTGCAAGAATTCGCGTGCATATTTGTTGTTTGCGCGCCATTTTGATTTCAAGCTGTGCACGTGTCTCGCTTGTTTTGTTTATGTGTGCAGCATGGAACAAAAAAGACGAGTAAATGTTGAGAATCAAAATTCGGCTGCAATTGCGGCGGCAGCGAATTTTCAAAGCAAAACTCAACGTCGCCGGCGCCAGCGACAGAATCAAAAACGTCGCGCCGAGGAAAAGCTATGTGAAACGTGCTGCCGTCAGGCCCAGACGGTCGATGGCAGCGCCAAATTGGAAAAGGGCGTGCAGAATGAGCGGGCTGCCAAAAAGAGCGCGCGGCGCAGCAAGCGGCGCAGTCGCAAGCGCAGAACGAAAGCGAACGCGATGGCGCAGAGACTGGAAGCGATAAAACGGGAAAATCCAACACCCCTCTCCTCGTTGAACAACTCGTTCGGCTCGGTGGAGTCGGCAT
Organism: Drosophila littoralis; assembly: GCA_018903485.1. Taxonomy (NCBI): domain Eukaryota; kingdom Metazoa; phylum Arthropoda; class Insecta; order Diptera; family Drosophilidae; genus Drosophila; species Drosophila littoralis. The sequence continues at coordinate 4,281,196 of JAEIGF010000059.1, read as the reverse complement.
TGGAAAAGCCGCTGATATTTGATTTTGCTGAACTGCTGCGTTCGCCGGCCGAGCAGCATGTCAAAGCAGAGCCGAAGCAGCAGCTGAATGCAGGCGAAGCCTGCAGCGAGAGCGCACAGTGGGTCGCCGATATAAAGAAGCAACTTTCCAGCAGCCATCTGTCGTCAGCTCAACTGCCTGGCATGCAACCCTGGTCCCCGCTACCCAAACCGTCCTCAATACAGGTCGCACAGTGGGCTAACAAAGATGCCAACCAGACAGAAGTCCCGCAGTGTCGGGCCCAACAGTGGGCAGACGATAAAGTCTATGAGCAGCAGCCGACGCAGCCTGAAATGAATGCCACTCAGCAGGCGTGGATCCAGCAGAATCCATTTGCGCAAGTACCAAATTGGCAGTGGGTTCAACATTTTGAACAGGCTACAGCGCTGGCAGAGCAGTGGCACCACTGTAGCGCACAGTGGCCCGCTGTCAATAGTGGGCCGTATATGGCTGCTGGGCCGGACGACACGGGCAACTATCATGGAAGTGTTTATTATATGGAAACAAACACCTACACGCAGTGTACGCTCAACAATAACAACCACGCACAGCAACAGCTGTTGCAGGAAAGTCAACAACAACAACATCAAGAACAACAACAGTATCAGCATACGAGTGGCGTTCAGTGCTTTAAGAGATGCCGTGTGGCACAGTATCCAGACACTGCTTACCCTGCACATCAGTTTCAGGAGCAGCAGCAATATCTGACGTACTGGAATCAGCTAGCGTAAGGTAAGTCTCTTAATTTGAACTCTACCGCTCTTATACATCATTGCACTCTTAAGTAGTTGTAGTTGTGTGCACTTTGAAAGCTGTGCAGCTTTTATTAAGTCTACAATTTTTGCGCATAAAACGTCAGGCAACAACAGCTTGTGGCTGTAGAAAGCTGCATAGATTTTGCAAGTGCTGCCACGAGCTTTGCAGTTTTAAAGTCAAGCAGCAAATAGTTAAACTGTTTGAATATCAAATTCTATGGAGAATACTGTAATTTATCAGGCAAATGTCTCAACAGCAGAATAACTGTGTACAATATTTATTTTTGAGCAGTTGCCAACAAACATAAAAAAGTTTATATTCATATGTTTATTGTGAGAGCAGCTATTAAATATCGATCAAAACATTTGTATAACAATCATATAAAAAGCCACAGTTGTAAGGGGACTGGTAAAAATGTGAATTTTTTAATTACTGTGTTCTGCACAATTTTGCGGGCGCAGTTGCTTTGGTAGAGATTGTAGCAATACGCACACACACATGCATACATATTACACATACGTATTAAGTATGTGTTTATATGTATTTGCATGTAAACACTTGCTGCTTGCGCCACATACAGAGCCGCAACAATAGCAACAAAACAATGCACAGAGCTTGCTGCATGTTGAAGGGGGAGGAGTGCAGAGGTACAACTTCCCCCGCACAGAGTTCAATGGTCTTTTGACACAAATGATGTCAAGTTGAGCTTCTTGCCTGCTGCTTTTGCCTGGTGCAGTCGCCACTCGGCTTTCGGCTCATTTGCCCGCCGCTCGCTAGCAGCTCAGTCAGCTGCCGTTCTATGCTTGCAAGTCCTTTGTGACTGTGTGTGTGCGTGTGCGTGTGCGCGATGGTTTTACTGTTTGTTTGGGTGCCTTTTTGACTGTGTTGGCCCAACGTTAGCTCGTTGGTGATGTGCGGCCGGCGTTCTGTCGCGCTCTCTCTAACTATCTCTCCTTCCTCCCTAGCAGAGAACCTACCGCAATCTGTTTCGTCGTCATCGTCGTTGCTGCATTTCCTTGTTTATGTTTTGTATCCAAATGTAGGGTATTCGGCTAAGTGATGGAGCGAGCGTGATTGAGCGAGAGAGACAGAGAGAGCAACAAATTCACAGAGCGAAGAGCATGTGCAGTACCGTTATATTGTTGACTGACTGTTGCAGCGAGTGCGCTTCTGCTTCTGCTGACGCTGTTAGTGCCGCTGCTGGGGCTGCTGTACCTGCGCATTCGGCGCTGCAGCTTTTGTTATTGTTGTGTCGCTTCATCTTCCGCTTCTTCTTCTCCTTTTAATGTAGTAAAGTTTGCGTTGCCTGAACAGTGGTGCACAACTTACAGCACAGAGTTCATACTTTTGATATTATACAAATTTGTATTTCTATTTTTATATTTAAATACAAATTATTTTGTAGATTATAATCGATTGTCGAATTATGAGATAGTTTAATATTTTCAAAAATACATATATGTACATATTTATGTATAGAAAATGCAAGAGTGAACCGGTTCCATTTTGAAAACATCTAATAATTGGTAGCCCCAATTTTCCAAAGCAGAATGTGAAACACGTGTGAGCTATAAAAAGAAAATAGGTAGATTAAACGAAATTATTCAACTTTAAATGTATTGGTTTTTACGGACCAATTGCACAGGATTTGGCAAACTCAAACGTCCTTAAAAAAACAGCGCAATGTCAAATAATTCTCTATAAAATTTAAGTTTTCAAATAAATAGGCCTAGCTTACACAAAGCTTGCCTTGCTCCACTGTTCTGTGCAAAAACTACGCAGTTTTGTTTCAGCATTCGTCTCGTCCGTGCTGCCGCGCAACTGTACGACCCAATGGGAAGAGAGTAGCTGCAGCAGTTAGCTGCGCTGTTGGCGTCGACTTCGACGTTTTCGTTGTCCTGGCTGCATTTATCCTGGCGGCAATTGAACACTTTAATCATTTAGTTCTTGCACTCTCCGGCAGCAAGTTGTGTTTTTTGATTATCGTCGTATCGTCGTCGTTTATAAATTGTTGTATATCGGTATAATACACACATCTAGCATACTCACATAATTACATATATATGTACATACATGCACATACACATATGTATGCATCGTATATTGTGTATATCGGTTCAACTCTACAATTTTGTGCGTGTACTTCAAAACTCATTTAAAACGAAGCAAATTCCAGTTATTCTCAAAAAAAAAAAAAAATGAAGCAAAACCTATGCTAAAATTGTGTAAAATAATAAGTGAAGAATAATTTTGCGGCGCTCTTTCTAGCACTCAGCCAAATGCAACAAAAGTAAGCAACGGTTAACTAAGCAACAATTTAATGACCAATTGTTTCTGTACTTGTAATTGCATATTAGCATGTAAAGTGCCCACACCCATGGTCGATTTTTCGCATTTACATACACACACATACACATATAAATATATATATGCATGCAAGCACACTCACGATAGTAAAAACTTGGCTCAATGGGCGGCCCTGCGTCGCTGAGCGCATTTCTCTACACTTTGCTGCCAAATGCCGCCTACACATACACACTTGCACTCACATACACAAATATAGCTGCGCTTCGTGCAGCGCCGGCTGCAGTCGCCGTTTAACCTAAAAAACGCAGTCGACGCTGGCGTCGCCGCTTGCAGCTAAATGTGCGCTCTCTAGCTTATGCTCTCCTGCTCTCTGTGCATTGCATATCGTAAGGCGCGCTCAGCTGACAGCTGCTGCTGCTGCTGCAGCTGTTGACTGCGCTGCGGCTGCATTCACTCTCTTTCTCTTTATTTTTTTCTTTTTGCCGCACCCAAAAGCAACGTTGCCTAGCTTTCCTCTTGCTGTCTTCTGCTCCTTCTCCTCCTTTTTCATGGGACTTCGGCTGATTTTGGCTTCTGCTTTTGCCTGCTGCAAGGTGTGTCACTTTTTTGTTTTGTTCTAACGGTTTCTAGCCACTTTGCATTGCTTGCTCGATGCTCGATGCTCGACGGGCGAATTGGTGAAGGGTGGCAACAAAGGGGTTTTCGTTTGAAAGAAGCTTTCGCTATATCCTGCGCTTTTGTAAGCGACTATTAAGCGGAAACAATTTTAAACAATTTATGAATGAAAATTGCCGGTTTATGTTACACTAGTTTTGGGGGCGGTGCAGCAGAAAGGGGCGTATTCCTCTGTGAGTAGCTGCAGCTTACTTTTTAGGTGACGTTCTTTTCAATGCACTTTGGCCTTAGCAGGGTAATATACAAGGTAGTTGCTGCTTTTTAAATCTAACCTTTATATTGGACTGACATTCTGAGTCCTGTTTAGTTTTTCTTAAAGAAGTTTTTAGAAAAAGAAAAAATAACTAGGAAGTACTTTAAAAGTGTCGACTTTAATTCTGATCAAGCTCCTTTCTTAGATTGACAATATTTGAAATGTGGGGTAAATATTGGCTTGTTAAAAATAATTGAATCTTTAAAGTACTACTATTAGTTTTGTTGAAGGGAAATCTATTATTTTAGCAACTACCTGTACATGTATAAGTACTATAAAGTGATAATTCCCTCGACGGATAGCCAGCTTCAAGTGGAGTTTGCGCCTAAAAGAGGTCTACGTTGGAATACTTTTTACTGTACTTATAAAAGCGCAGTAATACTGAATCTTGCCTAAACTCTGTCTTCTATTATGGGCTAGAGATATAACGACCATGCCTTAAGACAAAGGAGGTGATCTTTCCCCTTTCCCCTTTTATATTCTTTACTTTATCTTACAAATCGTATATACTTATATAAAGCTAGCTTTCGTGTATATTTTTTATTTATTTGTTATATTTTAAATACTGTTTACAAATGTTTTATTTGTATTATTAGTATGATTATGCATGTATTATTATGATCATTATTAAAGCTATCATTCTCTGCACTTTTGAGCTTTTGTACATAAACTCTTTGGGCAGCAAATCCTGTGTAGCATAACTGTGAAATGGATTGTGTTTAATTAAAATGTAAAGCTTATTTATTAAAATGCCATAATCAGACAGTGCAGAAAGTAATTGCGCATACGATATCAGATATTGGCAGCTGTTTTTAATTTGCAAACACATGCCGTTATATATGTATATTTTAACAGCTGTATTGGCTCTGTTAGTTTCAAATGTTAGTTTGAGTGCTTTGCATAATGTGGCATAGCATGCCTCTCTGTTACTTCGCCATTTTACATATAATCCAATTATTGCGCTGTGGTTTCCTCGTACATAGACATGTCATCATCAGCTTCTATAGAAACACGAACACACATACATATGTACACACATGCTTGCATAGAGAGCACTCTGATCTATACACAACCACCCGCTAGGTGCAGGCCTTGCTCTTCACACACGTACACACAATGGAAAATGCAAAGAGCATTGCAGAGTGCTCTCACACTGCCGCATCACATGCATAAAGAACTCTCACACTCACGTTCTCTCGCTCTCACTCTCTGCCCCCACGGCTATGCGATGTTTCGACTCTTCTTGTTGCCGTTTGTCTTTCACTGCGGCGACGGCATAAAAATACTTTCCATTCCGCTCGCTGAATCAGTTTATTTCTGTTCTGTTGAGTTGCAGGAACGTGTTCTTTTTCTACTTTCCGTTTGATTTTATTTCCTTATTATTATTATTATCGTTATTATTATTATTATTACTGTTAAACATTTGTTTCGTGTTCGGTTCGGTTCGGTTTGGCTTCAGTTTAGTTTGGTTTGGTTTTTCGTTTTTCGCCGTTTTGTTAACTTTTTCAAATACCAAACAAAACTAAAACATTATCAAACGCCAATTATTTTGCATAAGTTTTCGCGTAAATCTTTCGGTTTGTTTGTTTTCGATTATTACAAAAGTAGCATAAGCAATCCCACCCAAAAAATTAAAATAAAAAAAAAGTGTTTCGTAATCGCATCGAAATTCAAAGAGCAACAAGTCTTATTTACATTTCTCAATTTGAAATTTGTTTTCAAATTCAAAGGTAATATTATTTTGAATATTTTTTTTGTTTGCCTTTATGTAATTTTCACTTGTAATTGACGGCATGAAAACCGATTTCAATATTTTATCATATATTTCCCATTGCCACTTAACCTCAAAAGTGCGTCGCAGCAGCAGCAACAGCAGCAGCGACAAATTCTTCATCGCATTCGTTTTGTTATTTTAAAAATATTTCGAAAATATAATTCTTGGTACTTCTGCCGGCTCTCAATACATATGCCGTCGTATCGGAGCGCTCCCCTGCCCGCCCGCTGTTTGTTTATTTTTAAAATATTAGTTTTTCGCACGATTTGCGTTCTGCCAGCCCCACAAAATGGAAGAAAAATAAAAGAAAATATTTGGCAAAAAACAAAAAACACGGCAAAGGTGAACAAGTTGGGATACAGCACAGCGCGGAATAAATACGTAGTAGGTGAAGGCCACAGACATTGAAAAGGCTTAGACAACAATCTGGTTTACATGAATTAGGCGGATTGATAAGGTGTGGACTATTCTGTGTGTGGAAAGTTCGAAAACACACCTCATTGTTAATTTGTAGGCCGAAGCTTATATTGGTAAAATAAAAATTTTGAAAATTGGTTCAAAAGACCTTTTTGACTTTCTCTTTGCTTGTTTAATTTTATTAATTTTTATACCCTGAACCCATTAAAAATGGGTAAAAAAGCTGTAATGTATTTGTGCAAATGTATGTAACAAGCAGAAGAAAGCATCTCTGACCCCATAAAATATATATATTCTTGATCAGCATCAACAGCCGAGTCGATCTAGCCATGTCCGTCCGTCTGACCGTCCGTCTGTCCGTCCGCCTGTCCGTCTGTCTGTCCGTCCGTATGTATGAACGCAAGGATCTCAGAACCTATAAGAGCTAGAGTTTGTTTTCGATATTCGATAACTCGCCCCGTTTCCAAGTAATCGATAAAAATCGATATCGAAATCCTGTTGAGCAATTTTGATAAATAATAAGAGGTAGAGTCACCAAACTTGACATGTAGCTTCTTGAATAGTATATATATTTGCATTTGGTGTTGGAAGAAGAGGGTGCAGGGTATCCCCTAGTCGGGAGCCCCCGCCTAGAATCTCTTACTTGTTTAGATTACATCTTTAACTATTGAAAAAGCTGAGTTGAGCTACCTTTACTTACGTAAACTTACTTTAAAAATGCTTATTTGAGGGATTTTTCGGATTAAAATTAATTTTTGTCAAATATCTTTTTGTTTGTTGATCAGATCTAAATTTGATTAAAGATATCAACATTTTTATTTAATAACTACTTTCTCTAATCTTAACGCTTACATTACGGTCATAAATTATAGCTGCTAATCAACATAGATACTATAGAATTTTGTTCAGTATACCCATAAAAAATCTCCCTCTTACTTCCACGAAACAATGCACCTGCTGTCCAAACTTTTGGATCAATCATTGTAGATATATACACACGAAAGCTAGATATATATTTGTTCGCAGTATGTATATTACATTTGGCTTTCATCAATATCAAACAATTCGATTTATTGGGTGCTTGCTCTTATTCTAAACCCAAAGAGAATAATGCTCAATTGGGCAGCTCAACAGGAAATCAGCTGAGTCAGCAGATATTATTCAGAGTGAAAACAAAGATTTATGAGGGCGCAGTTGCGAGGCAAGTTGCACCGGAAGAACATGGAATCGGAATTGAATGAAACTTATAATAGTAATAGTTAGTAGTAGTATCAGTAATAGAGATAATAATAGACTATCGAACTCTTAGCCAAGACGACAGCACAGCCATACACTGGCCTGAGATTTGAATCTCAAACCACGTGGCACAGGTTCGATGAACTCGAATTAATATTTGGCTTAAGCTTAGATACGTGAGCCAAATAATAGCTATTCTTGTTGCTGAAACATCTATTTTGTAATTAATATTTAATATAATTTTCAAACATTTTCTCTGGGAAATGTGCTTAATTACAAAAAATAAAATGTTTTATTGTTCAACGAACACAAAAAGTAAAGTTTTCTATTGGCTTACCAGAATGCTCGTATTTGTGAAAGATAAAATGATTATTATCACATTTTTTTACGAGCATTGGAAAAGGAAGAGGAAGTAAGGATTTAAGATAAACAGAGAAGCAGGCGGTCGGGGTTGTATCTAATCGGTTTGTGCTCCTGCTTAAAACTTGTCAACGCCTTCTTTATTCCTTATATGCCTTAAGGCAATCATTAACGAGAAAGAAGGGCTATCTTCGGCACTCCGAAGCTCTAATACCCTTGCAGAGCCAACCTTTTCATAATGCTCCCAGTGCTTTGCCAGCTATATGATATAGTGGTCCGATCCAGCTGGTTCCGACATATGTACCAGAAAGAGGGACTTCTGCAAAAATTCATAAAGATAGCTTCAAAACTGAGAGACTAGTTCGCATAGAAACAGACAGACGGAGAGACGCACAAGTCTATATCGACTCTCGGCTGTTGATACTGATCAAGAATATATGTATATACTTTATGGGGTCGGAGATGTCTCCTTCTAGGCGTTACACATTTCACGACAAAATTATAATACCCTCTGCAAGAGTATAAATATGGATTTGCTCATTGAGTTGTTGAAATTATTCCCAATTATACGCCCTTCAATGTATTTTACTACTCTATTATATGGCTTTGATGGTATTGGGTGGGTTTTTAGGTTTCTATTGGTTGCAAATCAGCTTGTTTTTCTTTTTGGCGATTATCCGTTTTTGCCTTTGACCTATTTTAATTGCGAAACTATTTGCAATTCCATGGCCTGGCCCCGCTTCCAATTAGGCTGTGCGTCATTTTAATTACATCGATTTTTCTGTCAGTTTTCGGATCTGTTGCCCGTACCCGCATGCAGCAACAACGACGGCAGCGAATGCAAAAAGACCACGTTGACATTTCTAGGTATTCATTAAAAATGTTGAAACATGTTAGCTGTTGTTGCCTGCCCATCAGCTTGGCTGCCTGCCTGCCACGCCCACGACTATTTTGGACTGCATGTCATTTAAATTAAATTAAAATAATTGATTTTACTTGCATTTTCTTTGTTGCAGTTAACTCTCGGACATACATATAGAACGTATACGCAGTGGGCACTCAGTTGAGCGCACTTATAACTAGGCTATAGTAAACGGTTCAGCTTAAATCAATTTCTATTTTCCACTTCCGTTTGCTCGTCTCGTGCGTCGTGCTAGGTAAGTGCTTAAATTGGATAAAAATGCATATATACAAAATTATAGTATAATTTTACTTTTAATCGTTGAATTTTTCTTCCTTTTCATTGCAGATTTTAAAACGCGTTACAGCAGTATTATCTAAAAGAGAACTCTATTTAACTATCCAAGTAGTGTACAGTTCAAGTTTATTTTCATTTGAGCAGAAAAGAAGCCGTTAAGTTTTTGCACTTAATTTTCCCAACTAAACTATACGTATTCCAGTTAGGACTCGTTTTGAAGCAAGCTTTATTTTAGAAAATGTAAGCTGAAGTTAGATAAGTAAGATAACAGCTGATTGAGCAAATCGAAAATGTTAACTAAATTCTTTGAAAAATTATATATATGAATTTAAATTGTATATATACATTTTCCATTTCTCAACTTGAGGAAAGGTCAATGAGAAAATTATAACATCCTCTGCAAGAAAACAGTTTCTTTTCCTTATTTGCAATTGGGAACTTTATTTAAAATAGAGCAGAAAAGTGAGTTTATATACAATTTGATTAAAGAAAAGTGTCTTATATAAGTTAAAAGTTGAAAGAGTATATAGAATGTATATGCGATATCGTGCAATCATGCTTCCAGCTTGTTCTTTTGTCGAGCTCATCAATTGAATAGGTTCAGTAAAGTTTAGTTGGGTCAAGGCTTATCACTTTTATTTCCTTAAACTCTTCCCCTTTGCTTTTGCATCACAGTTGAGCCAAAAGTTTGCACACTAAAGCTCACATTTATCCTGTACCAACAGCAGCAGCAGCGAAATGGTTGAGGGTCAGACAGCGGTTCAACAGCAGCAGCAATCGGGCACTGGCTCGTCCAGTAGTGGCACAGGCGGCACCACGGCTGGAGCCGGTGGCGCCACCGCAGGCAACGTGGCCAACAGTCAGGCCCAGCAGAATGGCGGCTCGGGCTCCACTGTGGCTGCAGTAACTGCGGCTGCTGCCCCAGCAGCAACGGCCAACAATGCAGCGGGCAACAACAATAATAATAACAACAACAACAACACTGTAGCAACAAACAACAATAATAACAACAATAACAACAACAACAACGAACCGGATCCCAAAACAAATTTGATAGTGAATTATTTGCCGCAAACAATGTCGCAGGACGAAATACGTTCGTTGTTCGTGAGCTTCGGTGAGGTGGAGAGCTGCAAGTTGATACGCGACAAGGTGACAGGTGCGTAAAATTAACCAACTATTTCTGATAACTGATTAATTCGTTAATCTCTAATGTCGTTTGTCTAGGTCAAAGTCTGGGCTATGGCTTCGTGAACTATGTCAAGCAAGAGGATGCGGAGAAGGCCATCAATGCACTCAACGGTCTACGCCTGCAAAATAAAACCATAAAGGTGCGTCTAACAAAACTGAGGGGTATTCACGCTAGCAGTTGTCTGGCCCGAACACTCTTTTAGCCATCAACATTATCCATAGACTGCCATCTATCTATACTGTATTAATCATATCAAATGATGAAAGTTTTTATAGAGCTGAAATCCCAAGCCAGCCATCTGTCTATCGTAAATACCCTTATTAGTTTTCTTATATTATATATATACAAATATATGCATACATATAACATGTTATTGACAATTTAGGTCTCCATTGCGCGTCCCAGCTCGGAGAGCATTAAGGGTGCCAATTTATATGTATCGGGTCTTCCAAAGAATATGACACAGTCCGACTTGGAATCATTGTTTAGTCCATACGGCAAGATCATAACTTCGCGCATACTTTGTGATAATATCACTGGTAAGTTTAAACAATGTATATTTAATTCAAGTATGATTAAGGCATGTCCTAGGCATGTCTCAGCTATAATTAATTTCTATTATAAGCGATATATATATAAGTTATTCTATGGGCAGAATAAGCCAACATATTTCCGAATTGTTTTTTGCTATCTCAAGAGAGATTCGTGTTCCGTTCCTTATAATTTGTGGGACTTTGAAGCACCAATTATCGTAATTATGAGCATGTCTGGCTTATATAATAATATCTATTATCTTAACTAATAGAGTTGAGTGTCTTCTGTGAGTCTGGCATTATTTCTGCCCTTAGAGCGCACAGTTTGTTTTGAAATTTTGCTGGCGCTACACTTTTATAAGTTGACATTTCTTTAATAATGCAAAAAATTTGTTTACAATTTTATTTTTTCATGAACACAAAAATAATTGAAACAAACTAAACACACACAACTATCAGATGAACATGCGGCGGGTAGGTTTTTTAATTTTTGTTTAGCTGTTTAAATCGCATTTCATCAATTTCTCATTTGCACATTGCTTGGCATTAATTCGGTTGCTTCTCTTTAGTTCATTTAGTTTTTTTTTTTAAAGTGCTTATTGCCTGTTTTGTGGGCTGTATTGACTTTATTTACCCAAACTTGTTTAGTTTCTATCCTATACTTGGTGTAGGGAAAAAAAGGGAGAAAAGATTAAGTACAAGTTCGTTTTTTTCTGGGTGGAAAAAACTAAAGCCCAAATACCTGCAGGAAGCATTTAATTTGTTTTAATCGTAGATAAAGACTTTTCAGTACAATAAGCTATTTATGAAGAAAATTGCAAATTATTAAATGAATAATTTGTAGTGTTATTAAAAGAAGATTAGCAATATACTTAGAACTTCGAAGAAATCTAATAATATAGGATACTTATATGAAATACATTTAATTTGTAATGAAAAAACTTCATACAATCGATACAGCTAAAGTATATCCACAGGTCAGGTTTATTTAGCAAGTTTAAAATATAGGAACCAATGAAAGCCTCTGATTCGGGCTTTGTTTACATTTTTCTTAATGATCGTATATTGTGACTCGAGAAGTTTCATGCTGATGCAGCAATTGTTGGGACTCTGACCGGATAGAGGGTATCTTCCAATTTAGCATGTTGGACTAGTATGTTATAGATGTTTATTTTATTTAATGCTTTTCTTTTTAATTATTTTATTTGTACCTTGTAAGCAAAAGCATATTTATTTATTGGTTTACATTTATATTTATAATTTGTTACTAATGCATTTAATTTTTTTTTATTTTCCCAACAATACACAAAACTACACAAAACACCAACAACAAATTCAAATAATACCGAAAAGAAGCGCACGCTGACCACCCCGACAGTATGTATAAGTAACATTTAACTTGTAATTTATTTAATTTGTTGTTTTGTTGGCTTCAATATTGCGGCGCATTGCAAGCCAAAAGTCCTGTCACGCACAATGATCAAACCGCTGCAAATTCATACGCATTGTGTTCGCTAGCTGTGAAAACTGGAAATTTGAGCTCAAACGATATTTAAGAAGTATTCTTGTTTTCTTATTCTTTTGCCTAGGTCTCTCCAAGGGCGTCGGCTTCATACGCTTCGATCAGCGCTTTGAGGCAGATCGCGCCATCAAGGAGCTAAACGGCACCACACCGAAGAATTCCACCGAACCGATAACCGTTAAGTTTGCCAACAATCCGAGCAGCAACAAGAACAGCATGCAACCACTGGCAGCCTACATAGCGCCACAAAATACGCGCGGCGGACGCGCTTTTCCAGCAAACGCAGCCGCCGGCGCCGCAGCAGCAGCAGCCGCTGCCGCCATTCATCCCAACGCGGGCCGTTACAGGTCAGCAAAGCAAGTAATGATGCAGTTTGATATCACCTCAAGTAGAGTAAGAAAATGAGCTGGGAGAGAGAGAGAGACCCTCTTATAAGTAAACAACCATCTACTTATTAGCTCTATGCAATAACATGGCTTATATTAGACAGAAAGAGGGCAGACCTTAGAGTGCGTAGATTGCTTAGGTATGAAGTGAGATGCAGCATGTGAAAACATTTTACCACAAATATTATTCAATAATAGAATAATAGTTACTCAAAAGCATTAGTTGAAGCTTAGAAAGATAGATAATTACAAAATATTAGGACATCAATAGATTTTGCTGATTCATTTTGGTTGAATTCAGTATCAAGCTAATTGTCTATGGTAAATTTTAACAGATATTTATATAAAATATTGATAGATCTTAGTTGAAGTGAAAGCGAGAAGCTGGGAGAGGCCCAGTGAGAAGCAACACTGTCGCAACACCCTGCAGCTTAATTGCTTCTCGTTTCAATTACTCAAAGGGTTGCAAAGGAATTGGACTTATGGCTCTTTGATCGCTTCTCGCTTCGCTTTGCTGCAGTTTTTTAAAAGCTCGTTTGATTATCTATTTTCTTTTCATTCTATCCCAGCTCTGTGATCTCACGCTATTCGCCGCTCACCAGTGATTTAATTACCAATGGCATGATTCAGGGCAATACCATAACTAGCTCTGGTTGGTGCATTTTCGTCTATAATCTGGCGCCCGAAACCGAGGAGAATGTGCTCTGGCAGCTCTTTGGGCCATTTGGTGCTGTGCAATCCGTAAAGGTGCGTCTTAGCTGACAATCAGTTAATATGGGCTTTCAAATGTTTTTCTTTCCCATCGGCAGGTCATACGCGATTTGCAGAGCAACAAGTGCAAGGGATTTGGCTTTGTTACCATGACCAACTACGAGGAGGCTGTGCTGGCCATACAGTCGCTCAATGGCTACACGCTGGGCAATCGGGTACTTCAGGTCAGCTTCAAGACCAACAAAAATAAGCAAACGTAATTATTAACCAAGTTGGCTGCTGTTGTCAATGCCAATGCGGCGGCAGCGGCGCTGGCTGCCAATAGTTTGGTGCTCAATCACAACAACAACAACAACAATTACAACAACAATCAACACAACAACAACAACAACGCAACAACATCTGTAGCACCAGAAACAACAATGCTGCCCATCAATTTGGCAAATATGCTAATCACAACAGCAACAACAACAGCAGACAACACAACAACAGCAACCAAACTAACAAACAAAAACAGCAGACAACTTCAAACAGCAGCAGCAGCAACAACAACAACAAACACTCGCTGTCACTTTTGGCAGGAACAACAAAAGCAAATGCAACTGCAACAGCAGCCACTGCGAACAATCGTCTAAGCAAACCACCAACAAGCAGCAACAACAGCATAACAACATTTATAAACAACGGCAGCAGCAGCTTCAATGGCAGCAGCAGCAACAACAGCAACAACAACAACACCTCGTCCAATGCCACGTCCCATGGCGATGCCGGCGCCTGCTCAACCAGCTCTGGCAGCATATTGAAAACTTCCACGAAATTCATATACAATAAGCCACAAAATCATTTCGAGCTGCTGCAACAGCAGCTGCAGCTGCAACAGGAATTCGCCCAGTTCCTCACAAATGTGGCCAACAGTGCAGCTGGGAGCGGTGCCTCTGCCACGTCCAATCACAACAGCAGCATTGGCAATGCAGCCAGCGGTTCCAATGCGGCACGCAATGCTGCTGGCAACACGGCATTGTTGGGCAACTCAACAGCAACAGTTGCTGGCAACAAGAACAACAACAACAACAACAACAACAATAACAGCAATAACAACTATCAATCCTCATTTATGCCATCCTGGTCAAATTGGTTCTTCTAAATGATACTGATTAGCAGCGACTGGTAAATCCCATTTTATATATTTTCTTAATTCAATTGTTTTTTTTATCTATATATAAACATATATCTTTTTTGTTTTTTGTAGCATAATTTATCAGTTTTACTTTTTGCAAATATTTTTTAAATTTTTGAGTTAAAGTCTTCAAAAATACTGCATAAACTCACTACCTATTCAAATTAGGTACATTAGGGTATGATGCAATTTTTATTTCGGTTTTTTTTTCGTGGTTAAGATTATAAACACAGACATTTTTGAAATTTTGTTACTACATATTTGAAATTTATATTTGTTAAATATAGTTTCGTATTTTTGTTCGCTAAATTCGTTAAATTCAGTTTTTCTACTGATAAACAGGCAAAGCTCTGCCATCATATTTTTTACGAATACCCTCACTAAACACTCACGTCTTTTGTATCCGTGTTTAATTTGCACTAACATCAAAGTCTAGTCGCCTTTAGCAAAGGGCTAAAGCAACCAAAAATGTATGGTTAAGTTTTTGTTTGAAGAAAGCAACATACTCTAGAAATAGTTTAATAAATTTGGCAGAATGAAAACTGAAAGGCCAAAACCACCAAAAACATGACAAAGAGAAGAATATTTAAGTCTATTGATAAATGTATAAATACAAAGAAAAAAAAAAAAACAGAACTGAAATACGTTAAAAGAATAAAACGGCAACGTTTGGCATATGGTCGGAACCATTTGAGGAGAATGGCCCCAAGTTCGACATATGTTCGCGATTTGTTTATATATATATATATACATATACATATACGAGTAAATGTGTAACTCTTGCTTAAAATAAAGATCGTATTGCATTATTATATACTTAAAGACACTTTTTATTCAAATATTTAATTATTCAATTCTCAACCTTCATCTAATCATGTGTCATGTGTTAAAACTTATCCAATTCCCAACTATGTTAAACTATTTCTGAATCTATCCTGACGAGAGCAGTTACGAAATCGAATGTGCAACAAAAAATTACAAAATCTATAAACAAACCAAGAGCTAAATATACAGAGAATTTTTCGAATACAACGAATAAATGTTTAAGAAAAATTTAATGCTATAAAGCCCATATAAACTAAATGGAATTTTAATAACAAAAACAAAAAGAAGTTATAACAATAACATAATTAATAAATCACAACTAACAAACAATTTTAAAAGAAATAACTTAAACAAAAACCAGCTAAAAAATGTATATGCACGCCATTCGAAAAATTTGAGAAATCAGAGAAAATCTCTAACAAATTCCCTCCCTAGAACAAGAAAAGTTAAAAACGTAACTCAAAAAGTACGTAGAAAACAAAAACAAATTGACAAAACGCGTTTCAGCAAAACGAATTTGTTTAAACCAAAAACCCAAACAGCAATAATAAAGGAACAAACAATTAATGCAAAACAAATTGCCAAATTAAATATAAAAAAAACAAAAAACAAAAATCAAAATTACAACAGAAAATTTGTATGCAGAAGAAAAATTCTTAAAGAAAAAAAAACGAGTGAAAAAGATTTACCTTAAAAGTGATTATAAAGAACTGTTGAGAAGGAATTATCGGAACCTTTCGACAAATGATATATGCATTTAAAAAGCCATGCGAGAGATAACCGCAAATATGAGAAAATGCATGATCAAAGTTCTATAACATGAAAAGATGGTGCTTGAGAGATATCCTTGCAAAACTAGTTAAATGTACTAGTCCTTAAAACCAAAAAGGAAAAGAGAAATACGAATAGATCTTGTTATAATATTCTATTGAAATATTCTTTTATTTTTTTGCCTATACCTTGAGGTTTTTACCAACTTTATGCATTCATAATGGCGTGGGAGTCAGGAAACTGTTTTAATCATAGTCATATTATTTTATCTACTTATTCGTTTTCCAACAATTAATTCCTGCGTGTACGTCATCCCTAAATAATTCGCAATGTTGAAACACATTAAACTATGCTATATATTAACTCGATATAAAATCTATAACTATTTATAAAAAACAAAAAACAAAACCAACAACAAAAAAGTATATTATATATGATTAACAATATATTGATGTTGTGTATTGCAAATTTTAAATGTTTATACATATACATACATACCAGAAAAATGATTATAAATATATATTAACTCATGGCATAAATCACAAAACACTTTCATGTATACGTCAAGTAAATTTATTGCAACTATTTAAAAAGTAATTAACAAAACAAAACCAAAAATCACATTGATATGTATGTATATTTACGATTACGATTATTAAGTATGTATGTGTGTGTAGTACATAGGCCCCAGCCTCCTAATATTTGTAGAGCTAAATGGCTTATTTTCACGAATACGGAACTCATTCAGAGACACCAAGTGAAGCGAATCATTTAATTTATTCGAACTATTTCAGTCATTCGAATCATAATTGAGGCACTCGAATACCCATATTCATGCGCATATGCTTGACTGAAATTAAAAAAAAAAAAAAAAAAAAAATATAATAATAATAAAAATACAAAAAAAAAAAAAAAACTTTGCTTTAATGCGATGTATAAGAACAAAACCTTCCAAAAGAAAAAAACAAAATGAATAAAATTTGAAGCAGGTTCAAGAAAAACTATAAGAAGAAAACACCAAGAAACCCGATTTTTATAATCAGGCACACACATTTTTGTGCATGTGCGATCTGAATTGGAAAAGGGGAATGCAGAATGCGTAATGCAATTAAGTAATGATAAAAAAAACAAAAAAAAAAAAACAGCAACAAATAGAAGAACAACAAAAAGCAATCGATTATATACATTTTTTAAGATGAAAATGTTTTATAAATATAATATATGAAAAGAAAACCTAAGAATAAACAAAAAAAAAACAAGAAAGTATTTTAAAAATTTAAACATATACATGAATACTATATATACAATATATTATATTATATATACATATTATATATACTTAACGGTATTGGTAACGAACAAAAACACCGCACAATAATATACAAAGAAAAATGAATGAATAATACGTAATGACAAACCGCAAAGGATCTGATAACAGAAAGTTAAACTAATGCAAACAAGACTAAAGCAGAAGAATGAAAGAAATGAGAAAATAACTAAATAACGAGCAAATTTATAATTTTTACATGAAAAACGCAATAATGTTAACATTTAAAGATTGAAAACGATGAACAGAAACAGAAACAGATACAGAAAATGAAACAGAAAACAAAGCGCATATCTTGAAAAAAACGAATAAATAACGAAAAGAGCATGATGATGAAATCTATAATATAGATACGAAAAGTTACCACAAATTTTAACTAAAATGAAAGCTAAACAAACGTAAAACGCGAAACATTCGACGTTTAAATATGGTACACTTTTATACTTTTACACCAAAATATAAGGATAGTGCATACACATATACCTACGTATAATGTCAAAGATCTGGCGATCAAATTGTCGTCACGTTTTGTTCGTCGTTTCGAGGCACATTCGCGTTTGAAACCAAAAAGGTTGTGCAATGCCTGCAGGCTTAACCGGAACCGGAATCGCATTCGGGACTGGTTCCGGCACCTGCAGTGCTCTCTTTAAATGTCTCTCTCATACATACATACATACATGCATACATACATACATATACACACATAAATACAAACAAAACAGAATACACCGCTCTCTCACTCCTAAACTCACCACTTACCTACTTAAACGAGAGTTGAATAGTCAAATCATCTGTGGGGAAAAGAAAGCAACCTATTCAAGAATTGATCTAAGTGTTTAAATGATGTGCTATACATTTATGAAATAAGCTTCTAGGCGTAGTTTAACTAACTGAACTGACACGAATATTTACACTTTCTGTAAATTTCAACTAGAGTCGTTCTTACGTTGAATACCCCTAAGATTTGCTAATATTTAATGCAAAACATTGATTTAAATGTGCTTTTAAAAAGTTAGTTGTTCAAGGCAGCTTACAGTCGAAAAGGTTTTACCATGAGTACCCCTAATGTCGAATAATTGAAGAGATTGAGTAAACCTACTGTTGAACAATTCTTACCATAAGGACCCCTAATGTTGAAGTAAAATGTAATCTAAGTGTGAGTACCAACAGGATTTTGTTTGTTTTTTTTTTTTTTGAGATTTTCCTTCAATTTTGCTCAAGAATTCTAGGTATAAAAAAATGTAGCACAAAACAGATTTACATCCCAATCAGACACACCTGCTATTATAGACCTATTTCCACCGTTGATTCAGTACTTTAAATGTGTTTTATTTCGATTGTGACCCTCTTTTATGACCGAGCCTCCGCATTACCTGGTCTCTTAAACCTACACAAAACTTTGGTAAAAATATTTGCAACAAAAAAAAAAAAACATAAATAAAAAAAAAAACTAACAATGAAAAAATATCTATCCAATGAAAATTTCGTAGTGCATGTCATCAGTAAAGTAAATATTGAAAGAAGCTCTCTCTCTATATGTTTGCATTAAATGTTAAAGCAAAAGGAAAACTAACAAAAAAATATATTAAATTAATTATGTATAAACCAAACTTAGTCGAAAACAACTTAGTCAAAGGTACTAATTTTAAGCACTCTTGTTAAATGCAAAGCAAGCCGCATAAGCATTCACTTGAAACGAATGAAGAAAAGAGAATTAGAAAATTCAGAAGAAAAACGAAAATAATGAAGAAAAGAATAAGTGAAACACAGAATACTTGCATTAGTTCTTTCAAGCTCAAGCTCAACATATGCATAATTTAATGTGAAACGTATTTAATTCAGCATAAGATATGAAAAAAATGAAGAATAATTCAAATAATTTCTATTATCGTCTATGGTTTAGCTTACGTATAGTACTTGAAGTCAACATACTAATTATGCCAGATATATATATAAACATATATATATATATATGTCTATTTAAACTATGCAGTTTTTTTCTCGTCGTTATAAACATAGTCAAAATATTGGTGGGCCGTATCGTATTGTAGTAGCAAATATTTAACTTAATCATGTCAGATAATAGAAACAACAATTATTCCAATTTAATTACAAAGTGCATATTTATCTATTGAATTACTGTCGAATTCTCTCATATGGGCCGTGGATTCAATGCCATGCCCAACAATACACTGACACACTCACACACCTTAAGCAATTTTCTTCGAATTTTCATTCAATTAACTTAACGAAAACAAAAGAAAGAAAAAACAAACCACACAAATATGAAAACAAAAAACGAAACAAATTTATATAGCATATTTATGGTATACTCTGTGCAAGATTTATTAAAAATCAATTAAACTTCATTATGAATTAATCTGAGAATTTACAACAGCAAAAACACACACGAACACACACAAAACGAAGGAAACAACAATTTATTCAATAAAGCTATGAAATGATGTGTTTAAAAACAATTTCGGAAAATTAATTAATCATGGAACCAGTTCGAGGAGCTGATTGTAATCGAACAAATGCATTTTGGTAAGTTGTAAATCTAATATAAAAGTAGGTTATGTGTTCAAATTAACTTAAGAATCATAAATTTCATTTCGGTATTCACCGAGCTTTAAATATGGCAATTATTTCTTTGGTTTTGTATAGTTTTTATTTTGCAAGTAGAAGCGCTCCTACGAAATTGAACTTTCATTTATAATTTTTAGATGTTCCAAAACTTAACATAAAGTAGGTATTTTGGAAAAATATTAAATTATCGCTAAATCAATAGTTTTTGTAAGGCCGCCTAATAAGTCTGTGAAACATGGTCTGCTAAATTATTTACTGCTAAGTAAAAGCCATTAACCGGGCGGACAAATCTTCCTGTTAAATAAAGTGTTACATGTTGTGTGCTTCTTGACGACATGTCGGTACAACATGGTAAATCGGGGGACTGAGGTATTTAAATATACATATTTCACAGTAAATTACAAGTTCACGTAGTCCTTTTTTATTTAATTTATTTAATTTACAATTTACATGGTAGAAGTTTCTTGCAGTTCATTTCTCTTAAATTCAGACAACATGAACTTGAACTTGCCAAACTGAATTTATCAGGTTGGTAAATAGTTAAATTTAAAAACAAATAGCAAAATATAAAAACACTTAACATTTAAATGCTTAGCATGCTTTATTTTTAAATCAAAGTTGAATTTGGCAAACAGTTTGACAGAAATATGGAGAAACATGCCTTAACTATGCTGCTTTTAAAAGCTTGAAATGTATATTTACTCTGCGGAAGAAGATATCTACCATGAATGCAATTTTAAGCAGCCTGAAAGTGTTGCATATCTTGCTGTCAGATTGGTCGAGTAAACTTAAAAGTCTTCCTACTGTCTCTATGTGCCTCTCCTTTCCCTTTCTGCCGTGGTGTGTGTGTGTGTGTGTGTGTGTGTGGCGTGGGGGCAGCGACTGTTGCAATGCTTTAAATTTAGCATGCTTTTAGGCGAAGACATAAATTGCGAGCTGTGCAAGCTGTGGCTCGACTGGGCGTGTGCTGTGCGAAATCTTACATAAATTTCGGAGGCATGCGGCATATGGACAGCACAAATGGCTGCCACAGCCGCAAAATGTGCAACGCAATGAGCTTTGCGGGTATTTAATGCATTTTGCATAGTTGAACATTTAAAGTAAAGAGCTTAAGGATCACGGTCATAATATTCCGATGGTATAAATCGCCAGTTCTTGGCCAGATCGTTAATAGCCTCCATCATGAGGCGACTGATTATGGACAAAATGGTGCTGGCATAGGTAAAAAATAAGCAACAAATTAAAGAAGTTTTTAATTTTGGAACTAGTTGGCTCTTAAGAATCACTCACTTGTGATCCACGGTCGTACACATATTTGTGAGGGGACTTGGAGCGTTATCCACAACAACCATTTGGTCATAGGTCTGGTTGAACTTGTTGCGTGTGCGTTCCGGGATAATGCGCATAAAATTCGACTTCGATAGGTTTTTCCAGAAGAGTTTCTCGAATATGGTAATACGGTGATCGATGGCCATACTTAATTCAATGATTTCATTTGCATTCAGTTTGCGTTTCATGGACAAACGCCTGACCAGCTCCTCTCGTTCTGCTTGCTTCTGCTGCTCCTCAGTTAGCTCAACGGGCGAACCATCGCCGCCGGCGCCCGGGTCAATGCCGACGCCGCCACATGGTGCGCAGGTGCCATCGTTATCGTACATATGATCCTCTTGCTTTTCCTCGTCATTTTGCATATGGGCACGTATGTTGAGATGTAGAAAGGCATGCTCCACATAGCTATCTTCCCTCCACTTGGGATCGTCTATGGACTCGATTTCAACCAACTCAGCCTTAGCTATAAGCGTGGCGGAATCAAGTATGCGATGCACCTCCAGCACAATGGGTATGCGGCGAAAGAAGATGAGGCGGTCGAAGACGCTTACTTTTATTTCGCAGAGTTTCGAATGATGTCCTTTCAGTCGAAAGACGGACGGTTCGAAAGTGACTGCAAAGAAATCGCTGATAATGTAGCTAGAGTAGAGATAGAAGCATTTGCGTGAGTTGAGCGATTGGAGAAGTACTGCTGGAACTTACTTTTGCCAGCGAAACTCCATGCATTTTTGTCCATAGTTGTGCACATTGACAAGCTGTGTGCGATTCTCCTTCATGCACAGTTCAAAGTTCAAACGGTTCGGATAGATTATGTAAAGGAATTCGGCAGATTCTCTGTCCTTGAGCGGCATATCTGTGGTCTCATCCTCGTCTATATTAGTGCCACGGGCCTTGATCTTATACCGTGCCTTGGAGTTCTCATATGTCAGCATCACCTCAAGCTGCGAGAAGATAAAGATACGATTTAGAGATTTCTTTCCTATGGAAAGAAAGATCACTTGATCTTAAACTACTTTTCTTCGACTGTTCTGCATTTTTTTTGAAAGGGAAAAAGTTAATTTCTTCTTTTAAGTCGACTTCTTAGAAACATGTACCCCCTTCTTGACCATTCCGTTCATTATTAAGCGCTCATTATTAAGGATGTGAAGAATCCGAGATTTAGTGCTTACCTCATTCTCATAGTCCAAGGGTCGATATTCCACCAGCAAGGGCCAAACGCTTTGCCTGGGCACGGTCAGATTTGAGTTATGCAGCTTGAAGCTGCGTTCGCGCGAGGAGAAGGTAAAGGTGAGATGTGTCATGGTTATGTTCTGGACCCAAATCGGCTGGGTAACATGATAAAAGTTTTTAATATTTATGGGCAATAGCTCCTTGGTGAGCAGACAGCGCTCTGGATCAAAGGCTGTGATTTCCAGCTTGAAGTTCCACACGAATTTGCGATTGTCACCAGTGCTAGGGGCAAAGCAAATTAGATGTAGCTCTCAGTACTTAGATTTTGGAAATACTTACTAGATTTCATATGTAAGATAGTGTTCGCCATAGAGAAAGAAATGAGCGGTTACTGTGAGCGGTAGCACCTCGTCCGGCTGTAAATTGAGCTGCTCCTGGCTAATATGTATGAGCCGCCGATGCGGGCAGTGGAAGAGTTGCCGGAACTGATTGAAGCCCACGCGAGTTTGCAATGGCTGGCACTGACAGTTCTGGATGCGCTTCAACTTCAATTCCAGCGGCTTGGCGGACATGTTGCGCAGCCAGAAGATCATCTTCTGGGGCTGGCTTTGTATCTGACGCAATGGAACCGCCAGGACATGCTCATGCTCCTGTCTGTTGGACCGAAGTTTCTTGTTGAGTCTGTCCGAGTGGAGTAGAGGCCATTGGATAGGGACTTTCGGTTCATTGCCAAGCGCTACTCACCCAGTTATATTGAAACTCTCCCAATAGTACAACTTGAGTATGGGTGGACGTATGACTGTCAGGTTTTCCACCATTAACTTCTGATAGATCGGCAAGGGCTTTATTACGCCCGTACACGGATTTTTCGACATTTTTTTTGTTTTAGATCAATGCATGTGTTTTTGTTTGTATTTGTTAATATATTCAAGCTCTCAATAAGTTGCTCTGATTTGAGCACGTATTCAAATTGAAAGTTACAAATTTACCTATAACATTTGCCGCACTGTGCTGCCACGCCCCACAAATCCCATTGCTCGACTTTGGCACGTTCTCTTAATGCCATTAGAAGTCTGCACTGCACGCCCCGGGGCGCCACTGCGTGTTGCACACTCGTAAATATTCATAAATGGTCAGCCGCACATACGGACACCTACACCAACACGAAAAGGGTCAGCCCTGCCAGATCCTTTGAATGCTGTGGTACGCACACACACACGCACACACACACGCACACAATTCATAGCCTTGGGCTTTACGAGTGTGTTGGCGTTGCATAAAGGAGGGATTTTGTGGCATACTTCTGCTTGGCATCTACATTTTGAATCTTTTTGCATGCAAATAAGTTTCAGTTGAAGAATCTAGCTGGGACTCTTATTATATTAATAATAATTCAGTTAAACTATTATAATTGCTCTATCCATTAAATTTATTGTTCGACTTTAATTGAAAATGAGATTTTCAGATTGCAGACATAGTTACCTGAAAAATTGTTTTATCAAAACTGAATATGTTCATGTTTTTCTTGTAATTAATCGTTTGATAAACATTATAATTAAATGTTTAAATATTTCATATCATTCAAATATAAAAAAAATCTAAGTTTAAGGTACTCTGTGGATGTTTATAAAAATTGTCCAAAGTTCGTATACATTTTTTAAAATGTTATCCAAGAAACTTAGACTAAAATTTAAAAAGTAAAATTTAGTAAATATTCGCAGACATTTCAATTGTCTAAATAAGAGAAACTTGAAGACTGTCGATATGGGCCGGTATTAAAAGTTTCTTTTATTTTCATATATATTATATTGTCTTATTTATACAAACCCCTATAAATCTCTGCAATTCACACAGTGCCCGTTAATAATAAGAATAGGAGTAGAATTATAATGTACGTAAATGTAGTGTAAAAGGCAATTTCAGAGTCAAGCTGACCTAACCTTGTTAAACTTAAATCTTCTGGTCCTTTTTTGTTGTTCGACTGCTTGGAGCATTGCTGGCAGTTGCAAACAATCAAAACAATAGCCAGGGCTTTAGCGGAAACAACTAACATGTATATATGAATGCAACTGGATGAGATAGAGCTGGCAGTAGGTGCACATCTGCATGCACCTTGCAGTTGCCCCCCAATTCTTGCCACTTGCCCCGCAGGGCAACTGGCGATGTCGTTGCAATTCGTTTTGTTTTTCGATTGACAAAGTGCCAAAGGCCAAAGGCGAGTGTGAGAGTGTGTGTGCCTGTGTGTCTGTGTGAGTGTCTGTTTGCATGATTGTAATTGTGAGTGCGGCCAACAAACGAGCAAGAAAAAGACATTAGTGCCAACGCGCCTGTCAAAAACAAACCCCAAACACGCGTTGCCAGCGACATCATGTGTGGGTGCCAGTTGCCAGTTCCCAGTTGCCACTTGCAACGAGTCGTGTGCATTGAGGCATTGAGCGAACATCATTTACAGTTAGTGCGCCGACAATTGCAGTCTAGAAGAGCACATAAACGACAATTAGATGGACTCTGAGCCACTATGTGGCACAGTGGTTACTTAAGATGCATGCCACACTTGATGTGGCAGAAAGTTGAAAAAAGAAAAATCATGTTTGCAATTGTTAGCTAGCAAGAACGCAAAACCATTGAAGTAACAGAAAAATACAAAAAGAAAATACAACGCAAATATGCCAAATTAAAATCCAAGCACAATTAGTAAATAGATTTTTAAAAGTTTTATCCCGGTTATACCATGCAGAAGATGGTCAGCAGTATTAAGAGATTTTCACTGAAAATACAAAAAAAAAATACTTAAAATAATATGAAATATATGAGATATTTTATATTATTTAAAATAGTTTAACAATAAATATATTTTAATATTAAAAAAATATTTCAATAATTTAAAAAAAATGTTCAATGAATAAAAACATAATTTTAGTATTTCAAAAAATATTTTAATATTTCAAAATACAATATATTTTAGTATTTTGCTTCAAACACACAGAAAGACAGTGAAATATCTCACGATTGCAATTAATACATCAATAAAATACTAACGAACTACCAAAATTCAGAACAGTAATAATCATTAACTGGTGTTGAGGTTGATTTGTTCTGCTCAATGTTTACTTTTGAATTCTTGTGTCTTTTGGTATTTTTTCGTTTTTTTAATGGTTGCTCATGAAATTAAACCAACTGAGCCAACTGTGCTCTTAATCGACAACCTGTGCATCAATCACAGCCCTTGACAGCGTCGCTTCCGCGCTTCTCAATCACCACCCCGTTGAACCCGACTCCGATTCTGATCCCGATCCCTAACAATAACAATGAGCAAAGTGCATGACCAGGAGACAAGGCAGCTACAATTGTCGCTCGTCAGCGACAACAGCGGAGCTTTCTCTGTGTGTTGTTATTGTTGTCGTTGAGTGTTTCAATATTTTCAGCGTTCCAATGCACTCAAAACCCACTCAAATGCGCTCCATTGCCAGTTGTTCCCACTGCAGTCGGACGTCGAATGGGGGGAAGTATTTTAATTTGACGCAGCTTAAACAATTTTTGAGGGGCACTTGGCAAGTTGCTGGCGACAACTTGTTGGCCAATTGTTGTGGTTTGACTTTCAAGAACTTTTCATGTTTCGGTCAACCGTTTTTGTGGCTGCATTCGGAAGCCAATCAAAAAGCGTCGAGTACTCTGCCAAATACTTTATGTGCTCGTAAAATTCATTCAGTGAGCCCGTCGCCTGGCGCATAATTATGGCATAATTTGCAGCCTCAGCTCTGGCAGCTAATTACGATAAAAAAGGAAAACAAGTGAGAACGCTGCAGTTGAGTGCAGCCAGCCAAGAGATACTCTGTTATATCAATGCATTCTATATTTCTATCTATCTATTATATCATGAAAAAATATGGCAGTTATCTATCTATATTGGCTTACTAAATTCTTGCTGATAAATTTGTGCTGTGAAGCAAAACCCAACTGTAGCAGGAAAATACACATAGAAACATATATGTTATATACACTCATACATTCATCACTCAGTTCCATATAACATTGTCATTCACACATTTAAGTCTTTAGCACAACCAATATGCTCTATTCATTTTTGGGCACATGGAAGCGCGCACGTCGCTGCATCCTTTTGGGCGCCGCTCTAAGAGCATATGGCAATTAAAAAGTTTTTAAGCAAGTAATTTTTGCCCTGCTCCCTAGACAGGTGGAAAAAGTTGCCTGCTAGTATGTTGGCGGTCGTAACGGTCTACGTCTCATTCTTGGTTTGAGGCACAAGCTCATGTTAAGCGAAAAACAGTTTCAACATCGGGAAGTAAAGGTATCCTTCGAAATGCTCTCGCAAAATGTGACATGGTAATTGTATTTTTATATTGATCTTGTGTCAGTGGGTAAAAATACGAGGTCAGAGCTAAATATGGTTGGGACACAGCATTTGCTTCGCTCTTACTCTGTCACACTCTGTATTGCTTATATTGCCTTTCTATGCAATTCTCATGATGCCAAGTTAGTCCGTACCGACTTCTAGAGAGTACACCCTTGATGCTTGTTATCTTGTTTGAATTACTTAAAGTAGTAAGCATTTAATCCATTTTATTTTTGACATGTTTTTTAGATCTCAACTTTTTATTCTTTGATATTGATTTATTTTGCTGTAGCATTTATTTAATTGCCTGTCGCAGCAAACAGTTCAGGGTTGTGTCAACTGAAGAATAGATTGTTTAGTTATGAGCCTCTTTTTTAAAGTGCACCTTAGGGGATGTGGCGGCGTGCCTGTTAGTGACACTCGACATCCGCTGTGCCATTTCTATGCGGTGGCAAGAATTGTATTTTGCAATGAAAGGGCTTGCAATAGGGAAGTAGGAATGTGCATAGCGGCTGTGGCTGCAGCAAACAATTATTGTTATTTCAATTTAAATGCAGCTTTGCCCATGCCAGCAAGCCACGCCCCAGCCCTCCAGCAAACATCCCCCTCGCCAGCATTGTCAACACCCTAGAATGTGCGGGCTTTGTGCGATGCTATCAAAATTATACACCTTGCAGCAATGAAAGGAGCTGATGTGATGAGCAGCAAGGTGGGGGGTTGCAAATGTGAGATAGGGGGAAGTGTAACGGTTGTTGTGGCTACAGCGGGTTCATTGTAATGCAAATTACGTATACGTCATGTTGGCTACTGCTGTAGCTGTAGCTGTAACTGCTGCAGTTCAGCCTAGGCACGCCCCCAAAGTGGCTTCATGTTTGCGTGTTCGTGTGCTCAAGTGTGTGTGTGTGCGTGTGTGCACACATTTTGACCGTTTTTCATTGTCAGCGTTCAAAAATAATAATGTGCCTTACTGCAACTGCAACAGCATTGAGATAAAGCCACATCGAAATTTGGTTAGGAAAATGCAATTAAACCATGAAACAGCGTGGAAAATAATTTAAAGAGTGAGAGCGGTTCTGTGTTGAAAGTTAGGGCCAGAATCTTGCTCTGGCCAAAGTAAATAAAACAGGAAAAACAAGAAATATGAGTTGTTTTTGCCGTCCCAAATATAAAATACCCTTGCTGGGATATTTCACATACGTCCTGTTTGCTGTTTGGCTGACATTCCATGGATTGTCAAAAGCTTAACTCCCGGCTTATTGGTTTAGCTCTGTCAAAGTTCGGTTCAAATTGGCAAACTTAATCACAAAAACAAGTTTAGGCAAAAGGCAACTCAACTTGTTTCGTTTCCTTTGCCGCTGTCCAGTTCGTAGGAAATGCAACATTTTGCAGCAGGAAATGCAGTCGACTAACTTTTCGTATGCAGCTTAAGTGGCCATTCCATGGGCTTCAAGAAGCAGAGCGCGTTCGGATTAAGTGGAACATAGTTCTGTGTATTCCGGCTGTGTTAGTGTCTATTCGACAGTGCCAGTGCCAGGAAGTTAGTCGCATTTAAATGGAAAAACTTTAACACAATACGACAAAGTGAGGAAAAACAACAACAGCAGCAACAAAGGCAAACATTTCAACGTTAACAGTCGATAACAACAAACGAGCAGCTTAGTCAAAGCCGCAGGACGGCAAACGGAAACCGCATCCTCGCTGTCATCAATGTGCCGAACCGCGATTGCAGCCGGTCGAGGCCGAGCACTCTGCCCCTCCCAAAAAGGGGGGCAAATGAACCAAGTTTGGTGAGACCGTAAAACAGTTACTAATTTCGGCAGTTCCTGCCAAGCGTGTGTGCATGAAATACTCGAATAGTGATAAAAACAAAGGTAAGTCTGTAGTTTAATATCATTTATTATAAGTAAAGAAATATCTGGGAAATATAGGTTGGGTGGTAAATGTTTACATAAAATGCGAATATTATGTGAATATATGACAAAATTGGATGCGTTTCTTTTAGTATATATTTTTGTATACCCTGAACCCATTAAAAATGGGTAAAAAGGGTATATTGTATTTGTGCAAAATGTAAATGTATGTAACAGGCAGAAGGAAGCATCTCCGACCCCATAAAGTGTATATATTCGTGGTCAGCATCAATAGCCGAGTCGATCCAGCCATGTCCGTCTGTCTGTCCGTCCGTCTGACCGTCCGTCTGACCGTCCGTCGAAATCCTGTTTTTTGAGCAAATTGGGTAAATAATATGAGCTAGAGTGACCAAACTTGATATGTTGCTTCTAGAATATTATATATACATATATCAAGTATCTTACATTTTATACCTATCGCCACCACCCTGCTACCACCTCAATAAGGGCTCAGGGTATTCCCTTGTCGGGAGTTCCCGACTAGAGCCTCTTACTTGTTTTTTTTTTTAAGTTGTAACACTAAGCCCACTGATGTCTGATCGCTTTTTACCCCGACGAAAAATGGACTACACTACTACTAACTAAATTAGCAAAAAAAAGTAAAAGACACGGGCCATAGTAGTTTTTCACATAAAATCAACATGTCCTGCCAAATAATCTAGAGTAAACTAGGGTATTGCGGTTACTAAAAAAAAAAATATAAGAGAAATCATATTGCGCGCATGTTAGACAAACCGCATTCCATAAATCTCGAAGACAGTTTAAATTCAGGGAATTTTATGGAAATGGGCAGCAAAAGGAAATAATTCTATATATCATGACTTATCTAAATATCAACCTAAAATCGTGTGGCATCTGTTCCATTGATTCTGTTTAATATGTTGATTTCAAGTTTTATAAATGTTTTTGGAAAACTCAGTTGGGCAAAGTTAAGCTACGCGAAATAAAAGTTATTATTTTGAAGGAACTCATTAGAATTTTGAAAGATACTTTAAACAGATTACTAAGATTAATTAACGAAATTTGGTTGGTCTGTCTAGCCTTGTATTTTATAGGGACATACGCATAAATATTTCTGATCAGCAGCAACTGAATATATTTAGCTGTGCCAATCCGTTCGCCTGTATATATTCATTTAGGGGATTATCTGAAGACTAAATTATGAAATTGATTTGAAATAATATTTCTGACATATCAATCATGTACTTTGTCTGAGCTAAATATCTGCACTTTAAACTATTAAAGCAATTAGTTAATGTTAAATGTTGCCTTTGGCAATTGAAAAGACTTAAAACAAATATACAGATATATGCATTTATATGTTTATATATATTTGGTTTTCTCTTGTTTAAGCAAATATATTTGATAGCCGCTTCACGTGCGTTGCCGCAAAACTTTTCACTTTTTACTCTTTACTTTTGGCCATTTAGTATTTCACTTTTTGTTGACTACCAAACGGAATATTCGCTCTGAATATTTAATTGTGCGAGCTCTCTGCTCTGGTGCACAGTGTGTCTATATATGTGTGTATTTGTGTGTGGGAGGGTGTGTGTGTGTGTGTGGCTGCGTGCCTGGGTGTTGTGTGTGTCTCGTTTTGGTCTGTGCGGTTGCATATTTGTGGCACTTTTTGGCTCTTTTTCGATTTTCGAAATGCGCTTTTAGTTGTTTGTTGTTAGCATTTCTTTGGCAACGTTGTCGAAGTTGTTGTTCCCATTGTTGTTCTTGTTTTCACAACGTAACTGGCAACTGTGCACACAACATTCTTAGTGTTTTATTTTTTGCTGGCATTTTGGTAGTCGTGCTTGGCGTATAGTATATATACGATTGTACATATGTATACTATAAAAATGTCTGCATACTTTTGGGCGCCGCGGATTATCTCAGTATTCGCTTCTAATAAGTGTGTGGGTTTGTGTGTGTGTGTGGGTGGGTGGTGTTACTGTTGGGTACATTGATATGCAAATACTGTGGCCTGAGATGTTGACATTGCTGTTTGCATTATGTTGAAAATAAGCCGTAAGCCTTTGAACAATTTTTTTTTATAAATTCCTTTCCCGTCTCTTGTTTTTTTTTATCAAATTTAATAAATTGTAAATTTGCTAAAGCTGTTTCGGATTGTAAAAGCCTTGACTCCATTTCAGGAAAGTGCTGTGAAAAGGGTTCTGTAAGGCATATTAAGTCCTGAGTATTGTATATGCCGTGTTTGCTCGCAACTCAGTGTATAAACGTATTTCAGAAAAGACATTTTTAATGCATCTGAATCTTATATTTATGCAGTTTTTTTTTGGGGGAAAACAGTGTATTAAATTTATTACACATTATTTTATTATGCAAGCAGATTTAGTTTAATCAAGTTTTCGCCTTGCATTTTTTGGTAGGCTATATTATGCAAATGTTTCCCAAATTTGCATATGAACCTATTTGTAATTTGCCCAAACTAAAAATATAGTCCACCATATGGGTGTTACATAACATCCCCGTGCAATCGAAGGCCACTCAAATGCAAATCCATTGGCTTCCTCTCCTCCTCCTCCTTCTCGACCACCTCCACTTCGTTGATAATCCGACAACATTTCGCATCAACTGTCGCATGCTAATGAGCAGCAGCAACTGCCACACAGCACTGCAACAAGCCGCAAGTTGCAAGCAACAAGCACAATAAATGTCATCACATTTCGCTATCCTTCCCTCTTTGCCCCTCTGACTTCCCACCATCACAACCCCCTTGATAGCAAACCAACGAATAAACCAGCCCACAAATCCATGGCTGACAAAATTGCATATGTAAAATATATTTGAGCCGACAAAATTGCAAACTAATCAACATATTTTTACTGGTGCTCTGGCTTTTTGGTCAGAAGCTAATTTATGTGTTGCTCTACCCTGTAATATGTGTTGAGTAGGGCCTATCAATTTTAAATGATGTAATGGAATGAAAATCGATTTTCGCCTTGGTTTCATATAGTCCAATTTTTAATTGAATAATGAACGTTATTTTACTTTCATATTTGTATTCATCTGTATTAGATAATTTCTCCTATTTAGAGCACTGACAGAAATTTAAAATATTTTTTTAAATATTAACAATTTAGTCTGAATTAACGTGCAAAGGGTAGCTCAATATAGTCAGTGAGTTTGAATTATCAGCTCTTGTTTAAATTAATTTAGCTGTAAAATGGGATTTAAAAATTTGCAGCTGAAAATTGACGTTAAACTTGCAAAGCGCATTAACGGAAATTCATGTTCTGTAAATAATTGATGGAGCCTCTGGCTCATAATATTGGTATTAATTACGCTCAATAAAGGCATTTAACACGCTCGCACACATGCACACATATCCACCCACAGGATGTTCCTAAGTCCTGGTTAAAGTGCTCAACCGACTCCTCGGGCATTTGGCAGCTTCATTAAAACGCATATAAATCAATTACCCAGCTTAATGCAGGCGCTGCCCGCGCTCCCTTAGAGCTGGCAGCCAATCTTGGTCGTGGCCTGGCTCACATACTTCATAAGCTGAGCGCTTAAGTTGCTTTCTAATTCTTATGGCCAAGTTTGCTATGTTTACGGTGTGGCCAGCAGCTACCTTTGCAGCTAAGCTGATTAATTACGAAAATCTCGACTTTAGCTTAGTGCTGTGCAGGATTTTCACATGTTTGCCATGTGTTAAATTCAATTTCTGAACGTGACAGCAAGAACGACAACATATTTTTGCGCTGCTTTCGCATTTTTGTGGCCATCCGCATAAAATGCAAATTGCGTCGGATGAACGCAAGACATCGTCCTCGGCTTGTCCTTGCATCGTGTTGCACACATTTTTTTCTGCATGTTTGTGGAAAATTATACAAATTGTGCGTTCGAGTCACATCAATGGGTTGCCTTTAAAACTTTATTTAAATAAAGAAATTGCAAATGTTTGAGAGCAACGCTTGCGAGCTGCTGCGTATTTCTTTTATTGTTTCCAATGCCATATTAAAAAAATAATGAAGGCTGGATATATAAATACTTTATTTAATTCTTAACCTTTAGAAAAGACGCATTTGTGTTTAGCGGGCTTTTACTAGAAGATTTCAATTTAAGATTTGCATTTTTATAAAATAGTTAAAGATTTTAATTTAAGAATATAAATATATCTAGAAAATATTTATATATCGAATGTTTATTATTTCTCTATTTATTTTCGAGATGCAGCACATTTAGTAATATTTGAAAATAAGTGAGAACAGAAATGTACACTCACAAAAAAAGCTATCAAACAAGGTTTTTTTGATTTCCATAATTTGTGCCAGAAAAAGAAAAAGAATTCGTTTATGTATCTCTATTTAATCTTATCTTTCCAATAAAGAGAACATTTTGTTGCCTGTTTAATATGTGAGGATGAAAGTCAAACGCTTTTCTGGTATCCTTTGGTGGCATGTTGAATTTAATCCCTCTCAAAAATTGCTTTCTGTGTGCCCGTGATATATTTTATACAACACTTACGATTGAGTCTTGTTTTTCATCTAAACAGACAGTATTTAGCAGCGACCAGATAAACTTCGTATTACTCTTAAAGTTTTCATTGCCAGAAATGTTGCGAAGACAAGGCTAATGAAAAGTTAGAGCTAATTGAAGGCAGCCACAAGATGTTCGACTAGAATAAATTGTTGTGTGCAGAACATTTTTATGGGTGCTGTTTACATTTGGGGCGCAAGTAAACTTTGTGTAGAAATTCGCTTAATGAGGCTGCCTCAGAGCTTTTGCCCGGCGAGTTACAGTCGTTGTCATGCATAACGAAAACATTATTAAAAGCCATCTCCTGGCATATCCTGGCTGAGCAGGACTTGGTCACAACGAGACCAAACAATTAATTTCAACAACTGCCAGCTGCAAAAAGTTGCTCAGGGATAACGAACTGCGGGCTGTGTGCGGCAGGACATTGTTTTCAAAGCGTATTACCACCAAATGTCAACAAGCATTAAATTAAAATACCGTAAAAATATATACATACACATAGTCCATACAAGTAGATAAATAAACGAGCCAACAGTGGACCAGAAGACGGACGAAGGGCTGTGTGGCAAGTGTTGCCAGAAGCCAAAAATTCAACAAATGACTGCAGCAGAGATTTGGTGGAAACACTGACTGCGCCGCACAACAGTGCGTATGAGCAACAGCTGCCTAATGGGGCAGGTTGTCTGCCCCGGCTCCATTACCCCATTTCCCTGGCAGCGCATTTGCATTTTTTCTGCTCTTGCTAGCTCGTTAAGCTACTCAGACATGCAGTGAATAGGTTAACTTATCTTCTACCTCATAATGTGTACTCCCCCTCCCCCGCTATAGAATATCGCCCCTCACAGCAACTTGTGGCACGTGTTGTGCCCTGAAAAATATGTTTACTGTTTATAATAATTATATGTTGAGCAATTTCTGCTTGCTGGCGACTTCTAGAGTGTCTTGTTGAGACAGTCAAGTGGAAAATTATGTGATAAAGGAGTATGCCATAAGATAATCAAACTCTTAAAAAAGCTTCTTTTTAATGAGTTATTTTCTAGCACAAACATTGGCTTCCGGATATTAAAGCCAATCGATAGCTGTTATTGTTAATAAAGCGTTATTGATGAGCGACTGTAATATAAATTGTATTGGACAATGATAAAAACCTTATAACAGAAATTGTGTTCAGTTCACAGACAACTAATAAAATCTTTTATATATTTCTAAGCATTTTATAAGCCTGAATATAAAAGTGTTGAAGTAAAAAACTCTATTGGGCTGTTTTTAAAGTAGGACCCAACAAATAAAAAAGGGGTTTCGGGTTAAGTTAAGTTATGTTAAGTTAAATATATTTTTTTAAAAGCTTTTTTTTTATGTATGTATATTATGTCATAGCATTACATTTATTATTTTTTATTCAAATGTTTAATTTCTTAAAAACTTCTGGTTTTATGCTTGAACTATCGGGTATTGCACGTGGATTGTTTTGTGCTAACAATTTAAGATATCTTGATTTGCCATTATTTTTGATTATAAATGAGTTTCAAGCGATACTAGTCCAATTTGTATATATCTGTATGGTCCATTTATTTATGTGATGGATGTATTTATGTGAGCTCTTCTTTTTTTGCTATGTAATTTCGCACACTAGAAATCTCATTAATTTAGTTCTGTTCTGGGGGGCTTAAATTTGCTAAGCGCACGTTTATTGCTTTACAATTTATATTAAAACATTTATTGATTGCTTTAATAAATCCCATCAGCTACTTGGTTCTAACAACTCAGATGAGCAGGTATTTAATTTCTCGCATGCGAGAAATCTGTTAACTTGCAGCCAGGTTGTTGTCTAGGCTAATGTAAACAGACTTATAAAATCCAAATATTAGAACAATGTAGATCCCATGTTAAGTTAGCAAATGTTAAGCGTATGCAATGCGGCTGGCTGCTAACAACGAGAGTTGCCCAGTCTCTTTTGGTTCTTTGCAGCAACCATTGGCATATGGGCGCCCACATAGTGTGCCAGCTGAGGCTGTTTGCGGGCTGAGTTCGATTGCAGACTTTCGTGTAGCTCCGGAAAATGCATTGCTTAACCACGAGCTAGGCCAAAAAACAAACACAGAGCCGCAGGGCAGCCGCCGCGCGCTGGGTCGACCTGGTTTCTCAATCAATATGTCAACCATTAGGCAAATAGCGAATGATAAACAGACGCCCAAAAGGCTGCTGCAGAGAAATTACCGGGTAACATTCAGACAGACAGACAGAGAGGGAAAGCGAGAGAGAGAGATACCCAGTGTGAGCGCAAAGAGCGTGCCTGTAATTTAACAGAGCGCTGTTAAACATTTGCGCTCTGCCATAAAAACTGTGCGCGCCCAAAAGTGTGCTGTGTTTTTTTTGTGGCGACCTGCTGGCGACTTTAATTGTTTGCTGCCAAATGCTGTTCGCCAACAAATGTCTGGTATTTAAATAATCGTAGAAATCGTGTCTTTATTTTTATGACCAACTGTAATCGGAGACCAATTGCAGCTTGTTAGCGTTGGGGATTGCGAACTTTAAATGCCGCTCATTTAATGTCGTAAAACGTTTTAATTTCGAGCTCAGTCCGCCTTAACGAACTGTTAGATCCTTTTCGGGCTAAACAATTTTCGTGCCACACTTGACAGGCTAATGCAAAGCGGCTAAAAGTAGGTGTTAGACGCTGTAACGCCCATTGACTGTCAGTCAATTTGCGAATTACTATTTCACCTGCCCAAGGGTCATTCGTTGTGCTGTGCTGTCCTGTACCTTTTTCTGTTTTCTCTCAAGTGGGCGGCCAAAATTCAAAATGAAAAGCTCAGCGTGCAAGCCAATAGGAATAAAAGGTTATCTTTCAAGCTATCAGGCAAAGTCGCAGTAAATATACACTTTATCTTCCAATTGAAGTAAGATGAGTCAATGAGATTAACGGCTTAAGATTTTTCAGGAAAGAGAAATAGATTTTGAAGTGAATAGTAAGTAAATATAGGAGTTAATAAAGAGGAAATGCTTGAGATGGCGTTTTCTTTTTCGCCACAATCAATTTTTGTCAACTTTTCAACTATTAAGGCAATAATTTGCCTCTCGCATATCGCATTCAAAAAGTATATATTACTTTTAAAATTAACTCCTATTCATGTCGAGGGAAGATAAGAATAAGGTAGAAATGCGATACTTTGCCGGATGGCGACATCTCCTATGAAACACGAAAAGTGATTGCTTGGAAATTAACTTGTCTAAAATAAATAAATAGAAATATATGTTTTTGACTTGCCATCCAGCTGAGACACCCCTGCGCCAGCAAGGGCATTTGAAAGGTCAATGGGCTTAGAGAATAGAATCAATCATGAGTCCCGGGACAGGGCCCTCGGGGCGGGTTTAAATGTAATACAAGCAAAGAGGCCTAAAATTAAATAGAAATTTTATAGCATTGCCTTAAGCTGAATGGAAAAGTTTAATTTTCCCTGAAATTTCAAAAAAAAAAAAAAAATGATACAACAAAAAACAAATACAAAAGCGAATCGAGTCCGAGCATTATTCACTTAAATATAATTTGCACTTATTTGCATGCTTTGGATTCGAGAAAATGCTACAGGCTCAAAATTGCACAGATATTAGTGTAATAGCAACAAATTTTTCACGGGCTGTAAAGTGTACTTTATGGTATACTCTGTATTTATCTAATGAGAATGAGAGGGCAGAAAGAACAGTCGAGTCGATGTAGCCTTATCCGTGTGTATGCTGATTACTCGAACTGAAACCCTGTTTAATAAATATTATGAGAACAAAATCTTTTAAAAATTTTGTGAGAGCCTTCGATTTTCTTGATTACTTGAACTGTACAGAATTCCAAAATGAATTGGTATCGCCTTCCTAACTCGCTAGCTATTATATATCTTAGTATATTTATACTAATTATTTGTAATATTTCGGATAATTTCATCCAACAATCTAACTTAATGTACATGAATCTATTTGAATGCCTTCTGTGTGTGCAGATAAGAGTTATCTTACAGGGTAACTGCTAGTCTAAACTGCTCAGATGACAATATTATAATAGTTGAAGACTCAGTATTTGGTATGTGACCTTTCGTATACCTTTCGTAGGTAACATTACCTTCCGATTTGCTGCTATTCCTATTTTTATATTAAATATATTTCCAGCTATACTTTTTTTT
Organism: Drosophila littoralis; assembly: GCA_018903485.1. Classification (NCBI taxonomy): domain Eukaryota; kingdom Metazoa; phylum Arthropoda; class Insecta; order Diptera; family Drosophilidae; genus Drosophila; species Drosophila littoralis. Next base: position 4,243,722 of record JAEIGF010000059.1, on the reverse strand, counting down.
AATTATTGCTCAGAATTCGTTGTGTGAAACTTTTTAGGACATGCAATATAATCCTTAGCTCCTAGTACAGGGTATCTGCTAGTCTAAATTGTTTTTGCTTTACTTTACTGTCTGCACTGATTCTTCGGAAACAACTTCACAAAATGAGTTTATATACTGCATATAAACTGTCAAATCTGGGGTTTGGGTTGGAAGGTAGGGTGTCGGGTGTGCGGTGTGGGGTGAAGGGTGTATTGGGCGTAGGGTGTAGGGTGCAGGGTGTAGGTTGTCTGATTTTGCTATTTTAGCGAGCATATTAACTTGCGTGCTGTCGGGGCTGCTGCGGCGAAAATTTCTCTGCATGAGCAGCAAATGGGTAAATTTTATTTAGGGGTTTTTTTTTTTTTTTTGAGTGATTCGTAGAGGGTGGGGGGGGGGTGACTTGCTAATTACATTTGTACATCTCGGTTTGTTTGGCCATGTCGCCGCAAAGTATGCAAAAGTTATTTAAAGCGGACTTAACGCTGAGTGGCACCCCTGTCCCTAGACACCCCTCTAAATAAACATTTGCCTAAATGACGCGACGTGCGACACACTACACACAATCGCACACACTCCCATACACACACACTCGCAGACACAGCCCTGGGTGTTGACGTTGACTGTTGGTGCTTGGTTGACACACTTCTTGTTGTTTTTGGTTTTCTTGTTTTTTCTCTGAATATACCCTATGCCCTACGGCCAGCAGCCTTCCCTCGAGAGCAACTGTACTGAAGTACTTGAGAGTCTCGGCAAGCATTTGCGCTAGACTGAAGGCGGGTAGAGTAGTACCTAAAAGGACACACATATACGAGTGTGTGTTCCGGAAATCCTTTTCTTGACTTAATTGCTAAAGAGAAAGTTCCAGCAAAATTTGCTAACAACTTATTAATATTGATGGGAAATTATAGGAATATACTTTGAGTAATAATAATAAATGTATTCTATAAATAATGAAAGATTTTAAAATGTTTCACTTAATTTCTTCATTTTATTGAAAATTATTAATTTCTCTGTTTAGCTACCCGTTTTTCGACGGATATTATTTGAAACGGTGCCTTTAAAGATTTATAGCCTCTAGAAACGCGGGAATTTGGCATCATATATATATCGTATAAGTATTTTTAGTTATATAGGATTCCTTGCTAACAAGTTTATTTTAGGATAGACAGTTATAAATAAATGCATATCATTCGTTTATTGCATATTTAACAAATAACATTAAATTTACAAATCTCACAGCTCGCCCCTAAAAAATGGGGTTAGGTTATAGCACCTGTTGCACCTAAACTAAATGGGATATTTGAGTTGGGGGCTAACTAAAGCACTATTTAAAGATCCCTTAGAACTATTGTAAGTTTGGGTAATCAATGGTAGATTTTTGTTTTGAGCTTCCCGTTTCATGTATATTTTCTGGCAGTCCTTTTTTTTTCTACTTAATCTCATTTCACATACGCTCTTCTTTATTCCAACTTTCAACATGCATTGCTTATTGAAAACTTGCACCGAATTAAGGCGAAAAAGTTTTTGAGAAGTGTTGCTGTATTCTCTTAACTGCCACTCGGAGGCGCCTCCGCCGGGCGTTAAGACAATCAGGCAACTGTCATGCCGGGGGAAGCTGTTCGTTTTTTATGGGTCCCTTAATTGGCGCCAACGAGACCACGCCTCGCTGCCCAGTTCGATGTTATGGCAATTGATTGATACGCCACGCCCCATGTCAGCCCACATGATTGAAGCGATATTTGTCGGCAAGGTCAGCAGCTCATTCCTCATGGGGTTGCCCCCAAAACCAATGGTCAGGTCAGGGCCAACAGCTGGGCTGTTGTGAGGTCGGCTTTTGGGCTTGTTTTCAGCAGTTTGTCCAGTTAATAAATATAAATGCACGCCTGCCATTAGGCCCAGTAGATCATTGTCATTGGCAGCAAGCGTTGCAATTTTCAATGCTGTTGGAGCATTTTGCAGTAGTTGATTGACTGATTGATGGCTGATTGACGCTGGCAATGGCTTCTTATGCTGTACTTAACGCCCTTATTGCTCGAATGCAAGCTTTTATATTGTAGCCCCGTTGTTTCTATTGTTGCTGCAAGTATTAAACATGTCAATTGATTGTTTGCCTGCCGCCAGGCGCTCCACTTCCCATGCGAAGCGCCTCATAAAAATGCAATTCATGGAGCTGTGTATACAGCTGCTTGAGGGGGGGAAAGCAGGAAGAATAACAACAATAATTCCCCCAGCGGCTTCTGTTTGTGCTCTTGTCCAGTGTATACCCTGTGGCTTGGGCATGCAAGAGTGTGTGCATATTGTTTTGGCATCGAACAATTTAAGAGTATCGCTTTGTTGAATGCCAGAGCCTCAAGCGCCAATTATTAATGTCGGCTGGAATAATTTAAGCTAGACTCAAGTACAGCATATGTCTGGCTCACTTTAGCAAGTAAACAGTTCTTGTAATGCGCTTAGGCTAAGCTAAGATCCGTTCTTGGAAAATGCGTTGCTGAGTGCGCGTTCTTATTTGCGCTCATTCTCTCGCTCTCTTCGCCATAAATTCCAGTGCTGCTGATGCCTTTCGCGGTACGCTTATGAGTGTGTTTTCCATTGTACACGATCAAAGCACGAAGAGCGTAATCGCATTTAGATACTTAAGGCGTGTGCTTAGCTGAATTTCCTAAGTTGATGCAGTGAGTTCCAGGAGGCAAACTCCTCGCCAGTTGCCAATGTTAGTTTTCAGTGTCTTTTTGTAGTGTTTCGCAAATTAGTGCTTACCACAGCGTTGTCATATATATGTCATATATTGATTTAAAATATATCAAATTTCAATTGTTCATATAAACATTTTTTGTACGTACGTATTAAAAGCTTTGCATGTAACCAACGTTTTTTAAGGTCAATTTTTTAAAACCTTTGTTTTTGTTGCTCTTTAGCTTCACAGGATGCAGCCTAGAGAGCGTAAGCGTTTCCTTAATGGAAGAAATATTCAGCTTAACTTTTTTTGTTCTCTGGTGGTGTTCTGTTTTACAGCAATAAATACCTCGATAAATCGTATTAACAACTTACAAGATATTAATTGGTAGATGTTTTGTGATCTAAAATGAACATTTAAAATCTCAGACTTCATGATAAATATTCACTTCTCATTCTGTTGCAAACAAGTATCTCAGATTAAAAGCTAACGACAAGGATATTATACTTTACTCACACTACAATAAACAATAACATTTCCACCTACCCTTAATTGTAATGAAGAGCACCGGAATTTGATAGTAGATAATAAATTGGTATTCTATTCTATACAAAAAATTCAAAAGTTTAACTTAATCAAGACTAAGTCGTTTTATAGGATATCTTTAAGTACATTCTATCAACCAGTTAACAGAGCGTGTGTCATTCTGTTGTGTGTTTAACTGGCGGTTTAGTGTTAGCCATAAAATTGCGACTTTAAGTAGCCATCATGTTGTGTGTTGAGGCGATATACGATATACGAGTATCAAACATTTTATGTTGACTAAAAATCAGATTAAATTATATGGAAGAGCCTAATAGCAAGGCATGCAACGATTGAATTGAACAAGCTGAAGCAGTTGTTGAGTAAGGATTGTTAAAGGGCGACTTCGTCAATAGGTTGTTAAGCCAAACATTAAACAATGGCCCAAATAGAAGCAATGCGATTTCTAAGGGGTTCGTGGAAGTAGAAAAACAACAATAAATTCTCGTGGGTGGGCTGCCAAAATAAAGCTGAAATACAGCTTCGAGTGCTTAATGGGAGGCATAACTATCGATCTGTTTTCCTACACTTTGCATAACAACCACAGAGAAAACAACTGCAAAAAATAATTTAAAGCTCGGCTGCTTTTTCGTATTTGAAATGTCGTGCAAGAATTATAATGGCAGCGCATAGCGTATACGTAATATCTCAATTCTCGCGACTGTCATTAAACGCACCAGCGCCCAGAACTATGCAACAACGAATTAAATTGTTCTGCGAACGAGAGAGAAAAACAAAATGGAAAACGGAAAACGCGACGACAGGCGACATTTTTTGACTTTTCGCAAGGCACAGTGAATAGAGCAAGCAAATGTAAAGAAACATAAAAGGAAAAGCCTCTGAAGCCGGGCCAAGTCTGGCGTTCATTGTAGTCGAGGCGCCAAAGCAAGATAAATGGCGCAGAAGTAAACACATTTGGTGTGAAAACTGGGTAACTGGGTGAGTTTCCTATGTATCCCGCTCTCCCGCCCTTAACCTCCAACGCGCTGCCTAGTAAAATCACAAAACTTTGCCGGTCCAAGCAGCCGAAACAATATTCACATTGGGGCAGGCAGGGGGAAGCGACTTACGCCAAGCAGCTGCTGCTGCTGCTGATGAGGCGACAGTCAAATGAGACACGACACACAGCTGAGGGAGTCCCCAATCCCCTTTCTCTTCATCCACCCAGACAGATATTTGGGGCTGAAGCTTGCCTCATAAATTACGCAGTTCGCGTGCATAAATTAGTGTTATATGATCGAGATCTTGATTAGTTGGAATAAAAATTGCACAGCTCTTTGCATTTGAATTAGCCGCGCGGCTTGCTTTATGCCACATTCGAGCAGTGGATTTATGGTTGACATTTTGATGCTACGAGTGGCGCTTCGATTGGCTTCAACGCAAGTGCATGTTGTGCTGGTTGTTGATACCCTATCTCTAAACGGTGAAGGTGTACATTAGGACTTGTATAGCGCTGCGCTGTGAAAGCTTGTGCGGCGAAAAAGAGCCTTAATTATTCGATCAAATTTTGATTATTGTTATTTATTTTTGCCGCCTCCAATTACATCTTTATAATCAGGAAAGGTCTTTACTGCCCATATTCATTCACAGAGTATCGCTCATATACAGAGTATCGCTCCGCTGTTTACTAAAAATGCAGTTGATGGTTTTGCATTCAAAGCAATTTTAAAATGAATGCGTTTCGTTTTACGCTTGCATAGTTTTAACATTGTGTTTTTTTAACTATATATGCGCACTTCGAGTAAAAAAAACAGTCAAGCCCATACTCAAAATGCGAGTTTTTTTCCATACAAAATTCAATGAAATGGTTATTAGAGGGACATTTACTAAATAATAGAAAACACCAGCAGGAAAGCATTTAATCGACCTTGTCTTTAAACAATGTGGGACGGAGATTCCGGTCGTATATTTCTTATAATCCCATACATTTTAGCTTTGGGCAAAAATTGTATAAATTTTAGCAATTGCTTTTATTATATTAAGAACAAATTGAAATATGTTCGACATATCTTTCAAGCGTTAAGCTTTGCTACGCATTTCCACATATATAAATTAAAATTTCATAGCAACTTTTAAATAGTTTTATATTTGTATTCTGTTTCATTCTCAGCAATCAAAAAGTGTTTATTGTGATTTAATATTAATTTGAATCTCGTTCTTTTCAACCTTAACCAAATTTCCATCTGTTTTATTTTCGCAAGTTTATTCATTCGCTCGACTTTGAATAAGTCGCGTTTTGTTAATTTCTCTGCTTTAGTTTGTTCATCTTCTTGTTGCTGTGCACTTTTCATCAGTTATGCAGCTGCTCATTTTGGTTGTTGCAACTTTAGACTTGTGCTTTATCTGTGCTGGGAAAGGGAGGAGTGAAAACTTTTTGCCGGATCTGAACTGTTGAGTCGTTCCATTTCAAGTGTTCAACTGTTTTGGCCACGTTACTGTAAAATCCGTTCAAAGCAAAGTCAAGCTGGATATGTAAGATGCTTATCCTTGTCTTTCTTCACCCACGCACATACACACACGCACGCATGTTCGCAGCTGGGCTCTTGGCCACTTTGCAACACTGTCAGGAGCAGCACCGCAATCAGCTTAACCCCTTTCAGGAAAAAGTCTGCAACGAAATCCAAACAGAAATCCCGCTTTTAATTAGATTTATGCCCAAGTGGCCAATACGAAAACAACACACACACTCACATGTGACACACCACGCACACATACACATACACCGACACGCACGCATACACAACATACACTGATGCAGGAAGTTGTTAGAGGCGCGCAGAGATCTCAACGACCCCGCAGGGACTCGCACGCTAGAAAAAGCAAACACAAAACAATAACAAATAACAAGAAATTTTTGAATTTTGTCGGGCTAAAAAGAGTTGCTTTAGTTGCTCTTTCAAGGGATTGAGGGCGCCTGAGAGGGGTTGCACAGGTGCGCGTAGCTATTCAAGCAGCTCAGACCAAATTGCACTATGGGGAAAATTAATACTTTTTTTAAAAAAAAAATAATTTTTCCTGGAAAGTTTCTGATTTTAAATATTCTCTTGGCCGAGCTCTTTTTCAATATATTATTTATATTTTATAAAAGATCTTTCAATGGTTTCAAAAGATATATAATTTTAATTATTAATAACAATCAATCAAAAGCACTTTTAAACTTCCTCAAACAAACTTTTTTCTACATTTTTCTAGAGCAGGACACACATAACTTAACTCGAAAATCATAATGATTGGAATATCAGTACTTTTTGAAGACATTATTTTAAGCGTGTGTTCGTGTTAGCTTTGACTTGCTGGAAATACCATTTTAAATGAATTATTCCCCTAGAGTGTTTGTGCTTCAATGCTTACAATCTATAAATTTATAGGATGAAATAAACCCATATTCAAAATTAAATTATTTTCATAACTCTACTCTTCATTTAGCATTTAGCTTCTACTAAGCTAAATTTTATCTCTCCCTAATATGTGTACTAAACCCGAGTACATGAACTTTGCTAAAAATTATTTTATTTGAGAGCCGTTTCTAACGATTGCAATACAAATGTGTAGCTAAAATCATGAAGATAAGATTTCATTATATTTTTTCATGAAAAAGTAGATAGTATTCAAAGTAATCAACAGAGCTCTCTTTAACAGCTGTTAACTTATCAGCTTTTGCTTACATTAACATTAATGATACGCAACGTTACAGTTGTATTTACTTTTAATGCTGGAATAATTTTTTATTGCGTTATTTTTGGCAGTAATAATGCCAAATACAATCCCCATTCTGCCCCATTGTGGGAGGGCGGCGCTGTCAATTACGTAAATGGCACTTCGGATTCGCAGATAGGCGCCCAGTGCAGTAGTCAAAAGTTAATCAAATCAATGTTTGCCGGTCTTATCTTAGTTACGTGTCTATTTGTTATTTGTCAATCACTAAGCTACTTCATGTATGTCAATATGGGCCAGGTGCAGGACCAATCCATTCCCATTCCGTGAATCTCTAGGCATCGCTGGCCCGAACTCAAGGCACCCCCCAAGTACTTTGTTCTTTCGCTTGACTGGCCACATTTGCCAACTGTCTCCCCCTTTGGCCCTTCTCTCTGTTGCTGTGTCTGTGTCTGCTTGGCTGTCTGTCTGTTTGCCTACCTGGGAGGACGGCTTTCAGCCTCTGTTTGAGCTCAGGGCATGCTTCATCTAGCTCACATAACACCATTTCCAATTTGAACATAAAATCGAGCTGGGACAAAGACATTGAAATTGAAATCAAAAGCAAAGCGACGACAACGACAACGAGAATGGCAATAGAAATGAAAACAAGAATGAAAATCGAACTCAAACTAGAAATGGAAATGGAAACAGGCGGCAAACATCGAAAACAACTTTCCACGTTTGTTTCAAATTTATCCCATCCAATTTATGTGCCTAATGCAATCCTTTCATGCGACGCCAGCCAGCGGCAACTATACGTAGCTATTTTTCCCAAATTACGAGTATCAGCTGAATTGAAGTTGAGAGAGATTTCTAATATGTTACAGAATATGTTAGGAGGCTTATTTCAAACCCCGAATGTAGCTTAAAGATGTAAATTGGAATCTATGCATGAGGAATGCATTACTTTTTCATGCGTATTACACATAAAGTGAATTTTTTTGAGCTGTTAATCTGGTTCATAATATTTTGCCTAAGAAGTTACTAAAAGTATTCAACACTTTATAAAGTAAATAGTAAAGTAGTAAAGTAAATTCGCATACCTCCATTAAGTATCACAAGGAACTAGCATTTAAAGACTTATAGAGTTTGCTGCAATTAAGAGAAGAGAAGACACTCACACAGAATTCTTGAAGAATTGCCAATTGCTCTAGTATGCAGCGAATGGGCACTTGGGTATTTCCAGGTAATTGCACCTTCAGTTCCAACACCTGAAGATTCCAGCAATGTCAACAATTAAGTAAAGACTGTAAATATAACTTACAAATGCAAAGCATACTTTTGGGGCGCATTAAGAGCTCCAAGGGCTGTCAATTTGTTAAGCCCCGGCCAAGTTAAGTCATTAATTGGCGTAACCGCCCCACCTCCCCCTCCCCGACCAACATCAACCTGCCACCGACACCCGATCAATGAAGTTTTGACCACGATGGAGTAGCTGTCCAAAGGAAGGCTAGCGGTGCCTTTGGTGTTGCCATTTAATTGTTTTGCAAACTGTGCGTGTTTTGCATGCCCAAGTGGGCGTGGCAGGCGGGGCAGCTTAAGCTAACTAATTTCTGCTTTGGCATTGCATACACGTAGGCGCGCGACCGCCTTTTAATTAGCCGCCGCCCACGGACAGACAGGAGCCAAGAGGCAAGCATGAAGCGTCACGAGCAACCAATGTTCAGACATTGGCAGCTTTGGCTCATGGCACTTAATTAACCTGTTCTCTCCCGGTCTCCTTTTGGATTTGAGTCTAGTGCTCAAGTCGGCGCTTTACCTGCGGCAATATGCATGCATTGACTGGGCGTGGCAGCAATTCAATTTCAACCTAATGTACATGCCCCAAACGCGAATTGGACGAAACTTCAAAGTGTTGCCAAATGCTTCGGCAGCCCAACGAATTGTAATTGTGTCGAAAAACGGCGCGCGGCCCTGCCAACTGCAGTTACTGCTAAATGCAGAGTGGGCGGTGGATGGTTGGTGGTGGGAAGGGGGTGTATGTGTGTGCCAGGCAAAGGCGTTGCGTATGCCACAAGGTAACAGCGTTTGACCTCGGGTCTCTGCAGGCTCCGCGTACATGCCAGTTGCCAGTTGTCAGAACGTTTTCTCTGTATACATATATGTATGTATATACGCTATGCTGTACGCCATATGCCAGAGTCAGCTCGCAGTTCTCAGCTTTCTTTTTTTCGGCTTCTGGCAGAGGTTCTTTTGTAGTTGGAACTAACCCCCTTACCCCTTAACCAACTGTACCCACAAAAAAAGAAAATAATCAAGGCACAACTTTGATATTAGAAAAGTTCACAGCTGCGAAATACACTGTTTCTTGCATTTCATGTCTAAGTAGATCATAAATGAAATTTTAAATAGAAAAATGTATTACTCTAGCATGATATATGAACGCTTTTTATTCATGGGGATGGACAAAGCCTAAATATTGCTGGAGTCATCATCCGGATTTTCCGCAGACTTTAAGTTATATATTAGGATGCTCACCAAATATAGCCTTTTTTTCTCATTAGAAGCAGGGTAAAACACAAAAAATAATGGAAGAAAAAATGCCCTTCTGTATTCGAAACTGCGTGAAAAATTAGCGTCATTGCCGTTTGCTGTTCACAGGAGCCGTAGAAGCGACAGCTGTGGCGCTTGCTCAGCTAGTTTTTTCCCTGGAATACCCTATACCATTGCGGATTGTAATACATATTGAGCCTCGGTTGGATTTTGACACCAGGTTGATTTTATCTATCTAAGCTAGTTTCTCCATTTATTATATAGGCATGCTTCATAGCTTAAAGACTTTAGGTACTACTTTATTTGTTTCTAAAATTTTCTAGGGTATATCAATGTCGATTAGCATAGATAAATCCTTTTCTTTTTGGGTGTGCCTTTTGTTAACCCCACCTGACTGCTGCATATTTTAGACGGCAGCCAAAAAGCTTTTGCAGTTTTTGCTGTTTGCTGCGGTGCACATTTCGTGGCTTTTGCGGTGTTGAATCGAGGAACTGAGAGAACCTTTGTGGGCTAATAAAAGAAAAGGTGTGGTATTCAGTTTAACACGTATAAATGTCAAAGGTTTTTTTTCAATCAGAGCAGTTCCTAATTGGATTTGAGAACAGCAAAACATGTTCAATTATTTATAACAAAACAGAAGTGTAAATGCGTAAGTCTTTAATTTTAAACTTTAATATACTAGAATAGAAATATTCTTTTGATGCAAATAACATATTATATAACTTAATTTGTACTCAGTTTCTTGATTTTAAATGAACCTATATATTTGACATTGGTTCCATGTCTTTTTTATATTCCCCAATATTTAAGACAAGTTCTTTTAAGAGACCTATTGTGTTACGCACGTCACAAAAAGTCTCCAAATAGTTGATTAGTTACTTTTACCCCCGCTAGAATGTTAAATGAAACCACAAGCTGCTGAACTGCCAAGATTCAAGACTTAATTCGCACTCTTCCATTTGAATTTCCTGCCCCACTTCAAATGCTGCCAACAATCTCTATCATGTTCATACTATGCTCATAATTTCGTATCTGAAGTTTCCGCAGTTGATTTGCAGCCACATGAAAGCGAAGACCCAACCACGTTGCCCACAATTCCAAGGATTTTCCCAATCATATTTTGTAAATCCCACACACGCATGACACAAAAAAAATCTTTAGCTGTGCATGAGTGTGTCTGTGTGAACCTTATGGTTCTGTCCTAGTCACATTTCCCTGGCTGTGCCAAAGTGCATGGCGTACCTTTTTGCATACACTTGAGAATTCGGAAAATTTCACGTGAATAACTGTTGTCTCCTATTCTCTGTCTCTATTCTCTTAAGTTGTGTTTGTGTATTTGTTGAATCTGGGTGTGCGTGTGTGTCTGTGCAAGTGTTGTCTTTGCGTTTGTCATCGAAAAATGTTTTGCTGCTTACCCAGCAGCCAATTTGCAAGCGCCGCCCTTCCCAACCCCCACAGCTCCTCGCTATTTGTCTTTCTCGCTCTCAAACTCCCCTTCTCGACCTTTTTTGTGTGATGAAAGAGAATCCACAAAATAAAAACTGCAAATTTATTGTGAACCACATGCGATTTTAAAACGGTAAACAATGTTTGATATGCTGAAAAGAGAAAGCGAGAGACAGAAGAGGGGGAGAGATATCTAAGTGGAGAGAGCAAAAGTGGAGGTTGGAGTTCATGGCCTTGGGCTAAACCAATTAAATTGCTCAGAAACGCAAATTGGACACGAAAATTGAGTTTTTCGAGCTGCCAACAAAGTTTCTCATTTTAATTAGCAAACAAATCATGGAATAAAATATAACATGCATTTTTGTTGCTTTTAATTACTAAGCCAATATAAAATGTGCGTGCGATTTAATTGCAATGCAATTATTAAATTGTTATCTTTACAATAAATATAAAAGTATCCTACATTTAAACCATGCTGGATTTTCCTATTAAGCAAAGCAGACCCAATAATCTTTGTTTTCAACATCTCCTTACAACTTTAATTTTTGTTAATATTTAAAAACGCTTTGAAAGAAATCTTAAATTATTTTGAAGATTATTCATCCGTAGAAACCAGACCGAAAAAAGTGTGTATTCATTTTTGGACATAGACATATGTTAATTTATAAAAATGAAATTTAATATTTTCGGCATGCTTTTGTTTGCAAAATATTCATGCAAGTATTCATTTGCATTCTAAAAATTGGTGACATTTCTCTATTTGAAAACATTTACTTTTGCCACAGGTCGAACAGTATGCAATGAATTTTTGATTAAAGCTGCATGAAATTCAAAGTACTTTGTTTTGTGCTGTTATTTATTTTTGTATATATTTGAATATACACATGTATATATAAGCTGTGGCATAGCTATATCCCAGAAAGTATGCAATGCAAATTCGTTAACTTGAGTAAATTATGTGGGACACTTTTTGCCTGATGCGAACTTGTGTAGCAATTTCCAAGTAGTTTTTATACATCCTTTTTTTAATACCCTTGTAAAGGTTATTTCAGTTTTTAACATATAGAAGGGGACATCGCACAAAGTATAAACATTCTCGCTCTGTCTGTCTGTTTTTATTTTGCCTTAAAGCTATCGTCACGAAAACATGTTTTCAGCTTTCTGTTGCAGGCAGTTCATGAATTGGAATCAGCAGAAGCCGATCAATATATCACTATACAGCTGCCATAGAAATATTCAAGCAAATTATAGGTTACCATATGGAAAATAAATATGGCATTTATTTTTTACAAATCTAATGGATATGGCAAAAGTTGTGTTTTTGCGAATACTTTTTTCGAGATTTCTAGCGAACATTTAGTTTTCGTAATTAGGAAAATACGTATAATATTATATTTTACCATAAGTACTCTTGTAAGCCATTTGTCGGCAAGGGTATTTGATCTTCGGCATGCCAAAGATAGCCGTTCTTTCTTGTTCTTATTATTTTCATCTTGCACGAATCTCTCATTTCCATTTTCACTTTGCGCCCAGTCACAACGGCAAGCAATTAAAAATTCTGAGTTTTTGCCAGTAATTAACAAAGTTTTTTGCTAGCCTAACAGCTCTTTGCTTTGGCACAAGTTAACCACGCAACCACCCACCCGCAGATACAGAAAGTATCTCATGCAGAGACACATCTATCTATGTACGCCAGATAAATGCAAAGTGCTGCTTATCTCCCACTCATCTTTCGCATATCAGCCATGCATAAAATTCTAATGATAACATGCTATGCTCTGTGTCATTCAGCTGTGAAATGAGTTGGCATGCTTGGCAGCAGCAGCAGCAGCGGCAGCTGCCAATAAAATGTCAGCACGAAATCAAAGTCATCGCCACCTGCCCCCTTATTTTCACGCCCACTTTAGCCAACCCCCCCACCTGCCGTTATTAGATGTCCCGCTGCTGCTTTATCGCATCCTCTTCCCATTTTCACAGCTTTCCATTTCACTTAACATAAGTAACAGGCACACACCCAGATGTACATACACAACTCACTCTCAGACTCAGATATGGATCGGTTCGCTCTGCTTTACTCGTTTTCTGGAGCGTTGCCATTGTCAAGCTGCGGTTTTTCCCGCAACGTTCTTTGTCGGAGTGTTGTACATTTCTGTTGCAGTTTGCTATGTTGCCACTTTATTAAAGAAATAATTTCGTGTATTTAATTTCAACATAAAATATCGCAAAAGAGTTGATGATCTCTATGAGATATAACAAAAAAAAAGAATAAGATTAATAATTGAGAGAAGATAGCTTAGGCAGATCAGATGTTTCCTCACCTTGACTGTTAAAATCCACTTTACTGAAAATTAATTTCTTTCTACTTGTCCGTAACGTTTTAAATTTATTGAAAAGTTTTATTTACAAGTATATATAATTACAAATGAATATGGACTTACACATTTTCAAATTACAAATTCTGCGCCTTAAGCTCTGCTCAATGTAAACACATTGCTAAAAGTTAGTTAAACGGACTAAAGTAAGCACTGAATTGGGCCAGAAATTTTCTATAAAGTTATATTAAAATCTATAAAGTTAGAAAATTAGCCACAACCGAGCTAAAGTTTCTTATGCTCTATAAAACTTTCTAGCTAGCATTAAATTTTTAAGTCCGCTTGCATTTGTCTAATGCACAATGCAATTTATTTGTAGAAGATATGCAATAAGAAAAGCATAAACTAAGTTTGAACATATGCAAAATTAATCCCAAAGCTCTTGAATACAGTTTAAGCGTTTAATCAATTTAATCATAATATTCTGTTGGCAATGTTTTATTAGTTTTAGGAAGAGTCCACTTTGCCTCTTCTGTCAGGTAAAAAAATATTTCTGCACTTTCATGATTGTTTCTGAGATCAATTTTGAAAAATCCTTAGTGTAGCATACATCATCTCTTTTAACCAAATTTTATAAATTATATAAGTTGAAAAAGAAAAAAGAATCGCAAGACTATCACAAATATGTTGCCATTGAAGAAGCGAGGCATGTATGGAGACATGTTGGACTTGTACACAGAGTACACCGATTCGAAGCGTTCAGTCGCCATTGTAAAGCCACATCAGGAGGCTGGCGATATGATAGATTGGGTAAATTCGAAGCGCACCCAATCAGCTATAAGCTCGTTCAGCCAACAGACGGCCAGCTCCAACAGTGGGAACTATTCGGAAGCATGCACCGAGAATTGTCTGTGCTCCGGTTGCTTCCTGCCACGTGATATGCACAGGACGGAGTTTTGTGGCAAGACCAAGGAACTCTGCATGAACCCACTGAAACAAAAATCAATAACAGTCTTATGGAATCGTGACTGGCTGTCGAGCATCAGCTGTTCGCTGAAGCCCCGATCCGTGAAGGGCACAACAGACCTGCGGGCGCGACACCACAAGGAGCAACAATTAAACAAGAAATTTCTGCTCGAGGGCCTGCACAGAGTCCTGACGGATAAGCGTCGAACGAAAGTAACTGGCAAGCGACCGAAAAGGAAACGCAGGGCATACGAACCGACGAACAGATCCCAGAGCGAGATGTGTCTATCAAAGTGCAACAAATCGCAACAGCAGCTGAGGCATGTACTAAGCATGATGAACACAACTGTGATGAGTCGGGATAATCTAGCAGTTGGCGACTGCAGAGCAGGGCTGCCCGGGGGGTTGCTCACAACTGACTCGAGCAGAAGGAGCCTAAAGAGCAGCAAAAAGCTGGTAGCTGACGGCTGCAAGGCTGACGGAGAGGTCTCAAATTCAGTAGCTCCAAGTGGGTGTTTCTTTAAAATGCAACTGCCAACCGACAGCCGAACCGACGATCTCCATACTCGAGCGGAACAAGTTAATGCTGTTGTACAAAATAGAGCCCACTTGCCACAGGTTACCTCAATGGAGTTGTGCCCCACACACGTTGTCAGGTCGAAATCTGCAGACGATCTTCTGAACTGCCTGCGCGGACAGAGAGCCAGGGTTGCTTTGGGGTATATCGGTTATCGGAATCTGTTACGGCACTAAAAGTGTTTTAAAATTCTTTTTTAACCCGCGTGATGTCTATTTTTTAAATGTAAAACTTCCATTATTTGCATTAGCTGCATATGTGTACACTCTTGAATATATTTAACTATATTCATATATAAAAATTGAGGCAAATTTAAGCGAATTTGCTTAAAATACGTGTACACCAATATGCTAATAAAACAATGTTATGAATCCATTAATAAAGTGAAGTTTTCAATTTAGGATTCAATAACCAATAATTAAAAGATAACTTAAGAACAACCGTATTACTTACTGTATATCAATTAGGGTATACTCTACTTATTGGTTTAAAAAAATACCAACTTTGAAATTCTGCTTTAATCCATGACAATACAATTTATTAATTAATGCGGTTTTCTTTATCATAAGTTCTTCGATTTATTGAAGCACAATAATATAACCAAATTTTGACAGGTTATATTTTGAAATCCTCTGGAGAGTCAACGTTACCGCAGTTCTAAAAAAATATGCCAAAGCCTTTTTTGGCTGTCTTAAGCCTATCTAGTGTTAGATTTCCCACATTCGATTCCTGTGTCATTTTTGTACCTGTGCGTGTGAATGCTGGCAGAGGTAACAGAGGAAAAATCCTGTGTTGTGTGACACATTTGCATTTGAGAGCAGAACCCTGCAGGGCAGCAGCAGCTGTGCATGGGCGTCAAGATATGCTAGAGTTGGGGCGTGGTCACGTTGCATACGTGACGCGTTTCTTCCCACAACTGGCGGCATTTGAGATTTGAGCGATTCAACCGTGGTGCTGAATACTTGAAAATCATTTTGCATTCGATGTTCCACTGACACGGATTTCATGGCGATTTATGTGCCGTTAGCTGTGCGTGTGTGTGTGTGTGTGTGTGTTGGTGTGTGCGTTTGTGTGTTCATGCATGCGTGTGTCGATGCCTTGTGAATGCGAGATTTATAGCACTCAATGCGAATTGGTCATGTTATTAGCATGAAAAGGTTAAAAACTGCCCTAAATATTGATGCCTTGAAATGAAATGGTGTGCAGCAAGCCTGCCCAATAAGGGTCATAGGGACAGGCATATTCAATCCTATTCAAAATCATTCGTGTGTTATGATAAGCAAAAAAGATAATGTCACATTGAATTAAATAACTAGCGTGGGCCAACTAATTGCCAAGTCAAGCGTACACAATTTCAAACAATCGACGCCCAAACGAAAGCTAAAATTAAGCATAAAATTAAAATACAACATTTAACGTTCATTTTACATACACCTACGCATACGCACGCACACCTACAGAGGAGGAAAAACCGACAAGCCAAAAGCTGTGCAGCCAAATGAAATTAAGCACAAAAACTCGAGGCAGCTAAAACTGCATGACATTTTTAATTATCTAGAACAAGCGCATTTAGCGCACAGCACACGCACACTCTCTCGCAGCATACGCACGCACACACTCACACACACACACTCACCCACACACACATTCACACACACACACACACACACACCGACTACACGTGCACTTGCAAATGAGTCGCTCAGATACACACACAAAAAATCGTTGCATACTTTGCGGGCTGCTGGGCATTTAAATGAAAATTTTGCTGCTACTGCATGTATGGAAGGAAACTGAGTGAAAAAAACATTAATACACACACACACACACACACAAACGCAGGTATCGGAAAAGCAAGTGGCCAAATGATATAGAATGTTCGACTAGCAATTACCCTCCAATTACTCTCCATAGCATGAAAATCTATGGACACAATTGATTTTCTCCTTAATTGTCAGTCCTAGATCGTAAGCTTTTCGGTTCGTCCTTGCTCTATATTCATTTCAAGCTTCGAATTTCTTAAACCTATTTATAAGCTTTATAAGCTCATCAGAATAATTTCTAAGCATAAGCTCAGAGTTTTGATTCTAAAATTCTAAAAATTATTCGTCTTAGTTTATATTTAAAACATTTCGAACCCTCCAAATATTTTTACTATTCCTAAAAATGATCCATCAGACATGAATATTATTCGTAAATGAGATTTAAAAGTGCGAAAAATTATTAAAACTTTATAAATATTGTGTAGTATAAAAAGTCATTGAGGAAAGACTGACGCTTAGGAGGAGCTCGAGTAAAGTAATCTATATGCTCTAAAAAGTGGTGCACAACCTTCTTAAGCCCCCTTGTTAGCCCCTTTTTGGTTACAGGGTAGAAAATGCGTTGTAAGAATGTAGAAAAAAACTCTTAGAAAGCAGTTTACACGCTTTTTGCTCGCACCATGTGACTAAACTTTAATGAAATATTTGCCAGATTGAAAAGAATTTTTATTTTTTAATAACTTTTGTGCCGTGTGCTATAATTGTTAATTAAAATCTGGGGCTGTGTAAGAATTTTTAAATTCATACGCCTCGTTGAAACGAAGGCGAAATGTGCAAAAGCGAGTTGGGGGTAAACTCAAGCGTAAGCAGCTTTGCTTTAATGCCCGACTGCGAACCCCACAAACCCTACAGAACCCACACACAACTGAAGGAAAAGCTTATAAAAAATATGCCTTTTTATGGCAACTTTTGTTGCTGCCGCAGATGTATTGGTGTGCTCGTCTGTGTGAGTGTGTTTGTCTGTGTGTATGTGTGCTGTTCAAACACATTTATTAAAACATTTCAAGCCAAATAAATTGCAGTGAAAATAAGCTGAAATCCTTTCCTGCATTTGTAAGCCAACTTTTAAATACGCTGACAGGCATTTACATTTCATTACGACAATTAGCAATTGTTGATATTTAATGAATATATGCAAAGGTAAACAGCCGTAAGAGGTGAAAGCTTTGGTGATAAAATAAATTAAATACTTTTTAACTGTTTATAAGACTTCAACTATTATTTTGATAAACAATTTGCGTTACTTACTCAAATAATAAAACAAGTCTGATTTGATAAAGTAATGAGTACATTCCTGATATTATAAATAAATGAATAAAATAATACGACAAAAATTATAATGAGAAATTTGTGAAATTTATGAGTGTTTAAGAAATTTGACAAAAACATGAAATTTTTTTTCATAAAGTTGTTTATGTAACTCTTAATTTATTTCATAATTAAGTATTTTAATTTATTTCGAAACACATTTTGCAGTTTGATGGATCTAAATGTATGTATGCTTAAAATATTATTATTGTCAATATTTTTTCGATTATTTTTTATGAATAATCCTTTTTTTAATTTAATTAATAATAGCTTTGATAAGATTATTATTATTAGCCAGACAAATATGCTCAAATTTGATTTGGTAAATAACCCATTTCACTTGAGTTCTTGTGCTTTCTTTTTATACGTTAAATCCAATTGTGGCTGCCTCGGAATGCATGATGCCCACTGCCAGTGTGGCTACTCATGCTCGTATACTCGTTAAAGGGTCCTTCAGCTGTTCCAGCTGTGCATATTACGGTTTAATTAATAACAGCAAACAGATTTCAGCTGAAACCAAAATGTTTATCAATAAGTCAAGAGTCGCCGACTCGTGAATCCGAATACTGAAGAATGACAATACGGACGAGCGGAACTAAGAGTAGAGATTGCAATTAACCGAGTGCTTAAAGCGCTCTGAAGTGCTGGCAAATATTTTATTTAATAGCATTAACCTGACGTCAGTTTAAGCTGTTTGGGCCATTTTAACTGTTCGTTTGTTTGCTGAACACTCGAGCAATGGATTCGCATTCAAGTTCCGAGCGTACAGAAAACCGTCTACAAAACTACCGACAAATAGTGCTACTTGATTTATTTATTTTATTTATGAAAATAAACTTAGCAGGGAATATTTGTGCAACACTCAAAAGTATACTATGAGTATTCGCAGAGAAAATCGCTGAGCTAGAGATAAGCCACGCTAGAAGCATCTTAAATTAGGCAACACTCTTCATTTCTCACAAAACGGCAAACTTGCCCGATTCCCAGCATCAAAAGGCGACTTTCCAAGCGACTTATCGCCAACATCCGGCCACCGAAAAACCGAGAAAAGCGAAAAGCAGCAGTAGACGAAGTACGTGAAAAGCCCGCACACAATGCAAATGTTGTCGTTGTTAAGTTTATCAACATAAAATTTTGCATACATCAAGGCACACAAGCCCAGCGAAATAACCCAGCCCTATTCCGAGCACCTCAAGTGCTCAAATAATAAAGCATGCTTTGGACTTGTGGGTCGGCGGGTCATTTCTCTGTCAAGTCGAAATATGCTCAATAGCAATGTTACGGGCTATCAACGCATCTTCACAAGGACCAGTCCTTGTCCCTAGCACTTATCTCTTACAGCCCTCCTCGAGCTTCAGCCATCGCTCGCATGCGCTTCACTCGATTTTCACAATGTGCTGGTCGATTCTTGGCTGGCGTTCGTGTTAATGTCTGTTGACATGGAAAAGCCTAAAGTTATTGTTTGCAACACACCATTTGCCTGACCTCGACCCTGGTTGTATGACCAGTGCCACGCCCACCCAAAAGGTTACATAATTTGCCTCTTTGATGCGTTGCTGCTCCTGTTGTTGGAGTTGTTGTTGTTGTTGTGGTTGTTGTTGGTTGTATTGCTGCTGGCTGCCTAATAAGCGGCTCAAGTGTTGGTCTGGAATTAATGCGCTCCCTCTTCTCTACACCTCGTGGCCCTCCCCTTGGACTCTCACACTTCCCTCTCGCTGTCACCGAGCGTTATTTGTTTATGTGTTTATCAGCGCTGGGCACCCAAAAGTTACAATCACCGGACATGAAACGGCCATGAGCGTGCGTCTGTGTGTGTGTGTGTGTTTTTGTGTGTGTGCATATCCTTCAGATTGCCAAGGCTATCATAGTTGCCGACTAAGTGCGTTTGCTAACGACCCTGCTTGTTAGCGCTGCGTAAAATTCAGAGAGCTGCAAAAATCCAAATTAAGGATAAAACAATATTTCAGAGTCTTCGATTTTTCCACTTGAGTTATAAAACATATTTTAAATATGTTACCTCAGGAAAAATTGTTAAAGATTAAAAAATATTATAAAAAGAACTTAAAGTTTTTTATTTTTGTAAAATTTTAACATATTAGTTTTTATGAAACGTACTCAAATACTTTGCACTTAAGCTTAGTTAGTTACTTTTAGACAACTTTTGTAAATGATTAATTTGACATTGGGTTTTACTAAATGTTTAGATTTTCTGATAAACATTTTGCATTATAACTAAATATCGGAATATTGTATGGTGTACTCTGGTTTTTCGCAGCACGATTTTGTTTGGGTTAAAAGTAATTTCCAAATGGATAAATCGAATGACATCATTCGGAATGTTGTGCGCAAAATGTAAGTGTCATAAATTTCGAATTCCCCGAATGCAAACCCATAACTCTAAGCAACGCACACAATCTCTTAATGTGCCACTGCCTAAAAGCTGAGCACACTTCTTTGCATTAACTGTTCGGCTTTAAAGAGCTGCCATTTGGCGGATGGCCAGCACTCCATTTCCATTTATATTCCGTGCCCACTACCATTGCCACTGCCACACTCATTGCTATTTCTGTATCCAGTTTCACTTGAAGCTTGTGATTGATAAGCGGCCATAATAAATTCCGTTATTAGTGAGTGGCAGCCGCAAAAGGCAACAAACGAGCAAATGATGCGTAAATAAAAGTCCAAGGCACCCCGGGGGCAAAATAGGGGCTAAGAATAGGCCTGTTCGTTATATATTAGACAAATAGATTTCTTTGGTTCGATTTGATGCGCTTATTTGTTTATGAATGGAGACCAAAGCGTCGAAATGTTACGAAGCGTTCGATTCATTTTGATTCGATTTGACAGGACATTGGCCAGGACATGCGCCGCAATTCACTGTTCAATTTGGCGCTGGCGCCTCAAGACAGGCAGCCAACTGAATATAAATGCCACCGAAATAAAAATTTGCCGACAAATAGTTTTGGCTGGCACAAAATTTCACAAATTGCCTCCTATTTTGCCTAGCGACTGATTAGCCTGTCCGCGCCCCCACCCCATGCTCCAGCTCTTGCCCAGTGTCGTTGGCTTCAGTCCAGAACGGAACCCTTGCAAATCGACCAACCAACACCCGCGCTCAGCGTCCGTTGTAATTATGAGTTGGCAACTCACAGCTTGGAGTCCTCACAGTGTGCCACCGCGGGGTGGCATTCAATTTTCAATGGAGCCCGGTTCCGAATTTGCGGCAACATCAAATTTTGTATGCTAATTTCAATTAAAAATTGGGTGCGGTGCGGCATGCCTTGAGGCATCTCCTTCCAAGGGCTGATTGGCTGGCTGTTCGTCATGCCAAACTTCCTGAATGACAGTTGAGGCCCACTGAAAGTTCAAATGAGTCGATGCGAGGTGCCAAAAGTTATTGTAGAAGTACTTTAAGTACTCATCACAAAGTTTATACAAACTCGTGACAGGCAAAGAATCACTCACTCAGAAGAATACATTGAATTTTCGGAATACCAAACTCTCTGCTAACTGGCCTAAACAAACAAAACAACAAAGAAGCGCGACTATTTTTGGCGTAAGTTAATACGAGGAACAGGCTCTACAAGGAATTACACATGTCCTTCGAATCCACAGCATTTATTCAGAAAGTCCGTGGCATCAATTTCGATACTCTCGGGGTATTTGTTATATTTATGAATCTATCTAAGGGAATATGCGTTTAAAGATATATGCCAGGTGGGTTAATAACATTTAAGGCTCCCAATTCTTGTATTTATAATTATATAAAAATTCTTTACAAATGTTTAAGATTCTAAAATAAATAAGAAATTTTACATTTAGCTTGCCTTAGAGTATATAAAGTATAATTGTACACAAATGGATATATATTTTTATACATAGAGAAATTTGTAATGTTATCTCTTGAGACTATTTGTCAAAATTAACCATTTTTTAGGCCAAATCACAGACGTAATCCAAACAATGTAGTAGTCGTATTTTTTCATAAATCTGTTTATTTTTTGCTTATCCATTTTTTGTTGCTGGATAATTAGAAAATATAACACATAGTTCAATTAATTTAATTTGCTTTTATTTACCATATCATTATTTAATTATGTTAAGAACTTTTCGTTGTGGGTATTTAATAGTCGTATACTACCGACTATTTCGGGCTCAAATATTTTTTATTTGCTTCTCCTCGCACAACAAATAACAAATATTTTGCCAGCGTATTTGTTGATGTGTGCGCAAAAAGTAAATCAAAAAATAAAATACAATATTCCCAGTGAGTACAGAAGATTTGACCGACATATCCCCCACTCACATATACGCCCGCCCCCCACGTACCTTAGCAATTCCGCATTGGCCTTTGTCTGGTCTCGTTTTATTTGTTATTTAAGAATTGATCAGGCGTTGAATTTGCTTTCAGTTGTGTTTTACTTTTTGCCTGTTCTCTTGATTTGTGTGCGTCAGTGGCCCGTTGCTCCAGCAATGACAACTGACTTATCCATTGCCCAGGCCCTGACTATTCGGCACCCACTCCAAGTGCCCGCCCCACACTTCCACCTACACAGCGCATAGTCCATTGGCTCTTTTATTGAAATCGATTGCGTAATTGGGCAATTTGTGCTGCTTTTTGGCTGACTGATGATCAAATGTTTCTGCTTTTTGCTCGTGCATGTTATTAGCCACAATTAGACGACGTTTGAAGACAACTAAATGAAGTTCCGCCTTATTTGCGAGCAGACAAGGCATTTGAGCATTCGGCTAATTAAAGTGTCCTGCGGCAAATTATATTTAAATATCCCACGCACTTGCACATTGGACTCATTAAATTATTATCACGCATTGTGCGCGTTGTAATCGCATTCACAATCTTCAGGGCCGAAATCGTTCAACCAAAAATGAAGCCACGTAAATAATGCGAAAAATACTTTTGACACCGACGCAGGCAGGAGAAATAAAATAAAAATAAAATGAATACAAATATAAATATAAATAAAAATCAAAATTAAAATAAATGGCCGGCGCACATGGCCAAAGGCGCTGCGCTTATTCAAATGTATTCAAAGTGTGGGCGTGGCTGGAAAAGAAGGCAAAATGAAAGTCGATTTTGATCAAGGACATACAACTTTTAAATGCACTAAATGACCATGAAATCAAACTGAACTTTAACTTAATTATCTGTACAGCATTTCCATAAACCAATAAAATATTGAAAAAAGGAGAATTTATTTATTCATTAGTTTACTTACTCATGTTTAATTGTTTAATATATTTTAATTAAACATTTTATATAATTAACTCCCAAGCTAATTTCAACTATGAAAGGTTTTTATTATTTTCACCCGAATCGATTATTTCTTAAATTTTGTGCGAGAATTTTGAGTATTGCATAAGCATGAGCTCAACTT
Organism: Drosophila littoralis; assembly: GCA_018903485.1. Lineage (NCBI taxonomy): Eukaryota > Metazoa > Arthropoda > Insecta > Diptera > Drosophilidae > Drosophila > Drosophila littoralis. The sequence continues at coordinate 4,220,431 of JAEIGF010000059.1, read as the reverse complement.
CGATATGAAATAGATTAACATATTTTACGTTACATCATCCAATACTTTGCTAATATACCCTAATGCCGCAGCTTATGCTCTTCCTGCGCATAAAATATTTAAATAAGTCGCCTTGGAAGCTGCAGCTGCCCATTTTGCACACTTCGCATTCGCGAGGCTCGTTTGATTTATGCGCCTTAATGTTGGCTGCTTAATTTATTTTCGTTTTCGGCGCGTTAATTTGCCGCACTGACGTTCAAATGTGCGAAAAAGAAAGAGAGACAGAAAGAAAGAAACAATTTTGGCAATACATACCCTGTTTTTCCCATAGGCACGACGCAGATGATAAATTTTTAGTAAACTAATGAAAAAGAATCTTGTATAAAACTATACCTGGACTATATTAAGGTATATTAATTGGTACGTATCTTTTACCTTTTAAGAGTTTGGAAAGAATAATTTATTTGTTGCCCACACCCATTATAATAGATTGTGTTGTTACTTAGAGGACATGTTAACACTCTCCAGGTCTTTATGTAGGGTAAGTTCTAGTTGAATATACCCTTTTGTTATATTTCTTCTTGTTTTTATATTAGTTTTACATTCTCTCACTTATTACATTTTTCGACACGGTCAAAACTTTTTGGCCAGAGCAACTGGCGCCTATTTTGTGCGCTTTTTATAGCTTTGCTCTCTTGATAGCCCGGCAAAGGGTATAACAATGCTCCCACGAAATATGTTACGCATAAAAGGCTTGTGTATGTATATATTCCTTATCATTGTGGTATATTCTTTATCAGCATTCATAGGTCGCTGTCAGTAGAATCTGATCTCTAAATAATATATGTATCGCAATGGAACGAAAGCAGAGTTTTTTCATTATAATTATTTGTGTTTCTCTAGATATTTTAACAAAGCGCTTCAGTTTAAATCTTTCTTTTGATACTATAATAAAGCTCGGTAATATTTTCTGCAATTTTTTAAGGGGTATTTGTCCAGCGGCTTTCTTAGGGTAAACGTTGTTTCTTGTGTTTCCGTTTCCTATTTTAATAGTTTCATCTTTTTTGTTTTGTTTTGTTTTTCAGATATTTAAAAAAGTTTGCTGTGAAATGGAAACTTTTTCAAATTATTTTTTTTCCGCTAGTTTTTGTATTCTACTTTGACATTGTTATTGCTGAAATGGGCGTTGGCCAACGGACTTTCAAGGAGTGTGCTGTTAAGGAACTGAGATAATATGGATAAGAAGATAGAGTAGATAAATCTAGAGATAATAGGGTAATAATATTAGATGCTAAGCTAACTAAGAAGTTTGTTTTAGTAATCTATTTGGTTAATGCGGCAGATCTTAAATTATGCACTGTTCAATTCCAAAATGCGGCTGTTTTGATATGCTAATGAAACTTATTAACACAAAAAAGCAGTTACATAACACTGCTAAATACTACTTCAACCAATCCCCCCTATCCCAAAACTTATCACAAAAGCCGTGGCAACTGTCGAAACTATTTGCTGCCAAGCAAAGGCCGGGCTAGAGGAAGTAGTTCAGTTCATTAGCATAGTATACATTGAGGCGCACAGGCAGAAGGGCAGGACTACTAGGCGTCGACGCCTCCCTTCGTCCACTCCCCGTTTCGGACATTGTCTTGAGTCGCAACGCTTTAAGTCTCGAGTCTACTTACATTTCACTTTGCGTTGCATTTTGCGGCCTCAGCTGCCTGCCTCGCCTCGACTTGGCTTTTTGCCTGCCAGCTTAACTTGTGGGTCACTTGCCACAAAAAAACAAAAAAAAGACCTGCCTTTGCCCACTTAATGGGTGCCCATATAATTACATACAAAGGACGTTGGCGTTAGCCAAGCGCGAAGGGGACGAAGTTAAGATGCCATTGTCTTTTTATCAATCGAGTGGTTCGCATGTCTCATAGTATGCCGCACACGCGTTACGCCTGCCAAGCGACACGCCCCGTTCCCTAAGTAATGCGATAAAAGTGCCTAAAAGTATTCTAAGCTTTTTGACATGTGCGACATCGTCGTCAACCGCCGAGGCGGCTGAGGCTGTGCCTGATTAATTGAAGTGGAAAATGTGCCTGCACTCAAAAAAATATCGATACATTTGATTGGCAATATAAACATTCGATTAGGGGAATTCGATTAAAAAAACATAAGCAATATTTTCTGCGATATGAATGTTCCATAAAACACGCTTTATAATTTTAAACTTAAATATACACCGACTTCTTTATACAATTTAAACATCATTCCAACTTAAAATAATAAGAGTTTTATATTATCAGATTTATATTGATTCATTAATCAATATGTTCGAAACATTTAACTCAATATTCTGCATATAATTAAAATATAAATAAATTGACAAGTGGGGAAGAATAATGTTAATTAAACGACAAATCTTATAAACTTAAAAGAAAATATAAACACAAAAGGCTTAAATTCAGGGAAGAAATCTTGCTTAAAAGCTCATTCAGTTTATATAAATTTCCTCAACTCCTCAACGTCATGCTGTTCATAAAATATCTCTTGTAAGAATGTTCAATGATGATTGTGTTTTTGCTGATTGTAATCATGCTTGTCTTATTTCTACATTTGGCATTGACAATCGTTTAATTTTTCTGAGTGTAATTTCTACGCTATGTGGAGCCTGATTGATGGCACTTGCTTTTAATTAAAATTTATTGTGGCATACTTTTGGGTTGGCTGGCAAATTAAATTGCTTGATTTTCGAAGAGCGAAAAGAAAATATACCCGCCAGCCATCGAATCGCACATTGAGCGTAAGAGTTTTCCGCAATTTGGCTAAAAGTGCTGCGAGCACTTGATTCTTATTTGGCTTAAACATTATTTTAAAAGCTTTTTCTTTGCTCGGCCAGGACAGCATGGATTTCGCTCTTGCCATGCTGGCTGGAATGGAGCTTAGCATTCATAGAATTTGCATTGACATCGCCGGCTGCTTGGTCCGGCCATTGTTCCCCTTTGCTGACAGTGCTATCTCTTTCTATCTTTCTTTCTTTACTTTATTTTTTTTTGCAAATGTTACGGCTGTCAAACGCCTGTCGGCATGCAATAGTTTCTGTTGTTTTCTTTTTTTTTGCTGCTCACCTGCCACATGTCAGAGTCCCTGCTCGGGCGCCGTCTGTGTCTGTGTCATCCGTGCCCATTATACACTCGTTGCGAGGAACCTACGTAGACGCTGTCAGTTCGCTTTGCCACCCCTTCATCTTCCGCCTGCTGCACAATCGCATTAAGACATATACACACACACACAGACACAGACACACTTACAGTATATGGGTTGGGGCAGTGGGGTTTCCGCAGTCAAACTGTGGCACTAAGCGTAATTGTTGACTGTGTCTGCATGTCTTTCGCTTTTCTCGCTGCCATTTGTACAATTGACAATTGTGATTGCATATGTTATAATGCAGTTGCGTCTGAATAGAGTGCAGAGTAGAGAGCGGCTGGCCAGGGAGGGGCTGCGGGGTGGCTAGCTATCGAGACACGTGTAACGCTCGTGCTTTGTTTGACTGCAGAGTAACTAAGCAGGGAAATCGCTTGCTGCGATTGGAACTTGGCGCTTGGCATTGGGAATTGAGTCATGCGTACGTCTGACTAGCTTGGCATCTGCAGCTGATTACTGATTGCTTTGAATGACTGTCTGATGTCACAGCCAGTCGAGCTGCATTTTCCGGATATCCGCCAGCGCAGATAACGGTAACCGCTCACTTCTGCCGAATGACTGATGTCAGCCAGATGTCAACTTGATTATGTTTGTTTTTCCCATGTGCTCGTTTGACTGACGCTGCGCTTCTATGAAGCGTTAGCATTCTATTCACAATCGCAGCACGATATTCCTGAAAGTTATTATTATCTGAAACTGCTTGGCAATGCTGACTTACTCTAGGGTATAGGTCGAGAATAAAATGGAATTTCTGTTATGAATATTAAACCTTCTTGTTATGGGGATGCATGCGTAGTAAGAGTAAGAGTTTTCAATGCATTGAAATATTAATGATTACCTTCTCTACAGTATAAACGATGCTTAAATAAATATTTAAAACCCTTCATGGATATGCAACTATACAAAATGCTTTTGTTATAAGTAGTAAGCTTTTTGGTTTTATTATCATCGCTTTTCCTTATTAATGTCATAAAGCTAGTTTTATCTAGAACACAATATTATAAAATGTAGATTATGATTGATAGTAATTTAGGTTGTATAAATTAATAATTCTCTGCACAGCTATACTCATATAGAGAGAGATGGCTATTTAAATGGTAAATTTACACTTCCTTCTTTGCGTATTCATATTTTCGCAGCAGCAAATATGTTCCTTTGTCCATTTTTTGAAGTCTCTTTTAAACGTCTATTCAGAAGTTGTCAGCTCCATAGCTTCTGAGAATTGCCAAGCCCGTAAAATAAAGAAGAAAATTGCAGCCAAGTCGCTGCGCGTCGTGTTGCAAGCCAAACCCACTTTGGCCATTGTCCGCAGCGCGTTAACTTTTATCTATCATCCGTTCCGCCTTGTGCCTTGCCCGTTGCACATTCATCGACTGCTTGGCCAATGTGTCGGGCATTTTTTGGTGCGTGCCGCACCCCAAAAAGCATATCAAGAGAAGCAAAGAACAGACAGCAAACGGACACAAAACCAAGTGATCCCAGTCAGGACTGGGCCCAGCCCATGTTCCAGTCATGAAAAGGCAAGTGGAGCACGTGCTGGCAGCTGTCTGCGGAAGAGCTGACGAGCTGCATTCGCTCTGCCAGTTGCGGCTTTTGTTTGCATACTTTTCGGAGCCAAAGTTCAATTTGCTTTTGCACTCGGGGCACAGTTGAGAACAAATCGCATGACTTTTGACCGAGTTTAGCAGAGCAAATAGGATCCTACCTATAAGTAGTCAGCCCACCTGTACAGCTACACAACTGGCCCTCTTATCTGCTCCTTCTGCCTTTTTCAGTTCAAATCAAAGCCAAGCAGTTGGTTCTTGCAACTTGAAAAGACGCTAACTAGTCGCATTCAGACAACGTGCCAACAGCTCCATTGTTGGCTCTGATTAGCTTCAGCTTTCCGGGGCACTTTGTTAGCAACGGGGCCAACGACTCGGGGCGTGAAGAGGCTCGAGGAAAGTCGAAAAAAATCCTTCGTTTTGCTTTGCTCAACACTTGAATGCAGCGCATGAGCCTCGCTTGGAAATTATGAAATTGGTTTTAGGGCGCGTGACAAGTTGATCACATTTCTACACATTGTTGTTCCAAAAAACACAAACGGCCAAGGAAAAACAAATTATAAAATAATTTTTAAATGTACCTTGGAGTGCTTTAGGGCAAATGTTATCCATAAGAACTTTGCTCATATAATATGTTTGAACGAATTCATATTTTAAAGATTTCTTAAACCTAATCAACAAATAGTCAACTTACATATCCTCGATTTAAATGTAAATTAAAAAAATATTAATATTTTTATTAATATTTTGTTCTTTTAATAGTTTTTTGATGTCTTTTTACTTTATCGTATAATTTTTAATATCAAGGCTATTTAGAAGGGCAAACACTAAGGAAACACATTTTAAAGCGAAAATATACCGCAATTCCGTAGGGTTCGTTAGTTTGGGGGGAATACGCGGCAGAGAACCGAATCCTGTGCACAAATTTCTTTATGCATAACGCGTAGCATCGAGCCAACTACATTTTACGAGAAGTCCACTTTTTACTTCTCCTCCAGCTTCTCGTTTAATTTTTGTCGTATCCAGCGAACAATTGCGAAAAATTCTTGACACATTTTTGGCTATTGTTGTAGTTGTTATTGTTGCGGTTGTGTAAAAGTCAACGGTTATGGGCAAATAAAATGCGACTTTGCAGGGCTGGCCCATCCGGGCTGTGCCTTGGTGTCCGTAACAAGTGTGCAACACTGTGCTACAAATGCGATTACGTATACGCAGCGTGTGACAGCCACGTTGACCGTTTTGTACAGAGGACAGCACAGAAAAAAAGGATGAATAACAAAAGGGGTTGCAGGCTGTACTATATAGAGCGGAAAGCGGGGGTGAAGCGGAAACATGGGTATGGCTCTGATATAATGCTGAGCAGCGCCCACATAGCGGCACACTCGCATCCTGGTCATGTCTGGCTGGGATTCTGGACATGCCGCGCATAATTTAAGCGAGCGACTGGGCGTGGCACCCAGTGTGTGTGTGTGTGTGTGGGAGACACGTGCCGTTGTTGAATTTCATTTGTGACGTTTTGAAAACGAGCATTTTTCAGCAACTTTTGAGCCTATTAAAAACTGCACAGCAAACAAGTCGTAAGCGAGTGCTAAGTAAAGCGCATTAGCGGCACCCAGGCGCCTGTTGAACGCCAAGCGTTACCCAAGTCGTCCTAGTTTAAATTTAAACCTAGCCAGAGGGAAATCAGCCAACAAGTCCAGCAGCCCGTCTCCCTTCTCCGTCGCCCGTCGTCCGGCTCCATAGATCACATTTTGCATTTACTTCAGCTCAGTTTAATAAAAATGTTGCCCCCTCTTCTATGGCTGCAAAAACAAAGCTGTCAGGCGGTAGCCGGGGGCATACCGGACGTCTATTAAGTCAATAGATGAGGGCTGCGAGGCATGAGGAACCGGGTTATCTCCAGCATTATAACATGCGCCAGGCATTTATAAGCAATTTATAGAATATGTTAACCCAACAGACTGCCGTCTGAGTTTTCTTCTCTTTTTTTTGTATGTAATCGGAGCTGACTCGACTCGTTAAACAGAAGCCAAGGGGAAGTTTGCTAAAGCGCATCACGCTTAAAACAATGTAGACAGTTAATCAAAGGAGGTTGTTGTGCGTCAAGGCAACAATTATAAACAAACTGTAAATGACTGCTCATAAAAATTGTACTCATAAAATGGAATTAAAAAGAATTAACGCAGGATATTACCGTGCACATTTTACAGCTTGAATTTACTTTAAAGAGGGGCAATTTAATGTAACTTGGTCCTGGAACTTGGCACGTTGAGTTAATTAAGTTAAGGTAGTTGAACACCAAAAACAATTCTCGTGCTTTATCGTCATAATAATAAATCTGCCCCAAGCGAATGTCAACATTCCCCAAAGGAAACTGGCAATATTCTGATAGTGTAGGTGCAGAGTTTTAATTAAATTTAGAAATGCCCTTTCCAAAATATGAAAGGATACATAACTGGCAGGCAAATCGAATGGAATTCCTTAATTTTGCAGTGCACATTTCAGCAAAACATTTATTTTTGCGTCAAGCATCGTAATTTACCCAGATGTATTTTATCAAATATTAGTAAATTTGTTTGTGTACCAATTTGTTTTCTTGAGTGTCTGACGTCATAACGATAACATTTTCTTTTCAAATGCGTCTTTATCTTTTCATCAACAATCTAATTATTTGAAGAGCATCTACCCTAAATGCATTTTTGTTTACCTCGCTGTTCACTCGAGACACATTCGCTGAATGGCATCCATTAGATACTTGCGTCTAATGCTATTCTCAACTTTGTTGCCACCGCAAAGGGGTCGTGAAAACAAGCACAAACCTATTGCCAAAACACTAGCCAAATTGTTGGCAAGCAAAACCGCAAAGAGCAAATACACAAGCCGCAAAGACGACTACAAATGTAACCCACATTCGTGCACGAATAGTTAGTTGCCCTGCCGTAACCCTCCCTTGGAGTCTGGCGCTTATCGCTCATGATATTTACGGACTTGCGAGCAGGGAAATTAATTGAAATGCCCCCGCAGATGGTGGCCGGGACGCGGGGTGCAGCTCTGCTGCCATTTGGCGTTCAAATTAATTTGCTGCCAACAAATTCTGTTGAAAATTGCTAAGCAAATTTTTTGTTTGTTTTCGGTTTTAGTTGTTCGTGTTTCTTACCAAACTTTTTTGCGCTTAGCCGCACTATTGACTGTTAAGTAATTTGCTGTTTTTCTTCTGCTGCTTTTCTTTTTGACTGGCGTTTTTGTTTCAAACAGCTCGTAACCCAGACTGACAGGTGAACATTTCAGGGTAATTGCTTGCGGAAGCTTTCAACGCCTCGCCTCACAAAGGGTTCAGCCAGCTGGAACCCAAGTCATTTGCATATTTTCCAACAACCAAACATAAGGAACCCAAATCAGCTGCAATTAACTTAAAAAGTATTAATGCTTATAAGATTTGGCATTTTTCTTACACTTCGCTGGCCATAAAAGTCTGTTGCCTGTTGCTAATGCGTGTCATATGGCAAAAATCACAGCATTATTTGCCATGTTTCACTTTAAATTAATAACAGATAATAATAATTTTTATTGTAAGTGTTCGAGATATTAAGGCCAGGAAGCAAAATAATTATCTGCATTAATTACACCACAATTGCTCTCTTGTTTATTAAATTATTATTTATTTGTTTATGCGCTTTATTTTCAGTCCAATGTCGACCAAGATCCAATGTGGATCAAGACCTCCACTTTTTTACGTGGATAACATAACTTATTACTGAAAAAATTAATAATTTCTGCTTATAAGACCATTAAACCTTATTAGGAAAATAATAGATAGAGTTCCTTTAAAGCCATCTCTTTGGAAGAGAAAACATTTATTCAACGGTAAGAAAACGAATATTTCAATTATTTTATTGCTTTCATTGTCTTCATTAATGAATATTAAGGATCCAATGACAGCGATGCTTATATTTTATTTATAACTATAAACAAATTGCCAGATTGAGTGTTATTTAAATAGCTCACCTCAGAACTGGACAAAAAGTTTAAGAATCTTAGGAAAATGAGAATGAACTTGTTTCTCGTGGGGCTTATGCAAATACCTATATAAATTTAACACGGCAGCTGCAATTTCCCTTTCATGTTTAAGGAGAATGGAAATGGTTTCAGGGGTTAGGGAGGTAACGTTTAAAGTATTTGCCCGGGCAAGCAGAGGCCTCTTCTGTGGTCTTTAATGCTGGTCATCACATTATATAAATATTTTGACTAATGTACAAGGGATATATGGACTCCACTACCTGGATGTCATGCATAGATAATGAGTGCCATTATATTGCGGTATGGCAATCTCATTAACCTTTTCTGTGCAGCGACGGCTTTTCGCAATCATGCATCCAATTTCGCTCAGTATCTTTAATTATTCATGCTTAAATTTCACTTAAACTTGCAAAAAGTCGTTACCCCACCTACTGCGTTTTGCCCGACTGGCCCCGGCCCATTCCGTCAGCTTCTTGCGCTGTCTTCTCATCAGTTGCGAAGTCCTCAAAGAAACTTTGCTGGTCATGCAGCATCGCAAAGCTGCTGCAAGACAGACGTTAAGCAAACTTTATGCAAGCCAACCAAATGAATAAGAAAAAAAAGTACAAATAGAAAATGGACGCTGATAATTTGCCTTCACATTTTAAATAAAATATAAATCAAGCCCAGTGACGAGTAATCATATCGGACAGACGGCACGCAGGGGAAGCTGGGTGGTCCGTTTGCGGTTTGTCAAGCAGTTAGTCAGCCGGTCTGTCAGCCAGTCAGGCAGTCAACTGGCTTATTTGTTTGTGCCTGAAGTCCTACCCGTGGGCCGACAGTTCGTTAGCTGCTGTGCCGTTTCGAGAGTTGGTGCTGCCTCAAAGTCGGCGCTGTCCACGCGAGCTCGCCAAAGTTTTAAGCCAGAACCATGCTGCGCAGTGTGCGAGTAAAACTCGAGCTGACGTGTTAATTAGTGTGACTTTTGTGGGCTGGCACTCCGGCACGTAAGGTCCAGATAAGATAAAATGGTTCTAGGGCAGCCTTGACTGCGCTTCACGCCTCACTCCTCGCTGGCAGCGCAATTTAAACTCCCACTGGCTTTGTGCTCTGCATATTGTCGACTCATTAAAAATCAGCGCATGTTGGCAACCACAAAAAACAAGCCACGACGCAGTCATTTTCATAATCAAACAAACTGAAAATCACACAGCACAAAACACAAGGCCACTGGGAGGCGATGGAGACGAGGCGCTCCCGAGCAGGGACCGCAGAGCCAGCCACGTCAATTGCATTAGAAATTGCATTTAATGAGCGCGCCAGCTAGAGACAGCCAGAAAAGTGACGGGTGCCGGAGGCAGAGCAGCTGCTCCCCGTGTTGGGCAAATGGCGTAGAAAATGGCGACACAGAGTCGCCAAAATGGCGCCTTAACGGGGGGGACATGCCATAGACTCGGGCCTGCCAGCTGAATAAACACTTAAATGTGGTATTCCATGTAGTAAACCAAATGAATGAATGAACCACAAGCGAGCTTGGCTTTGAATTAGAGCGAACAAAGCCAGCATGTCCCTTCATTTGCGGTCATGTCATAGATACTATTAATTATAAGCATACGTTTACCTTTCGACAGAACATTTGCACGTTAGTTGCCAAAACAATGGAAAACAATTTGCCGTCGATATTTACATTAATTTGCATAAACCAGCTCAATCCGTGCGCATTTGAACATTTTAATTATGTTTTGTGAATATTGTTTCGATTATCATAGATGTCGTCCATAGATTAAATTAAACGCATTATTCTCAAATGCAATTCAAAGGAAATGTGCAGTGGATCGGCATAAATCAGATCAAAACGTGACATTTCAAAACATTTTGTTATTGGCGGATTAACCAGCAAACGTTTACAAATAAAACGCAAGGGGATATCAAAAATGAAATTACACTTGAATCAAAAAGCGCTGTGGGGTGTGGCGTGAACTAGTTCAAACGTAGATTGCTTGGAATATATTGAAATAAATATTAAAAACAAAAGCTGTTCCACTTGTTTTTATACGTTTTAAAATGTTCATATACATTTTAAATTAATAATAATTCACATACTTCATTTCCGAAAGAGATATTTCCCTTGAATAAGCTTTGTCTACTCCTTAGAAATCCCTTTGTGCTCTGTTGTTATTTTCAAAATTATTCAAATTTTGACTTACGCACTTGCTGTGCTCATCCGTCAGACTACAAAGTGATTTGAGAGCCCACCAACTGTGCAACTAAGCCAGTGATAACTGTGGGATTCCAACTCAATGGACTCACTAGAATAGGCAGCAGACGGCACAAATGGCCAAATGTGAGAGCGACGAAAAAAACGGGACGAGTGAATGATTACTTAATGCGGCGACTGTTGACAATGACGAGCCAACTAGCAGAAGCCTCCAAACAGAACAGAAGCATCCTTCCCTTGCCGGCTTGGTTTTCGGTTTAGCTGTCATGAGCGCATCCTTTGGCTTGACTTGGCTACCACCTCTCGCCGTTACGTTTCTTTTATTGCTTCATGGTAATTTAGATACTTCCGTTAGCTCACATACTCGTAAACACACGCCTCGGTAAACAAGGATTCTTACGGCCTGCCGCCTGGGCTCCAGGTAGTTGAGTTCCCTTTCGACTGCCGCAGTTGTTGGATCGGTCACCGGGGTCACATTAATTTCGCGCTGTAGCAATTGGCACATAAATTTGGCACGATTGCCATTTAATACCCTTTAGCTTGTTGCCAAGGGGTATTTCAAGTTTTCGTAGAATATTTAATTGGGCAAATAAATTGGCCTAAAAACGTTGAATTTAATGGAACAGTTGCAAGTTGTTGGCTCAGACGTGTACTTACAGGGTATGTTAGAGCCGCGCAACCGTGTGATTTCCATGTACGCCCTATGGCTTCCTGCCGCAATTTGCATATGAAATATGTCCAAATATGCAAATTTCCAGCGAGCACATGAACCAAAAATTTGATATATATTTGCCAAGCTAACGTATTTCGTGCTGCCTGCTTTTTGGACATATGATAAATTAAATCGAAATAAAATTTCCTATATTTTCTAATAATACTTTTTCATTTGCATTTTAACTTTATTTCAGTAGAATTTTTCACAAATTTAAAATAATATATTTAATTGTGCTGAAAGTAAAATATAAATATTTCATATATAGCTCGATAGTTGTTTTTATAGATACCAGTTTTTATTAAATTATTGGACACTTAACTGTATATTTATATGAGATTTCCAATGTGTGAGCATATCCATTACAGTTTCCCAATCGCTCTCAATTGACAGCCAGACATTTGCACAGTTCACTGAATTTCAATTGATTTGCCAGCAAACAAAGCAGCGCCAAGCAGCAAACGCCAAATGCTTCTATACAAATTAAAAATACCATTTCCATGTCATATCTGCAGTGTTTAAGCATCCGTTCGTGTATTATGCATTTATCTTAATTGAATTTCCAGTTGGACAGGGTCAGCTGTAGCAGCTGTCATTGTCAATGTCCGGAAACTCTTCTCCATCCATGGCATTGTCTGTATTACGAGATACTTTTGCGTTAATTTTTTTGAGTAGTATTTCTTATGCAGCTGTTTTGCACTTACTTGAACATAATTTCATTACGCATACGCACCGTTTGCTAATTACATGAAACTTGCTCGCAAAACTTTTGCCAGAACTTGCAGCGGCGCATTATCGCAGGCATCAAGTGCAAACTTGTCCTGCTGCAAAGTTTCTTGCCTGCCTGCTTATCAACCGGCTGGCTAGACAAGCTCGGAAAAGTTAGCAACAACAGATGCATTTTCTTTGACATTAGCCGCCTGATGATGAACTGTCGACAAGGCATCCCGCTCCCAAATCCCCCAAATACTTACTGACAAACCGAAGACACCTGTCAACCAAGATCATGTCACAGAATTGCCAACGCTGAATTCTCGTGTCATCAAATCTACATTTCAATATTCCAGCTAAATGTCTGCGCAGTAATATACAGCCTGAGTAAAGGAACATTCAACATAAGACAATACCAAAAATACTGAAATTAAATGCAAATAAATACCAAAAATATACTGTCAAGCAAAGCGTCAGCAGAGTCGAAATAAAAGCATAACTTAGCAGCATCATCATACCATACGGGGGATTCAAAGCAATACCAGGTTTAGTATTTTCTGTGCTGGTGGATTCTTATAGACGAAGGGATAGAAAATAAAACACAAGCGCAATTTTTGTTAGTTTTTTTTTGTTTTTTTTTTTTTTTTTAGAGAGGGTAGTTTTCTCCGCTAAGGATTTTCAAAGTTTACTTTTATTTAGAGAAGTTCCTTTAATGATAATCATACTTATGGTTTTTTGGTTTTTTTGCTGTTTGCCTTTTGTTCTTAAAAGTTTTTTGTTAAATAGTTGTTGTTTAACAGCTAAATACATGTTATAATATTTGAGTGTGTTTTGTTTTTCGATTTTAATTTTTGGTTTCTGTTCTTTCTGGTAATGTTTTTGACGTATGGTATATTTTGTTGGTTTGTTATTTGGTTTTGCTGCGTTAAAATTCACTTACTAGCTAGGTTTTAATTATGCTTTTGGTTTCTAAATTATAATTGTTTTGTTGTTATTTGGTTTCTGGTTTAGCCTTGGATGTTGTGCGGCACCGTGTTGTTGTTTTTGTCTTTAGAGTTCGCATTTCGACAAGTTTAAGAATCAATCATTTTTTTCTAAAATTAGGTATTAATCTATATGTCCATATATCTTAATAGTTACGTGACTTAATAGCCTAAATTGTAACAATAAGTTTTGTATTTTTGTGAATGGTAACTTTTGCACTCATTTAAGCAATACACGTAGTAATATTTCGTTATATAATTGGTATGCCCATATAATATATGTACTTATATATTGAATTTAAACGCTTGGAATGAACTTTAACACCAACTTACATGCTAGAGAATTGATTTCTATAATAGTATATAATAATTATATTTTCGCTTTGACTCTGGCGCACCAACTTTTGGCACATGCTGTACTTTTGTCGTGTCGTTTCGCAACACTGCCAACGGCCATCACTTAGCAGCTAGATTAATTGAGTTTTGTTATATAACATGCACATTTCTTCATCATATCATGAGTAGTTATGTAATGTTATTAACTGGCTTTTAAATATTTGAATATATACGTTTACATACGTTTATATATGTGTATATATGTAAATTGAATTAATAAATATATTTTAATTGTAACATTTATAAATTTTCGTATATTGTAATGTTAGAACTTTGGAAAAATCACTAAAATGTATGTTTAATATATCTTGTTATTTAGCTTTCCATTAACTTTCCACATCTCATATGACCCTCAACATTAATTTTTGTGGATTTTTTGTTGTAGTTTTGACTAATTTTAAAAACGATTTTGAATTAACGCATTTTTCGATTAAATATTTTGAGAGTGCGTGTGCTTTGAGCAAACCTTATGCCACAACGAGAGCCTAGCCAACGAAAATGTATGACATTGCATTGGGAGACTTCTCAAAATTTCAATACTCTCGGTCCAACGATGCTCCGCACAATTTTCATGGCACCCTCACACCCGTTTCGTCTGGACTCCTTGCCAGACTACTCAGCGTGCTTAGTGCGCTCTTGAACAGTGGCAACGCTGAACTTATGGAAACCCTCGGGAAAACGTTTTATCGGAAATCCAATTGTCTAGGCTAACTGTGTGGCACAATTGAAGTGCTTAAAGCAATAGACACCTACTTACAATACATTTATAATTTAGCTTGAACATTTTTCTTTGATTTTAACTGTTACCCAGCCACGCAACGGCTGGCATTTGAAGCAAGGCGCTGTCTGGCAACGCTGCGTGTTTCATATGCCAATCGTTTCCATGCCTGCGAGCCGCGGCAATGCAGCAATTGCGTATGCTTGACTTGGCTCTGCTCTTTTGATTATACTATTCCATCGTTTCGCTAGCAATGTTTCAAATTTTATTCGTAACTTTATATAGTTGTTTAATTATTTTTTTTTTTTTTGTAACCACCAATACCTTAATTAATTTATATGTGTTGTATATGTAGATTTAAAGTGCAGCTTGGTTCACGCCTTGTAGCTGGCTGCTACTTTGTGCTATTGACGCTGAGCGCGTTCCATTTCATGCGTTTCATTGCCCAAGTGTTTGGCTTTCGTTTTTTTTTTGGTTTTGTGTGAATTCCCTAGATCTTGTTAATAGATTACCGCACTACGTTTATTCCACATTGTTGCTTACTGCTACGTTGGTTTTTGCATCTACGTTTTGTGGGTTATCGGTTTTATGATTTTGCTCCATTCCGTTGTTCCGGTCTCTACCGTTCCTCGCTTGGGCAGGCTGTTGTTTAAATTACTGTAGTACCTCAGCTACTCGTACTTTACTTCTGCTTCTCAAATAACTTTGCTGTAGATCTGCTGCTCTTATTATTAAGTTTTTAAGTTTTGCAAGTTTTAACTTTTGTTTTGCATACTTTTTAGTTAATTTGTTGTTGTTTTGCGCGACTTATTTTTAATTAAATTTACGCTCGTTTTTCAATTTTCTACTTTTGTTTGTTGTGTCTTTTTTATCTTAAAGTCAAATGTGCTTGTTGTCGCTACATTTACTGTTCGAATTGTATTTTCATAAATGTTCTTCTTCTTTTGGTAACCTCATTTTTGACGAGTGTATTTTGTGTAGTGTAGTGTCGTGTGTTTTGTTGTTGTCTTTTAACTTTCTGCTAAAATTATAACACTAATTATGTTTAATTGAAATCATAGGCATAACTTAGCATTTGATTAAACGTAAACCAATTTAAAGATATTGTATACGTATGTATATATATAGTATATACACAAGTACTACTACTTATGTGTTTGCTCTTGTTTCAAACAGTTGAACAGCGCCTCATTTTCAAAATAGTAATAATACTATATATAACTGTTAATTTATGTATAAGTATATATAAATCAGCTTGTCTAGTCCATTTGAAGTTTTATATATACGATATAAAGTTTAAGCTGACTTCGCAATGGTTTCTCAACTGCTTTTTTAAAATATTCGATTTGGTTTCTACTAAGTGGGTTTCAACTATTTGCCATATATGTAGATATCATGGTTTTAATCGCACTACATTAATCGTTATTGTGTGTATACTTCGAGTGTATTTTTGTGTATTCTTTGTCTTTTGTTGTTATTGTTGTGTTTTGCGTATATAATAATATCTGACTAGTTAATGATAAACATAGCATTAAAACTAAATAAATATTATCGTTCAGTAACTACAGCGTCTGCCTTTCGTTTAAATAGTTTCGTTTGACTAAACATATATTTTTATATATATGCATATATTGTATACAAAATCATATTCGTATTCATACAAGTATGTATTTTAATATATAAGTATATTCTTAATAGAAAACCATACGTAAAATTGTCTATCGGTTTGCGTTTGCCTTCGCAATTGCTAAAAAGAAAGCGCTACACAAAATACGTGTTATCCTTTGCACTAAGTGCATAAAATATTGATGTATAATGTGCTACTAGATCGGAACTATGTGGTTTGGGTCCACCCGATAAATATCTTATGTTTTTTAGCAGCTTGTCAAAAACTTATCTCAAAATCGTTTATAAATTGTTTTGTTTGGCAAACTTTAAGCACTGCACTTCACACAGTACGCACAGTACTGAAACGTTGGGAATGAAACAGCAAGATCGTTTGTTTCATGCCCACATTCCAGCCAGTTGTAATTGTATTTAGCAGTTGGGTTATGTCAAAAACTCATTACAAAATAGGTTCGTTTCGTTTCACAAGCTTAAGAAGTACGTTTGATTGGGAACGTTGGGAATGAAACAGCAAGATCGTTTGTTTCATCCCCACATTCCGCTTTTAGCGATTTCTTAGGCTAGCCAAACGAAAACCATGTGTAAAATGCTACCCATAAAATAGTTGCGATTTGCTTTTAGGCTTCGGGTTAAATAAAACGGTTAAAATATGCATCAAGGGTTACCAAAAATTGTTGCAAACAGTTTGGTTTACGTTTTCTTGACTAGATAGTTTGATGGGTGGGTTACATTTATCGAGGCTTAACATATAGGCAATTTAGACATTTCTAGCATTGGATATGATAGTTAGCGCTGTCGCCTAATGTGTGGATCGTGTGGGCTGGGATTCGTTGATGATATGATGATGATGATGATGATGCAATAAATCATATATGAAAAAAGGAAATATAAGAAAATATTAAAACAAAGGAACTACAAATGTATTGCATGCTTCAACTGAAAGATCTATAACGACTACAGACGATAGCTAGAAAGAAACGTAGAGATGAACGAGCGAGCGAGCTACGAGTAGATTAACGACGAGAGCGAGCGATAGCGAGTGTGGTGCGATAGTTCAACAAAGAGAGGGAGAGAGATAGAAACGAGACGACAGCGACAGCGACAGCGATGAGAGCGTACGATGTACGATGAAACGAGTACAAGAACGAGTACCCATTAATTTTGCTGTTGTTGTAGTTGTTGCTGTAATTGTAGTGCGTGTTGTTGTTGTTGTTGTTGTTGTTGGTTGGTCTAGAAATCTGTTGTCTTTGGGGGGAGCATTTAGAGTATGCAGCATATTGTGATTATATTTATTAAGATTGACTTGGAAAGAGTGGAATAATTATGAACTTAAGCTTAGATCTCACGGCATACCAAACAAGCTGCCCCAACTCCATTTCTCTGCCTCTCGCTGCTTCTGCTGCTGTTCGCCGCTTAATGCCAGCGCCTGCGGTGCATCAGGATCTGCTCGTTGACGATCTGCCAGAATTTGCCATGCAGCCACAGGATGAGCACCACCAGCTGCATGAGCAGCGGCCACTGTTGTAGCTCGTGGCGTGTGCGACGCTTCAGTTGCTGGAGGCGGCCCTTGGGCCCCCCGAGTAGGCACTCGTGTGGTGCTGCCGGCGGAGGTGCATAGCTCAAATTGTAGTTGTAATAATAGTAGTAGTTGTTGTTGTAATGCTGCAGCTCTACCGGTACTAGATCTAGGGAATTGGATGCTTGGCTGCTACATCGATTGCTCGCTAAATAGTTATCATTATTTTGGTATTGACTTGTTGATGTTGCTGTTGTTGTTATGTTAGCTGAATTGGTTTTGATGCTGCTGCTGTTGTTGTTATTGTTATTATTGTTGTTGTTGTTTGGATGTTCATCATTACGGTATTTCTGTGGTTTGCGATAATATTACATGATGATACATTTGCCCTTTTCAGCCCACGGATTGTTCTTTTTATCCGGAGCATTAATCAATGGATCATTCTTTTCGTTCTCCTCAATAAACGAGCGCATTCTGTGGAGCATGGAAATAAATTTAAATATGATTAATTGGCGAAAATGAAGGTAGGTAGTATACAACATATATCGTACACTTCCATTGTTTTATAAATGGTATATATTCGAAAAACATTTACATTGAGAAGGACAGAATGTTACTTTTTCAATACAATTTGCCAACGTGTTGGCTTTTAAATTTTTAAAGCTATTTTTACCCCACATACTGTTCCTTTTTATAGTTTTCTTGTGCATTAAAAAAGTCAACTGTCATTGAGTCTCATATTATAAGTACTTGTAGTCCTCAATAAAAGCTCAACTCACATAGTTGCATATCTTCATATCCTTTTGTCAACCAACTACTGCCGCACCTCGCCTAATCCTAGCTAGATTCTGTTCTTTAAAGATCATAAAACTTGTAAGCTCTCTTTATACAACGAAAAATCAAGCCATTTCAAAAATTGTTTAATGGCTGCGTACTTAAAGCTAAGCAGACATAAAACGACACCGCACACTCCATGGACAGAGGGTCGGGTCGGCGCTTCTCCAGCTCGTCGTCCGAACGGGTACGTCCATAAAAAACCAGGCTAAATCCAAGATGGGCGGGTCAGGCACATGGCTAGCTGCTAAAGTGTGCTCAGTGCGGCTGTGGAAGGGGTTCCATCCAGTCAGCTGCTTTTATGCTAATCTGCACGCAGATGGACATTAAAAATGTTCAACGCTTTACACGCGCCGCAGGAAACTTAAGAAGGCACCAGATATATACCTCTCCCTGACCCGCCCTATCTCCACGACATCCAGTGAATGGAAGTCGTCTGCATATACTTGTTGTTGTTGTTGTTGTAATACACTTATCCTTTAGCGCCATAAAAATGGCTGTCCCGTCGTTTGCATTTGCCTCTCTCTCATTCGTTCAGTCTGTCTGTCTGTCTGTTCCCTTGTCTGCCCATTTGTTTTCGTTTGTTTAGCACAAGACGAAATTTCGTGCACTTTTTCTTACCACGTTTTCCTTCGCTTTTCCTCTTCATTCTCATTTTTTTTCAGAAAATTTGCAAGAATTTATTTATTGAGATGGAGGAGAGAGTACGACGAAAACATAAGAAATGGCAGTCGTTCGTTACAGTCCGACGGACACTGTGGCACATGCTTTGCATTTCAATTTAGTGCATGAATTGTTTACTTTGCATTTTTCCTACATCCCATTCAGTTTGGTATGGATCACGCGGCGTATGCGTTATATTTATATTTTTATGAAAATGTTTATTGCAAAACGATTTCCGCACGATTTTGCGTTGACACAAGGAGCGGAATATTGAAAAATTATAAATATAAAGCGTTTTAAGGTAGATACAAATTTGTTACGTTTAAACCAACTTAAACGGAACTTCAAGTTTAGTATGCCTTGACCTTTGAACTTAATTAACACTCGCAAACGTTTAAATTACAATTTAAACACAATTTTGAATAAAAATAAATCAAAATATAATGATTAGATATTTCAGTTGGAAGATTTCATATTTTCAAAAATATGCATTTCTTTTTACAAATATTTATAAAAGGGTATTCAATTATAATTGGTCAACATATTGAAAAGCTTTAAAAACAATTTAAGTAATTGATAGTCACAGAAATTTCAATTTTATTCTCACGAATCGAATTTAATTGAATTAAAAGTAAAAAGCCAAATGATTATTTTGCTCAGGTTGAAAAGCATTTATTTATTATTAATTCTCCGTTTGTATTCGACACATTATATCTGGCACAGTTATTTTGGCTTTGGCTTCATTTGTGGGTGCAGTCTTTGTTATTGTTTATATATTTGCTCAACTGGTTATCACCTCTATTTAATATTCTGTTCAATATGGCTGTTAGCTTTTGTGTATTTGCATTTGGTCCTTGTCGGTTTTGGCATTTACTGATTTGCGTGCTGGTATTTACATTTATCGTAGGTTTCGTTGGCATATGCCTTGCCCTCATTAGTTTTGTTTGCTTGCTGTTAAAGAACGAGTTTTCCGTCTAACTTAAATTGTAGCACACGTGCCGTATACGCAATTTCGTTGCCTGCTGCAAATGTGCGCAAACTATTGTGTTTGGCAGATGTAGGCGCAGGACACGCCCACTCATGTTGCCGCATTTATGCATAATTTAACTAACAAGACCTTGTCGACTTTGCTGTCCTTGTTGTGTGCATATCTGTGTGTGTATGTGTGTGTGTGGGCGTTTCTACTTCCTTGCTCATTTTCCGCATCAACAGAGCAAAAGGCAACGTCATATGAGATCGTAGGGCAGGTACATGAAAGGGCAGGAGGAAGGGGCATGGTATAGGTTTAGGTAGATACATAAAACAATGCCCAGCAAGGCTAATGGGCTTATGACTCTGCGGTTTTTGGCCTGTGCAGCCGAAAAATCCCGCAGACAGGACCCCTAAACTGAGCCAAAATCCAGAAGCGAGAGTGAAACCGAATGCGAGGGCGACAGCGAAAGTATTTTAGCCCCTAAACAAAAGGCCAAGGGTTCCGTGCTATTTTTGTTGGTTCTTTTGGTTTGGGTTACGGTTCGACAGTCAAGGCTATTCCGAGAGGGTGAAATGGGGACTTGCCCTAAAAAGCCAGTCAACAAAGTTGTTATGATGACGTTTTTGCGGCGAATGCTGCGAGAAAGCGAAAATGAAAGTAAAAGTAAATTCTTGTAGCCCTCTGTTAGCTCTATGACATTTCATTTTGTGCGGCTCAGTCCAGGGAGAGCGCTGCTGCTTATCATGTATTTATAATGAGCGCATTAGCAAGAAATGTCCAGAAAAGGTTTGCTAAAGCTCCTAAGTATCTTATTCAGGCAAAGAGAGACGGAATCGGACAGAGAAAGAGAGAGAGAATGAAAAGGGAAAGGCGGCTGCACTTTAAGCGTTTGGCGTTGAAATTTACATAAGCCACGACCCACTCGTCTCCATATTTTCAGTTTTCTTTTATTTCCTTTCTAGCCTAATCATTGTCTTTAGAATTTATAGCCTACTTTTCGGCAGCGCTTAAAGAGTTTAAATCTGGCATTTCAAGTATTTACGCTGTCAATATGGCCGAGTTAAGAGCTAAAAGCAAACAAACGTGCTTTAGTCGAGTATCCGACTAGAAGATACCCTGGCACAAATCGGCAAAAGATTCAGTCTTAGCACATGTCGGGGGAGGAATTTTGCGGTGATAGTTAAAGAGATTACAGGGCGCTTTCATCGTCGTGATCCAAATAATATAAATCACAAGGGTCAAGTATGTCAACTTAAACTTTTTCACATATTTAAGATACAGGGCGTTCAGTAGATTTGAATGCAGGCCTATGAAATATGCAGGGGAGGCATACGCAGTTACAGAACTAGGAGAAGGCTCCTGCTGCCTAATGATGATGTCATCAGCAGCTGTACGTTGAAATCTGCTGTTGAAAAGTTTGCTCATAACTGTAAGACGCATTTAATAAGCAATGGTGAAAAGTTGATGGAATATGAGAAAAATATAAAAAGTTTCTCCTCATGGGCCAGGACGTCGCGCATCTGCAGCAAATATCCCCACTGGCCGCTCCTAGAGCAAGAGAAGATTGCGTTGGGATTTCTAAACTGTCTGCGTCGTTCGGCCATTGAGCACATTCATTGAAAACTAATTCAAAAGCTTTAATTAAATATGTGCACTTTCATCCAATCTTCATCTAGTTCTCCGGCGTCCCGCCCCTTGGCCAACTGTGCTTTTGTGGGCTAATTAAAAGCACTTCCGTTCAAACGACTGGCAAGCTGTGTGTGTGTGTGTGTGTGTGTGTGTGTGTGCTTGAGTGGGCATGAGTGTGCATGAGTGTGTGGGTGAGTCCAACAGTTGCGAAATGGCATTCGAGCCATTTAGATGCGTATTTCCTGCCATCTGCCAAATGGGCCTGACAACATTTTGCTCTTTGGGTTGAGCAATTTATTATATTAAACAGGTTATAAATTATGCGGCAGCTGAGCATATGGACGTAGATTAAATTGACAGACTAAAATATGAAACTTGGAAAAAGTGACAGAGATTTAGCAGAGAAATTTCGAGACATTTGTGAATATCAGCATGGGTCACGCTTTTTTCTACGTTAGAAAACCGTGCTGCAAAACTATCTTTCGTGCGTGCTCAATACGAGTCCTTGCAAATCACACCCACGCAGAGCACAATCTCTGAAATCAAGCATGTTTCAGCTGACACGAGAAAAATAAATAATATATGTAAATATAAGCTCACGTTTCCAAAAGGTTACGTATGTCTCCCAGAACTGACTTAATTTACCCAAGCTAAAGCCATTCAGAATAATCAGCTGATTGTTAGCAGATTATGTGTTATTAAGCTAAATCTGGGCACGTGCTAAACAGGCTTCATTATTCGGCATGTATGTATTGACGAATGTGCATAAGAAGCAAAACATGAGAGACAGTTAGCCATACGAGCTGCCGCATATTTATATCATACGCACGACGAGCTTATCACTTATTGTGCGAGTTTACCACTAATTTACATAATTTCGAAAAATATAAATTTAAAAAGTTGGTTCTAAAAGCATAGCTCGAAAATTATTATTGCATGGTATATGGTGGCTTGGTTCAGTAATACCGTACACAGGTAAAGAATGTTTCGTTTTTCGACACACATTTCCCCCGTTCCCCCAACATAAAAAATAACACTCTTCAATGAAAAGGCCTTGCGCTTTTGTATATATAAACATATTTGTGTATATTCTGAGGATCGGACTATAAACACGGCAAATAAATGAATGTTTGTAACGATAGTTTAGCACCACGATCAGGATATCTCGCAGACGAGCACTCCCGACTTGAGCACTCTTTTTCTGTAAACAATGTCTGTCTATGCTAAGTTAAATGCTGGAAAGCACATAAGCTATTAATTATATAAATGCCATTGTGCAACACCAGAAAACCCAACCCCAACCAATTCTACGAGTATGCTCCATTCACATTTAAGCAGTCGCCCACCCTTGCTTACCGTCGTACACCTGCCCTGCCCTTAATGGGGGCAGCCAGGCATTCGTCATTGTCTGTGCGCTGCGGTTTGCTTGATAGAACAGACCTAACACGATTCAAATGTTGATTTATGACAAGAACACACAACACACGCAATCCAAGCACCTGAAAGCATGACACAAAAAAAGCAACAACAACAACATTATTTATCGATGGCGTCAACATTCTAGGCATCTATCGAGCACAATAACCACAACCCACATCGAGCTGTTCTAAATAATCTACGGTAGCTTTGCGAGGACTGCTCCCCGCACCCCTATGCCCAGACTCCCTCCACTCTCCCGCAGCATAAGCGCACATTACGACAGCCACCAACATAAATTTCATATTCAGTTTGTGTAAACAAAATGCGACAGCCACATGTCAATTCGCATTTGTGTGCGTGCGTGTGTGTGCTTTGTCCTTATCTTTGCATTAGTCTAACTCTCTTTCTCTTTCTGCGCCGCCCCCTCCCGCTTTGTTGTTTGCTTTGTGCACATATGACAGAAATGAAAAGCTTAAATTTTCATTTCATTCATATTTTAATTGTTTACGCATAATTGCCAGGCCCGGCGTGACAGCACCCTCGGCCCTCAGCAGCGCCCACTCTCCATGTCCCTCGCACCCCTCGCACCTTCAACCAGGCAAAAGGGTCGCCCGTTTTCGGCTCAAAAATTATGGTATACTTTGAAGCGCCTTGCTCGACCTTCGCCATAAACTAATTTCTAGCTCATTTCACTTCTGCGTGTATGTGTGTGTTTTGGGTGTGTGTGTAAGTCTCGGCCTTCGCTGCGGCTATGCTAAATTTAGCACACTTTCAGGCACAACTAAACAACCAAAGCCACTTCAAGCCTAGTAAGAAGACCCTCCAGCAAAACCCGCCAAGTTGAAGCATTTTGTTTTCATGCATAATATGCAAGTATCCACTTATATGTATATGAGTATGTGTATTTGTGTGTGTGCGAGTGTGTGTGTGTGTGTGCGAGTGTGTTTGTGTATGGGAGCATGCATCCAGCTAATTGCATTTTAATGCGCATTATATGCTGCCTGTTAGATATATGTACACATATCCAGGTGTTACCAAAATCAAATCAATGTGAGAGCTCAATCAGAAGATACCCTGTAAAAAAATACTTCAACTCACTTATGAAATCTTCTGTAGAATATGCAGGTAAAAATATGAAGGTTCAAGTTTTGTTTTTATCAACAAATTATGTTACACATTTGCATATATTGCTTTTGTTAATATTGCAATTAAAATACATAAAGTATTTTTCTTTAAATTCGCTAAAATTTTATAAGATCTTAGTTTTATCGAACTGATTTTCAGCATTTGATTATAAATATCTCGATCTTGATCTAAGAGATAACCTTAATAATTAAAATGACAAAGCAACCTTTTGTTTCATTCTTATAGGGTAAAAATATGCATAAAATTGGCTTTCCCCTCGCGTGTCATAAATTGCTTGAAACATGCAAATAGTTCATGTAGATTAAACATGTGATGCATTTCATTAGCTTCAAGTGGTCGTAGATGCTTTTCCGTGACTCAGCTTTAATGTGTAGATTAAGGGAGTAACGCGGTATGAAGAAAGTTTGTCTGGGTAGAAGCAAATGTGGCATTGCTCATAAGCAAAAGAGAACTATTGTAACCAACACGAAAATATCAGTACAAATATACGTCCCGAAAGTTTAAAGTACAATTAATAATAACAACTTGCTGTACAAAATACAAAAGTATGATGATTTTAGCAATATAGCTAGTTGTTTTTAATCTTCATTTTTGTTTTTAAGTTGCAAGGTTAATAATAGCTTGTAATTCTGTTTATCTTGTTTTATTTGAAACTTCCCGATATTGCTCTAAATATTTAAAGCAAGCATATTTTTTGCAATAAAAGTTCTTCTCTTAAGCATTAAAAACTTTCTAGCTTCTCGCAGAACAGGGCTTAATAAATTGCATTTACTTTTCCCTTTTTTTCACCCAAACATTTACTTTTCTTCTGCTTCACTGCACTGAGCTACCTCTGGAATTTTTGAGAATTATTGGTTAACCTTAAACAGTGCCCAAGCAAGTCAACATTCGTTATAGTTGAATGCCACACCTGCCTCTATGTTACATATATCCAAAGCTAAGTCCCTGCAGAATTGTGACATTTGTGTTGGCTTCGTTGGATAGATTAGGGTGCAGAGCATTGCACGTTGCACAAACAGAAGCCGGAAAGAAACTGCGACTGGAACTGATTTGTGCGCTGCAATCAGATATCCAAAAAAAATCTGAATGCGAATTGTGCAATGAATGGCAAAATGCGACTAAGCAGCTCAAAAATGAGGCTGCACGACTTTGAAATGCCCTATCTGGCGGAAATGGAAATGGTGGAAGAGATAAGCTCAATGTATATGCCCAGTTTTCAAAAATTTCTAATGAACTGACAGCCCCATCAGCTGGGGCTACAGGGTATTTACGAATATGTACGACTTGTGACAGCTGCTGTCTGTGCCCTGATTTTGTTTGCATTTCAATTGGGAATCAGTGAACAATCTGTCGAACCGAGTCTCTGTTACCAAACCGGTTACAGGGTTGAGCCTTAAAGATGAAACCGAATTTCGACAAACGCTAATCGTTGGCCACGCTTCAAGCTAACAAAAGAGACAAAAAAAAAGGCCAAGGGAATAGTTGAGCTCTCCTGCTGAACCACTCAATGCCAACTTTTTCGTCGGCTTTATTATGCAGCAGAGTTGCCATTGCGCCAGAGTTGCCACAGTAGGGCGGGCAGCTGAACCCGCCGCAGAAGAGTGCTTGGCATTTTCTTAACCACTTTCGGACCACTCGAATGGGCCCTGGCCACACGCTGCGACTGAAACTTGTGGCTGCTCTTGCATCGCACTCACACTCACACTCGTGAATGCTCTCGTTTCTGCCTTTTCATGAATAACAAATCAGGCTGAAAGACAATCCCTGCCAGGTAGGCATGAGGCAGGGCGGGCAGATTGTATGCTCTATGGCCTGGACGGCCAAAAGCCGCAAGTTCTTAGTTCTCAGTTCTATGCATACAAAACGACGGCAAAGGCGACAACGAAAATCCGTAAAACAAAAAGCGGCACAAAAAGAAAAAATGTGTTTAGCATGGCAAAGAGGCGGCGGTAGCTGTGGGTGGGGATAGAAATGTACCGCGGGAATGGGTTGCGGAATAACTGGCCTAGATGTGTTTTGCAGGCCTTCTGGTCCACTTTTGTTGAATTGAAAAGAAATTGTGCAAAAAACACTTGAGCCGAGCTCTCCACATCATGATGATGATCATCATCAGCCCACTCATCATCTTCTTAGTCGGCGTCAAGTGTTTGTCAAAGTTTGCCTCAGGTTGGGCCATAGAAATTTGTTGTATTTGCCCCGCAGCTGCCATCTCAAAAGTAGCAAATCAAATGACGTGCGACAAGTGTGGCCAGCCCAGGATATCATGTAAAAACTTGCCACAAAATCGAGCTATATACTAAATCCTTTTTCTCAAGGCCGCACAAAAACCCAACGACCGCGTGCAGTTGGATATTATGTGACAGGTTAACAGAGAAAAGGAGAGGGAAAGAGTATGTGTAAGGGAACTTTCCCTACGCAAAGTACAAAAAACTAGTATTATTTCTAGCTATGCGGAACAATATATGACAAATTTTTAAGGAGTCAACAATTTGCTGTTGAGATAAATGCTTTAGATTGTCATGTTTTTACATTAACAATGGAAGCCTTTACTTTTTATTGAGGATATTCCCTTTTCTGCCTACAAAGTAACAATATTATCAGTCAGTATTGAAGTGATATTCCCTTTTTATTTGGTATGTAGTAGTATGGCACCTGAATAAACAAGTATCTATTTGTATGTAGTTATTTTTTAAATTAAAAAAAAAATATTGTAATAAGGCGTGGTTCAAGAGAATATTATTGTTTTCTGCATGTATGTATATAGCAGTCGGAAGATGGAATCACATATCCTATAAAGTACATTATATTCTGAGTCAGCATCAGCAGCCTATTCCATATAGCCACGCCTTTCTCTCTGTCTATATGAACAGGTTTATCTAATAGAACTAGAATTAGAGACCTGAAATTTGTCAATCAAGTTAAGTTTAATTATATTGCACTTTTCTGCAAAATCCATAAATATGAGTTTTCAGATTAGGTTTTTGTCCATAACTCAGAGTTTATAATAGCAAGCGATACAAAATTTAGGCTGTGTATTCGTTGAGTGAACACAAACTATTTTACTTTTTGTGACGCCCCGCTGTCTAAATATTAAAAAGTAAACTTAGGGCTTTGGTGTGAACACAATTTGAGTGCCAACAAAATTAAATTAAGGTAAAACAACAAACGTCGAAGATAATCTCGAACATGAAGGACGCATAGTGTGGCGCTAGGGTCAGCAGAAGAAGCATACCCCCAGCGTAAATTGTGAGTGTATAGGGTCTCTCCCAGTCGGCCATTCGCGACTACGACAATTTGTGTTTGTATTTATTTTTGCTATTATAAATCACACTGAAAAATGATGGAAAAAAAGGCAATAACAAATACAAAATGTCAACAAACGATGCCCAATATGGGCTTATAAGTGAGCGTGTGTGCGTGCCTGTGTGTTATTTTGCATTTGTAGGGACTGCATATTGATAGCTGGAAGGCACGTAGGGATACGTACACGCACATAAACCGTGACAGGAAGAGCTTAGCATACATTTGAGCGCCGTGTGCTTAATTCCCGGCATTGCGTATGCGAGACACGCAGAAAGGATTCCACAACTGTCGGCGGGGAGACATGTGAAACGGCTTAAGCACATAATTTCTAGGCACCGTCGATAATTACAAGTGAGAGATATCTATAGATACCACAGCAGTGTAATGCAAATGCCTGCATATTGCTAAATAAATGCTTAGCGGAAATTCAATGCCAGAAATTGCAAATTTCCTGCTATCAAAGACTTGTCGAGCTTCAGCCCGAGTTTGAGCTCAAGACAAGGCAATCCATGCGAGGCTGGGGACTGGCAAAGGGTTGGCTGCCAGGATGTGCTACCCAAAAGCGGTTTGTCGACCTACCTGTCAATGTGCTGTGTGCCTTGTGGCATGCGTATTTGCATATTTGATTTCCAACTGGCAGCCAAGTTATGTTTTTACTCTACCACACAATCTCTCTCTCGCTCTTCATGTACAGGCACATGCTGCGTATGCGTGTTCTGCACACACCTGCAATAGAATTTACCACAACGTGTGCGTGTGTGTGGTTGACAAGGCTCATTATGAAGGTGCATGCAGCTGTGGCAAGCCCCGATTTGCAGCAGCGCCTCAAGCCATGCACCACAGCATCGCAATCGCAGCTAGCTTTACATACCTGACATTGTGTCAGGCCTTAATCAATGATACGAAATGCTTTTCATTAAAGCCCCCTCAAAGTTTCTCTATAATTGTCCCGGCTCTGGTTTTGTCTCTCTTAACTGTAAGTATAATTGCCCAGCCTCCAGCCCATGCATATTTAATATCCATTTTGGGGAAACCAAACCAAAAAGCTGCTGGTAATTAAGAAATACTTGCATAGACGTCTAGAAGTTTGCATTACATTGGGTATATTCCCATTTTGTCCTTAAAGAGACAACAGAAATTACTTTTAATTTATTTGCATCGATATGATTAAAATCACGGAATCCTATCAAAATGAATTAGCCGCAATAATCGACATAGAATTTTATTATTACTTGTTATATTTTGTACATTTAAAGATTTTATCGCTCATCAAGAGTTAAGAAACGAGATTTAAGTAACTGCAGTTTATATTCATTGTAAATTTAACATGGAATTTACACTACATATAATTTGAAAAGCAATTACTTACGATAAGCTAATATATATATTATAAATATTGCTATCCAGTAATAATATATTGCTGCAAGCCATTTAAATATGTATTCTCTTAAATTCAAGAGAGAATGGCAAAGGACACTAATTCTGAGCCGAACCAAATAACAAATGTAATAAAAGTACTTTAAGTAGAGTATTCAAAAAGTTATTTAAGCATGAGTTAAGCTTGGAGTCACGTTACAAGTCGATTAATCTAAGCAGCAGTTGAGCTAAACTCAAGCAAATAAAATTGGTGGGGAATTGAAGGGAAATCGATTTTAGGAACACACACGAGTTAGCTCTTGTTTTTTGTCTTTTGGCGCACACACACACTCACTCGGGCTGAGAGCTGAGTTGGCTTGCCCAAAAGTAGGCTAAGCATTTTTCTTTTTCTTTGGCCTGCGGTTGATTAATTGAAGTGGAAAATTGCTGGGCAAGCACTAAAGCCAAGTTAGTAACCAGAGCAACGAGTATGATTGATAGTTTAAGCCGGGTTTAATGAGCCTATAGGCCAACTTTTATGCCAGCGGCTGGCACTGCTGCTGCTCTTTGGCTTTAATGAGTTAACCAAACACTTCACAGAGCTCGGGGAGTCGCCGCTAGGATATTATCAGGTGAGTCACGCTCTCATATTTACATACACAATTGCTGTTGGGCTACAAATAAGCTTCACCTGAGTTTAATTAAACTTTGTCGCCCCACAAATTGCAAATGCACACAAATACAATTTGCTTGTAATGAAGCAAAAAGTGGCGCCGCTTTTGATGGATTGCACGACAATCAGGACGAAGCGTTGATGGACCTAAAGGACACGACTCTTTCCGGCCCAAAGCAATTTGCCAGCGACAACAAAAGCCGGCAAATTAAATGATGTGATCAGTAGAAGCAGCAGCAGCAGCAGCAACAACAACAACTATGAAAGATTTTCATTTGGCATGTAAATTTCCTAGTTGTTGCCGTCAGGCTCATGCCCCGCCCCTTCCACCAACAAAAAGTGGGCAACATTTTTGCGGCAACAGCTCGTAACGCACAACTGCAACGATTAATTTGCGTGGCATAGCCAAAAATATGCTACACTTTGTTAGCCAGCTGCAAAAGGAGCAAAAAACAAAATTGGAGTGAACAAAATGAATGACAGACAGTTGATTATGCGACCGCTAACGAACTAGTTCAGCGCTGAACACAACTGTACGCGATAGCCAACACTGGCGCCATAAATAAGAAACCCGTTGTACGAGTCGAAACGACTACGGGATGCCCAATAGACAGACGTGAATTGCATATGTAGGCCGATTTGCAGAATTTTTAATTATTTCTGAAGTGTACAGCAACAAAATTAACATAGAATTTCAGGCAGCTAAAAAGAATTTATCGAACGCAATTTGAGTGAAAATGTGCAACACTGTAATGCATAATTGAAATAGAAATAGATCGGACTGTCCTGTTTTCTAATATGGTTATTGCTTTCGAAAGACATCAAATAGCAAAGCTTTTATACTAAGGATTTTTAAAAGGACATTCTTAAAACATTCGGTACAGCATCACAATTTAAAGTTTTAAAAAAGCTGTATCTTAAAGTTTCGAATTGATTTAAGAAGAAAATAAGTCGTCCGTTTTAAAATGGTGCACATATCAAAATAATAACGTGAGCGCGATAGCTAACATAGATATTGTCATACATATTTAAAAAGATGTTGCGCAAACTGAAACTGGCAAATCAAATGTTGCGTTGAGAGTAAGCGAGCTCAAGTCTCAGAGTCACGTATTCAGCACCAGATATATAAAATCTTATAAGCGGGAGAGCAAAGAGCGTGGCGGTGAGTAATGCCCAGGACAGCTACAGCGGAATAGGTTCACTTTCGAATCAATTCTAGACAAATGTGTCTTGGGATTATCCCAAAATTCAATAAAATATTGACGGGCTTTTCCACACCAACTTGTGCAACAAAAGCAATTTAATCGGCATTATTCTTAGAATTCCCAATCATTTTAAGTCATTTACGTGCGTACTTAAGCTGCACTTGTTGTCTACTGAATATGTTAAGCTTTTTACAGGGTATTAAACTAGGTTTTTCTCCTAGTTGTTCTTGTATTTGTTATTCGTGATTCGCTGAAGCGGTTAGTGGATAGGGGCAGGGCGAGTGGGCGTGGGAGTGTCCCCTAATTGGTGCTACGCAACGAGTCGCGTCGCTTGAAAAGTTTTGTGTATCCTTTTAGCGTTAACTGTACTTTTTAGTTGTGTTGCAGTTGTTGTCCTTCTGCAGGTTTTATACAGCTATTTATTGCTGTTGTCGATGTTGTTGTTGTTGTTGTGGCTGCTGCTGCTATTGTTGTTGCCGTGGATGTTTTTGCTCTAATTCGCCGTTAAGTGGCTTTTGGACATTTGTTGCAAAACTTTCTCCCCCTTTTCAACCCACTTGGTGTGGTTTTTGGCATTGTTGTTGTTTGCGTATTCGATACTTTTAGCGGTTTTGCCAGTGTTGGTAAATGGCAGCGTCTTAAGTTCTGTTGCGGTAAATTAATGAGTGACAAGCGAGAAGTTTTTGGCCGGGCCCCCAACTTGACTCGACCAACAAAGTGTTTAAAGTGCTCTTGAAAAAGTTGAGCACAAAAGCTGCACAAATTGCTTTACCAACTGATGGCGATGATATACCGACTGGAGATGAAAAGTTAGATGGATTGAATGAAAGCACACAAATTACTTGAGGGAATATCAGCTGAAACTCTTGGTATAAATTGAACGTGGAAAGTCACAGCGTTGACAGGCATTAAATATGTCAATTCATAGTAGGTAAAAATAAAACTGAACAGTGTTGGAAAATAAAGAAAACCTTTACTGCTGCTTTTGTTTTTAATACTCTTCACTTTACAACCTTATATTTTCTAGTATAAAGGATAACGCGAATTTCAGTGAAAGCTGTCTCAAGTGCTATGAACTAACATTAATTGGGATAATGCGATGCTTCATTCGTTGATATACCGAAGCAATTAAATTTGAAAGCTGCGTAATTTGTGTAAGAAACTATGTACACAAGTATTCTATGGTTTATTTTGATGAGGTTTTCAGCTGAATCAGAGAATACGCTCTTTGCTTACAAGAACTAAATGAAAGAAAATTAGTGTTTGATTTTGTTCAAATATGCTGGCAGAATTTGCATAACCGACAAAGTGGGCTTAGCTTTAATTGGTATTTTTTCGAGCTTTAAGCTAGCGCACATTCAAGTGTCTCAGCATATGCAGGGAACGGGCCGTATCTCGTTTTATTTAATGGCCACTTCACGTTTCCTTTCGCTGCAATCTGCAATCACAATTTGACCATTTCGTTTCATAAATAAACCAATAATTTCATTTAAAGCCCGCACCTGTGACTGAAAGCACAGCGCAGCGGTTCATGAATGCGAAATGCGGGGTGCTTCGAATAAACCTATATGTTTATGTAGTATATATTCATTCATATGCACGTATGTGTGTGTATCTGTGTGTGGGTGTGTGTGTGTCTCGGTTGTGGGTCATAAAGCTTTACGAGCAGTCGTCGACGGTCGACATTGCCTCATTGTTATGGACAATGATGTGCAGAGAGACAAAAACACGGAGAATAAGATTTTTATGTTGGCATTTTTTTTCTCGAGAAGTTGTTTTAATTATAACACCTGACGGCAGCATACTACGAGGCCTTCACATGTGAGCCTGCGCATGTGTGTGTGTGTGTGTGCGTGTGTGCGTGTGTGTTTACGGAGAGGTACAGTCGGAACAAAAGACAAAAGATGTTGGGCGCATTACGTATGCAAAATTTAATTCCACAAATGACAGGAACCTTTCACGGTGACTGCAACTGTGAATGTGAATGTGATTGAAACTGAAATCACGCTTTATCACGCTGTCTCTATCCTTGTCATTGTCTTTGCCTCGAGCAATTCAGAGAGCTGCTTTTTGACTCTGTGCGAATATTTTGCGACCAGACACAATTTAACAAATTAAAAAAAGGGCGCTGCAAAAAGGAAGAATGACAGGACGAACAACCCGGACGGAACCGTACGAAACGGAATGGCCATGACCAAGAGTTTTGCAAACGGAGGCGAGAAATATGGAAAATGCTCGCTGACTGCATGTGCCCCAAATTGTGAACCGGAACTCCTGGCCGCTCAGATAAAACAAGGGCACTGCGAAAATAGCTAGCAGTTGCTTTAGTTTGATTAACTAACAGCTTTTAAAACTAAATAAATACCGCATGACATCGAAAACAATTGCTTAAAACTGAATATGAGATGGGCTTATATAGAAAACAAATAAACTGAACACTAAAGCGACCTGAGAGTTTACAGTTTGCAATTACTGATTGCATTGACAAAGTTTTAGCTGGAATTAAACACTAATTGGTGATGTGTGGACTCGAATATAATAAATTGAGTATTATACATGGTATTCAACTGGGAACATACTCACACAACCAGGTACATACACATATTATTTAAATGTCGTCTCATTTCTTATTGGCATACTCACCTGAAAAAAAAGAGAGAGATAACATGAATTTAGGGAAACAAATAATATATATTTCATTTTAAATTTGTTTAGAGAGCGTTTAGAAATCGCTTAAGCACGATTCTATTTGACGTTTATGTTATTAATTCGTTATATAGCGAATATATCGTAAATAATTAAATATTTGTTTTGTCTAATAAGATTCCAGTTTATTTTAACATTATTAAAAACTTTGTTGTATTAGAGTTTCATTAGGTTTCAGCAGAAGCTCGGTATTAACTTTACAGTTCAATACCTTGATTAAAAATCCTATCAATAAATCATGAAATTAAATGACAAAATTAAATATAAAGCTGATAAAAAATCAACTGATCTGTGACAGATTTACATCCTCTTCTCTTTTAAATCTTTCGAATAAGCTCTGTAAATTTTCTCCCACGCTATATTTAAATGTAAATATTTTTGAACCCATAAAAAAGGAATGAATCGGGCATGTAAACGTGAATTTCCCAGATGTGCTCATATATGCACTAACAGAGATTTCAACCCTTTTTTCCGGTAAAGAGTCGAGGCATAGACATCATGGGGATTTACGGTCCGCACGTAAACCTGAATTATTCACTTGTTCTGGGTACCGGGTGCTGGTTGCTTTAATATGGTATTAAGTCATTTCATTTATTATTTAAGTCCTGGCACTATTTGGTTGGCTGTCAAAAATGCAATCGCCAAAACGAGCAGAAAAAAAGAAGAAAATAAGGCAAAAAGAAAATACGGAAAAGCAGAAATAAGAGCAATGGGAAGCGCATGCAGCGAAATTCAATTACTACTATGGCAGTCAACAAGCCAACAAGGGGAGGCTAGGCTAGGGGAAGGGAGGCTAGGGGTAGGGGAGACAGCCTGAGCTAAAGGTGGAGCAGGAAGTGCGGCTGTTGGGGACGTAACGAGACGTAACCGTTGTTTGCACATAAATTGTTTGTAGTTATGCCAATGCTCATAATATGTGTGTGTGTGTGTGTGTGTGTGTGTGTCTATGTGTGTGTGTGCGAGTGTGCAGCGACCTCCTCTCCATCCGCTCAGATGCTGCCATTTCTCTCATGTGTCAATGAAAAAATGCGCGTAATCGCAATAAAAAAAATATCGAAACGCCAAAATGTCGCAGTTTTTCCGAGGCAATTTCTGTGCCCTCCCACTCAAGCTGTGTCTCTTCATCTCTCTCACATGTGCTCATAATTTCTGTTTTTATTAACAATGCGAACGACAGCAGAACTTAAAATAAATGACATCGTAAGCCAAAAGAAAGCAAATAAAATAAAAGCAATAATATTGTACAAATAATGACATATATATATAACGATGCCAAGCAAGGCCAGCTAATAGAGATATAAATCTTAGTTTCTTACTCAGTTTAGCTGAAACAGAAAGAACAGCAAGAACAGAAAAGACAGCTGCAAAGAATGGGAAAGACTACAGTCTGAAACATAGGTGGTTTATTAAAAGGGAGCGATAATATCCACATTAGGTTGGAATTCAAACGATTTAAATCAAAGCAAACAAATTTAAGCCAGAAAAAAGTTGCCACATTTTCTGCTTTTTAAATGTGCGAAAGGATAAATTGGGAACTACCCAATTTAAAAGAATTTTTATTTGAATTTTAAATTACTTTGCTAGGAGAGTAAATACAATTTTTTTTCGAAGTGGCCTAAATTCATTATTTCATGTCATTATAAAAATAAATATCTCTATATGTTATCAAATAATTAACTTGAGTCTCTGGTATATGGAACATAACAAATTACTATTAAGTTAATGCTTTTGTTATGTTTTTTGCAAGACTACTTTTATGTTTGCTATTTAAGCCACGTTGGGGTTTGCCCATAATCACAATTGCTAGATCCCTACAAATACATAACGAGGAGTTACCCAATTGCTTGGGCAGATCAGAAATTAGCATTTAATGCCAATCATCTGGCAACCTATTAGGCTCTAGTACTTGAGACCAATCATCTGGCAACCTAATAAGTTCTTTATAGTTTGGCTTATATGTTAAACTAATTCTATCAGGTTTATAGCACTCGAATTCTTTAATGAGTATTCAGCCCATTGGGCAATTAATGGGTATTGAACATCTGGCAACCTAATAAGTTCTTAATAGTTCGGCTCATATGTTAAACTAATTCTATCAGATTTATAGCACTCGAATTCTTTAATGAGTATTCAGCCCAGTGGCCTCTCTCGGCATCAGGCTAAGCTTAAGCTAAACCAAACAGATGCCAGTCATAACTTTTTAATTAACAGCATGCAATATTGACCATGTTAAATCACACACACACACACGCACAGGGTGGAAATCCATCAGCTAATTAACTGAAACGCGAGCCCGTGGATTTAAGGGTCCTTCAATTACCATGTTAATTGGCTCTTTATTTTATTATAGCCCGAAATTTGGTGTAATATTTGTTTAAATAACTGACGCCATAAGAATGAGAGCCAAAGAGCCTAATGAGCGGAAGCTTAAAGGCCACTCACTCACACTTTCTCTCGCCCTCTCCTACACTCTTAACAATTAAAGAGCTCATTTGCTGGCTGAATAATGTTGCAAGCTTAATAGTTTTTGCTTTAAGCAGCCCAAGCTGAGCTGCGTGGCATCTTCATCTTATTCTGTGGCTTGTGCCACAGCTTCGCATTCTTCCTCTTCTACGTGGCGGCAGTTGCAACCCTCAAGCCAATTGCTCAATCATTCAACTAAAAGACCAGGCGACGATGCACTCTTCAACTCTGGACTGGGCGTAATTGCAAAGAACTGGGGCGTGACTTGGTATGCGTTGCATTGGATTTTAAGCGTGTCGTGCTCCTCTAATAGACAACCGCTTAATTGGCTTTTGCTGTCGGGGGATACGCCCACAGAAACAGATAGGATAACAAAAATACAATAAAAGAGAATCGGATAACTTTCGGTATTTTTATTTGTAGCATACTTTTTGGCTGCCGCATTTCCAAATTCCTATGCCGAATACATGTACTGGGGATTTAATTGAGCAGCGCTCAGCCAGAACAAAAAGATATAATGACTCTTATTATTTAATCTACAAATGGTCGAAAAACCATTTGTAAAACTCTGGCGCAATAAATCTTAATTGAACTCAATTTCCTTTTGCTTTTTGTGGAAGAGCTGCTTCTAACACACGAGAGTAAGAAGCACGCATATTTGCACAACTTTTTGACAGATGTGTGTATAATGCAGCAAAAAAAAGCTGAAGAATACATTTTTCAAAGAGCAAATATAGGCCGCAATTTCTATTTGAAAATATGTACGACATGCCATACTTTCGGTAGAAAGGGCAATTATAAAATTAAATTAAAGTTTTTTATTTACAGTGAAAACATATGACAGGTCGAAACCTGCGCTCAACTAAGCCTCAAGCAGGAAGTCGATTCTCTATAAGCATGATCTCTACCAAGCGAATGTGGTAACTTGTATGATGATAATATCTAAGGCACATGAGCACATATTATGATGAATAGGCTTTTGTACTTTAAAATGTTTATAAATGTGGCAATACGTTTTTAATGCAACCTGTAATTGTAACAAAACTTTGTTACAATTTTCGCAATAGAAAATGTCCAAGCAGACATTTAGGCGCAGGCATCATAATTCATAGTTAAAATTCACAAATACGCAGAGAGCAAGATTAATGTGTCTGGCATTCAGATAAGCAGAGCTATCTGCGAGTGTATGTGTGGGTGTGGGTGTGGGTGTGAGGGTGTGCATAATGTATGACAAGCAACTGGTTTGAAAGTGGCTGGAAGTATGATCCATAGAAGCAAGCATTTCGCTTGGGCTGCACTTGAATTGGCTGCTGGCGTTGCCATTACAATTCATTTATATGTGTGGCATGTTTTATGGCATACTTTGCTGTGCTGCCATTAATCAACATTAAAAGTGTCAACAACAACAACAACAGTTACAACAAGGAGAAAAGAAAGTGCCGAGCCAGCGCCTGGCTGTATGCAAAATAAAATGTGAAAAGCGCTCATAAATAGCTGACAAGACGCCCAGAGAAACGTTGCAGGCGGGGAAGGATATTGAAGGGAGGCTTAGGGTAGTGTGGCAGAGCTGTGTATAGAACTGGGGTAGACATAAAGCAATCAGCAGGTGTTTGTCATATTCCTCGAGTAATTTATTTGCCCTGGCAAGTTGTTAATACACCACTCGCCACTCGCCAGTCGCCATTCACCTTTTAGCGTCACCTCCCGGGAAAAGTCGTAGGCGCCATTGTTCCGAGAATGTTTCTATGAGCAAAGCTTTTGTGAAAGCTTGTTATTGAAGAAGTTTTCAATGTGGGCTTAGAAAAGTCTCTGTATGCGCTTTGATCGAGTTTTACATTTAGCTTTTATTGACTTTCCTTTGAAATCAAATTTAATGAAAAACTTTTTATATTTTATTGGCAGTACTCGCCAGCAGCACATTGTAAATATATTCTTAGTATTTAAAGCTTGAATATAATATAGATTAAATTTAAGAGATATGCTTAAGCATTCCCTTAGCATCTTCTCTCTTTTACTCGAATGTAAACATTGAGATGAATTTTTAAACTGTTGTAAAAAGTAAATTTGCCCGCAGCAATCGGCAGAATATTTTACAATAGCTGCTATAACTATATTGTTATGCGCACGGAGTTTTTCTCTGCAGATGGGCTGTAGCGGAAAACTGCTGCTCAAGAGTGCGGGACTACAATCAACGTTAGAGTTTGCCAATCGAGGAATTCAATTTTTTTTGTTGAACAAACTTTACATATCTCAAATGTTAACCCGCCCCACCCGGTCGAAAATCTTTTCGCTTGCTTTACGCACGTTGCCTTTTGCTTTTGCTCGACCTTTGGCACAAAAAGTCAGCGGTTTATAAAATGTTTTGCATTTAAATTAAATTGAATAAACCGCTAATCCAATTCACTGGCCACACCCAACCCTGCGCTGCCCCTGTAGCAACAGTGCAAACAAAAGCCAAACAAAGCTGGGCAGAGGGCGGGCAGACACAGACAAAGAACACAAACAATTTCCATATCCTTCTCCTTTCATTGTGAACTGTTATGCCAATTAATTTGCATGTTGCGCGGCGACGCCATTTTAAAGTTTAGCAGCCATTCGAGCTGCCGTTAGACAACCAGTTTAAAGACGCCACGCCCAGCATGACAACCCCAATTAGCTGACCTGGCTCTACGTCCAACAAGGACCATTGCACTCGCTAATGGCAACGCAATGCAGCAGAGGGGTGCAGCAGGGGGGAGTGGTAGGCAAAACTAAGCCAACTGACTTGCACGCTTCACTGCTGACGCCCAAAAGTGTGCTATGGATTTCAGCTTCTGTCAGCGAGCGAGCGAGCGAGCCAAATGTGTGCGCGCGTGTGTGTGTATGCGTGTGCTGGCGCGTGTGCTTAATGTGCCGTGACAATGGCAACAACAGCTTTGCGGCTGCGACTTTTGGCGCAGTTGCGCGTCTTTAGTTGGCCACAAAACCGGGTCCACTTTCCGGCAACAGACAATTGAAACAAAACAAGATTGTTTTTGCTATTGTTCATATTGTTATTGCTTTTATTAAATGTGGTCTACTTCTGCAGCTGGCCCAGCAGCTAACTACGTGAAGTTTGCCAGACTAAAAATGCTGGCTCACAGTTTTTAAATGCCAAATTAGCTAAATAAAAGCAACAACAATTGTAAAAATTCCTATTTACATCACACAAGGAATTAGATTTAAGAAGATAGGAGCTATGATAGGGAAACTATCTCAGCCAACTAGAATAGAACTAGAACTATAACTCAAAATGTAATACAATAAGAACCAAAATGTTGACAAGCTAAATATTTTATTTTAAGTTTTATTATAATTTAAAATCCACAACTACCAAGTCTATGCCATGTAAAGCTGATTTTAAATAATGCTCCATTGTCCACTGAGCACTCAAACAATTGTATCTGACAGTTTTACCATAACAATGCAACGTGAACTTTTGGAATCTGGACTTGAAATACTCTCACACAGTTTTTAAATGCCAAGTCAGCTAAATAAAAGCTATAACCTCGAAACATTCCAAGTTAACATTTACAAGGGTTTAGAACAATTTACGAACTTCATGATTGTGAAATTATCTTAGCCAACTTATAAGGTGGGCAAACTTTATTGCGCACACAAAAAGCACACAAAGAATTACTTTAATAAACCGCATGCCGTGCGCAGCTCAAAATTTAATAGTCTTGTTTTATAATATATTCCATTTGAATAACTAAATATTTTAACGTCAATAAAAACCCATTTCTATTAGAATTATGCAAAGTAATGTAATGTAAATTAAAAATTATGCTCTTTTGACCAGTCAACACTAGCAAATTGTATCTGACAGAATTAGCATATTAATGCAGCTTTTGTTATGAAGTATTAAAATTTGTTTGGTAGCATATCGAGTTTACACGTGGCGATTGTGTTTTCTGCTGAACGGAAAAAAATATCATATTTTTTTGTTTTATGATGTAGTACAAGGCGTTTTGCAGCCTGCGCGTTTTAATTAAAATTCTATTAAGCTGCCAACACTTAAATAAGTATCTGTCAAATTTATGGCGCATTCGGTTGACCGCAGAGTAATTTGTTCATAAAGCATTTTGACAGTTGCACGAAAATATGGTCTAAAGTGGCCATTAGTAAAAATCAATAATTATTGAATATAGTTAATTACGTTTTAATTACTTTTATACGAATTTTGCTGTAATCAGCTTCTGTAAATATTGAACTCATTTAGTATATGCATTTTGTTGAATAGAAAACGGCAAAAACAATTATTATCACGTATAACTATCGAGGTTCTAAATTCAAGAATATCTATTGGCAAACTATGGCAACATTTTAATGGCACTTTGCATATCGATTGAGCAAACAATATTTGAAATTACGCTCAATTGACTAGAGCAGAGAGCGAAGCCAACTGACCTCCGGGCAATTCATAGTTCTAGGTGTTGACAAATAATCTCACACCACTTTATAATTGAATTAGAGTAGATTATTCAATAATTGAAAATTGCGATCTTAAGTTATGTTAATTTTATTTATGGACACACGAATATCAGCTGCTTTTATTTTCTTAAACTCATCAAACCAAAACATGCAACCTTTTCAAATATTTATGGGAGCCACATAAATTTTAAAATAAATGATGTATAAAAGTAAAAATAAATCGCTGTGATTTAAGCGGATAAAAAAGGTTGAAAACGAAAAGCATATGGATTATTTTATGTTTGATGCAATATTTTTTATAAGGCGCATTAAATCAGGCGCTGCTGCAGCAAGCCCAACGCCAATTGAGCTTTTAAGAGGCACAGGCCCTAACCTGCCTCCATACCCTATGCAGAATGCATCCGCTGCGAATCGCACTCACAGTTCCAAATTTATAACCACAATAAACCGCAACAAAGGCGACAACAGCAACCATAAATTGCAGCCATGTTCGTTGGTTGTGGCTGTTGTTGTGCCTCCAACATATAAAATGTCATAAAAATATGAAGGAAAAATAATACGAAACGAAAAGAAAAGCAGAGGAAAATCTTCCAGGCATATATGAAAAATGAAATGCCAAAAATGCGATCCATGTTCATTGCTCTGGCTGGGCCCCTTCCTCTGTTCCTTCACTCCTGACCCTTTCAAAGTAAGACAATTTTCTGCTCGAAATACCGAATTCACATATATTATACCCTGTACTGAATATTTTAGCGGGCGTACCACTATTTTAAGAACTAACTTTATATAAATATTTCAAGCACAATTACTTTGCGTTTGCCAGATTATAAAGTTGTTAGAAACCATTTTTAACCTTGTAGAGAGTGTATTATAATATTTGTTATTTGCATGTAATTCTCCTAATTCTTTTTGATATCATGACCAAAATAAAATGTTTACAAATCCGTATCAAACCGGTCTAAGTAATCATTGGCTGCTAAGCGGTTAAAAAGCTGTAATTAGAAGCTAATTAGAAATAATCAAAACTATTTGCGAGTACGATTGCTTATAAATTCACAGATAATTATTAATCAGACAATTTCGGGCACAGTATAAAAATTAGTATTACGATCATTTTTAATCAACTGAATTAAGTTTCAAGGCTGAAATACTTAAAGTAGATAAGTTGTGTTTCTCCACATTAATAGCCCCGCTCAACAACGCTTTCCTTTCAGCTGCAAAAGGTTAACAGCTGCCTGTTATAGTTTCTGACTTGTCTTATTTATACAACGTAGCCGAAAATAAATTTGCACTTGTTGTTGATGGTAAATTAAAATGCACAACAGATTTATATGCACATGAAGATACCCCTCGCCGCACACCAACTTAACCCCCGTAAAGTATGTAGCAAGCAGTTAAGACTCGAGCGCAGAGTTTTGCGGGCGCATTGAGATTTTATGAGAGGCTTCCACGTGGAAACTTTTTGCCACCTGGAGTCCACGGAAAAGTTTTTGGTAGAAGCCAGGGACGCTGCCGCTGCCGGCAAAGTTTAGCAAGCGCCGTAATAGGAAAAACAAAGCCAGCCGCAAAACTTGGACTTATCATTAAGGTGAAATATACATGCCCGAGAGGTTGTGATATGTGCGCCCAGAGGTATGCAACATTTTGTTACGGACAACCGCCCCGAATGGCTAGCCTTTAGACAGGCGTGCCTTGCAGGAGCTGTCACGCAGGTTGGTCGCCGCGTGTGTGTGTGGGTATGTGTGTGAGTTTGTGTGTGGTTACAGCCACAACACAAAGTGTCAATCAATCACGATGGCAGCGGGAGAGGTAGCGGATGTGGACGAAAGATTGGGTTCCATTTCGTTGATGCGTGTTCGGCTCCCGCTCGGTTGCACCAAATCGCCAAATCGCCGTAATGTACGGTGTTTGCTGCACTTAACGAGATGCCTACCGCACGCACACACACGCACGCACACAACATTTTCCCCTGCCCCTGCTCTTCATTTCTCTTGGCCACAGTGGTCAGTCTGTGCAATTTGTCTATCAATCATACGCCTCGATTTCGCATCTCAAAATTTAATTGACTTTGATTTTGTAAAGTTGACCACTGTACATGTGTCTGTGTATGTGTGTGGGTGTGTGTATGTATGAGTGAGTATGTCTAATTTGCTTCGTTTTGCTGCTGATTGAGTGACAAATGTTTGATGTTTCGTGAAATTGAGTTGATGCTTTTGCTAAGTGTTACGAGAATCGACTACAAATTGTTCCATAAAATTGCATTTGTCATGCTTTTTATGCCATTCTGTTGTTTTGTTGTTGTTAATGCTTGGCTGTCAATGCTGTTAAAAGTTTAACTATACGTATTTGAGTTTGGTTTACATCGATTACCACACAGAACAAATACATTTTTAGTCTTCACCACAAATTGTTTTCGTTTGTACTCGAAAGTTTGACTTTTAAGTTGTGTATATTTTAATTTCTACAAAATGAAAAGCAATTGTTTGCATTTGGCAATTCGAGTTTTATGAAAATTTAAACAAAATTTACTGTCAAAAGAAATAGAAGTTTGCAAGTGCTTAGCCTCATTCTATATTAAACAAATATCCTTGTTGGACTTTGATAAATGAAATGGAACAATGCCATGTTTACTCCTCACTTCAAATTTAACATTCTTGACAGCTATGTATTAAATGACGTGCTTGTATGTTAACAATTGCCAAAAACTTTGCAATTTACTTTAAAAATCACAAAAATACGTGCTCCGACCTTTGCCATTTACAAATTTTCGACAATGTGAAATGAAAAATAAGTAGATAATGAGTTAAATAGAAAAATAAAAAAAAAATATTAAATAATATTTCTTGTGTTATAAATACATTGTACACATAAGACGACTATTCGAGATTCTCTTTTTAAATAGATATTTAATTCTGTATATACATGTTCCTTGCTATGTTCTATCTACCTCTATGTCATTCAATATTAAATCTACTTTGTTGTTGAATTTTCTATGTTTAAATACATTAAAAGTTACTAATAAAAACCGGACGCAGTTATAAATCGCAGTGGTAGGTCAAAATCAAATAAAATGCAATATGGAGACAAATAAAACGCTGGTTAGATTTGTTTTGGGTAAATATGCATGTACTTCAGTCTAAAACTGGGCTCAATTGCAAAATGCAAACTTAAACAGATAAATAAGCCTAAAAAGTGAGCAGAAGTGAGGCAAAGGCATTCACAGTTGGCTAATAAATGTATTTTTAAAAGAATTCGTGACAGTGACAAACAGGTAACAGCACAGAATTGAGCGTGTTTATCAGCATAATTATGATAAATAGAATTGCTTTTAGAAATTAACACCTGAGACAAAGCTGAAACTAAGACTGAGATTCTAAATGAGGCAAATCGCAAAAATGCGGCAACGAGTCTAAAAAGCCAAGGTGCCAAATAAACACCCCGCTCTAAGCTGGGCGAATCGCTAATTGGCAAACAGCGTTTCGACTAGGCAAAAAGATTCGGAGCTGCGGCGTCTAGAAAAGCTGGAGAAGCAGTGCGGGGCGGATGACAGGAGGCTTCTTATGGAATGGGTTTAATAATTAATGAAAAGCGATGCACACATTTTGGCCCCGGGTGAGCTCCAGGGGTTAAGGTATCGGGTTGCCCAAATCCGCGCTGCTTAACGTTAATAAATTATTCATAATTAGCTGCTGACTAAATGCTTAACTAAATCCTTCACTCTGAATCCAACTGTCTGTTTACTTTAGAACGCAGTCACAGTTGGCCAACAATGCGAGTGCTGTTTATTTTTGGTTCAACAATATTTAAACTT
The DNA here is from genome assembly GCA_018903485.1 of Drosophila littoralis. Taxonomy (NCBI): domain Eukaryota; kingdom Metazoa; phylum Arthropoda; class Insecta; order Diptera; family Drosophilidae; genus Drosophila; species Drosophila littoralis. The sequence goes on along the minus strand of JAEIGF010000059.1, from coordinate 4,176,210 downwards.
GGTCATTAGAGAGCGTCACATTTATTGTGATTTATGTGCGGCATTTGCTGCACGAGACATGATAATGGCAATTAACAATTTTGAACAGAAGGCATGTGGAAAGCGGAAAAATGTGCGGTTTGTATTAGATTTAGCGACTGGCACAAAATGCGAGAGCGACGGAAACAAAGACAAAAGGCGTCGAGAAGTTTAGAACCTAGTTGGTCCCAGCTAATAAAACAATGTAGTCACGGTTATCCGCGAAGTGAAATATTTATATGAAACAACTCATGACAGTATATAAGAGGTCAAAAAACATATTATTAAATGGTTATTTTTTCAGCTCTTTTAATCTCTGATAATTAAATGCTAGCCTCGAATAATCGGTAGATTTGAAGGGTTTGAGTCGAAGAAGCTAAAAGGCTTTTGATTTTCCTACATTTTTAAAGTAACTGCAATACACATTTAAGATATAATAACTTAGTCTCTGAGTTTACCGCATTTACACCACAAATAAACATTCAGGAGAAAGATAGATAGACTGATATGCGTCGTTGCATTATGCTCAACGACGTGATCAAGAATATAACTATACTCTAAGGGGTATAAGTTTTCGACTTCCAACTGGATAACTTTATTTGCTTAATGTTTTATATTATTAACGCAATCTCAATAGATGCTTATAAGCTGCACTTCAAGAGTTTCGAATGCTACTCAGATTTTAAATAAAAATACGTTTAAGATATATAAACATAAACGAATAAATAAAGAGCTCAAAGTTGAAATCAAATTACCGACGGATTTTAGCATTGGCCAATTTTGACAGTGTGTTACGGGTATATTCATACGTATTCGCTCAAAGAAATTGTTGGTGCCCCACAGAACTCCGTCTAGTCGATGTCTACACACATACACACACTCAAATACATACAAATATATATAAAGACAGTTAACTGAAGGCAGTTTGAAAGGCAAAAGTCGCTTATTGTGGGGAGATGAGCAACCGTGGCAACAACAAATATACAACAACAAGAACAGCAACAGCTCTATATTTATGTAAATATTTAGCAAATGCAAACAACACAGCCGGACAGACACTTTAGCTCAGGTGTTGTCGCGCAGTCTTGGTCTGCGGGTGAGGCACGTGTATGAATATTTTAGGCAAGCACTGTGTCAACTGGGTGGCAGCGCAAACTGCTGCCTGGGACGCGCGTCTAGACAAACCTGAGTTCGCAACGGTTTTTTTGGTAAACTCGCAAGAGAAACTCACTCACACACACAACACACACACACACACACACGCACGCATTCAGAGCGATACACTCATACACACACACTCAGACATTTAGCACACGCGTTTTGGCAGACAGTCAGAAAATGTTGTGCATATTCTTTTTATATATATTTAAATTGACTTTTGCACTCTAGTATAAACACTTGTTCACATTTATGACTTGTTATATTTATTATTTGTATACTTACTCAGCAATGCTTTTAGATAACGGCCAGCGCTCCATGGAGGCCTGATATTTCATATTCTCGATTTGCTTCTTTAATGCGTCCCGATCCATGTTTTGTAGAGCACTGGGATCCATGGCGGCTAAAATTTATCCACATACCACCCCTGCAAAGCCAACAGAGAACAACAGTTAGCGAAATGTTACCCGATGCTATAAAAGCTGCAAAGCTGTACTCTCTCTCCCTGTCGCACTCTCCATCAGCCCATCCCCTCAATCAGCCCAGCACGCTTGCCATTACCCAGTGCTTGTTTGCAAGCTTTGCATTTGTTTATGCGGGGTTGGTTTAGGGGTTGCAGAAGGTTTGTTTTGGTTTGCCGAACACCCTGTATGTTTATGGCCGGTGTCTGGCGTTTACAGCTCAGCTGACGCCTGCGCGCAGTGTGCACAACGAATCAATAGAGAGAGAGCAAGAGAGAGTAAAATAATGAGAGTGGAAGAGCGTGTGTGAGTTTCAACTTAACAGCGCCGCCTGAAAGCCTGCTATAAAACGGTTCTTTGTCGTCGCTGTTAAACGGCCAAAAATACATTTGTTTACCTCCGTCTGGCCAGAGAGCAAAATATGCAGCCAAAAATAAAAGGGCGCGGCGCTCCCGAAAACTTAAAAAACGCCAAGCCAAAAGCGAAATTCACAAAAAACAGCTGAGCCAAGCACGCAGCTGCCCCACGCGCTGCCTCTCCCACTCCTCCACAGTCTCTATTTCACTCTCACACCCCATCTTGCTATCTCCCTCTCTCTTGGGACACTGCTTGACCGGCTTTCACGCTGTAATTTATGAAACTTTTGCTTTGTTTATTTAGTGAAGATGGATTTTATTTTCCCATTTTTGTTTTTGTTAGCTCGCCTAGTCATAAATAAAAGCAGCGTGTCAAATTTTTTTTTGGCCCCCAAATTTGGGAATGAGTGCGAAAACTGAATAAAGCCAGTGAGAAAATGCTGCGTGTTGTGGGACAATTAATTTCTGTTAACAGCGAATTGTTTAACTAAGCGTAGTTATTGTCGGTTTTTGCAAATAAATTAAATGGCATAAGACGCCGTCAGTGCAAAAGAAATTTGGGAGAACATCGTTAGGCAAAAAAAAAAACGGATTGAACTATATTAATCAATCTATAGATATTTAAAGGAAATAAATTGCCAAATATTTGCAGAAAAAAAAAACTTGCGTTGAAAGGCAACGGACGACGAATATTTCTATTTATTCTACTTTGTGTTTTTACACTTAAACTTAACTATTAAATATATATATATATATATATATATATATATTATTTATATATATTATATAATTAAACAAAAAAAAAAAAAAAAAACAAACTTATGAAGAAAATAAAAATTAATTGAAATAATTAAACAAGAATTTTAAGAAATGATGGCAACAAATCAAAATCAAAATCAATTATTAACTATCTCTTTAAAAAAGCCTAACGCCTATTAAATAAATTAAATAAAGTGACTTAATAAAATAAAACATCTTATGTTGTATGGAATAACTTATTTATTTGTTAAATTTTATATTTGCTACTTCCCACTTAACGGAACTCTGTTAAGTAACAGAACACGCACGGCTAGCATTAACAGCCGCTGTGGCCCTTAGCGCGGACACAAACCCGCACTAACAGAGCTGTTAATAATAGCTGTTACGGTCACAATTATCGCATGCGATAGTTTCCCTACGAAATGCCACAAATTTTGATACTATAGACATCATCAAACCCGAATGACTGTCACATCATCATGAACTAATACCAAACTCAAATAAAAGAGCCGCAACATAGGAGAGTAGACAATATTGGGGTTGTCGAATGGGCTGAGGCCCTCTGTTTCTGCGGGTCTGACAGCGGACAGACAGCTGTAAACCGCAAGCAGAAAGTTGCTACCCAAAATGAGATCCCAAAAGGTGGGGACCGAACTTCGGCCTTAATCAACGGCATGGCTGTGAGTTGACTTCCTATGTCCAGCGAGCCGAACTGTCCCCCGCCCACAAGACTCGAATCTGACACCAACGACCAAGACTGAAGCGGGGGGCGTGTACAATGATGCACAACTGTCGCTTTTGTAGGTGTAACTGAAAATACAAAAGGGACGAACCGGCTAGTTGGCCAGCTTTTCCGTGTACTGCTGCTTCCCTTGGCCAAATGGCCAGCTCCATTCACAATGTATGCACATCATTTTTTGTCGCTTCGCTGGACAGCTGACAGCGGTTGCCGCTCCACAGTGCTATGGAGCTCCTGGGCCAGGATTTTAGGCTTTAAGCCAAGCTGCTGAGCAGCTGTGTTGCCTGCGGGCTGTTGATTTTTTTTTGTTTTCTTCTTTTTTTCACATTACATCTGCTTTAAGCACTGGCCAAAGTGTTAATGGCGAAATGTTGTTGTTAAAGCCCAGATTTAAGGTTGGCCTGTGCCTCAACAGCATTTTGCCAGACACCTCGCCCTGCCGCTCTCGCTGTTCCCGTTGTTAAAAATGTGTCCTGCCTGCTGTGCTTATATGTTGACAGCCCTGACCAGCAGCACTAAAAGCTTAAAGTTGGTTTAATTAAAAGTTTTACTGTAGGTTTCCCAGTCGCTGCCTGTTACCACATGCTGCCCAGCAGTGTCCTTTTGATGTGTGAAGAAGTGAGCATGTTTCTGGCAAACAGAACAAGCTCTAATTGCCAGAAACTATTTGGGAATTATTGGGCCGAACGAAATGTTCAGAAAATGCAAAAGTTTGTTATAGACAGCAAGTGTCTGACTACATAATAGATGCAGAAAATAGACAAAAATTCGATATGGAAATTTTAAATTTTCTGAACAGTTTTTCTCTTGTCAGATGCAAGTTACTAAATATTTTTTTCTCCATAAATCAAGCTCTACATATATTATATTATTTTAAATTAAGTAATTACAATAACACACAACAAAATAATATGACAATTCAAATTATATGGGTGCCTGAGAAGGGGCCGCTTTGGCATTCAGGCATCTCCATATATTTTATTAGCACCCGGTTGCCTACTTTCGTGTTAAGGACATGTATAAGAAGTGGCTGCAATCTAGTTGGACCGCGGCTGAACGCAAGAGAAATCTAAACTAATTGCTTGCAGCAATTGCAGGCGTCTGGTTAGAGACGCCATCAGCTGACATGTGACCCGGAGAATAGGATGCGCCATTAAGCACAGACACAGCAGGAGCCGCAGGAGCTGCAGGAGCCGAGGATGTGGCACAGTGGCTGCAACTGAAAAAGTTGCAAAAATTTATCTTACAGCTTCGGGCGGAGAACATGCAACGGACATAAATCGTTAGCAAAATGTTTTTGGCGGTTACAAGCGGTTGTCCCCTCCTCGGCATCTTTCCCCCTCAAAGCCACCCAGACCTACACCACACGGTCTACAATTTTCCTTTCCCCCTCCCTTAAACCGCTCGAGTGTTTCGCGTGTGTGTCAACAGGCGCTCAAGTTTTTGACACCCGCCCCCAGTAACACAATCCTAAGTTCTCCCCTCTAAAACGCACCCCCTTTCCCAGATCCGTGGCTTCTCGTGCGCTGCAAGCGACAAGGACAACTAGGAAAAGTCAAGTGATTTTCTTTTTTGATTGTTGTTGGCGTCCTGTTGCTATTGTTGCTGTTATTGTTCCCGCCAGTCCGACAAAAACAAATTGTCAACCGGCAGCCGGCTGCTGTCAGGCAGTTAGTCAGCCATAGAAAACAAGCATATATTTGTTATATATGTATATGGTATTTATGCACTCTAGTGTGCAGACGAGTCTGGCTTAGAAAAAATGTATATATTTTATTTGTTATCAAGTGCCGAGTATATATCAAACATTTTCCCAGCACTTGAAAATGACTTTGTGCCTGGACACAATTTTCAGCATCATTTTGTGGTTTCATTTTATTTTCTCATTTTTCTGTGCACCCCAAAGGCGTCGTCTAAAATTGTTAATTTAATTGGCATTAGCCGAAATGTGTCCAACTGGGGCAGCTTCTGAATCATATAGAAGAAAAATAAAATAGCTTTGAGCCACAATTTTGGCTTGTTAGCTTAAGTATAAATGCGATAATATTCTTTCATTTTATTTTGTGTAACGACTTTGATGAGGCTCTCAAAGTTAGCCACAAGCTGCCTGTCAATTTCATAAATGCCAGGTATTGTATGGAAATTGCCAGCTTATGGCTATTCAACTCAAAAAGTGCCTCTGGCAAAGCATTACAAAATGAAGTGAGAAGTAAACCGAGACGCACGGCTACAAAAAACTCAATAAAAATAAGTTTAAAGTGCGTAGCGAAATCAATCAAGATGCAGTGAGAAAAATGGCAAAAAAAGAAGCAAAATAAATAGTGAAAACTGAATAATGAATGAGAAGCTAAACTAGAAAAAAAGTTTTACACAAATCAAGCCGTGGGAAAAATGGGCATAAGAAAAAAACCTAAGCAAGAAGCAAAAGAAAGAGTGGAACTTAAAGCTTTTTGCGATTTTCTCAGTTGATGCGCGTTCGGCGGAGCGTGAAGAGAAAAGCGAATTAAAAACCGAAGCTAATGCCTAGCGACAAGTTAAGACCAAAACAAAGTCAGGCGCCAATTGCGAAGCAAAAATCAAAACGAGATTTGTCGATCACAGCAAGAAGCAGGCGATTAAATGCTTATTAAACTCTCTACAGAAAGCGAAAAAGAGTATATAAGTTCTGTGTAATGTCCGTATGAAGCTATATCCTGCAGTTGTAGAGTTCCAAAAGTTGTAAGGTAGATTTTAGTAGATCTTCCTCTAAAGTTCGAGATTGCATTTTAATAACACCAAGTATTTTTTTTTAGTAATGTATGCTGTTATAACACTGTGGACAGAGTATTGTGCAGTCGGCTGCATTCGACTGTTTCTGTTTCTGCCCGAACATTAATACAAGATAGTTTATAGGTGCTCCCCATAAGTTCAGTACGTTTTATTTTGGCTTGGATTGGAATAATTAGGGAAATAATAAATTAAAACAAAAAATAATGCAATAAAAAATAAATGAATAATAATAAAAATAAATCGTTATCCTGCAAATTTCATAAGAAATTAACTAAATATTATTTTTATATAAATAATAAAATATTTAAAATTGGAAAAGTATGAGTCGAGGTGGAGCAATAAGATTATAATTCATATGATAAAAAGAAATAGTTACTATTTCAAAGAGCTTAGATAATACGAATGAAAACATCTTAATGAAAACATCTTAAACTGAAATTTAGCTTGAAGCGAATATTTTCGTTTGAATCGTCACGTACTAGTTTTTGAAACAATTCCACATTGTGCAACAAATGTTTATAGAGTCATTAACAAAATTTCATTTCGAATACTCGGCTACCTTTGGCGGCACTTCAGAGCTGAGTTGCACGCCTCGACGACGACAATTTGCAGAAAACTTTCAACTCGAAAACTTTGGAAACCAACAGAAGCCAGCGAACCACAAAATGCAGCTGCAACAATGTGCAGTAGTCAAGTGTTTCAGGCCACACTCGCAGCATCAATTTGCAGAGCTAAATAATTTAAGCACAAAATGCGTTCGCGATTTGCCTTTAGCGGGTGCGGGCGACTTGGTACATTAGGTGCCGGATTCGTGGTCGGTTAACCGGACTTATTAGCGTGCCCCGTCAGCCGTAAAATGTGTTAAATTATGACCCGCAAACAATGCAAAGTCGCAGTTCCTGTGGCACGCACCAAGCGGCGTATACGTGATTTATACCTTGGCCATGTGTTGCCTAATATCGAATTAATTTTTAATACCCTACACAGCATAAGCTCTCGGGGCCTATGCATTCATTTAATTAATATTTGATGCAGAAAATAGCTTAAAGGCATTAGCTAAACAGCTTCACACTGCGTATGCATTGTTTGCAATAAACTATGAAGGACATGAATTGATAGAAAACTTATATTAATGATTGTTAAGGAGTTGGTATTAGAGTCTACCATTAAGATCATTAAGAGGAGCATATGAGGAGCACAAATGTTATTCTTATTATATTTTATGATTCGTCTATATTAATAACAATGGAGATAAAAAGTTCTAGAAGACGCGTTTAAAGTAAAAGAATAGAGGACAACTGTGTGGTATTTCAAAGGTCATCAAAATGCATGTAAATATCTTTTACCAAAATGATCCTAAGCTAGAAAAAGTCTTGTCTTATGCTTGTTTGATATTTGAAGATTTGTGTTGAGCCAAGTCACCCTGGAGAACAGTGTTAACATAAGCATATCCAAGTTTTTTTCACTTTGCCAGGGTATTTCACTATTCGAGCAGCCATCATCTAGTCCATTTACTTGTTATGGGAATGAGGTGCACAGTGAGCGCAAAACTTTGTGTAAGTTATGGCATTTAAAGAACTTTGCCAAGTTTGTCTGGCGAATCGCATAAATCAAACGATCCACGGCGAGCCCAATGGCTATTAAATTTACGACCTAACCTAACCAGTGGTCGCATGTAGGAGGAGTCCCAATCAGCCGGAGATGAAAGATGGAAGATGGAACCATTTTGCAACCGTTTTATTGCGCCTCACTTTGTTTATCTGTTTGTCGTCTGTTTGCCGACAATGGCAAACAGTTGATAGCAGGACCAGCAAAAAGTGGGGTTACAAAAAATGCAATTAAGCGCGTTTCATGTGACACTTCAGTAGCTGCTCTCTTTCTTTTCTCTCTCTTTCTCTCTGTCTGTACACACTGTACGCTGGGGTCTATTTGTTTGGCTCGCCCGGAGACTATCGGGATATTGCATAATCGTAGCATGAGTGTCGCGTGCTGCAGGTGATGGGATATTGAGCGAAACGGGAACCGTACCACATTGACAGATAGATTGCTCGACAGAAAAAATACGATAATAGTAGTTATCTGGCACTGTGGGCAACAGGAACTAGAGGAGGACAAGACCAGCTTGGCCAAGTACTAGAGGCCGGAACAGAGACATAAAAAGGGCACATCAATTTATGTGTTCAAGTTACAACGAATGGAATAAGCACAATAAAAAAATACGGCTGACAGTTGCATTAAATCGTTAGGGACAGATATTGCAAAGAAAAGAAAAGCGAACAATTATATACATAGATATAGGTAAAGGAAATATTTTACGGAATACATAGAAGAACTCAACTTAGAATAAACTTATCAAAGTTTTTAAAATGAAAGGTTCGGAGTGCATAAATAAGCTTAGCGAGAGAAAAAAGAGGTAGAGGTGAACATGAGATAAATATGCGAAGCATTCAAGGCAGACAGCACGCAGATTTAGCAACGAGAGCAAACAATTAGAGACACTGACGAGAGACAATGGCGAGAGATAATAACGGGAAAACTTCACGAGAAAATAAGGAAGTAAGAATCAGTTATAAGTAACAAAGACGAGAGACAGCAATGACTGATGGCAACTAGAGACTGAAATGGGAAACAATAGCGGAAGACAGTAAATGTAAATGTAACGAGAAGCACCAATCTCAAACTGCAATTAGATAAAGAAACGAGACACCAAAAAAAAACGACAAAGACAAAAAATAATAATGAGAATCGGTACCAAAAGAAGGCTGCTTCAGGAAGTGGCGGGAAGTCAGAAGGAGTAGCGAGTGACAATGGTGAGGGACACGCCAATAACTGGAATAAGTAACGACAAGCAAGTGTAACGAGAGGCAAAAACGAGAGATAGTCACAAGAACTATTTAAATTAATTGATAGAAAACAAACACTAATTTAAAAATATGTACTACAAGTTATATGAAAACTAGTTAAAAGCAAACAGAAAGATCTAAAAATATAAATTTAAAAAAAATAGGTGAATCCACACGACTTTCGGGTGAACAAAAACCTTTAAAAATAAAAGAGTATGAGCTGGCACTGAAAATGTGTCATAAAGTTTGCTCGCTTTTATTCTGCAAATGACATGTACTTAAATTCTAAGCGACTAAACTAAGAACACACAGATGTACAACTAAACAGCAGAGCGACGACAAGTGTCACAGGGGAGGCACCTCAAAAACTTGAGAAGAAAATTAAATGTAAGCACTGACACAAAAACCCAGCCATTAAATTTGCATTAAAATATTCAATTTAGAGAGCACACACACATACAGAACGTGGGGACACTTTGTAAAAGATGTGGTAGATGCTTCTATGGCTGTGGCTAGGGCTCTGGCTATGTGCTCCTTGCGGAGTGCATCAAAGGCAGCGGGCGACTTTTATGAGAAGATGACGATGACACATCCAGCTGCTCAGCTAGCTGTTTCTCTGTCTCTCTCTCTCTCGCTCTCTCTCTATCTCTTTCTTCTGCTCTAGCTCTCCTTTTCTATCTGTAGCATTCAGTTTGTGGCGCCTTCTTTTCTGCTTTAATTATTTGTAGCATGCAAAGTTAAGCCCCAGCAGACACACACACACTCCCACACATACATTGGGCAAGGTATTAAGTTGTAAATATGTAGAAAGCGCTGTAGCTCAGAGATGCCAGCTGCCGCCTTATTCGGGCCGCGTTGCATCTCTATGGTTGTGTGCCTGTGTGTGTGGGTGTGTGTGTGTGCGTATGTCAAAAATGAATTACATTGAAGTCAGCAGCTGTGAGTGTGCGTGTATGTGTGACTGTGCTTGTGTGTGGCTGTGTTGAGTGTGCGTGTCTGCATATTTAAGAACGCCGCAAAGTATGCAGCAAAGTTTAACAGCTGCATGGTTGCTGTTGCTGCTGGTGCTTGCATTACGGATTTACTTATGTTGTTCTTGCCAGCACACAGCCACAGCCACACAAAGCCTCACACACACACATACACACAAACAGAGACTCACACAAATACGTGCACAGAGCTCGCAGACAGCCATTTAGTTAGTGGCTGCTGTCGAGAGCTTAGTTTTAAATCCGATACAATTTACTTTAAGCAAGAGCCATAAATTCGCCATATCAGAGCACAACATACACTCGCTAGCACACACACACACACACACACATACACTCTCTTAGGTCAGACTTTTGATTACAGTTGAGATATAGTTTTTCGTACGTTTTTAATTGAGTGTCACTGGGTACGAGTATTTATGTGAGACTGTCCTTATGGGTATACTTAAAAGCTTAGTCGCCTTAGTCTGCATTCCCCATATCAAGGGAACAACTTTGTTGGTCCCTTGAACAAATGCTAATATATTTTATTAAAATGTTGCCTACATACAGCCTAAAAGCTGGCTCTCCGAAATAAGAGACCACGCAAATGCATCTGATTTCACTTGGAGTTTGTGTGAACAAGGTATTGTATTTCGAGAAAATGCAAAATGAATACATATTTTTTTTTGTCTATGAGGACTAGAAAATATTTTATTACCAGAAACAGGTGACATTTTCATGCCAAAAACAATTATAAATTTATTTGTTTTGGCTATAAAACAAGAAAAGTTTATGTTTGGTAATTGAATACCTTTGTCTTGGACTTGTATTGCGAATTAAAAAACAGATTATATAAATTCATTCTAATTGTCTTCTGTTCTGTGTTTCTTGTTCTGTGTTAAAATATATCAAATTTGTTTAATGTTATGTATTTCGTTTAAAATAATAGCCAAGTATAGCCTCAAAGCTTCGATACAAATTCAATTTTTAAAATCAGCGTAAAAGTTGTAGTTGGGCCTTTCTACTTCAGCAATATATTTTAAATTAATTTAGTTCAAAATTTTAAAAATTCCTTTATTTGTTATTTTTGTTATATTGTTATATTTAAGTTTCCCATTAGTACTTCTACAAACCTGGCCTGCTCGAGATTATTTATTTTGTTTAGCCTAGAACATCCACCTATCTAGTTTTGTACGAGCTCAGTTTTAAAGTTGTAAAGCTATCGTCTTGAAACATTCCAAAGTTCCGTCCTATTATTTCAAATCTATTATTAGGATATTAAATCTTCGAAGTGCCGACGGTATTCTTACTTTCTCGTTTATATAAATAAATACCATCAAAATAAGCAACTTTGAAATACTTATGCAATTTGTTATGATCTGAGAGAGATATTTAACATAATATTTAATATCTCAAATAAATTCAGAATACCACTTTAAATTAAACACGCCGCAAACGCATTAGTGGGAGGGTCAGTGCTTTCCCCCCCTCCTTCCCTCACAGTCTCTTACTACTTGCCGCACAATCAACGAATTCGTAGCAGAGCGTCAGGATTGACCACTGCAAATACTCGCATCACTTATCGCAATTTGCAACTGCACTCCACGCACAATCAATCTGAATCGGAATCAGGATGTGAATCGGTGTCCGTGTGGGATAAACAGCTGCCACAGCTGCTACCCGCCACGCCCAATCACTTAGCGCCCTCCGCCCACACGCCCGCATCCATTTAGCGCACTTGTTGCAAAGGCTGCGACGTTTAATCAAATCAAATATTTTTTGTTGCCTTTCCGTTGCTTTTACACATGTTACAAATGTTCGAACTATTTGCAAATCCCCGACCATACTTCATTCGCTTTCATGCCCCATTTTGCAGTCCTGTCTCTACAGCCAAATGGCAGGGGAAATCCCCTCGCCCACTCTGCCCTTGATCTATGCAAATCCATTGTGACAGCTAGGGAAGAGCCAAGAGCTGAGCCAGACAAAAAAATGACTCTAATTGAATTTAGTTTACGGCAGTTTTTTTTTGTTTGGTCCTTGACCAGGCTGCGATTTTGTGCTTCGCTTGCGAGCAAACACATAATTGAGGCACGAAAAGCGCAACGCACTATCGGAGGGGTGTGACTGGGCAAGGGCGAGGGGGAGAGGTGTGGGAGGGCGCGCCCGACATTGATATACATTCTGCCAAGGAATGCAATGCGAGCGGAAACGTTGCCGTTGCAGAAAAGCATCCATAGAAATGCCGAGTTGCATCATTCCAGCACGAGGCGAGGCGAGGCAAGTCAAAATGGGTCGCGGGAGGAGACGCTGGGGGCAGCTGTCGCCTTTTGTCTGACGTTTGGTTAAGGGGCAGCGGCAAATTGGTGTCGGTTTGGGCCGCTCTCGCCCTCTCTCCCTCCCTCTCTGTCTATGAATGACTGCGCAAATAATTGAATAAGCGATCAATAGGTGAACAAGTTCCAAGGCCCCCGAAATTCATTTCGTGAATGCGACGGTGGGCACAAAACTCGCCAAAAGCTCGAAAAACTCGCAAAAACTGTTTAATTGAATTAGCTGGGGCCCGGGTGCGGGTCAATAGCGACGCCCGCTTTTCACTTGATTCATGCTTCTTTTAGGCCATGGCTGAAACTCTCTACAGCTTGTGCAATTGTTTGTTGTTGTGCGTGGTAGCCGCTGCAAAAAGGTTGCCGCGATAATTGCTTTTTGGTCAAGTGGCGAAAATCGGGTGCTCTGTTTGTTATGAGAATGGATTTATTTTTTTTTTTTATGCAACGCTTGTTAACAACAGTTTTCGTGCAGAAGCCAACAAATCTCTTTGAGCCCAACAAAGTGCACTAGAAACTTTATTTCCTTAGGTCCGCCTATCAAAAGAGTTAGCTGTCTTTAACAGTTGCATTTGTTTGACTTAATTTTTAAAATTATTCTTTTTTATTTTTTATTGTAAATAAAAATATTTTTGATTTGTAAACTGTTATTTTATTTTATATTGTTTAATTTGTATTGTTTTTGTTTTTGTGTATTGTTAATTTTTTTTCTTTCCCGAAGATCGCTAATAAAATTCCCAATTTACTTATTTGTATCACATTCGATACTAACGACTTTAAGAAATAATATAAAAGTAATGACAATGTGAGAAAAACTATATATAAACATAAACAACCCCTTATACTAAGAGAAGAACTACACGAAAGTTCTTTGGTTAGAGTTTTCGTTATTTGCTGCATAACAATAACTTTCTTGTAATGTTTTTCGTCAGCAAAGTGTATAAATATTCCTCAGCTCATTCCCTTTGACACCCTATATATCAAATTCATATTGTTTTAAGCATGCCCCATACATTACGCTAAGTTTACGCGCTTCAAAACACGTCATCCATTACCCAACGAAATTATTGCACCCATTTGCAGCTCAATTTATTACCCCAATTCATGAAAAGAACCCGTCTCCACCCCCGCAGTCCACGTCAATTGGCAAGTGAAGCCACAAGATTAATTACCTCCAAGGCAGAAATTTAAACCGCAAGTAACAAGTAAATTTAAGAGCAATTAAGAAACTTTCGATTTAGCTGGCAACTTTTAAAGCGCTACCTGAACTTATACATACATAAATATATATTTTAGCACCCCAACTTGTGCGTTCTCACTATCTCTCATGCAATGCAATTTAATTTACTTCGATAGCATTTCAAAATCCAATCAAATCGAAACCGGCATCAATTTTTCATGGCGCAAAAACGCTGTAAAAGCAAACTGAAATACCAATGAAAAATTATGAGCCATGTGGCAACGCCAGCAACAGCAACAACAAGAACAAGAACCAGAACAACAACAATAGCAACTATAACAGCAAAACTGTCGACAATAACAATAACAAACAAAGTTGAGGCAAACCCTTTGGCACTGCAATCGACCAGGACGATCCAATAGCCAAGTGGCCATTGATGCGTTAAATAAAAACTTCAACTAAATATTTCCCAAAGCAAAAACAAGCGAATTTCCAAGCAGGCAGCAGGCGATGACCCAAAGTGATGCAAAGTTTCCACAAGAAAAAAAATGGTAGACAACAATGCGGGCGGATGGATGCTTCAAGCAATGTTGGCCAAGCAAAAGCCAACAGCTAACCAGTGGAAATATAATCTCAAGTCGCAAGCCAACGACTTGGCTATGCCCTAGATTATGTCTAGGGTTAAAAGCTAAAGACGTTAAGTGGAATCAGAAGTCTTTAATTTACAATCTTAAATCTCCAATGTGGACTTCAAGGGTTTGGTATAATGTATGTCTGTAGCCGGGTAACTGCATTTTTGGGATAATGTATCTCCCCTTTACATACTTAAGCCGGTTAATTAAATTTTGTCATAATTTCAATCGTGTACAAGCTGATACTAAACTGAAAATCTTGTTAAAATGTCATTATGATTATTTTGAAATTAATTAAAAAAATATTTAATGAAAGGTAAACAATGCGAGCAAGAAAGAAAATAACTATCTTCTAGAGCTTCCATATTGCAGATTGTAGATATACTCATGAATTACGTTCAATCAGCAAATCATTCCAAAAAAGCTGAATATCGAGTGGGGTATAGTAAAATATTTTACTATATATATTAAAAAATAAAGAGCTTTGCAAGGAACCAGATGTTATGGTAGCACGTCTGACATATATTCCTTTCTTTTAATGTTTTACTTACGTTCGAAATGAGCTTATTAAACTTCAAAGAATCCAAATCAAGTCACCAAAATGGTCTCAACAGACTTAAAGAAAAGCTTTGTATAATTTTAGATATGAAATCAAGTCTCAACACACACTTGAGAAAGGAACATACAAATTGTTTTATTAAAGAAATTACGCATTCCAAAATCCAATTTTGCTTTTGGAGAACTCACAATTGTTTGTACAGAGTTAAGTTTGATTTCAAATGGTTTCAAGAATCATTTAACAAGGTCTCTCATAGACTTTAATTTAAAAAAAGGACTAACTTTAATCATTTTTTCTAAGCACAGAGAATTTGACAACCCGCATAACCAGAACTCGAGGGTATCAATTGAAGCTACAACAAACAAGCATTTGTCGGGCCGCCTCCTGCTTTGCACTTGCCTCATATTGCAGCCTCCTGTCTCCTGTAGCATCCGCTGCTGCTCGCTTGCCCCCTCATCCCGTTTCCGCCTACTCGCCGTCTCGCTTGGGCATCCGTTTTACGGGCTCGGCCCAGACACGTACACAAACATTTCATGGTTCAATAAATTTGCTGCCGAACGTACCGGAAACTTTGCGAAAAATACATTGGGAAAATGCTCGTTGCAATGTAAAAGGCACAGAAATTATCTGTAGCCGGTAGCTGGGAGCTGGTTGCTGCCACGCCTCCAATACTAAGCCACCTGCACATGGAAGCTTTGTGGCTGTGCCACATACGCGCTCGTATAATTTTGCTGGTCGGAAAAACTTTTATGGTTCAGTTTTTTCTGCATTCGCAGATGTCTTTTTATGCTTGCCTTGCTGCCACGCCCACTGATTATATTTTGGCCTAGTTTTGGGCGTGCAGGTGTTAAATTATGCATCGCCCTGCCTTTCGCAACTTTAGCAGCGACAGCAGCGATAATTGTTGCCGTTGTTGTTGTTCCGACAACTGTTGTTGCCCTTTTAATATGTTGCACAAATAGCAATTAAAAGTGCAGGCGAAAAAAGTGAAATAAAAACCCAAATGGATTTAAACGAGCATAATTTATAGTTTTAATTAGACGAAGCAGCTCCCCCGGATTTTTTTTTTTTTGCCGACTCATATATAAATTGCGCTTGCCATGTTATCTCTGGGGTATTTACTTAGTTTAAAAAAATAAATTACTCTTTGCAAGGACTTAAATGAATGGCTTTTAATACATTTTAAATGGTTTAGCAAATATATTTAAAAGGGCCTAAGGGCCTAATAAAATAGAGTGAGTCGATCTAAGTAGCTAGTTCTCAAAAACATATGTATTATATTTGGCATACCAGAATAATGATAGGAAAATTAAGTTTAAAGTCAAAGATATTTAATTAAATAAACAAAAGATCTCTCTCGCTCAATGTTTCATATCTAATTATAACTAATGAAAGCTGTGAAATAATAAACACCTATCGTATTAAATCTTATCCAAATTCCAAGTATAGATACATATAATAAATATAAGAGGTTCGGCTAACCAAACAACCTAATTTTCGGCCAATCGTTCCTATGGCAGCTATATGATATAGTCTTCCGATGTTGATAGGATGTTGTTTATATATGGAGAGCATAGAAAGCTAATATATTTTAAAAATTTTTCAGACAAGGACCTACTTTGCGACCGTTCGTTCCTATGACAGCTATATACTATAGTGGTCCGATCAGGTTTCGACATATGTACTGCGTGTAACAAAAAGAGGGACGCATGCAAAGTTTTATGACGATAGATCTAAAACTGAGAGGCCAGTTCGTATAGAAACAGACAGATAGACCGATGTGCATGGCTAGATCGACTTGGCTGTTAATACTGATCAAAAATAAATGTACTTTATGAGGTCGGAGATGACTCCATCTGTGATTAATGCATTCCAAGAAAAAATTATAATACCCGCTGCAAGGGATAAGAATGCAGAGGTCGTTAAATTTAGCGTTATATAAGATATTAGTTTTCCTTGATATCTTAAATTCATAATGTTTGTCAATCGTACACAACCTCCTAATATGAAATGTATTGTATTTCTTTTAAAGATACAGGAATACTTTATAATTAACCCCCCCCCCCCCCCCACACCACCCACCTATCCCATTAATTAAAAAAAAAAAAACTAAATTGATAATTGATAATAAATTGTATTGGATCCATATACCAGGATGCTATGTATTTTCTTCTTTTTTCATCCTTTTTTTTTGCAACTAGGAAACAATAAAATATTATTTACCAACGGAATTTGCACTTTGCACTTGTCAAATACGTTCATATCGAACCATTAAATAAAATTGCATTACTGCAGTGTGCTGTACTTTGAAAAAACATCTCAGCGTAAACTATAGAATTTTCAGCAAAAATAAAATTTGCCAAAGGACTTGCTTGTAAAATTTAATTTATCAAACTTCTGCGCCGTTGCACAGCAAGCGAACACAGACACACACAGGCACACACTCGCACACCCACACACACACACACACACACACACAGTTACTGACACCGCAGAAAGAGACACCACACGGAAACCGGAAGTAGAGCGCAAATTTTGTGAATGCACTTCCGCTTAGTGGCCTGCGGATTCGAACTGTGTGTGCGTGTGTCTGTGTGTGGTACACGGTTGTCGTTCGCCCACAAATATGTTGCCAGATACTTATGTGTGCACGGCTCGGGCTTTTGTTATTTATAATGCAACTGGCGCAATGAAATGCGAAATGAACTATACCAAAAATTTATTGAATGGCAGGATTTATGTGATGCACACATCACACAATTACATGCTGTGCATTTTGTAGCATACTTTCGAGCTCAAAATGCACATAAATAAAAGCATCAGTTAATCAACAAAATTGAATAAATGACGCATGGTTGGCCTTAAATATTGTTAGCCCAAATAACCTCAATTGTATTAAATTTACAATTTGGACTTTTGTCACAGTTCAGCAATCGTTTCGTCTGCACTCGTAAATCCCATATGAAAAAGGTTAATAGAGACAAATAATAAATGTAACATAATATAAGCGCATCCATTTTATATATATGCTTAGGCTTTTCAGTTAGTTAATTTTAACCACTATGAACTTCGCCTGAGACATTGCAACTTCACATTGACATACACTA
This sequence comes from Drosophila littoralis, assembly GCA_018903485.1. Taxonomy (NCBI): domain Eukaryota; kingdom Metazoa; phylum Arthropoda; class Insecta; order Diptera; family Drosophilidae; genus Drosophila; species Drosophila littoralis. Next base: position 4,158,334 of record JAEIGF010000059.1, on the reverse strand, counting down.
ACATTTAGGATTTGAACCAGGATCCTCCTTGTTAGGTTACACTGACCTCTCATCTTATATGGCTTATTGAGCTCATAGACAATTATATATGCAGAATCGAAATAATAAATGTTATAGACGCTCGTATATCTAAAGCAGATACAATTTGTTTTAATTCTCGCACACAGCATTCCACTTTTAATATTTTCCAAAGGTTGTAAACGGGTCGGAAAAAGTAACATTAAATGAATTTGCATTAAGAAGTTAAGTTAAGAATAAATTGACAATATTTAATTTGCCAAACATTTACATTTTCTGCAGTGCGCATTATTGCTGTTATTTAAAATCTTTGCCTTCTAAATGCAAAGAAAACTTGTCTAAGTAATCGAATTATAAAGGCAACTCAGAAAATCAGTTCGAATTCGACTGCTTTGAAATGTTTAAGCCAATATTTAAGGACATAAGACCGCAGATCCAAGAGAAAGATTGATATTTTGTCAACATAAGCTGGATTGCAAATTAAATATGTATATAGTTTCTCATCATACCCACAAGAGGTGACTCAAACAAACATAGAGCTGGCCCAGAGCGTGTGTACAACAGAGGAAAGGTTAAAGCAGCAAAAGTTAAACTATAATATAATAATAATAATACTTTTAACCTTTGAAAAATTTGATTTGACAGCTTTGAATTTAAAGTAAACCGACTTAAAGGTTTTTAAATTTAGGGCCTTGACCCTAATTGAAGGAACGCCAAAAGGTATGCACACACACCCACGCACACCCTTTCTTCCACTCTCACTCTCTCCACCTCTTTCACCGCCTGCTTGCCTCTCTATCGGGTCATAGCACATATTTTATCAAGGCGGCTTGGTTGAAACTAATGCACGCCAATTTTCAATACAGAAAATCGAACTTTGAAGTGGGCGCCGACGCGTCGCGAGCTATTTTGAGGACTGCAGCCGCGTGGGCGGTGGGGCGGCTCTTATGGGGCATGGTTGAACTTTGCTTGCAACGCGGCTGCTGCTGCTGCACATCGCGTGCATTTCTTTTTGGCTTGGCCAAAAACCACTTGAAACTGTTATTGATGAACACGCGCGATGAACTGAGGGCCGAGGCAAGGGAGGAGATGGAACAAAGGCCAGCTTACGGACGCCAGCTGCTGGAACTGGAGGTGCTGCGCGTAAGGATAAGGCTGAGGGCACAAGTGCGAAGCTGGGGGAGCAGCCATTGAGTTGTCGCGGCAACGAATGCGTTTTGTGCGTGTTAAAGCACACAGAAAATGTGAAAATATGAAAATGAAAACGAAAATAACGTTGCATACTTAACGGCGCAGGCTAAGAGACAGGTGGAGAGCGGGAACTGGACGGCCCGGCATTTTACCACTTTTTATGCTTGGCGATAAATTAAAATTTTTATTAACATACTTTTCTGTTAGCAACAGCCCTTGCCCCCAAACGTCAGCTTGTCCAGCACTCGACGCGGACGCCGCGGACGACAACGCTCTGTGCTCTGGAGAAGGCCTTGGAATGAGAATTTCCTGTCCAAGCACTTTTTACGACTCTTGAACAGCGCACGCAAGCTCTGACACCGCCATACCCCCACCGCCCTTGCCGACCACGCTTATGCTATATACAATTATAATTGGTTGACGCGCTGGCTCAAGCATAACAAAAAAAATGCTTGCTCAGTGACAGAATTTCAAGTCTGAAGAGTTTTTCTCACAGGTGCAGAGACCATCGCGTTTACTAGAGAGTCAAGGGGGCGTGGCGGGAATGCAGGCGGTGTCTTGCAGCAAGAAAACATTGTTATTATCATGGCCCAATGGCCACTGCAGACGCAGCGAAAATCTTTTTTTTTTTCATTTTAAATTATGCATACGAACTTAACGAAGAGGCGATAAAAAATTTAGATTGAAAATGAAATCGAAGTCTTAAGAAGCAATAAGTATAAGTATTGAGAATGTATAAGAAGTTTTTCTAGATAAGTTAAGGCTTCTTATTTTTGAAATTTAAATTTATATTTGCCACAATCGTCAAAAATGCAGCTTTCAACAAATTGACGGGAACCCCTGTAAAAAGGAGCTCCGTGGGAAATGTTTGAATGCGAGAAGCAAGAAGTGAAGCTTAAAAGCGAAAAGAGAGAGGGAGAATACACCAATCTGAAGCCTCATCAAAATCCGACCAAAAATAGAAAAAAAAGCTTAAGGGAGTTCCTATCCAAAATGCTGATGGCGGAAGATGCTTAACTAAAGTCTCAGTAAGAAGCGAAGTAAGAATTTAAGCGTGAATCAAAAATTAATCCAAAGTCTAAAGTCTAAAATGAGAAGGAGAAAAAGAAACGATATTCTTATGATAAAACCAAAATGCAATGTAATAAATAAAGAAAAATGCGCAGCAAGAAGCTAAATGATAAGTGAAGTGAGAATAAGAATAAGATGAGCATCGAGAAAACGAAGGCGGAATATGGTCAAAAATAGACGTCAAATAAATATACGTAACTATAGTCTTTTCTTAATTGTATAAGAAATGTACAGAAAAAGTTTGAACGCTTCGCTTCTCGTGGCTACATAGATCATGGCCCTAGGCTGCTGACATGCGAGCAAAGTTTGGCAATCAATAAATAGAACAAAATTGTCTAATAAGCTTAAATAAAAATAATTATGCTGCATAATTATGCCTAACAGCTTACAGGATAATTGAAACTTTGACCATAAATTCTATTCGCGTAATTGAGCTGTTTAATAATCCCACGGATTAAATGAACAAATTTATTTTATTTTTTACCGAGATTACAAGCTTTTGTAACTGCAATAAAAAAGAAATTAGCTTGCAAACAAAATATCATTTGCTATTCAAATACAAACACAGTCGCAGCTTAACTCCCCGAATACTGCATCCCCTCACATGTCTATCAATTATTTTTTATTATATATTTAAAAAAAACTTAAAAGAAGAAAAAAAGCGCGTTTAATTAAAAATTAATTGAAACATATTTAATTCCACTCGGTATTTGGACGTGCAAAATGGCACCTAAAGGTTCTCGAAAATTCAGCAAATGGCACGTAGTATTGGCTCCACAATTTAAGCCCCGCCCCTTCCCTGTAGTGTCCTTTGCATTGAAATGCAAATATTTTTCACTATAATTGTAGCAGGACAAATGCGAAGGGGAATTCTGAATGTGAATGTGAAAGCGAATGGGAATGGTAATGGAATGAATGTGTTTGTGAATGAGACTGTAATTCAATCATCACTCGGCCAACCGACAAACAAATAAACAAGCGGGAACCTCAATATACGAGCAATTCAATTAATTTTTGTATTACAAATCAGAAAAATACAAATAATTAAATTAAAAATAATAACATTTCAATGTGATCAAAAGCAGGACAAAAGAAATGGAAGAAAGCGTAAAAAGTGCTGAACAACTTAAACACATTCCAAATGAAGTTTGCTGCTCATTTGAATATTTGATTGCACATACCCTCTATCAAAATATACATGCAGGGTATGTAAGCAATAAAAACGCCTGCTTTGCCTACAAAATGTTTTTTAATTGAATTTAAGATAAAAGATATAAAAATATATGGCGCAATAATAATTGGCCGCGGCCCGAGGGCGTTGTTTTGGGGCGTGCCGCTGACAGCAGCAAAAATAGTATATATGTATGTATATATACGCACACATAGCTATATCCGCGTATATATCAGAACAACAGTAAATTGCAGTTGGACAATTCGCGTACATTAACCGCAGATGCATCTGGACAATGGAAAGGGCAAATGGTCTGGCCAGTACCTCGCTGCAATATTCATTGAAAGGCAACCTGCGTGAGTAATGACAATTTTATTGCGCATATTTTGGGCCGAAGCTCACTCATTAAAAAAGTACAAAGGCGCCTCTGAGGTTAATAATGCCGTCCAGGGATTTTAATCATCACACAATTTCAGAACTTTTTTATTTTTATTGCTGGTGTCTGGAATTTAAACTGCCAGGCAATTTATGAGGACAACAGGAAATTGAAAATGCCATTAAATGTGGTTACACATAAACAACAATACAATAAAAATGCGATGGTCTATAGCGGGGGTCCCCATAATGATAAAGCATACGAAATGAAACATTCAGTTTTGATCAAGTGTTTCATGATAATAAATTTGACGGCAAAATAAATATCGTTTACCAAAATAAATCAAGGAAAGAAAAAACAAAGACTAAAAAATTTTGTATATAAAAACAAAAAGGATTATCAAGCAAGGAGTAGATGTGGTATATAAAAACAAATAGGTACCATATTTTAATAAGTATCAAACCTATTAACGTATGGATCTTGTGTAATAGTTAAATACATTTTGTTACATTAATTTTTAAGCTTCTGAAGTATTCGATTTCAATACTCTCTCAAAAACCGGACTGTAGGTTCAAAAATTACTTTAAATAATTTGTCACACTCAACTCGCAGTTACAAGATGGATGTTAAAAGACAGAGTTTTGAAAATAATTAATAAGTGAAAAAACATTAACACATAATATTGGAGGTTTCCCCTTGCTTTGATTTCAAAGGATTCTTGCTTTGAGCTTTGGAATGTGCGAAATATTTTGTGTGGAAATGTACAGAAAATATATTTATAACTGTTCAATTATTTTTAGATCTATTAATAAATGTGATTTGCTTTTTAATAATCTTTAATAGATCTTGCCAATTCTTGTTTTCGAATCTAACTTACCAGACAGAAGAGTTGATAATTTGATCGCTTCGCTCGGGAAGTAGACCTGAACTTAGGATGTCCGAAATGGAACGTTTTCAATTTGCGTTAAGAGGTCGTGTGTATGTCGCGCGCCAAAAACTATGCAACACAAACTGTGAATGTCTTCTGGTTCCGTTGCTGGCCGACTGCCGCCGTCGATGTCAATGCCTGATGGCTGGTAATGTGATTAGTTGCCTCTGCCGTGTGTGTGTGTGTGTGTGTGTGTGAGTGTCTTGTGAGTAAATTTTAATTTAATTATGCCTTCGTCGCACTCCTGTTCTACGCCTCGCTCTTCAGTTACGAAAAAACGGCTCAAAGCAAACGAGCGCAAACTAAAGACACGCACCAATAAACAAAGGCAACAATAACAAACAAACAAAAGGCAGCTGAACCGACAGAGAGACGGCTGCGGGGTACGCTTGCGGCAACGGTCCCGAGCACAAGTCTAGTTCGCTCGACCGACTATAAAAATAACCAGAAGCGAGCGCGCGAATGTCGAATGAATGGCGAGTGAATGTGGAATGTGTGGAGTGCAAAACTTGATTCGAATGCGAATGCGAATGCGAACGATGCACAACGGAACCTAAGTCCGTTCAGTTGGACGCTGGCGCTGACGCTGGCTGCTGGCTGCTGTCTGCTTTGGCTACTCTGTCGCTGGCTTTGTCTCTGGCTAACTGCTGGCGATGGCGATGGCTGGCAATCGAATGCAACTGCTGCCGCTGCCTGCTACGAGCGACTGCTCGGCGTCTCTGTTGCATACGCCAAGGCGACCCACGAGAGGAACGCGCGGCAATGAAACAGTCGAGAGTCGTTGCCTTTGAGTGCAACTTGCAGTTTTGAGTGTTCCGGAACGGGTTGAAAACTGTGAAACAGTCCAAGTGCACACCTGTGCCCAAAGAGGGTTTGAGCCAGCGGGGGTGCCAGTTTGCTTGCGTGTAGGTGTGTGCGTGTGTGTGTGTGTGTGTGGGGTAATTTTATATTGAACTAGAATGCTAGACGAAAATTTAATTGAGTTTACGATACTTACTCCCTACTTAGAGCGCACACAATTCAATATTTGGCTCATTAATGTCTAAGGGTAGTTTCGAAGAGGGGATGGAACTACCATACATACTATATCAAAAAGCCATAAAATTTAAATGATTGCTTTTTTGGAATACCTATTTACTATCTACATACATATATAATGTGTACTTAGCCGTCAGGGTAGTTGTAGAGACAATTTGAAATGTACAAGAACTTAAATAGTAAAGAACACGAAGAAGTGAATAGTAAATAACCCGTACAAAGTGGAGCACATGCAACTGGTTTTAATTGGAAATGTTGGCTTGTAGTTGTTGGTGCAATGGCAGCCAGATGAATGTTGAACATTTTGTTATCAAATTAAAGCCCCTAAATGGTAGCAAAGTTTTGGCAGACTCTGAACTTTATTTAATTAAAAGAATCGAAATTGAAATCTAGAAAAACCCATTTCGAATTAAGATTTCTTTACGTTATGCACTTCAGTAATTACTTATATGTTTAGTATTATTTTTCCTTCATACCAGCATTATTACAAATTGTTTTTACTAATACAACTATTGTTATTTTTGTTTATTTTATAACAACACCTATAAAAATTTTACCAATTACATGGTGCATCACTGAAAAGCAAAAACATCAAAATATGTAGGCATTAATTGCATATACAAAATTACATAAAGGGCGATGTTAAGTAAAGAAAGGGTAAGTAAGAGATTGTGTGAGAGAAAAATAGGGATTCAGCGAATGAGATAGATATAGCTTATTATTGTACAAATGAATATTATTAGGGATAAATGCATATCAGCTAGCATTGGAGACATGTATTACTTTAAGGCATATAATTAGTCTTTAGGTATACACAAATATATGAAGAGCAGGGAGATTGTTGCTAAAAGGCTAAAAATGGCTAATTAGTACATGACATTTTTCGATATATATTTTGGTATATTATGGATAATTTAATAAATGAAATTAATAATGATGACTGTTATTTAACTGTACAACACTGCTAATTGCAGGGTATTTCATACTCGTATCAGATCCCACACCTCTCGATAAGGCTGGCTGCCCGTCCGCTTGGCTGCCTGTCTGGATTGTATATCCTGGTCTTTGTGTGGCTTTCATTGTGCCCGTCCTGGCTCCACCTGTTCTACAATATATACAAAATGTAATGATGCTCCTGGTTGGCATGCTCCCGTTTCCACATGTAGGCTGTCTGCCAGCGGCTGCTGCGGCGACAGGCGGCACAATAAAAGCGTTGCACGCACTATGCAATATGCAACAGTTGCAAATACGCAGACGAGGCGAGCGGCAATCAGAAGCGGCAAAGAGCTGCGGTTGGGGCCGGAATGAAGGCAGGATAAACGCACACTTTATATGTACTTTGTATGTGTGTGTGCGTGTGAGTGTGTGAGTGCATGTCCGTGTATGTAAAATAAGTCGTTGTGTAATCTATCCATGAAAGTCGCATCCGTTTTGCATTTTGTGTGCTTAACGCATCGTTTGGTCGCGCAAATTGGGTTTCACTGTTGTTGCGATTGTTGTTGTGGTTGTCGCTGCTGTTGTGGCATCTGCTTTTGTTGAATTCCTCTCACAAATAAAGTGGAGCGAAAATGTTGACGTTACCGCTGATTGGATATGCTTTTGAGATGCCCGCACATCAATTGTGGCCAAGGCTCAGCTTCAGCTGCGTCTTTGACTTTGGCTTTTAGGCCAGCCAAGCGGATAAACTGTTGCTGGCTTTTGTGCTCCAGCCAAATGCCAATTAAAAACTTTGACACTTTGTCAACCTGCTCGGATTGGCAATTTAATTAGCAAAACCTAATCAATGGCTGTCCAAAATGTTGCGATTGTCATAAAAGTGGTCACAGCCAAGCAGAAAGTTAGCCCAGAGACAGAGAGAGAGAGAGAGAGAGAGGAGAGAGCTCGCTCAACTGCAGATACATTATATACTCACCGCATTCTGGCTGAGATGTTGTTTTATATCTATTATATGCTATGCACTAGTATTTAGCAGAAGCTACGACTGCCACAGCATGCAATTTGTGCTGCACCAGTGTGGCAAGGGCGGCGCAGAGAGTGGGCTGCCTAATAGGATTGCGGCTGTAATTTTTGGAACTTCAGTTTTGCAATCTTGAAATGTGTGCCGCATTCTCCCAAATGAATTAATGCAGTTAATGCACACAATATTCTCTTGCTTTTCGACATAGCAAGGAAACTTGTCCATAGACCATGCACAACTCTCGAATATCATACTGCAATTAATACATATGTAAGTATATACCCTTTAAATGTCATTTTATGCGTGCGTCTATAAATTTCAAAATCTACATGCTTGCTGTTTGCATGTTGACATGCATCTGTCTTGCTCACACCAATGAAAACATGAAGTTTGATAAATTGAGAGGCAATGCTGATATACATACATATACACTGTCACACGCACTTCACACGTACATGCATACACACATACATACATAGACGTGTGTATTGGACGATTAACACACACGAAAAAACACCCGAAGTGATTAAAATTAAAGGGGCAACACATACAACAGCTTTTATACCCTATCAGAAGGCAGCCATAAAGTATATTTATTTACTAGCGGGTATTGCCCGGCCTTGCCCGTGGAAAGTTTTGTGCTACAAATTTTAGATATTGCCTTTCCACCAAGTACATGCCCGTGGATAAATGAAATCTATCGCATTTATCTTCATCCGCACTTATCATAAAAACAAGAACAACACAAATGTGGTTGCAGAGCCGAGTCCCGGCGCAACCAGGTAAACAAATTTGAATGCCAGAAGGCCATGGTATTCTAATCAAAAGATAACGCACACAGTGCGTCAGCATCACATTGTTGTTATTTAGTATATATGTATTCCTACCTTATTAATGTACATATAAATAATTAATTAATATTGCCAAATATGGTAAATAATTCAGTTAAAAGTCTGCTAATTTACTGTACGTAACGGTCACAACCGAAAAGCCTTAAGCTGTGACGTCATTTGCAAAGAAAAACGAAGTTGGGCAGCTCTATTAAGATGGCCTCTGAGAGACGTTGGACACATGTTTTAGACAAATTTAACCAACATTTTCTACACATTTTAATAAAAATGTTTATTATATATGTGTCCCCGCAATTTATAGATAAAATTGTCTTATATAAATAAAATAGTCTTATATTATCATTCGTCGAGATAATAAACATGGATTTCCCAAATACTGCTCTTAAAAACAAAAAACAAGCGAATTAAAAAATTAACTTTGTAAAGCAAGTCTACACACATATGTACATGTGTACATGGATATGTATGCACATAACATAAAAAAAAATGCAGCTTTAATGTCCTAATCGGGAGAGGAGCCCAGAGGTAAGCTTTGAGGACATAAATTTATTTAAACTAAATTATCTTTTTACATATATGTATATGCGATTAAATAAAAATTTTATTCAACACAAGTAATAATTAAGTAATAAAACAAAAATAATTACCATCTTCTTGGCAGACATACATATTAACATGCGTTTGTATGCAGTGTGGAGCAGAGAGAGGAGCGATCGGCAGCCAAGTAACGGTGCTTCCATTAGAGTATGAATGAATGTCACACAGTCACAAATTAACTTAAAGTCGTATTAGCACACGCCAAAAACATGTTTGCCATTGTTCACACATTTGCACAACACATCAAATCGTTATTATTTATAAATAAATTAATAAAAAAAACACCAAAAATGGAGCATTACACTTTTAATATGCTCACTTTCGCGGGAAACACTGCTCCAGCAATTGTACAAAATGGTCTGCCTAATATTACAGAGCTGCACAGACTGTTGGGTAAAATTTTAGCATATCGATATATCGCATGTAACAATGCGATTACATTCACATTGATGCCGCCTATCGACGCCAGCTGCAAAGAAAACGGCGGAAAAACTCAAAAGAAACATACAAAAGCGACGCCTGCTCAGTGTGCCAAAAAGAAAGACGCAAAATAAAACATATATTTACTAGAGAATATTTCGAAACATAAGAAACCAAAAACTCGCTGCAAAAATGCCGCGCACAAAGATAACAAAAAATTCGAAACGAAATCGCGAGGCGGCCAATCGTGAAGAAAAGATACGCACCTACGAATTAAAAATGGATTCCGTACTGATGAGCATCGACGACTTGGAGATGCGCTACAAATCCATGGTGGATACGCAGCTGCAAATGATAACCTCCCGGCTGCAAACCGAGCTGCGCGAGATGAAAATGTGCGACTTTCTGGAGCTGCTGCCCACTCTCGAGCACTTTGCCGACTTCAAGGCCAGCGATCAGACGCAGCACTTCGGCTCGCAGTCCATGTGCAGCAATACAACAAACGGCGGCGGTGGCAGTACCAACATTTGCGCAGCCGCAACAGCGACCAGCAGTCGCAATGATGAGGGTATTCTTTCTTTCTTTATTATGAATTATTTTCTGCTTTTTGGTGGCGCGTTCTCGAACTCTGCTCTAATTTTCTTTTAATCCTAACATTTGTCATCCGCACCACGCACACACGCACACGTACACCCATACATTTGCAATTGGTCTGGCCACACTCTATTTAGGCTACCTTACAGAGGACAGCAGCCTGGGCGGTGCCATCAGCAGCAACAGCGTAAGCACTATATCCGCTTACACTGGCTCCATGCTGCGCTCGGCTAAGGCCATGCGCACACCTGGACCGCTGCATTCGGCGCGTGCGCGTCGCGAGCGCCGCAGTCGCTCCGCTTGTGGTGCCTCCAAGGTGCTGGTGAATACGAGCAGCGCTGTGGCCAGCAGCAGCAGCTCGAATGCGCTTCGCAATTCGCGCAGCAAGATGCGCACACCGATGGCATCGCGTCCAAAGGCTTTTAGCGCAGATCGTACGCCGCGCCTTCTAAAGAAGCGCTCCTCTTCGCCCTCCACGCCTCCCATGGCCTTTTTACGGTGGCCCAAGCCCGGTGAGGTGGCGCTCTCCAAGTTCGGCAGCCCCATCGTGTCCCAGGTGTAAGTGATGTCCCCTGGAGTATGCGTCTATCAGTCAACTAAATTCTACCCGCTTTCCGTTTGCAGCATGCCAGACAAGTTTGCGAATGTCAATATCCCCATACGCAATGGCGTATTATCGCTGCGGCCCAAGAAGCTGTCCGAGGTCAAGGCGGATCTGTTGGAGAATCTGGATGCGGACACTTTAAACCAAATAAGGACATTGCATGAGAACTTGCAATTGATTGTTAACACGGCCAACAAGGCCGGCTTCAAGTAGCTCTCCAAACGTCGAATGCCTACAAACATAAATCTATACTCTATATATATATATATAATCCTAATCTATATACATACGTATTTGATGTTCGTTTAGTTTAAGTTCAGTTCGCAGTTGCTAATCCATTTTTTAAAGTGTATTCTAAAATTAAGTTGGTCCCAAGTTAATAAAAATTCAAATGTTCAATCGCAGCAGGCGCAGAAGCTGTCAATTCCCGAGTCCAAGCATTTTAAAACTGTTTCAGTACAAAGTCGAGATGCCACGCACCAAAATAGGCAAACGTACCCGTCAGCAGATGCGCATAGATGCCGAGCGGGAGGAGCAGCTGCGCATGGCACAAATGAAACTGGAGTCGGCGCTGGAGAAGATCGATGAGCTGGGCAAGCACAGCGTGCAGCAGATAAACAATCAGCTGCAGCTAATACTGGCGCGCACCCATCAGCATGTGCTGCAGATGAAGTGGAGCGAGTTTCTCAAGCTCAAGCTGCACCACTTTGAGGACTATCAGTGGTTAGGTGAGTAGCGGCCATCCCGTTTATACAAATCCACCGCTAATACATAATTTCAGCGCCCAAACCGCCCGCGCAGCGCAGCCAGTCCATTACGCGCAGCGGACGCTTGCGCACGCCACAGCAGCCGCTGTCGGCGCGCCTTCAGGTACAATCCGTGGACCGAGGCATGGTCCGGCGCGCCAACTTACCAGCTGTGGCCCTGTTACGCTGGCCCAAACCGGGAGAGGTGGCTCTCTCCACGGGCGGCAGCCCGCTGGCCGTGCAGACGTAAGTAATGTCCACGCCAATTACTACTTCTCAGCTCCACCAATTCCTGTCTGCTGTAGTTTTCCGGATCGCTGCGCCAACGTGCACATACCGACCAAGCTGGGCGTGCTCAAGCTGAAGCCACAGAAGATGTCCGAGGTGAAGCGCGAGGTGCTCAAGCAGTTGGACTCGGCTACTTTGAATCAGATTAAAACCCTTAACACCAATCTGCACATGATTGTCGACATGGCCACCAAGATGCGCAAGTTCTAGTGGATTGGCGGCAGGCAGTCAAGGATCTCGCTTCGGTTTACTCTTATTTCATTAATATTTTATTTAGTCTTTTTCATTTTCTCATTTTAAATGTTTTTTTCTCTTTTTGTTAAACATTAAGTGTACGTGTTGCTGTTGTTGTTGTTGTTGTTGCTGCTGTTGTGTTCTTGCAATTTCATTGTATATTTAATTTATAATTAATTAATAAATTTAATTATTCATAGATTTGTAAGTACAAACATAAACGTAGCGCACATAATATTAATGTTTAAATTGTTTTCATTTGTTTAATGTAAATTCAATTGAAAGTGCGTTCCCCTCTGAATTTCGCTTGTTCTTTACACGAAAATTACATTTACACACGTACGTTTAATAATTAATTAGTTTAGAAATTAACCATTTCATGAATTACTTATGTACGTTGTTTTGCATAACAAATGTTTTGTCAAGTGTTGAAATTTAGTTTTTTTTTTTATCGTGAGAACCTTTATATAATATGCAACTGTGTGTGTGTGTGTGTTTGTGAGAGGGTGAGTCGTACATAGAAATATAATATATAGCAAAAAGGTACATAGACTTACACAAAATATGTCTGAATTATCATTTCTTAGTAGTTTTTTTTTTTGAGAGAGAGAGAGAGACATAGACAACATATAAACAGTGACTGCGACAGTGACAACAACACAATATAACATTTAGTTTTAATCTTTCATTTTTTGTTTGTAACATTTATGTGGCTTGTATTTGGGTTCAAGTTTTGGGTGTGTTTCGTATATCCTAAGTGTAGCCAATTTTATACACTGAATTAAATACATATGCGCCCAATCAAATGCCTTTAAAACGATTCCTTACATTGTAAATTATGCTCCTAACAAAATAAGTCTTTCAATATCCATATTTAATCCGCAATTTTAAAAACCATTTGGTTCCAGCTTGTGTCCGACAACATAGGGAAACAGGAAACAATAGCGTATAAATATGTGCCTAAGTGTTACGAAACATGTCAATACTTAGAAATTAGATGCATATGTGAATGATTTGAACTGAAGTTTGCTCGAAATAAAACTAATTTCATTCCCATGTACGTATTTGCCTTATCCAATGCCTACCGAAACTAACCTAACGTCGTAAATCAGTTAACTAGGCGTTCCCCGAACGCGTCTAACTACGCTAATCCCATTCTCAACCGTACTAAAACTCGATAGATACCACAAATTTGTTTTGCTTTCATTTTTTGGTTATCCTGCATCCTGTTGGACTATTTCTTCATCAGTTTTTTTTTCGGTCATCTTTTCTTTTATTTTTTTTTGTTTAACACAGCCAATCAACAATAGATCCTCCCAGCTTTTCCGATACGTAATTTCATGCAAAATCTCTATATATGTACAGCAGCAGACATAATAACTGTAAAATGATGTACAAAATTTGGTAAAGGTGTTGCTATACTTTCTGTCGTAACTGTGAAATGGTTCCTAAGTATTCCCGCGTGTGTGTGTGTGTGTGTGTGTGTTCTATCATGAGTCTATACTCTTGTAAGCCTTGTGTATAAAGTTCTAATCCTTGTATTGAAAGTTTTTATGGTTATTATGAATTTGTTTTTATACAAAATTGTGCTATGAGTTTTTTTTGTTTGTTTTTACTATTTTGTTTTACAAATAACTATTTGTTTAGGCTGTTGTTTTAGAATTCGTTATAACGTTGTTTAAATGCTAATTAATATATATATGGTTTTTGTATTTTTGTATTAGTTCTTTTGGGCACTACTTATTACGGTTCAGGGCTTCTTTGTAATTAGTAAATAGTATTTTTTTTTCATTTTATATTTTTGTAATATTTTGTTTTCTTAACAATTTGTTTTGTAGGCTTATGCACGGGTACAGGGCGTTGCATTTTGTATTTTTTCTTCATATTTTTTTTTTCATTTTATGGTTTCATGTTTAATGTATTTTTTATTTTGGTACAAATTTATGGTACTAGGTTGCGTAAAGAGAGTACGAGTATATACAGTAAAAATATATATAAAAAACTGAATGGAATTATTAAAAAGTTGAATGCATATATACAATTAATTAGTAATAACTTATCCATAGATGTGCTTGTAACTAATTAAATATATATGTATAATATGTATGTATGTATCAAAATGGAAACTGTTAAATGTTAGTAATATTTATATATATTTTTTGTTTGCTGTATAATTCGTAGCTAGATTTAGTGTTGTAATAAATTTATGAAATTAATTCTTGTTATGAATACGAAAGTTTATGGTATTTTTTTTTTTTTTTTTTTTTTTGTAAATATTTTTTTGTTCAATATATGTATATATGTATGTATAACTATATTGGTAATTTAATATATATATTTTTATATGCTTATAAATTAATTAATTTCATTAAATGCTTAAATTCATTAATGCACTTTATATGTACTTTTTGTGTTGCTGTGTGTGTGAAATTTGCTAGAATCCTTTGCCAAGTCACTTAACTATATAAATATATATTTATACGTATGCAATGTACTTGTTAATCATTCAAACCTATACTAAATGCAGTATACTTGTGTATATTCATTTCTTGTTGTTTGGTTGAGGTCCTATTCAGTATAAATCAAAGCTACGTGAGAACCAAGAGCAAAGCTGAAACTTGGCTTTCGGCAATATCTATGTACTTCTGGTAATACCCCTGCAGAAAGTATTTTACTCTTGCCATCAACATCATGCATCTACCAAAACTGAAATTTGATAGATATTAGATGGAATGGGTTAAGTTAGACATAAAATAGATATTTTAATTTAGCACATCTGCAAGGGTATTTAATCGTCGGCATGTCGTATATATAGCACTTCTTTTATGATTTAATTTAATTGCATTAAATGTAGCCTCTTAAAAAAATCGAATTTTAACTAACGCTGTCTCAAAAATGTAATTACTTAAATTACTTATTAAATTAATGTATGTGAAACTTGCGATTAGCATTTAAATACATATATGTACAAATAAATACATATTGTTGTTAATGTTCAATTATATTGTTAGTATTATAACTGGCATTTATTTATGTTTTTGTCTTTTATTTTAGTTTTTCAATTTTTTGTTAAGAGTTTATATATAAATTTGTATGTTTATTATAGGTTTTTTGAACTTAACGAGAGGTATTTCTATTTTCCCAAGTGTTAATATCGCCTTTTGTGTATACACTTCATTATTTCATAATCATTTTTATCGTTGTTGTCGTTGTTCTTTTCTCAGCATCATAATTTGTTAAAGCATATAAAAAGGAAATAAATGAAAAACAAAACCACTTACCGCATATTTTACTTTTATATATTGTATATAAATTTTTATTTAGGCTTTGTTGCATTTTAAACATATTTAATAAAATTAAAAAACTAAATTTAAAATATTTATATATATATATGTACCATAATATTTGTATAGCTTTGTTTTAAAAAATAATATTTATAACGATTGAACCCAACTACAGTTTACAGTTTACAGTTTACAGATGCGTTTGCGTGAACAAAATCAAAAAATCAATAATAAAAATAATTACACAATATAAAGGAGAAACATTTAAAAGATTTCTCAGTAATGTTGAAGTAATTGTGATATGCTACATAAAAAATATATATAAAAGAAATATTATGTTATCGATAAAACATTGTTACAAATTAGTTTAAACAAAAAACCTGTAAAATAGCCTTCACATTGAATTGCAACGACGACTTTTGTGCAGTGCGCGCGCTTTTCTATCTGTTTGTTAAAAATTATAAAAATAATTAATTACGTTTAAAGCATTAACTAAATTATCAATTACAATTTCGTAAATAATAATATATGTATGTAATAGTGAAAATAATATGTACAATTCCAGTTACACAGTTACGTGCAGCTCAAAATCAAATAGCATAACAAATATACATACATATAATTAAGCAAAATGTTTTTTGTTTATCAAATTGTTGTTGTTGTATAAAAATTGATTTAGTATCCCAAATGGTTGTTCATAAAGCAATCGCTTAAAATGATATGGATGTATGTATAAAAAGGATAGAAACGTAAACGTTTGGGAATTGAATATATAATAAAAATCGTATAGAAATATGTCTAGGTAGACGATCTATAGCAACAAATAAGCAACATTAGTATATTATAAAATTTAACAAATTATCACACTGAAAAAAATTCAACACTAATTTTAAATATGTATGTATACATATACATATATATGAACATTTAGCATATATGTATATATACATATGTATAAATCTGTGTGTGTGTTATATGCTTATATAGTTCGTTCAAATTGTATACGTTTTTCATTTTGTTAATTATTTTAGTTAAACGTAACACTAATGCCGTTATAATTTAAAGCCGATCTCGCTTGTATTTTGTTTTTTTCTTTTTGTTTTTTAGATCTTTAGTGTTATACATATTTCCATAATAAACAACAGCTTGAAACGTTGCGCCAGCCGCAATATTAACATGCAGTTTCTTATATATATATAAATATATACATACATATACATATGCATGTACATATATGTATGTGTGTGTTTTTGTATAAGCTACAATCTTTATGTTTAAAAAAAATATGTTTTTTTTTTTTTTTTTTTTTTTTTTATATTTTTTAGCAGCTTTTCAAAATATTTAACTATAGCTTGTTATGTGATAATTTTCCTTTTTTTTTGTTATTTTTTTAGACGAGGTTCCCATTTTTTATGCATTACAATTAATATTTGCTAGTGTTAATAATAAATATATCTATGTATATATACATATATATTTGTTTTTAACGTTTTGGCTTATTGTATAGTGCTGCTAATATAATTTAAATTTTACATATACATTTTACACATTTCTAGACGTTCGTTCGCTTTTGTTTAAAATTTGTTGCGAGCCTGGTTTTGTTTTTGTTTTAACAAAAATGCTGCGACTTTCATTTCATTTATTTAGTTGTTTTTTGTTTTTAAAGGAAAAACGTTCTGAGAGCCTTAAATGCGTTTGAAGAACATGAATTGTTGTTGATGTTGTTTTAGCAGTTGTTGTTCTTGAGTCCTTGGGTTTTGCTCAGGCTCCTTAGGGTCACCTCGTGGCGCTGCTTGTAAAGAAGTCCGCTGTGTGTGGAAAAAAGAATCTCAATTTAGCTCGGACCCACTGATATATTTATATGTATACTCACGCGTCTCGAAGCTAAAGCCTAGCGTTGGATCTGGCGGTGTGTTGAGCATTGGATTGCCGCTGCTGCCGCTGCCAGTGGGCGTGACATTGCCCATGGAATTTGTACTATTGCCGCCGCCAATCATTGGTCCCTGCTGCAGCGGACTCTGCGGTGTCTGACCCCGTTGTGCCACGCCCGCGCCGCCAACGCCCACAACACCGCCCGTGGCTGCCGCAGCCGCCTGCTGGGCCCGCACGCTGACCACCGCGCGCAGCTCCTGCTTGACAAACTCCGAATTGGCATTGCCACCAGCTACGCCGCCGCCGTTGCCAGCTGCAAGAATTGAAGAAACGCCAAGGATTAGTCTAGTCTATACTTGGTCATGGCCGACGCATATTTCAACCCACAACAAAAAAAAATAATTTTTAGTCACAATTATAGTTGAACTTAGCTAGACATATAACATAAATAAATACACAACAGACAACAGAATACAACATATAACACATAAATGTAATATAAACAATATATTAAATATATAATAAAATATACGACACACACTTAAATCTTGAATCTGGCTGGTAGGTTTGAGGGCAAGGTTGCAAATAAGGGGTATATATAGGCGAGTGGTTTATTTTAAAAAGTAAACATATAATAATTTCAAATTAATCATAATTACATGAATTATTCACTTGGGCTTTTTTTGTGAGTATTTTGTATATATTTTAATTATTCAGCGTAAATAGAATTTTTGTCATTTAAAAAGTTGTTTTTAGATGCTGTAAATTATAATATTATTTAGCTCTAAAAACAACTTCTATCTTATTTAAATATTTAGGTTTAATGTTTATTTAACATTTATACAAATTCCTCTTACTTCAATCCATACTTGGCTGAATCCTTTCATTTCAAGGCTCTCACTCCATTATGTGGCCA
Source organism: Drosophila littoralis (assembly GCA_018903485.1). Taxonomy (NCBI): domain Eukaryota; kingdom Metazoa; phylum Arthropoda; class Insecta; order Diptera; family Drosophilidae; genus Drosophila; species Drosophila littoralis. Next base: position 4,140,178 of record JAEIGF010000059.1, on the reverse strand, counting down.
TGTGAATAGTTCATATTATAAAGAAATTAAGCCAAAACTAAAACTAAACATAAACAATACATATAAATACATACGTTCCCCAATTATCATAGTGATTATATACGATTTTGTCGATTCGGTTCTAGGGTCTCAGCTATATCTAAAGTCTTTACATGGGTTAATACAGTGGGTGGGTGCAGCGCCTAAAAACTAACCGTTTAATTAATTATACTCAAATATACCTAGGTTATATACAAGATCATATATGGTATGTGGCACAGTTATACGATTATACAAAACACGCAAATGTGGTTAGGCAATAGATGTGTGTTCTGGGAGCCCCAAGGATTTTTGTTTGTTTTTAGTTTTTATGTACAAAATGTGTGGATCGTTTTTGGGTAATTTTTTAAATTTGCTTATTTATATATACACAATGATTAGCACGAATTTTTGATATGCATATGCATGTATATACATAAACACATATATGTACACAATATAGTATATATGTATGTAGGCCATGACATGTGATTACAGCGAGCGCATGAGAGCGAGCAGAGAGATATATATTTATATATATATAGAGAGTGTGTGAGAGAGAGAGAGAGAGTTCAAGTGTGAGCACACGGCTTACCGGTCTGCGCTCGACCATAGAAATCATTCGCCTGTTGCGCCTGACCATAGGCAGCGAGGGCTGCATAACCGCCGCCACCGGCGCCGCCGCCGCCGCCACCGCCCAGCCCTATGATGCCGTTGCCGCCGCCGCTGCCCATGCCGCCCACGCCCATCATGGCCGGATGGGGGGACATGCTCATGCCGTTCATCAGCTGTTGCTGCTGCTGTTGTTGTTGCTGCTGGTGTTGGTGTTGGTGTTGCTGCTGTTGTTGCTGCTGCTGCTGTTGACTAGCGGCGGCAGCTGCACTATCATTGTGATTGTTGTGGTTGTTGCCGCTGTTGTTGTTGTTGTTGTTGTTGCCAGGCGACAAACCGAAACGCGTTGAGCCTGTTTCGGTTAAGCGTTTGATTTGTTTGGCTTTGGTTAAAAACTAGTCAAATATTAACAATGTCTGCGTGTATGTGTGTGTGCGTGTGTGTCTGTGTGTGTGTGTAGGGGTGTGTGAAACGGTGTTGGTATGCGTGTGTATGTGTGTGTGAAGCTGTTTATGTATTGATATTTAGTACAGTAATTAGGGCAAGCGGCATGTTGTGAACGGGTTCACGCTGCATGGAGTCTAAGTAATTGTGTGCTTGGCGCGTTTTGGGGTAACAATCTTGTGTAGCTGAAACTAGTTCATTTTTAAGTGGAACTAGTTCGTTTCTTAAGTGGAACTAGTTCGTTTCTTAAGTGGATGTAGCTCTTTCCTATGTGGAACTGGTTCTTTTGCTTTATAGAGTATAGTAAAACGTAGGGCGCCATTTTAGTGACACTCTTGAGTATTTATCCAAAGTTAGAACTGGCTCAGCTTGAGTTAGTTCATAGTTAGTTACATGATTTTAAAACGAAGCTGGAACTAATGTCTTATATGAGCTTCATATTTAAATCTTTCAAAGAACTCATTTTGAGTCTATTTTAGTTAAAATTTTGGTTGTATTTAAAACTAGGCATTACTTATGAGTAACAATTATTAAAAGTAAAAACTGTTGTTCCAATATTTAACAATAGATTTTTAAAAAATTTCGTTCATTATTAGAACAAGTTCCACCTTTTTTGTTAAAACCAGTGTTTTTTTTTTGTTTTACATACAATAGGCACTATTTTCGCATAGCTTTTGAACTGGTTCCACTTTCATTTAATTCCAGTTCCAGCAGAAAATCAGTCAGCGCGTTTTAGTTAATTAGTTCCGCCTACATTTGAAACAAGTTTCAGTAGAAAAACGTTTGAACTAAATTCAGTTGGGTACTCGTCAGGGGCGCAAGGGAAGAATCACTAAAACTAAGCCTAAGTTCCGAAGACGGCATTCATCTGACACGTAGACTCCGGCTGGACCAGCCGCCACAGGACACGCTCTCCATGGTAGGGGGCGTTACTCACCTGGCAAATGTTGCGTCGCCTGCGGCACGCTGCTCTGCCGCTGCAGGCGCTGCAGCTGCTGTTGCTGGAACACATTGGCCGCTGCGCTGCCGCCGTAGGGTGACTGTGGGCCGCCAAAGCTGACGCCCAGGCCAACGCCGCCTGGTCCACTGCTGCCATCGGGCGTGGTCGCACCGCCGCCGCCTTGAGCCTGGAAGGAGTTCTGCCGCTGCAGCGCCGCCGCCGCCGCCGCAGCCGCACTGTTGCCGACACCGACGCCGACGCCGACAGGTCCAACGGCGCCGGGTGAGTTGAGGCCGCGTCGCTGCTGGCTCTGCTGCTGCTGATACTGACGAGCATTGTAGTTGCTCTGGACATCACGGAAGGACATTAGTGGTGCTTCATTGGGCAGTGCAAACTCTTTGCTACTCACCTGCAGCTGCGCAATGAGCAAGGGATTATTGTGCTGCTGCAGTGAGCGTCCGGCATTGCCGGCAGGCAGCGGTCCACCCGGTCCACCAACAGCACCACCTGCACCACCACCAGCTCCCGCGTTGCCACCACCTGTGGGCCACTGCTGTGGACTGTTCTGCATGCCAGGCGATTGCAGGCCGGGGCCACTGCCAAACGGCGTATTGGAGCGTCCGCCATCGCCCGCCTGCTGCTGTTGCTGCTGCTGCTGCTGTTGCAGGTACGCCAACTGTTGCTGCTGCTGAGGATTCTGCTGCTGCTGCAGCGGCGACAGACGCTGTGCATTTTGAGCAAACTGCGGCGCATAGCCTGTGTTAAGCAAGGGATACGCAATTAATAGGTTAATCCGAGTAATTTGCGTTCAGTTACTCACCTTGATTTGGCTGCGGACTGTAGGGTGCACTGCGTCCGGGGCTGAGCTGCTGCTGCATCAGGGTCTGCGCAAAGTTCGGACTCAGTTGGGCATCCGCTGGCAGATTGGTCCTGGACAGCGACACATTAGGCGCCACAGTTGTGTTCATCAATGAGCTAATATTATTGATGCCCGCATTGATGCCAGCTGAAAGAAATGCAAATAAACATTTAAGAAAGACTATCTCTGGCATGGCTTATAAGTTTTATTTCGACTGATTCTTCCAATGAGTCTATTCGATTAAGTAATCTGTTGTTTATCGGCTTTTGCTCAAGGTAGAGCTCATAAATGCAAAGAGTTGAAGATATATTGCAAAGGAAACACATTTCTCCAACAAGAGATTAACTTTAGATCGATCGATCCCATGGAAACCATTTAGCTGTCAGAAATTGATAAGTTCTTGGCAAAATATTGGCAGCAGAAGCCAAAATGTGGCTATTCCAAACTCTTAAATATAGGTACCTATCATCTAATTCTTTTTAACTACTCACTGGCATTTTCGGGCACCAGCAACTGTTGCTTTTGCTGCTGCTGCAGCAGTCGCTCCTTTTGCTGCTGCTGTTGCTGGCGCATGTTGCGCATCTGCTGATTGGGCAGAACAACGCCCCCGCCGGGCGTGGCAACGGCGTTCATGGGGCCGCGACCGCGCACCGGGTACATGGGCGGTGGGCGTTGAAAGGGCTGATTGCGCATGGCCTCCAGCAACTGTTGCTGTTGTTGGCGCAGCAAGTGTTGCTGCTGCTGGTTCTGTTGCTGCTGCTGCTGTTGTTGCTGCTGCTGCTGTTGTTGATGCTGTTGCTGCAGACTCAACATGCCTGGATAGGCAGGCGGCTGCAAATGTTGCTGGCGTTGCTGTTGCTGCTGCTGTTGTTGCTGCTGCTGTTGTTGCTGCTGCTGCTGTACTAGCAACTGTTGCTGTTGCTGCTGTGACATGAGCAAATGCTGATTTATGCCGCCAAACGTGGCAATTTCCACATCGAGCATCAACGACTTTTGTATGTCACTGATGGCTGAAGCCTCTGAGGGAGCTGCGGGCACAATGGGCGTGTCATCCGTATAATAGTCCATAACGCTGTCCAGCAGCTTGGACAGCTCCGTATCGGGCCCCGCAGCCGCTGACGTTGAGGCCGCTGTGGTAAGTGAGGTAGTTGCTGTGGTCGCCAGCTGTTGCTGCTGCTGCTGCTGTTGCTGCTGCTGGTATGCAAGCTGCTGCTGGCTGAGGTAGACATCGTTTTGCTGTGGCGTTGACTGTTGCTGGTGCTGCTGCTGCTGTTGTTGGTGCTGTTGTTGTTGTTGTTGTTGTTGTTGTTGTTGCTGCTGCTGCTGCTGTTGTTGCTGCTGCTGTTGCTGCTGTTGTTGCTGTTGTTGTTGCTGTTGTTGCTGCTGCTGTTGTTGCTGCTGCTGTTGTTGCTGCTGCTGTTGTTGTTGCTGCTGCAACTTACGCGCCCGACTATTGGCTGCTGCCGCCGCCTTGGGTCCGGTGCTGCCGGCGCTAATGAGGTTGCCCGGCGCCGCCAACGAGCTGCTCACATTGTTCACCGTGGAGCTGGTTATGTCCGGCAGGGTTTTCACTTGCAGCGGCTGCTCTGGATTGGGCGCTTTGGGCAGCTTTGGCGGATTCTGGAGTAGCTTCGCCAGCATCTTGTTTTGGCTGCACAGCTTGCTGGGCTTATCCTCGGAACGCTTGGCCGAGATGTCGTCGTCGGGCTCGTTGAGCGAACGCTTGCGACTCATGGCCGGATCACTTTGGATTTTTAGCATGCGCTTGAGATCCTCGTTGCTCATGTTGCCGCCACCGCCGGCACCGCTGCCGCCCAGCATGCCGTGGCCAGGTCCATGGTTGCCGCCGTCATCCTTCTGCAGCTGACGCATTAGCTCGCTCTGCCGCGTATTGCTAAGGACACCGGGGCCGCCCGGGCCTGTGCCACTGCTGCCATCATCCTCCTCGCTCTTCTCGTTTAGCAGCTGCAACGAATTCCAAAATCGGTTAAGCATCATTTCTGGCAACAACAACTGTTCACTTACCTTGAGCAGCATGGGATTCTGAGAGTTGCCCGCCTTTTGCAACAGTGTGGCACTTGCGCCACCGCGTCCAATTGGTGGAAACAAGCCCATTTGACTCGGCTGGCCGCCCATTTTGAAGCTGCCCGCTGGACCGCCAATTGGCCCGACATTGAGCTTCTCATCCTCGCTGCACTCCTGCTTAAAGTACTGCAAGCAATTCAATAAAAACATTTTTAGTAAAACAACAAATCATTCAACTCTTTTAAGGTATCTCAGTTATTCTTTAGTGAACTAGTTCCATGAACTGCTGCTAACAAAATATATATTGTCGATATGAATAATATAAAGTAGGCTTATAAACTAGCTTCTAATAGGCTCGGGAAGTTGATATTGGTATCGACTTTAAATGTTTCGGAACTAGTTTAAAAAATATTAGCTAGGTCGGAACCAGTTAATAAAGTTCTTCGGGTCTTATTTTAAGCTGTAATTTTATATGGATCGGAAATCGAAGTAAGGAAAATTAAATAAAAGCCCCATTCTCGATATATACAAGTTTTTCATGAAAGTGATGTAAATAGAAAAACCAAAGATTCCATCTACCATCTATAATTAAATAAGTTCTCTTAAAATGTAATGAAGTGCTCAATTAACAAATCTCAACTTGAGCTTTTATAAGGCCATTAAAGCCTTTTTCCCTCGATTTTCGGAGAAATATTAAATATCCTGGACCTTTAATAGTTTTACTTTACTAAAAGTCGGAAGGACGAAAAGTCAAAAACATTTACAGATAGGATCCAGCAACAACTAGTTCATCAAATGAGAACTAGTTGCAGGAACTAAGCACAAAATAAGGTCAAATGCTGTCAATTTAATAATTAAACAAAAATTGAGTTATTCAAAATTCAATCAATTACAGATTCAGCGACTTACCTTCTCCTCGTCCCCTAGACCGCCGCCGCCCAGGCCACTGGCCAGGCTCTGCGATTTGGTGAGGAGATGACGCAGTCGCTCCGACGATTCCTGCAGTGGTGGCGTCTGTTGTTGTCGTTGTTGTTGTTGTTGATGCGGCTGTTGCTGGCTGAGCAGCAGGCCGCCGACGCCAACGCCGTTTGGCAGACCGCCGCCCATAAGCGCATTGTTGTTGTTGTTTCCATTGTTGTTGTTGTTGCTTTGCTGCTGCTGTTGTTGTTGTTGTTGTTGTTGTAGCTCCTTGTCCGGCTTGGTGTCCGCCGGATCGTAGGAGTGAAAATTGAAACCGTAGCTGCCGCCGGCGCCGGCGCTGGCATTTGACTGCGGCGAGGGCAAACTCGCAGCTGAGTGCGAGGACAATTGATAGGGCGTGGCCGGAGAGGCGCACACCGCCGGACTAAAGCCATGCCCCGAGGGCGGACGCGGCGTGCTCACAGGCGTCGCAACGGAGGCGCGCGAATTGGGCCGCGAATCGGTCCAGGCGCCGACCCCACCGCTGGGATCAATGTCGAACGAGGAATGTGCAATATCAAACTCAAACGCATCGCTGCCATACGTGAAATGCTCTCCGGGCGCCGGCGAGGCGGTGAACGCATTGACCAGCGTCGCCGCCGAGGAGTTGGCCGAGGAGCCGCCGGCACTGCCCAGACGCTGTTGCATGCCGCTGCCATTGATGATGGCCGAGCTCATGAGCGGCCCACCCACATTGGTGGTTTGTGTGCTGTTGTTGCTGCCGCTGCTGCTGCTGCCGCCGCTGTTGTTGCTGTTGTTGTGCTGTCCGCCGCCAACGAGGCCGCCGAGCAGATGTGTGGGCAGCAGCGTTTGCGCCACCGAGGACGTGGAGGAGCTATGCCCCAGCGCCTCCATGGAGAGCGTGTTGACCAGCGAGCTGGCCAACGAGGCGCCCGGCGACATGGCGCACATTTGGCTCAAGCCCAAGCCGCTGCCCACGCCCATGCCTGCGCCTACGCCTACGCCAGCGCCCGAGCCCGAGCCCGTGTTGTTGCAATTCATATCGTTCTCGGAGTTGAGCAGCGTCTGCACGGACATTATGAAGTCGCTCTCGCCGGGCGTCTGGTTGAGGAACAGTCTCGAATTGGCCTTCACATGGACATAGACATCGGGTGCGCCGAGGCGCAAGCGAAATGGACGCGATATTACATTCGATATGGAGCCAGCATTGGTTGGACCACCGCCAGAGCTGCCAGGTGAATGCGCGTTGATCGACTCTTGTATATCGCGCAGATGAGCCTTGAGCGTAGACAGATCGTGCGGATGGCACAAATCCTGCCACAGGCGGCCCACCCACGTCTGCAGATGCTGCTTGAATGGCTCACGCAGCGCCGTCGCATCCAGGCTGAGTATTTTGCCATGTGCGTCCAGCTTGAAGGTCATCTGCTCGATGGGCTGCTGATGCACATGCTGCTGCATATTGATCTCCAGCGGCGACTCATCCTCCGGTCGTGTGATCAAGCACAGCACCGAGCTGCTCGCATCGGCGTCATCTGCAAGCGGAGGATAGTTTAATGAATTGTTCCAGGGAATTGCGATGGGATTTATGAAACGAACCGAACGACATTATTCTTTTCTTTCTTTCTTTTTTTGGTGATTGATTAACTAAAATGGTTTTGAAATGCGCTTCGTTCTGGCTTCAAGCTAATTTCTTGCTATTTCTTGTATAATTTTTCAAATTTCTTATCATCGGGTTACTCTCATAAAACAGTCGATAATGTTTTGGAAGATAAGAACCCCCAGTACTTTCATACAAAATCTGACAACTTTAATATTATGTTCCGTATAAACAGTTTTTGTTCAAAACCTTAAGTACAGTTTATAAGATTATATGTTTCTTTTTCTACAGTATGCCATGTTTATTTAAATTCTCCAATACTGTCAACCGAAAGTTTTTCAATTATTCCTAGTGTAAATTGTTGCTTTATTAATATGTATATAATATAGATATTTTATGCATTCAATTTTTTTTAGGTTAAAGAAAACCAAAATAATAATATGTGAAAAACCCGAATCTCGCCTGTGGAAGATCGATTATATTATCTGAGAAGAACGTGATCATATTTAAAAGTTTAGCAATACATTTTTTCTAATTACCCTTTGTTTTCAAACTTTTCTAATACGATTTTTAAATATTCTTTTAAAAAGTGCTTCAAAAAATCAGCTTTTGTTGTTTGTCCATCTCCAAAACTAAAACCTTTTCTAGTTGGGATAGTTCGTGGACTCACCCTTTACTGGCGCCGCTATCAACACGACCTCTTCATACTTGTCCTGGTGTCCGGACTGCCTGAGCGGCTTCTGGTCCATGGCATCGCAATTGGAGGAGGTCTGTGTGGCCGGGCGTGTATCCTTGACTAGCATGCGCACCTTGGTGGAAATGCTGCGTTTCGATTTACTTGCACCTCCGGCGCTATTGCCAGCATTGGAACTCGAGTTGGAGCCAGCCGATTGCTGTGAGGCATTGCCATTGTTCAGCTCATCGAGATCGCCCCAGCCGCCAGCCGGGCCAGTGCCTAAACCGTTGCCTCCTCCACCGCCACCGCCTCCGCCAGCACCAACACCTGCTGCTGCTCCTCCACCGCCTGGTCCGCTGCTGCTGCTGTACATGTTGTTTATGATCGGCTCCAGTTTGGCGTGATCCCCCGCATAGAGGTACATATAGAGCGGCTGGTGGAAGAGCTCCTGCTTCTCATAGCCGATCAGTTCGCGTATGTTCTGCGTGCAGGACTCAATGATGCCGTTCGCGTTCACCTGCAGCAGGACCCAACCCACCGAGCTGATATAGTGCTCGAGCGCTTCGAAGTAAGCGGATATTTCAGGCACTTGACCGTTCAGCAGCGATGGCTCTGGCAATGGTGGTTCCGTTGAGGAGACCTCACCCTGTTGCACAGGGTGTATCGAGCAGTTGTCGGTGGCACAGCGGGTGCAGCGCGTTGAGGTTGCTTGCGGTTTGTGGCTATTGTTGTTGTTATTATTGTTGTTATTGTTATTGTTATTGTTGTTGTTATTGTTGTTGTTGTTGGTCGTTGTTGTAGAGTTGTTGTTATTATTGTTGTTATTATTGGTAGATGTTGAGGATATATCACGGCTTTGGCCTTTGTCACAAATATCACGATACTGCAAAGGCAAAATAAAAAGAGTTTCGAAATCAATTAAAAAGGATTGTTCACAAAATATGAATTAAAATGATTAAAATTATGGTTTGATTAGTTAAAATGATTTAACAACTTGTTGAATGTGTTATTAAAATGTAATAAACAATTTCTCATTATTTTACGAGATTTTCAGTATGAACTTTTATTATTTGTCACGACTGATGAAAGTGGCTCAAATGATTTTTATATAATATGATATTCATTTATATACGGAAAATTCGTAGTATAGAGTGAGGGGCGTTTTAAATTAAATTAGATTGAAACCGAATCAAAATCCCAATATTTTTCTAATTAGTTAAAGGGTATAAAAACTGAATGTTCGAAAAATCTAAATTATCCATATATAGAGTTCACTTAAAATACTTAAAAATCATATAATCATATGATACAGCGTAGATTGAGCGAGTATATATTATATACATTTGTTGTATGCATGTATGTGTGCATAGTATGTACATATTTATCACACCTTTGTACATTAAACATCTTCATGCATACATTTAAATATTACACATATACACATCACGTTTGCATCTCTATGTCGAAAAAGTTCTGACATGCGGAAGTATTCTCAGCGAAGCTCATTTTATGTACAACACATAAACAAAACCAAAAAACAGAATACAACATTGAGCTTCACTCAAAATAATTATTATAGCTGGCTTTACGATCGACATCGTTTGCCGTTGTTATTGTTTTTTGCCAAGCTTTTGCGAGTGCTAGGAAATGAGCAAAAAGCTCGCGTTGAATATAGTGCGTCGGCGTTTCGCTCATTGTGTGTGTGTGTGTTTACACAATGAAGTGCAATAAACCGCATTTCATCCCATTTCATTTGAGTGTACGTGTGTATTTGCGTGTGTATGTGTGCGTGTTATATTTTTACTCCACCAAGCAAATTTTGCGCGCGCGTTTGAGCTTTGAGTCATTGACACAGGCAAAACACATATGCGCGCGACTGCACGCACAGCACAAGCACAACAAAACTCAACAAGAGAACTTCAATGAAAGCACAACAAAAAATTGTTTTTCAATATTATTGTTTGATTTGAAAAGTTTTAAGACGTAGTTCAGACACACGAATTTCACAATTTCCACAACATTCTCAAGGTCAATCAACTTGGGGGCGCATGTTCTGAACGTGTCAATGGCTCGCTCCATCACTCACTTTTGTTTTCTTTATTTTTCTGTTGTATTGCATTAGCATATACATACATATATGTGTGTGTGTGTGTGTGGCACTAAATAGTTTTCGTTTTTGAATTACTCACTGTTAAAATGCTGCTGACAAAAAAGCAGCTATTAAAAAAATCACAGAATCGTTGCGCACACTCAGCACTGTCACAAAGTTGCCGAAATACTAAACACATATTTTTTGATGCAATTGTATTATTGTGTTAAAAAAAAAAAGAAGAAACCCGAAAACACGGCGAAAAATACACGAATACAACAACAAAGAAGGCAAAAGCTGACGAAGCGTTGCTCTCTTTCTGGCGCTCTCGCGATATAACATGCTCTGATGTTGCTCTCCTGCCGTTTGTTTACCGGCTCACGTGTGATACGTATGTGTAGATGTGTTTGTGCGAGAATGTGTATCTGTGTGCATTGTTATCACCCATTGCCTTTGCACCTTGTGTGAGAGGGCGTCGAAGAAGCTGCCGCTGGTGCTGCTGCTGTTACTGCTGCACGCAAATAATAACAATAAAATATGAAATTGCGATGTGCGACGTCATCGCCAAAAAGCAAACGCAGTTCGTTGATCTGCCAGTGCAATCGCGAGAGCGCAGAGCGAGCTTTTACTTCTTTTTGTTTGGAAGGAAGCTCACATCTGTGTCAGTGAGTATAATTGTGTGTGCGTGTATGTATTAGTACATGTATGTATGTGCGCCAGCCAACCAGGAAAAGTTGCTCAAGCAACGGGCACACAACATATTTTTTTTTGGGGTGAAGGCACTCCGAAAATATCAGTCAAATGATAAAATAAACAACAACAACACGAATCGGGGCATGCAATGACGAATATGTCTAAAACGTGTCTGGACTTTTTGTTCTCAATGTGTGCGTTTGTGTGAGAGTTTATTTTTTTTTGCGGGCTTTGGCCTGTAGCTTCAATTGATCGCATCAGGTAATGTGCGAATTTGACGAGAGCTTTTAAAAAACGCAGATGCAAAGCAACGCATACAACAACAACAACAAAAAGAGAGCCGAAAACTGAAACAGATCCCCGCACAATAACAAAAAGGGGTAAGTATTATCTGCGACCCGAAAAACAATGTGATGTTGGGCTTATAATAAAGTAGTGGATGAACTGCCACAGCGGCAGCAGTCCGAAATTAATGAACAGACTTTTTTTGCTCCATAACAGACCTTACAAATTTCACGCAATTTAAGCAGATCTTTATTTAATTCTTGATTCTATTTGAGTAATTTTTTAACAGGCATATCATGAAATATGACGGTCTTTTATTAGTGTATTTAATGTCTCTCATCTCCATCTCTCCTTACTCTTACTTTTTACTAAAACTTCAATTGTCTACATTTTCCAGTAGCTTCTATAAGGTCGTAGGTGAGGCACTAAAATTCAAAATGAGAGCAAAAAAAAGTGTTGCCAAAAATAAGTTCGATTCTCATGCGCTAGCTTTTTGCACTCGCACTCAAATATTTACGCTCAGACTCTAAAGCTGCTGAGTAGAAATACGTCGCTGAGTGAGCGCATCGGCAGTTCAATCGACTGAGCCAGGAGAGCAAAGCTTCTGCTTTCCTCACTGTCTCAAGCCGAACTTAAGCCGGCGGCGGCATTTTGAAAAGAAGAGCAAAACAGAATAGCAGCAAAAAAAACGGACTATGGGCAGTTCTGCTTAAGCTTTAGGTGGAAGTTTAGGTATCTAAGAATCTGCCGAGGTCTGTAAGAAAGTTGTCGGCTTGCCGGCAGTTTGCATTCGAGTATATATGAGATACACACATATATATACCTATGAGCTTTAACTTAAAATTTGAATGAATGGTAAATTAAGCAAGTAATGTTTAAGGAATAATGGGAAATAAAACTCCAATTAAATGTATTATGTATATAACTATGAACTATGAAGCAAATAAATCCAATATCATATGCTATAGCTAAGTTTTTGCTCCTTTTTTATGTTAAAAGTTCGCTCTTAATTGCGTTAGTTCATCAGTAAAATATCAATTCGCTTGACTCCCTTGGTAATACAAATTAGACTACAGCTGCTCGTTTCTCATTAGCAATAAATCAGCCTAGGCATACATGGATTTAATTGAATTTATTTTATAATTGTACACAGAATACTTCTAATATAGCGCTAATGGAGAACTAACCTAATAGAGCTGTACTAAGCCTTATTAATTGCATTAACCTTTGTTTAGTTTACGCGCACTCTGCATGGTTAAATAAAATTATGTATTATGTATTTTGTTTGTTGTTTTTGTTTTTGTTGTGGTTTTTGGTTTTGTCGCTGCCGCATTTCATTTAATTTTATTTTTGAAGTTCGGCAAAGCGTGGCGCTTATAATTTGCATAATAAAGTGCTTAGGCTACCTGAAACCAATAAAAGAAATACTCAAAAAAAGTGAAAAAAAAACGAAACGAAACGAAACGAAGCCTAAAATAACATGACGAGACTGAAGCTCGCTGCTAACCGCGTGTCGCTGTCAATGGAAACATAAATAAATTTATGTAAATTGAATAAAAATATTAATTAAATTCTTGCAGAGCGAAATTACGTCAGTCAAAAAAGTCTCTTTGGGTCCTCTGGCAGCCGGCTTTTGTTCTTGTTCTAGCTTATTTCTGTAATCTTCCTTTCGGTTTGAAAATAATTGCTTTTTAATTGAAGCGCGAGTGTCGCCAAATAGAAAAACTGCATGGAAATTACATTGGGGATTGGCGCGATTGGGGATTACTATATTAATTGATCATTAGTTATTCCAGTCAGAGGCCCAGAGTTCACGCACGACAAAGTTGTCTATTAGTTTTATTTGATGAGTTTTTTGATTGATAGATGTTGTTAGTTTGGGTTTATTAGACAGATGGGGGAAACTTTAAGAATTTTTGGGTATCACTTACCGTTCGAACCACTTGATTTAATATTGCCGCCTTATCCGGTTTCGTTGATGTCATATCTCCACGCTTATTGAGCTGCAAAAACTCGGAGAGCTGCTCAATGTAATTATTTTCCATTTCACGTCGGCGTTTCTCATTGTTGCATTTGTTTATTTGTGATTGAGGCTGCAAGAAATAATGAATTAATTATTTTAAGTGCAGAAAATAAATAAAATAGCATTTCTTCTCAAAATCTGAGGAATAATCTCTCTCCCAACAGACTAAATTCTAAGGCTGAGGATTAATCTTTAAAACGAAAGCTTTGCTAGAGCTTCAATTGAGCTTTTGAAGCTCACACAAAAATACTAGTGTTGTTTAACTCTAAAAAGCTTTCGGAACGCCGTGCTGTTAAATGTATAGCTTTTTATATGCATTAAAAAATGTTCTTTGAAATAAATTATTCCATTTGCTTTTGCACAAAAGACTAGCATATATATATGAATATTAAACAAAGAGCAATAAAATCTAATCAGTTCTTCATATAAATAAATTTATTTTAATTCTTTTTTCGCACTTAATTTTTCTATGCATATTAAATATATTCTAATTAATATAATCACTGTAAGCCTCTATTAATTAATGATTTAATTTCTTCTCCCTCTATAATCCTCACCTTAATTCTAGTGTGAGGTTGGATTAAACGCAACTTAAAGCTCCAACCTTTGATATTAAAAGGGACTTTACAATTGGCCTTAGGTTTATCGTAGTCAACTTGTCTCATTACTTACCAAATTAATTTTTGTATCCGTTTTGCGGCGTATCTTGCGACCCGGCGTCGCTGAGTTGGCTGGAATCGGCGATGCCACCGCATTCATAATGGCGGCCGATCGCTGCAGCGCAGCTGCAATATGCGCCGTTGCGGCGGCAGCCGCTGCCTTGCTATGATGCGAATGATGGGAGTTGAGCTGCTGCTGCTGCTGTTGCTGCTGTTGGTGTTGCTGCTGTTGCTGCTGATGCTGCTGGTAGAGGAGCTGTTGCTGCTGTTGCGGCAGGGTGAGCAGATTGTTGGCAGCTGCTGCTGCGGCTGCCGCAGCGGCAACTGCTGCTGGTGAGGGGGAGGCGCCTGTAACGCCCAATGCGCCGGCAATACCAGCGCCTCCGCTCGCTGCCGTCGCGCGCTGCAGTGGCGTGCTGGGCGCCAATCCGTGTTGCAGCTGCGCCACCGGTGCCGGGACGGGGCCCGGGCCAGTTACCACGCTACCGCCAGTGGCTGGGATTGTAACGGCTGCGGTCGCCGCGGCCGGCGATGAGCGCGGCAGATTGCAAACTGAGTTGCTGTTGTTGTTGTAGCTGTTGATGTTGCTGTTCGTGTTGCTGTTGCTGTTGATGTTGCTGCTGTGCTTGTTGCTTGTGGCTGTTGCTGCTGCTGCTGCGGCTCTGCCGTTAGTTGTTGCTGTACCTGAGGCCCAATGATCTGGTAAGTCACCTGGGCTAAGCCTGTAAAAGCGAAGCAATGAAATTGATTTAGACATTAGTGGAAAGTTTTCGTTTTCATTTAATTTCGCGAATGTTGTGGCCTTGGCCTTGGCTTTGTCAGTGGCCCCAAACGCCCGAAACAATATGCAAATGCTTTGCAAATAGGCCTCATTTTGTGCTCTCTGCGCTAATGTGCTGCTTCGATTACAGGTTTGTATTATCTAATACATTAGCATTTGGTGAATCGCATAGAGAGGCTGACATTTTGGTTTATGTCTAGACTAAGTTAGTAATGTGTACAAATATGTACACTACTTATAACTTGTCTATTTTAAGTATTTATTTTATCTATTTATTTATTTATTATTGGACTTTTCTCTTAGTAAATGGAAAATGTTCAAATAAAAGAAAAGAAACAAACAAAAGCAAGTATTTGCGCATTAGCAATGATCAAAAAATAATTTCTCAGTGTTGCCAGGCAACAATTTCCTACAGATTATAAAAAAATAAAAATAAATAAAACAGGTCCAGCAATCGCAACGCCCGCTGTGACTGCCACCCCATGCCACACCCATTGACGGTCCATGCCACATTCACCGCAACGTGGGGCAAATAAATGTTGTCAGTTTTCGTTGGATGCTTCCTCGTTGCCCAGCCCCAGCAGCAGAGCCCAGAACCTGAGCCCGACCCACAGCCCGACACTTGACCAGACCCACTCCGTGGGATTCAAGTGGTCATCATCGTCATTAGCATTGGCTGCTGCTGTTGCCGTTGGCGTTGTCATGGCTGCCTTTTGTCTTTAAAATGTTATTTTTTATTTGTATTCATTTTTCATATATTTTTTTTTCGCATGTATTTGGTTACGTGATTAATTGTTTACTTTGTGTGCCCAAAGTGTGGCATATTATTTGCTTTTTATTTACGTAAGGACCACTTGAAAAATTTGTTTGTATTTTTCTTTATAATTTTGATTTTAACGCCACTTTTCGAAACGGAAATTTTAATTGGGCCTGACATTTCGAATAGTATGCGGAAAATGCGCCAAATATATTTGGAATGGAAATCTAGAAAACTTAGCGAACAGCAGCTATTTTATAATGACATTTTTGGAATTACACTTGATTTTTAAATGTTTAAATTATTTTTTAAGAAGAAGAATGCCAGAAGAATTGTATTATAAAAATGTATACATACATACTTCTTTATTGATGAATTTTAATGGGAATTAAACAGAAAGCAAAAACAATTTTAACAAATTCTTCATGTGAAATATAAAAGTGTTGCGAAATTTGTATAATAACTTTGAGCTCAGTTCTTTCCGCTGAAGATCTGCATGAGTTCATTCAAAAGACTTGTATTCTATTAAAAACAAGTAAGAGGTTTTAGTCGGGAGCTCCCGACTAGGGAATACCCTGAACCCTTTTCGAGGTGGTAGCGGGGAGGTGGAGATAGGTCTAAAATGAAAGATACTTGACATATATATAATATTCTAGAAGCAACATATCATGTTTGGTGACTCTAGCTCTGATTATTTACCCAATTTGCTCAAAAAACAGGATGTCGATATCGATTTTGATTGATTGCTTGGAAACGGGGCAAGTTATCGATTATCGGAAACAAACTCGATCTGCGTAGGAACTAGGAGAAAACTTACAGCTAAAATTTCAAGTCTCTAACTCTTATAAGTTCTGAGATCCTTGCGTTCATACATACGGACGGACGGACGGACAGACAGACGGACATGGCTAGATCGAATCGGCTATTGATGCTGATCAAGAATATATATACTTTATTGGGTCGGAGATGCTTCCTTCTGCCTGTTACATACATATACATTTTGCACAAAAACAGGGTTCAGGGTATAAAAATCGGATGATCTGAACTGAAAAGACATTTTCGATAATTGACATTTCAAATATTTGTTGAATATACTAATATCCAGAAATACGAGAAAAACTTCGAAAATACCAGAAAACTCGATTCGACATTGAAAATTAGCATGAAAGTGAATTTAAATGTAATGGGCATAAAAATATATAAAAAGTTCACAATTAATTAACAGGTGATTCAGTTGTTTTTCTCTCAGCGCTCGGCAAACAAACGATTCGCATTGTCATTGTGTGTGTGTGTGTCAAATGTTTGTCGTGTTTGAGGTGGGGCGAAAGTTGTGTTAAGCGTGAAATCGAGCGAATCTCTTTGCGATTCTCCGACCATTGACTGGCCTCTTGGGTCTGCTATAAATATCGCGGCCCTCAACAGCCTACGATTGATAAGTTGTGAAATTAGCGCTGTGAGCAATGCGATAGCTGCACATAATACACATTTGTGTATATAAATAAATATATATATATATGTGCGAATATATATGGTAGCTATATATTTATGGCCTGCCAAAGTGCAAATAATGATAAGCACTACAACAACAACAAAAGACAGCAGGAACTGCATTAATTGTAATTTAATTAATTAACGCTGCGCTTTATATTCGCTGGCTTCTTTAATTAAGCGCGTCAATCATACGCCCCGTGCGCCAGGCACTGCCCAAATAGAATACCCCCTCATCATCATCATCATGATGATCATCATCTGCCTCACAGCTAGCTGGCACATTAATGTGTCACCCTGTCAAAGCAGGCAGAGAGAAAACATAAAAAAAAGTCTGCCACAGAACGCTAAAGAATCTGCACAATTATTGCGCCTGTCAAGGGAACCCATCCGGTTGCCCAGCGGCGGCTGGTGGGGCACGGAACGTGGCCGAGGTGCTTGTACGTCACTCATTTTCGCGCTTATTGCATTGGGCGGCCATTCACAATTTTTCCTCTTTTTTGCATCATTTTTTTTTTTGGCCAGCTGCCCGTCACCTCCACCTTTGGCTTCAGCTCCGCTCGCCCCTTGACTCTGAGTCAATGCACACTTTTTGTGTAGATTCTTTAAATACCCTGTACCATCGCAGCGAATAGGGTGGATTTACTAGATTACTAATGTGCCTTGTAATAGTATATGTACAATAAAATTTGCGACAAAACTTGGCTTTTATAAATATCAATATATTGTGGTTGAGACAAATTTAATACGAATTATTTAATTTATTTTTGTAATATTTCCGGTCAAATTTTTTTAAATTCAGTAACATGAAAAATAAAAGCTGCATCTCCCTCAAACACCTAAAATACAAATTAAAAGTAAAACATGCTGCTTAAAATTTTGGAAACTGAGCTAAATACATAAAAAAAATACCAGAAAACTTTACTTTATAATAAATATTTTTCCTTACACGAGGTATTACTTCGAAAATATACTTACATAACTTCTATCAAAAAAATTTCTTCAATTCTTCCACATTTCTAAAATTTTTTCAGACTTTCATGTAAGAGTCAATCGTCAAGGAATAACTTGACAAATTGCAATGGAAGGAACTAGTTTTTTTACAGAGTATTGTCATGTACATCATCAGCAAATACTGCGTTTAACCCATTCCTGCCGTTCTGCTCCGCTTTATGCTGATTACATCGCTAACTCGGGGCGTCCAGTGTCTGTAATTATTTTTGCTTGCATTCGCATTCGCAGTCGCAATCTCTTTGGGACTCGGTCGAGGCTTTTATTATGCATATAATGTAATTAAAAGGGAAGTCGGTCGCTGGACACTAGCCACTAGTTGCCGGGTGGTCTCCCAGGTAAGCTACAGATATCAAAAACACAAAGCTGCAAATTTCTTAACGCTTCGCTGCCATGGAGTTGTCTTTCAAGAGTGGAGTCGAGATGCAGTTGAATTGACTGCTGGAACACTTGGCGGCCAGTTGAGAAGCGTTTGCATCGAATTGTGGGCGGAAAAATTGCAGGTGATATGAAAAAAAGCCACATGGGCGTGGCTTAATTAACTGAAATCAATCGATGAAATTTCAATATGAAGACAAACTTATTTTTTCAGTATTTGCATTTCTCAGAACAAATTGAATTGTAAAAACTGTTTAATATTAAAAACTTCCTAATATTTGGGCTTCAAAAGGAATTAGATTTGTTAAGGTTAAGGTTTAATATTTTAATTTATTTATTTGTTTTCAAAGTTTTTAGTACTCAAGCAATTGCCCTTAAAAACTGCAGAAACATTAAGCTTGTTAAGGCGAGCTTTAAGCTATGTATAAGCTTTATTGTCAAGCTTTAATGTATAAATAACCTTTATAGCTCAAAAACAATGCATATTATCATTGAAAGCTCTATAAGCATTAATATTTTGAACTCAAGTAATTGAAAATAAAATAAACTTATATATAATAATCAATTTATGTCAACTCTTAACTCTCAACTTTCAACTTTTATACACTTCAAGACTCAATCTGTCACAATGACAAGGTCGTGCCAATGAATCATAAGAAATGTGCTCAAAATTTTAGATTACACTTAAAATACAATAGATTATAATGGGCCACAAGGAATTGCCACCTTAAACACCTAAGCGGGCTCTTAAGACAAATTGATAATGATAAACATAATGATTATGGCGATGATGATGATGATGATGATGATGATGGTGATGATGATGCGGGCATAGCTTTGCAATCTGTAAAGATTGCAGTCAACAACAAATTACTCATACGCACTGTATGAAGCAAGGCAGCAATTTTTCTTTTCTTTTATTTCTCCCGAAAGAAGCCGCTGCTGTTGCTTGGGGCAAAGCTTAAACATTTTGTGTTTTATTTATTTGATTTAGGTTTGGTCTACGTGATGTTAGACTTGTAGGCAGTCGCCGCTGGGACGTAATTCGGTAGCTGGGACCCATAATGAAATACCCGAAACAGAAGAGATTTTACAAGCTACATAAATTATGCTGAAATTGTTGAAATTGCGCTGTCTGTGAAAAATAAAACCTGAATTGTGCACATGTGAGCTTTTGAGTTTTAGTGCCAAGCAAGGTGAGGCGTGAGTCAGAGCAGTTTATTTTTTTCCTTTTCTATAGGAATTGCTTCTAATTGATTCAAGTAATTGAATGTGCTGTAACTCGTAGCTCATAAATAGAAAACACGCACGTTTCGCGCCGAGTAGAGCTGCAGAGCTCGAGGCAAGCAGAGCGCTGCGACCGCAAAAGCTCACTAATACACGCACACCCATGCACTACCACATGCATACCTATGGAGAGCAGCTTGCACTTTGAGTGCAGATTGAACATGAAATGTAACAATGATCCAATTTGATGGCCGCTGCTGCTGATGGGATTTCAGACAGCAAGCAATTTCCCAACGCAACGCAAACAAACATATTGTCGATGTTGCCACTCACAATTAATTGCAAACGAGTGAGAGTAACAACAACAACAACAACAACAACAATTTTGAACAATAGCAGACAGCTGCTAGTGACAACAGCATCGAACGCCAACGATGACAAGCGCAATGAAAATGTAATACAAAATGGGCAGAATGCAACTGAAACGACAACAGCAACATGACAAACAACAACAACAACAACAACTGCAACAACAACTGCAACTGCAACTGTGGTGACCACAATGTCAACGACGGCAAAGTGCGCGACAATGTGGCCGACGTCCAGCAGCAACAGAAACAGCAACAACAACAACAATAACCAGAACAACCGCAACAACAACGATGACAAGAAGCACAACACACACTGTGGCTACAAAATGTCCACACTATTGTTTTACTGCAATTTCCACTGTCAAGGGAATGTTTTAAAATGTTGCCATTAAAACAGCTTACGACTAAGAATCTTTCTAAGGTAACTTCACAAATGCCTAGTGTCTTTTATATTTAGTTTGTTTACCATAGTTAAATACTAATAATTAATAATAAATTTCAAATTATATAAATTTAAATCCTTAACCAGCTCTGAGCTAAGAATAAATTAAAAAATGTATGTTAAAAAACAAGGAAAAATAATAATACTACTAAAATGCGTTTGTTTGTTAAAGCCTAAAATTGTGCATGCCTTTAGTGAATTCTTTATGCAGAAAAAACATTATAAATTTATACAAACTCGATTTTGTGAATAGTTTTACGATTTTAACACAAGGTATATATTTAAACCATTCTTTAGTTAAAAAAATTAAAATTTTATTTTCTTAAATATGTATGAAAATATTATATTTTTAAATTATCATATACTCAAGCAAGAAAATCTTAATTAAATATTTATATTATATATTATCTTTTGTCTATTTTTTTTATTTTTGAAAATATAAAATAAATATTCCCAAAGAAGACAATGTTGAATCAATATACAAATTTTAATTTTATATTATTCAAAAATATATTTATATTATTCCACCAATGGGAACTGCCTAAAAATAATTATTATTTAACATAATATTTATATCACATTTTTGATATTAAAAAATTCTCAAACAAAAACCAAATGTCCGTAAAAATCTTGAATTTGTGAGTAGATGTTTATTTCTACTTAAAAAATGATTCACATTTTCAGTTTGCTTCCTCAAACACAAATCCTTGACATCCATTTTTGCAAATATAATTTTTTTTTGGAATTTCATGGAATGCGTATGACTATCTCGCGAGTGTTGACGCATATTGTAATGACACTGGGCGGGGTTAGCTACAAGCTACAAAACATTGTATTGATACGTTTTATTGATAACTGTTTTATGTGAGGTACTTTTTTAACGATTACTGTGGGTGACTAATTATGTGGGTCGCTGGTGGGTGGGCTTGCCCCAAAAGCGTGGCAGGTGTATAATAAACATTAACAGAAATAATAGAACAGTAATAGAAGTAGTAATAAGGTGAATAATACTTTTATGTGATACAAACATATATAATAGTAACAATAATAATATTGAGAAATTAAACAATACTCTTTCATTAAGCATTAATCTATACAATATATGATATCATAGCAAAAGTCTTAATAATAAGAAACTTAATATGTTTATTTTAGTCTAAATTTGATATCACTCGATTCTATATACCATATCATATCACGGCAATAGCACTCAAAATGAGAAAGTTAATAATACTTTTATATTTGCTTGAATACAATATAATTATTAATTAAATCCAAGCAATATCATGGAAAAAGTAGTAATTTGATAACAGATTTGGTGTTTATATTAATCAATTGTAAACAACATATTATATCATATCAGCTGAGTTCGCTCTTAACCTCCACGGCAAATCATTTTGCAGTCTTTTTATGCACATAATTCAGTTGTTGTGCGGCTTTTCGAGTGCTTTTTAGCTGTCTGCCTCTTCAAACGACTGACTGACATTCATAATCACACACTCACACTCACACACACACACACACACACACACACATTGGCACTTGTCTGGCCCCTAACTAAAAAAAATCTGAGCTAACTAAGCCGCCTCGCTCGGCTCTCAGGTATGTTTTGCCAGCCTCTGAGCAGCGCCCCCGCCGCAACCCCCCTTGCACCCCGCAGCGCCCACAGCTGAGTCTGGCTCAGCTCATTTGCTCAGCTGTTGTTGTTGTTGTTGTTGTTATTGCTGTTGTAAGCCTGCATTTTAGCAACTAATTGTCTGTATAAAAAACATATGCTTCAACGCTCAGTACAGTCAAGCCCTCTCTCTCTCTCTTTCTCTCTTTCTCTCGGTCTCTCTCTCTCTCTCTCGCGCGCGCCCAATCATTGCTACAAATAATAAAGTGGGTCATGGATGAAAGAAAAAGCGTTTTATAAAGTGGGTCATGAATTTTGTTTCACTCACGTTCAAGTGTATTTCGATTGCCGCTTGTTGTTACTCTTCTTCTTGTTGCTGTTGTTGTTTTTGTGTTGTTTGCTGAATTTTTTTTAAATATATATATATATATATTTTTTTTTTTTGTGCAAAAAAGCATAAAGTATTTTTATATGCTATGTCGCATGATTCAGGTTTTTGTTTGCTTCTTGTTTTTTTTTTTGTTGTTGTTTCGTCCATTTTGGCATTAGTTTTGGAGCTGAGTAGGTTTTTTTTATTAATTTTTTATTTTATTACTTATTTATTTATTTCTTGTTTCGCTTTGACTTTGAATTGAGACGAGTTAGCTAATCAATTTTTGGCAATGCCCAATTTTCAAAATGTACACAGCTGCAATTGTTTCTTAACAAATTTCAATTAAATTTTATTAAATAGTTTTGCTTTATGGTGACAAAAATATTTAAAATATTTTTTGCAATTGATTTCTTACGAGTCATAAAATATTAAATAAAGTTCCATTAAATTCTTCGATATTTGCAAATAAATTTATTCTTTAATGTTTCCCAAAGTTTTTTTTAACCTTTCAAAACCGAAAGGTCGTCAACTGGCATTAATTATTTTTTATAAAAGTCAATTTATTATATTTCATATTATTTTTCTTGAATTTAAATATAAATATTTAAAATTCATTTTGTATTTTTTTTTTAATATTTAGTTTATATTCAGCTCAATTTTCAGTTCGATTTGTTAAAGTTTTTGGGTACTTTCATAAAACTCAAAGTCAACCCTCAAAATATATTATTTATGTTTTTATACATTTTTATCATGACTCAATTAATTGACATTGATTTATGTTTCACATAATTTTGCTCTTATTATGTGGGTTTTGTCATTTTAATTGCTCCGATCCGAATGAAAGAAAAAAACCGATTGAAAATGAGGGAAAAGAGAGCGACTGAGGGGGGGTTGCGGTAGGCAGCAAGTGCTTTGATTCACTTTCACTGACTAATTGCCAGGCCATGCGTCGACAGTTTTCACTTTTCATTTAGCGCAAAAAATGAAACCAGAAACAACAAATTAACAAATGGGAAATATCAACAAATGGCAAGCAAATGCTGATGGAGCAACTTTTAAGGGCACAAACACACACATACTATTGCAAAAATAGAAGAATATGATATGTGAGTTATTTCTCTAAATAATTGTAGCTCGAAATATGAAGTTCAAGTTGTCTCTCTGCATAATTGCAGTGTTTAGTGAGACAAATATATATCCATAACTGATCGTTATTTGTTTATTAAGTTTAACTTTATCTCAACTGCCCATTAAGCCAGGTACTTAAAGTACACTCAGCTTAAGTAATCATTAATTGTCGTATAAAAGTTATAAAACATCTTTAGTTTACAATCTTAAATCGTTAATTATACACTTAGTCGATTATATCATGTTGTATCTGAGTGATTCAATAGTGTAAAATGTTGTTTATAAGGCTTTAAGCACTAACAGATACTCTCACTTGTCAACTATGAAATGTGCCATGTTTTATGCCATCATCAATTTGTTATAAAATTGAATTGATTTTGAATTGCATGGAAAATTGTTTATTTATTTGAATTTATTTAAATTGAAATTTTAGTCAAATTTTTGGATTGTATGAAATATTTTAGCTTTTTTAATGTACATTAAAATTTATATTGAGCAAAATATACATTTATCAAATATGAAGCTGACCTTTCGTTATAATTGTTTAATGCAAAATTTATTGTAAGAAATATAATTTGTACAAAATAAAAATGGGTGTCTAATCCAATATCTTAATTTCCGATAAACTAAACAGAAACTTTTTTCTTTTGTTATATTTATTTTATAGGCATTTTTTTACACATTAAAAAAAAATAGTTTAGTTTAATTCAGTTCCCACTACTCCTATAACTATCCATTTATCTATGTGTTGATTAATCAGTACATACCCAGTTCGTAAAGCTTATCTCAGCTAATATGTTGTGCATTTACAGGGTATAAACAAGATCTGTACTAACTATCAACTAGCTTAAACAATGTAATAGACAAACAGGGTCGTTCTCTTTCCGGCATTTGAATGCCGCTCTCAGTCTCTATTATTCTCTATCTCTCTCTCTCCCCCTCTCCATATATGTATTAATATATTGTATATAGTGTGACATTGTATAACCGGCCCCAGAAATCCACCTGCTGACAAAATGCACTTTGCTAGTTTGTTGTTGTTGTTGTTGTTGTTGTTGATGTTGTTGTTGTTGTTGTTGCTGATGTTGTTGCTGTCTAAGTAGCTGCAGTAGTCGTCATCGTCGGTATAGCGAAATAATGTCAGTGGGTCAGAGTCGATTTAGCATTTTGCGGCAGTCTGTCGTTATTGTTGTTTTTGCTGTAGCTGCATTGGCTAAGGTTACACTCGACTGAGGAACAGCTGTTTTGTGTGTGTGTGTGTGTGCGTGTATGTTTGGCTGTACAGAATATGGTCACACTGAACTAACTGAATTGCTAGTTTCGTAACTGGGCTAAGGCTAATTTACGCTGTGGGAGGGTAAGTTTGAAGTTTATCAACAAAATTGCAATTGTTGTTGTTGTGTGGGCGGTCGAGTAAGGGGCGTGGCGGAAAAAATGTGTTTTCATGTACTCCTCAAAGGTGGATTGGAACAAATATTTTAGACAACAAGAAACATAATTGCATTTTTTTGTTTGGAACGATTTGCTCAACAGTTTTAACAATTGAATTTAATTTGTACAAAATGTTATTTTTCTCATTCTCTTGGCTGCGTTTCAATGAAAACGCACTGCATAAATGTAATTTATGAGTAAATAAAATTTATAAGCTAACCTTCAAATTGTTGTTGCTGTCGAATATGCTTCACTTTTTGTTGTTGCTGTGCATTTCGCATTTTGTTTACAAGCCATAAAGGTGACGACGACTCAGTTAAATGTGCAAATTTATTTATTTATTTATTTATAATTTTTTTTTTTTTTTTGTTTTTGATATTTCACAGATTAAAATTTTCATGTGATTTTATTGCGTGCTTTTATTCTCCTTCTGGTCGCGCGAAATTTTCGTTGGAAATTTTTATTGTCTTACTCACCTGTAAAGAAAGAAAAAAAGTAAGAAAAAGTGTTGATTAAATAAATGCAGTTAAGTATTCAAGATTAAAAAGCTACTGTAAACTTGTTCTTATTTATTCTTTTTGATAACCAGTTCTGAATATTATATTGTTTATTTTATGGAAATTATTATGGTAAAATTTCCCTTGAAATATGCCTTTGAATCTTTTTATCACTTGCCCTATCAAACGATCTCTTCACACTATTTTCTTCTCTTTGATATTTTCTTGACTCTCGTTTTCTCCTTTGCACTCTCTATTCCCATTAATTCACATATACATACAAATTTTCAAGCACAAGTTGAATTTTTGAAAATCGCATGGAGAGGCGACATTTTTTTTAAATATATGTATAAAGCAAAGAGCCTGGTTCACTAAAATTTATTTAACCCAACTTAAAATTAAAATTCTTGCGCCGAATAGTTATTCAATTTAGGGATCTGGCTTAAAATTCAAAAATATATATTTTTGAATAGCATATTAACGAGCTCTCAGCAAGTTGTACAGCATTCCAGGAATGCTTAAAAAATCAATAGTTTTCTTATTTTAAAAAAGATTTGTAATCACTTTAATGACGAATAAATTTGAACTAGTTTCTTTGGGCAACTTATAATTCAATACAGGACGCTTGTACTAGTATATAAAGTTGAGTCAAGATTAAAATAAGTTTCGATAACAAAAGGAGTTATCGTTTGTACATTTTAACTGAACGAAATAATTGTGAACTAGTTGCTCAACTGAGTTTTTGTGAAAAATACAGCACTTATTGCTAGCATGTTCTAATTTATTGATATCATTTGCTTTAAGGTATTTATCCTTCAGCTGGCTCATGTTCCCTTTGTTAAGTGCATGTGCTCCATACATTCGCAGTTTGATGTTCAATATTGTGTTTCAAACTAAATCCACCATGGTATCCATACTGCGCTAGTATGTCTGGTGTATCGCGTAGGCCTTTTGGTACCCTTTTGTTGGGTTAGGTTCGGTTTGGGTTCTTCTGTTCTGTCTGTGATTTTTCTACCGGATTAC
The DNA here is from genome assembly GCA_018903485.1 of Drosophila littoralis. Taxonomy (NCBI): domain Eukaryota; kingdom Metazoa; phylum Arthropoda; class Insecta; order Diptera; family Drosophilidae; genus Drosophila; species Drosophila littoralis. The sequence goes on along the minus strand of JAEIGF010000059.1, from coordinate 4,113,815 downwards.
AATTGTTTACACACACGACTGCACATTGTCACAGTTTTAACAGTTGCCACGGCGGTTGCAATTGTAGTCAGACATGACGCCCCCATTTTACTCTTGGTCCTCGTATATCCTTTTAAGCCTGCCACACACACATACAGATGTAATTGTGCGTCTTCATGTGTGTGACTCCTGTTAGCTGCCTTTGGTTTTTTTTTTGTTTGCTCAAAGTATAAGTTTACAACAAGCGCTTTGCATATATCCAGCTAAATGTGCGTGTGTGTGTGTGTGTGTGTGTGTAGTGTGTGTGTGTGTGTGTAGTATATATGGCTGCCACTTTGTCTAACATTTCACTTTATATTCCACCCGCCGCTCGCAAGTCCCTTCCCCTGTCCAAAAGCAATTGCCCAGCATTTTGTATGCTTTTCAACTTTACATTTGCCAGTGAGAATATATTTTTTTCTGCTGTTGTATTTTTCCAGAGTTTTTCCAATTTTCCGCTCATGTGGCTTCCTGCTCATAGTGTGTGTGTGTGTGTGTGTGTGTGTGCGTGTGTGTTTCAGTCGTCGCTCGCCTTGTTGACCGATATGAGCACGGGGTATTGCGGGAAGTTCCCCATTATCAGTTGAGCTGTATAAACTACTAGCTTTTCCGATTTTTTTTCTGTTGGTTTTTCGTTTGGTTTTCGACAGTTGTTTGACTTGAACGGCAGGTGCGCTGGACAATCGAACAGTTAAATCAATAAGCTACAGATATATTGTAAAAACATTTTTGTAGCGTGCAAATGGAAATGGTTTCGATATTCATAAATCAGTTGAAGGTCTTTAAGATACTTTATGGCTAAAAGAGAATTTTCCTCTAAATAACTGAATTTTTTTTCGTTCATTTTCTGGGCTTGGATATAAAGTTTTTACAATTTTAAAAAAAGTTTAAGATTCAGCTTTAAAATAAAAAACTGCAAAATTATAATCTTAATAAAATAAAAAATATCTGGTTAGTATAAAATATTAAAAATTGAAAAAAAAAATTCTCCTTGCCTTTGATAACCCCGTTAAATGCAATGAAACAGTTTATTTAGAATAAACGATTCCTGGCAATATGCTTTCATCAATTAGTTCAGAAACACAATCAATAAATAAAATTGCAATTGCAAAACGAAATAAACAAAAATTCGCTATAATTTGAAAAATAAATAAATAGAACGCAATGTTTTCTACTTTGCTTAAGACTTTCTTGTACAGGAATTAATTGAGTATTTAAAAACTCATAACTAGCTAACCGGACTAACTAGCATAATGTCTGAAAAAAGTCTCTCTCTTTATGGATCTAAAATAATTAAATAATCATAATAATTAGATTTATGGAATACTTAAGGATTCTAATCGAAAAGAATAATGAAATTGTATTATTTAAACGCAGCGCAGCAACAAGTTTTTCTCGGGCTAACAGAAACGCACCTGCAACCGTGCCCCAGGGCCAGTTGCTGCACAACTCTTTCTGCTTTCCCTCTGCCGCTCAGTTGCCAGCCCACAGTTTGACAAGCACTATGCATGCTGTTGTCTCCGCTCTATCCAATTGCTGCGGTTGATGTCGTTGTGTTTGTTTATTTCTCATGCAAATTTAATTAAATGGACTTTTTTTCTCTTTCCATTTTTATTGTGTTTGTTAGCTGAGCCGCTGCGCTGTGGCATCAACAGGGGCGAGCAACGGAGGCAACTTAATTAAGTCGGGCCAACGCAGAATGCAAACTTAACGAAGGGTCAGTCAAAGGCAAAAAAGGGTGGACCCGCTGAACTTCAACAGTTGCTAATGTTACTATAATTAATTGAATTATGATTGTGTTATAGTTGGACTTATCCATCCAATCGATCTAGTTTGCAGTTCAAATACCTTTCTTTGGTTCTTCTTTAATTATTTGCCACCCTGCCTTCTCGTTGATTCAATTTGCTTGTTGACTAATTGGAAATGCAGACTGAATGGGTTTCCAGAGATATTTTTAGCATTAGTTAACCAGATTTTATATAATTTTCCTGAGCTCAATGCTAGTTCACCTGTTCAAGTTTGAAACAGTCTGCAAGTGTAAAGTTTGCTTATGGATTGATAGTGATTGATGGACTTATCTAAAAATCGAACTAAGTTCTCGTTCAAGGAACACCCTGTTTAGCTGTTCTTTTTTAATTTACTACGTAACTGTACTTATTCATTTTTTAGCCATTGGATTTGTTCCAATTCTAGCAAGAGTGCTAGTTATAGTAATTAATACGATTATTCCCAGACTTCTATATAACTTAGGTAAGATCCTTCGCTTTAAGTTTCTGCTTCTAGTGGAACACCCTAGACTTCGATAGAATTTACGTAAGATCCATCGCTTTGAGTTTCAGTTTCGAATTTTGACTGTTTATTTGTTTACTAAGAACTTCAGAATCTGTGGGTTTTCCTTTACCTTCGCTTAGTTCACCTGTCGGCCTAGTGGAACACCCTGTTTAAATGGAGCCTTTGGCCTGCTCGTCGACACGTCTGTCAATGGTAATTCGATATTATGCCGCTTTAAATATTCTCTTTGCTCTGCTGTTGTGCGCTGTGGAGCTGCCAAATTAATTACAGAGCGCTGCACCAAACGGATGAACGGATTGACAGAGGGTACGACCACGGGTTGGCGGGGGGCAGGGGCAGGGTCGAGTACAAATAAACCAACAAACACGATGGCTGAGATTTTGCAGCACAAAAGCTAAAGCCAGAGCCACAGGCAGCAGCAGCAGCAGCAGCAACGGCGACGGCGGCGGCGGCAGCGAACGTAGGTTGAGGCAGAGGCTGAAGCAGAGGCGGCAACAACCAACGCCCTGTTGCCGGTTTGCGAGCAGTCCAAAAAGGGCGAAGGCATTGGCTGGCAACAGGAGGGGCAGCAGTAGCCGTGGCAGGAGACGAGGCAACGAGACGGAAAGCAGCTTTAAAACGGGCTCCGGCATTTTCAAACTTGATTTGGCAAAACAGCGGCAAGTTCTCACTTCTTATACATGTACAAATACATGCATGTATGTGTATGTATATGTTCTTGTGGGTCTGTAGGTCTCTACGAGTATTACGGTGCTCTGCAAAGATTATTGCGGCTGTAGTGGTTGTTGTTGTTGTTGTTGCTGTTGTTGTCGGCATTCAGCTGCAGCCGTCTTTTGTCTCAGTTAGCTTTTGTCTACTGGTCGCTCTCAAAGCCTGTCGATCACCAGGCGATGACAATGAAAGGAATGGGAATTGTGTGTGGTTGGAAAATATAAGAAGAAGGCGATGCTTGCACGTGAATGATTAATGGCTGAAGTGAGCTATGAATATAGCTATATAGTATATTAAAATAATTTTTTTTTGATAAGCCTAGTAACAATTTGTTATATATTAAAATCGAAAGATCTATATGAGATAGCGAGAAAAAGTAGCTGTGATTGTCAATTTTATAAATTTTTCATTTATTATATTTATCTTTAATTATAAATCTCCATCTAAACAAAATAATATCAACATATTGTATGTATTGTACTCGATTTCATGAAAATCGCATAGAAGTCCGCTTTTAAAAAGTGAAAAGTAAAATTCAAAGGAAATTAGGTTTATATCTGATAAGAGAAAATACGTTCAGCGTTTCAGATATCCACTTTCAGGTAGACAGGCAGTCCCACAAAAATATGTTAAGAAAATTATAGCTTGTAGAGCTCTATGACATTCTATGGCTTTATCGGAAATATAACCAATTTCAGTTCGGATTTTTTAAGAAATATATCTAATATTTTATTTAATATATAATTTCGCATTATTGCTATCATTTTCGAATAACACTCGCTTGAGCGCTTTCGCTGACATAAAATATAAAACATCAGATTCACAATCTGAACGTATTACGGTAAATACGTGTGTAATTTGCTCGAACGCTGTTAATCGCATTTGCGCTCAAGTTTACGACTGAGCACCCACGCGACCATAAGAACTTATCCACCATTAGACTCCCCTGCACCTCTCGCCGTGACCATTGCGCACTGAGCTTCACACCCTTCCAACGCGCCGCTCATTACAAAAAGTCAGCCGCCATCATAAATTGGTGAGTGTTTTTTTCGGTAGGTTTCTGGTTGAGCTCTGTGAGCGCGTATAGGCGTATCGAAAGCTCAGCTTAGTAAAGCTCAGTTATTTTGAGCGCGTTCTTTGCTGGTTTCTCGTGTTCTTTTTGTTAGGTTTCATTCTTTTGCAACGCAACTTGAAATTAAATGCGCAGTAAATTACGCAATTTTATGCTTCGTTAAGTTCGCTGCTGATGGATTTTTGTTTTCTTTCTCTTTACACACACACACACACACACACACTCATTTGCCATGGCAATAAGAACGTAGTAAGGGAACGAAAAGTAAAAGAAGTGCAAGTAACAACATTTTTGACAGGCACTGCATTAATTACGCTTAGAGCTGGTCAATCAGGCTTGATTTGGGGTAGCGCAGCAAAACAACAAACTTTCAAGCTCCCTCTCTCATTCTCTCATTCTGTCTTTCTCTCCCTTTGCTCTTTGTCTGATGGTCCTACCCCAATGTAACGGCAGTCGACGCATAATGCACCAGGCAACATTGCCGCAGGGCAGCTGCAGTTGCACACTCGAAGACTAAAAGACTTGCATAACAAATTCTTAATTGTGCAACAGACTGCACGCGCGCTCCTTCTCTCTAGCTTTCTCGCTCTCCCAGTGCTGCTCTCTCAGTCTTGCTTAAACTTGTCCATTTGCTGCTTTGTGCTGCTGCTTCGCCCTGCAGCCATATTGCGGAAATATGTCAACGCTGTTGCTGCAGTTGTTGTTGCTGTTTGTACTCTTCTTGCTGCCTCTGTTGTTTTGAAGTTGAAGTTTGCATCTCCTGGCTGCCGTTGGGTTAGCTGAGGTTATGTTCACACACACAATACACAAGCGCACACATGCACGCACGCAACGACATAAAAGCATGTCACGCATAGTGTAATTTCATGTGACGTAAATGCAAAAATATGTTAAAACTGACGCAGATTAAAAGCAGTTGCCGTTACCGTTGCTGTTGCCGTTGCATTCACTTTAACTGCCAGGCAGATGAAGTTTTTCTTTTCGAATCAGGGCTGTGCGCGAACTGCATTTGCAAAACATGTAACTGGGGTGAGTCTATTCAGTCTTAAGAGATTGATGGGCCAGTGTTGGAGAAGTTCAGAAAAAAACACGGAGGGTAGCAAACTTAATGAAGCAACTGTCAAGCAGCAGCATAGATATACAACAGGCCCGTTATTATTTAAGAAAAATGGCATAATCAAGGGCCTAACTGCATGCGACAGTGCGCAGACAATGCTTTAGATTATAAATAAGCGCATAAATTAAACTTGACGAAACTTAACGAAATCCTGCACAGGAGCGCAAATGCATGTTGCTTTTATCATATGGAGTTAAACATACTTAAAAATAAGGCAGATTTAAAATTTAACAACTTAACGAAACTTAACGAAAGTCTTGAGCAAATTATAACTACACATAAAACATATTTCGGAATCTATCATCAACTTTAGCCTAACTAAACCCAAAAGCACAACTTAACGAAACTTAACGAAACTACAGCATAACGTACTTGTCACTGCTGAGTAGGTGTCAGCACCACCTAAACATTGTTTTAAAAAAATGCAGTAAAAAACCTAACGAAGCATAGCTAACCTAACGAAGTCGCCAATCATAAATGCTCTGTCGAACTGAAGACATTCATTAATTTAAACGAAAATCAGCCGCTGAAAGCCCACACAGAAGCCACAGAAAATCGGTTGACAGAGCATAAAACTGAATGAATGCGGTGTAAAATTTACAGGCAGGCAGCAGCACGCCTAACGCCCCGAACATTATGCAAATTGGCAACGAAACGACTTAACTACATGTTAAGCTTATCGCTGCCATCAAGTAACTGTTTGGCCAAAATAATAAACTGGAGTAGCGACAAAGACCAACAATATGAACGGCCAACTGGGCCCCCGAAAGCGTGAGAACCCTGGAGGGGGGGTGCCCAGAAAAACAGTTGCCGTTTTTACTCTGGGAACTGGCAATGATTGAGAGTTGTCAACACGTACGTACGTACGAGCGTGTACAGCGGCAAAACAATAATAAAAGTTATAATAGCACGGCGTTACTTATAGGCCTTCTCTTATGGCCGACTCTGAAGTTTTCCGGTAAATGGGCAACAATGGAAACAATCGTACATAATCGCACACATTCGCAACATGCATGCAAATTTGTCAACACACCCCCTCTCGATGCCCTAAGGCTACAGTTAACATAATGTTAAAAAATAAACATGAACATGCTGTAAACAAAGGCCAACAACAAGTAAAGAAAACCAATTTGTCGCCATGTTAAATTGCGGCAAATTTTAACGGCAGTTCCTTTATTATGCTGAATTGTTAAGTAAACAGTTGTTAAATTTCAAGTAAATGAATAAACGATGATTCGTTCCGCAAATTGTGGCATGCCGCAAGAGAAATAAGAGATTCGAAAGCAGAAACATTATTTCGGTTAGCTGAATTAAACTCGGTTATACAGGGCTCGAAAAATTGAAGTACCATTTAATTAAAATATTTACAGCTATTTTGCACAAAATACTTTCAAGATTTAACAGTATTCCAGATAAAAAGAACTTTAATTTAAGCGTTTCCTCATAAGAAAGAAATTCTAAAAATTGGGAATTTAATTACTTAACGAAGGTCTTGAAAATTACTTGACTGCACACAAAGGTTTGTCCAGATACAGTAAAGCATTATAAACTGACCTAGGAAAATTAAAATTCCAGTTAAGCAAAAAATTGAGCACAAAATTTCTTCAAATTTCTGAAATGAATTTCCAATGTTCTCGATTTAAAGAACTTTTAGTTAAGTGTCTAAATTCTTTTATTTTCAATTTATTTTTTTTTGTAAATGGATGATCGATTGTCCCTTAAGAAAATGCGGGAAAAGTGAAGTAACTAAGAAGAAAGTAAGAAATAAACAATTCCAGTCAAATTACAATTAACTAAAATATGTACACCTATTATTCTTTATTCTTTAAAGAATTCCCAATATTCTATTGTATTATATTTTTCACAAAGTTCTTAAAAAAAATCTGTAATATTCTAGAGCATATCAATTTGTATTTAAGTGCTTATGAAATTTTTTAAAAGTATATTTGTTTTATCAAATGCTCAATCGTTTGTATTTAAAAAACTTTTCTGTTTGTTTTTTCTTTTGGTCTGTTCTCCAAAGACTTGCAGACTTCCAGTCAATACAAATTTATAAACGTGTTGCCAACTTGTTGAGTGTTGCAGTCAGAGTGCAAGACACAGCTATAAAATTACATAGGGGTTAGACTTTGTTTTTATATCTTTGTGTTCTAAGTATCCGGAGGAGATATCTGATTCAAACGTGAGAATAAGACATATTTCCAAACAATCAAATCAAAATACTGATTCGCGGGAGTTATGTTATTAGAAAATGTTTAAAATGTCCTGAATATGATGATATTTATAGGTCAGAAATGTTCCAAAGGAATATATATAACAGAGTGGGCAGATAAGGAGAAATCGAATGTTTGAAATATACAATTTTTACAAATTAAATATTTATGTTGACAGATTCAACCTCTAATCTAGAACAACTCATAATTACGGAAAGGGCTTGAACTACTCTGACTTTAAAAATAAAAGATCTACGCAAACTAGACATAATATCAGGTATTCTTTGTGCTCAACATCTCTCTTTTGAGAGCCTTAGCAAACATTTTCGTACAACAACAGTTTATACAGTATAAATTGCATAAAGTCGTATAAAGAACGACTGGAGGTCTTATCAAAAAAGTAAAATAAATAAAAAATAAATATATATATATATATATATAAAAGGGAGGCCAACAAGTCGAAGTCAAGCAGAGGTCTGAGCTATTTTTAAAACGCCGCTTAAAACAAAACAAATTTCAAGTGCTAATTTCGCTTGGAGCAAACAAATATTGAACGAACAAAACTGTACAAGTTTTTCTTTTTAAAATGAAGTATATAATTTCATATTTATGCGTCATTTTTGTTAAACGGGGGCATTGAACCCTGCAAGTGAATTATACGAGGAGAAAAAAGTGTGCTCTATGAGTAATAAACTGGGCCGCAAATACGAGCAAAACTGCCTCATTCGCAAATATTTGCATTTGAGGCGCACGCCGCAATACAAAAAGAACATATTAAAAACAAAAACGAGACTGCTCGACTTAAGATACTCCTGTTTTTCAGTACTCAACACAAGCACAAGCTTTTTGTTTAAATAAAAGCTCATAGTTTCTCCTCGAGACTAAAAGATATGCGGCATGAAGCTGTCAAATGGTCCAAGACATGTTCATCCCATATTTATTTTGATCCCATTTTTGAAAGATTTCTGTCTATTTGAGAATACATACATATACATATCTTCAACTGATTTAAATATGAAATAAACCTAAGCTGTCTTATTTTTTATTTCCAAATAAAGCAAATAACTCGGTTTCATTTTGAAAACGTTTTAAGATAAAGATTTACTGCTTGCCACAGCTGCTCATACCCATTTTTAAAATTTTTATAGGGTAAATAATAAAAAAAAATTAAACAAAATGCAATAAGGAAATGCGCGTCGGGCTCGTCTTCGGTTTGGCCAAAGGCAAACATGACGAAATGCAATTGTTTATGGGGCTCTAAAGCTGTCTTACGACTTTGTGCTAAATATGCAAAATATTTGTGCCCCGATTTACATGTATGGCATATATTTCTCTGAGAGAGATACAGATTTAAAATATATATAAATTGTTTTGATAGAAGTGCTTAAGAAGTGCGCGACTCCATTTGGTCTACATGACTGTCGTTTTGTGGTCAGCGCATTGGGTAATTAAATTTTTGTGGCTCATAAATCGTCTGCGGTTAGCGGGAAATGCCTTATGCTAGAATTTTGTGAGTTTTGTTTTTTTTTTTTTGTCTTCTATTTTTTGTTAAACAACCATTTCAAGTGTGCCGAATTGCATTTCAGCTCCAGCCTCAACTCGCTGCCTAAATGGACCATAAAAAAGTCGTTGCAAACAACGAAAGAAGCGAGAAAATAGCTACATAAAAAGTGAACTGCAGGAGAGTTGATGAGGAGGCCGATGAAAGCGCTTAAAATTTAATGGTTAATGCCATTGCATTAGGTGATTAAATGCGGTTAAGAGTAATCTCTTTTCCAAATTGTAGCCGTATAAAAGATGTTATTTAGATGCAGCTATTTGTAGAAACATAAAAGTCAAAGATGGAAAAGGCGCAATAGTTGCAGGCGCCGGGTTTACAGTTACACGATATAATAAATAAATTTAAATGGGTTTACGAAAAAGTGAAGGTAAATAAAGGTTTTTCAATACTCTAAGACTTGTTTAACTTAACAAGACACACAGTTAAACTAAAAGCATACAGTAAAGCTTAAAGCTCAATATATTGTTTTAAGCTCCACTTAAGTTCGGACTACATATCAATTATAAAATATAGAATTAAATAACTTAATGCTTCAATAAGTAGATTTAATTTGATACCAAGCTTAGCTTGAGCTAAAAAATTGCATTTATTTGCGCAACGTATCAGCTTTCAGTTGTTAGTTAAGCAAGACAAGCTTCTTCTTTTTTTTTTTATATAATTGAAATAAAAACCTAGTTAATTTTGTAAAATGTCCCGGAATTTTTAAATCTACATATTTTCGGTTTCATGCTAAAAGCTGCTGAGATAGCTGAATAGATGAGATTTATATATGTTAAGTAGATGGATACAGACTAAACTTTTTAAATATCTAACTAAACTTTTTGAATATATAAAAATTGCTAAAAATGTCAAACAAATTTAAAAACCTTTACGGTACAGACTCTTTTTTTTATATTATTTTTGCCCCATAATTAAGAGAGATAGATATCTATAAAGTCTTGGTATTTTCCCATCGAACAAATGCTATTAAGCTGCAATTCTTAGCTGCTGCCCACATGTTCGCACTCGACCATTACAGGCCAAATAAAACAGATTAATCTGCTGTGTAAATATGCGGCACGTATTTCACCCACACAGATTTCGTGGTTGACCCTCAGAGCCGGCCCCGACCGCGACCCGAAGTCGACTTACTAGAGACATATTACAGCAAATAATTTCTTAATGCTTGTCCGGCCCATCACCGAAACCTAAGCCAGCAGAGATGAAAAAAATTGGGCAATTGTCGTCGCTTTTGGACCGCAATTAATTTTCATTACAAGGCAATAAGCAAAATTAAACACGAATCAAGTAGCACCCAGAGACATGACCGGGAGAGTCGGAGAATGTGAGAGCGCCGACCCGGTGGAGCGGGCGACGGGCTTTTAGATGGTCGCAACGTGTTGACATTAGCAATTTATAAGAATTCTGTATCTGATTCGTATTGCCGTTTAGTTGGGCGTGGAAAGTTTGCGAGAGCAAAAAATGATAAAATGTTCGCAAGGACTTGACCCGAACGTATAAGGAAAACTTACGAGCACTCATATGTCAGCGCTAGATGAAGGATGGGCGATTGTCAGTTAAGATTGCTTACCTGCAAAGAGAACGAGAACAAGTAAATACATATTAGTTTATTGTCATGAATATCATTAAAAATAAATCAATCAATGCAAAGTAAAGAAAAGAGAAGCGTAAGCAAAGTTTCCTTTTGCCTTAAAAGATACATTTTACTTATAAAAGGGCATCCTTTTGCTCTACGTAGATTAATGTTTTATTTAATAATTTATAAGCAGGAAATCAGTTTAGGCTAGTAATTTCTTTAACTTTTCCCTGATTTTTAGAAATATATATATAAACGACCAAAATATTTAAAATCAATAATAATTGAGTTAAATCATATCAAAATGTGCGTCAATTAATGTTAAATTTAAATGAAATATACATATCCGTCCGTCAGTCTGTTTCCATGCGAACTAGTCTCTCAGCTTAAAAGCTATTGTCTCAAAACTATGCAAAGCTCCGTCTTTGGTTTGCAGGCAGTACATATCAGAATAGGATCGGTCGCAGAGTTCTTGTATGAAAACTCTTTCATTAAGAATATAACTTGACCAAACTCGGCATTTATTGCTTTTACCAATATGCTCCTCATAAACATGCAAAAATTTATCAAAATAGAAAAGCAGTTTCTTGTATGGCAAAACATTCTGTTTGGCAAGATATTTTCATCAAATGATATGTGCAAAACTGTATTAAATCTTCGGCGTGCCGAAGATATTGTTACTTTCTTGTTTTCATATAAAATATTTGCTTTTTATTAGATTTTTACTTTCTGAAATGCTTTTGTTTACTAATAACCAAAATATTTGACCGCTTGTTATTTAAAATTAGCGATGCGTTCAATGTCTGCAGTTTTTTTTTGTTTTTTTCGATCAAGAGATTAACAATAAAAATGCCAAAAATAATTTATTTCTGCACGCGCCCCATACAAAAATGCAAAATTCAGTCATTAGCTTAAGGCCACACACAAACAAATACTTGAATCATACTCGTGGATAATGCGAGTACATCTACTCAAGCATTCAAACAGCTGAGTGACTGAAGAGTTGCGTCCATCAAACGGAACCGTTTTACCCATGAAGTGGGTGGAGATTTGTTCAAGTTGATTTCTAATGATTTATTTTTGGAAATCAGCAAGTTTTTTTTTTTTTTGTAAAGAATTGTTGAGGCTGCTGCAAATATTTCACAAAATTCAATGAATGCAACCCGGCGTATGAGTAATATTTTATGACTGCGTATGTGTGTGTGTGTGTGTGTGCTTCAAAGGCAAGCCCAAAGCCAAAATCATTCAATTTGATTTCAAACTATTTAAAAATAGATTTCTTTTGGTTTGTTTTGTGCTGTCTTTGAATGTTTTGAGTGTGTTTTTTTTATACTTTCCTTTTTTTTTTTTGTGTGGTTTTCAGGGTTAAGTAGCTCTGAGCTAATCGAGCGTGTGTGTATGTATGTGTGTGTGTGTGGGTGTGTGTGTGTGTCTAGCATAAAGAGTATTTGATGTATTGTTAGATGTTTGCTCTTTTATGCTTGTTGATAAGCCCATTAATTTGACAGACTATCGCTATCAACGAGCAATTATATAATTGTAATCGAACTTGAAAAGATTGATAAAGGTAATTTAAACATCGCAAATAGTTTTTAAAAGAATCTTTCATCTGGGAAATTTCAAATGAATGGTATCGAAATATATATTTTTTATTTATTTTCCCTATTTAATGTAGAATTTGCATATCCTATCACATAGGTACCTTTATAAACTTTATCAATAGCTTTTAAATAAACTAAATTAAAATTTTTATATAAAAAGAATGAATTTACCAGCATTTTTTCAATTAAATTGAGAGAAATTTTTGCAATAGCTACATCATTTAAATATAATTATAATATATATTAATAATAATCACAATAATAATATTAAAAATAAAAATAATATTGTTATCATTATTAATAATAATAATAATAATAAATATTGTTTCTTAGTGACTTGTAAATTATATTCCTTGCCTGCATATTGAGAAAATTTTATAACTTAAAACATTTTGGTCGCTCCTTCTTAAATAATATTCGTGTATATTTAAAATTTATCATTTTTAACACACACCAACATTCTGATTTTAAGTATATTAATTTGAGCTCAACATTCCAAGAGACATAGAAACTTTGAGTAAAGCCCATTGTAGGCGCCACAGCAGTGCCTCGATTGGACTATTTTAAAAAACAGCTACCGCCTACCAGGCCAAAACTTGCTCTCAAGTACACTTGGCCAGCCCAAGACTGAGTCTCGGTCGGAGTCCAGTGCTCACAGAAATGACGTGGCCATAATTAAAGCAATCGAACAGGAACTCGAGAAATTGCTGCGCCGGCCAAAAGCCATTGACGTGGGCCCATCAAAATGAGTAAAAATAAAATACTAAAGAAAAAAGCCAGAGAGGAAAACAAAACTGAATGTAGGCAGCGAGCCCAGGGCCCAAACTAAACCAGTCCAAGTCCGTTTCGACGTCTTTTCAGTTTTTGGCTTATTGTACTCGTACTCGTTTATTTCCTAGCCGCTCTCTCGGGATGACGTCAACGCGTAAATATAACTATTTCTATAAACGGGGAATGTAGGGATTGCTGGCAAGTGCGAGCGAGACAGCAGCATTGGCCAAATGTCAAAATTCTGTTTTATTTGGAGCTGGAAGCCACGCACTGAATTGGCTTTTGTGGCGCACACTTCATTAAGTAGCCGCTGCCGCGCCCGCTACCGCCCCCGCGGTCCCTTTTGAATGCCAAGTTCAATGAACCGCTCAGGACATTAACTTCTTATACATTTGGCAGCACATATTTACCGCTATTCTAATTCATTTCTATGCCGCCTGCGTTTATCTAATCAAGGGAATCGAGCGAGCGAACAAGTCAACACGTGCCTCCGCTCGCGATATCCCAATCTTTTGGTGGCATTGACACCTTGCCAATGACCGATATAGCCAATGGGGAAGTCAGTCGATTGGAGGATCCATATACACATTCGGCAATCAGTCAGTGGCTTTCAAACTGTCGCTGGCCCTCAATAAGCAGCTCCTCTTCGTTTATGGCCAATTTGATTGCATGACGCGACGTGTTTTCTGTGAAGCGCATCAAAGCGCCAATTCTCAAGCAGTTTTTTTATTTTATTTTCCCGCTTAAACCAAGCAAAACCGTTAAGCGCATTGGCTCAAATAAACCGAGTTGTTGGCCAGCAGCTTGTGACCAAGCTTGATTTCAAGTGAGGTAATTCTCCAACAACTTGAGAGAACTTTTTTCAAAATGAAAGCATTTGTATTTCTCAGTCACCCAAAGAAGTTGACAATAATAATATATATATTAAATAATTACAAATTAAAATTATATAAATTTAGTGACTAAATACACATATATCGACCAAATACTTAAAACTTTTATATTATCTTATCTATATAACTTACATTTACCAAAGGTAGTTAATAAACTTTAATAATTATTAATTTTTAATTAATATTAAGAACTTTTTGCAGTGTTTGTACAAAAAACGGAAATAATAAAAAAAATGTATCCAAATAAATTTGGAATCTTATATAATTTTATGATTTTTAATATTCTTATGTATTTAAGATTTGGAATTTTGTGCTAGAAAAACCAAATATATGTAATACTCAAAATATCGATAAAAAAAATTGATTAAATAAATAAATTAATTTAATAAATATTAAATTAATTTTACTAAAAATGGTTTTAACAATTCATCAATTTTGTTTAGTAAATTTAAATATACAAATATATAAATATCTTAATAATTATAATCGATTTTATTTTTTTTTTACATTATTTTAAACATTGTATTAAAATGTATTTTATGTAAAATTAATATATAAATATTTTCCCGTTTAAGTAAACATCGTTCGCAGAGAATGGAATAATCCAAATAAGGATTTACACGCAGTAAGTGTAAATCCTTTGAATATATTAAAGTGTTGGACAACGATTTTATTCATATTGTAAACATGTGACAAACAAGTTGTGTAAATGCGTGTGCACGGTGATATTTTATCTTTATTTATCACAACTGCCGTCTCATTCCGGACATCCATGCAGGACATTTAATCGCAGCAGCAATCACTCAGCAGTCGAGATCTCGCACTGGCACCTACTGCACAAAGGCTCATTTGTCGCCCATTTATAGCACGTTCTCTGGCCGTAAATCAACGCCCAGGCACACACACACACACACAATGTTGGCCAGTTCATTTGGCAGTTGCCATCCTGCTCGTGCCTGGCCACACACATCCTGTCATATCGGCAATGTGGCCAGTTCTGGTATTTTGCCTGCTTTACTCTGATTTCTATTTGGTTACGTGGTAATTTAATAAATTGTGCATTTGTCACTGACATGTGTGCTAGCATGAAGTCCTTTCAAATCTCCGCTCTCTCTCTCTCTCTCTCTCTCTCTTTCTCTCTCTCTCTCGCTCTCTAAGTTTATTATCCCTGCTGTCTTGCTGCGTCCTACAATTGGCCAATTTGGCTGACACACTGCGTTTCATTTGATATTTTGTTTGTCCAAAATTCCTCGATTGCCTGTCCCTTGTGCTTTATCCTTTATCCTTTGTCTGACTGTACCCGGCACTCACCGCTTGGCTATTGTGTAATTATGATTGCGCGTGCCCCCTAAATACATTACAGCAACAGCGGGAAGCGGTTGCACGTGTCGCTCAATTGCGTTGGATAATTGAGCCAACTATTAGCCAGGCCAACAGGAAAAGCTACTCTACTAGGGCCGAGTGTGTTCAAAGTTCGAATAAATCTGGAGCGGAACATAAGTAATGGAAGAACTTTACTATGTTAATAGTTCCTACAACTTTCATGCCAATCTATGTTTAATAAGTTCATATTCATTATCTTTCCAACACTGCAATATATTTGCTCAATTCATTTTTTTATAATTATTTATTTATTTTCTATGTGGCAAGGATTAATTAATACCTTAATGCACACAAAACTATTTTTAAAATTATTTCTCTCGATAAATTTCGTTTAAGCTAATAGTTTTTCAGATGCATTATTTATTACTTATTACATGATTCATATTAAAAAAACATTTATTTTATCATATTCTGCTGACTATTGGAGTTTTATGATTATATTCTCTTAAAAATTATGATTTGGCCAGCTAAATTTCTTTTATATTTATTTTTTCTATGCATTTTATGACTCTCATAAAAACTCTCACACTTTCATAAATGTTTCCCACTTTGATTAAATTTTCCATAATTTCATCGTCAAAATAATTTCTTACTAATGCTAAAAAAATATGTGGCAACGCCTACGCATTGCTCTTTGACACACGCCCACACACACACACACGCACATGTGTGTTGGCAAAGCGCAAAATATGCAAAGACGGGCGCGAGATAAAAAGTTGACTAAACCAATTCAATAAATCAGCGGCGACCAAAATGTTGCGGCAACGGCGTGCGTGTGTGTGTGTGTGTGTGTGTGCGTGTTTGGCTGGCAGAGTTCGTTGCCAGCTTTTAGGCGTTTTTTTTTTTGGGGGGGGCTTTGCGCTATAGTGGGATTTCCATAAATTTCGAGAACTATTGATGCCATTTGTTATCGCTTTTTAAGAGTGACCAGCCTCGGTCAATGCACTCTTGTCCTTCGCTGTCTTCCTTTTCGAGTGTTTTGCCCCGTTGTTTGTGTCTTTGCATTGTTGTTGTATTAATATTAACCCACTTCAGCCTCGCATACGCATTTTATTTGCATACATTTTCCACTTACACACACACCCACACACATACACACACACACACAAACACAGAAACACAGAGACAGCGAGCAGCGCTCTTATATTTCAACTCCCTCTAAAACGCATTCGCGCTCACTCGCACCCACTTGCTGCCCATTTGCTCTGTCCCTTTTCCGCGCTGGCTTCAAAAAGTGCGTCGAAAGCTTTGAGGCGCGCGCGTATTGTTCACGTTGTTGTTTTTGCATTTGTTTTATTTGTTCTTATTATTTTGTTGTATTATTTTTGTTTTTTTTTTTTTGTTCACATCTTTTCTGCTTTGCGTCGCAACGCCGTTGTCGTTGTTGCCGTTGTTGCCGTCGTTGTCTTACGTATGCATTGCCGCTGGCGTCGCTGCTGACGCCTGCGTTGGCTTAAGCGCTGGCGTCGTTGCCGTTGCCGTTTTGTATCTTGATTTTGGTTTCAACGGTGAATGAACTCAGGACCTGCGGACGTTCAACCGTCAAAAAGCGCTTTTTCGATTTGTTGCCTGCTCTTTTGCTTGTCGCATTTGTTATTGTTATTGCTACTGTTCTTATATATTGCTTTAATTCTACGTTGTTGTTGCCGTCGTTTGTTATCGCCGCATGCGTAACACATTTCCATCTGTTGTTTTTGTTTTTGTTGTCGTTTCGCTTTTTCGCACTGTTTTTAACTGTTCTTTTCGCCAATTTTACGCTTGGCCCGAAAAATTGCAAATAATTTGCCTTTGCTGTTTTGTCATCTTTTATTATTGTTGTTCCTTTTGTTTTTGTATTGCCGCTGTTTCTGAGCTGCGGCTGCGGCTGCGGTCTGTCTAATAATTTTGATACTTTCTTTATCGTTGGGTTTGTTACATGTATTTAATATTGTGGTCGGGTTTTAGACGGCAAAGATTGACAAGAAGATAGAGATTCTTTAGCTACATGATAGATTTTCTTGCAAAACTTTTTCAGAAACTTCTAGTTATTTAAATACATTTTTATTATATTTTTCGTTTTATATTTATTTATTTTGCACCCATCACTAAAAATAAACCCAGTTTCAGTAACTGTTACTTTTCAATTAAGAGAATCGCATAGAACGACACATATTAAATTGGAGCTCGAGCTTGGGTAAGAGCAGGAGAAACTGAGAGAGCGCGATGATAGAAAGGAGGCAGAGAGGGAGCAAATAATTTATTTATACCTTACATCATATTAGGCCCTGCGGACCCTGAATATTGCTTGTAAACCTAATCACAGGGAAAACTAAGTAATACGCTTAAAAATAATCAAAACCCATTCAAGCAAATGTTTTTATGCGTTCAGTTCAGGTGCAGGCAGTTGGAAAAGCCCCTACAGATGCTGCTCCCCACGCATCAATCAACCCAGTTAGCCACCCAGCCACCCAACCACCCACATGACCATTACAATTCGGTGTACAAAAAACTTGCCAGCAATAAAAATTCAAGTTCAACGAATTCTACGCGCTGGGTAAATAACCTGAACTCGGGCAATGCAGTCAACGTTGACGTTGACGTCGACGCTGCGACGTCAGCGTCGGCAGCGGCGTACGCGTCGGCGACAACACCCCAAAAAATGTGCTGTGACAAGAACAACAACTACAACAAAAACAACAACAACAGGCCACATGACATCCTCCACAAAAATAAATTCACGCCCAACAATCGAGACCGAAAGGCAAAGCGTAACGCGAGAGAGTTGGCAAAAGAGTGGGTGAGACGGAGCGCGAGAGGCTGAGAGAGCGCGGCAGCAGAGACAACCTTGAACTTGAGGCCGCGGCATTGCCAAAAAGGAAAGGCGTAAAGAGAAAAAGTTTGCACAAGACTTGAAGACATTTTTTTCCTATGTTGTTGCCTGCCCCCCTTTCGTTTTCTAGCGCCTAAACTTATGCAAAGTTTGTGCCGCCGGCAAAAGAGAGAGAGAGAGCGAAAGAGAGAGAGAGAGAGAGAGAGAGAGAGAGAGAGAGAGAGAGAGAGAGAGAGAGAGGGAGAGAGATTTTATTTTGAAGTAAATTACGCACGTACTTGAATCATTTGGTAATGGCGAATATTACATAGCAATTGGCAATTGAACTCAGCAGCTGAGCGACACGTTTCGGAGTTACATACTTTATAATAGATATTAAAGGAATATTATACGCAGACATTCGTGTTTTTATACCCTGAATCCATTAAAAATGGGTAAAAGGGGTATATTGTATTTGTGCAAAATGCAAGTGTATGTAACAGGCAGAAGGAAGCATCTCCGACCCCATAAAGTATATATATTCTTGATCAGCATCAATAGCCGAGTCGATCTAGCCATGTCCGTCTGTCTGTCTGTCCGTCTGATCGTCGACATCCTGTTTTTTGAGCAAATTGGGTACATAATTAGAGCTAGAGTCACCAAACTGGATATGTTGCTTCTAGAATATTATCTTTCATTTTATACCTATCGCCACGTCCCCGCTACTACCTCAAAGAGGGTGCAGGGTATCCCCTAGTCGAAAGCTCCCGGCTAGAACCTCTTTCTTGTTTTAATTTGTATATGTACCGATATTGTAGTCTGCTTTTGGGCGCACAGCTGTGCCACAAAGTTAGCTGAAACGTGCTTTATAAACCTAAAGAGCAATGAGAGCTAACTCATTTTTTTTTTTGGGGATTCCTCATATTTTAATTAAAATGTCCTTTAAAGAAGAAGAACTGCCAGACATAAGTAATAACTGGAAAGGAGAGCTACATAAGTTAAGAGATGCAATTAAATAACTTTTATTATTAGCTTTATTCAAGTGGAGGCAAATAATTAAAATTAAATGACCACGGAGGACCAAGGAATTATAAATTGAGCACTGGGGATAAATATATACTTTTTTCAAGAGGTTAGCAAAAAGGATTATTAAACGGGGATTATAGACTTAGAGGGTCAACACAAAGTGAACATGGAGATTGCCTTCCTGCTATACAAAAAATTGAAATTAATCACAGTTTGGTTTTCGAGAAAGTCCCAATTCGATGCCAGGTTTAATTATACGAAAATAAGCTCATTTTCGATAAAATGTTTCTAAATACCAAAATGGTTTTAAGTCTTACATGGATGCAATAATGTATGTGTATTTCTATTGTACAATACATTTTACTTTTAAATATTCAAAGGCGGAACTGAAAATTTTGGAATTCATTTCTTTGGAGTTTCTCGAAAAATTCAAACACTATCTTAAGCCTTTATAAAGTATAATCGCAATTACAAAGTTTGGCTACACGCTGCGACCACTCGAAACTCCATCTAAATTCAGCCTTAATTATAATTTGGTATAAGTCACACACACACACACACACACACACTGGCTAAACTTGCAGCATAAATATTTAAGTTTTATTTTGGCCTGTAAGCCGTACAGATGCATGTATCTATGGTTAAATATAGTCAGGCAGTATCTACAAGTCATTTCCGCCCAATTCAGACATCAGAGCACAAAGCTGCTTTAAAATTAATGCCACAAACTGGCAAAAGCAACGACTTTGCCATAAGCCTAACGGTGCCCAACGGCAAGCAACACCTCTGATGTTGTTAATATGCGAGAGTGGCAGGTAGATACATGCTGCTGCATGGCTGCAGATACACAGATACACAACTACACACACATATGTACATGTATTGTAGATGCATAGATACATGGCACACATTTTAGCAGCATTAATTAGTTTTGCTAATTACAAGCGAATATTAGCACAGGCAGCTTAGCTGTAGATACAGCTAACTGACAGATACACAACAGCTAGCCAAGTTACAGATACAGATACAGATACATTGCATGTTTGTATCATTCATTATGCTGGGATTATTAAAGCACAAACTGTAGTTTCATTATTGTCGCCAAGATTTGCTGTTAATTCAAGCAAAATGCGACTCCAGCTCTGATAGCTAATTATGATTGTGATGCCAATAATGACTGTGGCTTACTGTTACCCAGATTGGCAGCCAGTCAGCTAGGCAAATGTCAGGCTCCACTATCATGAAAAGCTGTGCCGGAGGGGGTATGAAAACCTATATGAAAACTGGTTCTCTAATGACCTGTCAAACTGTGCCTCTAGAGTCTTACGCTGACAGTTAAATCAGCGATTGAGAGGCGCAACTCACAATTGTGACAGGAGAGGAAGACTTTAAATGAGGAAGAGAAAGAGCGAGAGAGAGAGAGAGAGAGAGAGAGAGAGAGAGAGAGAGAGAGAGAGAGAGAGAAGAAGGACATATTGAGTGTGAAGTTCATTAGAGCTTGTATATCCTCCATTGAGTAATAAACAGATTGATTACTCAATGTATATCCTCGAAGCCTATCAATAAATCTTAGTAAATTATCTATGAAAGTGAAGTGAGGTTGTCAACTTGAAAAAATGTTAGAAAAATTATAAAAATAATATGTTCAACGAAAAACAACAACAGAATCAACATAAAACTGTTTTTACAAGAAACTATATAATCAGGATTTAAGATTGGATTGGACTCTTTTTATCATCTTTTTTATTAAAATACATATTTTTGATTATATAATATTCATATAATAATTAAAATAATTATAATCAATTTGTAGCTTAATTAATTAATTAAAACATGATATATCTAAATCAATTCTCTAACAATAAATGAAAGAATGCTTTAGACTTAGCCGATCAGTGTCAATATCATAATTGTTTTCATTTAATTTCCTAACCCATTTAAACACTAACCTTAACTACATATATATTGCGTTTTCTTTTACGCTCTCAAGTCTCGATTTGCCATCGTGTGTTTGTACTTTCATTTCAAATGTCAGGCTGTCAACTGTGCTGTCAATTGCAACATGCAATTTTAGGAAAGGACATGGGCAAACATGGCCAACAACAGGGATGAAATCAAGTCAGAGACCGAAAAGACCAATAACAAATGAAACTAAATAAAAAGGTCGGAAACTAAATGTTAATTTTATTTTCTGACATGACATGACAGAAACAACAACACACTGAGACTCGGGCTGTCTGACAGTCAGTTTGTCAGTCAGTTAGTCGGTCGATTGGGGCCCTCAGTTAACAGTCTGAAGAACGCGCTGCATATAACTTGGTCAAGTCGAGCGCGCAACTTTTAGCGGCTTCTAACGGTAAATAAAAATACTTATGAGCGAGAGAAAAAAAACACAAATACCGTATGAGTAGCCAAGGCAGCAGCAGCAGCAACAACAGCAACAACAACAAACATTGCCGAGTTGCAGTTGCTAAGTGGGCGCGACGTCGTCGTTGTTGCTGCCTTGTTCAACAAGGCTAAAAGCTGCAGCAGCAACAACAGCAACAACAACAACAACAACTTTTGTTGCATTCCTGACCTACTCTGCAACTTCAGCGAGACAACGGCCCGGTCTGGTCAGGCGCAGGGTCGGCGCGGCCTGACAGCAGGTGGGGCACATACGTGCAACAAAACTGGGCGTCATTGGCTAAAGGATATGGCAAGAGCAACAACAACAACAACAACAAGACGCCACAAACAAACAAATGTGTATATAAAACTTTGGCCCGCTGCTCGCCTCCAAAAGTAGTTAAACTTCAAAGCCGACAAACGACATAGGCAACAAGAACATCAACAGCAACATCAACAACAACAACAACAACATCAACAGCAGCAGCAAATTCAACTTGCAGCGAGGCATGTGAAAAACGAGTTTTCACTACTTTTGCCTATTTCACAACAACAACAAAGGCAACAATAAAAAAAAAAACGTGCCAATAACAACAAAAAAACAAAAAAAAAAGGAAACGACATGCAACGGAGCAAAGCAACAACAAGAAGAAAAACAACAGCAACAACAACAACAACAACAACAACAGCGACGACGTTGGCAACGCCTCGCATATTTGTTGTTGCGGTTTGGGCGGCTGCGATGTGGCCGATGACGTGCGCACAGTGGTATGAGGGTTATTTAAATTTACAAAAAAAATTAAAGCTTTACGGCAGAGCAAAAATTAAAAAATAACAGGCTCCACAGCCGAATTTATTTACGCATGTGAAAAAAACATATTCATGCAACCGAATCGACGAATTTTTTTTGCTGGCAGCTGGGATAAAAATGCAAGAAAATCCCGAGTTTTTTTTTTTTCAAAAGTACGAAGGAATAATAATCTAGAATACAATGCTTTGACGAGGTGTCTCAATCAATTGAGAACTATTTAAAGGCAGATAAAATCCTTGTAACTGATGTTATATATATTGAAATTGGCTAAATCAAAAAATATTTGTTAGAGCAATTTTAATCGATTTAAAATCACAATAAATTTAATTCTCCGTAATAACTTATGAAATTTATAGAACAGAACTTCAACCTGTTTCCGAATGGAAATTAAAGCCAAATGACATCGTTTATTAAATAAAGTGACAAACCGTTTTGAAACCAGGTGTTAACTGATTACATACTGTGTTTCTTTTTTACCAGGTCAGGCCATATTTGTTTCATTTATTAACACGTTTAAACTACTTTAAAAACAGTATGAATAATTTGAACACCACATGAAATACCTTGTTTCAATTATTAAAGCTTCTGCTTTATTTACTCATATATTAAAAAAAAAAAATCCTTTTTGAGCCCATTTTAAATAACTTTTATAATTGTATAAGCAAATATTTTCGGGCACAGGTTTGAAATTAAATAGTGAAAAAAAAGTTCACAAATGCTATGCATTGAAAATATAAAAAATACACATAAGCATACTCATATTGGAATATACTTGGTATTTATTTCATTTTTTGAAAATAGTTGCACCACTGTAACTAGTATTGTGGAAGAAGCATGCATTTACTGTTGTTGTTATGTTTTTTTTTTTTGCAGCAGCAGTTGTTGGTTTTGCCGCAACGCAGGCCTCTAATCCAGTTTTGTGAAGCGTTTTTTTTTTCATAGTCCATGTTTTCCAATAAGCCACCTCTTTCTAGCTATTGCTGGCTCGCCCACCCTATCTCTTTTGCACCCGCTAGCTCATTATCTTGCTCTCTCCTTTTCTCTCGTTCGCGGCATGCAACTTGAACAAGTTTACAGCTAGTTGGCAACAACGGCATTACAACACGTTACAAGTGCAAAGGCAACGCCGATGGTCACGTTGCAATGTTAGACATTTTTACATAGAGGCGGCAACAGCTCTTTTTTATTTCTTTCCCTCTCTCTCTCCCTCTTTCTCGTTCCCTCTCTTTTGGGTTATGCTGTCTCCCCGCGAACTTCACGCGCCTAGACCTATAATTTGTTTCACACAGTTATTTTTGGTCTCCGACTGGCTGTTTAAGTATTACCGCACAGTCTCGTCCCACTGTGACTATGGCTGTGGCTGCATTTGCCGTTAGATGTGCGACTGCGAAAGCTTGTCGTGCTTTTGATTCCGTTTGTTTGTGTGTATGTGTGTGTGTGTGTGCGTGCATTTTATGTCTGTGTGCCAATGTCGTTTATAATGAAGTTTCCTGTCGATAAAGTTCAACTTCAAAAGCTGGCCAACTTCGAGCTCTGCTGTTGCGTGTGTGTGTGTGTGTGTGTGAGAGAGTGTGTGCACATTGGCCAAAGTTTAAGGTGGGCTTTAATGGCTTTTTGGGCCAGTTATTGTGGTTGTTGTTGTTGTTATTGCACTTGTCCAAGTTAGTTGTTGTTTGCAGTTACTGTAGCTATTATTTAGGCAGGAAATTGTGTATATTACGTTGCCTTGAGCCCTGGGAGTTTTTGGCTTTTAGGTGAGTCGCAGGAAATATGCATATAACTTTGCATTAGCCTCATGAAGTTTCTGTTTACGACGAGGAACACAATAAGACCGAGACTGTTTTAAAGTTATATTCTAAGTTACGATTTGCTTAATATGTGCCCATTTCCTGCCAGCTCAAATTGTAAAGTTTTGCACTTAATAAATGTTTATTTTAAAGGTTTCTGGACTGCGCTTATCGATTTATTTATCGATTTTTAAAAATTTATTTTCGTAATTTTAAGTTTAAATAAGTACAAAATATAGATCTAGTTAAGTTTATAGTAGAGACTTGCATATTAAGCTTTAGTT
The DNA here is from genome assembly GCA_018903485.1 of Drosophila littoralis. NCBI lineage: Eukaryota > Metazoa > Arthropoda > Insecta > Diptera > Drosophilidae > Drosophila > Drosophila littoralis. The sequence continues at coordinate 4,089,523 of JAEIGF010000059.1, read as the reverse complement.
ACCATAGTTACTACAATAAAAACAATGCTTATGCTTAGAGTTTTACCTCCGAATAAGCATTATTATATAAATATTTAAGAAAAAAACTATTTTTGAGTTTTCAAATGTAAAAGCTTTACCGACAAACATCCTCATTGGGAGGCTATCTCTTAAAAGATGATAATAGCTATACGAAATAATATAGGTTAGCTTTCTTCAGGTTAATTCAAAGTACGATATTTACTCTTCATCAAAATATAAACAATTTACGACACAGATTTTGTTATTAATATATGGAATACTGTGTCTTACTTTATTTTCCGTACTGTGTTTAACAACAATGTTTTTGTAAGCGTTCCCAATCGCAGGGGCAAAAACTTAAAACTTTCGTTATATGGGTTACAAGGTTATGGGTTATAGAACAAAAACTCAAAAACTTATTAGACCTGAAATTGAAAAAACGTGACAACAGTATTTTACATATAACAAGTAAGAGGTTCTAGTCGGGAGCTCCCGACTAGGGGATACCCTGAACCCTTTTCCTCCAACACCAAATGCAAATATACATATGTATATACAATTCTAGAAGCTACATATCAAGTTTGGTGACTCTAGCTCTTATTATTTACCAAAATTGCTCAAAGAAGAGGATTTCGATATCGATTTTTATCGATTATTTGGAAACGGGGCAAGTTATCGATAATCGGTAACAAACTCGATCTACGCAGGCCCTAGGAGGACCTACAGCTATTTTCAAGTCTCCAGCTCTCATAGGTTCGGACGGACGGACAGACAGGCGGACATGGCTAGATCGACTCGGCTATTGATGCTGATCAAGAATATATGTACTTTAAAGGGTCGGAGATGCTTCCTTCTGCCTGTTACATACATTTGCACAAATACATTATACCCTTTCTAACCATTTTCAATGGGTTCAGGGTATAAAACACTGCATGCCCTTTTAATGCTCTTCCAGAAGCGTGCAAGAGCTTACACAAAAGTCGTTCGGCGCGTCAACTTGCGCTGCCAGCAACAAAAACAATGTACAGACAAATCACCCAATAACCCACCCAAAAACAGTTCACAATGCACAGCAACAAGAGAACGCATCAAAACAATGCACACAATGCGAAGACCAACCCAAAAAGCGCACGACAACAACAATTAGCAAACACACAAGCAACAACAGCCACGTGACGTAATAGGCAGCAAACAGGCGCAGCAAACAACAAGAGCAGCAGCAGCAGCCGCGCAGCAGCAGCGCAGCAGCCGCAGCAAACATGCAAAAGCAGAAAATGGAAGAGAAACGAAAAGAAAAAAAAAAGAACGCGCGTCGCGTCTGCGCCAGCGTCAGACAAACAAATTACACACATTTTCAAATTGTAACAAGATCAATACGTTGAGATAAGCAGAGCTGCAAGGCAGCGAGAGAGCTGGCGCGTGCGAGTGGGACAGCGATAATGCAGCTGGGCGGCAAAACTATGCGAAACACGTTAAACAGCAAAGACACTAAGCAAAGCAAAGCGCAGCATAAAATCCTGACACATTACATTTACAGTTGTGTAAGGACACGCAGTGGACAGCATAAAGGCGTCACTAACACAGCGCCCCTCCTGCGCCGACGACCTACCTTACAACAAAAACACACCATATACGGCAGTCAGAGCAGCGAACGCTGGCAGCGACGCAAGCAGAGCGCGTAGGCTCCGATACTACGTCAACAATGAAACGAATGGCATTGGAACGCAACGTCGACCCATTGCCATTTGTTTGTGTTTGTTTTGCTCCAATTAGCAAGACAGCAAGACTGGGAGAGCAACTGCAATTGTGATGTTCGCTCACTCGCTCTCACTCTTGCTCTCCCAACACGCCCGTGCTCCCAACACGCCTTGTGGCGCTGTCGCTTGCGTCATTTTGTGTTTGCAAATACAAAAACAGAAGAATATAAAAAACACAAAAGAAATTGTTAAGCATTGCAACTTTTGCTTTTGGCCTGGGCTAGGGCTGCGGTGAAAGCTTTTCTTCAACACTTGGGAATCCAAACAGCTGCTTGTCGCTTTGTCGCCGTGTCGTGCAGGTCGCACGCCTCTGTGTGCCTGTGCCTGGCTGTGTGTGTGTGTGTGTACGTGTGTTTCATTGTCAGCCGCCCCATTCATGACAACGTCAACGCCGCCGCCGTCGCTGCTGTCAAAACGCCGGTTGGGATAGGGTTCCAAACTTCCCCAAACCACATATTTTGGACGAGAGATGCGACAACACGCCGACGACAATAATTTCTTTTAATTATTTCACCTTGTCGCCAGTTTTGTGTTTTGTATTAATGTAAATTTTCAGCTTGATTTGTCGCTCCCTTTCCCTCTCTCTATCTCGCTCTCGCTCTCTCTTTCTTTTGCGTTCACTAGCCAAGCATATTTGAAATGTTTAGAATGTGTAGAATGTTTTTATGTCTTTGTTTTCGTAATAATCTTAACTGCGTTAAGTCATCAGTTTAGTTTTTTTTCTTCTTCTTATGGGCGTGACTAAAAAGAGTTTTTGTTTTTTTATTATTTTGCGGGGAATTGCGCATCAGGAATTTAACAAGAATATGCAAATTGTTTGCTAAGAGAAAGGCGTGTGACCCTCAAAAAAATTTCAAGGAAATATCCTTCATTTTCCCCCCAACAAAACGTATTTTGAACACGAAATGGAAATTTCCATATGCGAAATTAGAGATTGTTGTTGGAACAAAACGGAAATAGTGGGTCACGTTTAGGGTTGCGACTGTTTGCGAAAATTATATTGGTCGGGCTAAGCGGAAATGAAGATATTGAGCATATTTGTTGCTGTAATTGAATGGGTTGTGCTTTTCTATAGGACAACTGAAGGTCATTTTAAGACACATGATTTATATTGGAAGAACGTAAGAGTTGCCCATAAAAATGATACAGAATGATGTACAAAAAAACATATTATATATAATAAATATATTAAAAAAATATATTTGAGTAATAATATTAATTTTATTGCAACTTTAAGACATCTCGGACACCTGCAAATTCACAGCTCGCAATGCAATTAAGAGAATTATATTCTCTATCAGCTAAACAAATTATAATTGGTCTGTACTAAACAAAACAGACCCTTCTGACTTTTTTGATAACCTTATCACGACAATTTTAATCAACATGTGTCTTATGGCACCAACGCGAGCTCAGCTCGTGAAATTGTTATATATTTGTTTGATGTTTATAAAATGGTGTTTCTTTTTTATTGGCAACATCAAAAGCCAATAAATAGATCAAACTAATTAAAAAGCACTTAGAAAAACATTTCCAGCCACACAATCTGTGCATAAATCTCTCAATATGGCAATCAGCTCGCAGTGCAAAAGACTTTTAAATGAATTTCTCAAGATTTATGCGCAAACTTTGCAAAAAGCGAACTTTTTAATTAACATGAAAGACGTAGAGACGTGGAGAAAATATAGTTTTACATATGATATGTTCGACAATTTGTATATTGTATTTTCACACCCAACAATTAAGTTGATTCTGTGACCCAAAAAAATAAGAAATAAATCAATTAAGACAAATTGCTGGGAAAATGGGAAAACTGCATGAAAACTATCAAATGCTAAGTTCCGGGAAAAGGCGCGTTCTTAACTTTATGGCCTTTTAAACATGATCCTCGACATACGTTGGCGTCATATACATATGTCCAAATGGTTTTTAAGGTTCAAAACAAATCCCAGTTTTATGCTTGGGATTAGTTTAAAGAGCTACAAAAATTCTCACACACACACACACACACACACACACACATACACGCACACGAACAGTAGTTGGTAGCAGAATGCTCCATAAAACTGTCAAGATTTTTGAAGTGAGAACATGAAAACTTGAGAGCCCGTCGCGCATTATCACAACTTTAATGAGCTCCAATAGCGAAACGTAAGATATAACAACAACAACAACAACAACAAAAAGAACGACAACAACAATAAGAACAAGAATAACAAAAATGGGATAGGAAGCAGCATTGGCTAAAAGTTGTTTCTTTTCAACACGTTGTGCTGCTTGCTTGGCTCTCTCTCTGGCTGGGGCGAAACGAACGAAAAATGCTAACGAAACGAAAATGCAAAATGTCAATGTCCTCCACTGTACAGTTCAGCGCCACAATTGCGTCGCAGTTTTCGTAGCAGCTCCAAAAGCGCCAAGAAACGTTCTCGTTCTCGTTCGCGCGGAACGTTGTGGCAATTGGAACACGCGGCCGCTTGCTCGCCAAAGCGTACGTAACGTAAGCCAAACGCGTTGTGTGAAGTGATATGCCATTGGAGTTTCTGTGTGTGAGTGAGTGAGTGAGTGAGTGGGGGCTACTCACAACGCTCTGTGTGCGTGTGTTTCTGTGTGTGTGTGTGTGCGTGCGTAGTTTTTGTACTACGTTAAGTTAAAAAGTTTCTCGAGATCCCCACCAACCGCTGCCATAAATCCACTGCAAATACAAATAATGTCGTTTGGCGTTGCGGTTGCTCTCATTGTTGTTGTTGTTGTTGTTGTTGCTGCCGTTCTCTTATTGGCTTTTGCATTGGACGAGCAAGTTTTTTAATAAGCGCCTTCGTGGCTAAACAGCAAAGAGAAACATACAAGAAGGGAGCAAAATATATGACTTCTTGTTGCCAATAATTTAATGAAAAACGGAAATACCATATTAGATTTATCGCTTGATAACAGCCCAAACGGAGCGGGCCAAGAAAATGATAGTAATAAAAACGTGTTAACAAATGGTTACAAATGTTGACCAACTAGTTCTCAAGCGTGCTCTAAAAGGCTTCTAAAAACTACGTCGGAAAACGTGCGTTATATAATGCAAATGTCATATGAATAACTGTTCAATATTTGATATGGCAATTTAATGGAAGTCCCGAAGAAAACGCTAAAGAAAATTGTAAAAAATTTGTTTAACAATATTTATTTAAATGCGATATTTTTAATTATATATTTTTAGACAATTTTTAAATTTATCTAAGGAAATTATATAATTTACCAAATTATATAAAAGTACGATAAATCAATTTATACTTATATATTTAAAAATGTATTGTTCTTTGTAAAGAATAAAAGCATTTTTGCAATAAAAAATATCTGAAACTCAAGAGTCTGAAACGCTTTGAAAACTATTTTGAGGGAGTACTAAAAACATTTTGACGAATTGAGATGCAGAAAATGTAATTTGATCCGTAAAGGAATATCAAATTATTCATTTCCAGGAAAGTATATCAAATTATTATCAATGAAAACTTCAAATTAAAATAATAGCAACATATGCTCAACATTTGATACAAAAATTGAATTTGTAATGAATATTTCAGACAAATTTAATAAAAAAGCGAATTATCAAAGACCTGACTCAGATCAAATTTATATAAATATATATCACAACTTGCAATTTGAAGGGTGCACAAAAATCGTATATAAATATAGATATATCCGAGCAGCATTTATGAATTCAGTTTTTATTTTGTTTCTTAGTGCTTAAAAGCTTTACTAATGGGTTTTAACTTCTATATATGTACATATATTATTTTCGGGCAACTTACGCTCTAATCTTGATAATATGTTCAATCCAATTGCATTTAATACATACCTGCAAAGAGAAACAAATAAATAATAAATTATTATTATTGTTGCCAAAAAAATAAATACGTTTTTCAAAATAAAATCAAATTTTTGTATGTAGCTCACCCAAAGAAAAGGAAACCTTTGCAGGCACAAGAAGAAGAAAATTGGCAAAGAATTAAAAAGCGAAACTCTCTCAACAAAGCACAAAGAGAAACCAACAAATGGCCAGACCAACTTGTTGTTGTTGTTGTTGGCATTGGCATTGTTTGTTGTTGCTGCCGATGTTTTGGTCTCTGTCGGCTCAACACGTGTAATCAAACACAATAAGCCATAAAAAATTATCACAAAGCGAGGCGCTGCATAAAAAGCTAATAGAAACGCCCAGAGAGAGAGCAAGTGGCAGAAGGAGGTGTGGAAAATTGCAAAATATATATAAAAAAATAAATTGACAATGAGCAAAAATGGCAAACAACATCAGCAGCAGCAGCAACATCGACACCAACACAAGGCAAAAGGTGAGACCCAAAAATCCTTTGGCACACACAGACGAGCACGAGGACGACAACAGGCGACGGCGAGTGGCATAAATTAAGGCTCCGGCTCAACATGTTGTATACGAAACCAATACACAACAACAACCACAATAACAACAACAACAGCAATAACAACCACATGAACAACAACTGCGATAACAAAATCTACAAGTGTTGACACATCGCACAGTGGGGCAAAAGTGCAAAGAAAATGGATAAGTTCTGTTATTTAAACTGAAAAACATTTCTAGAATTTGCTACAAGATTATTTAGCTCTTCAAATAATAGAGAAACTTTGCTGAGCCAAAAATATACATAAATATATGTACATTTATAAAATATTATGCCCAACCAAGCTTGGAGTACAATTGTTTTAAACGTTTAAGGACAAGGCACAAAGAAGAAGCGACAAAAAAGAGGTTAAAGACGAGAGTAATTGAGAGGGAGAAAGGGAAGTAACAGATAGCTTGAACGAGAGTGTGAGTAGAGAGAGAGGCTTAAAAGAAAATATATCATATATAATGACAGCATATAAAAATAATTCTCTTTGGCTTTTAATTACTTTGCAATATTTTGAAAGCATATAAAATTATATAACGGCAATCTATTTCCTATCTTGTATTTAATTTGAATATATTACTTAATTAGTTTAATATAAATAATTGCACTTTGCATTTTTATTCTCATTTATAAAATGTCATTGTGATTTCAATTCGGATCTTGACTCTTGCCACACTGTGCAATTCGCGTGGGCACTGTCGCTGTGTCAATTTGATGATGTCCTTGCTTTGGCTTCGTACTCGCAGCACTTGTTTGTCTCTGGATGTTGCCATGAGATCGCTCGACCCCCCCTCCCTTGCCCCTCGCCCCACGAGGGCGACCACGCGCCTTCGTCAACAACAACTGGAGGAGACAGCCTCCTCCTAGTTAGCATATTTTACAGTGCGTGCCATTTCCAGTGAAACATGATGTTTTGCTAATGCGACAGATTTACACGCCGCTTTCCATTTGATTTGCTAGTTTATTTTCACCCCCCTCACCCTCGCCCCCTTCCCACCCCAACGACTTACTAAGTCTGTGGAAAATTTTCCATATTGCGCATCCTTGAAGCCAAGTTAAAGTCGAGTAATTTGAATTACTTATAATTATTAGAGTTTGTCTACAAATTGCCATGTTGCGGCCACACCCAATAGAAAATGTCTGGCATGCAAACTTCGCAGCGAAGTTTCGCGGAATTGCCAAACGTAATTAATACCTGGCAGCACATAGATATTATATATGGTCATTTCTAGTGGGGGGCGTTGGGAGAGCTGGACTGGATGAAAACAAGGAAAAACCAAATACAACTGAAACAAAGAGTCGCGATATGCCAGCAAAGACCCAAGACAAGTGAGGTGGGAATCTAAATGCGTCGTAGTACAACCCATTAAAACTGAATCATCTGATAAGCACAGGGTTTACGCATAGTTTATTGAGAATTCGTTTGCAAAAAGCGCATTGAGTTATGAAATATTAATCATAAAAAGCCTTTGGTTCTTTTGTGATATAAGCGTAACAATTAATTGAAAGAAAACTCTTTTGTAATCAAAATTTTTCAATTAATAAAAGTTTATATTTTGTAAGAAGTGTTTTTTTTTCGAGTTGCGAAACACATTAATTCACGTCTGATCAGTTTGAAGCCCCTCTGGAAAGATATATAGACGCCAACAGCCGGAAAATGCTTGGAAAAACTGTTGTATAAATGATTAAAAACGTAATTCACTTTAGTTCTCGTCAGTTTTGGACAGTTTTTATTCAATTTGAAAAACAAATATATATATATTCATTTAGCCATCCAAAATGTTCAGCACAGACAATCACAAGACAATTTCCATGCTGATGAGCTACAATTTGACGCATATTGTTTTAATAATGTATTTTGCACTTGGCAGATGGGAAATACTTTGGGAGATTCCGCTCCAGCGGACATTTAACTTTTTGCGCATCATGGCGTAATACGAGAGCTTGGAAATAAAACAAAAATTATCTAGAAAAATGTTATGGCTATGACGTCATGCGAGCCAACATAGAAGCCCGATATTGACGTGCATAACGAAAAAAAAAAAACGGTTCATTGTCTTCCCTTTACAGTTTATTGCACTTAATTAACAAAATACAGAAAAAATAATAATAATAAAAAAAGGAAGCAAAAAAAAAAAAACAGATGAGCAACAGACACAGAAACAAAATGCAGGCGCTTTGGTCTGGACTGGCTGACTGACTGGCTGGCTGGCTGGCAGGCAACACCTACCGGCTACAGATACAGATACATTGCGCCAGATAATGAATTATTAGCGAGAGGGCAAAAGTATCTGCCGGATATTAGCGCAAAACAAACAACTAAAGCTAAAGCGACAACATGTGTCGCGTCATGGAGACTCGCGCACACAGGAGTCGCTCGCTATGGACAACTCGTTCCCGAGTTCCCGGGTTCCCGAGAAGTCATCATTCGACGGGCTGTGGGGCAGGCCAAAGGGGCGTGTCTACGGCACTCTTGTGAATCACAGCCCTGTTTTCATTTGTTTTGCTGCTTTTAATGTTGCATGGCAAATTTAATTTCTAAATTGCAGCTGTTGTCGTCATCATCAGCAGCCGCAGCAGCAGCAGCAGCAGTCGGCGGCGACGGCGGCGTCGCTGCTCATTTTGTTTGGCGTCTGTCGTAATCTTTCCAATAGAATCATAAATCATCTGAAAAGCCATTTCATCAAAAATTGCTGTCAAGCTAGCTAAAAAAAAAAATGGAGCAAAAGACAAACTCTAGCTTATGCTGATTGGAAATAAAATAATTGAAGATATATACGAAATATGTAGAATAGAACCCAGAACCGATTAAGCTAAAGATTATTTCCTGAAAATTTGTATATCTGGAAGCTCACATTAAGAAACGTAGTGAAATATTTTCTCTGACTAAAGAAATTACCAATATGTCTTGTTGCCTTGTTCTCAAGCTCTGTTTAAGCAAGAAATACAAGACCACGCAAACAAAGAAAGTAAAATTACTGACTCACACTTGTTAACTATGTAATTTCGCAAGTGAGTATCTTGCAGATACATATGTCTATATGTATCTACAGCCATATACCATCTACCAATTACACACATAAGCAGGACTGCACCTATGCTTTATGGCTGGCCCCAAATTGCATGTTTAATTGCAATAAAAACAAGCAACGCCCACGCCCCAAAGAAAAACGCTGAAGGCAAACAGATAGACGGACGGAAGGACGGAGCGACGGGCGGACAACGAGTCAGCGGAACAGCGAAGCATTTTCATTAAATTTTCGCACAAACTGAAAGACACAAAACAGCTGCAACAGTGCAACAGCTTCGTATGCAGCGAGGAAAATTGAAAATGAAAATGGTAGCAGTGTGTGGCAAGGGGTTGGGGTTGTGTGTGCGGCAATACGCAGAAACAAACAAACGTATAGAACTTGGGCAGCTGGACTGCAGTCGAGTGCGACTGTAACGGAGACCACATGCTGTTTAACAATAATATTAATAATCTGAAGTAGAAGCACAAGAAGAAGAAGGAGAAGCGACAGCAATTTGGCAATGCTTGCCACGCCCCAAAAAAGTAAAACGAGCGGCGACTGCTTGACTAGAAGATATCCAGCAGCAAATTTTCGTTATATATTACATTTGTTTTTGAGGAAATACAAAAGCATTTCAATATATTTCGTATAGATGGGGTAAAAGTTAAGAGATCAAAGATTAAAGAGATCGAATATCAAAACTATAAAGATTTTGATAAATTGCATCTTTGATCTTTTAATCAATTATTTTGGACTTTTGATCGTCCTTCCGCTGTTCGTTTTTAATATTCCTTTAGAAATATCTAATATTTTAATACTAACTATACAAGCGATTGTATTTACAGAATCTTAAGGAGATCTGACAGATTTGGCTCTCATCAAAGTTCTAGATCTCTTAAGCTGCTATAAAACAATTAACATGATCATTAAATATTTTGTATAGACTTTTACAACACTGGATATATGTATATACACAATTTGAATTAATATTTTTGGTGTACAATTATGATCATACCCGCTTTTCTGACTCTAGCCTCTGTCTAAATCATTTTTTCCCACCCAGTTCTTTTTATTGAGACCCATTGCAAAGAAATGTAATATTAATTACAGGGTATCGCGGCCACAAAGCACTGAGAACTGCATAAGCCACAAGCCTGCCACTTGGCTGATGACATGTTAAAGGCCAATAAATAACCCGCCGGGTTTAATGCAGTTTTAATGAGGCACAGCTCCTAAATAGACGCCATTTCAAAAGCAAAGGCAAAAACGAACTTGTTAACAAAAGACACGGTTAACATTTTATTTTTTAAAGACTTCTGTGCGGAAATTGCAGCAATTAACATAAATGGCAGCAAAAAATAGACAATAAAACAAAAAGTTACACACAAAAATATTATAACAATAATAAAAACTACCACAATTAACAATTGTTGTTTATTTACGTTAAGGTTTCAAGCCAAGTTTTTATAAGGTTTATTTAAAAATGCGCCCAATCAATTTATAAACTTTTTGTGCCGTACTTTTAATTAACAAACGACTTGAAAGACCTCAAAATATATTGTGAATAATGTGAGTTTCGATCGGTTGGTTTTTAGTTTCGATGCCATTGACCATCGATCGATCGACGACTCGCGGTTTAGTTCAGAAAGGTCGAGTTAATTACGAAGTTGCAATAGTTCTGAGTGTTTCAAAAGTATAAGAGATCTTTCCAAGGGAAATTTTTTAAAGCGGTAAATTTTAGTGCGCGAAACGGCGTAAAAACTTAAAATGTTTGCAATTGGGAATGAAAAAAATTGAGAAAATGTAAAAATAAAATATTTGTACATTGTTTCATTTAGACTAAATTCATATTTTGAGAAATAATAATTTATTTATGTGAGTTATTCCTTTCAATTATTTCGAAAAGCATGAAAAGTGAAAATGGGTATTTTGGGTAAATTAAATTTTTTTCTTATAATTTATTTCAAACAATATAAATTCAATTCACAGAACCTTGACAAGTGTGAAAATCGTAAGAAAGGGAAATACACCTAGAAAAAATATTTTATTTGTACGTATATGGGAAATTCACGGATTTTTTCTTTTCACTTATTTCAAACATAAACTCAATTCACAAAACCTTGCCAAAATGAAAATCGGAGTCGAAGAACTGCCCTACAAAAAAAGGCTGATTCGTTTGTAAGTGGGAAATTTAGAGGAAATATACTGATTTTTTTATATTATTTATTTCAAACAATAAACCTAGAAAAAATGTCTTATTTGTACGTAAATGGAACATTTGAGTAAAATGTGCTAATTTTTTCTTGCAAATTATTTAAAAAAAATATGAATTCAACTCGCAATTGCCAATCGAGAAAATCGCAATCAAGAAGGGGAAATTCACGTAGAAATAAATGTTAGACTTGTCTGTAAATGGGAAATTTGAGATAAATTTACTGATTTGCAATATATGGAATTTCTTAAAATCTTAAAACATTTGAGGCATATGCAGGCGTTAGAAAATCTCTACTGTGAGAAAAATAAAACTAACACTAAATATGTGAAGCACGAATAGTTTAGCATTGTTTTGCTATTTTATGACGACAGTTTGAAACATTTTGAAGAGCCACAAAAATGAATTTTGAATAATGCATGTAGCTGACATTTGGCGGAGTCAAGGGTCTTGGAGGGGCAGAGACGAAGGAGTTGGCCGTCAGCATTTAAAACGACGGCAAATATTTATTTAATAATAATTTATGCAGCAATAAAAAGTCATTGTTGCAGTTGTTAATTTAATTGATGGCCTGTTTACTAATTGTGAGTAAAACGTTTTGCATAATTGAGGCAACAAATTCACAATAATATCGAATGCAAAAGCCAATTAAATAGGTGAAAGTTAAATATGCATATAATAAAAATCAAGCTTCTTGTATTATCATTGCCAGACGCTTTTTTTTTTTTTTTATTATAAACGAACATGAAATGTGCACTGGCCGTTGCGTAAATCCATCCTATCCAGATCTTCAGAACTCAAACTGAAGCTGATGCATACCGAAAAGTCTGGAGATGGCGGCTGATGAGACATGAAACGAAGCGACAGATGAGTTGATGGACCAGACACAGTCTTTACATACACAAAACTATATACATATATACATGTATATATGTACATCATATACATACTGTTTATACGCTTGCGACTGGCATGTATCATTGTGCCAGATATTTCTTAGCTTTTATTACGCATGTAGACCCAGACAAAAGCAAGAGAACTCGAGTTCTGTAAAGAATGTGCAGCATACAAACAGCAGGCAGCAGAACGAGCATGACCTACCCCAAGGCAAAAATTATTATTATTTTTCTTCTTTTTTTGTTGCTTTATATGATTTTTTTTATATTTTTTATTGTTGGCTGGTCGGTTGGCTGGCAAAAAGCCTGGCATATTTGCCTTTGGTGTTATTACATACACCGAAATCAAGCAGTAAAATTATATACGCATGCTGAATCCTCTTCACATCCCGCTCCCGCTCCCTCTGCCTCTCCCTGTCCCTGTCCCTGCTCGGTTTCATTGTTTCAAACTGCAAGGCAATAAATGAGTAATATGGCATTAAGACAAAGTTTGCACAATGCCCGCCAACCCGCAGGCCATTGATTATGTTTGCAGTGCACTGAAATTCTACGAATGATATTACAGACATTCTATCTACACTTTTAGTGGCAGTCGCTGGGAGCTGAAACGAGCCCCAGACGTAACTTGAATTGGCTTAAAGCGTTGAATACTTTTTGGGTTCCAATAAGTGGAAAATGGTCTAGGTTTAGTTAAAAGAAATTTGTTTTGGTAAGAGAATAAATGCCAAGAACTAAAAATTATATCTGGTGGGGTTCTTTTAATACCCTGAATCCATTAAAAATGGGTAAAAGGGGTATAATGTATTTGTGCAAAATGTAAATGTATGTAACAGGCAGAAGGCAGCATCTCCGACCCCATAAAGTATATATATTCTTGATCAGCATCAATAGCCGAGTCGATCTAGCCATGTCCGTCTGTTTGTCTGTCCGTCTGATCGTCGACATCCTGTTTTTTGAGCAAATTGGGTAAATAATAAGAGGTAGAGTCACCAAACATGATATGTTGCTTCTAGAATATTATATATATGTCAAGTATCTTTCATTTTATACCTATCGCCACCTCCCCACTACCACCTGAAAGAGGGTTCAGGGTATTCTCTAGTCGGGAGCTCCCGACTAGAACCTCTTACTTGTTTAGACTACAGTATAAAACAAAAAATCTTTGGCTTTTTCTTAAGAATTTATCTGGCCAATGGAGAGAATATATGCCTATACTTTGTATTTTTGGGCTCTTTCAGATTTAATAAAAATTTGTTTTATGACGTTTTGTAAGCAATATAAAAGATAGGTTAAGTGTATTAAACCAACAAATGCATATATTACAAATATTCCACCCCATATCACAAAAAACCATAAACAGATCCTGAGATAACACTCCCAACTAACCCAACATAGCTCCAACATAACGAATAATAACACATTGAAAATGGACAACAACTAATTTTAGACAATTTTAAATTGTTTTTAGCGCAGCGTGACATATGGGAGCCGAGATTATACGAACAAGGGAGCCGAGATTATACCCTACCCTACCAGTAAACAGACCATTGTAACTTGGCTACCGTTGAGCACACGCAGTTGAGATAAAAACTAAAAAAAAAAATGCTGCAGGCATGGCTTATTGCAGTGCTGCTGCACAGTTAAACATAATTTGCCATTATTTTAATACCGTCACATATCTATGAATTTATCAAATAATCAGACCGTGTCTAATGCCCAGCAATGATACTGAAAATGAGTAAAGGCAGCGAACAAAAAACAAAACGAAGGCAACTTGGTCATAAAACACAAGAGGAAAACTGAAAGCGATTTACCAGCGTACTCGCAGATACAAAGGCATCAAGACAAAGGCATTAAATTACAAGTGGCTAATGTAGGCAGCCAGCCCACCCTGAAAAAGCGACTAGCCAAGCAACCCGACCGACTATTCGCTATATACGTATAACTTAATAGCTGCGACTATGCCAAAACTCCGTGCTGTTTGTCTAAACTTGATTTCAAAGTTAAACCAACCTTAACCAACATTTATAGACATCAAACGTTGCAAAAACTATGCGGCGTAAAAAAGCAAAATAGCAGCTACGAAAATTAAAACCAAAATCCACCAAAAACAGAAACCAAAAAAAAAAAAAATATACAAAACTCCGAAAAAAAAATAGCAAAGTTTTTCGTATCTCGTTTTTTATTTTTTTAACTTTTTTTTTTTTGGGTTTTTTTTGTATATTTTGGTTTTAAACTTGATTTGCAAAAATTTGCGTTGAAGGTGAAGTCTTGTTATTGAGGTAGGCAACAGGCAGCGTTGAGTACACGAAGTCACAGCCAAGCAATGAAAGATGAAGCCCCAGAGCAGTTGATGGGTAATTAAGCAACTTTTGAGGCTATAATGTATGAATGGAAAGAGTGCAAGCATCGAAAAGCAAAAGAGCTGCAAAAGACCTTGAAGTTAGTCAGCGGTGTGGAGAATGGAAACAGAACCTTTATGAATAAAAGCTATGGAGAAGGGCAAGCTCTAGCAAGTAGTTCCCCAAAGATTCTCAGCGTAGAAGCAGAGGCAGCTTAAAGACCGTAGGTTCCAATGAAAGGCCTATTAAATTGAGATACTTTGTTCTTACTATCAAAAATCAGTGCCAATTTAGAGAATAAGAAATAAATTGTATGCTTTGTTAGTGTTAAATATTTCCAAGCATTAGCAGCATGTGTTACTAAGTTGATTGTTAACTTAACATGCACTTTAACATGCTGATAAACTAGACTTGTGTCGTTTTGATTAATTTTGACTAATGTACCAATATACTATACCCAACATTTAACATCCTTGGGTTTACTTTCACAAGTACGTTGTAAACTTAACATGTACTTTAACATGCTGATAAACGAGGTATTTGTATATCTGACAAATTTTACGTAATTAATATTTGTTATGTTTATTGTAGATTTAACATGCTTGTTCATTAAGAACTCAAAACATTTAGAAAGGAATAAAACGATAGAAAGGAACCTCACAAGGAGTAGTTAATTTTAGCACAATGGAAGGTAAAATTACAGCCCACTGCAGTCTAAAAGCTGCATTTAAATAATAGGTCTGCCTGTTTAAATATGAACCAGGTGTTCAGTCCATTCTAACAATTTTGTCCCACTCAAGAACTCTGAAACAACTCTGTCAACAAAGAGAGAGAGTGTTGACCGGTCGACGGTCCACATAAATATTTGATAATTGCACCAACGGCAATTATAATTAATAATGCAAATTGCATAAAAGACAAACTGTGTATAACGAACAGCAAATACGTGCATGAATATGCATTATGAATGCTAAAAACGCCTCGCGTATAAATGGGCCAATTGCTAATAGTTAATGACTTATTCGCACTGCCCTAAATAAATGTGAGAAACCCAGCAAATGTTGGGCCCTATAAAAGATTGTTTAAACGCCCATCCATCCGTCATTTAAGTAGCCCGAAAGTGTGCCTCACTGTGGTCAGGTTGCCAGATTTGCCTGTGGGTAATTAGAAGGCCTCTTCTCTTGGGGTCGCGTCTGGTCTGTGTCTGCGGCTACATCGACTGGCCGGGCTCACATTACAAAATTGGGTGATTGGTCAATAACACAAAAACGAAAATCCTAGACAAAGAAATACCTCGTAGTAATAACATGTGTACAGAGATGATATTTAAAAGCCATTCAAAAAGCTAGTTGCAAATTAATCAAACCGTAAATCCACAAAAGGTGTGCGTAAGGAAACTTTTCGATTTGGGCTTAGCGCGAGAAGCTATAAAAAATAAGTTTGGTTAACTAGAACTTTATTTGGTAAATAACCTATCTCTGGCTTTTTCAAAGAATTTTCTTTTGATTTTATCGATGCATATACACTGTAATATACCCTTTCACGAGCACAGGGTATCAACGAAAAAAATATGCTGAGCTAGGTATCATGTAATTAATATTTTGACATGGAGAATACTCAACAGAGTTTCCAATATGCTCAAGATGCCAATCCAATTTCGAGTTTTGCCAAGACAAAAATAATATATATATAATAAGCGTAATGACTGAGATGGATCATATATCAAATGTTGTTTGTGATAAACAACATGCGCAGCTTCGTGTATTTGTTGCTCTTGTTGTGGGTGATTGACACCTCGAGGCATGTGTTGGGCCAAAGTTGTAGGCGCGATTAAGTCTGTGGCACGTACTTTGCATGCTGTGTGGGCGTCTAGGCTGACGTGCAGGCGTACAAAAAGCAGCTTGCTACGGCGAAGATAGATGCAAAAGTTTGGTCTAGTTTTTTAGAAGGAAAGAGAAGTGTTATCACTTCCTTTAGTTGTACGCTTAATAATTGAAATTGTGATATAATAAACAAATATCGTTTTTAACAATAATAAATAAAGCAATTAAAAACATTAAGAACTCATAAAATGTTGATTTGAAGATAAAAAGCTGACTGCTATGAATTATACGTTGATTTTCTTTGATCAGTCACACGCAGACAAAAGCTGATTGCAATTGAGCCAAAGTAAAGTGTTGTAAAGTGCACAAAGTATGCCACATGACTTCACAGATTTAAAAACCCTTTTGAGCTGAGAGTTTATTTGTTTATCCGTGCTAAAGACTCCGCTTAAAGTCGAAGCAAAGAAACTATCAAATATTAAAAGCAATTCGCAATGCATACGGCGAGTCTAGAGAAAGACTGAACGAATGCATGAAGTATGTAATAACAGAAATGAAAATAATTTTTCTAAGCAGAAAATCAGCCAACGAGTCTGCATGAAGAAAAACCGAACGAAACGCAAAACTGCAATTGCGCCGTCTGCATATAAATTATGGTGGGGTGACCAAGCGGAGCTAACCCCAACGACTTAATAGTCAGCTGAAGTCTTCTAGAGAAATGCGTCTGATAAGGATAAAAATAAAATGCAATAATTTTATTATTTTCTCTTATTTTCTTCTTTTTTTTTCACAAAGTACAGCGCTTCTGCATTAGCTGTGGCTAGGGGGCGGGGTCAGGGCTTATAACAAAGCATGGTCATAAAAAAAGTTTTCCATGCTCAGCTCGCCGGCGAGTGTGTGTGTGTGCGTTTGGGGCGTCAGCGCGACGGGACATTGGAATTTTCATCAAAGTTTTTTCGCAGTCCAAAAAAAGAGCACCAGAAGACGTCCAAAATCAAGCTTCAGATACAGATACATAGATAGTTAGATACAGCTTCATTTATTACAGCGAAAATGTTGGAAAAAAATTACTTGTGGGCGAAATCTACTTTGCCACGCCTCAACGCGCCAATTAGGGCGCACTTTAAACTCAACTTGAGCAATAAGCGAGCAACAAATATAAAACAATAAAAAAAAAAAAATCAAATAAATTACAAGCCATATTCATAGGCATTGCCGCATTCATTGATTCTTATGTAAGCGGCTTATAATTTTTATTTTTCTGCTTTTTTGTTTTTTGTTTTTTGTTTTTTCTCCTTCTAGAAAACTGATTTCGTTTTGTTGTTGGGCGTTGTTAAGCTTGTGTGGGCGTTGTTTGTTGTTTCTCCTTTGTTGTTGTTGCTTTAGAAATTATATGAAATTTTCTACGTAGTTGTTGCCAAATGGAAAATGTGTGTTTTCAGGCACTTGGCTTGCAAAATTATAGATGCTTTTTTTTTTTTTTTTGCTACTTTTGTTTTGTCGTGCTTGAAAATAAAATTTGAAACTGATTTAAAAATTAAGCTGGCCCAAAGCGTTGAACAAATTGAACCGAAGCGTGAGTGTGGACAATCAAATGCTTTTCACTATGGGAAACACTTTTAACCGAATTAGGCTGTAGGCAAACAGAACAAGGTCTGGGCCTAGATGAAAATACAAACAAAAAAGCCTTTTTTTGCAAAATGCCTTAAACATAACCAGTGTCCAATTTGTGAAAGCTGCTTGGGAATTGCAATTTGTGTGTTACTTTGGCAGACTACATATAATTTTATCACATAAATACAACTATCTCAAACATTGTTACACTTGTAAAAATATGAGAATGGTGAAGCTCGTAAATGCTCAATTTTATATTAATATATTTTGGAAAACGGAATATTGTGCCAAATTTGAACCAACTTTTTGAGCGATCAAATAGTGATCCAATATGGTTGATATAGTGGCTCGATCGAGCACATTTCGTGATAGAATTATAAAATCTCAAAAAGGGCATACAAATAATTGATTGTAAATGATTAATATAAATTCAGGCTAGGAGAATTTTCAGGTGTCAAGTCAACCTATACAAATTTTGTCAATTGCGAAAACTGTTCAAGGCAAGGATTTCATTTTACTTTAATTATTTTATGAAAAATTGAGAAATTGTGGTACGTACTTTTTTACAATCGGGTATTGCAATTATCGAGGAATTGCGTGTAACGAGGGTTGCGTTGAGCGAGGTCGCACTGTACCTATATGTACTTAATACTAGTATTTCTTTTGGATTATTTCTCGAAAACTTATTTGACTTTCTGCTAAAAATAATTGTAGGTTTTTATACATTTGAAGTAAAGATTTTTTTCAATTTAGCTTAATAATTATAATTAATTTATTTTATTTTGAGAATATTGCAGTAAGCTAAGGTTTTAATAATAAAGCATTTATTTAATAAATTTTATGCCTTTCTCATGCATATCTTTCACTTTTATTCCTAGGATTAGTTTATGTACCAAATGTTTGTATTTTTCTGGTCTAATGCAAATAGTTAATGATTATAATTAAGACTTGTGATTATTTGTAGATATTCTTGTAATAATACAAATAATTTATTTAAATAATTATGTGCCTTTATTCTGCAGATCTTTCACGTTCATTCCCATTTTATTGCTCTGCTGCCAACAGTTTATTAATATTTAATTAAAATTGATTGTAATTTCTAGATTTTCCTACGACTACAAACCCCATTAATATACACATCTTTCTCTGTCAAGGCAACATATATAAAAGTTTTGGCAGGATTATCCAAGCAGCAATTAGGCAGACGCATGAAAGCCGCAAATCCTTTGCGACACGCTCAGATACAAAAGTATCTGAAAGCCCCAAAGCCGAGTAACTAGTCGAACTTTTAGTTTAAAGGCAATGTACAAACAATTAAAAGTTTTTAACACTGTTTGCGCAGTTGTTGTTGCTTGTCGTTGCCTGATTTGACAACAAAACGCTGCAATAGCAATTAAATTGCTTTTTGCTTTTGTTGTAGGCTCATTTCAAGACGAGCGCAATTAAAATGAGAAACTTTATTCATATTGTCGTTGTTTTTGTTGTTTTTGCTGTTAGCCACACTAATTGCGATTGACAAAAGTGAAAGTGGGAGCGCAAGGCGAGCAAAACATTCAAAAATTAATAGATTTATATGAGGTACTAAATAAAATTGAGAAAAAATAAATAAATAAATATGTGTATAGTATTTACTGCAATGCCTG
Organism: Drosophila littoralis; assembly: GCA_018903485.1. NCBI lineage: Eukaryota > Metazoa > Arthropoda > Insecta > Diptera > Drosophilidae > Drosophila > Drosophila littoralis. The sequence goes on along the minus strand of JAEIGF010000059.1, from coordinate 4,069,813 downwards.
TCATTACGTGGGCGCGAACACAAAGCCACGACTTGTTGTTGGCCATTGATAAAAAGAAAAAGAAAAAAAGGCGAAACAAAACTAGGTTTTTATTTTTCTACTTGTTTTCTAGGCCCGCACAAAGCCTTTGGTTTGTCTACGGCTGATGACTAATTTACAGGCATTTTTCTATGCCAACTTTTTTAGGCGCTGTTAGTTGCATATCTATTGCTGCCTCTGCCTCTGCATCTGGCTCTGAAATAGTTTCAGTTTCGGTTTCAGTTTTTCAACTTGCCATGAAATATGAAACAACTTTATTTCATTGTCAGTGGGTCTGTGTGGTTGGAAAAACCGGCTAGGCTGGGGCCGGAGCCAGGCCCAAAAAACAGCCTAGCGCGCTAGAAAAAAGCAAATGGTAACGAAAACGAAAACGAAACCAAACGAAAGTGAAAGTAGGCCAAACTCATCAGCGTGGCCGAGAGAGGCTTCACTGTGCTTGGGCTCTGTGCTTGCAGGCCTAAGCCCAAAAACCGAAAACCGTAACTCTATCTGAAAAGTCTGTCCCACTCGGTTACTCTGCCCCTCTCTCTTTTTTGCATATATTTATTTCTCTTTCGTGGAGCCGCAATTTTGCGTCTTTGGTTTATTTCACTTTCGTTTTCTGTTGCCGCATCAAAGAAAAGTGAAAATTATGCAGTGAAAATGTTCAAACAGACGTTGCGTTGATTTAGTCATTAAATGTTGTTGCCTGCACTGGGAAAGTGGCATAAAATTCGAATGGATTTTATATATACACATATTAATGTGTGTGTGTGTGTGTGTGTGTGTGTGTACAGTGTAAATTGAGTTGAACTCAGGTCTTATATTTACATAACTATATATTTCGTTTTATCTAAATTGTTGCCTAAGAAACCTGTTTATATGCGCCTAAAACATATAACATTTGCTCAAGCAGAGTATCTGCAAGACTTGCTGAGTTACCTAAAATAGTCTTAACTATTTATAAATCTATTTACAGGCAATTGAACAACCTTGAACGAAGGACAATTGCTGAGTTCTGCTGGCGTAATATCTAAATACAAAGTTAATAGATTGAACTACGGCATAGTCTAATCGACATATATCTTATTATAACACATACTATTTTAAGTTAAGATCCAGACGCAGTTCTCCTACAATTAACTCTTTGATCTGTCTTGTTTCTATTTAATATAATATTGAATTGTTTATTTCAACTTTAATTAAATTGTTTCTGCCAAGTAAGACCAAAATAACGTAATACAACAAGTTTATCATTTAACAAAATGTTCCCTAAAATTCGCTCAATACCACAAATAAGGTATTTCAACAATATACTAAGCTCCTTTAATAAATTCGGCTGCATTTTTATAACAGAATTTACTCCAAATATACATTCAATCACATGAACACATTCTGTAAAGCTTAAGAAACAACTCCCACGCTGGCCGTAAACCCGAAATGGTCACAAAAAATATATAAAGAGACGAGCATTTGGTGCAAGTCAAATAATAAAAATCGCCACAAATTTCCACGCGGCGTGCAGTTTAACTAATATAAAAAAGTCATAAAATCAATTTCAATCAAAAGCTGAGAAAGAAAAAAAAAACAAATGAAACGAAATACCAAAACAAACTTGAGAAATTATGAGCGGCAATAGAAACGCCGAAACGATGTCGGCGAAAAAATATGCCACAAAAAACCAAAAAAAAAAAACCAAATTGAAAGCTATAAATCAAAGGCCGAAATATGCGCAAAAATATTTGAGAACAAGATTGAGCCACAGACAATGCAGAGAATCTCAATCTCTCTCGCTCACTCACGCGCTCTCTCTCTCTCTCTTTCTCGAATTTCATAGCTAAATTTGGTGGCAAGGTGTCGTAGACTTTGCGTGACCCGCCGCCGCCATTTAAGTTGAAGATACATTTGTATCTGGAGTGTTATGTTAGTTTGTCGCTACATTTGTATCTGTGAGATACACATGACAACGTCGTCAACTGCCAGAACGTGCAATTAATGATTGCCGATTTCGGGGCGTGATGTCGCAATATTCAATGAGCTTCTAATGACTCGCACATGAGCCCATATATTATCTTCTGTATATTTTCTTGCTCGTCTGCAAATACAGTTAAGATATTTTTTTTGGCCTAAGTCTAGACCAGGTAACTTACAGATACAGCAACAGCAGCTACTGAATTCAGAGACTGCGTGTCTTATAACATGTGATGTCTTGTACTTTTCCGTTGCTTTAGGAATTTTGACGAGTTTCCTAAGGCATTTTTGAACAACTTTTTGGCTAATGTTCAAATTAGCAATATAAATTTGAAATAATGCGAAAGATTTGTTGTTAAGAATTTGCTTAATTAAACTAATTAAACTCTTGAAATATAGTATTTAATTTAAATAGCCCAATATTGAGTATTATTGAGGAAATTGTGATTAATTTGTATATATTAATTCTCCTCAATTATTCTACTAAGAAATACTCAATTCCTTGAAAATATGCAATACCCAAAACTCCGAATTTGATGTGCAAAAACGCAGCTCCTTAAAATACTCAAAACTACTCATTCTTTTAGATACAGTACTTTGAGTATTTTAATTGAGTGCGATAAAAACTATTTAATTTTCTAAAATGCACTCCCCAAAACAACTTTTTTTTTTTAATTTAATTTCTTTAATATAAGTATAATACTCAATACTACTCATTCTTCTAAAGAACACTCAAAATGACTCATTCCCTTTAAGGCTACTCTCCGAAGGTTTAAACAAATATTTTTATGTGCTTTTTATGTGTTTTTGTTTTCTTGTGCTGTTACTGACATTTGATGTGCTGGTCCAGGCAGAAATCTTAGTAAATGGTGAGCGAGCCCTGAAGCTCCCTGAAGCTGACGTATAAGACTCCAACTAGTCATTCATTCAACTTAATGCCACTTTTGGCTTGTTTTATCTCAAGTTCTTTGTGCTCAAGTTTGTTTTTTTTTTTTTCATTTCTCCTCTTTTCTTATGTTTTGTTTTGTGCACTTACCCTGCATTTTCGGCTGCAGCAATTGACATCTGTTGTTGGGGCTCATCTGTTAGCTGCAGCGTTAGATGTGCCCGTCGTTGTTTTTGCTGCTGTGGTTGTTGTTGTTGTTGTTAATGTTGTGCTTGTCGTTGATTTGATGTCTAACTGTGGGGGCTACACATAAAAACGCGCTACGAAACGTAAATGAAACACTGCAAAGAATGAAAAAAGAGATAATAAAATTTTATTAACATTTTTCTACAATTCTTTTAAAATATTTTTATGACATTATATTATTTTTTTTTTTTTTAACAAAACGTTGTTGGGCTTTACACAAGTTGCCGCACTCGACACTCGCACTCACACACACACACACCACACACACTGGGAGCATTTCGCCCCGGGAAAAGAAGAAAAACTGGCAAAAGCAAATGCCAGCTGGCCACTTGAAGACTCAAGTTACAAGAAACACTTAGGGTCGAGCCGCCTTCGGCCCTACCCCGCCAATCTTCCTTGCCCCACCGACTCCGCTCGCTTTATCCAGTTGCCCAAAAAGAAAACCCTACAACACCAGAGCGCAGCCCAGGCGAAATTAGTAAAAGGCGCCAAGTGTGAATCTCTGTATGCCAAAAGGGGGAAGCGAAGAGGTCACGGGGTCGCAGGGGCAGACATTACGTAGGGGGCCTTTATGGGTTGCCGCTGGCCCAGTGCAAGTTTTTCTTTTCGGCAAGCAAGGGTTAATGTTTTGGGGCTTATGTCTAAATGTATGCTAAAAACAAGCACAGTGGTCAAAATGTCTATTTTTGAAAAGGTTTTTATGCCTAAAAGAAAAAGGCACGGTAAAAAGATAAATCCAAAACTAAGCTAGACTAAGGTTCCTTACTGGGGAAATATTTTTGTAAAAATTAAAAAAAAAAGTTAAATTGTTTTTACAACTTATTTGATTTATAATTTAAGAAATTCCAAATTAATATGTTTATTCGAAAATATAAACTAGATATAAATTAACCAAATGAAGGATGTGTATTAAAATATATATTTTGATTTAAGTTAATTGTTTTATAATAATAAATTCTCAAATACTTTGTTAATTCCTCGACAAATTATCTTAAATTTTATAGACTGAAAGTATGGAAAACAAGAAATCTTTTTTCTTATAATATTTTATAGCATAATTTAAAAGTTTTGGAAAAAATTGAGAATATATTTGAAATACCAATTCGTTTTTGACGGCAGTATTTACTTAATTAAACTACGTCCGATATGACAACTCCAATGGTTAATCCTATATAAAACCCTCTCACAATGTGTGTGCGTGTGTGTTGTGTGTGTGTGTGTGTGTGTGTGCTTCGAGCTTGAGAAGCTGCTGTTGAGGCTTTTGCTTTATCTTCTTTGCTTGTTCTTTCCTCTCATAAGCTCATCAGCTGCATAATCCGAATGTGAGACAACGCATTCAGTTGCTACACGTATGCGTGTGTGTGTGTGTGTGGTGTGTGTGTGTGCGAGTATTTTTTCCCTTGTTGCTAACGTGTCGTATACTCAACGCAGCCACCACCCAACAACAACAACAACAACAAAATATTTGTTGTATTTTTTTCATATTTTTTATTTTGCTGCTGCATTCTTGTTGCCTTTATATATATTTTCGCACTGAGAGATACACATGGATAGAGAGAGCGAGAGAGGGAGAGAGAGAGAATGCTTTATTGTATTTGCTTTTTAAGCAAACAGCAACATTTGCTGTTGCACACACACACACACACACACACACACACACACACAACAACTGCAACTGCAATGCGTTTTGTTTTTGTTTTATTATTTTCTCTTATTGTTTTTGCCTTTGGCTGTGCGCACAGCCTGCCCCACCCCACCCTATCCCCTTGCAATGCCTTGCCCTGCCCCGAGCAGCAAAAACATGTTTTATATAATTTCCTGTACGCGTGGCACAAAAGCAGAAGCATAATCTCTGCCTCTGTCTCTGTCTCCCTCTTTCGCCCGTCTCGCTCTCTGGCATTCTTTTGTCATGTGTTTTTACTGATAATAATGCATTTGCTCTTGCTGTTGTTGCTGTTGTTGTTGTTTTTGTTGCTTGTCATTGTTAATAATTGTTGCTTTTTGTTGCGTTGTGTGGGTGCCTTTAGATATATAGATACATTTTATATATATACTTACATATATGTATCTGATATCTGGTATACGTATGTATTATATATATTTTGTTGCACTGTGTAAATTGCATTTCATATATTTTTTCTTGTCTCTTGATTGATTAAAACAAAGCGCATTGTTTTCTTCTTGTCAGAAGCCTGGCGAGCAAAACATAAACTCATCACATTTTCCTCTATGTGCATTTGTGGGCGTGGCAGCCAAAGAGAAAACACAATTTGCAGCTCGAGTATAGGATCAAGATTATAGGTCGACACGTAATAAACAAGTTAAGTAAATGAAATTTTGTGTGATATTCAACAATTAATAGATGTGAGAGAAGAATTTTATCAAAGACTAAAAACAGAAGATATCTAGCGGCTGCTAGAGATGAAACGCATATCAATTACAAGTCCAAGGCTCAACTAAGCTTTGGTGCACCAATCCATAACAATTTACATACACACACAGACACAACAGTCTGTTTTACAGGTTAATATAACCGTTAATATACACGTAGGGTATTACAATCAGCGCATAAATCCCCAATGGCCGTGTTGGAGCATGTTTCGCTTGATCCCCGCACAAAATTCAACTTTTGACAGTCGCTCTCAGGGTCTCGCAATTGAGTGTAATTTTAATTTAATTAAAATCTAAGCACGTCTGCGAAATATAAGAAATACTATAATTACGTTTCGACATGAGAATTTTCGCTGAAATCGCTCAACACTAAAACTACAAGCACAAACAACAGCAACAACAACAACAAAAGCTACAGAAACTTCTTGCGTTTCTAAACGGTGATTTAGCCATTAAGTTAACGGTAAAATGTGCAGAATCTTGCGCACAGACAAAGCAACAAACGAAGCTGAAGTAGAAGTTTTGCCAGCCAGGGGGGGGCTGGTCGGTGCCAGGCGCAGGTAGGCAATGTAGCTTAGCTTTTTCGTATGCTCGCTTTGTGCCGCTCTTCGCCGCGACTGAGCCACCGTTGCATAACTGAGTGGCTCTCTCAGAGAGCGAGAGAGTGATGTTTCATATTGGAGCTTGCAATGAGCCAAAGTTGCGCTCGCGAGTCTTTTATGCTCAGGTTCTTAATGGTTTTTTGTTTCTCTCATATAACAGCCGGCAAATTTGTTAAGTTGTGTGCGTGGCTACGTCTGCGCGTTATGTAACCAGAACAGAGCACAACAACAACAACAACAACGACGGCAGACGATAAGGCAAAACCCAAAACCGAAATGCACATTCCAACCATTTTCACTCAAGCGACAATCAAACAATTTGTCAATTCGTCATGCGCTCCAGTCACGGAAATACAAATAAGCGCAGCAGCAAGCTGCGATATTATTAAGTATTTCTCTTCTTTTTTTTTTTGGTTATTTGTTTACTCCCGAAATTTACACGCAATAAATAAATACAACGCGCACAAAGAGGCAGGCTGACAGGCAGTCAGGCAGGCAGCGTGTGTGGGAGAGGGAGCGACTGAAAGAGAGAGAGAGAGAGAGAGAGAGAGAGAGAGAGAGAGGCAGCGAGTGAGCAGGGCAAACGTGTGCTGGCTGCGACTATCAAAATGCGTTTTGTTTACGTTTTGCCTGCCACTCGATGCCTCAATGCAGTTTTTTTATATATGTATACACATACATACATATGTATATAGTTTTTCTACAGTCGCTGATAAAAATAAAACCACAAACAACATTTGAAGCGACGACAAAAAAGCAAACAACTTCCAGACTTGTGTAAAAAATATCTCAAGCGCAAAAAGGCTGAAGACAAGAAGAGATGGACAGATAGAGAGGGGGGAGAAAAAGAGAGAGAGAGAGAGAGAGAGAGAGAGAGAGAGAGAGAGATGTGCCACGAACGGCGCTTTTAATTAACATGGCTTTGTGAAAATTTAGTGAATTTCATTTGATGAAGTGGCGTGTTAATTAATAGTACCCACAGCTCCAGAGATCCAGATCCATAGACTATATTATCTCTCCACTGTGTGGAGCTTATCGTAATAAGTAGTTGTAGATTATGGAGCAGTCGCTTGGAACTAATAGCTTAAGATTGGATATCAACTCTATGCTGCATGCATGCATATAGCTCAGCTATATGCGTGCGTATTGGTATATGTGCAAGTATTTGTGAGCTTTAAGCACACTGCATTTCGACACTGTGATGAGCTTTCAGCTGTCAAGCCGTCTGTGGCTGTGTGTCATGTACGTGAGCTCCCAGTAGAAATCAGATAAGGACACTTTAAACCGCATATGTATGAGTAAAATCAGTGCAAGGCACAAGGGTTTGCAAACATACTCATATCTTTTTAAGTAAATAAAACATCTAGAACTTATCGAATGTGTATTTAAATACTTATATTTACGTTTTCTTTATAATCTGTCAATTTCATGTTATGTGTAAATATGTTAAAAAAAAAAGCGTTTACGTAAGTTTTGTCTTTTTCGAAACTTTTCTATGGAAAATTAGTGAAAATCTTAATCTTGCTCACACTTTTCTATAGAAAACTAATCAAAACCTTAAGCTTGTGTAAATGTGTAAGGTTAAAAGATTATATTTGTTACAATATGTAAATTATTACTAATGAAGATGAATACAATTAAACGTAGGAATAGAACACAATTTTAGGGAAGTTATATATTTATAATTTTATTAATAATAGGACAGCAACTTTGGCTATATATTAAATACGCTTTTATTGAATGGGCAAAGCTTAAAAATTACTTTTAAATCAATGTAATATATCTCCTTTGCCCATTATACACATTTTCAATTAGTAAGGTGCACTTTCTGAGTCACCTGCAGCTACAGGCCTGTATTCTCATGTATGGTATGAAAGTTCTATCTAGCATGTCCGTTAATATACATTTTTTGAGTAAATGTATTCGGTTTTATTATTATTAATACTATTTGTACTTTTATTACATAGTTTATTTATTATTTTTACATTTTTTTTTAAATACCTTGAGAATACTTGAGATACATTTGGAAGCGCGTGCTAAGTGCGCGGCTCTCAGAGATAGCATTTCGTTTGTCGAACAATTTCGCTTATTTACTTAGCATTATTAATGTCTGGTTATTGTTGTTGTTTGTACTCCTTATTTGGGGCACAGCGTGTCGCTAAAAATTGTTGTACGTTTTCTTGCGTACGCGACAGTAAAATATTTTGCGCTTTTCGCTTATTTTATATATTTTTATTGTTTGTGTAAAAAAATGAAAAGAAAAAAAATGAGTTTATGTATTTTAAACTGACCTCATTACGGTTGCGGTTGCTCAAGCGATTGTCGTGTGACAAATGTTACTGAAGAATTGTGTGGAATTTTAAGCTGTTCTCAAACCCAAATTCTAGCTGCAAAACTAGACGAAGTTTTGAGGCACCTTTAGGGCATTTTAGCACTAATAAATTGTTTTTGTTGCATGAGTAATTTGTAGACAAATTTAAAACAACAAAATAACATTCACCGATCCCCCTCCCATAATTAAAGTGGTTGATAAGCCACAATGGAAGCAAAGTTCTTATCTGGCGGGCCATTATTATTGTATCAGTTGTAAAAAAAAGTACTCCAATGAGAATTTTGCTGTAGTCAAAAGTTGTACAGGTGCCGTGCCCCACACCTTAAAGGCAAGGTCTTTTCATTTCTGCAGCTGTCTCGTAACTCAGCCTAAAAGCCAATTAATCAAGCGTATACAAAATAATTTTGAATATAATTTACACATTATTTACGGTACATGTCTTTTCCGCTCTGTCGAATTACTTATATAAGTAATTGTTTATTTTATTTCGGATTAAATGCGATTGGTAAAAATGTCACGTAAATATATTTTTTTAGCTTTGGGTGGGTCGCTTTGGGAAAGCACGTGAGGCAGGGAGTATAGAGAGAGGATTGCTTGAGCTCTTACCAAACATAAACTTATAAAGTTTATTAGATAGGGATATTTTCATCAGAAGAGATTATATCTTTGAGAGTTAATCAAAAATGTATGGAAGTTACAGACTTTGCTGTCCATCGAATAACTTAAGGTTCGCCCAAAGTAAGCTTGTAAATTCTAAAGATAAATTATAAGCATGGCCAATCGCCTTTTTAATTTGAAGCTTGCTTGAATAGAAAATTTAATATTTATATATGTGGGGAGAAAAATATCGAGAAACCTTATGAACCTTTATAAGAAATACCTACTAAGCTAAAAATCATCAATCTAAACTTTAAGCTCTAATGAACTTAATACTTTATATAAGAAAATTAAAAAAACACAAGTAAGAGGTTCTAGTCGGGAGCTCCCGACTAGGGGATACCCTGAACCCTCTTCTTCCAACAAATGCAAATATATGTATGCATATACTATTCTAGAAGCTACATGTTTAGTTTGGTGGCTCCAGCACTTTTTATTTACCAAAATTGCTCAAAAAAAATAATTTCGATATCGATTTTTATCGATTACTTGGAAACGGAGTAAGTTATCGATTATCGGAAACAAAGTCGATCTGCACGGGAGCTAGGAGGACCTACAGCTAAAATTTCAAGACTCTAGCTCTTATAGGTTCTGAGATCCTTGCGTTCATACATACGGACAGACGGACGGACGGACAGACGGACATGGCTAGATCGATTCGGCTATTGATGCTGATCAAGAATATATATACTTTATGGGGTCGGAGATGGTTCCTTCTGTCTGTTACATACATTTACATTATACCCCTTTTACCCAATTTTAATGGGTTCAGAGTATAAAAACCTACGAAAAACCAGAAAAGTTTGTGATAATATTATTGGGTTTTCTTCAAGTTTTTATTTTTAATGTGCATTTGAAACATAAATTGAAGATTAATAAAACCAGACCCTACCAAAACGTAAGTCCTTTTGGGCTGTGCAGAAATTCTAACTCACATGCATTTAAAAACAAATATAAAAATTTATTCAAACAAAAAAGCTTTTAGTTTTAAGATACGAGTACTTGGTTTTATACGAAAGTTTCTCAAAGCTATTTGTTTCTGCAGCGCTTTTATCGAACAGGATATGGCTAACATTTGAGAACTGCCTAGGTTCCAAGCACTTTAAGGGTCATTAAAATTGCACAAGACACGCTCAAACGACAACTTCACGATCATTTTTATTGGCCATTACCTCAGGCGCATAACAATTTCCAACAGACTTTAATCCGAAAGCCCTGGCCACAAATGAAGCCAACTTATCAGTTACCAAAGCTATTTCCGCATAGCGCACAAGTTACAAGAAGAAGAAGACGAAGACGAAGAAGAAGAAGAAGTAAAGACCCATAGACGTAGAACTCGTATAGCTATCAAACTGTGGGCATAGGCCATGAAAAGAGCCATGGAAATGGAAATGAAAATGTTAAGGAAAGGTCTTTCAATATGCATGTGTGTGCGTGTGTGTGCGTGTGCGTGTGCATAGGGGCACATGTTTTGCATATCAGCTCAGGCCCTGCACCCAGCGGGGGGGTGGCGGATGCGGGGGGAAGGCAACCGTTGGCTGAAGACCAATTCGAGTAGATACGAAAACGCAGCAACAAGTAGGCAAAATTACGAGGGAGGTGTGCTCGGGTTTACGTGTCTGGAATGCTTGACGGACTACGAAATACAACTGAGAAATAAAATTAAAAAAATAAAATACAAAAACAAAAAAAAACACAAGAAAAAACACAGCACATGGCATAGCATTTGAATGTTTTTTAACTGTTTGCAGTGCGTTCGCGGCAGCTGTTTAAATTTTGTTACTGATAACGCCAACGTGAACAAAACAACCGGATAGAAAATTTATCTGCAGACTGCCGAAGATTAAATACCCTAACACACATGTGGCGAACACACGTGTAATGTAACTCTCTAAGCTAGCCAAGAATTTTTGTACAGCCCGATTATGAGCTGCAATAGGAGCTACATATGATAAAATGTTGGGCTCTAGATGAAGTATAAAGCTCGTAAATGCTGAGTTTACATCTAACTATATCTTTTAGGAGCATAATAAACGATAAACTCAAATAATAATAGAATATATTAATATATATAATACTATATTTATTCATCATATCGTATAACATATATCTGGCAAATCTGCGGCCGCTAAAATGTTAACCGTCTGTTAAGCAACAGAAGGTATGTTAACAGATGCATACGGCAATAGACAGGGTTGGGTTCGAACTTTTGAAGTTAAAAGATTTGAATAATTGTGCCCATAAGTAAACAAATTTATCAAGTTTATGTAGATTAAGGTAACAGATGATAATGTGAATATAATTTCTCAAAAAATCGATCCCTGCATAAATATATATGTATAAGAGGCTAATTGACAAACAATTGCTTCTGCCTAGAAAACACAGTCTTCCAAAAAATCAACAAGAAATTCAATTTGGAATCGAAGCTGATTTCTTCAATGCTTCACACATTTTGCGACCCTAGCATAATACCCACCAAAAAGTGTATAGAAATGCGGTTTTAGCATTTCCATTCGATAGCTGTTTCAAAACTGGCACACCGAGAAACAGAGCCACGGCGAGAGACCCGTTTCGGATGTACGAGGCACCCACAAAAGCCTTTTGTACTTGCGCAAATGAATTTTAGCATTAAATGTTGAGTAAATACAAATGTTTGGGTTTTCCAAAGTTAAAAATGGGTTAGTTTGCACAAAAAGCGTTTTTTCTTTTTTGATAAATAAATGAAACGCAACATAAATCAACGTAAATAATTTGCTCAAATTCCACGAGTCTGCAGCCAAAATTCGTCGTGTATTAAAACGACACTAAAATTCAGGCATAACGAAATAACGGCCCATTGGCATGCGAGCCAAATAACTAAAGCTGAATTAACTTGTAAAAAATAAATAACACATGTATCTCGATCCCGTTTATTGATTAAGGCACGCTTGAATACCCTTTATTTTAATTCGATACAGAATATTATTACACATAATAAATTATAATCATAAATAAATGTATAAGCCATAAATGTCTGAGATGCGTCAACGCATTGGTTTGGCTCAAAATGCCAAATAAATATCGCATTAAATTAATACAAAATATTTATTTTTGATTTTTGTAATATATTCCTACAACAATTGCAACGGAGTTGCTTAAAAGAGAAAGTCTAATAATAATATATTTAAAACTAATGTTTTTTGCTTTTTAAGAGTTAAAATTACGATATTTTCTCTGATAGAAATTAAAGCACATTTTCATGATCTATTTCATACTTGAATGAATTAAGAAATCTGTTTCATTCTCTTAATCTTTATCCCTAATACCTCAGGGAAATATATTTGTGTTTTCCACCATTGAAAAGCTGTCCCAAAAGAAAAAGGATGCAAAATATATGAATGTTTTCCCTTATTGAAAAACAATCCCGGATTCCCATTATTCTTCTGACTGTTTTCCAACGAATTTTGGCTTTATTTTATTTACATTTGAATTTAACATTAAAAAAAATATTTGTAGAAAAATGTCGATTTCTGATGGAATTTCACAGAGAATTTCTTTTCCTTAAAAAAAAAATAGTCGCAAATGGTATAAAATGCGAAAAGTGTTCACAATATTGTTTCTGACTTGACATTGGCTTGATTTCGTCATAAAAACAACTTTAATTGGACATGGAAAATAAAATTTGTAGAATAAAATTGATTTCTGGGCGATTGTCAAAACAAATAATATGCAACAACGTCAAGAACAGTTTATTTTTCTTCAAAGTATCCATCTTTTTCAAAGAAAAAGCTGTTTTTAAAGTCTTCTACACAACTAATGAATACTAGAGCCTATGAATATGACTAATAGAATTCTTAATAGAAGTTAGAAACTTGTAATCAACATTTAAAGCGCCGCATTTGCTATATTTGCAACAGACATTTTGCATCCTTTGGCATCTAGTGCATATATCTATCTATAAAGAACCCCAATCAATTCGTGCTTGTCAAAACTCATTACCGAGGCATCGGCTCAATCGGAGTCACAAAATTGTATGGCAAAAATGAACTCGTATGCCCGGAAGCAGTTTGAAAACCCAGAAAACGACAGAGGCACCTACATCAATATCCTCCAGCAAGTGTTTAGCCGATAATGACAAGAACAACAAAAGGCACAACAATAAACTGAGGTAAGGCTGTCTTGTGTTGTCAATCAATTCATTAATCACCGCAAAAGAAGGGGGCACAGTTCGAGCACAGTTAGTACGGGAGGGAGAGAGAAAGAGAGAGAGAGAGAGAGAGAGAGAGAGAGAGAGAGAGAGAGAGAGAGAGAGAGAGACGGAGCACGGACGTTGCTCGGTTTTATCTGCGTTCTGCTTCATTTGTGCTAAAACGTGTTTATGTCAAATTTAAGTAATTAATCAAATTAAAAAGAGACAGCAGCAGCAGCGCGTGTGCGAGCGAGACAGGCTATAACGCTGAAAATATGCAGAAAAAGTGCGGCCAATTTTCCATTATTCATTGCGGCCGCCGCTTCCGGCTCCCGTCAGAATCCCATCGCAGCAATTGACTTGTTTGTTACGTTTTGCTTGTAAAGGAAAAATCTCTGACAAACTGTCAAATGCCCTGGCGTGAAAATTGTCGGGTTGACAATTAAATTGAATGTCGGAAAATATATGTTTTCAAAGGAACACATGTATTGTTTATATGTAAGCAGAAACGAACTCTAGCCAATACTCTCTCTTCTATCTTCCATCTCGCATAAGAACCAAGAATTTCATTCGTAAAACTCTTTTTATGACCCTCCACAGAAATGTCGCTGAGCATTTTTATGGGGGGCCGCCGGCCATTAAATTATGAGCCGAGTTGTTAACCGTAAATTTCGGATAGCTTGTTGTTACCAGGAGGATGAATAAGCAGGTTGTTAAGATACAAGATAGTCGGCGAACATAAAACTTAATTAGCCAGAAAAACATATTCTTCGATTTGCGTGAATTGGGACAATATATTTTGGGAACAGTGTGCCGTGTTGCAGTGTTGTAAAACGCTCGAGTATGTAATGTTATTTAGAGTGCCATAAAGCTGAGATGTTGAGATGCTACTAAGTTAATTTTAAAGTGTGTGTTTTTAATATAATTGGTATGCAATTAGTGAAAAGGTAAATAAATATTGATTTTTATGTATATTTATTGTTGCTTATTTTTAGCAAAAAGGTCAAAAGAAAAACCTTTGAAAAAATGAACTCACAAAGGTTAGGGCTATAAAATGAAACAGACTCGATTTGTATTTACTTTTCTAGAAGCGCGATGTTAAATTTGAGGGCTCTAGTTCTTAAAACCAAAGAGAACTGCTCAATTTCGATATCGATATTTATCGATTGCTTGGAAATGGAGCAAGCTGTCGATTATTGGAAACAAGTTCGTATTGGTCGGGCAACACGGGGACCTACGTTAAATATCAATCTCTAGCTCTTATAGGCTCTGAGACCGACATACGGACGGATAGATGGACGGACAGATAGACGGAAATGGCTAGATCGATTTGGCTATTGATGCTGATCAACAATATATATTTGTTAATATTATGGGAGAATCTAGTTCCGTTTTATCCATTTGAATAGGCACTAAAATTTATTTTGACTGCCTAAAATTACAGATCCTAGTATTTAAAGCATAAAAAGTTTGACAATGAGTCGAGCGGCTACAATTTTAATAGCTAAGCAACAACAAAAAACTAACTTGACTAATAAGATATGAATTGAGGTATATTAATTAAAATCAACTACGTACAAGATACGTACGTCTAAGTTTTTCTGAGAAAGTCAAAGCTCTGTCCCTTTTTGAGGGCAATTTGTCGCACATAAGCTGTACGCATACGTAAGTATAATATGCGCCCATTTTATGAGCCGGGTTTATTTTGCAGACAAATCATGTTTTACACATGACTTGGCCAACAGTTCGCAGCATCAGGCAACGACGGCAATTTATTGATTTTTATGAGTAGCCCAAGTTAAGACGCCTCGAAGTATGCAATTAATTGTGCGTATCCTGCAGATGGCAGGCTATATTACTAGGATCTAGAATTACCCAAAATCACCTGAGCTAAGAGGCCAAAAAGCTGCGACAATACAGTCTGTGCTGGATATGGAGCTGGCCGTGAAATTAATCTCAATTTCGAGATCTTCAATGCAAGCGGCTCGACCAAAAATAGCTCAAAAGTTGTCATGGCAAATCATAAGATTCTCATGTCGAGCGTAAGTCGATATAATATAACAATATAATAATCACTAAGCTCCAAGTTCCCGACTGGACTTGTCGGTTGGGCTGTGCTGGACTTTGATTCATAGCTGAATTCCATGACCAAAACAAATTTAATTAAAAATTTATAACGCGCAGTAGCAAATATACAAGAAATAATTGAGTGAAATGTGCAAAATACTATTGCCCGACTGCGAGATACCCAGCCTTAAAAGGTCTTAAAAGATTATATTGTATGTATGAAAACTAAATGGGCTGAAAGTATTTTTATTTTTAAAAGAAAACTGAACATTTTTTTAAATTTTTGGTAGAAAATATAAATTCTTTATGGATCTGATTCCGTATATTCAAAATACGAAAGTATCTAGAATATATTTATGCTCAATTTGAATAAATATAAAAATTAAAAAACATCAAGCCTAAGTAAAGGTTTGTTGACTTTTCTCCGTTTACCTGTCGCACAGCATATACCCTGCACAAGTGTG
Organism: Drosophila littoralis; assembly: GCA_018903485.1. Taxonomy (NCBI): domain Eukaryota; kingdom Metazoa; phylum Arthropoda; class Insecta; order Diptera; family Drosophilidae; genus Drosophila; species Drosophila littoralis. The sequence goes on along the minus strand of JAEIGF010000059.1, from coordinate 4,054,011 downwards.
TGCTACAGGGTATACACAATGGATTTCATATAAATTTGCATACACTATGCAAAGAGCCTAGCAAAAAGCGAGAAAACAAATAGAGTAGAGCACTAAAATATTTGCTGCCACCTATTACCATATGCCAAAAGCAACAACAACAACAACAACAACAGATGAGAAGAGGAGCCCGTCATCATTAGAGGCAGGCATTGCGAGTGCACAAGTTATTGTTATATAGCGATACGATTTTGGATGGTCTGGCCATTTTGGGCAGACCTCTTGAGAGTCGGGCACGAGCCCGTGTGGGGCTCCATAAAATAATCGACACTTATGCAGGGGCCGCATTGGATCGCATTGCATTTGAATTGGGTCCGAGTAGCGCGACCGACCGCTTGGTTTTGGATTGTATGTAAATATGCAACAATTGGAATGGAATTTTCTGCCCCATTTGCAGTTCGGCTGATTTGCATTGGCGCGCTCTAAACAGTATATATCAGACACAAGATTTTACTCAAATATTTCGATACAATATGAAATGCACACACCCCGCCCGCCCCCTCCTCGCGCCCTATCGCAGCCGCCATGCGACACACTAATTAGCTGCTAAAGATTTTGGCATGATTTATGCGTTGGCCTGTCAATAAAGTCCACAATCCATCATGTTATATATAGACGCCATATTCTTTGGGGAAAATCTTTGAATTTTAGAAATTGTCATTCAATGGAGCACACATTTTTGATACGCTTGCAGTGAATACTCCAAAATTGTCATTCGTTTTGTAACGTTTTAAGGAATATTTATGTTTTCTCAATGAGAATTAAAAGTAGATTAGATCTCTAGTTTCTTAGATTTCAATTTATCTCTACATAACCTGGAATACAACTGTCTTTCTTCTGCAGACAGATTCCCGAATATCTTTCTTGAGTTTCATTATACTTTTATATTATTATACACAAACCATTTTTGAGATATTTTCGCTAAATAAATATTTTATTTTCAATGAAACTTTTAATACCGTAAGTGCGTAAAGTATCGCTAATATTCCATGATAATATGCCGCAGATTTTCCAAATGTTTTTTAAGGGTATTTAATTATCTGCAGGCAAAAGTTAACTCATTTTTCTCATATTTTTATTTTCGTCATAATTACTCACAGCGCGTATTACACAACTTTGCGTCAAATTCGTAATAGCATGAGTTATTTCACGCACACACACACACACTCACACACACACACACACACACACACACTTATATATAGCTCCCAGTATATATCTCTATCTGAGTTCTCTTTATTTATTTGGCTTTTATGTAAATTCACTTTGAATTGCTTTAGAAATTTTGCTAACCATAAATAAAGCTGCGTAAATTTGACATTTAGCACTTGAAAGCGCCTTTTTTATGGAGGGCCTTAACAAGTTGTTTATGTGCCCAGATGGGTGAAAGAACACAAAAAAAAAAAAAAAAAAAAAAAAAAAAAAAGGGGAACAAATGGATTTTTAATGCTGGCACTCGAGGAAAAACTGATGTCAGAACCAATCTGTACAGGTTGTTCGGCAAGTATTTATGGGCTAATACAATCAAACAGAAGAACAAATATGCAAACAGAAATATTAGCGAGAGATAAGTTAAGTGGGTGGAAAATAAATGTTTCCTCAAGTGTAGCTTTCTGCTGTTGAGTAAAAGCTGCAGGCTTTCAGCTGATCTTAAGTAAAGTAATTCAATTCCCGAAGGACAAAAAGGCCAGTTACGGTAAAAAGTATCCTTAATATAACATCTCGATCTAATTAAACTAATGTCGAATATCAAATATATTAAAAATCTTGGAGTTTTTAATGGAAAGGCTAAATTAATCATTTTAAGCAGATGTTGGAAGTATTTCCCAGATATTTACTATTTATAACTTAATCATAACTTAAATATACTGAAGCCCTTGGAGTTTGCATTGGCAAGGTCAACTTTAACAACTTTAACTTTAAGTAAATGCTTGCAAGTTTTTCCAAGATATATCGAATTTCCAATCTAATTAACAAGCTCTGTTCAAATGCAAATATATTTATTTGATTGATTTTCTGGTTCCCAAATATTTAAGTTCTCCAAAAATGTACAAAATGTTGCAAACGAATTTCGAGTATTGTGGAATGTGGCAATTTTAAACTTTTCCAACACTGGATCATATTTAGCCGATAAACATGTACCTCGATATAAGTTAAAGAAGATGAAATAAGAAAATAAGACGAAATAAATATAAATAATTATCAAAAGGAGAATAATGTTAAATGTAAATATGCTTGTCAGGATATTGTTATATGCTTGTTAGGATAATAGCCCATCAAAAAGCTGCAAACCGAATTTTATCTCAATTCTTTTGCAGCTCCGATGTCCTGCAACGCCCAAATTTGTAACGCTGTCAAACAAAGCTTGGCACGAAAAAAAAAACTCAACACCTTTCCGTTTGCTGTTTTTGTTTTTTGTTTTGAGTTTTTTTTCTCACACAGCAGCACGAAAAAAAAACCGGCTCAGTTCCAACAGCTGCAAGCAACACACACAACAACAAAATCACAACAAAAATGCCAAAAAAAAAAAAAAAAAGGAACGAATATAAAAATCATCTAATAATTTCTAAAGATGCTGCTGCTGCTGCTGCCGGGCTCTCATTGTCTGCGATTTGAGCTTTTTTTATACATACACATATTATTTTTTTTTGGTCATAGCATTATTTTGACTGTCAGATTTGAATACGCAGCGGCGCAGAGCAGTTGTCGCAGCAGCAGTCGCCGCAGACATAAATCTTGTTTTGATTTATTTATTTGTGCATTTTTAACAGCCGACGTCGACGCAACGCAGCGCAGCGAAAAGGAACTGCTTCAAGTTCAATTCAAAGCTTTTGGCGCATAGTTTTCAATTAAATGCGCGCGTCGCTCATACAATAAGAGTGGAAAGGAAGAAGAAGCAGCAAACGAAAACAAGAGAGCAACGGTCAATCAGCAGCAGCAGCAGCGCTGTCGACAGCGGCAGCGGCAGCGCAGCAGCAACCAAAGACAAGAGCGGCTCAAATTTCGGCAAAGACAAGCAAAGGGCGCCCTATGGTTCGGTTCGGCTTCTGCTCACTCTCCCGCTCCTGTTCTATCCTCGCTCTCTCTCTCTTTCTGTCACTCTGTCGACGCTGCTGTTAGAAGCGGCGACTAAGCAGCGAGCGGTTTGCTTTTTTCGGTTAGCTTGTCGTTTTTTCGTTGATGACCTTGAAAAAGCTGTATCTAAAAATCGAGTGCAATCAACTTTATAAACACTCATACACACGCATACGACAACGCTGAGAGCCACTGCCGCACACATGCTCATTAATATTTCCCCTACATTTCTCACACGCACACACACACACACACGCACAGCAGTGCCCAGAACGTTAGGTAAAGTCTTGAAGCCCCAACATGCCGCCATCTCTCTCCACTCTCCCGTTCTTTGCGCTCTTGATATGCGCCTGTAGTTGTGTGTGTGTGTGTGTTATTGTTGTTGTGCTAAACCGCATATATGTAATAATTATTCTAGATTCTGTGTGCTCTTCTTGTTGTTGTTTGTGTTAGTTGTGTGTTTTGCTTCTCTAAAAGGTGGTCGCTCTGACGTTTTGGTCTGGTCAGTTGCCGATTTTCGGGCTTTATCTTTTGACTGAGTTTTGCGCTTGTATGCGGTAATAATAGAGTTTAGCGGCGTTTAACCGAGCAACCAAAAGAAGAAAAAAACAAATTGCGCTCAAAGTTGTTTGGGGCCAGCGCTCGGGCAACAGGTAGCCAAAAGCAGTTCAACATCTGAGACAAACTTTTGTTTGCGCAGAAAAACCAAAATGGTCGCTCACCGTTTGAACTCAGATCACACTGAAAACCTTGCGGCCCGGCGAGCGACCCGATCCGCGTGCTGCTCTCGTATGCAATTTAACTGTCAACTGAGCTTTCGAGTAGCCATTAATATGAAGCTTGTAAATCATTTGAGTAAATCTTCATTAGAAACATTAGAGGCCGGGCCGACTGGATGAAAAAGCTTTCGAAGTGTGTGTAATTGAGCTGGAGCGGGTAGTTTCCTGCTGTGCAGCTCAATCGGAAGTTGGTCTAGAAGCTTTTTTCTTTCCTTTTGCTTGTCTCTTCCGATTGAAATAGTTTCTTGTTGGTTTTTTCTGCTAGCTTCGGTGCTTATAGTCCGATCTTCATGAAATTTTGAGAGCATAATTATGACATTCAATTGTGTGTAAATCTCCCACTCCAATTTCTATCAATATTGGGGCAATGGGGGTAGGTATCCCAAAAGTAAATGCTAAACAAGAGGTTAGTTAGACCATCTGGAAGGTATTTGAGTACATTTGACAAAGCTTAGTGCGCCTCTGATAAAACAAAGCCCATGTTATGTTACATTCCAGATATATTGATTGTCACATCTATGACTTAGTCACACGTTTTTATTGCACATCAAAGATTAACTCCGAAACACTCAAGCGCTAAACTCTTTACATCATCTTTCGTTTAAGCCTTCTCCACGAGCGTTTAGCACAGTTCAAAGGCCTGCAAATGTTTTGCCTGATTATTTATACGGCATTAAATCGGCATCGGCATCGACATCGGCATTCCTTCGATTTGATGCCTGCATTAGCTCACACAGTTTCAAACCGAGTGCGTGCCATAAACATTTTTTTACGCCAGCTAACGAACCTATGACATCAACATTATTTCAGCCAAAAAGCCAAACAAATTTTAAGATATATGTATGTACATATATAAATGAAATAAATTTATTTAAACGCCCTCTACCCTATAAATGTATAGAGAGGCGTAAATATATACATGCGCGACGTTCTCAGAGCCTCAAAGATCTCGATCTGGAAAATTTGTATATTTGAATATATTTCACAGCAGCTTCTTAATTGAATAAGAGTTACTTTTCTAATAATTATTATAATTATTCAAATTTAATCCAAGTATTATAAAATGTGTTCAAGCTTATTGTCAAACTTATTAAGAAACAAAATGTTTTATTGCACATACTTAGATTGAGATAAGTTTATCTCTTGCTTTGTTCACACTCGTAAATAAAATGTTCATAGGGCGATTCGCAGGGCGGTGGGCACAGATATTTGGCTAAGAGCGAGTTTAAGCCCTGTTCGGAGCGCGGCTTGTTGGCCATTTGGACGACGTTGATTATTTAATTCAACGGAAAACAGATGAGCTAATCTTTTGTGTTTGTTGTTGTTGTTGTAGTTGTTGTTGCTGTTGTTGTTGCTTTTGCCCGAGTGCGACTCTGGCCAACTTTGACTTCAGATTTTTAATTAAGATAATTGTAGTAAGCCACAAAAATTCAAACGTCAGCCAGTAAAAGGCCAGCGCTAAGTACAGCTGATACAAAAACAAACAAGAGAGAGGGAGAGAGAGAGAGAGAGATCTTATCAGGAGCGCATGACTAATAGTTACCCTGTAGACAGATCTAAAGTAGTTTACAGGCGCGTGCTTTCGCTCTAGCCTATGAAAATGAGTATCTTATATCTTATATCGATCGTTCAGTATACAAATATGATGATATATGAATACATCTCATAGATATTTTGGACCCACACACACAGTAAGACAGTCAAATAGCCGGATCATGCACTTGCCCTCCCGTTTCGTTACAATTACAGGGTATTCGACGAAAAACTGAATCATCGAATCGATGAACTTTTCCTCAACATGAGTTGAAACATTTGTCTCGCATTTGCGGCATGTCCGAAATGTCAGTATTTGAAAAACGCAAAGTAAAACAAATTTAGGATAAACACAAACGTCAATTAGTTAATATGCTTTCAAAGGCGCGTCATATTAATATACATGCATACATGCATATATATGTATGTGTAAGCATGTGTATGTATGTACTATATAGGAGAGCACATGACACTAAAATCGGGGCGTACTGTACAGTGCGGCTCAAAAAATGCGGTAAGCGCTTGCAATTTGATTTTTTTAGCTAAAATACAAAAAATGAGTATCAAATCAAATTCGCTTGAAGAAGCTCGCACACACACACACACACACACACACACACACACACACATGTAGAGTATGTATATATATTTTTTTTTTTATATATGGCATACATAATATGAAAAGAAATCGCACCCAAAAAACCAAATTGGCATAAACTACGCCGAAAATAAATTGAAATCTAAAAATGAATTTCAAATGCGGCAAACCCCAAAAACGCAAAGCAAAACAAAACAAACAACGACTCGGACCGTGTGTGTGTGTGTGTGTGTGTGTGTGAGTGTGCGTGTGCGTGTGTTGTTGTACTAAAGGAAATAGTGTAGCAAAGCCGACAAATGACAATCGCACTTCTTGACATTTGTTGATACGAAGATGCGCGGAGTGAAATGTAAGCAAAAGAAAATGCAACAAATTGTCTAGAAACTGGGAATTCAGATTAAAATAGAAAACAGAAGTGTGAAAGAGAGAAGAACCCGCTTTGGAACCTAACTGCTGGTTGTAAATTTTAGCCCGTGCTTGTAAAAATGTTCCCGTTTTGAATAAACATGCCGTTTGCAGAGCTCTTAAATCCCACGAGTTATCAGTACAATAATATTATGCTAAATATTATAAGAACTTCATTATTAAATAAATTTTGGTATAATTAAGAGTGCCATTTGCTCAATGCTGTTAAATGTTTCGATCGTAACATTTTCTCACTGCTGTTAATATTTCGAAGTTAACATTTCTTTTTGCAGAGCTCTTTAAGCGTACTATATTATTATGCTAAATATTACTCAAAATAAATTGCTAAATAATTTGTATTATAATTAAGAGTAATATTTTCTTACTGCTGTTAAGTGTGGCGAACTTAACATTTTCTTACTGCTGTTAAATGCAGCGAGGTTAACATTTTCTCACCACTGTTAATTGTTTCAAACTTAACATTTTCTCGCTGCTGTTAAATGCTTCGATCTTAACCCTTTCTTACAAATATTTTCTTTCATAAATTCAGCTTATTTACATTTCAATTATGAGTTTCAGTTTAATTCGCGATTCTTGTAAATATTGCATAATAAAATCAAAGGGAATACTTAAAAATAATACATTTATTATATTAATCTGTATCTAATAAGTTTTGTTACTTTTAGAAATACCACGAAATTTATAATCATTCCTCCGTTAAGTTAGCTGGTCGGTTAAATAATTATTGAAGTTATAGCAAACTTTGCTCAGAAGTATTGTGTTTTTCCACAGACTACGGTCTCCGCGTGCCAATCGATCATTACGGAGCGCAGTTTATTAAATTTTACCCATTTTAGTCCACATATCGGTGTCCACTGAGCTTGGGACATCAACAATTTCAGACGCTCCGAAAATTATTTAAGTACTATTTAAATAGCCCCGGCTGCAGGCCGCGGGCAAAGAGGCCTTCAATACGTTTGCGAAGAACTTCAAAAAGAAATTAAAATTATAGCAAAGCTCATGGAGCATACGAAAAGGCAAAAAACGGGCAACCAAAAACCTGTTTTACCTGGAAAACAACAACAATAACAAGAAGAAGAAAAAGCAGAAGATGAAGAAAAATTGGTATGATATTGTACGTAAGCAGTAATTGAAGTTAACGTAATTATAAACGTGGCCAGCAACAAGAACAACGTGGTAAAAAAAAACTTGAGTCGATTTTTTTCGTTGAGCCGAAGTGCAAATACACTTGCCAGAAATATGAATGATAAAAGATAAATAGAAAAAATGACTATTTTTTTTTTTTTACTATTGAAGATATACAATTGGATTTTTAAAATTTCTTTATAGAACAATTTCGACTGACTTTTCCCTTTTCCTTATATACATATAGTGTTTTTCTAGATATACACTAAAAAGAGGAACTATACATAATATCATTATATATAGCTCCTTTTTCTATGTTAATCTAGAAAAGCATAAAAGTTTTCAGAAAGAATTTGCATTTTGGCCAAGATTTTCCAATTGGAGCTATATGATCAAATTATTCAAACCTACCAGATATTAGATTAAACTACATTACAATCTGATCAAGAATATATATATTTATACACATTATAGCTTCTAATGTCGGAGTATATATGTAGTTAGTTATTTGTTGTATGTATATCTAGAAAAACAAAAGTCTTCAGCGGGAATTTTGATTTTATACAAACTTTTCCTATTGGAATTTTGCAATCCTACCCGGAGGCAATTAGACAGATCTATGCCAATCAGTTTCTGGCTGATATGGAGCTTTGCATACGCTGTGACAAAATGATTAGGCTCTCGAAATAAGCGAGATGCCAATTTCGGCGAGGTTTCGAATGTAACTGGTACTGGGAACTGGAACCGAGACACCGAGACTTGACGCAGTCTCCGGCGCACAGCGAGGGGCTACGCCTAATTTCCCAATTAACATGGAAAAATATATTTAAAAATTCATTTGCGCTTCACATCGAATTGTGCAATATACCGTGGGGCGGGGGGATTGCAAGCGCTTTTTCTACAAACATAAGTCGAAAAACGTGCGCTCAACGTTTTTCCTCAACAAAAACAAAACAAAAAAAACAACAATTTTGAAATAAAACGCCATTCAAGGTTTTGAGGACATTGACGCAAAGGTCAGAGAGACGCTCAGGCGACGACAACAAGTTTTTAATGGCGCATGCAATGCATATACAGATACAGATACAGATACAGATACAGATACAGATACAGATACATATACTTATTATTTTTAAGCGTATGCATATCAACAAATGGATGTGCACTTAAACGAAAGTTTTCAGCGTTGCAAAAGTAGCTCCAAAAGTCGGACATAGACTCAGGGATTAGATATCATGCGAATGTTTCGGAGTAGGAATTCAAAAATTCGGAGCACAAATAGTTTCGGAGTTGAATATATGCTGTGGATCATAAAAGAGACTTTTTAAAAATGCTCTTGATATATTATTTTTAGTGTAAATTTTGTTGTAATTGCGTCTCAATCAGAAGAGACTTCCATATTCAGAATTCGTGCCTTTAACATTGTAAAGTTCTTTTTACTCGAATCTAAATCAAAAACTTAAATATTCAAAAGTCATGTCTTTTTTTTGATGAATGAGTTTTTTTATGATGAACTCTCCTATACAAATAAGTAATACAATAGGAATATAGAAGGACTTAAATATTTGCAAGTCATGTTGATATTTCCCAACGCACAATAACAATCCAATTAGAATGTGTCAAGATTTAAATACCGAATAGGTATGTTGATATTTCCCTACACAACTAATATATCCAATAAGAATGTGTAATATGATGATCCCAATTATTATTATTTGCTTTTTCTGACTTGTTACAGACATTTTTAACACAAATCTTTATTGCCTTTGCATTAACTTAACACTATTTTCGGACTAATAAAATTTCGAAATCGTACACAAAATATAGACTTGAGCATATTCAAAGTAATTTGCCATTAAAACTCAATTACAATTTGCAGAATTATTGCAAAAATATAAATTTTCTCAAATTTTACGAACAAGCTTCTGTAACAAATAGTTGAAGAAGTCGAGCGAGTGCTTAAACTGAAAACAATTTCATTAACTTTTGTGGTTTTGCCTTATATACTTTCTTTTTATGTGTTGCAGATTATATTTCATTAAAACTCAATCTAAAAACGTTTTAATTGCGAATTGAATATTTATAACATTTTCTCCGTATGGAGAAATCAAGTTTTAGACAATTAAATTTGGCTTCTAAATGATTTCCAGTCAATTTCGGAGTAAATGTTTCGTTTTACAATTAATATTATTATCAAATATTTATTATATATTCACAGTTTCAGTTTATTCACACTTATTGTTAAAATTGTCTCGTTTATGTACTTTATATTTATTTTGTTATTTTTCTTTTTCTTTGCCATTGTGACGTAGACTCAAAACATTTCATTAACACGCACAGTCCGAACTATACGCAACCTCTCTCTTTCTCGCACTCACGCTCTTGCTCTCTACCTCTCTCTCTCTCTCTCCCTCATTGTGCGATTGTCTTATCAGCAGCAGCGTTTTGCTCGCTCTCTCTCTCTCTCTCGATCTCTCTGGCTTTTGCAGTTTCAAAACAAAGTCCATTTGTTATTGTTGGTCAACTTTTTCAGCGTACAGTAGAGACAACATTTAAAATGCTATTATCTAATCGCTGCTGCGCCCCAGAGTGTGTGTGTGTGTGAGAGAGAGAGAAAGAGGGAGACAGAGAGAGAGAGAGAGAGAGAGAGAGAGAATGCGCGCACTTGCCTTGACGATAAGCCTAAGCGCAGTGTTTAGTTATTTTTATTAAATTATGAGCAGCGGCAATTAAGTTGAGGGACCCGAAAAAATGTACATTTAAAAAAAAAAAAGCTCACGAGCAAAACTATTTATAAAGAAATTGTTTTTTGTGTGGCTCAAAACTGGTTTAACCTGTTCGCAAATGCTGTGGGCCAAAACGAAAAATCAAAAACCATCTAACAATAAACTAATTAAATCAAATCAAAATACGTCGCAAAAGTGCGCACAGAGAGCGAGAGAGAGAGAGAGAGAGAGAGAGCGAACTGCATATAAAAATAACCCAAGAAATATTCATTGAAAATTATAAATAAAATGTTTAAACATATATGTATGTATATACATTTAATATCATATGCAAAAAGTGCGAGATAAGAAAACAAATTGACCGACAGGCTCTCGTGATACGCTCTAAATGTATCTGTATCTGCAAGATACGCTGTATCTGTGAAATACACGCACTCGCGCTTCACATGAGAATTTGATGTCCAAATAAAACACACACAAAAAAAAAACCTCAATATGTCAGTTTGTCAATTCAGTTAGTTTAGTTTTCGCCTCTACGTTCTGTTTGCCTTTAAGATCAGCCAAGGCAGTCTTCAGGCCCGTGTTTGCCGCTGCATTAACTGAGGAATTTCGACTGAACAGAAACGTAACTCAGACAACGTCGTTATTCTATTTGATTATGCAATAGCAATAGAGCTGTTATGCACTGAAAGAAAAAATGAGCAAAGCCCAAGTCAAGCAGATCCAACAGCCACAACATCCAGTGTTGTAAAGCGAGAGTATATTATACACTAAAAGAAAAAATGATTAAAGCCCAAAACAAGCAAATTTCATAGTAAATATTTATGTAAACTCTCAAAAGCCAACCGCCACAACATCCAGTGTTGTAAAGCGAGAGTATTTTATACACTAAAAGAAAATATGAGTTAAGCCCAAGTCAAGCAAATCTCATAGTAAATATTTACGTAAGCTTTCAAAAGCCAACCGCCACAACATCCAGTGTTGTAAAGCGAGAGTATATTATACACTGAAAGAAAATATGAGTAAAGCCCAAGTCAAGCAAATCTCATCGTGAATATTTACGTAAGCTTTCAAAAGTCAACCGCCACAAAGTCTAGTGTTGTAAAGCGAGAGTATACTACTATAACAAATATTTTATAATAAAGTCAAGTTGGGCACTCTCAAAAAAGAAGAAGATGAAATCAATTAGAACTAAGAAGAGTCTACAGAAATGTCAAAAAGTGCAAGTCGAACTTAAATTTTTAAGCTTTAACCAGCTCAAAATATAGTTTTCATATACAAGCTCGACAGAACTTATTTAATTTCAATCTGTTTTTATTTGAAAAATTATTTTAAGGTTTTTTTAGCACGTAAAACTCAAGAAAATCCAGAAAAGTTATGCTCAAAAATATATTTGAGCATAATTTTCAAACAATTAATGTATATCGATTCGAATTTGATTTATTTATTCCCTGTTTGCTAAGTGCACACGCTTGGCTATGCTCAATCTTGAGCACAGCAATTGCTTATGACTGGAAAATTGATAAGCGCCCCGCAAATCTCTGATAAATAGCCTCTGGTAGCTGGGGCAATGCAATTAACAATCGGAAGTCTGCGCTTTAATGTGATTTTAATTGTTTGAAAACTATGCTCAAAAATATTTTTGAATTTCAATTTTTTGCATTTCCTGATATTTTACATACTGAACTTTAGCTTTTCCTTTCAATTCTTAAGATTTCTATTGCTCAAATATTTGTTTTCTATTGTTTCTTTCAAGTAATCTTGCCTATAAAAACAATTTCGCTAAAATCAAGCTCAAAACTTTCTAAGAATTGTTTAGAAAAGTCTTCAATGCAATATATATTGAAAATTTTTCCGTGAGTTTCGTTAGAAAACGTTAGAACAAATTTGTAAATTGTTTATGCATTATTCGTGATAAAAAGTTTAACAATTAGTTATAATATTTATCTATATACCTTTTTTACTCAAAGCTTTTGAGGCCAAAAGCTCATTTTATCAATATTTAAATGCGTTGTAATCCAAGTTTTAATTGAGTTTGTTTATCTGCATTTTTTGTATCTTTTATGTAAATCATATTTTCATATTTTCATTTATTTATAATTATCTAATTGATTTGTTGCACATTTATTTGCACTTATTTCCGGCACTAGGCAACACTGGCCTAACAATAAATATGGTTGATTGTAAATTTATGTTGTTGTTGTTGTATACAATTTGCAAAGTGAAACCGTTGCGTGTATAAATATATGTGTATATATATTTATGTGTAGCAATAAATTTGCTTTCTATTGATTTAATTTCATTTCTTTCAAGATTTTTCAAGGCGAACTTGATATATTTTTGTTTTTTTTTTTTTTTTTTTCTTAATATTTTTTATCTTTTGTTAAACTTGTGAGAATATATATGTATGTAGATATAGTATTTATGGATTTCTTCTAGAAATTATATAGTACTTGTCGTAGAATTCAGAACTATAGAGCAAAGAGTGTGTGGCGGAGGGGAAATAAACAAAGAGTTGAGAGACTATTAGTAAAAGAAGAACTTAAACTTTATAAAGTTAAGCGACGAGTAGGGGGGGGGGGCTACAACATTGAACAAGGCGCGAGTGCGAAACGATATGGAAACGAAACAAAATATAAATAAAGATACGCGCAGGCGGCAACGGCAACGGCAGCGACGTACGAAGACGACCACAAAGCGAGTGACGGCAATTGGATTATGAAACGCGGCCGACGCCGCAAAGCGACACGAGAGAGCGCCTCAGAGAGAGAGAGAGCGAGAGAGTAAACGGCTTGAGAACGCGCGCGCTCTGAGACGCGCTGGCAATGAAACGCGACACAAAAATTCCGTAACCGAGTTGAAAAATTGTCGTAAATGAAAATATGCACACAAATGATATTTGTTTTACAGTTTTCTTGTTGTTAATATATTGTAAAGCATAAAATGTTGCTTAATTGAGTGTTATTTGCGTTGCAAACACTCAAAACAAGCACACACACACACACACACACGCAGTTGAAGGCACGCACTTTGCTTCATCATTTATTTTCTCTTTATTGGGTTGCGCCAAGTGATTTGCTTTTTGCGCACTTTCTTATACTTTATAACTGTAGATATTTAGCTACTTATTCACAATTGTTTAGCCAGTTAGTTGTGAATTCGATATTAGAATTAAGGCTGGGAGACACGCACGGCGCACGAACGAGACACGTCGACAGTGGGGACAGCAGAGGCTGGCACTTTTTTTTTGAACGCCTTGCGTGGGCTCAACCAGACAACCTCACCAAACGAAATACAAACTCGAACTGAAACGCAACGCAGAGATACACCAGCTGTGTGTTTGCGCTGTCTTTCAGTTTATTCCGCTCGCGTTCTCTCTCTTGCTTGCTCTCCACTCGCTCCATGTGTCAAGTGTCGCGGGAGCGCAAAAATATTTTTGCCTGTTGGCAATGCCTAACACTGGCCGCGCATAGTGCGCCACTGCTTACACCGGCATTCGACTGCCCCACAAATAGAACGAGATGCAGCAACTACTGTTCTGTGCTGTTTTTGAGCTCGCTTACTCTTCCGCTCTCTGGAGGCCACTGCCGGCATTTTCATTTTGCGAGGTGGCCCCACAATTAGCGTATCTCAGAGATACGCGGCGCTTAACGACAGGCAGCGACAGCGACGACTACGTCAAGAACGGTACGCAAAAACAACAACAACATCGCCGTCGTTTTGTTTTTGTTGTGCTTTGCAGAAATTTTATTTTGGCTTTTGGTTGCAAGAAAAAAAAAACAGCATCTAAATAAATAAAATAAATGCAAAAACAATAAATTAATAAATTGCAAAAATAATATACGCACATGTAAATAATTCTAATCACAGTACGGCATCGTTTGCCAAAGCTTTTCCGCTAACACGCATAATAAACCGTTGATCATCACACGTCACAAACAAAACGAGATGACAATAAAAAATTTCACCAGCAAAACACACGGCAAATGCAACAAAAACAAATTTTGATGACGAAACACATGTTGTGTTTGTGATGAGTGCACACAAACATGCACAGACACACACACACGCACACACAGAGAGCCGCACACTGCGAGAGAGAGAGCGCGAAGAGCGCGCGCCGCAAATCCCCTCTCGCCAAGACGCGCTCATTTGCAGCTTTGTCGCGCGCCGAAACGACAAAAAAAATTAAGCACAAAAATAAACAAAATGGAAAAGCTCTCAACGTCGTCGTCGTCGTCACTGTCGCCTTCAATTTCAATAGCACTCGGCGCTACTAGCTGTTCCTACACACACACACACACACAAGATGCGACAGATATGTATATATGTATGTGGTATGTACATACGGCTAGACGACAAACATACATACATACATACATATATATAGTTTTATTGGCAGCTATTTTGCTGCTTTTTATGGCAATTTTTTAAGCAACGCGTATTTTCATTTTTTTAATGTTTTTTATTTAATGTCAAAAATCAAACATTATAATAGTTGTCCCTACAGAGTTAAAAGAGTTGACCTGATAAGAAACGGCTTTTTAAATATATATGTATATGCTCGAAAGTTCATTTAAAATAATTAAATTTTAAGCTAAATGTTCTTATATATGTAGATATTTTTATTAAAGCTGAACGAAAGCTTCGGGCAGCTTTAAGCCTTAATTCAAGCTAGTTTAAAGCTTTTTAGCAGCTGAATATCTATTTGAAAAGCTAATTTAACAAATTTCAATTGCAGACTCTTGTCAATTGGCTGTTATTGATAAGAAATATCGCGAGTTCAGCATAAAAGAGTTTGGTTTATGGTCAAAGATATGATAAGCAATCTTCAGGTTTCAAATGGGTCAAGTAAAACAATGTTTTAAACAAATGTAACTATTAATTAAATTATATAAAAAATAAGTTTTAGTTCAAACTAAAATTGTGCATTCAATAATTCAAATAAGAGATTAAGTTGAGCTAGCGATAAGAGGAGCTATTTAGTATGTGCTTAGTCAGTGTGAACTGATATGATCTTTTAAATAGATACTATCTTAGCCACACTTTCATGAAGATAAAATAAGCAAATTCAAGCTACCGAAGCGTGTGACAGACCGCAGATACTTTTAAATTAAGAGTATATTCTTGTCAAAAGGGGTTTTGATAAAACTCGATATTTGACTAAAGCTCTCCTGAATTCCCATTAAATTATCCTTGTAATAAATATATACATATATATAATTTTGATAACAACATTTTTAGATGTTCTACTAATCCCAAAATCAAAAGCAATTGATTTAATACAATAATTTATTGAGTATTAAAAAAAACATAAACATAGAGAGGTCATTTTATAATAATTAAAAACATATTATAACATTAATAATATACATAATAATAAATAAATGATAATTAGTTTAGTATTTATCTCTATATATTTTTCACTCAAAATTTTCACGCCAAAAGTTTATTTAATCAATATTTAAATGCGCTGCAATCCAAGTTTTAATTGAGTTTGTTTATCTGCATTTTTGGTAACTTTTATAAAAATCACATTTTCATATTCTCATTTATTTATAATTATCTAATTAATTTGCTGCACATTTATTAAGTGATTGATCTGATGTTTTTTTATACCCTGTACCCATTGAAAATGGGTAAAAGGGGTATAATGTATTTGTGCAAAATGCAAATGTATGTAACAGGCAGAAGGAAGCAAGTATGTATATATATTATTGATCAGCATCAAAAGCCGAGTCGATCTAGCCATGTCCGTCTGTCCGTCCGTCCGCCTGTCCGTATGTATGAACGCAAGGATCTCAGAACCTATGAGAGCTAGAGACTTGAAGTTTTAGATGTAGGTGCTCCTAGTGCCTGCGCAGATCGAGTTTGTTTCCGATAATCGATAATGTACTCCATTTCCAAGCAATCAATAAAAATCGATTTCGACATACTGATTTTTGAGCAATTTTGGTAAATAACAAGAGCTAGAGTCTCCAAACTAAACATGTAGCTTCTAGAATAGTATATACATATATCTGCATTTGTTGGAAGAAGAGGGTTCAGGGTATCCCTAAGTCGGGAGCTCCCGACTAGAACCTCTTACTTGTTTAATATGTATAATATATATATTTTATAAACATAAAATAGATACTTTGAAATATTTATGTAGGCTTTGTATTATTGAATACTTATACTATAAGATACTCAGAAATAATAAAAAAGTTTTAAAAAAAAACGAATTAATAAAAATTGTCCGCATATATAGTGCACATGACAACGAATATTTAGGAACTTACAAAATATAGCTCTAGTTTAACAATTTAATTTTCTTTTTTAGATAACAAACAATTTTTTGGGCATTTTATACTTTTATTTTCATGCTGTTCTCCTGTTCATATGACGTCATCTCACACAAGATCTTTGGCAAGCAGACGGCAAACAATTTTTTTGGTACAACTCAATTTGCAGGTCTTTTTGTGGACACTTTAGATTTTAGCCAAGATTCTTTTGCCAGCCTTAATTATGCATGACAAATGCAGTTAAGCTGCCGATTGTATGCACATAATTACCGCAAAAGAACACAAATAAAACAAAAACAAAAAAAAAAAAGACAACTAAAACACTTACCAAAACTGGCAACTACAGAAGGCAAATGGCAAATGTGCTACTTTAATTGCTGACAGTTTGTAAACTTTATTTTTTTGCCATTTTCCTTTTAGCTTTGGCTTCGTTCGTTTTTCTTGTTTTTGTTAATATTACAAACAATTAGAAACCAAATGACGAGAGACAATGCTTAAGCTAAGCGAAATAACAATAATAAAAACAAAAACAACAACAACAACAACAACAAAAACTTGATGACCAACAAGAAAAACTCAAAACTAGTGACAGCAGATACACAATTTCCCAAACTTTTCGCTGGAAAACTGTTTGTTGGCATTGAAGCGTCTGCAAGAGCCCAGCTCATTTTTACCTGAGCCAAGCGGCAAAATAATAAACATAACAGCTGAAGAGTGTTGCATTCGAAAATACCCTGTATTTCTTTAAAAACTTTTTTTGAATATGTTAGGATTTCATGTAATTAATTTAATTAAATTTATTAAAATTCAAAATGCAAAGCTTACTCCAGATCTCATATTTTCAATTCGAGAATGTTGCATTACAAAATACCCTGTATTTTTTTTAAAAACATTTTTGTTTGAATATGTTAGGATTTGATGTGATTAAAATAATTACATTTATGCAAAGCTTACTCCAGATCTAATATTTTCAATTCGAGAATGTTGCATTACAAAATACCCTGTATTTTTTTCGATTTTCTTTGAAATATGTTTGGGTTCAAAGTAATTAATTGAAAAGTAATAAAATGGTAAAGCTTACTGCAGATCCCATATTGCCAGAGTTAGCCAGGCATACCCCACTGTGTGCCGCGTTTATAGGGTGTAACAAATAGCAAAATCCCTACAACCGCAAACACTACGTGGAATGAGAAAAAAAAACCAGTAGTTCCCAACGTGATGCCATAAATTTCTGTGTGTTAGTTTATGGACGCTTCTGTGGGCCCCCCGCCAAAGCCCACGGCTAGACGAAAATCAAAATCAATGTCTGCTCGGTAAAAAAACGTGGGCTACAGGTAAGAAATGAAAAAAAAAAAAAAAAAAAAACAAAGCGAAATCAAATGGCTGTGCAGAGTTGGAGCGAAAATGAGTTTTGGCAAAGAATTGCCTTGAGTTGATTTTCGGAAAAAGCATTGGACGAAGTGCCAAAGAAACTTATATTGCCTACACTTGGAATGCTATAATAATTTTACCAAGATAAACAGAATATATTTGAGCAATATTTTATATAATACACAAGCGGTGTGTAACCGGCCATGCCCGTAGTTCGTATAAAATAAATAAACAAAGGGCCAAACCTCGTGGAAATCGGATTAGATTTGACTGAGCTATGGGGCTGGGAAATTTTGACCTATGTCTAAATAGGATATTTAAGGATACCATTTTCACTTGAATTATGACCAAGAATAACGTAGCCACATTTAGAGGCGAAACTATGATCAAAAAGCCAAAAGAAGTCAAACCTCGTGGAGAAGATTTGACCGAGCTGTGGGGGTGGGAAATTTTGACCTATGTCTATAAAGAATATGTGAAGGTTCAATTTCCACTTGAATTTTGACCAAGATTTAGATGACACATTGATCTAGAGGCCAAACCATGAACAAAGACCCAAATCAGATTAGATTTGACCGAGCTATGGGGGTGGGAAATTTTGACCTATGTCGATATAGACTTCTAGCGGGTATAACCCGCACTTGCCCGTGGCACGTATAAAATAAAAGTTCTCAAAAAGCTTTAAAAATATACTAAATACTTTTTTCAAAACCATTTTCTTCAAACAAATGTTCAGATTCTTCCTTAATTATTGTTTACTGTTTTTTTATAAAAAAAAAATATAAATATTTATAGATTTATTTTTCGCACTTTAAATAATTACAAAAAAAGAAAGGCAATTTAAATTAATTGAATTTAAAAAAACGTAGAAGAGCTTTTAATTAAAATACTGAAAATGCCCAAGAAATTACAAAAAAATTTTAATTAAACTAACTGAAAAACTCAGACGTATTCTCAAACGAAATATTGACTTTAAAAACTTAAGGATCGCTAGATATATGTTTCTTTATTTTGTTTTTATTTAACAAATATGTTAAGAAATTGCAAAATCATCTGATAAAAGCGCTTATTAATAAAGGAACACCAAATTAAAGATGATCAAATAAAATCTCAAAATAATATATATCAAACATGAAAAAGTATTAATAAAATAATGTTAAATAATGTCTTTTATTTTCTCTAACTTCAATTCGAACAAGATATTCACGCTGATATTTTATTCCCCAAAAAAAATGAAATTGAGCGCAGCGTCTAATCATATTGTTGGCCAACTTCTGGACTTCTTATGCTTCGACCTTAGCGTATCTATGCGGCTGTTTTGGTTTCTTTTTGAGAACTACTTGGTGACTGTACTGCGGCAGCATTTATTATTTTTTTTTTGTTTTTTTGCCTTTGCCATGCTTTGTTAGCAATTTATTTATGGTTTCTTCTTCTTTTTTTTTTTTTTTTTTTTGGAAACTATTATATTTAACTTTTTGGTTTTTGCCCTTTTATTTGTTGTTTTCTTGTTGAAGACCTTAAAGACGTTTTTTTGTTGCTTTTGGTTTTTTTTTTTTGGGTTTTTTTGTGATTTGAGTTGCGCTGCAAAAATTGCTGATTAAATCATTTTTATGCGATTTGGCATGGCGCATAAATCGCTATGAATAAATATATTTAATGAATATTATTTAATATTTTCGCATTAGCTCATGCGATATTTAAGTGTCTTATTTTAGCTTAAATATGCCTAATAATTGTGGGGTTTTTTTTTAAGTTAAAGTTTTTTGAGATCTTTTTAAAGCTTAAATAAAGAGTTAAAAAATTATATATTTATATATTTTTAAGTAACTTCCTTTTTAATTTCAATATTTTTATTCATAAATATGTTTGTTAAACAAATTTAAAATAGTTAATTGTTTTTAATACTGCAATATTACATTCTATTTATTTTAAGCATATGATAAACTCTTTTAAGCTCATATTTACAAGTAGATAAATTTTGTATAATTTCTTTACAATATTCCAATCAATTGTTTGTGGTTGCACAAACCTTGCGCGTGTTTTAATATTGTTGTCATTTTTTTTTGTAGGTCTATTATAAAATATTTACTTAATTTGCTATTTGCTCAAGCTGAAGCGCAGACTTGTTTTCTTTCTCCCTCGAATATAAAAGCATTGTGTGTTGCTTTCAAATTCATGATATTTATTTAATATTGTATGCATTGCCATACATTTATTTGCAGTGTGCGCTTTGGGTTTTCTCTGTTTTTTTTTCTTTTTTTTTGCTTTTTTTTTGTGTGTGTCCGCCTCGCGGTTGCCGCCTGCTTTCGCTTTGAGCTTTAACGTATTTATTTTATTCCATTTTATTCTATTTTATGCTGATGCCACAATTCGACAGGTGTTGCAACCATGAACGACAATAACGACGCCAACGTCGACAGCGACGTTTTTTTTTTATTTCATTTTTTATTATTTGTTGTAAAAATGTTGGGCCTTTATGTTTATTTATTTACAATCTACATATGTACAAATATTTTACATTGATTTTACCTGAAGTTTTAAAAACCTTATCAAATATTTTCATCAATGTGCATATATTGTTCAATATAATATATATACATTGAACATACTTTCTTCTCTGTTGTTGTTGAAAGCTATGAATCTTATATATTCTTATACAAAATATATTCCTAAGAATGCCAGTTCATTTGAAACTTATTTTAAATAAGCAAGAGTGCTTCCCGATTGTCGACTAGCAGATACCCTGCAAGCATCTAGCTTCTTTCTGTATGTACACAATAACTTGATGTAAAGAATCAAACTTATGTCTGGATCGACTCGCGGAAGAATATATATACTTTATGGGGTGGGAGATGCCCATATACCTTCTTTTAGGGAACTTTATTCTATAGTAGTTATAGAAGACCAGAAGTTTACAAATCTCTGAAAGCATATTAAAGCCCTGAAACCCAGAAGTGAAATGAGAAAATAATCCAAATACGAATAAAATACTTCAAACATGAAAATTATAAAAAATACATTTTAAGTTACTTAAAGCTTAGAATATAAACAATATATTATTGTAATATATAACAATAATATGCAAGGTAATTATAATGTTATTCCTGTTATACAAATAAATTTACTTTATCAAATATTTAAAAAAGAACATTTATATAAGGTAGTTTTTTATAGTACAGGGTATGATTAAGTCTCTCAACAAATTGTTCTATTTGTTAGCTGTTTGTTGCCAAGCGGGTCTGTGACTCCGGAATTTGCTTTCTCGAGCAGCCAAATCTGAAGCGTTCTGTTCTACAGCTGCCAAAGCTAGCCTCGGCCCCTACCCTGCCAATTAGACACCATCAGATGATAGTTTTTTGTCTCTCTCTCTCTATTTCTCTCTCTATCTCTCTCTCTCTCTCTGGTGGCCAAGCAACGTCATCAGGCAGTGCCAAAAGCAGGCAACAAGCAGCGACACGTGCTTACAACGAAACTCAACAAGCCAGGTGAGGCAGCACAGGCGAGCCGGTGGAGACGGGCGGGGAGGGGGGGCAGGTGTCAATGTTGTAAGCCGGTGTGAAAATGGAATGTGCAGGCAAAAATATGCACACGCAGAGGTGATGTCTGTTGATGCTGCTGCTGCTGCTTGTTGTTGCTGTTGTTTGTCTGCGCTTATGGAATTTTTTATGAATGATGCAGCAGCAGCAGCAGCAGCAACAACAACAACAGTTGCCGCTTTTGGCGTTGATAAAGTGCTGAAAAGCAACGGCAATTTTTGTTGTTGTTGTTGCTGTTGTGGCTGTTGCTTAACGCTGCATTTGTTTATGAATTAATAAAATTTTAATTATGTTGCACAAATAATTGCGCACTTGTGCAGAATAACATGGCAGCAAATAAGTTGCTGCTGCAACAACAACAACAACAACGGACAACAGCAACAATAACTGTGAATGCTAATGGGCAACCAAAGTGCAATTTGAATAATTGATCGCATGAACATTTTTATACATTTTAATTAAAATTTTTGGTCTACACAAAATGAGAGGAAACAAAATACGAAATATGAACAGCTGCACGTATAACATACTTAGTTCACAAATATGTTATTACACCTTAAACCCTCGACACGTTGCCATTAATACATGGTTGTATCTTAGCACAATTATATTTAACAATGTTTTTAAACAAAAAATACACAGTTGGTAATCTTCAAAACAATAATTCTGAGGAGGATCTAGTACATTAATTACCCTAACACAGATTCGTAAAGTAAAAAAACAGCAAATGAGATTGTGAAAATCGCATAGAGAGGCGATTCGTTGATATTAAAGATTGTAGCTGTAAGTAAAAGAGAGAGATGGCGTGGGAGAGTATAAGTTAGCGTGTAAGAAAGTGAGCGAAATATGGAGAGCGAGATAGAGAGTAACAGAGTCACACAGAAAGGAAGCTCATGAATATCGCATAGCATGGAAATCTACATAAATACTTCTCAATATATTTACAAAGTAATTTCTAATTATCTTTTCACTAATATATTTTTTAAGGATTTCTTTCTTAGCTCTCCCTGGGATACATTTTCTTACTAACTTTATCCCTTTCATACACACACTCAAAGCTCCATTCTGACTTTTTATTAAATATCGCCTTTCTATGCCGTTTTTTATAATATCATCTTTAGTTTGTTCAAATCTGAACTGTTATATGTTCATCCATGAACTTTTTGCACACAATTTCTCACATTTGACCCCAACCAAAAATTGAATCCACACACGAAAAAATTTGATTAGCTTAACTTTAACTTCCAGTTGAAGTTGCCCAGCACAGAATTCCGCGTATTGCTGGCATCAAGTGACTTTGAGCTATATATATATATATAACATATATAACAAAAAGTACATAATTTTGTATTTTTTTTTATAATTTCTAAGCGTTCGTTCACACACAAACAACAGATTATGTACAATGTCTTCAAATTACACTGCTTATCATTTAATAAAATTCAGGGAATTCATTAAAGAACGAATAACAAGCAGCAACAACAACAAAAAAATGAACTAACTACATATTTAAATATATCGAATTTCCTAAGGTAAATAAACGAACGCAAAGCCAAAGTTGGGGACCGCAAAGAACGAACTATTTTGTACCTAATGCGTAGGTTAAAGGCATGCCATAATAATAACAACAACAACAGCAAAACTGAAGAGCCAAATTCCTGGTAAAGCTCAAATCCTGTTTACTTCCTTTGAGCTACCTAAGCAACCAGAAGACACAGCCACTAAATCTTCTATAGGTAGTTTTCAGATGCTTTTGTATCTGCAGCTGTTTGTGTGCGCGTGTGTGTGTGTGTGTGTGTATCTATGTGTGTGCCTGTTTATGTGCTTCGGTTTTCATATATCGTCTCGTCGCTGATTTATTATTTACTTTATAAAAAATGCCTCTGCCTCTTCCTCAGACTCAGCTTTGGCTTTAGCTTTAGCGAATCTTTTTCTCATCATTTGTGTGTATTTGTTTGTTTTTTTTTTTTTCGGGCGACTTTTGCTTAATTTGTGTCTTGCAAGGGAACGAACGGCTTCTATCCATTAGATAGCAAGAGCGAGGGAACTGCACATCTCCCTGGCAGAGGTTTCTTCACGGAAATCTTGTTAAATTTCGCTTGATTGAATTTGCCTGCATTTGTCGGTTTCTTTATTTTATTTTATTTTTTTTTTTGTATTTGTCAAGCGCCTCAAACTGACCACACGCACAGCATTCGAGTGCAGAATAGCCGGGAGAAGCCATAGCTGGACCGGTGAAATGTTTCTTATGTAACTCATAAATTGCAATACAAACACATATATCAACATTATAAAAACACACACAGCTCTCTAACCGCACAATTTATGGCAAGGAAATGAAACATAAACAAGTTTTTGTGCCGATTTCAATAGTTATAGAACGAAACTAAAATACTCTAACGAAAGACTGAAAAAATGTCGACGTTTATATAAAAGGAATGTGAATAAATTTATGTAGCACAAAGATTTAATATAATTATTCCAATTTAATAAAACTTTAATGAAATAAAAACATTTTAAATTTTCTCAATTTAAATTGAAATTAAGGTTAATTTTCTTATGCTCATTGCATTTTAAGTTCCATACTTAAATCATTTGATACGCTAGTTGGCGCTTCATCTTCATGGTAAATATTTACAAGGAGCTAATAATTTCAGAGTTTCCAGCGTGGCGTTCATTGTAAAGTTTTCAAACACTTTTTGTTAATAACTATTGGCTATTATTAAATTTCAACATTTGGTTAAACTGAAAATAACAAAAAAAAAACTATAAAAATGCGATTTACATTTTACAAAAGCTGACATTAAATTTGCAATGAGCTTAAAAAACTGGAAATGAATGATATTTACAAACTTACTCAAATTGACCATGGCGTGTATTGAGTAAAATTGGATATCATAATATATACCAAAATAGATAATTAAAATAATCAGCCAAGCTCAATTATAGAGTTTATTGAGTAAAAGTAAGAATGTTCTGCAAAATGATAATCTGTTAACTCAAATTTAAAATAAAGAAAATAATTGAATGAATGTGAAAATTGTGATATGATTTACACAAAATGTACCTCGAGACAGTAAAAAATGGTTTATTCAATGGATCGTTGTCATATTTCAGATGAAAGTTTTTCATATATTCGGTGATAGTTTTAATGAATGGGTTTTTGCCTTAGGTGTTACCAAAGAGCTTAGCAAGTTATGGAGCTTACCGCATAGAGCATCTAAGACAATCAGCTGGCTAGAAGCAAAAGCGTGTTAGCAGCACAGAGGAAGCTTGAAGATTGCAATAAAGTCACAGCGTGGCAGCAGCGTCAGCTACCTGGGTGGAGCCCATAGACGCCCCCCTTCCCAAACACACACTCTCTCACACACACACACACACACGCAGAGCCTGGGTAACAGCTAAGAAAAACCGCAGAAAATGCTATACAGCTATAACAGAGAGAGTAAGCGGGTAAGCTGGCCAAGATGAAGTTCGCTGCACAATGAGATTTATTTATCGTGATTGTGCGCTTAATTGAAAATTGTTTGAAAGGCCGCACATGACGCGGCTACTTGAGAGCGCAACAGGAATCTTTGCCAGTTGCTAGTTGCCAGTCGGTAGTTCCAAGTTGACTCTCATATATCAATGTGACCCATCTGAGTGCTCTATGGCTCTTGGTCTGTCATGGTTAACGGTATTTTTAGCAGAAACACACACGTATTGACATACATTTTGTTCTTTTTTTCTACTTTTTTTTGGTGAGTGTGTGTGTGTGTGTGTGGGAATGGGGAGGGGAGAGTCCTGCTCCTGCGAGCGACTTTTACGGACAATTTGTCAACGACATGGACAATGATAGCAACAGAAATTGTTGCCAGTTGTAAAATTAAAATGTCAAAGCCGACAACAACAACAACAACAACGAGAAGAGCAACTGGGTAGGGAAGCCCACCCAGGACATCCAACCAAGTGCGGGGCCACCATGAATGGAATCCATCAACCACCCGTGGAGCAAAGGCCCCCAGCTGGCAGTTGTCAAGCAACGCAGCAACGCTCGTATTCAATCAGTTTTCAAATGCGACGAGAGAACAACGCATATTTCTTGGGGAAACAGCTGTAGCTGGGGGGATTGGGTGCAGAGCGGTATCCACTTAGCCTCGGGAGGTTTCGCATGGTTGGCATACGCCATGATATGATCATTTCTAAAATAAGCTTCCATCTTGGGCATATTAAATCTGAAGTTTCTAGATTTTGGACTAAAAAGCCTCTTCGTAACTGAGCTTTGGGTGAGGTGGGGTGAGGGCACTTTACCAAATTAATTTGCTAGATTTGCTGTGATTAAGAAGTACCCTAAGGGTGCCTTTAGTCTGAAGGGTCAACCAGCTTCCAAGAAGTGACAAATATTGAGAGTTTTCAAAGAATAAATATACAATTTTTCTTAAAATTTTAACAGAACTCTGGGAACTATTTGTAGCACAACTTTAACTTAATTAATCAGCAAGTCCCATACATAAAATGTTTATATTGGCAAACAAGTTTAAATATTGCTAAACATTGAGACATTAATACTGAATAAAAACATATACAATTGTTTTAAACTCTTTAGAAACTATTTGTAACAGTATTTTAACTCAACAAATGGTGCAAAGTTTATAAAAAAACAAAAATTCTTCTCTATAAAAACATATTTTATGCCCTATAAGCACACACGGTCTTCTATTCTCACAAGAAAAGACAATAAATTTATTTTTTAATAGATATAAAGGTAAAACTTCCTATTTGTTAACGTATATAGCACTAACATAAAACCTTTAGGAATTGTACAACACTGGAAAATAGCTAAAAGCTCTTAAAAATGGAGTTGGAGTACCTCATAAAAGTAAGATGTTGGACCGTTTGCTATTCTTAATGAATTATAACTTTTGCGAACGTTTGCAACACTAAAATTGTTTATAAATGGACATAGAGTAACTCATAAAAGTAGTATGTTATACAGTTTTCTATTCTTTAACATTTTTAGCTTGTGCAGCACTGGTTTAAGACTTTTAAACTCGTTTAAACACTAGAGAAGACAACTAAATCACTTATCTACTAACTGCTCTAAGTAGTGCACATGGAGTACCTCATTAAAATAGTATTTTTTTAATCCTTTGCAACACTGCTCTAAGACAACTAATTCCACTTCCGATTGCATCATTTTGTTATTTTGTTGCCTAGCTGCGAAGCTCTTAACTAGCCAACCTGCTGCCTTAACCAGCAACATATGTTTTCAGCCATCAGGCAAAAACACAGAGCACCACCCTAATGACAAAGTGCCACCCACACACCCTGCAGCTCAACGGGGGGCTTGCGCACAATTCCATCAGTAACAATAACACAAAATACTTTGCAGAAGGAGCGCTCGATGGCATCCTTGACAAGTCGCCTACACCACCCGTTGGCACACGTTGGATTCGCTGTAATGTAATGTGTTCCCCTGCCTAGCTCGCCGTCTCAAACTCAGAAGCATTTTATTTTCTGTGTTGGTTTTTTTCCAAATTGTTTTACTTTGATGTTTGTTTTTATGTTTTTGACTTGTTGCATTTGCAGTTGATATTTTGAGTAAGGATTTGATAAATAAAATCAATTCATCTCGTGGTATAATTTTTACTCAATGAAACACAAAACCCGAAAGACATGAGCGTATGTGTATTGCACATAACAGAAGCCAATTCTGGTTAGCTGCTCGAGTGCGAAATACCCTGTAACTACTGTGTGGTTACAGAGAAATTTTCAATTGAAAAATAAAAGCTTCAATAATCCTCTAAAATCCTAAAATAATCATTTTTTTGAACATTTATAAAAACATTGAATAAAATACATTAAAAATATATATTTTTTAGCATTTGCTTAAGTTAAAATTTCGGTTCAATTCACGTCTGATATTAGAAGTTTGAAATGTTTTAATATTTAATTTGATCAAATTTGTAATATATAATATAATCAAAAAGGCAATACCCCTCGGAAAACAGTCGGACACAAAAAAAAGTCTATGACAAAACTCTAACATCCCAACAAAAATATATATGCCTTGCAGTTTGATCAAGGGGTGTTAATATAGCGTATGTATATGCATAAAACGTGCTACTATACATGCTACATTTAGAGTCAGGAAATCAGGTTAATGCCTCGCCGGGCAGTTAAAGCCGTAGCCGGATGATTTTCTGGCCCAGCGACTAAACGTGTGAATTTTATGAGCTGGCTGAAATTTTAAGAGGCTTTCAATTTAATGGGCCAATGCGATGTGTTAAGAACACCAGACCAGGTGAAATAAATTGCAGAATTTCAGAAATGCATGCAAAAATGATTGTACACAGCGCTGCGGAGATGCTGGCTAAGAAGACTCGGGTTTATTTATTGTTCGATGCTTTATGACAATATCCTTTGTGCGGCATTTTCCGGTTTTGCCTACAGTCGCACCAGGTGTCGACGACTGCATGCGTCAATTACTTAATTTTAATGGCTTTTATTATGCACTCGCACACACGAGAAAGTCTAAAAGGCCAACGCACACACTCACACGCACATACGCACACACGCCCATAAACAACGCCCGCCGTGTGCGCCATTAAAAATAAATAAAAGCCAATGAAGCCAAGTTGGAAAAGCCACTGGCCATGGAGCTACTTATTCAAGTGCAGGGAACAAGGCAGAAGAACAATTCGGCAAGAAAAACTGAAGCAAACGAAGCGAGAAAGTAAGGATAGGGAAAAAATGCCGAGTTTGATCAAAATATCTCGATAAGCAAATAAGTTTTCCATACAAAAATATTCTTTCCGATCGATCGAGTTTTTAGCCGCTATATGATATAGTGGTCCGATATATATTTAGGGAGCAAACTTTTAAATGCCAAAGTTGGTTAAGACATCTTGAGAGCAAAAAAGTTTCCCATACAAGAACCTACGTTTCGACCGATCGTTCCTATGGCAGCTATATGATATAGTTGCTTGATATTAATAAGATTTTGTATATATATGGGGCGCATAGAGAAGCTAACAAATGCCGAGTTTGGTCAAGATATCTTGATAAACGAAAAAGTTTCCCATACAAGAACCTACTTTTCGACCGATCGGTCTGCCTCCAACACAAAGACGAACATATGAGAATTGTCATCTTTATAATTCCTTCTACAAGAGTATAAAACTGAATGCTCCAATCAAAACTAAGAAACTCTAAAAACTAAATTATTATTCTTTCTAATCAAATCAAGCTTGGTCGACTCACAACCAAAAAATAAATATAATTCAATTTCGACACCAAAGTAAAACCGAGTATACGGTGCATAAAAAGAGGAAAATCTAAATTTTGATAAATATAGATCAAAGAGGTATAGATCAGATCAAACTAACATATTATTACAATAATTAGAAATTGATCTAAATGAAATTAACAAATTTATAAAGCTGTTTAGAATATAACTCCATAAAATATTGAATTAGTATAAAATATAATAAAATATTAATAAAATATTACGATAAGCAAATATAAATATTAAATAAATTAAACAACTTTAAAAAATTGTATCTTGTATGTGCGCATAGTCTACAATTAATGAAAATATTATAGTGATAATTTTAAATAATCTTCTTATATACAATTATTTGTCCTGTTCACCAACGCTCTTCGATGGAAAATGCGATGAAAAGGCTTTATGAACGAAAGTTGATTGTTTGGCTTTAAGATACCACAGCAAGACTTTTATTTTCGAGAGACAAAAACTTGACACGGGCAAGGCCGGGGAATACCCGCTAGCCTATAAATAATAATGAGTCAAGCATATAAAGCCGACATCCAAAATGCAGTACTTAATACAAAGTATTAACTAGAAAATTTATGTTTTATTACTTTTTTTGAGAAAGAGCATCTTGAAAAAGTGCAGTTATGTGGCCAAAGCAATATTGGAATTATTTTATTAGAAAAATTTTATTTCTGAATAATTTAAATTAACGTCTAAATCATTTGTAAGCCCCTGAAAAGCCTAATCAATTTTTTGCAAAGTTAATTTGTGCTATTTTTATGGTTCTTTAGCTGAAAAAATTTCATCAAAAATATATCTTACGCAATAAAATATTGTAAAAAAAAAAATATTAATTAATAAAAATTAATAAGTTGCTAGTTTTAAAAAATTTATATAATTATATTACTTAAATATATATTTATAATTTATATAAAATTAATTTGTATAAAATATTTGATAATATGCTAGTCAAAGAAAATATTTATTAGTTTTGATTAATTGTTATTAACTATGCATTTTTATTATTATTTAATTGCTGTTTGTTTAATAAGCTAGTTTAATTAATCAATCACTTATAATAAATGTGTTTAGTTCAATAGAATAATACTTTAAGACAGATTTAAACTATGCAACAGGTGGCAGTAGGCCCTATCTTAATGACCCCAATCAGAATTGCTAATTGACGCATTGTAAGAAGAAAATGTAAATAATATACATATACATATATATATATATGTATGTGTGCATCTATTTATATATATAAAAACTCACCTGCATAGCTAAACAGAAAATCCACGCCAAATGGGGCTGGCGATTTGGTTACTTGGATGGCATTTGGGGCGAGTCCGAGTTTGAGTGGCTTTATATCTATCCACTTGTTGCTAACTGCCGACTGCCAGCTGCGCGTGTGTGTTGTAGTTGTATAGATTTTGTTTATGACGGGCCAACAACAAATAAACAAAACGCAGGTGTCGTGTGAGGCTTTTCTTGTTGTTGTTGCTGTTGTTGTTGGTAAATTATTACAGCGCGACGAAGACGCAGAATACGAAAAAACACACACACACACACACACACATATACACTACAACTACAGGCACACTTTCAATTACGCACTAACCGTAACAATTGTATAAACTTCATGTAAAAACTTAAGCTTGGATTGCACTTGGAATTTGTTTATGAAATTGAATGGTTATTGTTGTTGTTGTTGTCGCTGGCAGCAGCAACAAAAACAAACAGCTGCACACTCTTGCTGTTTGGCGGTATGGTGAGTATGCGCAACCCGAAAACCATGCTCATGATTCATTTGCCACAGCATTTACACGATTGCTTTTAAGAATTTGAACATTTAATACGCAATTTTACACTTTTAAAACGAAAATTTAATGGTAAGCAACAGCACAAAATATAAATAACAATAAAAAGTACAGCGTTTAATAACACTAGCCTAACACTTGCTAGCACTGAATGCGTTCACAACTGTTGCGCACAGCTGAGTGGGGGCTACGTACATAGCTGTGCGCACTGGCAGACATCGCCACCACGCAAATACCGATAGCTGCTTTTATAATCAATTAACAAATAAGGTAAACTGTAAATAGTAATTATACACTATTTGCTTAAATCTCAAATGCAAATTGATATGCTTTAGATAAAAAGAGACGCCTACAAACTGCTCGTTCATTTAAAATAATTTTGAATAATATTTACTCTTATTTCACAACTTTTAAGCAGCTGTTCGTTTTACAACGCTTCGCAACACTAATTCACATGGTGTGCGGAATTTAGTTGCCTTTTGCGGCTTTTATTTGCCTGGAACTGGAATACAATTGCTGCCCCGTGCATTTAAGATGAGCGAGTTTCAAACATGGCTCAACGATCAACTCCGGCTGCTCAACACAGATGAAAGTGTATTTGGTGCGTACATAATTGGCATTCTGGAGGGCGAGGAGGAAACGCAAGATGAAAAAATAGAAGCACTCGAAGGCATACTCAGCGGAACAGGCGTAAGCTTAAGCCTTTTTTTCAAGTAATAAGCCTATTTATAGAGCAGCTAACACTTGCAGGCATCCAACATCGAGGAGCTGGTGGCCAGCATATTGCAGAAGTGGCTGCAGAGCCATCCCAGTGCCGATGAGCCGCCCAAAAAAGGTCTGGACATTGATGTGAATGCACAACTAGCCAAGCTGCTTGAACAGCAGAAGCTGCAACCCGCCGCCAAAGAGCGTGAATACACCGAGGAGGAGTTGCGCATTAAGCAACAGATACTGGCACAATATTCACAGGTTTTATTTGGTTAAAAAGCTGAAAGAGAGCAACTCGAACTAATTGTTATGTCTGGTCCCGTCTTTAGACTGCCGTCAGCGAGGAGGAAAACGAGGATACGGATGGCGAAAGCGCTGAGCCCAGCGGATCGGGCGTCGTGGCACCGAACACCAACAAGTCGGACGTCGCCAATCTGGCCAAGGAGAAGCGCGAGCAGGCGCGCCTAGAGAGTGCGGCCAAAAAACAAAAGGACAAAGAAGATCGCGAGAAGCAAAAACAGCTGCGCGAGGAAAAGAAAGAGAAACGCAAAACCGTCAAAGGCGAACGTCGCCGGTAACCGGCCCAAATCCCGCCTGCCCCCACTTCAAGCACCCTCAGCACAGATCAGTGCAAATTTATGCTGTCTCCCAGAGACATTAAAAAAAACGAAAACAAAAACAAAAACAAAAACAAAACCAAAACCTCTCTGAATTCAGTCAAAATAATAGTTATATACAGTTTGTATTGCAATCGAACTACCAAAGTATCAAATTGTAGTTATTATATCAGTGTATTTTGTTGCGAATCGAGTTGATATTTCAAATTGTTTTTACTAAATTCAATTTAAATTACAATCGCGTTTTTAATTCAATTTCTAATGCTAACTTGACTTTCTAAATAACTTCTAGGAATTATGTTTAGAACCCATTTCATATATAATTAATAGTAGTTAATAGTGTTTCAATTTATGGATCATCATCCTCCTCGTTTTCATCCTGCTCTCTGTCCGATCCCGGCTCCGGATCACCTGTGCCATCGTTATTGTCACTCTCATCATTGTCCGCGGCGCTTTGGCTTTGTTCATTTTCCGCCTGTAGCTCTGCAGATAGATTTTTAATAGCCTCTATATCATCCAACTCTATTCGCCTATTGTTCGGATCCAAGCAATTGACTTTGACATCTATGAAATCACTAATGTGTTGCTCATCCCAGCTTGAATACTGAAAGAGAAGATTTCAAATGATTAAGGCTAGCTCGAAAATGGAGAAGTTCTCATACACAAACTTATGTTAGAGTCCGATTCTTCCTATACGTTTGAAATTGTTGTAGTAAAATTAATAAATGCCAAATTTTCTCAAGCTAAGGTTAAAATATTTCTTAAAGGAATATAATTTTTGGCTATGTATTGCATAATGTGAGAAATTATTAACCTGACTATTTATAGTAATATATTTTGTAGAAAATTATTCCTTCATCTACAGGATACTTTCCCTTATAACAGCTTATACCCAATTATACTGTAGAGGAATTCAGACCTTCGTCCTTAGGAACTATTAAAATTAAATATATATAATGTTGGATCTGCCCTCCTGACGCCTCGTACCTTGTACTTATACAATTTATATAGAAGAGGAATGTCAAATTAGATAGAACTTACCACAGAGCTGGAAGTAAAGAGCAGCTGTTGCTCCTGCGGCTTGGCCGCATCCTGTGACGTTTTGACGCGCAAATATTTTTGCAATAGATTCGTTTGCTCATCCTTGCGCCAAAGGCACAGGCGACTGTTCTGCAGCCAATCCTTGTCCATTAGATCCCGCTTATTAAGCAACAAATCCAGTTGGGTCAATTTAACGAACTGCTTCTTGGGCGGCAGGCTCTGCATTCGCTTCGATGTGGAAGTGCTTGCCGCGGCGGGATTATCGAAATCGTCATCGCTGGGTTCGGTGTCCAGCTCATCGTCATCATCGTCATCGACGGACTCAAAGTCCTCATCGCTTACCTTAGGCACAGTGGCACGTCTCTTGGTTTTGGATGCAGCCGATGAGGCTGCCTTGCGCTTGCGTCCTACGCCGCCTGCATCGCCGCCGCCGCCGCTGCTGCTGTTGCCATTGGCACGTGACTGTTTCTGTTGGCGCTTCTTGTTGGGCCGCCAGTCCTCCTCGGAGTCATCGTCGTCGGGACTGTAATCCTCCTCGTCGGAGTCCAAATCAAACGTGGTGGTCACCAGCTCGGTGCGACTACGCATTTTACACCCGAAACAGCCAGAAATTCTCTATCCTGTATTTTCTCTAGCGCTGACTGCGGCTGCTGCGTCGCAAAGCTGACTGAAAATTGTTGTTGTTGAGACTCCGCACAAATCGCTCGGGAAAATTGCAATACATCTTCTCAGAAGCGTCCATGTTGGGGGTTGTTTTGCTTGGTCTCCGGACTCTCAGCTTCTTTCCCAAAGCTTTCTGTGCCTGAAAGCTTGCGGCAGCGTTGCATTCGTCAGGGGATTTTCTGCACAGTGAGCTTTTATTACTTTCATTTGTAAGCTGAACTTCGAATCAAAATGCAGCATCAAAAAAGCTTTCAAGAGGAGAAAACTTATAACCGTAAAGGTTAATTACAAAAAAGTTTCTTAAACAAAAACTGATTGCTTGAAAGATACTCCCTAAAAACTTTATACATTGTGTGCCATATTATTGATAAGATTTTGCTTGTATGATATTATAATCTATGTTTAGCCAACTTTGAGAATGCAATTATTTTCCAAAAATATGGCGCTAATAAATAACACAACTTAAGAGTTTCATAAATATAAATAGCTATAAAAAATTTAATATTTTCATATTTAATATACTAAATCGACAAAAACTTTTATTTCATTGTTTTTTAGGCAGTTTTCTGACATTGTGCTTTGATTTTGTCAAAATAAGCAGCTATATCCATGATTATCAGGAGTATTTTGGCAAAAATGTATATGCCCTCTACAAGGGGCAGAAACATATGCGACGAGCATAAAAAGAATTTTAAGAAAATTGTAATTGCATGGCTACCTGGCATTTCTGAGTACATGTATGCAAATATCATAAAAGCGTTTATAAAATTGTCTAATAATATTGAAACTTTTGCAATAGTCAGCATATGCGAACTTCATCAGTTTTTCTCATGCTCTCAGTGTGTTTGCCTTTGTGAGATTTGTCCAGCTCCAGGAGACGCCGCCGAAACTCACGCATACGCTTAACGCTCAGATCAGGTGGCGTCTGTGGACGCGAGTTCTTGGTGTTACCTTTCTGCTCGGCAGGTTTATTGTCATTTTGTAGATCCCGACGACGCTGACGCAGCTCACGCATGCGCTGAGCGCTTGATTTGGGCGGAGTTCCTGTACGCGGAATCTCGCTTGATTTGTTTTCGGTATTTTTGGCAGGTGTCTGGACATTTTCCGGTTGCAGCAGACGCGCATGGGTCTCACTTCTGCTTGGGCTACTTGTTTTACTGGCGGGCAGTTTGAGGGGCTGCTCCAAATTCATGAGACGCTGACGCAGATCCTGCATGCGCTGTCTACTCGGTGGATGTGTGGCAGTGTCGGCTTTTCTGCGGCGTTGTCGCATTTCACGCATGCGCTGGGCGCTGGTTTTAGGTGGAGCAGCTGATCTGTTGCTGGGCTTAATGGCCATGTCGAGCTTCAGCAGACGCTGATGGAGCTCACGCACAATGATGCGGCGATTATTTGATTTGGTTACGGCAGGCAATTGATGTGCGGCTTGTGCCCGTTGCGACTCAGTTTGTTGATGCGGCTGCAAGTAGTTGCCGCTTACAGCTGGAATTGATGTATTTAAAAATTATATATATATAAAAGATGTTTTCGTAGTTACGTGATCATATTTACCATTCTCTAGCGACTCGAGCTGCTGTTGTGCTTCTTCACATTCCATCTTTATCTCTCTGCTAACACCCGGTTCTATTTTTATGGGTCCTATGTCCATTTCAGCTACTGCTAACTTTGCCATGTCCACATTCGTTGTTGTATTTACTTTGCTAGCATTCCAATGTTTGGGTTCTTTGTATTTATCTTCATTGTTAGCTTCCGTGTACTCTTTCTTTATGCAGCTCACATCTATAAGTTGATCCATTTTAAAATATTACTTGGCGTAGTTCTAAATAATACAAAATCGCTTCGAGTTGTTTATAAAAAACAGCTGTAGCTAGGGGTGGAACAATCGGCAAATTACTCATCTCTAAGGCGCTAAAAGAACCATCTCTAAAGAGCGCAATAAGTACTATTTGAATGACTTGCTATCTTATCATAATTTAAACCTTTCTATATTTTCAATGTTATTTTTTTATTTTTGTTCCCGTTTTTTACTCTCTTCATTAACATTTCCTGTTTTCATTAACATTTCCTTTGCATAGGTCCATAAGCTCCCATAAGTCGCAATCGGCCAGAACGGAATACTATCTCACATAGCTGCCATAGATATTGTCAAAATCATTTTCTAAAACTATATATAAACATTTTATTAAACATGAATCAAGTCTAATATATTCACTAATCGTTTTTATAGCTACTTATTTTTAAACTTATGTAAATGCACCCTTAAACCTTTATTTATAGTATTAATATTTGGTGTAAAGCTTTTTTTGTCATTTAGCTGAATTTAAATTGTGTCATTAACATTTACTTTTTTGCTTTTGGTTTTTAATTTTTTATTTATTCTATCCTTGGCATGCAGAAAATGCTGTTGGCAAATTTTGTTTATATCAACATCCGTGGCATAACTGAATCTTAGAAAGCCAATTTCTATGAAAATGTCAAGTAATAATTATAAAAGAATTATAAAATGTATCATTTTAAATAAAACACTAACCTTTGATGAGATTAAACGTGGCAAAGCTTTGGAAACTGGGCTTGTCATTGGTGCCACACCAGGTTATATTTGTGGACGCCTCATCCGATAATATTCGCCGCAAGGCCAGCCTAGTAAATGCTGAGAGATCGCTTCCACCGACTCGAAGCAGAAAGTTTTTCTATCAAATGAAAATAAAATTGATTATTTTGAAAAACCTTAGAATATGTTTGGCTAACCCACCAGATTTACGCGCAGATCATTTTCCACTAAGAGCTTTTGATCAAATTCCTGAAATTTCGCGAGCGTTGGCAGTGGCAGAGTTGGCAACAGATTGGATTCAGTCTCTCTTAAGGGCAGAGCTCTCAGCTGGCCGACTTCATTTCTTAGACTTATGATCTCTTCGGTTAGTGTATTGAACATTCTTTGGTAAGCTTCATTCATAGTTCGTATTTCGTTCAAGATTTGATTAAATGCTTGGCCCGCTGAAATATTCGTTGAATATATATGTATATGTCGTATATATGTATATATATATATCTATATATCACACACACACAGTTGCTGACATTCTCTCTTAAACTTTATAGAGAGAGAGAGAGAGAGAGAGAGAGGCCGACTTCATTTCTTAGACTTATGATCTCTTCGGTTAGTGTATTGAACATTCTTCATTCATAGTTCGTATTTCGTTTAAGATTTGATTAAATGCTTGGCCCGCTAAAATATTCATTATGTACATATATATATATATGCACGTATATATATATATATATAACTCACACACACACACACAGTTGCTGATATTCTCTCTTAAACTCTACAGATATAGAGAGAGAGAGAGGAGAGGGAGCTGCAAGGCTACTGTGCATAAGGAATACGCAAAAATCGACTGTCATTAATTTTGCTTTCGTGCTCCATTTCTGCTTTTTCTTTTCATTATTTGTGTGAGATTATATTAACGAATTAATTTTTTTTTTATCGCATTTAACGTGAAAATAAAGCTCAATTCAAAGGAGTTAAAAGAGCTCAATATTTGTAATTTACTTGTGCGGTGTGCTTCACGTGAACTAAAGTGCATATGACTTATAGGAACAGGCAGCAGCAGGTACGTACATGCATACATACATACATTGATTT
Organism: Drosophila littoralis; assembly: GCA_018903485.1. NCBI lineage: Eukaryota > Metazoa > Arthropoda > Insecta > Diptera > Drosophilidae > Drosophila > Drosophila littoralis. The sequence goes on along the minus strand of JAEIGF010000059.1, from coordinate 4,016,772 downwards.
ATACTTATGTACATACATAATATACGTACATACGTCTTGTTAAGAAGTTTTCTTTGCCTTAGGAGGAGTGTCAATTAGGCAACCTCTTACCTTCTTTCAATCTGTAAGACATAAAATATGTTTGAAAACTAGTTCATTGATTTGTATTATATATGTAATTATGGCTCACAAGTTTTCTGACCGCGGCACTTCGTGGGACGCCGCGGTGTCCATTTCCATTGCCCCATCCTGTCCTATTTTCGTGGGTTCTATATCAATATTATTTGCTGTTAGTTGTTCTACTGCTTCCTCAACACATACATTCGGCTCCAGTTTGATTTCATTGCTTTCCCATTGCTCCGATACAATGTATTCACAATGGTCGTTCTCGCATTCCCTTTTAATGCTTTTCGGGTTCACAATTGGTTCCATTGTGGGACTATATACCGGCCGTAGTTGTTGTATGTAAACAAACTGTAGTTTTCATTTATTCGATATGGAACAATAATGCGATTAGCGATGGTATGATGCCTATGTGCCGGTTACAGCAAGTACTTTAAAGTATTTAGCAGCGGCTATCGGCAAGATACTCACGAATAAATAAATTTAAACCTGGGACGTTCTCAAAGTTTATTTTAAATTTATTTATTTTTTTTGTTACATGTAGAACTAAATTATATTAATTATATATAATATTAATTATAATTTGTAAATTATTTGTTAAATCGAAGTAATAATTCAAAATGATAAAGAAATAATATTTACATATTTTTAAATAACTCACATATATATTTAATCAATTGAAACATTTGTTTGGTACATTATTTCTTAATAGTTTTAATTTATAGTCTTAATATTATTTATAATGTACAAAGCTTTAGTTGCAACTAAAATTCGGGAATATATTATATTATTTATATATTATTATATAGATATATATATATTATTTATATCTTAAATCTTCATAGATTTTTAGCTAGTCCTTTTTTTGATTTTGCGAGATCGACTTTTATGGATCCTGTTTTTGTTGATTTTATATGCAGATCTGATATTAATAACAAATTCTTCACGTGTCTCCAAGTCTGATGCTTCTATAATAAAAAAAAAAAATATATATAACATAGTATTTGTTTATTTAATATCTTACCAAAAAGACCAGCTATGAAATGTTCATAAACTTTAATCGGCTTCTTGTTTTGAATGCCATCATAATTGTGAGAAAGAATCAATTTCTCACTAAATATCTTTGAAAAATTCTCTGTAATATTGGCGCAAAGAAGTTTTCGCATTTGCATTATCTGAAAAGTAGAACGTACATCAGAGTTAACTAAATGCCATGATCTTATATCTTTAGAAAACTTACAATATTTGGTTTCTGCTCAGTTTGCAGCTGTTCTTCTAGGTATTGCAGATTCTCTTCATCTTGAAGTGGAAAAAGGTCTGCAAATTTGTCAGTTGTTAGGCCAAGATTCATTTTTAACAGGACACACATTTCTGCCATTGCCTTCTTTAGATCGCTGTGCTCTTGCAATATGTGATCTTGTTTAAGCAAAACATTCTGCAGCTTTTTATTGACATTTCGTAGCTCAATTCTCATATTAAGTAGTTCGTCAATTACGGAGTCTATGAAATATATAACATCATGTAAATAATGTTATGTTGTTCTTAAGAAATTATATAAAAACAATCCCTTTTATGTTTAATTAAACTAACCTGGATTTTCACTAATACACACATACTATGTTACAACTAAAAAAAACAATTCCAATTAGTTTGATTTTAAAGAATCTTGTTTTGCTTAAGTCAAGTATTTTGCTTATAGAGAAATGTTTGTCAGCTTTAAATTGCGTCAGTCTCCTTTAGATCCTCGAGCCGCATTATTCAAGCTTAACATATTTTCTGCTTAGGTGTCGTCCTTTTAGTCCTCTCGATCTTCCGTTTTACAAAGTATATCACGAACTCGGGTTGCAAGGTCTCCATTTTCCTTTTCAATAGGTAGTTGCCAGATAAATTCCATTTTAAATTGCCAAATAAAGTACCTGCAAAATATACATTCAAATAAATTTGTATGAATAACAAATATAACTCAATACGCACCTGCCGATTTAGTAAGCATATTAAATTATTTCTTTAATATTTCCTTTAATTTGGAAACTGTAATGTATTACACAATCTCTTCATTTTTGTTTCACTTGCACTTGAAGACAGTTTTTAAATTCGAATTTCAACTACACAGATAAGTTAAAAGACTTTTTAACGTTTTGGAATAGGTTCCTTGCAAAAATGTTTTGTATATGGAGATGGAATTGATTAATACTACCGGCTGGTATTGGCCAAGCCTCTAGGCGGTGTTATTCGATGGGATCGTCATATATACCCAACAATCATGAAGCTCTATATGATTGAGTTTGATTGAACATAACATTTTGCCGAACAAGAACATATTTTTTGAACGCTTCTTTCTACAAAGCAATTACCATAGGGTCATTAAACTTGAAACTAATTTACAAAGAAAGAGAAAGTCGGGCATGGACAAAGCTGTGGATAGTCCTCATAAGCACTTTTAGAATAAGAAAACTTAAGCTTAAGCCGAACTTCAATACTTGACAGTCTATTCGCTCTCTGATTTGAAGTAAACATAATAACAATATAGTAAAGTACGAATGGTCCATATTGTCCAGTATTTAAACTACAAAAGCGGAAATACTTTTTGCATCCCAAATAGCCTGTGCAGCTCTTACCTGTCGTCAACCTGTAAGGCATTGAGACAGTTAAAAAGCGGGTTAAAGCTGAGATTTCATATTGCTTACTTGATTGGTGGCTGCGTTACTTCGTTAACTCTTTCGTTGAGCGTTTCTATCGCCTCATTAGTCACAAAAAATTGATTCTTAACCGGCCCAATATCGCAATCATTGTCGGACAAAGGATCAGCATTTTCGTCCTCGTCCGCAATCGGTTCTGGTTTAATGTTGTCTACATTATAGCCGCGACCATGATCAGGTACAATGAAGTCTTCGTCGATTATTTCCGTTTTAAGTCTTTTTTCGCTTTGTTCCATACCAGGCTGCTGCTAACGAGATCAAAATCAAAACAAAATTATTTGCAATTAAACAGCTGCCATTAGAGATGGTACGATATTGTCAGTTACTCTTGTCGCAGCTATCGCATGTAGTCACCAAGCTAATACAGTAATCGATTAGTTACTCGTCGTGACAATCGATACCACACAACTATCGTTGCCATTTCAGTCGGTCACCAGCAAGTTTTATGCTATTTAGTTCTTTATTCTGTAACGTTTCTTCTTGCCGCTGAAAATCAACGTTAAGCTAATTTAACTCTTATCACACATTTTTGATCTTCTTCATCTTTACGACTTCCTTACTGTATATGCGAGAGGTACCAGTATGAGTGCTGATTTAAAAGCAGAACTGAATAAGCTGACAAACGTGGAACACGTGGCGACGGAGCTATACGGCAAAATAAAGGATTCAAAGCTAGCAGAGAATTTGCCTTTTGGGGATCATAATGATGATGATTTGACCAAGCTGCAAGTCGAGAATACGAAACTTAAACACCGCTACGCTATAATTAAACAAAGTATTTTAAGCTTACAGTCACAAACAACTTCTGAAATGCATTACGATGACACATTTGCCATTACGGAACATTTGGAAAAAGTTTTTAGCCAAGCAATAGCCACAGCCTATCCACGCTTCTCCAACGTTCCAGCTATTATTGCAGCCGTGAATGCGTCCCCCAAATTCGGAGATTACCAGTGCAACAATGCGATGGGATTGTCCAAGAAAATGAAAGATGAAGGCATTAACAAGTCTCCACGTGAGATTGGCCTAGAGATTCAGCGATGCTGTCCGGCATCCCCAATTATAGAGAAGATCGAAGTGGCAGGTCCTGGCTTCGTAAACATTTTTCTCAGCAAGGAATTCGCGGTGAGCTCCTTGACCCGCATGTTGCGTGAGGGCGTTAAGCCGCCAAAGGTGCCAAGGAAGCGCATCCTAGTCGACTTCTCTTCGCCAAACATAGCAAAGCAGATGCACGTCGGTCATTTACGCTCCACAATAATTGGCGAGTCAATTTGTCGGCTACTAGAGTTCCTGCAGCATGATGTTATACGCATAAATCATCTGGGCGATTGGGGTACGCAATTTGGCATGCTTATAGCACATCTGGAAGACTGCTTTCCCAATTTTCTAAACGAAAGCCCACCCATCGGAGATCTACAGGAATTTTATAAGGAATCCAAGAAGCGTTTTGATGCCGACGAAAGTTTCAAAAAGCGGGCCTACAACCGCGTCGTCACACTGCAAAGCGGCGAGCCCGCAGCGACAAAAGCCTGGCAGCAAATATGCGATGTGTCGCGTAAGGAATTTCAGAAAATCTATGATCGCTTGGATGTGACAATCCAAGAGCGCGGCGAATCATATTATCAGTCACGCATGTTGACAGTAATTGAGTTTCTGCGAAATAAGGGCTTGCTGGAGCTAGACGACGGCCGGGAAATCATGTGGCCCGATGTTAATAAGAGTGGAATTCCATTGACAATTGTAAAATCTGATGGGGGCTTTACGTACGATACCTCGGATATGGCATCTATAAGGTGTCGACTTGAAGAAGACCTCGCCACTTGGCTAATTTATGTCGTGGACGCCGGGCAAAGCACCCACTTTAATGGACTTTTTAAGGCCGCAGAGCGGGCTGGCATTTTAAATCCGAATATTCATCGTGTCGATCACGTACAGTTCGGCGTGGTATTAGGTGAGGATGGTAAAAAGTTTAAAACACGATCGGGTGATACTGTGAAACTGTCCGATCTGCTTGATGAGGGATTGAAGCACTCCTTGAAGCAGTTGCAGGAAAGAGGTCGTGACCAAATACTGACGCCCAAAGAGCTGGTCGAAGCTCAAGAGGCGGTCGCATACGGTTGCATCAAGTACACGGATCTGTGCCATAACCGTATTAGCGATTATATATTTTCATTTGATAAAATGCTCGATGATCGCGGAAATACCGCGGTTTATTTGTTATATACATATACACGCATTTGCTCGATTGCTCGCAACTCTGGTGAAGATTTCAGCAATCTGGGTGCGATTTTAGATAAATTCAAGATTGTTTTGGAGCACGAAAAAGAATGGAAGCTTGTAAAAACCCTGCTCAAATTGCATGATGTTCTAATGAAGTGTGCAAATGGCCTATTTCTGCACTTTCTTTGCGAGTTTTGTTATGAGGTCTGCACTGTGTTTGCCGAGTTCTATGACAATTGCTATTGCATTGAGAAAAACAAGGCTGGCGAAATCTGTAAGATTAATCACAGCCGAATTTTAATTTGTGAGGCGACAGCCGCCGTTTTGCGAACATGTTTTCATATATTGGGCCTAAAACCTGTTGCTAAAATCTAATGCAGGCAACCTTATTAAAAATTAATGCTGTATTGAGTTTTATGCTCAATAATATGTATCTAACGAAAAAATTAATAAACTACTCGGATTTTTCCAAAAGCAATTCGTTTTATTTTCGTTCCTTAAATTCTTGATGTGAATCTTAAAAATTTGTAAACAAAATATTTAAAATTTGAATTATTTTATTCTATAATTATAATTTCGTAAATGTACTCAAATATACAAATTTAAAAACTAAGTACAATAAATATAGTTATTTGCATACAAAAATTTCTTTTTCAGGCAAGTCGTAATATTTTTGATATTAGCAGATTTTCTCTACTATATTTGAAGCATTATAATCCACGAAAACTTTTCCAATGGCAAACATGTGATAAAACGTATCCCAATCATCAATATGACGGACCTACATACGTAACATTACCATATATTTTAGTTGAAAGACTAGAAACTAGCAGTTAGACAAAATTATATCGAGCCGATCAAGAACATACATATATACCCCATAGCGTTGACGATGTACTCAATGCTTTGGCAAATTTCATGTACAAATTACAGTTTCTTCTCCAAGCATATAATAACGATTATAATTTTGGAACAATTCGTATTCCTAAGAGTTCTTAGTTTTGTGTAAAAGATCTGCACCAATTTTCAGACCGTGAGGGTGGGTTATGTGCAATTGAAACACTTATATATATAATTTTTATCTATTATCTATAGCATTTTTATGTTACTTTAATTTTTTTGTTTGTATATAAATACTTATATTTAAAACATTTAAGCGCTTAACCAATGTTTTGCGATTTATTTTTATTATGTTTTTATACCCTGAACCCATTAAAAAAGGGTAAAAGGGGTATGTTTTTTTGTGCAAAATGTAAATGTATGTAACAGGCAGAAGGAAGCAACTCCGACCCCATAAAGTATATATATTCTTGATCTTGCAATTGTAGCTGTAGGTTGTCTTAGTTCCTACGCAGATCGAGTTTGTTTCCGATAATCGATACTCCGTTTCCAAGCAATCGATAAAAATCGATATCGACATCCTGTTTTTTGAGCAAATTGGGTAAATAATAAGAGCTAGACTCACCAAACATGATATGTTGCTTCCAGAATATTATATATATGTCAAGTATCTTTCATTTTATACCTATCGCCACCTCCCTGCTACCACCTCAATGAGGGCTCAGGGTATTCCCTAGTCGGGAGCTCCCGACTAGAACCTCTTACTTGTTTTTATTTTCCATATTTGTATTTTAATTGCAATACACGTAATTCATGCTCATTTGCTAGCTTTTGATAATCCAACTGTAGTTGGCCTTGTATCTTTTGCTGCTCCATCTCTAGCTTCTTTTCCTCCAGTTTCTTTTTCCATTCAAACCTTTGATACTCCAAATCTAGCTGCCTTTTACGGTACATTCATTTTTGAGATTTAAGACGCAGCTTTTCGTGGGAAAGTCTTCTTATTCCACGCATCTCTAGTTTGTCCAATTGTTTTGTGGCACCTGATGTCAAAGTTTTCTCATCTACGGAGGGCATTTTTAGCATGAAGTCAATAACTTGCTTGACTATTCGGATTGCTATATCCTTTCCGTTGGTATTATGATTTAACAAAACGCAAGAAGACCTTTCCAGATATATTCCAGGCATATTAGATCAACCTACCTTCTACCTGTTAGCAATCGGTAACGCATAGAGATGTCATGAGTTTAAATTTATATTAATAGTTTCAATAATATTTATTTCATACTTGGCTGGCAGTTGTTCCTTTTTGATGTTCTTCGCTGTCCATTTGCGTCCCCTCATCGGTCGCAGCCTGATTTAGCTCTAAGGGGCATTTGTCAATGGCATCCAATTTCTATTAATTCCCTGTCGGCATAGTCTACTTCATACTTAATGCAGACACCGGTTACATTTTCTACCATTTTAAGCTATTTTATTGCTGGATTGCAATGTAAACAAAGCAGGCTACAATTAATTGGAGCCAAGCAACAGCTGTTATTAGGGATGAAACTTAATATGAAAAAAGTATTTTAAAGCAAACAGTTACTAAGTGCCAAGCAAAAATGGTGACTGAATATATGGTGGCACTTCTTAATATATTGCTTGATTTTATTTAATAAAATTTTTTAATTCAACTTATTTATTTTTTAAATATACTATGTGATATTGTTATTGTATTAATGACGTTTTGTCCTAACTCGGATTTTTAAAAACCTTTCTTTCTCTTTGCGATATATATCGATAGTTTTGTCTACATCCAATTGCGATTTGCGACTCACGCGCGGTTACTATTCGTTTACCGTTTTTATTGCAAGCGTTGAAAATTAACGCGGTTCAATTGCAAATTATATGTAAATGCAAATACGAAAATATCATACGTTTTTATCAAGTGATCAATTAAAATAGTTCATCAGTGTGTGCGTTAGTACCGGTTGTGTGTGTGTGTTTTCTTTTAATGAACTAAGAAGAATAGGAATCAAATAAGGCGATAATTTAAAAATTTGTCAACATCAAGGTATGTCTTTAATTTGTTATCATTATTGAAAAGTCATCATAGGATATTTTTTTTTGTGAACGTCGTTACCATGAACATTTTTTTTCAACTTTGTTGGTTTTTTTGTAATACTTTCAGGTTTTTATAAAATTTACCAAAACGATAATTTCAAATATACGATATTATTTTAAATAGATTTTACTGTATTCACATATTTCTCATACAAAACGTTGATCACTTTTATTTTTATACTCTGTTCGGGTTTCAATTTTATTTCTCTCCCGATTGCTTTGTTGGCTAAGCCGATCCTTCTTCATACTTTCCAGGGTATGTTTCTTATTGTTCGACAATTCCAATATCCTCTCACGATTCTTTCGTACTCTCTCCCTTGCCCATTCACGCTAATATTCTAAGTTTATGGTGTCCTTTTTGAACGAAACTTGTAAATTTTTTTTAATAATACTTGTAGGTTTTTATCAAATGTACATTTACTTATATTAATTACATAATACTTATTATATGGAAAAATTAATATTAAATTATTTTGTAGAATTTCCATATTTCTCATACAAAATGTTGATCACTTTTATTTTTTTGTCCAAGTCATTTGGCAATGCTCTTTCTACCTTTGCCAATGCTTTTCCTAATGTCTGTTTGCATGCATAGGGCTCGAAGTTCTCTTCTATTTGGGTTTCATTTTTCTTTCTGTCTCGATATCTTCTTTGCCTAATACGATGTTTTTCCAAGACACGTTCTTTATTGTCGGACATTAGCCTCTCACGATATTTTCGTGCTCTCTCTTTAGCTTTTTCACGGTAACACGCCAACTTTATGGGGTCCAATTTTAAAGCCTCCCTTTGCCGCTTTGCCATTAGCTTTCTTCTTTCAGCAAATGATGCCTTCTAAAAAATATTTAAATTGTAGGAGATTTTCGATAGGAATATTTGAGGACTTTTGACAATAGTCCGTTTTTCCATTTTTTTTTAAATTTGAAGACATAGGAAATTTACAAATTTAAATAGAACTGAAGTACTAACCCTGCTAGCTGAGGGAATAACCTTATTAATTGGGTCCAGAGATTCCTTGTTGCCGCACATGCTGCTAAATAAATCGAAGTACCACAGACTCGAAACATACTTTTTGTCCGAGCCAATGCTGCCATTGTTCAAATAATCAATCTTGCGCAGCTCGAGATTGTAGTGGGACCTATATCCATTGATTTTCTTTTGCATTTCTTTCCTGTCGGCATCAGGATAGTATTCCTGATACTTGGTCAGCAGGTTTGCGTATTGAACTTCTTTTCTTTTGGGATCATGGAAATCTTCTGAGTTAATATCCCACAGGCCGGGCGAGGCGCGATAGGCCTCAAGAAATTCTATCAAAAAATTTCGTTTGGCGTGCTCCTCAGGACTGTCACACAATAAATAAACGTCGAAAGTTAAATAAATTGTAATTGGTAACGTAAAAGTATGGCTTACAGATTGGTTGCAAATTCCGAGAAATATTTGCTGAAACATATTAAATGGTATTACAGGTTTCTTTAGATATTCGAGTAGGCATTGCTCACCTCCAAGAGGATTCTTCGTTATGCATTTTCGCCATTGCCTCGCCACCGTTGTCTTGAGGTTCCATTTTTACTGGCCCAATATCAATGCTATCCAAAGTCGGATAATCTGTTTTTACCTCGCACGGCTCCAGTTTAATATCTGGCTCCGATTGCTCGGGTAATATGTAGTCTTCTGTGTCCCCATTTTTCTTGATAAAGTTCGTCTTGATGAACACTTCTATATTTTGGGTCATTATGGCAGAGATATTTGACGTATTATTTTCTGTAATCAATTTCAAACTGGCAACATTGTCCGAGCTAAGTTTTCTTTTGTCCAGAGATTCGCCTTGCATTTCTTAGTTTATGGGAAGGAAGTATATAAACAAAACAAAAAGCTAACAATGTTAGAGACGCGTGTTTGAAGCAACAGCTGTTCTTAGTGATGGAAGATGCATTTGCGTGGCCGTGACTGCTCACAAGTATTTTTATGTAGCAGTTTCTCAAAGAAGTCACAGTTGCAGCTCCTGTTTGTAAATTAAATCAGTTGACTTAAGGAAGACAGGAATATATATTGCTTGACTTGCTTCCTAAAGTGTCCGAATCAAACACAAGCACATCAAAACAAGAAAATTTGATATATTTTCCAGGAGTATTTATTGATTAATTGTGATATATTTCTGGTGTGTTGCGATACTACCAAAATCGCACATCTCTTGCAAAAATGGTTGCGTCTCTGTGTGAATGGCAATATGATGAAGAAATAGGCCTAAACCATTCACAACGCACAACCTTGCCGTTAGTTTTTAACTTCAGCTTAAAACATTTTGCTTCTGTTAAGGCTTAGAAACTATGTTAAATATATTTGCTTTTCAATCTTGCTTAATAATTCTTACAGGGCCCACTATCGGTTTTCATGAATAAAAGTTCTGGAAATTGATTTTATTGAAAACCTTGTTCTAAATTTTGATACAAATCAATTTCATAATCTTATTTTTCTAAAGCTTAAAGACTTTTCGGGCCGGAACAAATTAAATATTTATGGTTGATCTCAATAAAAAAATACTATTCAATTGATTTGTAGTCGAAATTCAGAACAAAGTCGTTTTTTATTTTATTTAACGTTTTACATAAAGCTGGACAATGTAGCACACTAAAACTACTTGAGACTTGTATTTATTTATTTAAGCTACATATTTAAACTATGTATATGTATAATTACTATTATATTTCGCTGGCAACTGTTAACCAAGCGCTGTAAAGACGCTGCTTATAACTAATTTCTGTATTATTCCTTTATTCAATTATTATCCGTTGACTAATTTAATGGATTCACTTAAGCATTAAGCTACTTATTGGGCTAATGGTAATGCATATTTTAAGTGTTCTACGACCTCACATATCATTTCTCTTAGACTTTTAACCGCTATACGCGCGTGGGTGTTCCAAATATGGGGACGTTGTTGCGTCTCTGGGCCAACGGTGAGGCAGGCACCGGTGTTGGCCCATTGTTGTTGTTGTTCAGACGACGTTGCTGGCTATCCGAATAGGCACGTTCTATAAAAAGGTGGCATATCTATCAGATACATGTCCATATACATATATACACATATACATACATATACATATTCTTATATATACATATTTATATCATTTGGTTCTATTGATTTGCCATGCTTGTTGGGTTTTTTGTAGGGTTGCTGCATGCACTCTTATTTTTATTTACCAAATATTTTCCGTTTCTTCTGCAAATTGTTAACATGCAATTGAAATAAAAAAATATATTTACAATTAAATTTAATAATTGCTACAAATAATAATGGTATGCGTGCTTATACTTGATGATAATTAAGAAAAATGGATGATGATATGTAAAATTAAATAATATCATGAATCCATGCCCGACTCTATTAATATTACACATTTATTACTATTTTCTATCCGACTCTATCAATTTATCTATACGTTCTTCATATCTATATTTGTTCTTCCCATCCGATCGGATTCAAGTATCTAGTGTTAAATGTTACCTTTCTCAATGGAAAATGGGTGGAATTTTTCCACAAATTCACACTTCGGAGTGGAAAATGTGTGGCATTTAACAAAATTTAAAAAAAATACGACTATGTACTTGAACCTAAGCATGCATGACTATAAAGTATTCGAAGCTGATTTTTCCAAGTGTAAATTACACTAATATTATCTTATGTAGCTTCCGTACCCAAATTTGATGCTGAATTTGGAGTGTTATTTTCTATATTATGAAGTTTCTGTATCTAAAGACGAAAGATCGCCTGAATTTCTATCTTCAAATTTCAAATATTTTCTCCAAACTTATTTGTAATTATTTGTTACAATATTATATACAAATGTATACGTGCATCTAAGGAGACAGTTGCTTACCTCGAAACTTCAAGCCCTGCGCTTCGTTGATGATGGCCGCCAGTGCCGGATGTTGATAGCGCTCCCGGAATATGGCAGATCCGTTCATGCCGGAGCTGCCATTGCCGTTGAGCGTACCGTTGCCGTTGCCATTGCCATGGTGCATCATTTTGTGCTGTGGCGTATGTTGGGGCGTTAGTGAAATCGGAGGCGTGGCATTACCATTCTTATAGTAGCGATTCTGATTGGGATCATAGGCGGTGGTGTTCTGATCATGATTGTGGTTTAGGCGATTAGCCAGCTTGATGGAGGCGCAGCGCTCCTCTTCGTTGTTGCGCATCTTCAAAATGCGCTGATCCTGCACCGAGTAGCGCGAGCCGTGCAAGGAGTTCAGCTGGTTCAGATTGTTTACCTGGGCGCTCAGCTTCTTGGCGCGAAAGCTTCCACCTGGCGAGTTGTTCAGCAGTGTGCCACGCGAAGAGCTGCCATTGGTCTCGGTGCTATCACGACTCGCTGCCTCCCGATAGCTCGAGGGACGATGCGTCGACGGCGGTGTGTCCAGGCCGCTATCATGTGCCGAGCAGTCCAGCTCCTGTTTGTTGGCCAGGCCAGCATTGCTGCCGCCGTTCGTGTTGTGAGTGGGCAGCATTGGTTGCACTAGGGGTAAGGGAAGGTTGGATTAGTATACGGCTTTTATGAGCAAAGCTAAGCGCGTGTCGGACAGGGCAAGAGCACGAACCACAAAGCTATACGTGTTTCTATATGCCTCAGATAACTTAAGGAAAAGTAATTTTAAGAAATCTACGTAGTTTACTTGAAAAATAAATCATTTTTTCTGAGAAAAATAATTATATGATATTCTTTCAAGGACTAAAGTCTTGCAAGATGAAGTCCTCTTTTTAAGATTAAAAACGCTTTGATTCTACATGGGACAATTTTGTATGAACAGAAATCGTAATTAATCGAATAAGAAATATGGCAAATAATATAATAATTTAATATGACCTCATATTTAATATAAAATGTTTTCTATATATCGAAGACAATTCCTACTTGAATATACTAAAATTAAATATTAACCGAACTTGATTCAAAAACGATACGATAAAATTCTTAAATGAATTGAATAGAAAATGTGTGCTTTGCATATTTTTAAACATTTTCGTCCTTGACAAATGCTCACTATAAAAGAATTTCGTTGACAAATTTCCAATTTGGTTTCGATTTGAGTATACAATTCTTGGATATTTCTCCAAGAGTCTAGAACTTCTTTCACTTGTGTCACGAGAAACGACCTGGGGTCAGAGTTTTTTGTAACTAACCTGAGTGCCGCATGTCGGTGGGCGCACGCGGTTTGCGATAGAGCCAATCTCTGTCCAGCTCGTTGCCATTGTCCGGTTGTGCGCTGATGCCACGGAAGAGGCGCGGCCGACGCAGCTGCACCTCCGCCTCCTCGGTCTCCTCGTCCACCACCTGATTGGAGCCAAAGCTGCTGTTGATAAAAATGCGCCGTGGCGAGCCATACAAAGCGCCACCAGCCTGCGTAAAGCTATTTTGGGCCGAGGCATAGCCATTCGAGTAGCGACTCAGATTCGCATTGCTGTGGTGCGGTATCTTCTGTGGCGTGGAGTGATTCGTTGAGATGCCGCTCAAATGATGATTGTGATTCTCATTATTCAATGCACTCAAGTCCGGCACCGAATCGCTGAACAGAAATGGATTGGCGCCCGCATAACCATTCAAGCTGCCAGCGCCGATTTTGTGACGCGCCAGGCCACCGCCGCCGCCGGCGCCATTCGTCATCAGCCAATCGTCCAGGGCGCTGGAGTAGGTGCTGCCTAGGCCGAAGTGCTGGAACTGCAGCGAGGCATGCGAGACGGGCGCGGCTAGGGAGGCCCGCGATCTCGGACCCTGGGCGATCTTCAGAGCGCGACGACGTTCCTTGGATGTCAGCGTGCATTCCTGTCCAGAAAAGCAAAACCCATTAGATATACACCCTATAGAAAACGAACTTAAGACTTGCCTCCAGCAGCTCAAACCAATCCTCGAGGCCATCGTCGCAGCGCAAGAGCACGCGACCCTCGCGTCCCAGCAGCAGCCCGATGACGCTGTACGAGCGTCGATTCAGCCATTCCACCTTCTCCACGTCCACCAGTTTGATCTGGAATGGTTTAACAAAACAATAAGCCAACGGTCTACAGCATTGTTACAATACAATACAAGTCAAAGGTTAGGCAATGATCTTCGGTTTCTCTGGGTCACGCAACAGGGGTCTGGGAACTGGATTGCCATCGAACTAAAGACGTTCACGTTTCTTAAGAGCGATGAATGATCATCCAGAGAATTACATCATTCGCGGTGCGCTTGTGCGTGATTGCAAAGGGAAACCCCAAAATTCCTTAAGACCCAAGATGTCGTTATTCAAATAAATAATAATAATAAATAAAATTTATAGAATTTGTTTTTATTATTATCCTGAGCCGGTGAATAACAAGAAAACAACAAATAATTAACGCAGGCCCAACAAACATTATTATTATTATTTTAACAATTTTTGCATTGTTTTTTAACAAAAAAACTTTTTAACAACATGTGACATGTGTCTTAATATCTCTGGTCCACATTGATTAAACTTTTTCTCAGATTTATATATATAAACAAGTAAAAGGTTCTAGTCGGGAGCTCCCGACTAGGGAATACCCTGAACCCTCTTTGAGGTGGTTGCGGGGAGGTGGCGATAGGTATAAAATGAAAGATACTTGATGTATATATAATATTCTAGAAGCAACATATCATGTTTGGTGACTCTAGCTCTTATTATTTACCCATTTTGCTCAAAAAACAGGATGTCGATATCGATATTTATATATTTATCGATTGCTTGGAAACGGAGTAAGTTATCGATTATCGGAAACAAACTCGATCTGCGCAGGCACTAGGAGCACCTACATCTAAAATTTGAGCTCTCTAGCTCTTATAGGTTCTGAGATCCTTGCGTTCATACATACGGACAGACGGACAGACGGACGGACGGACGGACGGACATGGCTAGATCGACTCGGCTATTGATGCTGATCAAGAATATATGTACTTTATGGAGTCGGAGATGCTTCCTTCTGCCTGTTACATACATTTGAATTTTGCAAAAATACAATATACCCTTTTTACCCATTTTCAATGGGTTCAGGGTATAATGATACACTATGTATTTCTAAAACTTCTGTAAAAAACTCATTGTTTGTGAACTCCATTGTAAGTTTTCTATTAAGTATTTTAATTTTTAATTAAAAATGTTTTCAGCTTTCTTTGCCCCACAAAATTGGCTCAGAATGTTACGGGTTATGACATCAGCTGCCGGATAGTTGCGAGTAGTTCCATTTAAGATTGCATCGCACTTGCCATACGAAACTAATGTACTTAAATTTAATGGCAGACGCCATAAAATAAATTGCTACTCAATTATTTTTAGCACGTCTTTATGCAAAACTTTTGGCCCAACAATACAACAATTAAGTGCCACCCTCTATCTGTAGTCCCCCCCATATATATACTTATATATCTACCTTTCTCTAACTACTAAGCATTTCTTTTGCTTCTCCGTTTGGTCTGGTCTCTGCTCGCCTTTATTTCTTCTTAGTGCATTTTGCAACTCGGTTAAAAGTCATTAGGCCAGGCTGACAGTTTTTGCCTTGGCCAAGTGCAAAACTTTTTACCATGTAGAACTTTTATTGAACTCATTTTTCCGGATTGTTGTCGTTGTTGTTGGTCTCTGGGCAAGTTTATGGACTTTATTTGCAGGTTGTTGCTGGCACTGCCTTATGGCCTGAACTTAAAGTTGTTACAGATTCTGCGCTCCAGCTAAAAACTATACGAGGCCATTAGGCAAATATGTCAGCAGCGTGTGGCAATTAGCCAAGTTATGCGATATCAAACGTTGGCCAAGATTTTTCTTAGCCCCACGCTGCCTGCTTCCATATTTATGGCCAACCATAATTAAGTTGTTTTAAACGTTGCGGAGTGAACGGGGCACGTCGGATCGTTTTTATGATAAATTGCGCGATTTATGTTTACAAAATAAAAATAAAAAATCAAAAGGCATTAGAATGGATTTGAAATACTTTGGATATGCGATCGCTCATCATGCTGCATGTCAAGCCCAAAAGGCCTTGTCGAACAGCTATTAAAATGCGCCCCAATAAAATGATCTAAGGCAACAAGCAGCGCGTCGCTAGAATTCTCTTGTGTGGGCTGAAACATGCAAAATATGAATGTAATTTGTGGCTGCTGTCTATATATAAAGATTTTTGTAAAATTTTTTAGAGCTGTTTTGTGCATAAAACATTTATTTGGGATTAGAATAAAATGTTTTCTTGAAAATTCAGCTCTTGAGTTTTGCTGCTAAGCTGCTTGACATTGATGAATATGAGACTGGAAGACTACGGATGAGGTATTTAGGAGTGCTTTGAAAAAGGTAAAAAATTATAAGATAACATTAATAATTTAAATGAGGAAAAGCTTTTAAATAGCTTAGCTCGTATACACTTTTCGCTATCCAAGGGTGATTTGGGTAAAATTGACAACACATAAACTAAAATGTATCTAAGCGGAAGGTCTCTTAAAGAACAAATGGGCGTGTTACGCATATATAGGAATTGGCAATACATTTAAATATAAATAAGTATTTCTGTGCTCAGTGTTATGACTAATTAAAAACACAGTTCACTTTTACTTTCATGCGCATATGCATAATTATCTGTCTATTAAACTAAGCCAATATTTTAGCTTAACTGACCTCATTAAACAATTCATAATCGCATTTTCCGATTTTCGACATAAAATTTAACAGTTTTTAGGCAAACTTTCAAATACAAAAAATCAAATCTGATTTTCAAGGTTGGCATTGATTAGCTGTTATTGTTATTGTTATTATTTTGTTTGTTGTTTCATATTTTGTCATATTTAATTGCATTGTCTGTCAAAACGTAACAAAACTAGACGACGACTCACTCATTTGAGTGGCCCATTCATTGTATCAACAAATTTGATATGTAGGCTTCACTCTACATTGAGTACTCGTAATTCAAGTAAAGCCATTGATTTCGTACGCTTTTGATTGATTTTTAAGGCAAATTTTGGAAAGCATGTGAGTCATTTTGTCATCTTTTTAATTTTAATTATGCAAATGCATTTTTAACACGATTTCAACCTGCCGCCAGGCATTCAACTCAATTAATATCGCATCATTATATGAAGAGTACATCGGATTGGCGCATAAAAATCAATATTGATTTCAATCACTGTCAAAGTGCAAAAGCTGCAACTTTGTGCGACCCGCAGGCTCTCGATTGCTCCGTTTTCCACACTTCTCCCCTATATCATTATGTACCTACCCCCCACCTCTTATCATGGCTGTCACATCACCTGTAATTATTAAGCTTCGCTACGTTTCACGCGCGATTGATTTCCCCCATGGAAATCAACTGCAGTCACTGGGCACAGAAATGTTTCATCGACAGGCGAAACGAATCATCATTTTGCCAAAGGTAGACACAAAATTTGCAATCACTTTGAAATTTATGCAAAAATTAAATTAAATAATTAGACTGTAAATGAGACTGCCTCTCCATCGCACACCTAATTGATTAAGTTGATTACATTGACAAGGCGTTATTGATTCCAGTTCCAGTTTCGCTTACTGTCAATTGCCACCGAGCAGAGAAGCGACGAAATATACATGAGTATAAGAATACACTTTGAAAATAAAAGAATGAGTATAGAACCCTATAGATTAAATTGGATAATTATTGGGCTTTCGATTTCGGCTTTCGATTTGACTAATCGAGTTAAATCAATGTTTTATAAAAATATATCAATTATATATGTATAACTAGATAACCATTTCTGAATAAAATATCCAAGATTGAGCAAAATAAGAATATTCCATAAGAAGTGCAATGTTTAGAAATAGCATGCAGGTAGAAAATAGATTAATGCACAAAAAAAAAAAAAATAAGAAAGAATTTGTATATGTTTAAAAATAAATTTTAACTTTTTAAGTTTCTAGCTTTAACACATAATTAAATCTGATGTTGTTATTAAATATGATCAACAATTTAGACTTTCCCATTGGAAACATATTTTACACCCTTTTCAATTTCTCTAATCGATATAGTTGGAAAAAACTGAAACTTTGAAATTCTTGATATATTTCCATATATATAATAATATAATATATATAATTGTATAATTCCAAATTTACGCTAAAATCTTTAAAATGTTGGATTATTGAATGTCAGAGGAAACGTACTTGTTGAACGTAAGAGTATTATCGACTTCAAAAAGTCGCCGACCCGGAGGCCTCTAATGAGGAAGGCAGCGAGTGGCCTCTCTGCTCAATGACTCGACTTTGTTCATGGTTCGTTTATCTGGTTGTTGTCTCTGCTAATAAGTGTGGGTGTCTAAACTTATGAAGACCATTTTTGGTAACATTTTTGATTTTTGAAGGTCTCTCAGGTGTAATATTTATTGCTATGCGTGGAACAATTTGAATAATCACGAAAATAACAATAACTATTTTGTGGGCAAAAACTAAGTGAGATAATGCTCAGTTTACACGTGTCATCATATTGAGATAACACGAGATTTTATGTTTTGTGACCATTTTTCGGGGAAAACAAACAAAAAAAGGGCAATTACATAAAAGAAACCAATTTTATAATTTTATCTTTATCGTTGGGTAATATTAGCTCATAGTAGGAAAAATATTAAATCTTAGATTATATATTTAGAAAGCTATATATGTTTAAATATAAAAAATAGCTTCCCATGTTTGCATCAAATGTTTGATTACCTAATCACGGAGCGTGTGAACACGACTGCAATTATTTGGGAAGCTTTTTATATATGTGTATCCCACATTTCATGGCTTAAATAATCCCGTAATATCCATTTAAGGAGCTGTTTGCATTATTTCACTACAATTTGTCGTTTTAAGCACTTGAGCACAATTCCCAACCTGTTTTTCTTTTTTTGCATTTAATTTCATTTACCTCGATTATCTGCTGCTCGCTGAATTGTTTATTTTGGAAAATTGCCCGCAATAAACAAAATGTTTGCTGCTGCAGCTTTAGAAATGTATTTTAATTTTAAATTAAACTGTAAACAACAGCGACTGCCAGCTATTTATTGATGCTACTCTTGCAGAGATTTTTTTGTTTAAGCAGAAAAGCTAGCAAATAAAACTAGAAAAAAACTTAAATTAAATGAAAATAAAAGCAATTTCCCATGATCTCTTTACAGTTGTTGTTGTTGTTGTTGCTGTGCATGTTAAGTGGCATTTGTGTTGTTGTTGTTGTTACAGTTTTATGTGCATTTTCCTTATTTGTTAAAAAAAAACAACAACAACAATGACAATTTCATTGCAATCGTGTTTTTTACTTTTGTTGCTTTTCCTGTTTTCTATGTATTTTAATTTTTCCAGCTGCCTTTTAGCCTCGTATTTGCTTTGTTTTAATGGTAAAGTTGTGCGGCATTGCATGGTATGGGCTGGGGATGGGGTGGTAATTGCTGCAGTTGGGCCAGTGGGCCAGGCTCATGTGGGACGAAACGATAGTTAGGCGAATTAACATGCAGTAGCTGCAAGTTTTAGCCAATTAGTTGAGTTTTGCCCAAAAGTTGCCGGCGTTGTAATGAAGTTTTTCTATTTTTTGTTTATTTTTGTTAAGTAGGTAGGGGAAATGTTGTAGGAAATCGCGCTATTTTAATGAGAAACTGTGCGCAACGCCAAGTGCAAACAAAGCTTGCTGGTAAACTGCAAAATGCATTTAACTAATGCATGAATTTCTCATATGTATGTCTTGCACATCGATAAGTTCAGTTTCTCTACCCCTCCTAATAAAAGATGTCTATCGGAAGACCTCAAGACTGCAGAACGTGACATTATGTGTCAGCCAGCCACAGAGGGGACTCAATTTATAAGCATTTGTTGTATTGTGTTGAGTTTGTTTTTATTTTTATTTTTTTCAAGGTGTGTCCTGATGTCTGATATGGGACATAAAGCGCACAGTTAACGCCCCACCCTGTCCCCTGGCTTCTGCCCGTACCCCTGCACAGCTATAACTCTCATAAGTATGACAAAGTTATACTCGTAGTTGTCATAATGCTCGGCATAAATCTCGTTGTGGTAATAGAATTTTACAATGCGTAGTAAATAAGCATGGGATGTGTGCTTTTTGCTCTGGGTGTGTGTGTGTATACTGTGTGTTGCCTGTTAACTTGGTCAAGCTGTTGAGATAACCCCACTGAGGTAACTCTGGATAATGGAGGGGCGTGCTGGAGATGTACAGAGATATGTGCGCTAATAAAAGTTTTACACTTAAATATAGGGTAGTGGCAAAGTCTATTGTAACTTGTTGAATTTATGATGTCACTAAAGGCCTGCCTGCTAATTTTGTAAAGTTAGTATTTTAAAATAAGTAAAAATAAGCCAAGTTTGTTCATTTGTAAACAACATTTTGAATTATTTATTTATTTTTTGTTATTTTGTGGCAATTGTTGATGCATACAGTCTATATATGTATATCATATCTAGACTGAATCTTCTATCAAACAGCATACGTATTGCAGTCAAATTTGGGCAGATTTAAATACCTTGGATAACTTTAGCAGTTGTATTTGCCTAGTGTCTAGTATGTTCTTTTGATTCGTTATTTTCTTTTCTTTTGTGTCGAACAAAATCAGTTTACTAAATCGTAATATACTGCGTCGGCAAACTGTGAAGAGATGGAAGTTATAAATAAGATCTACAACAATCTGTCGACACCATTTTTCACTTAGACCTGTTCAGTACTTGATTTTGGGAGCGTAACCTTTGACATATTGTATTATTAGTAATTTGGTCAACGTTTGCTCACCTTAAATTTAAATTGTCCCATATCCGAGGCACGTTCATTGGCCGAGCCCGAGGCACGTAGAAAGCAATGCAAATAGTCGCGGGTGAGCACAAAGTATCTGCAATAAAAGAAATAATAAATAAATAATAATGGCTATATTTAAGGTCTCGCCTTAAAGGTCAATTGCTTCAAGATAATAATGATCATTATTCAATAATTATCATTCAGCAAAAGTAAGTTCAACAATTGGCAACAGCTTGCCAATTGCCAATGCAACAATTGGCCAAGATTAGACACACTTGGCCCTCTTCAAAAGGCCACCCGCAGCGTACACAATTTTTATTAATAAATAATAAATCATGCGGCAAAATAAGAGAAAAAAAATACCAGAAGTCAAAGCCAAAAGCACTTGAGTAACTCGGTCTCAAAAGCTGCTTTACATTTTATGGTTTTCATAAGACGATGATAATAATATTTTATCGTCTCGGTCGCAGCAATGAGAAATCTTTTATTAATATGCTTTTGGCATTTATTTATTTTTCTTTCCTTGCAGAAAGTATAAATTTTATTTTGGCAAAACTTAATAATGCATGCCAACAGATATTTGCCTTTAGACTGCCTTAACTTTATCCATCGATTTATTTATGGGCAAAAGTTTCTGGCGAAAGCAATGAAAATTTTGTTTTTCGGGTTTTCAAAAGGTGGTTTCAAATAATTTACGGATCTGTTGAAAAAGCGAGCTTCGCTTAGGCAACTTCTTTTGTTGCCAAATTGCTCACTTCCCATTTGGCAGTTGGCTGAGTTTTGGGTTCTTGGCACTCGCAGCTGCCTATTAACGTGGTCAAGCAAATTGAGTTAAGGCGAGACGTTAAATGTTTTGTAAGCTCTTTGCAAAACCGTAGGATGCTTTCGTACCGAGTTTGAGTAATTGCTTAGTAATTGCTTGGGTATGGTTAACAAAATAGAGCTGCAGTGATTAGTTAAGCTTGCTAAATGCTTCGAGCATGAAAACTAGTAAAGAGAATGGGTATGCAGATTGCAAGAACTTAATGACTGGAAACTGAGGGAAACTAATGTGGAAAAAGTTAGAAAAATTGGCCAAGCACCGGGTGAATTGTAGAACAATCCAAACGGACGTAAATGAACGGAATGAAAAAGAAATTTCTAATGAAAGTACAGGATGATGATACAAAAAAAAACTGAAATTAAAAACTAGCATTAACATTTTTAAAAATTTAAATCTCTAAAAAGCTGTGAACGTAATTTATAAAAATACAAGAGCTGTGAAATAATTGTAATAACGCGTTAACCAAAGCTTTAATTACATATAAGAGAACTTATCAGATACATATTAATTATGATGGATGAGGTATTTCGACAGCTTATATAGATAAGGAAGGTAAGAAAATCTAGGCTAGGTATGCTGATTGATTTCGGCAGCATTGTGGGAAGTTTTAAGCCCTCGGGCATAAAGAAAATGTTTAAAAACAATTTACAGCTAGTAAAATTTCAAAAATATCAATTATGCATTACATTTGACAAAACAGCCGAAAAAGTGCATCAAATATCAAATTGGCATCATTTTTAATGGAATTTTCATGCAGTTGCCGAGATCAAATATGCGCAATTGATGGCTGCGCTTAGTGGCTATTAACTGTCAATTAAAAATATGCCGATAAACGTAATTACCAGCTCACTGAGAGCTATACGCCAGGAAAAAGAGAGAGAGAGAGAGAGAAACATAATTAAATTTCAATTAAATACACAACAAACAAAAACAAAAGCAGAGACCTGAATGCCCTCTGCCACCCACTCAATCAGTTGGTAGACCCATTCGCAATCGCAATCGCAATCGCATTCGCATTCGCATTTGCATACCCCTATTGAATTTGCATCTCACATTTTGCATTATCTGCAGTCCCCAACATGAAAGCAAACTTCAGCCACTGTCAATTATGCGCTTTTTGCAATTAACAACCCCTGGTTAAATATATTTGCATAATTTTTGCTTGGTCAGCTCGAGGGGGTTGTTAAATTTAACACTTTTTTGCACAGGTATATTCGAAAATGCTGAAAGGCTTATGAAGTTAATACACTAAACGAAAAAGTGAAGATTTCTGTTATTTAACTCGACATACATATTGAAGATCGCAGGAATAGGTAAAAGTATATATTTATATTAAAAACTGTCTAAGTCTAAGGTCATACTAAATCAACTGAAAACTCAAAGTTCTAAAATATTTAGTGAGAACAATTAATTAAATTACAGAAAACAGAACATTTTGATATACAACAATCTACTTTTCGACCGATTCTTCCTATGCCAGTTTTATGCCTAGTTATGTATATCTTTATAAACAAAATAGTTTTTTTACAAGAACCCTTTTTTTGACCCATCAATCATATGACAGCTATATGATGTATTTTCCGGCCAGTTCCGACATGTATGTACGGTTTCAAGATGATTGATCTTAAACTGAATCGCATAGAAACAGACAGACGGATAGACTCGGCTGTTGAGGCTTATCTAAAATATATATGCCTTTATGGTGTCGGAAATGTCTCCTTGTACACACATTTTTACAAAATTTGATACCCTCTACAATATAATAATTTATACGATTTTTTCTAATGAAAACCCATAATTAATCTTAACAGATATATAATTTATCTTTAACAAATTTTTAATTATAAAAGTGAAGCTTTGAAATTTTATTTTCTCTATAACAGATATTTTGAAATCTCATTTTATTTGTCCTAAAATATGAATACTTCATTGTTATTTAGATATTTATACGTATGTATATCTTACCTCTCCTTCCAACGCGAGAAGAGACGATCCCGTTGCTGTAAGAGTAGTCCGCGTTTAATGGGTCCCGTCATGGAGGCCACAGGTATGCGACCCGCCAGCAGCGATTGCTGTGGAAGATAAAAGTGCAACAGAACTGATTAAAATACGCATATATATAATATATATACTTATATGTGTGTGCTATCATTAGGAGAGGGCGTTAGTTTTTGCTGATTTTGCAAATTTGCTTAATTTATGATAGAACATTTTCTGAGCGTCTCAGCTGTTTTCGCTATCAGTCGCAGTGGCTGTCATAATTCTTTAGCCCCTGCACTTTACGGCACTTTAAATAATTTAAGCAACAACAACAACAACAACAACAACAACAACAACGAGCCGTGAACCTTTATGTCTGGCTCCCATGAGCTATGATTAATGTTGCTTTAAAAAGCCGCCACTTGCGCCGCTTTTCAGCCCCAAACCCTCCGGACAAGCATCCCCCCATTCGAGACACGCCTGCTGCACCATAAATTCCATTTTGGTGTATGTTTCTTTTTTATGTTGTTGTGTGGTTTGTTGTTGTTGGTTTGCTCATAAATGCAATTTATTATCAAGCGGGTTGTGTTATAATATTTTATATTAACAAATGCTTCGTAGCTGGTTAAATAATATTCGTGAATATATGAATGCGTATGTTTCATAGTACAACTGGCTAAGTTGGAGCATGTAGGCAATTATATATTGGGTTAATCTTTGCGGCTTACGCTTAAATTAACAATAAACAATAATTTAGCGGTTTACGCATTGTGATGAACTCGCTGAAAATAATTCAATATTACTCTTGAGTGTTGAAACGGAAGCGAACGCATCTATGAAATAGTCTTCTGCCAGAAATTCAATTACATATGAGCTCTATGGCAGCCTGTCTGATGTAGCCTTATTAAAGGGAAAAACTATATATTTCTGGTTTACATTTTATTTTTTTTAATGTTATTAAGTATTATCTTACTTCTATAACATACAATTAAATTAACTCCTAAGTATTCAAAAAAATATCAACTAACTGGGAACTTAGTATGCCGCCCACCAAATGGCCCCAATTTCAAGAATCCAGTCGAAGCTCATTTGCTCATTAAACTCAATGGCTGCTGCACGTTTCTAGCCACAAAAAAAGACAACCTCAAAGTCCACTCAGTCCATGGAAACGTTCGAACTGAACAATAGTTTTTAATGTGCTAAATTAAGTTTCGAATGCCTCTTATACAGAGCGCTTCCCATTTTGCCCCCTCAGAGAAAATTACCCGCACAATTTCTTGTCGATTTTGGGCGCCCCGCGATGCCACCGTGCTCCTTGCCCCCTGATTGCCATATTGAATTTGAAGTTAGGCAAGGCATGCCTTTTGTTCTTGTTGTTGTTTGTGTCTGGGCGCTTAAACGTGACTACCGTTAATTTGGCCAGAACCTTATTTAATGCTCTGGCAAAAGCAACTGGCAAGAACTTCTTGCCATAGTATACTAAGATTGTGTGGCAACGATAAGCGAAAGACGTAGCACAGCAGAAAAAAAAACGAAAAAGTATCTTTATTTTGGGTTTGAAAACCGAAACGGAGAAGAAAAAAATACAAAATAATACAGTGTGTCAAAGATTTATCGGCTTGAAAAAGTATTTCGAATTAAGCTAGCGCTTTGCTGCCGCTGCCTCTGTTGCTGATGATATCATTTCTCAGATTTGAGATTCACATACTTTTGGCCAAAATGTATCTACAGAATACATATACATATAGATTTGTGCATACATAAAAGCGATTGATGCGACGGCATCAAGCCGGCATGGCCTTTAGTACCCGTTGCCTACCACCCGGCGATAATTCATTTTTGGTATTTCGATTCATGCTTTTTTTTTTTGTCAAATCGAAAGCCCGTTAGCGCCCCGCTTTGCCCCGCTGATTGATTTCGTTTCGTTAGTTTGCACTGGCCATAAGCATATCATTAAGTTGTACGCCCCGAGCCAAATGGTGCCACGGAGGTAGCCGCAACTATTGGGTAGCTATTTTTATGGCTTTATAATGAACAGCCTAATGCTTGACATTTGTTTGCTGCCATTTGATACATAGCCGCTGATTTATCTGTCAATCCATATTCTATACGAGAGATAAGCTATAGAAGCTGTCGAAATTTCGCCTTAAATTTGGCTAAATGTTGATTGGCGCCGTTTGCATAGGAATTGGGAATTTTTAAAGTTCGTTTCGCAGAATTTAAATATAAATAGTTTAGTGTAGTCTTTTGTTAATTAATTTGATAACTCAATTCATATAATAAATAAAAAAACTAAATACAATTTATTATAAAAGTTTTTTTTTAAATTGATAAATAAAACTAACCTTTCCATTTCTTTTACAAGTTATATATCTATTATATATATTGTACGAACTTTGCAGTTAATTTTAAAAGATATTTACATTTATAATTCTTTATTTGAAATATTTCTGAACCATTTTTAAATTTATTTAAAATTTTGAATACAAACTAAATATATGTAAGTAATAAATATTTTACACTTTATTACTGCTCATAAATTCTAAATGTGCTTGACCTCTTTCCACTCATTATCACCTTCATCAGCTGATTACTCAAAGCCATTGGAAAGAAAGGAATACTCATAAATAAATCCGAACAGAAAAAAATCCATGACAGCCTTCACTAATAAAGCCAAACAAAAACTTTTATTTTAAAGAAAAATTTGAGAAAAAAAATTGAAAAATAACGAAATTAAATTAAATTTTCGTCACGTTCTGTGCATGTAAATTATGGCCAAGCATATCAAATGTTGTTGTTGCTTTTGTTTGTTAGCTTTGTTCTTGTTGTTTATTCGTGTGTGCCCCATGTGGTGCGACTGGGAGCGGAAATAAAGCGTATAATTGTTCAACACGCATCTGTGAAGCTGTAAAACCTTCCAAGAACTTAGCTTTTATGGCTTGATATGAGTTATTTTTATGGCCAAAAGTGTGCCAAAAGCTGTTGAATATCAAAAGGCAACTGTAACTGCAACTCTTCACTTTGCCAAGGGCTAAAAGTGTGGCAAAAAATCTGTCATAAATCAATCAAGTTGCGCAACCATAAATTGAAATTTACAAGATGAGCAGATGAGCGCGGCTGCAGATGATCATTGATGATGACACAATTGCTCAATAATACGATCAGTATAAAGTGTGCGCCTTCAGTTTTGGACTGAATTCGAGCCAAAAATTAAAGCTAACATAAGAAACACAATTTATGACGAATCCACGCAAAAGAGGAGCGTCAGCATCTGCCAAAGGTTTGTCACAGTTCTGTGTTGGCGGCGCATTTTAGTGGGTGTTTGTGTGTGTGTGTGTTCGAAAGTGACTGAAAAATGCAATGCGAGGGCTGTTTATTGAGTAGATAACCTTGGCTAGATGAAAAATAATTAATCAAAATTGGATTAACATTTTTGCGGTTTTCTTCTCATGAATTTTTTAGTATTTTTATAAATCTCATTGCTTTTAATCATTTAAAAAGGATTAAGATTCATAGAGATTCAAGCAAGTTTGCTTGTCAGACAATTAATTCTGAGTTTAAATATACTCAATACATTTACTTTGGGCTTTTATATAAAAAGCATCAATTAAAATGAATTAAGAATTTGATTCGTAAGAATGGACACAAATGCAGCATCTGGGTCAGGGCTAGGAGGGATTTTCCATTGTAAACAGTTTTATTATAGAAAATATATATAAATAAATATTTCATTTAAAAAAGGTAAACAACAAAAAATAAATATTTGATAAACAAGGTAAATTTAATTTAAAACATAATTTGCGTGCGCCATATAAACAAACGACCCTCTCAGAATGACATTACGCCTGTGGGCAGCTTAGAATAAGATGTTAGATCTTGGCATCACGACTCTAGTCAAGAGCTTAGCCCATTTTTATTGCCTCAATAGCAGCTTCAATTCCAATTCCAACTCTTAACTCTGGGCCATTCAATGCGCTGAGCTTTCTGTATGCCAATCCAATTAAAAACCACTAAAAGTGCGCCATAAAAGGCTGGGGCCAGTCTGTCCAGACCAGACCAGACCCGACCCGGTAATTATGTAAGCGGCACAGACTGACTGCAATCAAAATAAATATAAAAAAAGGAAAATACCAGAAAAAAATACCAGACATTTACGTGCCAATTTTGGCGGCGTCTTGAATACATCATTGAGCCAAAGGCAAAAAATTCGCCCGCAGCATAAATAATAAAACTTCAACTTGTTCGCTGGCAAAAGCGCGTCAGCTTCCTGCACTCGTTGGATTAACACAAACCAACAAAAAAACTGACATAAAATGCAATGAAAATGGGGGCATTAAGCCATTGGAGTTATATAAGATTTTATTTGGCGCGGGAAAATTATGAAAAATGTATTCACAGATGTGGCGAAAGTGACAGAGATACAGAGCTACAGTGAGAAAGAGAGGAAGAGAGCGCTGCTGGCCAATAAACTGAGAGCTCTTTACAACATTAAAAATATGGTATAAAAGCCCCTTCGGTACATTTGCTTATCTGCTTATCATTGCGCATTATTTGCTCTTTATCAAAATTTAACTTATATGCTAAGGTATGTATCTAACAGTTTGTTTATAGCTATGTCGCATAGTATGTCTGAGTGTGCACCGCGTCTTGTTGTTAATTAAAAATAAACTCATTTAAATGTTGTTTGCACTACGATAGCAAATATCATTAAATACCCTTAAAAAACTATATAAATATATACATTATATGTATTTATTACTACAAGAAAATTGTTGTGCAAGCT
Organism: Drosophila littoralis; assembly: GCA_018903485.1. Lineage (NCBI taxonomy): Eukaryota > Metazoa > Arthropoda > Insecta > Diptera > Drosophilidae > Drosophila > Drosophila littoralis. The sequence goes on along the minus strand of JAEIGF010000059.1, from coordinate 3,988,453 downwards.
GATAAGAAATTTGTACAATGCTAGATATAAGATATCGGTTGGGCTGATGAGGGAAAGCGGTTTGATATTATCAATTTTTGTACAATTTGAACTTTTTTAAATCTATGCGTAATTTAAGTACAATAATTATACTCCACAACTTTATTTTTTGGATGAATTTTATTCAAACATTAGCGGCATTTGAAATAATTGCATTAACGACCCCAAAGTCAATGACTTTTGTAAAAAAATGAAAAAGCTTTTGTAATTTAATTAGGCATACATTTACACACAAACTACTTGGCTAAAATGGTAAAAAATCAGTGAAAAGAACGCGGGGGAAACTCAGCTCAGCGAAGTGAAAATTACGCGACTAGCGCAGGAGTTTTGGGTGTAGGGGAAATGGCAACTCAAAGGTAGCGTAGGAGTCGCATTTTATAATTTTTATTATTTTTTTAATTTAGTTTATTTTTTATTTATTTTTATTGTTGCCACTTGAAAGCACAGCAAGTATTTATGACTGCTCGTTGGCTGGATGACTGCCTGGTTGGCTTGGATGACTGGCTGGCTGGATGGATAGGTGGATAGCTTGTTGGGTTGTCGACATCAAAAGGCAAACAACGCGCAGTATAAATAAAAAGAAAAATTAAAAACCATTTTATGATTGCTATGAAAAGTCAAGTCAAAGAAAAATCTGCGAAAAAAAAATAGCGGACTGTGCAGCGAATGAAATTCAATTTCCAAACAAGTCATGTTGAAACAATGTGTGAAGTTGGCAAATTGTTCAATATTTGCCCAGCGGTAATTGAAAATCAACTAAAGCATCATAAAATACGACTATCTGCCTGATGGTATGCGGCATACGCGATATCTGGTAACTTACCCAGTAAAAGTCCGTTGATAAAATCATGACACGCGCTCCTATAAAAGATGTGTGTTTACTATGCTATAAATACCAATTTATAGGCGCTGCATTAAATGCCTTTTGTTTTTCAAGACAATATGTCGTATAAATTTATTTTCTTTTTTAAAATTTCCTTAACACACACGTACACTAACACTCACACACGCACACACACAGCACTAATGATTCTTATGCGCTGCTAAACAAACATTTAGCTATACAACAAAAAAAATGAGGAAAATTTGCTGCGGCTGCAAACTCTACCGACACGAACCAACTTCCATTGACGACTATTCAAAAATTCTGAGCGAAAAAAATATATATTTATTTTTCATGCCACAGCCGCCTAAACATTTTACACATATGGCAAAAACAAGCCCAGTCCATTGTGCTGTTTGCCGTTCTACACATGAGCACGCAAAGTATCTACAAAAAAAGTATCTGTATCTGTAGCCGTAGCCGTAGCCGTAGCTGTGGCTATAGATGTGTAGCTGTTGCCATTGCCGTTGTCGTTGTCGTCTGCCGTGACGTGACACACATGTGGGCAATTCTATGCAGCCAATGGTAGTTGTTGTTCTTCATAATGTTGTTGTTGTTGCTGTTGTTGTTGTTGTTGTTGCTGTTGTTGTTACTGTGTTTAGCCAAACATGTGCCTACGGTCGATTTTTTTTCTTTGGTTTTGGTTTCTCGACTGGCTTTTATGGTTTATGTGTTAATAAGGCGACCTTCAGAACGCTCTGAGATTTTTCTTCGCTTTTTTGGCATATTTAACAGCCAAAAAAGTAAACCTAATAAACTTTACTTGTCTTACATAGCGCTTAACTAAGATCAAGTTTCTTCTTTTTTCGCTTTTGTGGTTGGTTGAGACCCAAGTATTGGGCGTGGCTGTCGAGTGACACGATGTCTGGCATATTGCAATAGGATTTCCTTCTTCTTCTCATAATCACAACCCACTCAACGTTAGCTAATGTTATTTAAATGGCACAGCATATCTATAAAAATGTATGCGGAAGTGGGTTCCTGTAAACTAGTTCTATTCGATTTACACTATCATTTCAATCAGTTGAAGGAAATCAAAACTGGCGAATCTTAATTTAATTTATACACATATTTTATGTTTAGCGATTTTTGTGTCACGGCATGTGTCACGACTGTGTGATAATTATGTCTATAAAAATAGTAAACAAACATTTTAAGTTTTGTTGAAAGGAATAGTTGAGAAATTGGTTACACTGTTTTATGTTGGAGAGGCAGAAAACAAAAAAATCGTTTTAAATACTAAATAAAGGTAAACATAAGTGTATATTTTATGGTTGTTTTAAAAAATGAATTAAATATATATTTATTGTTTATTATTTAGGATTTAATTGAAAGTAAGTTTTGTTTTTAGGCCTATGGGTCAAAAGCTAAAAGCAAGCTTGTCAGCGTGCGTTTTGGTCAAGCCGATAAAATTCGCACCTCGCACAATTGTGCATCTAAAATATACAGTTTCTTGTTTACTTACAAAAAATTAAAAAAATATATAAGTTCACAATTTGAACTGTCGACCTCTCGTTGGTTCACGTCACTTTTGCATAGCACATTTATATATTTGCGGCGTTTTTAATATTTTCATAGAGACTTTGAGACTTTTTCCTGCACTCTCAATGTACCAAAAACCTGACCTAATGCTTACTTTGGAGGCTTTTGGAGTTTCAGTCAAAATTTCAGCTTAGTAACTGTTGAGGCTTAGGCTGTGAGTTGGTCACTGTTCCCTTAATCAGTCAGTCAACCGATATTCCCCGGTCTTTCCCGGCCCATATTTGTTGCTTTAATTTTAAGACATCTCTTTTCGCACATTTCGCCTTCGTGGGAATTTAAAGTCTACCCATATTGTCATGCACTCCACATTTCGGGTTATATTTTACAAAGATTTAGTATATTAAGTATATCGAAATAAAAACAGAAAATGCAACTTTGGTTTGGAAACAATTTTAGTCCTGCGATGTGAAACTTGAAACTTTAATATTCTTTAATAGAGCACGAAATGAAACAACATAATTTTAACATAATTCATAAAATTTTAATTTAGTTTTACGAACAACATTATAGAAAAAAACGTTGTTGCATCGGCTTGAATATATGCAATAAAAATAAAAATATGCGGTCAGATTCCCTAAGGGCTACGATATCAGCATTGACCATATGCACTTTTTAATAATTTTGTCGGGCAGGGAACTTCGCTGAACTGCTCTCTAACGAATATGCCAGGCGTTGGTTCAGTTCTAATTTGACTCTGAAACCAAATTGTACTCGAATATTAGCGAATATAAAATGTGGTTAAAAATTATTCAAATTTGTTGCATATGTTTTGTAATCGATAAAGCTAACGCTGGCTTAAATTCAATAACAATCCACACAAATTATTGTTTTGTGTATCAGTTGATATTTAAAAACGAATGCCCGCTGCCAAAGCAACTTGATGCTGGAAATAGTTCGTGTGATCTAATTTTAATGGGCGACACTCTCAAATTTAAGTGCTCTTACCCACTTTACTATTTGAGTGAATTTGAGGGAACTTGTTATGTGGGTAAAGAAGCTATTAGTACGTTTTATTGTTTTGCAGAAAAACAAGGATATACACAAAAGGCACTGCATTGCGAAATGTTTAAAAAATACGAAGTAATTTTAAGGAATTGCAATAATACACACGTTAATTCCATGAGCATAAAGTCGTTTAATAATAACAACTTAGACATTCCTCAAGTGCATATGAAATGCAAGAGGTTAAGTCATATAGTAAAAAGCTTTAAAGATCTGAAAGTTGAAGTTTTCACCAATGTAACACAAGATACAACAATGCATATACCGATTAACAAACTTTTCAGTTTGAGACTAAAATTATGTAAAAGTTTGGTTCATGGCAACCTTCAAATATTTCGACCCAATGGTGATTTATCCTTATTATGAAATGAGATTACATATACATAAAAAAATGTTTGAAGGCCTGAGAAATTTATCAAAAATAATATTCGAAAAGTTACAAATTTATGGCCTTACTGCAGACCATTTTAAAGACTTAATTAATTTAAAATCTTTATATCTCAGAGGTTTACGCGTAGATCACTTTGGCTGGCTCAGGTATGCTTATTAACAAATGCTGATAACATTGAATGAGACTTTGCAACTGAATTGTTTTTTTTTTTTTTGGATTACATATCTTTTCAGTTCTAAAACTTTACAATATAATGTGGAATATTTGGAAGTGAACTATTCTAGAAATGAAAGACCTGATTATTCTATGATGCAATATCTTAAAAATTATTCAAAATTGGGTATAGTTGAATTTAATACACACAAGAACTATTACTTTCAACAATATTTATTTATATAATATAACTGCCTTTATTTGTACTCAATCTTTCAGTTATTGTATTTTCCAAAAAGACATTAATAATAAAAAATGTCCTTCTAACTGTGTGTGCACTTTGGATCGTACAAGCTTGCGATTTAAAATAGATTGCACTTCCATTAGGCCACTTGGATTAGTTCCAGATTTGCCTATCCCAATAATTGGTAATGCATCGTTGTACTTCAATAACAAAATCTTGACTGAATTACCAAACTCAACCTTATATGGATATGCTAATCTTCGAGAGCTGCATGTGGCCAATAACAGAATCACAAATATAACTGTGGCCAAGCTGCCACCTAATTTAACCTATTTGGATGTAAGCAACAATAGTTTGAAAACTCTTGATAACCAAGTGCTCGAGTTTCTTTCCAGTAGATCTGGTACAATACGACTAAGGCTATCAGGCAATTCATGGATATGCAATTGCGATGCTGAGCCGTTGGTGTCGTTTGTAGCCAATTTCTCTAATATGATTGAGGATCGTGAAAATATTAAATGCAATGAAATACATTTTGAAGAGATGTTATATTTGAAAAGAAGAGATATTTGCGGATTTTCTAAAATTACACTCACTGTTGCCAGTATTTTGGGACTCGCAATTGTAATAATTTTAATCACATATTTCTACTTTAAGAAATCCATTATTTTATGTCTTTATGAAAGAAATCTTTGCATAAGCTGCATTTCCCGTCTGGAACCCGACAATAGTACACCGTTGACAATTGACGCATTTCTCGCATTTTCACACAAGGACTTGGAGTTAGTCGAAGAATACGTTGAAAAGCTGGAGAAGGGCTCTCGCGAATTCAAGCTCTGTTATTATCAACGCGACTGGCTAATTGGAGAATCCATTCCGGCATGCATTTTAAAATCAATAGAGGAATCGAAAAGAATTATTATACTGATGACCAAGAATTTCAAGGAGTCATCCTGGGGTCGCTTCGAATTCCGTATGGCCATTCAGGCTACCTCCATCGACCGGTATAAACGCCTGATTATAGTCGTGTATCCAGAAGTCGAAGACTTTAACGACCTGGACTCTGAGCTGAAAACTTACATGAAATTAAATACGTATCTGCGACGTGATGATCCCCAGTTTTGGAGAAAACTAATCTATGCGATGCCCCACAATCATGGAAATATTGGACGAACTAGTCAGCAGTAATGACCGACAAGTTCAAGAGCGGCAATTGCTGATATCAAGATTATTTGTATTTCCATTTTATTCGTAAAGATTTATATTAAAAAATATAAATATTAAATTTTAATATTTTGAAGAAAAATGTGAAAAAAGGTTCTTGTTTGGCTATTGGGTAAGAAGCTAAAGCAAGCTTGTCGGCGTGCATACACAGCCAACGGGACATGTTTTATTAATAATTTCTCTTTTGAAAATACAATCACTCGAGAGTTGAGTACAAATAAAGACAGATGTATTATATTTATAAATCCAGTCGAAGTTTGTACTTTCAGATACAAAATCAATTATGCCTAATTTGGAATATAAATCCTTCAAAAAATTGTTACGAGCATATCTTAATTAACATACCTGAGCCAGTCAAACTGTTTTATGCTTATATCTCTGAGATGAAAAGATTTTAAATTAATTAGATCTTTAAAATGATCTGGAGTAAGGCCATAAAGTTGAAAGTTTTCGAATATAATTTTTGATAAATTTCTCAGGCTTTCAAACATTTGTTTATGGATATCCAAGCCGATTTCATAAAAATCAATATTATTCACTTGAAATAGTTCCAATTTGGGCATGCCTCTTAAAAACAATCTACTCAATATACTTCACCTAATATAAATATATTCAATTTAACGTTAAATATTAGAAAACCGGAAGGCTTGAAAATCCATAATTTCAGTTCTCTAAGTTCAGGTAAATTGGTGAAGCCAAAAAGTTCGTACTTGACAGCAGTTAATAATATTCCCAAAACATGAAAATTCTTCTGATTCGGATAAATTTCCCAACCTAGTTGCCTTAAGTTTGGCAAGTTTGGAAGTGCGTAAGCCGTAATGCCGTCGTGTGTATAATTGCAGTTCCTTAAAATTTTTTCGCAATTCTTCAAACAAGTCGCAAAACAGTGCCTCTTATACATATATATATTTGTTTTTCTTAAAAAAAAAACCCACTGATTGCTTCTTTATCTGCATAACAAGATCCCTTAATATCATTTAAATTGTGAAATGTAAAGGATCACTTAAATCCAGGAGTGTCGCCAATTAAAGTCAGCTCACACGAATTCTCTTCAATAAAATACATCTCTTCTGGCGGGCATTCAACCGATACACGAAACAATTACTTGTATGGATTATTATTGAATTAAACCAGATTGCAAGACATATGAGACAAATTTCAATTATTGTTAACCACATTTTATATTCTTTAATATTATTCATATTCGTTAGAGAGCAGCTCCCTGCTCGACAATTTTATTAAAAGCTAGTTCTATCCGAGTTACACTATCATTTAAATCAGTTGATGGAAATCAAAACTGGAGAATCCTTATTTAATTTATACGCATATTTTATGATTAGCGATTTTTGTGTCATAGCATGTTCACGACAAACATTTTAAGTTTTGTTGAAAGGAATAGTTGAGAAATTGGTTATACTGTTTTATGTTGGACAGGCAGAAAACAAAAAAATCGTTTTAAATACTAAATAAAGGTAAACAAAATATAAGTGTATATTTTATGGTTGTTTTAAAAATGAATTAAATATATATTTATTGTTTATTATTTAGGATTTAATTGAAAGTAAGTTTTGTTTTTAGGCCAATGGGTCAAAAGCTAAAGCAAGCTTGTCAGCGTGCGTTTTGGTCAAGCCGATAAAATTCGCACCTCGCACAATTGTGCATCTAAAATATACAGTTTCTTGTTTACTTACAAAAAATTAAAAAAAATATATAAGTTCACAATTTGAACTGTCGACCTCTCGTTGGTTCACGTCACTTTTGCATAGCACATTTATATATTTGCGGCGTTTTTAATATTTTCATAGAGACTTTGAGACTTTTTCCTGCACTCTCAATGTACCAAAAACCTGACCTAATGCTTACTTTGGAGGCTTTTGGAGTTTCAGTCAAAATTTCAGCTTAGTAACTGTTGAGGCTTAGGCTGTGAGTTGGTCACTGTTCCCTTAAGCAGTCAGTCAACGGATATTCCCCGGTCTTTCCCGGCCCATATTTGTTGCTTTAATTTTAAGATATCTCTTTTTAACACGTTTCGCTTTCGTGTTAATTTAAAGTCTGCCTATATTGTTCAGCACTTCACGTTTTAGGTAATATTTTGAAAAGATATTTGAAAAGTATTTTTTTAATATATCGAAATAAAAACAAAAAAAATAAACTTGGGATGTGTACCCATTTTAGTCCTGATATGATGAAACGACATATTTTTAACATCAAATTAAAATTTACTTTTTAGAACGACGTTATAAAAATATTATAGAAATAAATCATAAATTTGTAAGCAACGGCTTACATATATGCAATAAAAATAAAAAATGTGCATTAGGATTCCCTAAGGGCTACGATATCAGCATTGCACATATGCAGTTTTCAATAAATCGTCGGCAGGGAACTGTTCTCTAACGAATATGCCAGTCGTTGGTTCAGTTCTAATTTGACTGCGAAACCTAATTGTACTGGAATATAAGCGAATATAAAATGTGGTTAAAAATAATTCAAATTTGTTGCATATGTTTTGCTATTGATAAAGCTAATGCTGGCTTAAATTCAATAATAGTCCACACAAATTATTGTTTTATGCATGAATTGATATTTAACCTGGGGTGCTCGAAAGTACATAAATATGCTACTGGAGATAGTTCGTGTGAGCTGACTTTAATAGGCGAAACTCTTGGATTTAAGTGTTTCGATTCCATCCGAGATATCAATACATTTGAGGGAACTTGCTATTTGGATAAAGAAGCAATCAGTACGTTTTATGATTTTGAAAAAAAACAAAGAAACAATGATATGTTTGAAGAATACGAAAAAATTTCAATGAATTGCAATAATACACACGTTAGTTCAATGAGTCTAAAGACGACCCTTTTTACGGAATTACATACCCCGCCGAATGTTCCAATGTTTTTTTAAAGACTTCGTGAACAAACACACGTGCCAACCTTTTGACCTCACCAATTTACCTGAACTTAGAGAATTTCACGTAACGATTATGCACGCTTTAAGTTGGTATCTTGTACCAAATTCTATAGTGCAGTCATTTGCTTTAAGTAAAATGTTTTTAAGAAGCATGCCCAAATTGGAACTATTTCAAATGCAAAGTATTGATTACTATCAAGTCGCCGTGGATATTCATCAAGATGTGTTTGAAGGCCTGAGAAATTTATCAAAAATTATATTCGAAAAGTTACAAATTTATGGCCTGACACCAGACCATTTTAAAGATTTAATTAATTTAAAACCTTTGCATCTCAGAGGTATACACATAGAACAGTTTGACTGGCTCAGGTATGCTTATTAACAAATGCTGATAACATTGAATGAGAATATGTAATTAAATTGTTCTTTTATTTTTCGTTACTGTGGAAAACATATCTTTTCAGTTCTAAAACATTGCAAAATAATTTGGAATATTTGGAAATAAATTATACTTTAGGTAAAAATGTGGAATTATCTGGAATGCAATATCTTCAAAAATATTCAAAATTAGGCATAATTGATATTGTATCTGAAAGTAATAACTTCGACTGGATTTATAAATATAATACAACTGCCTTTATTTGCACTCAAGTCTCAAATGATTGTATTTTCAAAAGGGACATTATTAATAAAACATGTCCCGTTGGCTGTGTATGCACTTTGGATCGCACAAAAATGAGATTTAAAATAGACTGCGCTTCCATTGAACCACTCAAACTAGTTCCAGATTTGCCTATCCCAATAATTGGTAATGCATCGTTGTACTTCACTAACAAAATCCTGACTGAATTACCAAACTCAACCTTGTATGGATATGCTAATCTTCGAGAGCTGCATGTGGCCAATAACAGAATCACAAATATAACTGTGGCCCAGCTGCCACCTAATTTAACCTATTTGGATGTAAGCAACAATAGTTTGAAAACTCTTGACAACCAAGTGCTCGAGTTTCTTTCCAGTAGATCTGGTACAATACGACTTAGGCTATCAGGCAATTCATGGATATGCAATTGCGATGCTGAGCCGTTGGTATCGTTTGTAGCCAATTTCTCTAATATGATTGAGGATCGCGAAAATATTAAATGCGATGGAATACATATGTTATATCTTATAAATAGAGATATTTGCGGATTTTCTAAAATGACACTTATTTTTGCTAGTCTTTTGGGACTCGCAATTGTAATAATTATAATGATGTATTTCTACAGTATTATATGTCCTTATGGACGAAATCTTTGCATAAGTTGCATTTCTCGTACGCAACCCGAAACTAGTATATCGTTGACAATAGACGCATTTCTTGCATTTTCACACAAGGACTTGGGACTAGTCGAAGAATATGTTGAAAAGCTGGAGAAGGGCTCTCGCAAATTCAAGCTTTGTTATTATCATCGAGACTGGTCAATTGGAAAATCAATTTCGGCGTGCATTTCAAAGTCAATAGAGGAATCGAAAAGAATTATTATACTGATGACCAAGAATTTCAAGGAGTCATCTTGGGGTCGCTTCGAATTCCGTATGGCCATTCAGGCTACCTCCATCGACCGGTATAAACGGCTGATTATAGTCGTGTATCCAGAAGTCGAAGACTTTAACGACCTGGACTCCGAGCTGAAAAGCTACATGACATTAAATACGTATTTCCGACGTGATGATCCCCAGTTTTGGAGAAATCTAATCCATGCGATGCCCCACAATCATGGAAATACTGGACGAACTATTCAGCAGTAATAACCGACAGGTTCAAGAGAGGCAACTGCTGAGATCCAGATTAGTTGTATGGCATATTCCTTTTATTTGTTAAAGATATATATTAAAATATTAAATTAAATTTTGGTATTGTGAGTTAAATAATAAAAGAAGCATTTTGCTTGGCCATTGGTTCAAAAGCTAAAACAAGCTTGTCAGCGAGCGTTTTGGTCAAGCCGATAAAATTCGCACCACTCATCCACACAATTGTGCATGTAAAATATGCAATCTCGTGTTAAAAATTAAATAAGTATTAAGGTTGACAATTTGAACTGTTGGAGTCGTTTTTAATATTTTCATAAAGACATTGATAATCTTTTTCACTCACTCTGAGTGAGTGAATGTATCAAAATTCTTACCTAATGCTTACATTCGGGGATCCCGGCCCATATTTGTTGCTTTTAATTTAAGATATCTATTTTCCACACGTTTCGCCTTCGTGGAAATTTAAAGTTTACCCATATTTTGCAGCACTCCACGGCTTAGGTTATATTTTATTACAAAACTGATTACAAAACTGTTCGTTGCTTTAGCAAAATTATGGAAAAAATCAAAACTTTCTTAGCATCGGCTCGCATATATGCAATAAAAATGAAACAAGTAAGAGGTTCTAGTCGGGAGCTCCCGACTAGGGGATACCCTGAACCCTCTTCTTCCAACAAATGCAAATATATGTAGCTACATGTTTAGTTTGGTGACTCTAGCTCATATTATTCACCAATATTGCTCAAAAATCAGTATGTCGATATCGATTTTTATTGATTGCTTGGAAATGGAATACGTTATCGATTATCGGAACATGGCTAGATCGACTTGGCTTTTGATGCTGATCAAGAATATATATACTTTATGTGGTCGGAGATGCTTCCTTCTGCCTGTTACATATATGCATTTTGCACAAAACATTATACTCCTTTTACACATTTTTAATGGGTTCAGGGTATAAAAATGTGCATTAAGATTCCCTAAGGGCTACGATATCAGCATTGCACATATGCACTTTTTAGTAATTTTGTCGGGCAGGGAACTGTTCTCTAACGAATATGCCAGGCGTTGGTTCAGTTCTAATTTGACTGTGAAACCTAATTGTACTGGTATATTAACGAATATTAAATGTGGTTACAAATAATTCAAGTTTGTTGCATATGTTTTGCAATCGATAAAGCGAATGCTGGTTTGACTTCAATAACAGTCTACACAAGTTATTGTTTCGTATATCGGTTGATATTTAACACGGAATGCCCGCTACAAAATCAATTTGATGGTGGAGTTAGTTCTTGTGAGCTAACTTTAATGAGCGCCACTCTCGAATTTAAGTGCTCCTGTCCATTATACTATTTGACTGAATTTGAGGGTACTTGTTATGTGGATAAAAAAGCTATCAGTACGTTTTATTGTTTTGCAAAAAAACAAAGATATATACAAAACGCAATGGATTGCGAAATGTTTGAAAAATACGAAACAATTTTAAGGAATTGCAATAATACACATGTTAATTCAATGCGTATAAAGACGTTCAATAATAACGACTTACGCACCACTCCGAATTTGCCAAGCTTGAGGCAACTACGTTGGCAAATGCATGCGGGATGTCAGAGTTTTAACAACATTGTGAAAAGTTACAGATATCTGGAAGTTGACGAATCCTCGAACGCAAACAAGTGCGAACTTTATGATTTCACCAATGTACCACAAGTTAGAGAACTGCATATATCGATTTACAAACCTATCAGTTTGAGACGATCTAAATATAAACTAAATACATTTATTTTAAGTAAAATGTTTTTAAGAGGCATGCACAACTTGGATCTATTTCAAGTGAATTCCTTTCAATATTTTTATGATGAAATCGGCTTGGATCTTCATAAAGAAATGTTTAAAGGCCTGAGCAATTTATCTAAAATTATATTCGAAAACTTCCAACTTTATGACCTTACACCAGACCATTTTAAAGATTTAATTAATTTAAAATCTTTGCATCTCAGAGGTATAGGCATAGAACAGTTTGACTGGCTCAGGTATGTTAATGAATATATGCTCATAAAAATAAATGAGATTATGGAATTAAATTGTTATTTTATTTTTACTTTTCATCTTTTTAGTTCTGAAATATTACAAAAAAATTTGGAATTTTTGGAAATTAAAAATTCGACAAGTGAAAAAAAGGATTTATCTGGAATGCAATATCTTCAAAAATATTCCAAATTAGGCATAATTGATATTATATCAGACAGTACAAACGTCGACTGGATTTATAAATATAATACAACTGCCTTTATTTGTACTCAAGTCTCAAATGATTGTATTTTCAAAAGGGACATTATTAATAAAACATGTCCCGTTGGCTGTGTATGCACTTTGGATCGCACAAAAATGAGATTTAAAATAGACTGTGCTTCCATTGAACCACTTAAACTAGTTCCAGATTTGCCTATCCCAATAATTGGTAATGCATCGTTGTACTTCAATAATAAAATCTTGACTGAATTACCAAACTCAACCTTGTATGGATATGCTAATCTTCGAGAGCTGCATGTGGCCAATAACAGAATCACAAATATAACTGTGGCCCAGCTGCCACCTAATTTAACCTATTTGGATGTTAGCAACAATAGTTTGAAAACTCTTGATAACCAAGTGCTCGAGTTTTTTTCCAGTAGATCTGGTACAATACGACTTAGGCTATCAGGCAATTCATGGATATGCAATTGCGATGCTGAGCCGTTGGTCTCGTTTGTTGCCAATTCATCTAATATGATTGAGGATCGTAAAAATATTAAATGCAATGAAATGCAGATGGCAGATCTTAATAAAGGAGATATTTGCGGATTTTCTAAAATGACACTAATTTTTGCCAGTCTTTTGGGATTCACAATTATAATAACTATAATGACGTATTTCTACTTTAAAAAGTCCAGTTCCCGTCCGGAACCCGAAAATAGTACATCGTTGACAATTGACGCATTTCTTGCATTTTCACACATGGACTTGGGACTAGTCGGAGAATATGTTGAAAAGCTGGAGAAGGGCTCTCGCAAATTCAAGCTTTGCTTTTATCAACGCGACTGGCTAATTGGAGAATCCATTCCGGCATGCATTTTAAAATCAATAGAGGAATCGAAAAGAATTATTATACTGATGACCAAGAATTTCAAGGAGTCATCCTGGGGTCGCTTCGAATTCCGTATGGCCATTCAGGCTACCTCAATCGACCGGTACAAACGACTGATTTTAATCGTGTATCCAGAAGTGGCAGATTTTAACGACCTGGACTCTGAGCTGAAAACCTACATGAAATTAAATACGTATCTGCGACGTGATGATCCCCAGTTTTGGAGAAAACTAATCTATGCGATGCCCCACAATCATGGAAATACTGGACTGACCAGGCAGTAATAGCCAACAGGTTCAAGTGCGGCAATTGCTGATATCCAGATTAGTTGTATGATATATCCATTTTATTCGTTAAACATATATATTTAATGTGTTCAATTAAAATATAAAAAAAAGCTCATTTCTTCACGTGGCCTTAACTTTGTAGTCAGCGAAATTCCTTATATACAATGTACTTTTGCCCTTTTCTTAGGTTTGCTCGTTAAATTACCAACTGAGCAGCTCTGTGTCAAGAACTCTTCTGGTATATCCTGCTGTTTTACATAGCAATAGGCCAGCAGTCTACAACAAAGCAACCAATTGACCTTCATGCAACACTCGAGAGGCACTCGCAATATATCAAACCACTCAACCCGCACAAAAACTGTTATCAAGCGCACATATTTGGGCATGTCAGGGCGAGTGCAAAAATGTTCAAATGCTGCCACATGCAGCTCTTACACACTCACACACACGCACACACATTTGAACATTCAAAAGTCATTTAAAATGCAATAGAAAACTCGCTGCCACTCGCACAATTTCAGAATCGCAGTGGGGCGGCCCAACGAGCTGTGAACAGAGGCCTCAACGGAACCATTCACACGACCTAAGATCCTGCCGCGCGTAAGAAGGAAAAAAAAATATATAAAATAAGAGGCATGCCAAAAAAGAGGTACACAATTTTTGCTGTTCTCGTGGTTTCTCAGAAATGAGCAAAAATAACAAAAAATACATCATCTTGGCTGTCGTCTATGGCCCTGCATGTGAGGCGTCGCCAGGTCTGCCAAAAAAAGAGTGCTCAGAACTTATGCATGTGCCACAGATGGAAAGATACAGAAGGCAGAGCGGGAGAATAGCCCTTGAACTTGGGCCAGGAAGTATCGGTCGATTGGCATTGCCAAATACTGTTTATCTTTTCTGCGTATGAGTGTAACTTCAAAGTAGGTATAGCTAATATCCTTTAGAAGCAAGTGATATATGTGTGCAGTGATATCATCTCAGTTGAGTTAGGTATTCCAAAGAAATTGAGTAAATGGGAATTATGATTGAATAATATTTAGTGGAACTCAGAGCAGAAAATTTAGGTTATATGTGCATATTTATATAATATTATGCAAATTATATTGTTTTTATTGGTAATGAAAACTAACTCGGAATTCGATCAAGCTACTATGAATATCTTGAAAACAATTGGATTTGTTAGTCTTCAAATGGGATGCTTTTATATATTCTTCTATATTTAATATTCGAAATCAAATGGTGCTCGAACCATGCCTTTTAAATATTAGCTGTTAATTATTAGAATTTTAGAACAATAATATAAATAAAGAAAGGCCTGTATCTAGTAAAAATGGAAACCATATGAATTATTTAAATTTCATTTTAGGTGTAATTGTTAGGTTTTCGTAAATTCTCTATTAAAAATGCCTCGCACCCCTTTAAACAGAAGTGTATTACTGCTTCGTATTGCATTAAACATTTCTAAAACAAAACAAAAAAAAATAAAATGCCTTGCATATTTGTGCAAGCTCTCAGCTCAAATGCGATGGCGTCATGCGGGCTCGATAAAAACGATGCGATTGGCGTTGTTTGCCTTTTTTGGGTCTGATGTGTGAACCACTGCATAAATCTGCAGAAATTATGGCTATATTTTGAGTTGGTTTTTACGTGCCGCAATCGATGACAGCTCAAGTAATTCGCATAAGAAACAAAACTTGAAATGTATCTAAGTATCCGACTATCTGTGTAGCCATTAGCTACAACTAAGTATGAGCTGAGCGCTGAGGTCACGCCCCCTTCTGTAAAGGCGAAGGCAATGCCATTTCGCATGCTGTTTACATTTATGCAACATGTCGAGAGTGGCAACTTTGTATCTAGATACTTTTAGTAGTGTATGCGTGTTTGTGGACGTTTGTCTGTGTGCGACTGCGTCTGATTATGACATTTAACATGAACACGTAGCGAGCGCAACACATGCGAGCGACAGGATTGATATTTTTTTTCTTCTTTATATTTGTGCTGTTGGTATTTTTGCTAGACACGAACGCACAGCATGGCAGCAGGGGAAATAGCAAATGAGGGCGCGGTATAGAACTGGAGGCCAGTTCTCTTTTTGGCTGCATTGCGAATTCATTCATTCATTTCGTGCTGCTGCTCTGTCATATTTTGCGGTCTTATCGCAGCCCAAAACAAAATTGGCAAACATTTTAAGGCGCCAAATGCACCTTAAAAAAACCCAACTGCAGTGCACACAAAACGCTGCCCCTGCACAAGGATTGGAGTCGGGCTTGGGTCTGGCCCGGGTCTGGAATCGGTGTTTGTCCATGGCTAAATTGGCTTGTTCGAATGTATCTTGATAAGAACTGACGGCCTATTGGCAGCGGAGTCAGCGCATTGAATTGGAAAATGTTTTTAGTTTTTCTCTATTTTTGTTTTTGTGGCTTGCCTGTGAAACTCGCTTGTAGACATTTTTGTTGTTAACACTCACCTGCAAAGAGAGATGAGAAAGAAGTTAGAAATTAATTAAAATATGTAAAGCTAACCACTAATTGTAAAACTAGCATTTATCTAGATACTTTGTAAAAGAAGGAGTAACAGATTGCAGACAATATATGGAAGTATGTTTAAATGTACATATATAGATTTTTGAATAGACAAAATAATCGGACTTTGTTATAATTTCTGTATACAAAATAATTAAAGGATTAACAAACAATTGAAACAAGTTGCGATAGGTATGCAAAGCGAATAATGATACCTAAAGCTTGCCTGTTTAATGAGCAGCTTATAGAGCACTTGTTATAAATACCACAACAACAGGCTTAAAGTATATTTATAAAGCCCGATAGACTACCAAATATTCAAGTGGGTCTTAAGCCTAACTCAATTATGCTATAAATGTTTAAAACTTGCAATCAATGAAAAATAAATTCCAAACTGGCTTAAAAAAGAAGAAATATGTATATTTGTCACCTCAGAAACGAGTTCTATAAAGAAATCAAGTGGAACGAGAACAGCTACAACAACAATAGCAGCAAGACAAGTGCTCGGTGACGACTTATTTGTCACTAGAGCTGTTTAGCAATGGTTGTTGTTGCTTTTATGGACAGTGTACAACAATGTTGTGTGGGCGTCAAGTTGAATGACAGACAGGGGCGCGCAGGCTGAGGCGGCAGCTGGGTAAGGTCAGGCGTTCACCAGTGCGTATGAGCAATAATTTTTTTAATTGTCGCATTAAACAGTTAACGGGCGTCACGATTGCCAGCCACAGTATTTCAGTTACGCCCGCCACGCCGCCTGCTTTCCACTTGTGGCTGATTTTGTTTTTGTTGTTTTATTTTTGCCTGCCTTTAATTGTTTATGTAAATTAGAATTCACTGATGAGCAATTCAAATACACATTCAGCGCTTTTATATTATTAAAGTTTACGGAAGCGAATGGCGCGAAAGTATCTGCAACTCTCAGCTACTTTTAGCTGTGCAAATAAAGGTGTGAATACACTTTGCGAGCAAATATTAACGAGTACTTTTGCCTTATTAGAGCCTGAAGCGTAACTTCGTGTCAACTGCGCCACAAACAACGCCGCAGCATTTCAACTGGGTTGACAAGTTCGCGTATCTGTGGCTACGTGTATCTGTAAGCTATGGCAGCTGAGTATTGGGCACTCTTCATCATAATTGGGTTTACTTGTCAAGAGCTGCAGCAATCAACAGCATATAGTTTTACATTAGGGGTGCTCGTTATACTACGATTTTAAATTTAAAATTAGTTGTTACTTTATATTTCTTAGGAAAAACTCAACTTGAATTGAAAAATAAACACAAAATTTGAATTATATTTAAAAATTGTTTTTTTAATTTCTTTAACAAATATTTAAATTTTTGTGTTATTTAAATATTTTTCCTGTCCATTTAAAAATATAATTATTCTATTAAGTTTTGGTATAATTTTTATTTTTATAAACGATTTTAACATGTTCAGCCAGAAAATTGTTTTTAGTCTCTTTTGATTAAGATTTAATCCATATATAATCCATATTTTTTTAATTTATAAAAAATATATTAAAAATATTTTCATTAATATACAAAGGTATTGTTGTAATAGACAAACATATCTAAATAATTCTATGAATCATCAATATCCCCAATTCATGTGCTTCACGAACAGAGTAAAATTTGTGCAGCTCTTGACCAATGCAAGCAGCACACAGTTTGCGGTCAAAGCTCGTGTCATTTATCTTGATATGTGGCCCACCCTGTTTACCCTACCGCCCCTTATCAAATTAGCTCAGCTAACAGGTAGTGTAAACGTCAGTTAACCAGCTCTTTTGTCATCATAACTCCGTTCGTCTAGACTTAAGAGCGTACAGCAAATTCCATTTGATTGAACGCAGCGTTGATAAACGACGTAAAAGTCTGTAAAGTCGGTAGATAAACTCCGCATAACTCTTCCACCCGCCGAACCCCTCCTCCATCCCCAGTCGGTAGCATTGGTCCAGGTTCAATGCTTCAATTAAATTTCCTGTCAATCATATTTTGACTTCGCTGATGTTGCTGCTGTTGGCTTTTGCTGCTTTTCACTTGTTTTGTTTTGAAAAATTCGTTGAGCATTTTGAAAATTTCATAGCTGGTTTGTGTCGGCGCTTGTGCATTGGCCAGCAAATGGGTTTTTTGACTTTGACTTTGACTGATTTGCATTGAAGTTCATTGAGGTGTCTGTCAGACAGGTGTAAGAGACTCCTATGATTAGCGGGCTGGTGGGTGCGTGTACTATTTATGGAATGCACGCATTTGTGTGGGGGAAATTTTGTTTGGTTGTAAATCTTGGAAGATCATCTTTTTTTTTTTTTTTTCTTTTTTTTTATTTTTTTTTTTGGTGAAAAATAGTGTATAGTTTAGCATAACTTTTCTCTCTGTCCTATCTACTTAACACTCTATACATCTAGCTTAAATTTCTTTACTATATTAACAATCTTCTTACTTTCCTTTTTCTTATTTATTGTATTTTAAATTAAAAAAACAAAGATTATCTTTAATTTTACTTAAGAACACTTTTTTCCTACTTACTCCCTTCTGATTGATGTAGCCTTTAATAGCGTCACTGACACAATTTAGCTGTTCGAAAAGCCGGGGTGGAAACAAAAAAACCTCCATCGGTCTTTGATGATTAGAGACGTGTTATCAAAATAGTAATTATGTATTGTATGTTTAACTTGTTTTGTCGACCATTAATAAATAAATAAATTTTAACAATTTATACAACAAATCAAAAGTCTGTAGAGTACTTATCGCCTTTATGAACTGGCCATTTCAACTCCATAAAACCCCAAGTTCTCATATTTCTTCAGTATTTAAATAAATTTAATTCCTTTAGACCCTAGCAATCCTGTTTAATTATTGTAATTCTTTTACTTCTCACCAGATCAATGATACTCTTCTTCTCTTTCTCTTTCCCTTTCTAGGTTTTTACTTTTCTTTATCTATTTAACACCAGTAGGTAATAGTAGGTGACAGACATTTGCTCTCATGTTTAAAGTGCAACTGTCTGCCCTTCAATCGGTTCTACAATCTACAAGCCACTCGCATTTGCACCTCATTCTCTCAGTTGTATCGCTCTTCCGTATCTCGTTCGCTCTCTTGCTTTGTCTCTTCGCCGCCCACTTCCTCTATGTGTTTTTATTTACCTACCTAACCAAAACGCAGCTCTGGTCGGTTTTTGCCTACCCACCGCGTTTATGCCCGCCGTGAGAACTGTGCCAGGTGAATGGCTCTCCATTGTTCTTGGCCCGTTGTTCAGCGACATTGTAAGAAACTTTGCGCTCTTTTACCTATTTTCTTGTGCAATTATTTATAATAGCGCCTGGTTTCTGCCTGGTGTCTGCTTTATTGCCATGGAGAACGCGCGCGCTCATACGCCTCGGAATTATGCAGGTAGCGTTCCGCACTTGGTCGAACCCTGAGCGCAGTTCATTAAGGGTAATGCATGCCAAAAAGATTGAAAGAAAGACAAATTGTCTGAAAAATACACACACATTGCACACACCCACAGCGCAGACACATCAATGTAGCCAGGGAGGCAGCGCCTTAATGACAGAACGCCGCCTGTCGTCGGGCACCTGCTGCAATTCCTTAGAAATTTTTACCTTCCTTTGTTGTGCAGCAACGAATACAACAACAACAGCAATTGGAACAACAACAGTAATGTACTGATTCTTCCAGAACATGCTCAGCTCCTTGCAATTTAGTTAAATGTTTATAAATAATTAAATTGCTGGACTCCGCTTTGGGTGCAGTTTATTGATTTTTATACCCTGTACCCATAAAGTGGGCGTAATTGAGAATATGTGACAACAGCAGATATTTCTTTTATAATATTGCAAAATATAAAGCTATATGCTTGTTCGATACCAATTGATGTACACCTTATCTTACCGATTCTAGAGCTAGATGAAATCCATAAATCCATAAAGTATTCTATATAACGCGTCTCTAAACAATACATATACAAGACATACACTAAGTTCCTAAAGACTTAAAGATTTTATAGACGTGTGAAATTTTGTATATGTCATTTGAATGATATTTGTAATCTGCTTTGTTTCAAATATTTTATAACTTCAGCCCATTCAATTTGCGGTTTGATGAGGATAAAAATAAAAAAAATGCTGTATTCTCATATTCAAATTTCCAGCGCATGTAATAATTTTGGATTAATTCGCCATTCCTTTAGGATACTTCAAAACTTGCAGGGTATCTACAAGTTGGTTACTCTCAAGCATTCTGACTTGCTTGGATTGTGTACCCTTAAGTTTTCTAACTTTGCAGAAATGTGTGGGATCAGATGAGTTTGCTTTGGCGCTAGCTGCACAGTTCATTGCACTGACCCACTGCAGTTGCTAAGGAACCGTTTTCTTCTTCTTCTTCTTCTTATTTTTATTGTAAGCCATACAACTAGCCACAAGTGCCTTTAAATGATGACATTGTAGCACCTACAAAAACTATACCCCCTCTCCAAACGACTTCATGCCACACCGAAGTCTTACATGTGTGTGTTTATTTCTACGGCCTGTCACATATGTCATACAGCGAGCGTCTCATATTTCCGCAGCTGATTAGCATGTGCACTTGAAGGACCCGACTCTATATAGAATGCGTGTGTGTGGCTACCGAAACCGAAGGGAGGAACTGCGTCCAAGGTTGGGACACTTGAGGTGCCCGTGAGAAAAGTGCATGGCGCTGTCTTCTTTTTATGCTGTTTTATGATGTGCTAATGGGCGGTAAACATTTCGTAAGCTTCATTGATTTTTATGCATTGTTTATGGGCGGAATATCTCAAGTGGGTCACTTCAGGCCGATGGCTGTGATGAATATGTTTTCGTTTTAGCTGTGTAATTTAACATGTGTTACATAACTATAGTTTAGTTCTTCACGGCATGTAGTTATTGGCGGCTCTAAAGATTGAATTGCTTTGCATTTGTCTACATTTTATGTTGTAAGTAATATGAGTAAAAAGTTGTATTTTATTAGCATTTTATTTCAATTTAATCTTGTTCGACTCCATAAGCATATTATATTTCTAAATAAAAATTACAATAAATTTTATATTTAGAGATATAATTTTTTTTTTGTTACTCTTTATCCATTTTATTGAGCGATAATTTCTATTGCAATTAATTTTTAATATCTCTATTGAATTAAAAGATTTGGTGACTATAAGTATCGTTCCTGCCAAATAAATGCGTTAATATGGTTTCAACTTTCTCATTTAATGTGTTTCCCGCACTTCCTGCTCCTAATTGAATTAGTTTTTTATATGGTCAACATATTAATAATTAACATTTTTGTGTTGATCGTTTTATCAATAGCGTCGCTTTTCCGCAAACGAAAATGAAAAACTGGTCAAGTTTCGGTCGTTAGAAAAAGTGACATTTGCGATGTGGCGAAAACTAGTCGGTTTAACCACTTAGTTGGACATCGCCTAGAGAGTGAAATCTTTTGAGCGGGAAAAGTGCTCGGAAACATGTGCTGCAACTTGTGTCCAAGAGCGATTTATCAGCTAGCATCTCGCAGCGACGACAACGGCAACGAAGACAACGTCATCATTATCATTATCATCAGCCGCATCATCATTTATAAAGGCATAGCGCCAGTCTTTTGTCATTGGTATTGGTGTAGGGGGCTTAGGGGTGGAGAGTTAGGGGCATTCATGATAAATGAAATTTTCTGCACTAAATGTTGCTTTTATTTAAGTCCAAAAACTTTTGTTGTCTTGCCACTGGATGTCTGTGTGTTTGTGTGGATTATGTGGGGCGGCGTTTATCATTATTGTAATTTCTGGCCATAGGCATTTGGCCAAAACACGCACGTCTCTCTCGCTCTGGGACATTTGGCACACAGCCAAAACAACAACAACAACAACAACAATGAAAACACACCATATGTGATTGATTGTAATTGAGGTTGGTAAAAGTTGTTGTGTCAATGTCAAAGCCGGGGTGCTAAACAAAAAAGAATCTGAGTAAAAAATTGGTCTTTAACTTTGGGAGCTGTCACTTGTGAAAAACCAAAGAAGCGGCAAATTTTCTAAAATTTTCATACAAGCTTTGTATGATGCAGCACATTGTGAAATTGTTTAGAATGAGAATTACATGTTAGCCATTGGTCATTTAGGGGTACAGATTAAAGCGGAATTCAATTGTTGAATAATGATAAATTGATAGTTGAGAGGGATGCTCCATAAAGTTTTATGTTGGGGGAGTATATATAAGATTTATCTTTTGCACCGCATAAGAGTTGCCCAAGCCAAGGCAGCACATCACAGTGAGGCGCCCACGAAGGTTACACCCCGACGACCTACCTACAAGGCGTATTACTTAAACATCATCATTGTAAATAACATCCATGTAAATATCATATAAGTTACCAAATAGTAACTTTACTTTATTAATAATTATTCGCCTGGTAGAGATCAGTAGGAACTGATCGATTCTAGCGCACAAATTAAAAAAAAAAAAATTTTTCTTTCTAAGTGTTTATATATGTTTATCATAAACACCTTATTTAATTAAATAATTCCCCTTCGCAAAAAACGTACGGAGCAAACATTTGCTATGGAAAAGGCCAGAGTTTTATTTTGGGTTTGGTAAAAATTAAAAAAAGAGCAAAATCTCTTAACAAGCACGCATAACATATTCTGTATGCCATTATTCTTAAGCTTTTTTAATAAAAATACAATCCAGTTACCCAAGTCTAGCTCTTTTCAAGTTTCAAGAGCTTGCATAGAACATAATCATAAATTAAACCTCTTTCGCAAAAAGCTCTTTGTCTAATTAACATAGAAACCTTCCCGAAAATGACCGTCAAATCCCACATTAACTCTAGACAACTTCAAGTTAAGGCCAAAAAATAAAAGAAAAAAAACAAAAACTTTTCAGTTGCCAGAAATTTCACTTGCGAAAGTTGTGCGCCACAATTAAAGTGGAAAAGTTAAGAGCGAAGAGCTGACCAGGTTTTTTTTTCATTTGTATTTCTATAAAAGTGTATCTAATTTTTTTTTGTGGGGCGGAGCCGTGGCGTAATGCTCAAAAACTCAGAAGCCCGAAAGGCACATTAACACGTTTCAAATGACTTAAATACGTTGCCAAATTATGGCAAGAAATATAAAACAAAAACTTGGGAAAGTTGGCATATCTGGAAATATGTCAGAGTGTCAACAGCACAAAATAATGAACGAAATAATCGTAAGCAACATAATCATAATGATAATAAAATGTAGCAGAAGAAGAAGAGCAGCGGCAGCAGCAGCAGCCCCAACTTGATTGTTGTTGTAATATTATCTGGCTTTGTATCTGCCACTACTCGCCATGATTGCCCAAGCGAGCAAATGAAGGGGTTAAGACTCCCAACAACTCCCCGCTATAGTCAAAACTCTGTCTGCGAGTTTTGGACTTATGCAACTGTCATTATTGTCTGCGGGTGTTGTTGCTGCTTTTGCTTTATGAATATTAATATATATACATATATATGTAGTAAGTATTTTGTTATTGTCGCCCCGATGAATGCGCAAGCAGCGCGTATCTTCAAGATGATTTTTTCAAGTGTTGTGTTTTTTGTTTGCTGTTGTTGAAAATTTCACTGTTTCTCTTGAAATGAAGTTGTGTCAGTTTGTTTCTTCTTTCTTTTTTTCAATTAAATGCGCCAAAAGCGTAAATTTAATTAATTTAATTGTTGCAGCAAAAGAAATGCTGTAAAAATATTTCAACTTGGCCACATTTTAAGGCTAAATTTGTGCAGGTTTCAGCCAAGTTAATTTCAGTTATTTTTAAAGCATTTTAAAGTTGTGCTAGACCTTGTGTTGTGCATAATAATAAGGGAAAATAAAGTTGTTTTTGTTTTTGCACTTGTTGAACACATTTCAGTTGTTTAATTTTATGATGTATTTATTTTGTTTCTTAGTTTATGCGTAGTGCAAGGATTTCCTTAAAAGCTTAAAATGTATTTGTTTTAATTTGTTTGTTTACATTTAAATTGATTTATTTGTTTTATAATTAACTTAGTTGGAATACTTCAATAATCAGTTGGTTAGTGGCTTCTATTTTATATTCAAATTTTTATCAATTTATTTTCGGAAAAATTAAGTCTTATCTTCTTATATCTCTTGACAACTCTTCATTCAGGAATAACAAAATATTTTGAAAGCCTTGATCTTCATGGTTATTTAATTTAAATAAAAAAATTATTATTCTCGTTATCATCAGATCCCATTTATTCATCTGAACTTGAATTTTTTTTTTTTTTTTTACTACGCTTAATATCTTATATAAATAAACTGTCTAAGACTCAATATTCAAAAACTTCAATTGGTATTCAGTTTCTACAAGATTCATAAGGATAAATCTTGCTGAGTAGTTGGTACACTATTAAAGCTCAGCAACAATTTTTCACGAAGAACAAAACCTAAACTCGTATAACAGCATACAGCAGTTTCCATAGGAACTCGTACAATTAACAGACGCCTACGACAAACTATGACTAATTGATGATGCTCAGCTGTGCAAACAGTTAGATGAAATAATAAAAAAAAAAAAAAACAGCCAGCAGAAAGAACTCCTCACTTGAGCGAAAGTATTTCATATGCCATAAATTTCCATAAAGCGTTCAGCTTTAACGGGTCCGATTACTCATACGCTGGGGTTTCGCCTCTGGCGATCAAGAGAGACAAGTGAATCATCTATGAATTAAATCCGAATGTGATGTGCACTGTAATGGCAACGCTCCGAAGCGGCTAATGACGCAAATTCATTCAGCAAATTTTTTGTTATTAACGAAAAGCTTTTTATAAATTCATATATATATTTTTCGCCTTTTTTTTCGTTGTCAAAAATTTTGGCAAATGATTGCATTTTTAAATACGGCACGCAGCCAGAAAATGTACGTGATTTGTATGCAAATTTGTTTTAGCGCGAAAAGTGTATCTGATGGATGCCTGAACGCGAACATTGTAGCTGTTGGATGCAAATTTTGCTATCATGACATTGGCCGCATGTTGTGCAGAGTGTTTTTCGTGTTCAAACATAAAAATTAAAATGCCTGCGGTTTGTATTTATGGTATTTTCATTTTATATACATTTTTTTTTTATGTTTTGTTGCGGTCTCGTTTGGCAGACGAGTGTATACAATTTTTTGTTAATACGGCCAATCGTAAAGTAGATAACTAGACCGACCAAACAGGCAAGAAGAAAGAGTGTGCATTTATTAAAACATATTCGTTTTCGAATCAGTTATCATTGTTTGGTTATGTTTATTTTACAGTTGTCTGATGCCTGCCGGCCATAATAATCGTAGCTTCGCATTATGCAACATTTGGGACAGAGTTTTATTGAATTAAATTTTGATTAATGTTCCCAGCAAGGAAACTAGTTTGAGTCGTGAGCGTATACTGTAACTTATTTTGTTGAGTGGTTTTATATGATGAAATATTGTTTTTTTTTATTTTTGGCATAATCAAGATGTATTTAGTGTTATCCCTTTTATGGCTATTTTGAATGCTTTTAATGTTATTTTTTAAATGCATTCTTAATATTTTTAAATAAATTTGCAAGAATATTTTGAAATAATCTTACGTTCTTCGCATAGGAATTTTCTCCAAAATCGTGTTATGTTTTTCTTCTATTCATATGTATCTAATCGTCTGGTTATTGATGAACAACGTCTTACGGAACTAGTATTATTTATTATTTACTAGTTCTTACTAGTGCCTACAACAAAAAATGATCTGAACTGTATTAAAAGATTTCTTTATATTACTGTTAAAGTTGCAAACATTGAATTTGTCTAATTTTAAGATTTATTATCCTTTTTCTAGTATTTTTCCATTATCGCCAGGCATCATATGCAACTGCTCTAATGTTCATTTGCAAATGTTTTCCCTGACACGCTCCGAACTAGTTTCTAAAAGTAGTTCCACAATATTAGCAACAAACTGTCTCGCCAAGAGCCACATATCATGTTTGGTACGGTTCCAAAAGTCTGAGTACTCTGTATATCCAATTAGTTGCTTTCACATTTCATTTCAACAGTTTACAGCCAACTGTCAACACTTCTTGTGCTGCTTTTGCCCGCACTCAATTGCCATTTCAATGGGCCACTAAAAGTGTCATTCTTCATTTAAGAGCGAGATCATTTCTACGCTAGCCTCTCAGCACTTGCGAAATTATTGGGTAACAATTTCTGTCATATTTTTGGGTAGAGCTCCAAAATGTTGAAAACGCAACTAAAAAGTGACATTTGACATTTTAAGTTAAGTGCTTGCTGCAATCGCTCAAAGGCGAAAACCATTTAAAAGTTTTGTCATTGAGTGGAAAATCAAGAGAACACAGCGTCAATTTGATGATGTTATGAAAGTGAAGACTTTCAGATTTTCCAGCTAATTTAGCAGCTGTGCGTGGCAATGGAAAGTTAGGGCCAGACAAAAAAGCAAGTGAGAGTTCTCTAGTCGAGAGTGCCCGACTAGAAGATACTCTGCAAACAGCTTAAGATTAATCTAAACTGCTGCAATTGTTTTTTCACTTTGTCACACAATATTGAAATTTTAACCAAGGCTATCATTTGTTATTTATTTTCCGATTGTTTAGAATTTTTCAGCAAGCAAATATGTCATTCTATATTTCAGTGGTTGCAGGGTATACATAAAAAGTTGGCATTGGCTACACAGTGAAGCTGCCAATGCGTGAATGCGCCCCAGAGCAATTTAAGTCTATTGTTCTTTTTGGCCCATTAAAAGTGGCCCCAGCTACAGTGAGTGCCCCCTGCCCTGCCCCTGGCGAACAAGTCGCACTAATGAGCGTCATGGCATGCATAATGCATGGTCGCTCGGCACCACCACAGCCACCCACTCGACAGTAACATAATAGTGGTTGTCAAGTGCAGCGCGTCGACGACGTCGTCGTCATCGTCGCATGTGTAAGAGATACAAAGATACTAAGATACTTCCTTATTCGAGAGCTCTTTGGGCCACAGTCGAGTGCGCACACGAAACTTAATGACAATATCAAATTACACACAGACGCACAGGCAGGCAGTCGGACATTCACGACAATTTGCATGACACACTTAGCCAGGCCAACTGCCAGCTGTGGGAGTGGCAATGCTTAAATCCTCAGCTGTCCGCAAGTTGAACTTACATTTAAAGCCCCCGTCGACTGCCAGTTGGCAGTTTGTCAATGACTTGTTAGCAATGCGAGGCAGTGTCCACACAAATTAATGCAATTTTCACTGACAATTTCTAAAAGCCACAACGAGACTGAAAATGAAAGTAATTTGCAAAAAGCCACGCAGCGTCTTCTTCTTACTCAAACACAAAGATCGTGAGGCCATAAACAAACCTCAATGCAACTCGCCAAGAGAGAAACATGTGAAAGTCGATGTTCGCTCGACCCGCTGCTGATGCTTTGGCATTTAACGGAAGGGGCACAATCGAAAGTGTGGAGTTGTTTAATGATATTTTCTAAGTTAGGCACAAATTTAGACTTTACTTTTGCGGTAATGGATTATGAGCTAAAGGCTTAATACAAGTAGCTGTTTCCATGAAGAAGAAAAGAAATTAAATATGTGTATATCTTTTGATTCTGAGCAGCAATTGGCTTAGGTTTTTGAAAATTATATAAAATTATAATATATTATTCGGCAGGATCTCTTTTATATAACTGTCCATACAAAAACAGACATGGAATTTAAGAGATGTAATTCTTTGTAGCCCAAAAAACTTTCAAAAGAATTTATATTTCTTGTCATCTAAAATTTATAAAATTCCTTAAACAATTTGTATTCACATTTGTATTTGTGTATTATATCTTTGGGGCTTAAGATTTCAAGAAACTCTTGGGGCTTTTTCAAACTTTTTTAGCTTCTCACCCCTCTCCCGCCATTCCCACTTAGGTTTTACCTGTCCTACAATTATCATTTTCCTACCAAATTTCCATTTCAAATTTCGCTCGCTTTGATCTTTTATAGTTTTGTAATTATCTTCGCTCTCATTTCCTACACTTGGCACTTATCCATGGTCTTCCTTTCTCTTTTGCTCCATGCTGTTTAATTGATTAACTCCCACACTCTAAACTTAAGTCTCACACCAATTGTATTATTTATGTTTTGTCTTCCTCATTCTGGGCACAGTGCATCTTTCATGGGGTCTTTGCATGCCTTGTAAATAACTTCCTGCATACTTAGCTCAACCAATTAATCAAATAATCAAAAACAAAAATAAAAAGAAACTGTAAAAGGTATTCACGCGATACCTTTCCAGGCGACTCACATGGAAACCCATCGATAGCAGCTGAAGTGCTTCCTGAAAATTACTCATCGCGATTGGATCGATAAGAAGAAGTATTATAAACTTAAAAGCAGTGCAAATAAAGTCAGCTTTTAATAAAAATATGCAATGTATAGAGGAAGTTATATATAAATATTCATATATATATACATATATACTATAAGTTTGTAAATATAAAGAATGCAACTTACTGACGTCAGTGAGAGGCAATATGCGACTTACCTAGAAAGAAAAAAATTACAATATGATTTATTAACGCTGAGTCAAGTATTATTCAAATATTATAAACAACTAAATATTACTTTTGGGAGTGCTTTGTATGTACTATATAGAAAAAAAGCCATGTGCACCAAGCATTGTAAATTTATTGATCTTTAAAATGACCAGAGCCAGCACCCACGTCATATAGGAAAATATAGATATGAATGTGCATACATATATATATTCTCACAGTTGGACATATAATTAAGTGCGAACAAAATGGCAAAAGATAAAGGCGCCTATGGATCATATATGTAGTATATTATAAATAGAGGCCAGCGAACTTTGAAGGTCTTAATTGGTCGCAGCATTTCCGTTAAGCGGGCGTGTGCACTGTAAAGGGTTGCCAGATCAGTGCACTGTCTGGGTTCATTTGAAGTTGGCTGCGATATGTAAGCTGTCATTAACATTATCATAAAATTATTTGTTGATTATACAGCCAAGCAGCAGCCAAGCAGCTGGCTGCGACTTTCATCTTTAGCCAGTTGTCAGTTTTGGTTTTGATGTCCGTGTGATCTTTTCTACTCATGCTCGTTGGCTGCAACACATTGACCCTGACTGAGTGATGGGGTCGTAGCTGGCTGGCTGGCTGAGCACAGAGCGTGGCATTGTCTGGGCTTATGGCGTCTGTAAATTGTCAGCTAATTGCATCGATATGAAGTTGTGGGTCATATTGATGTCTCGCTTGAAAGGCGGAAGTTGATGGCCTATCTATAACTCTCGTACGAATTCTAAGCTTCAACCTACGCTTTGCCAAAAGCTAACACCATAAAAAAAGACAAGTAATACATTTTGACAGCTCTACATTTAAATTGTCACCTCTACAAAAACCAACTTCAAAAAAAAAAAAAATAATAAATGAAATAAAACCTGAATTCCTTTTAAATTCACTTCGTGTGCCCAGCCAAATTTGGATAGTATTTCTATATAAGGTTAAGTATTTTTAGTGGCGTTGCGCGTGGCCAAAACTAAAGATCAACAAAATTTGCCTTAAGTTTTGGTCTTGTGCGACTTGTCGACACGCTCTTGTTGACTTTGAAATTCGATTTAGAGACTACGCAACCTGCCCGATCTTATCAGCTGCCTTATCTTATCTGTGTTACTTGGCTGCAACACAATTTTGAGTTGTACAAATTTGTGTTAATTACGTCACTAAAAACAATATTCATTAGGCATAGCGCCTGACAATTGAACGGGTTCGGCTGGGGCGGGTCAACTGGCAAACAATTAGCGTTCCCAGCATGTGGGAGTTCCGGAGGGTATGTTACATAAACTCTTAAGTGATTAAGGTCAGTCCGTTAATTAGAAGACCAATAAATGAAAGTGGGTGAGCTTCGGGAATGAGTCTAAGGTGTTATATATATGCATATATAGCGGCTACTTTGAAGTGTAGTTGCTGCAGTAGCTTCTGTGAAGGGGAGGGGCTTTTTGCTAGAAGCCCTAGAGAGCATATTGCATTGGGGAAATCTATTAAAGGCAACGAACAATGTGTTATTGTATGAAAACTATAATCAACTAATAATATCAATGATGAGGCTTCAAGTTTTTTATATTGATTTTTGACAAGATCTGTAAGCTTTATTTTAAAATAAAGATTTTGCTAGTTCAACAAATCAAATATACGCTTGACTTAAAGACTATGATATGAGTTATAATAAAATAATAAGCATTGAATTTATGTAAACCCCTTTTGCTTTATTTTAAGATATATATATAGATAGATATATACATTCCAGAAGGAATAAAGTATTTAAAAAAAAAGACAATAGGCTAATTAGAAAGACAATTTATTGTGTTTGGATAAACTGAGTAAAATTGTGTGCCCTCTTTGTCAATATCTATGGTATTGATGTTGGCTGCGTCTTGTTTGAAAATTGGATTTTAACAACGTCATATGTTAAAGCTAGAAATTTTTCAATGGTAAACCATTCTGACGGGCTTTTATTTCTCAATGCTTTTTTTTTCTCTTTTTTTCCCTTTTTAATTAAATGCTGACAATATTGCAACATGTGGCTGGCCACATTTCAATGCAAGTTTACCTAACGACAATTGACAGACATCAAAATAAACTGAGTAAAAAATTCAAAAAATTAATATCCGAGCTGTGTATGCCCAGCTGCATGCCGCCTCTCTGTGTCATGATTTTTGGCATTGCCACAGTGCCATGTTGACCAAAACGGCGGAAATATCAAACAATTGGACAGTGCTCTGCCCAGGCCGTCACTAACAAACCATTGCAAATACCGAGGAAAAACTCGAAACCGAGTTGCCGAGTTGACATTTTCCAAAGGGACAATTGCAAATGGCAATGCGAATAGGGAAAAACAAGTGGTAATGCCCAGGCCCATTGTTTCGCCTAGAGAAACAGCTGCCAGAGACCGAACTGAATCCCTGGGCTGCCTTTGTTCTATAAACATTTTGCGCTGTAAAAATTCAACTTCCGCTCTGGTAATATTTTCTCTTCTTTTTCCGTTTTTTTCTTCTTTTTGCTTGACTTGATTTTAGTGCTGATTTATATTGTATAGCTCGGCACGGCCTGCAGCCATATATTGAATATCAAATATGATTTTAAGACGCAGCCAGCAAAAAAAAAAAAAGTAAAAAATTGCCTTGAATTGAATTTTATGTCGCAGCAGCTTAGGCCCTGACGTCGACGTCGACGCTGATTCTGATTCTGACTTCGACTCTTGGGCTCTGCCTCTCGCTCTTTCATTTTTTACTGCACTTTACTTGGCGCAACAATAAATTGCCTTTTATATATACATAGAACCTGCGGCTGCATTATGTATGACTACCATGAGATAAACGAGTGTATATATGTATACATAGTATGTATAGTATGTATTTTTGTATATATATAAATTCTCTTTGTGGCTTTGCCATTTATGTTATTAATGCCGCGCATGCCTTGCGGCTGCCTTTGTCTGGGCCCAGGAACCTGTTTGCCCAGGAGGCTTTGCTGCCTATTTTTTAGTATGCCCTTTCAGAGGGTCTTATAATATTGCCAAGCAATACGTAACGTATCGAAAAAATCTTTCTTAGCTTATCAGAAACATATAATGTTGGGTATATGAGGCCTCATGAACTAGCACATAAGGTAAGGTTCTCGGTTTAGTTTCTAAGTTTCCTCCACCTTTAATGGTATTATCTTGGGTACTAATATTGATTGTAATATCATATATGCAGTTGACATCGATTCGATGAGTCTATAAAAGCCTCATAAAAGTTTAATTTTTACTCATAATTTTACTTAATAAATATAGATCAATTTTGACATATATTACTCATGGTATATTTGTAAATCCGAACACTTTATTATTCTTAGCTACATCTGGATAACCAACTAATCTTTAAAAAAGTGCAGCTGCAAGGGTATTTAAAGTTCGTTGAAACGCGAATAGCGGTTGTCTGTCAAAGTTTATAGCTGAGCATATAAAAAATATCGTTGATTGATATCGCTTTGGCATTTGATGTAAGTGAAACGCGTGCAGCGCAAATTTCATTAAATTTTAGCAGTTGCCCGCATATTTTACAGATGCCATAATTAATAGCCATGTGGAGGCTTTTGATACATTGTAGAAAACTTGCCCGTTGGCGATATAATTACAAGCGTATTTTACAGCACATGTGGAGATCGATCCGAGAAGTTTCTCTGCAGCTTTTAAATGGGCCTTGTCTAGGGTGTGTAAGCGGCTAGCGGCTAGCGGCTTTTAGCTTTTAATTATATTCTTTTGATGTGCCTTCTTTGAACTTCTTTGTGGCGGCTGATTTAGCAAATGAGTAATATATGGTCAGGGCTAAATAGTTGATATATTCATTAGAAAATAGTGGGAAACAAAAGTTCCCAAATTAAAGATGCTTTAAGAATTGTTAAAAATTGGATAGCATATATTTTCCATAATGGTGTCTGGTTTGTTTTTCGTTCTGCGCCTATATCTATGATATTTTAAAATGACACCTGTATTTATCACTATATATCTAAGTTATTTCTCAGTATTTTGTCATTTATATGAACCTCCTGAAGAAAAAAATAAAGTATCAGAAAGTTATATCAGTCATATCATTTCCAGTATTTGGTAATCTGTCCTGATAACAAAAATAACACGTACAAGTCACTTGCCCCTAACGGCACAGTTCACACTTTTAAGTCTACAAGAAATTGGTGCTATAGCTAATGCAACCCATTTATAAACCCATAAACTTCACACAACAGAAGCCAATTGCAGAAACAGCTCTCTAACCACCGTATAACAACGCGCAATCTACTCCATTTCGCATTACGACGCACGTATCCACATCTGAGTTTTTTTTTTTTTTTTGGCTGCCTAATAAAACTGGAAAGTCTATCACCGCATGTTCTACTTCGCATTTTGAGTTGCACTCGTGTCAGACAAATCGTCAACAATTCAAAACGAAATGGAAAATTATAGTGTGCGACCAGTTGGTATTTCAGTAGTTGGACTAAAAGCACGACGGATACAAACCACCGAATCGGACGAGCACAGACACCACTCATTATATGTGTGTGTCTCCGGAGTGACAGCGGCAGACAGAGCCAGGTAGATGGGTGCTTATGGCTTCCAACTGTAAACCGGTTCACGCGACTGCGCAGCAGCAGAGAACGGCCGGCGCGTTGGCTGCGCATGCGCCGGAAAACCTGTCCAGCGATTTGCTCTGCCCCCAAGACAATGTAATGGAAGAGCATCGGCACACAACAACAGCCTCAATGGCGCATCAATTATGTTAATGAAGCTTTAAATGTGTCTTGATATTGAAAAACTTGTACAGGTTTTTCACAAAAAAATAAAAAAGAAAACAAATTATGTGGCCGGCTGGTGCAGCTTAGCCGGTTTTTCCTATGCTGCTGGCAGAAAATGTCAGTCTCAAAAAAAAAAAAAAAAAATCTAAAGACCAATTTGCATATGGCGACCTTTGGCAGTCACCAAATATCTCTCGAGCTGGGCCCACACCTTCCAGCCGTGTCATTTTCACAGCGATATTACACATTCTGTTTTTCTTGGCTAACGAGCTTTTGTTTATATTTCACGCTTTTGCCAGCAACGGGGACGGCTGTGACCCTGAGCTGATTTATCCAATAGTTTATGGCCGACACGTAACTGGCTTTCATGTAATGCATGTGCGCAATATTTCTTGGTGGCATTTTAAGTTGCCGTAAATGAGAGTATTTGTACAGATTTATCCTCAATCAGGCTGCACAAATTCCCCAATGTCATGTAAAATGTCAGAGCTACATTTATTCTGATAAATATGAAAGTCAATTGCCTAAGAACTAAATGCATGCCTAAGGTACGATATTGTTTCCATTTTCACTGTACGCTGTCAATGATTTTCTTCTTCCTACTTCATCTCATTTTTCTCTGTTCTGGTCGGTTAACAGTATTATAAAAATGTTTTTACGAGTAACAGCTGTTATCATCTTGTTAAGTCTCTAGATCTTACTATTAACTATTTACTATTGGTATTAAAACCTACCTATTGGTAATGAAATTTATATGTTTCAATAAATATGACGTACTTTCTGATAGCAATTTTAAAACAAAAACATATTTATTTATTTATATTTTGCTTCTCTAAAATTGTCTATAAGATATTTTTTGGTGCTTATAGTTTTCAAGTGTTTCCTTGTCAATATTACATAAATATTTCCAAAATTCTGCTCAAATAATTATCAAAAGTTATTTGCAGTATTTCAAAGCTGAAAGAGAGGTTACCATATTTATATATATAGCGTACATATTTATATATAAAATCATAAAGTTCAACTTGGCATGCTTCGTAAAGTTGCACTTATAACCGCGGGGTTGCCTTGGAAAAGCCAATTGCTGGCGTTTGGTTGCAACGAGGTTTACGATTATGATTACGATTATTATGAAATTTTTTATGCATTGCATTAAATGCAACATTAAGCTCGGTGAGCTGGTGCTGAGGTTGCTATGCAAATATTTGCAATTTAAATAATGTGAGGAATATGCATTAAGGGTAGGTGGAGATAAGTGGGGGGTGGCTTAAGTTAAGGCATGGACAATGTCGGGTAATATTCAATATTAATCATAAAGCCAGGCAAAAAAAAACTTTAAACCATTAAGCTATGTAAAATCCAAAAAGCAAATTCCAAACCAGTATCCATCAGCCAAAAATTATAAAAAATATAATTAAATATATTTTAAAAGTCATTTAAAATTCGGTGAGCTTAAGTTGGGCTAAAAAACAAACTACAAAAACTATAAAGAAAAGTAGATATGCATATTGAGAATTCATTGATGTATAATACCCAAATAATTGTCTACACTTATGTCTATGCAGGACACTAAAGTTGTGCAGCGAATAACTTTTATTTTATAAATAACCGAAACCAAGTACTATCGTAGATAGTATAGCCATAACCATGCCAAAGAAAACTATGGAACTATAGATCTTTTTGCATATGCGTATAGCCTACCATATCGGGCCTGAAGTAGACCTGTTGCGTATACATGGAAGTTTTCAATGAGGACGTCTTATCCGGAAATAATATGCATTTGCCTGGCATTGTTCCTCTGCCTGGGCCAGCATTAATTGTTGATGTTGTTGTTGCTGTTGTTCTGGTTGTTGTGTTATTGTTTGCTGTCAGGTGATGATGGCCAACGCCCACGTCTGTTTTCTGTGCTGTCAAACTGCTCGTCGAGTTGACTTTTGAGGCGTGTGAGAGGCGTTTCATATGCGTCCACATCTGATGCCAGGGCGCCGCGTCTTTCTATATAGTTTTTTTGTTTGGTTTTTTATATTTTTGGGGGTTGTTGGGGTGTGGCGTACACGCAGGAAGAAGAGTAGTTTGTTGTTGTTGTAAATTTTTGTGTGTGCGTGTGTATATGTAAGAGAGTGTAAAGGATTGTATTGAGTTTGTTTGTTGGGTGTACGAAAAAATAGAAATAAATACAGTTTTATTTTAATTGAATGCGGCCAATTTTTCAGTATTCAAAACCATAATTTTAGGTTATGTAAATTTTTAAAACTTTATTTTAAATAAATAAATGCTATATAGAGTTTGAAGTAGTAAATGGGTATATGTAATATATCTTATGCCATAATGTTTTAATATTTTCAAATCTTAGGATATTTGAAATTCGCAAAGCAGTTTTTCGAAAGTTATTAAAGTTATGTTTAAATGACCTTTGTAAAAATATTTGAAGTTTTTTGCTAAAGTTATGATATTTGAGTTCTATCTCTAAATTGAGTATATATGTAGTATATTATAAACATACTTCCTTTAGTTGCCAAGCCAGTGGACCCCCAACAACATTCAACTGCACGCACTTAGCACATGGCACACACTTAACACCCTAACACATACACACGAATCACACCCCCCAATATACTCAGCGAGCCCCCCATGTCTCAGCTACTATGATGTCATGCACTCGACTCTTAACAATTCACAATCCATCCAACCAACTCTAGCACGCGAACAATTTAAATTTCATTCGCATTTACTTAATGTTTTTATTTTTTTAGTAAGTACATATATGTGGACAGCATGATGTCAACCTTATAGACTGAAACGCTGGCTATAACATTGCATTTTTGTTTTAATTTTTTTAATTTTTGAGATAACGGTAGCGTTGCGATAGACGCCGGAATTTTGATAAGGCAACTTTTGTGTAATTGTTAGAGCAATTTGCTTGATAGGGTTGACTAACTTGATTAACTGGAATATTTATGACTATTTCATGTTGAGGTAGTCAAGCTATTTCTGTGATGAATTTAAAATTTCGTCAAAACTGTGAATCATTGTGGATTGAAAATAAAAATGCAGATTATTTGGAAGGCATATAAAAAAGTTGAGCCGCATCAAGTATTTAGTATTAATTAAATATATATAATATTTACTGTGTCGAAATACTTGGAAATAATAGTTGATTTTATTTTGTTACGGACCCATAAAAAATAGCATGTAGTACTATTAAGATATTACTAATGATTTTTTCATTAATTGTTAGGATTTCACTTTAGTTTAGTGTTTTTAAAGTTTTCTTATGTATCCCAAAATTATTTGAAAAAAATATATTTCTATATATATATATCTGAAAAAATACTAAAATTAAGTTTAAAATTTTTTTCATCTATAATTATATTTTGTTTAAACTAGTTGCTTGATAAGCTCAACTATCTGAATTGCTATATATTTAGTTTGGTTTGACAAATTTCAAAATAAAACTTACGACGTTTAAAACACCCTTAAAAAAATTGTCGCTAAATAATTTTATATTGCCGCTTAATACTGTTCACTCAGTTCCCCTTTCATGCAATAAATATATATTGTTTATTTTTGTGCCTATTGCACAGTGTACTGTGGCTCTGGCCAAGGCTTAGCCCACAAAACCTGCATATGCCGCACACAAAGGCCCCAATCATAATATTCATAGCTCAAATTCACAAACCCCAGGCCCAATGCGGTCAGCTATGCATTTAAAAGTCATGCCCTTGTCGCTAAATGGGTCTATGGTTTTGGGGTCTCTAACCGCGCTGTGCTCACGTAATACCACAGAGTTGGTGGCAGAGAGAAACGGTGCGAGAGGGAAAGAGTAAGACTGCAGGGGGGCATTTCTCTATACATCAGCGACGCAAAACGCTAAACAAATAAAAATGATTTCCGTTCGTCATGCAAACAGTTGTGCACCCCGCCGCCCTGCCCACGCCCTTTAGCCAAAAAAAAAAAGCAACACGCTGCCATTTGGCAAGTGCAACGGCAGCGGCGGCTGCAACAGCGGCAACAACAGCGGCAGCGAACGGAAGCAATGAAAATGGGCACAACAATTGCCCCGGCTTTAGTACCCCCACACATGGGTGTGCGTGTGTGTGTGTGTTTTGCTGTTGTTGTTGTTGTTACCGTGACCCACGCCGCCCTCTGCGCCGACTGCATTTATATGCATGCATATAGTTTTTTTTTTTCTTAATTCATAAACAATTCATTAAAACGGGAAATGGCAATTAAAGCATATGCATGATATGTCATTAAATTATATACAAGAGGACGCTGTGAGAGAGTGCCTGACTGTGTGATACTCTGTAGCAAGCCCCAAATCTCTTGAGAGAATGCCTGACTAAAAGTTACTCTGTGACAAGCCGTGAATTGGCTTATCATAACTTATATATAACTCCATAAATGTATTTTTTTTACAGAACATTTGAAGATATATAAAAGTTAATTATAGTTGATATAGTGTAGCCTACATACTAGATTAGATATCTATATCAATTTTGAAATGTAAATTGAATGTGTTGAATGTGATAATCGAAAACTTACATTCCCATTTCCCATCTCGACGCTGTCGTGCATGGCTATATTGACTCAGCTCTTCGATCCGATGCATATGTAATATGCCTCCTTTTGCATGTTGGATACTTTTGCACAAGTTCAATATACCCTTTACACATTTTAAATGGGTATAATGTATACAAGGGCATGCACAACATGTGGAAGAAGGAAGTTTGCCATGCGAGGCTGTACTGAAGGAGGTCAGTTCCCAGTTCGCATATTAAAGATATTAAATATTTATTAAAGTTGCGCCCCCCCACAAAGATAGCAGGTTGCTGTTTAGTTATAATGCGATGTGAATCAAATGCTAACCGAGTTACTCACGCATTCACTCACACGCACACTCATACACTCACTCGTAGACTCACTCTCTCACTCACACAATAAACGCTGATTGCAATGCAACTGATGAGGGGGCCTCGTCTCGAGCTGCATCTTTCCATGATTTTACTTTAGTTTCGTCTTGTCTTATTTTTTATGCCATGGCTCGTTTAATGCAAGGCGGGCGGGAGTTGAGGGGATTGCATGCGCAAGTGCAGGGCGCTTAACTCAATTGCATGTATGCAACAATTCGTTGCAGCTTCGCACTGTGAGCAACAACAAACTAGATACAAACAACAACAACAGCATTTGGCATGCAACATGTTGATGTAATATGCAAATTTGATGCTGTGCGCCCCATTGTTTCGAGTTTTTCCGTAGAAATTTGCTAACGTCGAAGTCGTAGTCAACGCTGGCTTGTTTAAGGCGCATGAAGAAGCTGCTGCAAGCTAACAGTTGGAAGGGAGAGAGAAAATCTTGAATACATATATATGAATAACCAAGAAAGCTTGAAAATTCAGTTGGATACTTTCAGTGATTTGTTGATATAAAATACAAACATATTTTATTATTATTTTATATAATCAAGTTGATTCAAGTTTCCTTATGTATTTTGTTCAACTATTAATGTAAGCAATTGAGAGGTTTTTTTATTCTTTATGAGATGCTTTTTTGGAACTTAAGAGAAGAAAAATGTTAAAATCCAACAAATATGCTAAGAATATTGGTAAAAGTAAAAAAAGAGATATAAAAACGAATTATTAAAGCACGTAAATTTAAGCACGTAAATAAAGTTTTCACATTAAGTTTTTACAAAAATCCTTCAAATAAGAAACGTAGCAAAATAAAATTCATTAAGCTCGGCGAACGCCTTAAAAGTCTTTTAAATCTTGTAAGGAAATGAGATTTAGAAGGTTATGTGCTAATTTATTTGGATAGGCATATTTTATTTTCGATAGATAAATTAAAATCTTCCTCTATTTCAATCGAAATACCAACTCAATGCAAATATACATGTAGTATACGCTCTTGATCTCTCTTATTTTTGAGGTCAGCCCTTTCACACTTTACTTGCCACACTTGGCGGCACTTGGCAACCCACTCTTTATCAATTTCACCCAATTTACATGTTGCCATATAAAAATTAACACACTGCTCTACATAAGAACCGCTGCCCACCAAATGCAATCTATCAAAGTGCATTAAAAATAAAAATTGCCCCTCTGCTACAGCTGGGTGCACGTTTCGGGCGTTTCGGTTTTGTTTTTATGGGTCAAAGTGACCGGACCGCTTAATTGTGATATATCACTTCACTCCGAGAGCAACAGCATTAAGATATAATAATAAAAAAAAAAGTACAGCGGGTAGAGAAGTTCAAAAGCTGCGCCGAAGATCGTGTTAAGATATGCAAAAGTTCAATTAAAGTTTTATCAAGTATTTGGAGGAATAGGGAATATTTTTAGGGAAATTACTTGTCTGATCCTTTGCTATACTCTGTGAAATTGGACAATTTCTTTGACTTTCTTGAACTAATGGAACAGAGAATTGAAAAATTACAAAATGTAACCAATAAAATTGATAACATCAACAAACAATCAAATCTTGTTCAGAACTGAGTTTGGTAATATAAATTTAACTAAAAACCCATTTACTCATAAAAAAGAAATATGAATTAAGATTTAAACAAATCAAATTAAATGTTACATATTTTGTGGAGTTATCTAAGTAATAGGCTTTTTAAGAAAATATTCATGCATATGTTCATATAACATTAATGTACCCCTTTCTTAAATATCTGACTTCTTTGTAGATTTCAGTCCTTCTCTCGTTCACTTATCTTCTCTCGGCATTAAAGCTTTTGGAAATTTATTTGCAACCCAAACAATTTATTCTGTGGCAATTTTTACCCCACATTTTCAATGTAGTTGGTTTTTCAGTTGATTTGCTGCTCCTTTTCCTGCCCAATTTCCTGCTCTGCCTTCCCCTTCTCTGACCTCTCTTACATTGCCAAAAATTGCACTACTGTGTGCCATTTGGAGCTGCGACTGGAAATTCCCTTGCGTAACAGCCTCGACCTGAACCTGGGACTGTTTCTGGGCTTCGGTTCTAGCATTGAGCCTATGTGGCGGGGCGCATTTGCAGCCCTGCCCCTTTACCCACTCTACCCATTATTTGC
This sequence comes from Drosophila littoralis, assembly GCA_018903485.1. Lineage (NCBI taxonomy): Eukaryota > Metazoa > Arthropoda > Insecta > Diptera > Drosophilidae > Drosophila > Drosophila littoralis. The sequence goes on along the minus strand of JAEIGF010000059.1, from coordinate 3,947,975 downwards.
ATTAAGCCGGGCCATTTATTTGTATATTTTATTGTGGCGCATATTTTCCGCTAAAGTTTTTCCGTATGCTTCGCTTCGCTTTTCTTTGCCTTGCCGCTCGCCTTATGAATGAAAACATTTTCGTTTTGGGGCCTGTATTATGAGAGGGGGCTGCATGATTTTCTAGGAATATAAACATATACTTATGTATGTATATATATACATATATATATATATATATATTTGTTTGGCTCATTTTTATTTTTACGCATTTCTTGCGTGTCGTTGTCTTTGTCTGCCTTTTGTCTGTTTGTCTTTACGTTTAGTTTACTTTTAGTGGGGGGCTAATGGGTCTAGTTGGGGGAACGTGGAGGTTCTACGATGCGTCGCTCTATTTTTTGACTTTGCAGATAAGCAGCGAGTGTTTGTCTGTGTTTGTTTGTGTGTGTGTCTGCGCGCCCACTTGCCGCTTGTGCCCCGTGTTTGTTCAACGATTTTGGATGCGTGCTTGGCGGCAATTCCGACTCAAATTACCCGGTTGCAGTTTTGACTTAACCCTAAAATTTATTTGATTTTCTATTTATTTATTTACCTTGTCGTATTTTTTGTTGTTATTTTAGCTGTGCGTAGCGCTGGGGCTGGGTTTAGTGTTACAGTTATTTTGGGTGTTGCTATTTATGAGCTAATTTATGGGGTCATAATTGCTTCTTATGGAGAAAACAAGTGTTTGCGCGTTTTAGGTGTGTATTTGGTATAATGATATAACTAAACATTGTTTCGAATATGAGTTTTAAGAGAAAAGCGTTTCGAACGTATTTTTTAATTCCAGAAAAAGAGGAAGTTAACATTTTTATTTTTATTGTTGAAATCCGGTAAAATAAACAATATTTTCAAGAAAGAATCTAAAATCTAAATAAAATTATGTTTTTAATATAGATAAAAAATAAATTCCTCTAAAATCTGTCTCAGTTAAGTTTTATTTATTTATTTTTATATTTGTTGTATTACATGTGGGCAATCTGGTCATATAAATTATTCAATTTTAAAAAAATAATTTTTACTTTATAGTAAATATTGTAATAATTCTGCTAATTTGTCGTCTAATATTTAAAGGCACAAAGGGAAGATTTTTTATAGTTTTTTAATAACCTCTAAAAACCAACTTTTGTTTACAATGCAAAAAGCTTTACTCATTTTATTTTTGTTGTTGTTCTCAGAAACAATTGGAAGACAATAAAATCAGCTTGTGATTCATTTTTATCTTTAGCTGGTTCGTTTTTTTTTTTTTTTCTCTTCGGCAATACAATACTCAATTTTATGACTACAAAATTAGAAAATCTTTGTGTTTGATTTGAGAACTTGTCACTTATTGGTAAAAGTGAAAAATCTTTCTGTTATAAAAATAAGTTACATCAAATGTTTAACATACGCACAGTTTGGTAAGAATTGACGATTTCTCTGCTCGTTTCTCTCGCTCTCCTAACATTTTCTGGCTATTAACTCAAACATATTTACGATCAGCTTCACACTTTCTACACCTCTCTCCCTGCACATTTTCCCGTCAAATTGGTCACCTTACCCCCTGCCCGCTTGCCCAAGAGGCTTGTGTGCGCATTCAGCCGTGCAGAGAACATTTTTCATTTTAAAATTCTTTTTTTTTTCATTATTTTTAATTTGTTGCAAAAACACTGAAAATGTAACAACGCGAATATGAATTTGTTGTGTTCTAAATGTTGCTGTTCCTTTTGTTGTTGCTGTTGTTGTTGTTGTTGTTGGCTCTCTGCCGTCAAATTGAAACGCGCAGCACAAAATAAATTGACATTGAACGTAAAATTTATTGAAATTGTTTACGTGGGGGCTGCAATTGTTTTGCGGTCATTGTTGTTGTTCCTGTTGTTTTTTGCGCTGAGAGTCGTTTGAAAATATTTTACAACCATTGGAATAGATTTCATTTCATTTCTTTTCATACCCTTGCAGTGTATGCATCATAATTTAGTCTCGAAATAAGTAACACATGGAAGGAGACGTCTCTTACCCCATAAAGCATATAATAATATTATTGATCAGTATAAGCCAACAAGTCTGACTTTTAGTTGTGAAGCTATCATGTGGCGTTCATCGGAGCAATCTTTCGAAGAATATGAAGAAATATGTGCCCAGATGTGGTATATATCTGCAAGTGTATACAATTTGCGACACTCTAAAAGTGAACTATGTTTTCTTGCTTTAGCTGAATTTCACCCAACACACACATACACACACACACACACACTACCTAACACATTTCTCCCACATAGCGCTGCATGTTTTCTGCTCCAGATACGCGACTTAAGCCCTTTGGCAACTGCACTCGAGTGCAGCGAGGCTTGGCCATATGGCCAGAGATGGAACTGGCCAAACTGACCGTGCAGACGATGTCCGTTTGTTTGGCTTTTGGTACCGTATATACTAGTAGTGTACATTTTCTAGCTATCTGTGGCGGCAAAGTCCAGCCAAATGCTCGCCGGGCACGTACCAAGTTTTTCTCGATTTTCTTGCCGAGATTTTTGCTGTTTGCTTTCCATTTGCGAGCGCGCTGCTCGAGTGAGTCGCCCTGGCGCTTCCTACTCATAACTTTGGTGCTGTCTCTGTGCCGTGTCTCTGGTTACCATTTTTCTTGTGCTTCGCTTTGTTTCAGCTTTTGCCTTTGCTCATATTTCTGGCCTGGCCACTAACGGGGCAAAAACTTTGAGGGCCAATGGCTTTTTAAGTGTGACTAATTATGAACTTGTCTTAATGTCTTAAGCAGTTGAAGCGTTAGGCCGTCGGGTTCAATGAACGCCCCACCTTCCTCCTCTCATCTAACATTCACTGTCCAGCAAAATGACCCCGAAAAAGTGCAGCATTGATTTTGTACTTCATGCATAACAGTTTCGGGCGTTGCCAAAACTTGGCTTAAAGAAAACTGTGGGGAATAAAAAATGAGGCACACAGAAATGTATCGACCTCTCTCGTACAGCCGTCAACGTGCTCAGCTTCCATTTTTCCAGTTGCCAGTTGCTAAATCTATTGACAGCAGCCCCAAACAAACTGCATAACAACTGCGCAAATATTTGGCAACATTTTGTTGCAACGTCGCGTTGCGACATTCAGGAAACTGAGGAAATTATGCAGGCAATTTGCTTCCAGACGAAAATTCTACATAGTACAATTTGTTACGAGTCAGTAGACTAAAAAGAGTGGCCAGACAAACTGGCAGAGCTCAAGTATTTGGCATGCACTACTTACGAGCTCTCAGGTAATCAGTCAGTTTGCTGGCAAAACTGGCTTCGAGCCAAAGTAAATTGAAAAGCCAAGCGAATTAAATTCTGAGAGTCGCAAACTTATGTGACTCAAAAGAATTGCATTAGTCAACATTAAAATTATTTAATGTTCAACTGGGACACGCTTAAAGACGTGCAAGCAATAGAAAAAGAAAGAGACAACCAAAGAGCGAGCTTAAGAGCAGTATTTTACTCAAAGAGTGCCTATTAAAGTCAACAAAGCCGAGCTTCAGCAAGACTGAGCTTCCGCTTCATTGAAGCCCCTTCGTCTCTGCTTTTCTCCAAAAACTTAAGGCATATTTGTGATGAATACCATAAAAGAAATTATGTTAAATAAAATGCAACTTCATTGCATTTATTTTGGGCTACAATGTAAATCTAAAATTGCTAAATAAGATTTGCGAAAAGGGAAAACACCTCAACTTGCTGACTAACTCTTCATTCCCTCCGTTGAGACTCAAATTATCTTTTCAAAAATATTCTTACTGGACATGCTTTTATAAGTCATTAAATTGAATCTCTGTTGTCCGGCATTCATCAAAGACGAACTGTATCTCTCATATATTATTATTTTGCTTGTGTTCTTTCTGACTTGTTATCTAGTCTTTCAACGAATAGGAAAATAACATTTATTTTACAACATAGGTTCAAATCCCAGCATAGATGTTGTTGTGCCTTAGTAGACATAGTAGACAGTGTTGTTTTTCAGTAAGGTTATGTATATTCAGGAGTAATTTTTCGTTAGAGCGAACTTACTTTCTCCCCCGAGACCTATTCTAGTCCATCTACACTGAACTTGTATTGTACAAGGTAGAGCTTATGTGCTCTACACTCATTTAGTGTGCGCTGAACTTCTTACTTAATCACACAGTGCCCATCGATCATGTAATCGCACACAATTCATTTGGTGCCTGTGTTTGCCCAGCATAGATACGAGTAAGCGATTGTGCCTATCTTAAGTCCGTGCTGTATTGTGTCTTTTGCAATTCATTATCTTTGTTTGTTCTTGTTGTGCAGAGCCTAAGCAAACCCTCCAAAAATTGTTAGTTACCTGACAAGGTTTATAAGCTGCCTGTTTTAGGCCAGGTTGACATAGTAGCCGGCAGAGCAGTATGCAAAAATGGAGAAGAACAGAAAACAGAGTCCACAAAGTCCACTTGGATAAGCTTTAAAAACGAGCAGAGTCTAAAGAGCTTATGCTCTGTAGATGATGAGACCGCAATGCCAACAACTCAGATAGACGCTGTTCAGATAAACACCCGACAGATAACACTGTTAACAAAATAATAACAAAATAAAAAGCATTTACATACACACATATATACACAGCCCAGAGGCCAATTACAAGGGGGAATGGCCCAGGGGACTGGCCATTAGTGAAATGCTGTCAAGAGCTGGTCAGGAACAGGCCAACAACAAAATGTGAACATGGCTTAGCAGCAACAATGAATGTGAATACACTCACATTTTTTTGGCTCAACTCACGACTAATTCACCACATCCGAAATGACCTTTATTGTCGCCTAGGAATTGACAGACCTGAGATTAAAGTTTTCGAGATTTCTGGATTTTTATTTTCGAAGTAAAAGCTAGCTTAGCTAGAAAGACATCATATATGATATGTACCACAGAAAACTTTGAAACCCGAAAAAAAGACCTTCGATAAGTTCCATCGCTTCAATAATTTAACATGGACTCGAAAAACTCGGACTGCGTCACACTTTTTAAGGTTTGCAAAGAGCACTGGCATATATGGGATTGGAAAGTAACATTTAATGATATTTAATGATGATGAAATGTTCCAGAAATGAGATTCGTTGATGTGTGCAAGTTTTTCTTTCTCAACTAACAATTACTTGCCAAACGGCAGCTGTTTGGGAAGAAACCTCATTAATTTGATTTGTTAACAACTTGCATAGCATTTCACAAACGACGCAAATAAAACATTTGGGAATTCGAATCACAATTGGTAAGCCCCAAGTTAAGAATGACTGTATAAGATGAAGAATATTCCAATCGCACCTGATTGTGGCAAACAAAACATAGAAAGATATTCTCAGCTCCAAGGAGAAATAGAAAAACGAGTTCACCTGAGAGGATTGCACAAAGTATTATGACATAGAGATAGGAACATATCGAGAAAATGCAATTACAATTTTCTTTCTTCGACTTTTTTACCGTATATCTGAAAGGTCTTCAGAAACTGATATTTTATTTATTTTCATTTTTATTTTGCACATTTTCTTGAACACCCTTAACTTTTAAGTGAGTTTCGTATCAACAACTGATCGATAAACTCTAGTTGGCCACTTAACAAACCCATCGATATAATTCATGTCTTGAGACTGAAGGAGTTGTCTGAGTGGCTTCCATTCTCAGGCTCTCCCTGTACCATGCCAGACATGGTAATCTTTTCATTTTCACATCACAAACTGAAACATTGGCGGAAACTTAATTGTAATTTATATGTGTGTGTGGCGACCATCGGCTTTTGTACTGCTGGACTGGACTCACCTTTGGATCGAGTATGCTGCGCTCCAGGCTATCCTCACGATTCATGGTCGTTGCTGTGCTGCCTGTGCCGCTGCTGCTGCCACCACCGCCGCCGCCGCTTCCTGCTTGGCTGCTGCGCTGGCTGCTGCGTTCGCGTTCGCGTTCATGTTCCAGACGCAGACGCGCACGTTCCACACGCGCCAGCGTGGGACTGTCCAGTATGGAGGGAGCGCGCGAGGGGGGGCGCGAATTGTTTGTTGTATGCAGTTGCTGCAGTTGTTGTTGCAGCTGCTGCTGCTGCTGTTGCTGCTGCTGTTGCAGCGTCTCTAGCGTGGCGCTGTTGTTTGACGACGTTGAGCCCGGCGTGGGCGTGGCCGATGAGGATGAGTTGGTCATCGTTGCCGTCGATGTGGTCGATGTGGTGTGCATCAGCATGTTGCTTTTGATTTTTCTTTTTTGTTTTGGTTATTGAGGGGCGTTTCAGGAGCGAAGATTTGCTGAGAGCGTTCTCTCTTCTGCTGCACTTGTATCGTTATATAATTTAGAGCTTAACTGCAGTTGGTAATTCACGCACTTTTTATATTCAATTTTACCTGACTGTGAATTAGAAATTTTCTGAATAAATATTTAGCCTTTTAATTCGTTATATATTGCGGGTTTTATGGTCACTAAATAGAACAGTCAATGTTTTTGCAGTTACTTGACAATTGAGAATCGTTTTCAATATTTCTTTCTAATTTTGCAATATTTTGTTATATATTTGCATTCAAACTATCTATCTAAATAAGTGTCCAAAATTGATTTGTTAAAATATTTCTTATATGCCCAATTTTATGAAAATATTTTTTATCTGTCCCTAATTTTGAAAGTCTCAGAATGTACATTTTCGGATTCAAATGTAAGGTTTCATTTCCTTCCCAGTATTTTTATACAATTTGAAAAATTAAATTGGGAAAAATGTTTAAATATTCGTTTATTAATCAGAATATGTTTTAAAATAATACTTTAAGAGCTGAGCTTAATATCTTTTTAAGCTTAAATCTTTCTATTCTTCTATATCTAAGAAATATTTCCAGTTGATTTAAATTAAATGGTTTTTCGAAAATATTTTAGAATATTTAAAAAAAAATTGATATATTCTGCAACTTTTCGAATATATATTTAACGCAATGTGTATATATATCCTGATCTTTTAAGCATTATCCCGAGATTCATTCGAACAGTCCACCTTCAGCTGACCGCTACCTACACAAAGTGCACAATATTTTACGAATCTGTCGTCGTGCAACACTTGCAGCCGCCAATTGAATGGCCAATTTCTGGTTATTATTTTAGGGGGGTCTCGAATCCATCGAATGAGTGAGCAGACAAAAAAAAAGGAAAACAACAAAATCTGAAATAACGAAAAACAACCAAAACAAAAGCAATGGCCAATAATTTTCACAAAACTGGTTTCTCGGCCAGTTGCCAAGTGTTGCAGGTAGTTTTTACTTTCGCACAAAACAAGAAAACGGATAAAATAAAAAAATAAAAACCCCATTGACGACAACGACTGGCAACTGCACAAACTGCAAGGCAAAAGATACAAATGTATCTTTGAGTACGTTCGAGCCAATTTCTGGCGCTGTGCTTGTGCATAATTCTTAGGTTTGTTTGTTTGCTGACGTCTTTGGCTTATTATTTATTTAGTTGGCGCGTAGCTTTTGCATATGGCATGCCAAACACGTTTGTTTTCATATTTCCGCTGACCATTTAATTCTCTATATAACAAACTCGAACACATACTTTTGTTGTTTTGATTTATTTGTTAATTTATTTGTTGTCGCGTCGCATTTCTTCGCGTTGCGATTGAAAAAACAAATTTTGAAATTTTGGCAAAATTTTATTTTCAATGCTGCTTCTTCTGCCTCTTGGCACGCCAAGCAAACGAGCGACCGTCGACGAGCCGAGAACCGTTTTCGAACTGCGTACTGCGAGCTGCGAACTGTTCACGTCAGCTGCCCGTCGTTGACTGTGCGCGCAAGAAAAACTGGTTTGCCGTTGTGTCTCGGTTGCCCATGCATCGGTATGCGGCTGTGCTGTCAGCGAACATGTTCGAGCTGCAAGCCATCAAATTTCCCAGTATTATTTTGCTGGCATTGTTGACTGTGGCCTGCGCGGGTTTCATATGCAATTTTTGTCAATCATGTGCGTAAATTGCAGGCAATCTCAACTGCAATACATAAAACCATTATTTTGAATTTGTCGGTAGGGAGTGGAATAGAATATATACTTCTTATCTTAGGAAGAATAAACTTACACATAAAAAGTAACCAATGATTTATTCCTAGCAATCTAGCCATTTTAATTATATTATAAAACTCAATATTGCATATTTATACTGATACCTAAAAATAGTACAGATATAAGTACATGTCTGTATTAGAACATTTTCTAAATAATTTATAAGTATAAGTGCAGTCGTGCATTTTTGAGTAATTGAAAGAGTACAATTTCCATTACTTTTCTATATAACACTCACTTAACTTTAAGTAGAGCACACCACAAGTTGAAAATAGTAAACAAAGGACAGCGACACAGAATGAGACCTACGGCTCTACAGTTACTATCTCATATCATGAACTCAATAAATAGGTTTGTACTAGGAAAAAAGTGGTAATTTTTAATAGCTACATATTTTACAGCTATATTCTTGATAACATATCTTCGATTTACTTTATTTATTTATTAATTCACTGTCTGTCAAAGTCGAATAAAAAATGTTATATCAATATTATTACATAATTTCCATCAGAAAAGTCAAATATTAAAATTAGAGAAAAGATCCTAGGAATGATTTTAAACAGCTGTTTTCTAGCCTTAATATTTATATTTTTAACTAGAATCAGTTACGCGATTGCCTAATGGGAAACATTTTTACTATCTGAACTTATGGCAGATAAAACATAATTCAAATAATTTCCCTCTTTGGGTAATTTGATTACTCAAAACAAACTTAAAGAGCACCAACAAAACTTGAAATGCCAGCGCATAGCGATCGAACATGTTGGTTCGATGGTGTTTAGCCGGTATTTTGTTTGGTAGCGCTTGTAACGATAGCGCTGATGAGGAAAAAAACAGGCAAAAGCAGGTAAAGTAAGCGTCTTATGAGCGGTTTTATAGTAGTATCTAAATCTGTGGCTGGGTCTGGCGTGTGTTTCCTCTTTGATATTATGCCTGCCCCATTGTTTGGCCGGGCGGCATTTCGAGTGATTTATGCCGCGCGACAGCAACGACAACACAACAACATTCGTTGCATTTCGGTTGCAGTTGCGGTTCAATGGCCCACACTACGAGATCAATTGAAGGCGGTTCTATGATGAGCTAATCAAACAAACACTTGATAATCACTTGACTCATGGGGCTTTATCCAACTATCCATTTACTATACAAAAAAAAAATATTAAACATATTCTCCACACATGATTCACGCATTTGACGGCATGCGAATCACGCAATTATGCAAATAATCAACGCATCTTTATCTTTTGGCATGGGACGTGCCAATTTTAGGCATGGCGCATGCCGCCTAATTTTATTAAAAACAATAAAGTGTTTCCAAATAAAAAAAAATCCTAAAGAAACAAATGTTTCAATTTAGGTTTCCAATTACTGCGCGTCTGTTGTCGTCATTCATGGGCTCTGCACGACTGGCGCCAACATAATTTTTATAATTTCAGATACACATTCATATAAAAACCCATTGAAAATCTGTCGCGACTTGCAGCTCGTGTTTTGTTAGTGGTTTTTTCCCAAGAATTTTACGTGGTCTTTCGAATCATTTTAGATTTTTGGTTTTATTTTTATTTCTTGTTATTTTTTGTCTTGTCTGTACGTTGACCGTCAAGTGGTTTGATAACTTTATTAGTTGTGTTCCCAAATGTTTGTCTGTGTAATTTGTTGTGATTATCGCAACTCGATTCAATGAAGTTGTTGGGTGTGTGAAGAAATATGATAGGGTACAACAGCTTGTATAAAGATATCACGCACAATGGAAGGTCTTAACAACAAGTATATCCGATTTTTATAAATGTTTTGTACATATTTCTTTAAAGTATAATTAGGCACTTCCGATTATTTTTAAAAATACGTTTTTTTATTAGAATAGTTGCAATTTTTTTTAATAATAATTTTAACTAACAAATATTGATATTTAATTTATAAACATAATACAGATATAATTCTTTACACTATTCTACATTTAAATATTCTAGTAACTAATAGACTTAAAAAATAATAACTTTTTAATACGTTTTTTATTTTAATCTATACATTATTTTCTAAAGATTAATATCAAATGTTACTATCCTATAAAAAAGAGTACTAGTTAAAAAATTGTTATCAAACTAATCACAATAGTTATAATATATATTACAAACTATATATGCACATGCCCTGATATCATAGTTATGATTCAAAAGAACAACATTTAATAGATTCTATTAAAAAGTATTTAATAGCTTTGCCTATGCATAAAACATATTTATATATAGTATATTTATTGATATTCATATGCCATAACTATTACTAAACACCACTAAGTATGCCTGTTGCAATGTCTTTATGTATTTTGCCTGTGCCACAGCCATATCTAGGCCTTGCCATATACGCATGCAATGTTCTATGGAACCAAATGCTCCCAGCCCATTTCTGGGTCTGTGCCGCATTTCCGTTCCGTATTGGAAATTCTTTCAATGGGTTTTGTTCTAACATTTTCAACGTATTATCAAAGCCGAGACGCCAAGTCGTCTGGTCGCCATTTGGAATCAAAGTTTCTTTTGCGTTTCTCATTGTTTGCCATAGTTTTTTCTGATTTTCGTTTTTTTATTCACTTGACTCTTCTCTCGCTCAGACTTACGCCCTCTCTCTTTTCTGTCCTTCTCTGCATATCGCATATACGGCTTGGCATATCTTTTGTATGCATTCGACGCATTCTAAAAGTTCTTTTATATTTTTTATTCCTTTTTTTTATCGCAAACTTTGGCATGGCAGGAAAAGGCGCGTTGGTTTGGACTTTGCGTGGCGATCTTTCTTTTAATTATATACATATGTATGTGTATATCTATATACATATTTACATACATATTCGTGAGTGCCTATATGCTTTGTATGCGTTGCATCAAACAATGCAAAAATGACATTTCCTCAAAGGGTGGCGGGTTCTGTTATCAGCTGCCTGGCATGCTGGTTGCCAGGCTGCCTCTTTTTCTTTCTTGCCTGACTTTACTGAAGATAAGCCGCGTCTATAGCTTCTTGTTAATATTGTCTTATATAGAAGTCAAAGAGCAAACTGCGCTCTGATTGCCAATTGTCGATAGTAGCTGCATACCCTGTACCCAAATAAAAATGGGTAAACAAAGGGTATGTCGGAGTTGCGCCAATTAAGGGTACATCAAAAATTAGATATCTGTGATTCTTTAGTCTATATTTACATCTAATGTGGTCTTGTAACTATATCTATGTTATAAAATAATAATATAATGATCTAAACATAACAAACATTAAGCATTTCTCATAATTAATTAATGATAATTAATAAATAAAGATATGTTCTGAGAATAACAATTACAATATTTATATATATAATTTAATGATATTTATTCAACATGTGTGTTTAAAATTTTAAAATAATAAAATATATTATTAATTAAGCTATAACCATTTAATATATTTTATTATTAACCCTCATTAAATAACTAAATTTAAAGGGCAACGAATCTTCTCTCTTCTTTGATTTAATATTTTCTTGAGTTTTATATTTGCTACGCATATTAATTGCAGTTTCTTTTACGACTTGTGCACAGGCAAAAAAGCTCTTGTTTTTTAGCAGTCATCATAAATCATTGATAAAACGTAGGCATGAAATATTTTCCATTTATTTGTAATTTATATTCATTTATATGGTTTTAATATGACTTTCGTCAGCTTCCGTGCCTTGAGCCTGGTCATGGACTGGCCAAAGCAATTAGTCAACTCGCGTCGCATGTGATAGAAACTAATGACTGCATTCCTTGCTCGCCCCTGTTTAACTTTCAGTTCCCCGAGCCAGTTCTAGTTGTACTCAAATGCATTCCAAGAAGCAAATCAAACATTTCATGTGGCGCTCCACATGAAAAAGGCCGGCGACTCAGTGGGGAGTGTAGGGGCGCACTGTAAGAGAAAATTAACTTAATTAAACTAATTAACGACCCTAATAACTTTATCTGCTTTGACAACTTCATGCGTTGCCGCGTGTCTGATTGAATACTGCACGCAGTTTTTATGGATATAGGAAATCAAAGATTGTTGGTGAATTATTTTTATGGTTAGTTTATTGTTGATAGTTTTATTATTATTTTTGTAATTGCTAATGGTTATTGTTATTATTAATTTTCTTGTTATTTAAACACATTTTTGATAGAGCATACATTAAACAGTGACTATTTATATGCTTATTATTTATATTTGTATTTACATTCATGGGATTTATAATTAGAAATTAATTCATTTCGGCTCATTTGTATAAATTATTATTATTTTATTAATTAGTAGTCGACATTTTCTTATTTAAGTTTTTAAAGATAAATTTATCAAAATTTCAAAGTTAAAGAACATTTTTTGTTATATCTTTTAAATTTAAATCGTCTGAACGATTTGATTGTAAATTTATATAGATATTCTTGGGTTCTTAAAAGGTTTTCATTTAGGACTCATTAATAAATCGCAACTTTTTGGTCTTTTGCCGTGCGTATCATACGCCCCACAGACTCTTTCTGCGCTACCCACATTCCCATAGACATTGACACCGATCTTAAAATTATCGCGTCATATTATTTCAAATTATATCATATCCTATCATATTGAAAACCTTTTCTTAATGCACCGCTGAGCAGTCAAGACGAGTCGCATTCCATTGTCCAGGGCTAACCTTGATTGTTCTCCTGCTGAAGAACTCTGTCGCTTTGGTACCTGTTTCGATTGATATCCCAGGTAGCCCGAGGCCAAACTCAATAATCCTATTAGAATTCGTTAGCAGTTGAACTACATATATTTGAATTTTAAAGAGGGGTATTCGTTTATCTGTTTTGAATTCTACCGCGTTTCAGTTCATTAAAATCATTTTGATGTTGTTCCCGTCGCCTTCTTTTGTCTGGCTCATCAAATTGACGCCCGACTGTCTATACGCGTTTTATGCTATCGTCTGCTCAATAATATCGTAAGCAGAGGTGAAACTTGTATCTTGTTTATTCAATCGAACTGCAAATAATGCCAAAGAGGTGCGAGAGCCTGAGTCATGGAATTTCATGGAAGTGTTTGAGATAAAATCAAAACAGGGGCGGACCACGATCAGAAACGAGCATCGGTCAACAAGATTCGATTGAATTTAAACAAAAATACATCTGGCCATGGTTTTTTTGTGTGTCTTTCACGCGCAGAAATCATAAAGTTATTTAAATTGTATATTTACTAAATGGATAACAGCCAGTATATATTTGTATAATATTAGATCGCATTTTTGAAGGACGATGTGCAATCAACAATTTCGTGTTTCGTGTTCAAATTTGTTTCCAAATAACTATATGAAATTTAAGGCATGTTTCACACTTTTCGCAGAATCCAAGCTTCCTTGTTAGAAAATGCGATTCAAAGATGTTTTGGGCTAAACTTTGAGTTTTTCCGATTACCTTCAAACTTTCAAAGCTAAACATTAGAACTTAATAAACACGTGTTTCACCGATTTGTAAAATTCTGCCCACATCAGTGGGAAAGGTAATATCTACCATTTTTAGCACAAAACGTTCCACGGGCAAGGCCGGACAATACCCGCTAGTTATATATATATATGAATGCATAGTTAATATAAATATTATAAGAGAGTATAAGAATTGAAAGTTACTTAACATCACTGCAATGAGGGTTATCTCATTTTGTTCTCTTGAAAAGATCTTTTATCTCTGCAAAGCTATTTGTGCAATAAAACTGCACATTGTGACCTAAGCTTTGCAATTATTTATAGGCAGAGTTTTCAGTCTGCCTTTGTTTTTTAAAGTGAACAGTGCACATAAAAAATGAACGCCGCTAAAGCTGTTGACGACGGTCATGCAGAGGTTGATTGTGACGTCACAAGAAAACTAAACAATGACTGCTGGGAGATTGTTTTTACTTATCTCGATCCAATAGAACAAATTCAATTGTCGAAAGCCAATGATCACATTCATCAGATTTTTCAGAACTACGCCAGCCGACGCTATAAGAACATTGGCACATCTCTGGTAAAAGGACTTACCACTGAAATATTCGATGATTTGTTGCAAAATGTTGGCGCGCATGCCAGAAGCTATGCGATTCCCAGAGACATTACGGATAGGTTCGGCAGAGGCGAGTATTTCGAATATAAGGACTATGAAACGCGGAGGCCCAGATGCGGCTACGGTTTAGTTCAGTTTGAAATTCATCTTCAAAATTCAATTAGATGCAATTTTGAAGCGGTTGTAAAATATTGCAAATATTTGGAAAGCTTTGAGTTCGGCGAAAGATGTGTTACCCCGAGCCTATCGTACGAGATAATCTGTCAATTGCCCAAACTGCAACATCTGTTCATTTGGACTGCGGGCTCATTGAGCAACCAGTTTTTGGATGCTCTTCAATCAAAGCCAGGCGCACCAATGCTCAGCCTTTCCATAAAGGGTTTACCTTTGCCCACGCAACAAATCGAGCGAATCTGTGATATTGCCAGTCTTAAACAGCTTTGTGTATGCTGTGATACAGTGCCCAAAAAAGCCTTGTTAAAGCTTCATCAGTTGGAATCTCTGCATCTGACTATGCCTTCCATCAAAAATGAACAGCTTCTTAAACTTGTAAAAGGCTTACCTCATTTGCATATCCTGAATTTGCGAAACTGTCCATTAATTACGGAACAGTTTGTGCTTGAGACCAGAGACTGGATGACCACAAATTTGGAACTACGGCACAAGGTAAAGATCTATATGCAAGGATCTGCCATTAATTGGGAAAGTCTCGATTCGAGCAACAAAGACGTTGTAGAATTCATAAATAAGGAAAAGACTGAAATGGTGCCTTTGCAGGGTGAACTGAACCAGGCATATACATAAATAAGCACATTAGTCAGCCGACGTAGTTAATCATTAAGAATATATTCAAAATGATGTACTTTTTGCTTCTACAAACTTAATAAACACGGTAGCAAAATACGGGCTTTGAAAAAAAAAACTTAAAAATGTTTCATAATATTTAGAAAATTAATATTGAGATAATTATATAACGAACTTAAAACTAATATGAAATTAAACATTAAACTGACTATCTATGACACATCAATTATGCATTACATCAATTCAATATTCATTATGATTTAACCGGAATCTGTCAGAAAATAAATTTTAATTTTTCACTGCATACTTTTAAGTGCACATAAATATTCGATGTCAGTTTGACCTGGCGCTCTTTTAGGCGTGCCTTAAACTGCAGCATAAACTTCAACTGGAGAGCAGAAGATGAGGCGTGGCACTGAAGGCGCGTGCCTAAGTGCCGCTTGTCTAGACGCTGAAGACTCACAAAACGTCAAGTGAAATAAATTTCAATTCGTTTTGGCTAAACGACCAAAAACAAACACAGCAAATAAAGGCTTTTCAGTACTACTCGAATGGAGAAGTGACAGTTGCTGCAATAAAACTACTCCTAAACGCTGTTTATTTACAATTGTGTTGACAGCTTTGTTGCATATTGCAAATTTAATTCACACACGTCATCTTTATATTCACACACGTATATTTGTATATTTTTTTGCTAATTGTAGGAACTACTTGTAAGAGTTATTAATTAATATATTTACATACAGATATATTTATGACCTTAAAGATATCATTTTTGTTTTCATTAATTTTTTTCCTAACAACTTTACGGCATTTTTAAAAAGATAACCACTTTTGTAAATTGAACACTTTTTTATCAGCATATCTTTTTTAAATTTTTGTTTTAAAATCTATAAGAATAAATCGGTGTTAGTTAAATACATAATTTGTGCTTGGGGATTTTATATTAAGTAAAAATATAATAATATATCTTATATTCCCGAGAGAATTTTAGGAGAATTGTTAATTGTGGGCTTTCCCAAAAAACCACATTTAAATATTATTAAAAAATCTTAAAGCACAGTTGATAACTTTGGAGTACTTTACACATTTACATTATTCTTGCCCTAGCCATAGTATTTGTTCTTTAGCATCCCAATAGATGCAGTCAAGCAAAATAAAAACTTGGCTTGGGCAGAATTTTAAGGAACCCTTTCAAATCTCTCGCAGACGCTCAGCTGCGCCATCAAGCATGATTCAAGGAGCACAGCCGCATTTGGCGTTAATTAGTTTGGCAACGCTGCGGGCGTGTGACTTTCACCAATCATTTACAACAGACCCTCAACCCTTGCCAGTTGCCCAATAAAAAAAATTGCCAGGCGTGAGAGTTTGACTAGGAGATACCCTGAAGTCAGTGTAAAGTCTAGCATAATTTTTTTTAAATCAAATAAACCATGCCACAAGGTAAATAGAAAAATATAATAAAAATGTTCAGTTTGTGTCCCCAAAGCGATTTAGTATTCAGTTTTTTCAATGACTATCGAAAGTTATGGTGATATATATTATTAGTATCCATCACATTTGATGTACTCTGAGAATAAATTCCCTTATTCTAAAGTATCTATATAGAATCCATGTCTAATATTGCGGCTGTATTTATTGAAATAAGGGATGGGCTTACTCTGTGAACTAAACTTACTAATAATTTTTCTTCGAATCATCGTTAACTTGGTAAATAAAAACCCCAATTTGATAAATCTAGGTTTTACATTCTCTCTAAATTTGGTTTGATAAACATGGCTATTTTTTACGAAAATATGTTTTTAAGTTTTGGAGGATCGAATATGCCGCTGTCAGGATTTAAACTATTGTTTATACTGTAATTTCATTCTATCCTCTTGATGTGCATAGGGTTTAGGGTATACACTTTCTGTGTATATGTACGTTTTTTGGCTCAGGCCAAAAACAATTTTCATTAACAGTCCGTCGTCGTTCCGTTCGTTCGGCAGACGCTGACAAGTTCAAGTCCCTCGATTCGAGCTGCGCCCAGCCCGTTTCTTGTCGTTGCTCTGATTACACATTTTAACGCCATTTTTGGCGCAACTTTTGCTGAGCTACTCGTAAAACCCTTTAGGCCAGACCAGAAAAAGTTTTTGGCCAGCACGAGAGGCAAGGAAAAAAATGTAAAGAATCTCAATGTAGGGGTTAACAAGCAAAATTTGATTTATTTGATGAGTTTCCCTTGTTGTTGCCGTCGACATCGCTTCAAAGACGCATTTAATGAGCATAAAAATGGCGGATGGAGTCTTGGTTGGGTTGGCGTGGCAGGGCCATTGAAGACATTTGGGAAATGAATTGCACAAAGCGATAGACGGAAAAGAAAAACTGTTAAAATAACCAAAGTTCGTAATAACTACAAAATAACCACAGTATTCTGTATTTTTGCAGTGCGATGTACTCAAATACCCTGACAAAACAGAAATTTCCAAGAATATTATATTTATTATTCGAACATTTTTCTATTTTAGTGTCTAGCATTTTTTTAAATGACACTTTTACATCATATGTATCATGGCATATCATATCATATTATCCTTTTTTTTACAATTTCCTTCAATATGTACTTTTTTGCTTTTTGCTTTATAGTCTTAATTGAGAACTATTTTCAACAGTGAAAGGTGTACAAAACTCGAAAACAAAAATTTGTGCATAAAAAGAAATATAAAAGATGTTAAAAAAAAAAGAAGAATAAAGAAGTTTATTATTCTCCTAGCTCCATCTTCATTCACAGCAAAAAGAATAAAAAATAATAAAAATAAAACTGAAATAAAAATATTTAAACACAGAATTTAACTGCAAATGTGGCCAAGAAGTGCACATAAACACAGTAATGCTGTAAAATATTCTATATACTCTATAATAACTATAAAGAGACGAATGTTCCAAAATATCAGTCATACGCAGCGTGCAAACTGCAGTAAAAACAGAAAACTCAATGTTTAACGCATATTTTAAGCATAAAACAAGGTGCTGTAATAATGAAAAAAATATATAAAGAGCAAATGCTAAAAGAAAACACAAAAAGTATGTAAACAGGTGAAAACATTTTTCTTTATAGCGTCGCTTTCGCGTTAAGGAAACTAACAGCCAAGAAAATGTATGAGGCGGAAAATTTGCGTTGAAGCTCGGCGAAGTCTGCCATAAAAATGATTTAATATGCGTTTTATATGAGAAAAGTTTTGCAATTTTTGCGCATTTAATGTCGGCCGCTCTCACTTGACATTTGACGCCAGCGGAATAAATAAAAAATTGCAACTTTTTAAAGTTAAAGTCAAACTTTAAGCAACCTGCCAGTTAATTATGCAGCTAGCTGGCAGCTGGAGTTAAGCAATCGAAAAGTTTCTGCACCGGAAGTTGTCTTCCCGAAATTAAATCTAATTGAATTGTAAACTTGCGCCTTTGTTGGCGTTTATTGAGCTGCCATTTTGGCCAAATGTGATTACAATGGAGCTGTAGATGTGTCCCACACTTGGGCATTATTCACTTGTCACTTGTACGACACGCCCTTGCCGGGGCCCATGGGGAGTCACCGGCTAATCAGAGGCTTTGTTGCCCGCACAAAAGCCGAACAAGTGAAAAGTTTGCACTTATTGAATTTAGCGCAAAGTGTAGCAAAATGTTTCGCTTGCCTATTAGAAAGTTCCTGGCCAAAATTGAAATTCCATTGCTGTCACTCTACAAAGCGCGTTCGCCCATCCCTGACAGAGCGGCTGCCTTTAATGTGACATAGTACATAAACAATGCGTTCGAAAGATAAAAGCGAAACTTTGTTGGTAACAATGTTGGACATGTTATAAATTGACCAAAACATTAGGTTGCCATCTTCATTTGATATGGAAAAACAGTTTGAAAGAAATTATAAAAAAAAATACTGAATTGATGCCAGCATAAAATCGAGTGATTAAAAAACTAAAAAAAAAATTAGTTAAATATATATTTAACATGTAGTGGGTTATAATAAGAACCATAATCATAATCACAAACTGATTCTCTCTACATAAATACCGGCTTAGATTTTTAATTCTTTGAACTGTAGTACGCAACTAAAATTCTGAATACTGCAAGCTTTCCCATTAAATATCAGGTTATACTGCATTAAGCATATTTCATGTCATCCAACTATTGCTTTGTTCATGGTGCTTAACCCATTACAACCTCTGTTGTCTATGCTCAGTTCCCATCCCCTGAACTCGTTGACTGTGAAAACTTTTCAATCTTTTTGCCAGCTGCCAAAAGTTCATAACGCGCCGCTGACTTTCTGCTCTTCATCTTTGCTATGTAAATCAAGCTGTACTTAAGTATATACAAGAATATGCATATTTTATCTATATATATTTGTATATATATGCAATAAATTATCATAAGCAGGGCTGGTGGCAAGCTCTGCTTTTCGGTTGCAGCAAGTGCAAATAATGCAAAATAGTTTCCCGCAGCTGTGACTCGAACCTGAATACAACGACAAAACTGACACTTGACATGTGACAGTGGCAGCCAGACAATAATAATAAACAAAACAACAAAAACAACAATTTTAACTGACAGCCACGACAAACACTATATAATTTCAAAAGTTTAGGGGCACAAATCCAAAAAGCAGTACAGAGCATAGATAAAATCAAGATGACAGCATCGTCAGTCGTAAGCATGTTAATTAACAGTGCACTAACAGTAGCTGGCATAACTGTACATTTTCTTAGCAGCAATAAAATAAGGGTATCATATATTTTTATTTTTTTCTGTAAAACTTGTTTAGTTGTCAGGCATGTTAACTAACATTGCACTAACAGTAGCTCATACAATTGTATATATTTTTAGCAACAATATAAACTTTTTGATAACATCCCGTATCTATAATGAATAAAAATTATTTTTTAAATTGCAATACTCATATATTTTAAATTCTTCAAATTAAAATAAACGGTTTAACTCTTTTGTTAACCTTCGCTACGCCTCGATTTATATTTAGGCAAATTACAAGGTTGGAAAACATTAGCTAATTGCCAGCGTGTAAAAATGGCGTGACTAAAGAGCCAGAAAATGTCAACACGCAAAAGTTGTGCAAATATTTATGATATTTGGCCAAGATAGAAATCGTTAAAGTTGTGCTATACTTCGCCGTAGCCTCAGTAGCTAGGAGCCAAAGAAACCGCTAACAATATAAAATTTAAATTAGAATTGAAATGTTAAAAAGCCAAAAGAAGAGGCTGGCAACAACGATGCGGCTGTGAACGGTCCGTAACGGTGATAATGTGCAGCCCACAGAGACTAAGCACTCACAACAGCCAGGACAGGCCCGACTCCGCCAGGACAGTCCCCCATCAAATGCGAGGCGACAGCGTCGATACAAATAGTCGTTTCTCTAAACAAAAAATTAAATATATATATATATATCTAGCGAAAAAGTGTCAAAGCCCCCAGACTGGCAACAGACGACAACGGGAACATTTGGTTGGACAAGTGATGGAACGAAATGCATAATAAATAGATGTAGAAGCGGGTGTACAACCAGCTAAAAGTAGCAAAAGAATAAAAGATGTTGAATAACCGCATGATAATCAAATTCGAATGATACAACAAGTGGCTAAGTAGCCCAAAGGAGACGTCTTGAAATTTCTAAGGGAAAGGAATGAAAAATGCTTTTAGAATGGAAGTGAATATATAAATTTTGGTGGTTAATGCTTACAATGAAAACATTATTAGATTTTGAAAAATATATTAAAGTTTATTGAGCTTAGATAACGGTTAAATTTTAGTTTGAGTCAGCAACCTCTGTGAGTAGAGGTATTTGGCAGAAAACAACTTAAGCCGATAAAGCTGAAATTTTTTTTTTTTTTTCGTTTTGTATAGAAAAACTTCTTGGCACCCTAGCAATTGATTTTTCTTGTGTTTTTATAAAAATTTTTACAATATTGTTAAAATAAAATTGAAACCTTAGAACTTTAAACCTAAAACTTTTTTATTGTATATTCTAAGGTCTCGATTTTTGTGATAATTGATCAACTCTTTTGTTTAAAGAGGGATAAATTTGGATAGTATCACACACTAAAATCGTTGAGCTCATATTTCCTATTTATTTCTCTAACAGTGTTATTGTCATACTTCTTTTGATCATTTTGTGTCCTGCATACTTACCATGTGTAAATATGCTAGAAAGTGGTAGTATATGCTTATAAGTGACAAGTATTAGCCACATACATGGATTAAACGTTGTCCTTATCACAGCTCTTTATTCGGTTCCATTCACCTGCTGAACTCTTTGTCTGCCTCTTGCAATTGTTTGTCAGACCTTTGGCCCGCATTTGCCAGTGCAGTTGGCCTGCAGGCGGTTTATGCAACACAAAAAGGATACAGAGAGACGTACATAATCCTTGCACTTGCTGCCTGGCACTCACAGTCAAGTATTCGTTGCGGCCGGGGCGCATTCATTGGCATTCATAAATCGCTTACCCAAACTGCAGCCTTAATCAGATTTGCACAACAATTTTGTTGCCAGACAGCCAGCCTGCCAATGCCAACCTGGCATAAATGGCAATTTCCCAAACGAGCTGAAAACCAAAAGTGCAACATTTACTGCACCTCCTATCGTCTCATGGACTTTTGTTGCCTGCCGTTTGGCATTTTGCAAATTAAGCGCATTTTAACATATAATTTTGGCGACAACTTTGATTGGCATTGGCAATTATGCTCAAGGTATTTAGACTCTATATTTGTAGTAGACCAGAAACTTTGGCTTAGCCAATTTAATCAGGCTGCTTGGCCTAAGCAAATACATTAGGTATTAAGCTACATACGAGACCGGCGTCTGTTTGTTGTGTGCCTGTTAGTTAATTAAATTTGGTTTCTCCAATCTCGCTTTGGTCTTTTACAATTGCCACACAAATGCATTGCAAATTGCCATTGCAATTCCTTAAATTATTTATGGGTCACACTCTATTAGCCGGCCATGGCACAAATTTCATTTGCAGGCGCCGTCGAATCGATGTGAAATTTCTTTTGCACATTTTCACCATTCCCTTTTGGAAAAATTCAAGAGTCAACAAATTTGTCAGGCAAACCTTTTTTGGGTCAATGTCGGCGGCTAGTGTGATAATAATTTATGTTTGGGCGGGCTTAGGACGGCCACAAGCCCATATTTTTAGCGTGGGTTTATATATTTCTTGTCCATGTTTCTTTTTGAACTTTTCCGTTTGTTGAACTGTTTTTTTTTCTTTTGCTCTTTTGGCTGAAACAGAAATAGCTGGGGAAGGGTAGTTTCTTGGGTTGGCTTTGGGGTGTGTCGTACACAACTTGTAAATGCTTCGTAATCTGCCATTGTAAATTGTTAAGAAGGTTACAAATTATAAGATTTGTTAAAGGATGTAAATATGGGTTATGAAGCAACCATATATGAAAAGAATATTTATTGATATTTTTTCATATGTAAGGAATATTTATTGATATTTTTTCATATTTTAATAGAGTATCCCCTTGTATAATATATATAAATACAATTTTGATTTAGAACTATTCTATAACTACTCACTTAAATTCAAAAAGCTTCCTTTACTCTTTCTGGTAAGATTTAAGTGCAAGCTTTGAGTAGTGTTGAAAATTGATGAGACTCAGTGATGTAAAATTATATTTTAAAAATAAATATATTATTTATGATTTAAAACTTTGACAAGTGACTTTTTGTGGGTTATTTAAATTTATGCGAATCTCATAGAACGACAATCTATATTTACAACTGTGTATATGTATACAACTGTATGTATATTTATGACTGTGGTTTTGAACTTGCGAATTTAATATATGGTATTTAATTCAAGTTTCCTCAAACAGTTCTCATTTTCATTTATATCTCAAACAACACTTGTAAAATATTAAGAAAATCTTTCGTATCTAAAGCTTCAAATATTGACACACGAATCCTTTAGCTCTTAACCAAACACAGCTGCTTCAACCCCGCACACATACAAATACTAACACCCCCCTTCACCCCTCCCCCCTTCACCACTCCTGAACATAAAACAAAACTGCGGGCCACTGCAGGCAAACAGCATAAGACCCTTGACAGGAGCCCAACAACGACATAAAACACTTGACCGCTTGACCTAAATTTGACAAGTTTATTTACTTTTATTTTTTTTATTTTGGTCGACGCCGTATTAAGGCAAGTCCGTCCGTGCGAACATCAAATGTCAACAGAGCCCCAAAAATAGTACAAGAAAAATGTTTTAAAAATTACAACACGTACGCAATTTTGTTCTGATGCGCATAAAATAGGCATAAAATACGGGGTGTGGCCGCACAGCCAATGAAAGCTAATGGAGCCAAACTCCAGGCAGCAGGATGCAGCAAGGGTTATCTTTCCAGGGCGTCAAATTCACCTCATTTGGCAGAAGGCGCCAAAAGTTGGTTTTGATTTCTGGCCAGCTACTTGGGCAACCTGCTCACACACAGACTGACATACGAATAACGCCCGCGGCAAGGTGTTGAAAATTGATTTGCGTTCTGATAAATTTCTTTGGCAACTTTTACCAGCTCGAGGGCTTCACGATTCATGCCACCTGCCTTTGAAATTAAACACTGCCTGGCAGCAGCTGAGCCACCCACAGAGATAAGACTTAGCCTCCGCCCCCAACGCTCGACACAGGGAACACGTACCACATTTTAGCACACTATTTAAGGAGTGCTGAGCAGATCCACGGGGCGACTACAAAATGTGTCAATTTGGCGTCAAAGACATTGACAGACAGCGGCAACAATAACACAAAACAATATATAATAATGCTTGGCACTTTTCAAATACCCTACAGCAAATGAAAGACTAAAAACAACATTTCTTTTCATTTATTAGAATGCATTTTTAACTAATGTATAATTGTTTAGTTAGCATAAACATTTATATTTTCTTAAGTGAAAACAAGTGCAATTTAAATTTTTAATTTTTAAATAAAAAGTCGTAGTCTATAGATTTAATGATAAATAAATTCCAATAAATATATCATTAACATTGTTGTCAAATCCCCACTTACAGCCCAATAAATTGCGCAACATAACCTATCCTCTGTCGCTGCTAATGAACAGGGTACCAAAGCAACAACAATACATGTTTACATTAGCAATGATAGAAGCTGCTTCTAAATTGAAGCTGGCTGCAACTGCTGCCACGCCCACTTGCCACACAGACAGCCAGCTGTGAGGTGTTTGTGCTGTCTCACGTACGCGAAGCCAGTCAGCGGCAGTGGGAGGAGATGGGATGGCAGGAGATTTCCCCGGTTGGTTAGGCAGACAATAACTATAATTGTCGCATCAGCGTTTTTGCTGCTGCTGCGAGGCTCCTAAAAGTATGCAGTAAAACGGCGAGTCATTGCTTAGTTTGTAGAGGTGGAAGCGGGGAGAACTGGGAAGCAGACAGCAGCGAGCAGTGGAATGCCATTAAGCAGCAGACTGGGACATAGGCAGCAATTCCTTTTGTAGGTCTTTAGAGAGGAAGTTCGCATGTGTGTGTACGTACGCTGCTGTGTGCGTATGTGTGTGTAGAGCATATAAAAAATTCTTGAATTAAAGTCAATTTGACGACTCGTTGAATGTGCGAAATGTCTGAGACTGTGGCATGGGGCTTGACTGAAGTGAAACTTAATGTTGATTAGGAAAATTGAAGCGATAATGTGCGGAGCCTGAGCTGCAAAACAGATGTCAAGAACAACTTGTAAAGCAATTAAAGAGCTGAAAAAGAAAGTAAGTCGTATATTAAATTAAATAAAAAAGTAAATATAATAGAATAGAGAATATAAGATACGAATCTGGTTTTAAATGGTTTTAAATCAAGTGAAATAATTTAAAATCTTTTATTGAAATTGAATATACTAAAAGCTTGTCGTTAGCTGAAGAAAACTGATAAGATTTGCAGTTAGGTTAAGCTACCGAGTAAGTCAATTTATGATTATTTAATAAATTTATAACAGGCAGCTTCCTTTATTTATGGCTTCTCAAGGCAAATTAAAACGTAGAATAGCTTCCAATAAACAGAGCCTAACTAAGCAAACCACAAATAATTTCCATTCATAAAATACTGTATCAATAGCTTGTGGCTTTTCTTAACCCAAGAAAAACATATACATATCACAAAAAGCAGTTTGGCAATTAAATTTACTGTGGTTTAGCTTAAGGTTATGCAAAAAGTTTATGTACACAAACTGCTCAGTATTCCCGTTTGGAATATAAGTGTGTATACACTTGTAAACAACTCAGCTTCCCATTTCCACATTAATTAACTGAATTGGCAAGCAGACAATTTCGAGACATTGTGTTAAATTTGTACGCAATACGAAAAGCAACATGAGACCGGACGCTCCCATGCCTTGCCTCCTGCTGCCACAGCATTTAGTTTACGAGAACATTTTAATCTAATTTAACACACTTTAGATTTATATTTGCTTAAATAGAAGTTATCTAAGTGGCACGTGCCGGGCATAGCCAACAGGGCCAACACAACAAAAGAAAGTCCTGGCCAGTACTCAGTGTCCAGCTCCCTGGCTGCGAGTGTGGAGGGAGACAATGGACCAGCCCAGACGCATTTTTATTATAGTTTATTTTCTCTGGCTTTCGTACCATTTTTGGCTCTAAAACGTTAAAATGCAATTCCGCATGCATTGGCCAATCGAATTGCGGATAACGTTTATTGGCCCAAAAGCTAAATGCAATCAATTTTACAATTGTCCGATCTACAAAGGATAAATGTGGTCTAACTTTAAAAGCAACTCAGCCGTAGACGCGTCGCAGCAACGTGAAAAAGGAATAAATGACGTTCAACAGCGATTGCAGCATCTTCAGGTTCATTGGATAAACACCGCCAACAAGTATCTAAAGATATGTCAGATATAAATCATGTACATGTATATAAGTAAATATCAAAATTTTATTGGAACTTCAAGGTTTCCTTACCGCCAGTGGCTTTTGCGAGCGCATGATTAGAAACTTTAAAGTTTTCTGTGTCTCAATATCCAAATCCATCCAATTACTTTCATAGGCGGCAATAGATATGTAGAAACTCTAAAGAAATGGCTTTTTAATATTCAACTTGTAAAAAGAATATTGTGTGTGAACCCACCTGAAAATAAAGCTCATTGGCCACGTAATAGAGCACAACGCTGTTGGCAAATATCATGACCATATAGAAAATGACTATAATAGTCTGGGCAATAGTTTGTGCCTATGCAAAAAGAAAATGCGAAATATAACGCATCATACTTAATCTCACTTGCATTCTGAATTCAATAAAATAAACATTATAAAATAAACATAATAAAGCGCTTTAATGCTAAGTTTGATGAAAATATCTTGAACAAAAAACGAAACAAACCAGACCAACTTTAATGCAGAAAATGGTTAAGGCGAGTTTGGTAAGGTATATGATAAAAAGCTTTAATCAAAAAGAGAAAAAGATTTAGCAAAAGAAGGACAAGAAATTAAATGCCGTGTTAATAAAATCAGAAACAAAATAACAAATAATTTGACCGAGTTCTAGGCAGCTATTGATAATGGTCGATCTAATAATTTGCATATATAGAGGAGCTTAGTAAAACTAATAAATGCGAGTTTGGTCAAGATATCTGACAAACAAAAGTTTTATACAAAAACTAATTTGACGATCGTCTATGGCGGCTATATGATATAGTGGTCGATCTAATAAATTTTGCATATATATGAGGAGCATAGTAAAACTAATAAATGTCGAGTTTGGTCAAGATATCTTGATAAACAAAGGTTTTTCATACAAAAACTTAAGTTCGACCGATCGTTCCTATGGCAGCTATAGATATAGTGGTCCGATCCAGCTGGTTTTGACATATGTGCTGCGTGCAACAGAAATAGGGACTTCTGCAAAGTTTCATTAAGATAGCTTTAATACTGAGGGACTAGTTCGCATAGAAACAGACAGACGGACAGACGGACAGACGGACATGGCTATATCGACTCGGCTGTTGATGCTGATCAAGAATATATATACTTTATGGGGTCGGGGTCTTCTATGCGTTACACATTTCACGACAAAATTATAATACCCTCTGCAAGGGTATAAAAACAGAATATTTGTTCATACAAGAACTCATTTTATCTTTATAAGACTTGAAACAAATATGAGCAGCAGAATGCCAGAAACAATGAAGCTTGTTCGGAGTGTGCTCAAATATAGAAGCTAAATTGCCTGTACATATAACCTTCTGAAGGGTATTTTAATTTTGTCATGAAATGTCACACTCATAGAAGGCGGCATCGCCGATCATATAAATCAGTATCAACAGCCGAGTTGATAAGGCCATGTTAAACAAATATAATAAAAATTATATTCATTAAAATATTAATAATAATCACATTAATTATAATTAAAATATTAATTAGTAATATATATTATATATTTAAGTTTGAAACTTACAATGATCAACGAGAAGAGCAACACACAAAGCATTGCGCCAAAGCACAGAAACTCTAACAGATGCAAATTGGTCGTCAATTCATTCATGGCATCCACTAGTCTAGTATGGAAGACTTGAGTAGTTAGTTCATGGGTAAATTGTAGGTAAATAGCTCACCCTGCCAACTTGACCTGATAACGTATGCACCATATAATTTCGTGACGCACTTGTATGCCTCGCAGTTGTTGTAAGGTGCGCAGCTTGTGCTGGAGCACTTGGCACATGAGTATAGCAAACAGTGTGAAGGTAACCACCAGATTGGTGTAGGGTATATACATGCAACAGCCCATAGGCGCCATTATGACCTGCACCACAAAGAAGACCTCATAGTAGGGGCTGGCGTATTTGTCAATACCAGGCACATACATGCCATAGGGCAGCACTGCAAATACAAATACAATTACCAATGTGCACAGAAATTACATCGAGATTGTGTAGCTCGCCTACCACGCTCCGAGCCAAAAATGGGATAGGTCACAAGACCAACACAGGTGCAAGTTCCCATTAGCAAATTGATTTGGCCAATGGATTTAGAAAGTCGCTCGGCGTCAGCCACCAATCGACCAATATGCAGATCCGAACTGTTCTGAAATAAGAATATATATATTTGTTTAAGGCACCGACAAAGGCATCAATAATCACTAATTAAAAACGAGAAAATCAGGACTTTTCGACGGCTCTTTGGGTAAAGTACATCGACTAAGGCATGCTTGCAAGCGGCGAAGTTTTGAACGAATTTCACAATTAAGCAAGAAATTGCATCCGCCTTTATATTATATATATATATGTATATGATATACATACAAAATCTAGGTCACCCAAACTCACCAGTAGCTGAAGATAGTAGCCCTTGAGCAGTTCCAGAAATCGCTCGTAACGCCTGCGCTGCACACACAGCAGAACACCCCGAATAAATGTATTGGTAAAGAGGACCGCCAGGTAGACGTTACGAATGATAAAATCCAGGGATTCGGAGCTTAGGTAGATGTCCACGTATTGGGTTACGTTGATGAGGGCAAAGGGCGTCAGCGCCACATAGCGTCGCCAATTATGCACGAATAGATATGACCAGAACTTCATCAAGTGCAGCGTTATGCCAAAAATGGGCATCTCTGGGGTGGACATCGTCTGTACATCGTCCATGTTAAGCCAAAGACGCTCGTCGAGCTAGGAACTACATGGCTGGCTATTTAAGCTACTTTTATAAACTTTGCGCTGGGTTTCATGATTATGGTTTCAGTGGTTGCGTGGTGTCATCATTAGCGTCTAATTATTAGCTGTGCTATGGATATGATGTGTAGGCGGGTGTTAATTGGCTTGCCAGGGCCTAATTAAAGGTCCGAAGCATTTCATATTGTGTGACTGTCACTAGCTCAATTTGTATAACTTAACAACTGTAATTGCCTGATTTAAACAGAATTTTTTTGTAAGTGCTTTGCATCAAATTTAAAGTTATTTTTCAATTCAAATCTGATACCATTAATAACTTAGCACAGGTCCAGGCTTATAAAAACACAGGTGTAAAAATTATAGGTAGTTACTATAGATATACATATTTTATTGAAATTTCCAATGTGCTCTAGCTTTAAATGACTTGCATAGCTAATTGTTAAATTTTATTTAATGGATTTATCGATAGTCATGGACAATGCTTCAATTTCTTTTTTGTTCCGGATCAATTTAAAATACAGAAGATACAGATACGTTAATAAATTCTAGACTGTAGTCAGGATTTGAAAGGATTTCTTTATCTATTATAGGCTGAGCAACCGCTTAATATATTAAACTCTAACATTACTCAAACACTGAAATCATTTCATTCTAAATATTTCTTTTTATTTGTGTAAAGGCGGATTGAGGGAATCAGATCTAGTTCTAATTGATGCTCACGCAACATTCCATGTCGGCTGGCAAGAAATACATAATTTAGTACAATACAATTTAAGCTGAAGTATTTCGGAGAATAATAGACTTAATTGTGTATGTAATTATGTATGTAGAAGAAAATTGCATCTCGCACGTGTCTCTCTTCATCTCACGTCTCTCCTTTCTATAAAGTTAGCGCATATTTATGCACACATACATATATATGTAGGTGTAACCCTTTCAATTAATTAATAAAATTAAATTAATTGAATTAAATTAATTTGAAATTGTGCTACAATGCTTCTGTGCTATGCAAGTGCTACTCATTTTTAAAATTAATTCTTTATTGAATTACAAAGTAATATGAGAAAATATATGCTATTTTAAGTCTTTTGTCATGTCAGTAAAAAATAAACGGGGAAAAGAGACCAAGGCTGGGGTATGGAAATTTATTGTGATTTAGCTAGTTATTGTAAAGGGACTAGAATATTAATAATAAAAGCCCTCAATAGACATAATAATATTCTTTACTAACTTTTTAGTATTGGTATTTAAAAATAAAATAATTAAAAAATCTTTAAAGTGTTCAGCAACATGACAATGGCCAATTACCAGTGCTGGTCAGTGGACATTTAAATGCTTGTCCTACGCAACACTATGCAACTTGTGCAGACGCTGCACTTGACCTCTTTGATACTCTGACTGCGGTCTCAACATTTGTAATAAGCGTCGGCAAACTTTTAATTGCAACACGCAGACAGCAGAAAATAAAGAATGATGGGCGTGGCAAATACGTGGTCATGTGTGAGTACATGTGTGTGTTTGTCTTCCTGTTTGTTTGCCAACTGTTTTCGGGCAGCCAGACAACTGGCAACGCTTTGAAATTGAAATCCAGCCCGCCTTGGCGTCCAAAGTTATTCAACGAAAAGTTTTGCTTTTTGCATATGCGTCTGTGAGAGATACTCGTGTTGATTTGTTGCTCTCTCGGTTGGGCAGTCGGTTTAAGGATCTGGCCGCTTGTCGATAATGCACATCAGTCCGGTGCTCCTATGCGCCAAATTAAATGCATAATTACTTGATAATTGGATTTGCGGTCGGCTCAACTGGCTGTGCGAAATTTTCTAATTAAAATGTTTAGTGGCTGGCGAGACCAGGCGGCACTCCCCAATTGCCACTTGATGGCGCTAAGCCTCAGGCACGTACTACACAGCACGACCAAGCGGCCAAGTGGCTGCCGGTCGCCCGCTGTGAGCAGCCGAGTGAACAACCTCCCACATGGTTGTGATACCCTCGAACAGTGCATATTAACTATGCTGCTTTGCAGAGAGACAAACAAAACTGTAAGCCCAATCATAATTATTACATCATAATAATCGATCTTTGTAAAAATTGATCGCCACAATATTGATACAAATTAACATGCGGCTTATCATAGCAAATGTACATATATATAAGAATTTAAATACTTTTGGCAATTTTATTGTAATTATTAGAAATCCCTACCCACACATAGTTTAATTTTCACGAGCTCTTACCGATCTTTATTTCACTCGAATGCAAATAGTATAAAATTCATGATTTGAGAGCAACGCATTTCATATACATAAGAAAAGTAAAACAAATATTTGGTTATTTTTGTTATATAAAATATTAGTTAAAACATTTTGTGAAGTGTTCTTCAAGTTTGAAGCTCCTTTAACACACATCAAAAAGATAGTTCTAACAATTTGTTTAAACAGGTCAAACAAATGACAAAGCTTTGATAAATAAACAATTACTAAGAAACCTTATTTAAAGTATACAATTTTAAAATAACTTTCTCCAACTTATAAGCGTAAAGCAGCCGTATCTACAAATACGGTATGCCGTCCAAATCGCACCAACATCTTATCTCTCGCACCTTGGAGGATCTATGTAGGCGTGCCGCTCTAAATAAGTAATAAACACCTTTTTTGGCCTGGAACGTGGTCTGTGCACGTTTTGGTGTAATAAATTTCCATTTTGTTGCTGTTGTTGTTGTTGCTGTGGGCGTGTCAAGGGGAGGGCCAATCTCAGTTGGGGCACATAGTTTGGCGCCTTTAAAATTTTCATAAGCAGCGTCGCATTCGTAATACAAACGAAATTTATTGCAAACACTCAGGCGGCATTGCCTGCTAACTTATTCATATGAAATTGCCTGATTACAGCCCACCCGCTGCGCTCTCTCTCTTTCATTCTTTCTGTCTGTCTCTGTTACCTTCTCTAGTGCTGTCTCTGTCTTTTGTATCGGTACGTGTTTGAATTATATGCCGGTCATGGGATTGGTAGATTTTGGTCATGTAATGCGCCTGTTTGTATGGCAATCGCTGCGCTGGGCCGCATTTTTTATGAACTGTCGGGCCATGACTTTTATGATTTGTATTTTTCGGCTTCAACAGGAAATTGTACTGCACACAGTTTGTGTCTGGCTGAGAGTGTGTATGTGTTGGTGTTGTGTGTGTGTGTGTGTGTGTGTGTGTGTCAAGCACCAATTCACAAGTGTGTTGTTTCGAGTCACAGAAGTCATTGAATTAAGCAAATGGTCAGGCAATGCGGCAAAGGGGCATTCAACTGGGGTGGGTACCATCCAACTCTGAACACTATTGGATTAAGTACACCATGATTTAAGAACATATATGTATGTACATACATATATGGCTTAAAACGTTACTACTTTGAAAAATGCTTTAGATTCACAGACATTATGTGACCACATAACCCTTATGCACCTTGTGAATAATTGGACATTTGACTGCCAAAAGATACCTAGTCTTAGAATACCACACTTCATTCGCCCTGTTTTAAAATCAAAGTGAAATATGTTTCTTTTCATTTCAATTTTAATTTTAATTTACATTCTTTGTAATATTTAAACGATATCATTAGAAGGAGACTTCAAAGTTTTATATTGGTTATATATATTCGTGAAGTGTATCAAATGTCGAATTTAGCTGCCTGTCTGTCTTCAGCTTAGCAGCTATCCTGATGTAACTTGCCCCAGATCCTCCTTTTTGTGGCAGTTCTGTAGATATGTCATACTTGGCTTATGAATAATCTGCCGAAAATTGGGTACCTATTTTGGTTTTTAAAAATATCTGGAGAAAACTCAGTAGTTCCAAGCTATTCTTTGCTTCTGACAAACCATGAAGATCCCATAGGGTAATTGCTGATGAATCAGGTATTTATATTATATATTTCTGTAATTCTTTCTGTCCTTCAGAAAAATTCTCCTTCTCGTCAACATTAATTATTCTTAAGTCTCTTACGAATCAGTGTTTGGAGAGGCTCTGTGGCAAATTTAAAGGCTCTATCACTATTTTGGGCTTGTGTTAAATCCCTTTTCGGCAAACACTACACATAAAATCAAAGGAGCTGCACGTGCACAAAATCTCAGCTACACACTTGCCACATACACACATATACACTCACACACATATACACACACACACACAAGCAAACAAGACCACATCAACACCTTGGCAAGCACTAAAATATAAAATATAACTTAATCCCATTGAAATTGATATGAAATTTTACACAGTGTGTGCTTGCCATACTCTACTCGGCTCTTGGGGCGTATGGGGCATGTCTCCGCACATGCACTCAAAAGTATGCTCTGTAGTGTGTGTGTTTTTGTGTGTGTGTGTCTGCGTGTGTTGGCAGCAAATTAAAATTCTACACATGAGGTGTGAACATTTTTGTTGATTCGCTTGTAAAACTTTTTGCCATGCGCCTGTCTCTTTTACACTTGGCGGCGCGACGTCTGCTATTTTGTTTAGAATTTTAACCTATGCAGTATTTGTATGTCTTTCTAATTTGCAAGTTTCTACTTGTTTTTATTATTATTCGCTTTTTTTCTTTTGGCGTAACTTTGATGTTTACTTTGATAATTTTAGATTGAAAAAGTTTTTTGTTGCCAGCTTTGCAGTCACGTCGCAGATTTGATGAAAAGTGAAATTATAGAAGAGTGCAGTACGCATAGGAAACGCACTCTTTAAAACTACAACATTTTGAATTTCTTTTAAGGCAAACCACTTAAATCTCACACTGAATTCGACAGCGACCTTGTGCCAGTTCCGCTTTTTCTCAGGCTGTGTGTCGCCTTTTGTGGTACACGCCCATTCGCATACTTTACAATTACTTTTGAGGCAGCCCTCCCCGTGGCCTGCGCCGCGTAATTTTATCTCACTTATTGCCTGCTCAGCTCGCAGCTGCTTAATTCTTACACTTGACGCGCGCTCGTCGCCTTCTAAATGACATCCCTTGAGGTGTGTAGCACAACGCAGCAGAGCTCAACCAAAAAGAAAATAATAATAAAAAAAATAAAGAAAAAGGAAAACTGGCAGCAAGTTTTTCTTGTCTTGTTGCTCGGCGTTGTAATTTGCCAGTGGGGTGCTGCAAGGGCAACAAACAACTTGCTCCTTTTGTTAGATTTAATGAAACATTTTAGCTACTTGGGTAGCAACAATATAGAAAGCATATACGGCTTTTCTTATAGGGATATGTTATTCTAGTATGTTATTACATGTGATTATTATTATTTTGGAATAAACATTTAAATGTTTTCAGTTTTCCAGACCCCAGCTAAAACAAAAAGGAAAATGTGCAATAAAAAGTAAATTATTTATCGAATTGAATCAAAATTGTGATCCATAATTGTAAATAAGTTCAAACAGAGTTTTCCATGTCCAGAAAAGGACTTTTTTTAGGCTTTTAAGTTAATTCCTTAAGAAAATAATTGGAAAAGTCATAAGAAATAAAATTAAATCCTAAAAGGACTGATCGTTAATGTAAGCTACACATATTGAAGAAAAAAAGTGATTTTGTCATTCTGAGTTTTTTACGCTCTTTACTTTGATAGAATATAGGTGTTCAATTCATTTGGGAAATTGTTATTTAACACTAAAACGTTATACTATATACCAAATTCTTAAGCCATAACGAGCAATATTTCGTTTTGGGCTAGAAACTGTTGGCAAATGTAACCTCAGACAGAAATTAAAATTTCTTATGCATACATTAAGTATACGCCCCGTTTCGCTGTCTACAAATATATTTCGCCACAAAATGTGCAACAAATTTGTATATTTGTCGAAATGCCACGAATTGTGAAATGTTTATCTAGAAAATTACAGTTAAGCGCTGCATTTGCATTTGTTGCATGTCCACGGGGCAAACCTCAAGAGTGCAAAGTAACTCGAGTGTCTGAATATTTATGTATAAATATGTATAAAAGTATATGTAGTATGTGTGCATAAAACCGACAAGCGTCTTAACCGCTGCTAAAACAAGTAATTTTGTGCACATTTCACTTGTCATATGACACGTACTTACTTTCAACCGCACCTTCTATATCCCTCTCTCTCTTTCTCTCTACCTCTTTCTATCTCTATATCTGGCTGTCTGGCTGTCTGGCTGTTCGTGTTGTGTCTCGAAGCGATTTTCCTACTTAGCAGCTAGCAAAAACTTGCAAGTTTCTTGCATTCTATAAACGCCCTTTGCCCTTGTCTCTGGCGCATAACGCGTATTAAGTGCAGCTAGATACAAGATACAAACTGCAAGATACAAGTCTGCCTGCGCTTGTTAGTTCACTGCTTCCTGTTGCAGGCAGGTTGCCTGGGCAACAGCCTTTAAAGCTCCACATCGAAGTGCTTTGTGAATATACATATATTTTTTGGATATGTCTTTTAACAGCATTAAGATATTCTCGCCAGGCATTTGCAATTGTCTTTATGCATTTTGAAAGCGCCCATTTGAATGGCCACGTTCGGCCAATTAAAACTTTAATTGGCGCTCATAAAAATTAAGCGCCAACAAAGGCGGCTTTAAGCTCTGTAAAAATTGCCGCCGTCGGCAAAGTTTCATATTGCAACATGCAACCAGAAGCCAAATCAAGCGTTAATAATGGAAACTGTGGCCAACACCTTGGCTACACGGCGTATACGAAATGGCAGCTAATTAAGCAAAAGTTTCTTTCCATATTTTAGTTATTTTACTTCGTAATTGTATGATTGATGATGGCAGGCTATTGGCAGAGCTTCCACCCTCACATTTAACAATTGCAACTCAATTAAGATGGCAATCTACTAATAAAAGAAATATCTTCCATTTAAGCTCTGACCACTCGTAGTATTATATATAATTTTCCTCTCTCCCGTTTTCAGCACATAAATATTTGTGGCACACACAAAGACGCTTATAGAGTCGGCTCTGGGTTCAAAGTTCATAGCCTGAAAGGTCTACAGCTGTAATTGATGTGTGTATGTATGTGTGTGTGGCATGTGTGTGTGCAGCCCTCGTATTAGCCGCAGCAAGCTCTAATGAAAAAGGTTGCTTTGCGCTTGGGTCTATAGCATTGTGCTATGATTTGGTTTTTGGATAGAGGGGCCTTGTGTCAGACAAATTGCTGGCGATTAAGATTTTTTATCTGACATAGTGCTACAAGAAAAAGAAAACCCAGTGCAGAAAAATAAGCCACTATTAAAATCAAAAGCGCAAAGCAAACAAGTCCTATGTGAGCATATGTGGAATGTATCTAGGCAGAACACTGGTAAATTTAAGAAGAAAACAATTTAGTTGTACTTAAATTGGCCATGATTCGAATAAATAAAAGAATCATTAACAAGAACAATTAACTTCCCTAATTCACTCGAAGAAAAGTGTTCTCTCGTTCTATTATGAAACAGAAGAGAGACAGAGAATTTTTATTTTTTTTAATTTTGGTTTGAGGAAGACAGTTGCAAGAACTGTCTATGGGATTGGTCTTCGCAAAACAATGCCCCAGTGTGTAGTCAGTTATGAGTGTTTGGTCAACCAGCTGATGTGTATTGATAGATTTGTGAGATTATTATTAAATGTTTATGCCAGCTTCACTTATGAATTTGGTTTATTCTATTATCAATAGTTATTCTTTTGTTATAAGAATGTCTTTAATTGTATTGGCTCGAGCGATAATTTAATATTTGCTTCTTAGAGGGTTAAATTTCTGTAACTGGACAATTAAATGTTCGCGCTTTCTGCATTTGCCTATGTCAGTATCGACATGGTTAATATTACTTTTTACAAAACTTTGCAGACCTTAATTAACAGCTTTCACCTTGATAATTTGTTATAGCATTTAATTTTTCTAGAATTTGTTTTCTGTTTTATTTAAATAAAGTTTCGTTTGGTAACATAATATTTGAAAGGTAATGCTTTTTTCCTATTTTCTTCATATATTTTAATGGATGTAAAGGACAAGAACTTAAACCTAGCCTCATTTTAATACACATTTTTGGTTCAAGTTTAGCCTAATCGGAATAGCAATGCAATTCCTACTCTACGCTCATCTATCAATACCTGATTCGATGATTACTGCGCAATTTTGTGGGCCAAGCTTATTTGCTTTGGCCTAAATTATGTTTATTTAAAACTGAGGCCGCCTTTGCCTTGACACAGTTTTCCAGCAAGTGAATTTGCCTAAAAGGCGGCGAGGAAAACCCAAGAAACTTTTCGACTGCTTTTCGTGTCAGATCCGCATTAGAGATTGATGGCTTGTATCCTACCCCCTTCTCTTAGTCTGTTTCTTTGAAGGAAATGTGCGTAAAGTTTGGCGAGGCGTAAAATTTCGGGATCCATGAATTAGCATGATGAGAAAATTACTTTAGTTTTTGGGTATTTGCAATAAATTTAAAGTGGCTTTTGCTCAAGTTTTTAAAGTGCATTGGCGTTCTTGTAAAAACGTATTTGAATTGCTTTTGTTGTATTATTCGAGCTGATAGTCAATAGACTAAAATGCCCTTAATTGCTTTCGTTTGTTGTTGTTGTTGCTACTAATTAATTTAAAACATTAGCATTTTCGTTTGTGTCGGCAAAAATACGCAAATTGCGTGGCTATTTAATATTTTATGCATATAATTTAATTAAAAACATAATTGAAATAAAAATAGCATTGCTTTTTATTATGCGCAGCCTGTGTATGTACATACATATGTGTATATGTGTGCGAATTCTCATGCATTTAAATTAGTTACATGAATTCTTTATTAGCATGTATCGCACGAAAAAGCAAACAAAATGCCAGAGATATATATGCTATATATGTATTTCTTTTTTGCAATAAAAGTATAAAATTAAAATGAATTTCATTTGATTTATTTACAAATTTATTTAAGAGAATTTTCTTCACGTATTCCAATAAAAAAACAACTTACACTTAATTTATAGAGTATTTCGGTTGGCTCCTACGTTATTTTCTAACTTTTTGTTTCAATGAAACTTATTTTAACAAAGTTAAGCAGCTTCCACTCTTACAGGGAAATTACAGCTTATTTTTTCGTCTTGCAAGCAGCAGAGTTGTGTAAATGTTTGAAAAACAAAAATGTGCAGTTAACTTCCAATATCAGTTAAAATATTTATGCATCAGCCTAATGCATCGACTTTAAAGGGGTTTAATTGCTTATTTGATTGCAGGGTATCATTTATTCATAGCGTTATATGCTTTCTCTTACTTGAAACGGGCCTTAAAACGATACACAAGCGTTGTAGCTGTTCTAGGTATCTGCCTGAACATACCTTGGCAATCAGAAGTCAATCAATCAATATCAACAATATAAACCCCTGTCCAAGAGTCAAGTACTCGAGCCGCCCCTGAGTCGTGGCCCAGTTTTGTTTTTGCGCAACTATTTGGCCTGCAAATCCACACACAAAATGCGAGTAAAAACAAACAGGAAGGCGGCCCAAGCTGTGTCTCATCAATAAAGCCAGTCGAATAAACAGGATGTAAGCTTCAAGGCGCCGCCAGCTGCTGGGATTTTGCGCCCTTCCATCTCCCCTTAGCCCGCTTGGCTCAAGGATGTACGCAGAGTCGCTCAATCAGCGCGACCAAGTGGAAAATGCCTCCGCATAGCGTCTGACACCTTGTTAAAGCGAAGCCCGAGAGTTACAGAGAAAGGAGAGCTGAGTATAGCCAGACCAGCGACCGGCAGACTTATTAACATTTAGATGAAATGCCGCGCCAAGTTTGTGGGCAGAGCCAGCGCCGAGGTGAGGGTTGAGCCCTCACTGGTTTACCATTTGAATGTGACGCTGGCGGTTGCTTTTATTTACCGTGATTTAATTTATATGGTAAGGCTGCTTTTGGAGCAGGGGCTCTACTAGAAGGTAGCCGCGGCCATTGTTTGATTTCTTGGCTAAGCTCAAATCGTAAATAATTTGCATGGGCTAATAAAGAGAGTCAATGATTGAGTATTTATCGATTATTAATGGATAATTGCTTTAGTTAATAAAGCATTCGTAACATTTGACTTCGATGAGAAAGAGAAAATTTAAACATTTTGATATTTACCATAAAAAATAATTACCATTGGCATTAAATTGATACGTAAATGATTTCGTTGATATATTCATAGACTTCGTTCGGATTAAAGTTGCGATGGGAGACTAATTCTTAATTAATTAATTTTTTTAAATAAACTGGTTTTGTGATTAGCTTTTGTATGTGTGTGTCTTTTTATATTATTTTTTTATTTGGTTAGTTAAGCGACACTGTGATAATTAATTTGGTTGTTTTTTGATATGAATGCTATTTTTTTTAAAAAACATTTTTTAAAAACAATAATCTTGAAGTTTAAATGACACAATGATAAACTTAAATACTGTGATTTATGTAAGCATGCATATCTCAAATTGCAAGCAAGGGCTCTTTCTTACATTCCACAATTTACTCAAAACTCACTTTACCATGCCAAAAACTTTATCAACTGTTCAGTGCACTTGCACAAGAGCTTGAAAATCCTTCAAACATTTCTGGTACAACTTTTCACTTCCTGCAACTTTTCGGTTGTCTATTGCCTTGACGAACGCTTCAAATTACATGGCCCCGAGGCAGAGACAATTGCCGACACGGCCAGAGAGAAGACACAGAGGAGGCAGACAACAATCATTCAGCCAATTGTCTCAATTTCTTGTTGTCGGAATTTTCATTGTCAGCTTTTGTTTCGTTTCATTTCGCTTGTTGTTGTAATTTGGCTTGAAATGCAAATTTAATGCAAATGCTAAGTTGCTGGATGAGTTAAACATGGCTTACAGCTGGCCGTACAGTTAACTCAATGTTAACTAACAGCACTTATTTGCCAGCTCCTCTCATTAGCCATGCACTCAATGTGCCAATGTGCCCGAGTTTGAAGGCCAATCAAAATGTAGCAAAAATTGCATGATTAGTGTAATGCCAAGCACATAAACCAAGCCATTGAGAGCGATTGTGTGTGGGTGCTTGTGTGAGTGTGTGTGCGTTAGTTATGACCAGGCTTAGTGATAAGACACACAAGGTCAAAACACATGCGAACGTTCTTGAATTGAATGCCAACTAAATACTAACATGCTGTGCCATTGATGAAGCCTCTAATAAGCTGGCTAAAGTCTGGAGAAACATCCAACAAAATCGCTTGAGATAGCAAAATATGTCGGGAAAGCGCTCGAAACGAAAAAAGATGCCCTACGTTAGATAAGAAGATGTAACTAAGACATATTTAAGGAAATATAGTGCATATTAAATTGAAAATCATATTCAACTCCAAATAAGTTAACAAAATCAAAACTTATCCTCAAGGCAACGAATAGGCACATCAAATTTGATCTAGGACATTCAAATGTGCCTAGCCGCACTCTGTGTAACTAAATAATGAACTTAAAGATTGCCGCAGACAGAGCATTAAATGAAATGAAGACATTTACTCGCACATCTACTGGCAATAACCGTATAAAGTTGAAGCATAGATAATACTATGATCTTCCAGTTATTTTAATATTCCCATATGTACAGTTTTTATATTCAATGAAAAGTGCTTTTAAATGGCATTTGTGGTCTGCATAGTTATGGAGTTTATGTACTGTTATATAATACTTGAATCTTGATTCTTTAATGCCACTTTTTGCCGATAACACACTACTCGAGTACAAAACGCTTGAGCTGCTTCATTCTCAGAAAACTTCCTGCATTGCTAATAAAACAATAAATCCCACTTCCTCCCGTAGAGTTGAAACGAGTTTCCGAAAGCGAAGGCAACGCGTCGCGTTGTTTATATTAAAGCAAGTAAATATTATAGGCTGCACTACATGATACCCTAGGAACAAAATATATTAAAAAAATGAATTTGCTTATTAATAATGTTATAAACTTGTTATGCCATTACGTTAATGATTTAATTATTATTTTATTTAGAGTATATGAAAAATCAAATTAAGAAATACATAGAGCACATTTTTTTAAATAAAGAAAGTATTATAATTAATAATAGTAATAGTAAATGTAAACAAAAATGCATTTTGATCTGTAGAAATATAAAACGAACATTTTAAATTAATAACTGTAGGAAAACATTTAAAAATATTTAATAATAATATATACTATATTAAAATTGTAGATATTCAAAATTAAATTAAATTGTAGATAAAAAAATTAGAACCAAAAAAAACTGCTTTAAGTGAAAGCTGACAAAAAGCAATTTTTCAATTATTTAATGCACTATGATAAGATAATCAACTGTGTATGATAAATAACACCGTGGATGAGCATTCCCTACTGGCATTCGATTATAGGGAAAAAAGAAAGAAATTACGCTCAAGTCATGCGTGTGGCACATAAACAAGTGGCGTGTGTGCGTGTGTGTGTGTAAATGTGATTGTGATTGTACATATATACACATATGTGAGGGGCGTGTTCAACTCGTGGTGTGTGTCTCTGTATTTGCTTACGCTGTGGTTTCTGTGTGCGTGAGTGCCACGTCTGGTGGCGCCTTTTGGCTTTGCTGGGGCACAAAGCCCCACCAATCAATCTTTATAAAGTGCGCTAATTATACGCATTAATAATGACTGGCAGTGAGGCAAATGTGGCAGGAGATGTGCCCCAGAAATGGAGGATGAAGCAACACGTACCAGAAAAACAAGACACAACACACGATTTATAAGCAATATGCCTGCCGTGTGGCTTAAAGTGCCACAAAATGTTGCAAGTTGATTAGGAAATTGTTGGATTCTCGACTTGCAATTGATATTTCCACTACTTTCGTATGCTCTTGTCATCCGACTTTGTCTCATTTTTTATTTAAAACGCAATCTTCAGCTCTTTGCGACAGACACGACAGATACATATTTCAGAGTCCTGTGTAGCTTTAAGTGCTTCAATTACAAGCTGCAGTAAAGGTCGACGAATTATAAATAACTCTCGACCGATTTTTAATTTCTTTGCCTGCGTCGACAGCGGCGTTGACAGCAAATTATTCGCACTACATGCGAGCGCGGCAAGGGGAAATCAGGTGAAAGGCTCTTCAGAACTGAACAGAACACTGAAAGGAAGTGAACAGAACAGGGCAACATGGCATGGAATAATGTAAAAATTTAGTTGCAGGGAGGAAAAGTGAATAACCAAAAGGGCAAGCCACAAGCAAGACAGGAGGGAAAACTGAACGAGCTGGAAAGCTGCTGGCAAAAATAACTTGCAATTAGTTGCTGTCAGTTGCCGGCGCTTGCCGTGCGGAAAATTGTGGAAATAATTTGCTTAAATTTAAAGCCAACTCGTTGCACAAAAAAGAAAGGCAGAAGAAAAATCTCAGTCGCAACTTATAAATATAAATGATATTACAAGCTACGTGTCGGCTGTTGTTCCTGTTGCACTTGAACTTAAATTTCAAGAGCATTTGCGGCCATGACATTGGCAAATGTGCAACAACAAAGTTGAGACTCAGTTTGGGCTTGGGTTGAGAATTGAAAAGGAAACGGAAATGTTGAAATTGTCGGTTGACTTGCGTAAGCAGCGTTTGCTATTGGGTAATGAAAATCAATGAAATTGTGCTAAAGAAATGTGTCTGGCTCGAAATTGAGTCATCAAATACATGGCAAAACGTGCTTGGAAAGTCAGAGAGGAATTCTAAGAAAATGTTTAAAAAAATTATTAGATTAATGAATGGCACAACTGGCGGGCAGAAATGTCTCCAATTTAAGTACTCAAAATGTCTATTAGAGAATGTTTTGCTGGACAATTCGTCTCTCTTTTATAATATAGAGACTTTCTATTTTTCAGCCATTTTATGGCTTGCGAATAATCCCTATATCACAGAAACAATATGAATAATAAAAAGCCTGCCCAGTTTCACTGTTGTTGTCAAATATATACAAATCTCATTAGATACGCAGCTGTTGTTCTCCTCCCTCCCATTGCTCGCAATCTTTCTATCCCTCTCCCTCTCGTTGTCGGTGAGAGAGCTCTTCCGCTGAACTGAGCGCTGATCGTTTATTTTCGATTACACACTTGTACATTAACAGCATCTGCTGTCTCGCTTGAATTCCGTATGCAAAGGAACGAGACAGCATGAAAGAGAGCAAATAGCGTGAGAACCATTGCTTTTCAGGCAAACTGTTGCTCTCATTATTTGCTGTTAATATAATGAGTAATAAGTTTCATTTCACTCAAGAGCTCAAAATAATACACATACAATATTTACAATTTTGTTTTCCTTTATTTGTTTAAAATTTGTTGATAAGCGAAAACTGATTTGTGGTAAATGTTTTTGGTGAGCGCAAACGACACGTGTTCTAGATTTTGTATTTCAATATCTATTAATGAACGTAAAAGTAGCGTACATTATTATAAGTATAAGGCAATATCATAGTTGACAACACATCCATATTTATGTGACTTCAACTGCTTTCCTTATGCAAACTCTACGATAATTTGTATGAAGTAGGCCAGAATGAGGACTCATAGACTACCATTAGCAGCAACCCCTGAAAGAACTGCCTTAGCCTTGGAAAAAAAGGCTTATAAATGTAAGCCTAAAAAACCTCAGCACACATGCTCCACCTCGTTTCCGGTCTAAGCTCCATGCACATCAGCTCATTACTATGCGTAAGCTGTGCCCCAGCAGAAAATTACATTTTGATGTCGTCGTCGGCGACATCTTTGAGTTTCGTTGATATTTTAATGGATTTTGTATTGAGTCATTTTTGGAGCTCTGCTCAACGCGAGGAGTCACACAAACTGAAATTCCTTTAGGCGCCAGTCTGTTGTCACATTGAATTTGGCTTTTGAATGAAAGTTGAAAGTTGCGTTGAGGCTCGTAAATCCCAACCGCAGGCAAGGGGCTCTTAAGTCGGCTTTCTGTTCAGGTTATCTGAAAATGCGAATAAGCATATCTGCATGTGAAAAGGCAAAGAAAAGGAGCAAATTCCTAGACAACAATCGCCTGAAGGCACTAGAAGTTTTCTGCAAGGAAAACGTTTATAAAATAAAGTAAATATAAGCGACTCTTTTTCTTTAAGAAAAAAATTCTCTAACTCAACATGTGGCAGTTCTAAGATCCACTCTAATTGTTCCTTAATACAGGCTTTATTTGCTAGCGTAAAACAACCCTCGAAAGCTGCCCCATTCGCACCCCTGGCTTAACACGCCTTTGCGCCATAAATTTCAATTAATTTGTCGCATTTTATTTGAAAAAAAAACCTTTTGTGATGTTGTTTTGTTTTTTTTTTTTTTATTATCATTCGTGCCCCAGAAAAAATAAGCAAATCATTCCTTTATGGCAATTTAATTTGCCCTTTTTTCGGGTTAAGATGCGCAATAAATATTTAAAACAAGAAAACCCAGCTAGCTTAGGAGTATCGAATATTGAATACACTTGCAGGCCCACGTCAGTTATGAGATATAATTATATAGACAAAGCCAACTTTGTTTTCTTGGAAGATATATTATATAGAAATGATGTTGTACAAATTATGCCAAAGAAATTGTGAAACTTCTCGATCTAATTAGT
The DNA here is from genome assembly GCA_018903485.1 of Drosophila littoralis. Lineage (NCBI taxonomy): Eukaryota > Metazoa > Arthropoda > Insecta > Diptera > Drosophilidae > Drosophila > Drosophila littoralis. Next base: position 3,903,900 of record JAEIGF010000059.1, on the reverse strand, counting down.
TCTTTATGTAGTAAGATACGTCTTCCCAGTCATTCGTCTCCGGGAAGAGTATAAGGCGTGCAAAATTTATTGTTGAAATAAATAAGAAAAAAAAAAGAGTAGCTAAATCAACTAAGGCTCACATAATTTATTTAAAACAAATGGCCAGATTGCCTGGGACATCTCTCGTTGAGCGCCGGCAAATGAAATGCTATTCGAATATTTAAGGCCAAGGAATTGGGAATTTCTTGGAAATTCCATTAAATTTGTGTCAAAAATTGCAATAATGGTCAGCCCAATGGCTGTGCTACACACAGCTAGCTGCGAAAGGGTCAGGGATTGGTACTTTTCCGTACGTATTCCCCTTCGTGCACTAAGCATGGCCATTTTGCCAGTTGCAGGTCGGAGAACTATCCACAAATGTAGCACCAACTGCTGCGCCCTGCCATAAAATGCCAGCAGACAATGCAAATTGCCAGCGAGACTGAGGCTGGAGTTGAGGCTTCAGTAGTTGTTGTGGCCAAGGATCGTTGGGAGCTGCAGTGTGGCTCCTTGTGGCCTTATTGCATGCAAATAGACAACAACACATAGGCACTTGGTCGAGACACGTGAAATGATGTGCAAATCTTATTAACAATTGCTGCCAGCAGCAGCAGCAGTAGCAGCAGCAGGAGCCATCGGTCGAGTGCAGTTCAGTTGAGTGTGTAATCCATTGGGTTCGCTCTTTGGTTGCTCTGCGGCTTCCTTCCACCTAACTCCTCATGCATTTGCACAACTAAAGCGCTTTTGAGTATAGTTTGAGGATGTCCTTTGGGGTTTTTGTTGAGGGTTTAGTTCGTTTAAGGTGCGTCTGGGTTAAAGGCATTTTAAACTATTTTTGATCAATTCAAACAAGAGAGAGGCAGAGAAGATAGAAATAATCATAAAAATAATATCGAATATAATAATTATAATAATAGCGATAACATCGTGAAATTAATACCAGAACAATGATATTTTTAATAAAAGTGAATAAACTTCATAGAAGCATTAACATCTTAGAGCTTCAGCTATTCGGATCTGCATATATTGTATATATACAGTAACTGTCTAAATTCAAGGTATTTGTAATTTACTGTTAATATTTAACTGCATAAATGAATTAAAATTGGGACATTATAATATTCAATAGCTTTACGATTTCAATCAATTATTACCTATAAACAAACAACATTAAATTAAATAGTTTTTGGAGCTTGAACTAAAATTTAATGCTAATTTCTTCGGCTGTACATTTTTAATATTTTGAAGAATACTTAATAGAAAAGTTATATTGTAGAATAATTGTAGAAAATACTGGAAGTTAAATACTAAGAAAAATGATAATTGGCATTTAATTTGCATGAACGCGCCTATAACTTAATTCCTTAAAGTGACATCTTCAAATGGGACAACCCAAATTTCTTTATGGTTCCTCATAACTCAGTGGCCAAAAACAATTTTGTGTGCCCAACTGCTGGCTGTTTTTTCCATTAAAGTCAACTAATAAATATTCGAGCTGCTTGGCGCGGCAGTCACCCGAAGGGGGTCCGGCCGGAGCTGAAGTCTCAGACGGATATTAAACACTTAAATGCTGGCATAATTTTTACTATTCCAGCGGCTAAGTATTTAATTTAATGCGTCGCTCCCCCGAAAAGCTAAGCTGAAAACAAATAAATTGAGCTGGGGGCCAAAGGCGAGCCACGGAGCTGGCAGCCGACAGTTGGATAGACAGGCAGGCGGCAGACTGCACGGGGGCGGAGGGTAGCCCGCACAGTAGTGGGCAAATTAAAGATTAAACGCTGGCAAAAATATGCTAGGGGTCAGTCGGGGGATGGGTGGCAAGAGAGGGCTCCAAAAACAATGCCCAGCTAAACAGACAGCGCTAGGGGAGTCGGTGTCGGAGTCGAAGCTGCCGTTGGAGTTGGAGTTCGAGCTAGAGATGGACGGGGCCAAGTCAAACAAAAGCCAAATGAAATGAACGCACGCGTGTCCGAGGAGCTGCCACCATTCAACTCTGTCTGAATGTCTGGAGCAAGGGAATGAAGCAGTCAAAAGGACCAGGGTGGGGTCTACCAATTTATGCGCATTATTAAAGCGAATGCATGAGATGCTTCACATGCCAAAGGTGGGCGCTACTTGGACGTCCGGGTCCAAGTCTGCGCAAATCGGATCGAATGGGGTCTGGTCTGGCCCGGTTTGGTCTAGCCTGGCCTGTCCTGCCTGCTGATGGCCAAGTACATAGGTGTCGTAAACGGACATTTATTTATTTAGATTTTTGTCGAAGGCAACAGACTGTTTGTGGGGTAGAGATGCGTAGCTGGTGTGGGGAATGTTGTTGGCCTGCTTCTTATTAGAATTATTAAATCAAGTTGGGGTGTTCTTTTTGATAAGGGGCTGTTGTATGGTTATGTGGATAGTCAACGAGATGAAGAAGAGACATTTGCCAATGTAGGCAAAAATTAAACACAATTTTGCTAGCGTAAAAATAAAAGATATTATGGAAGTACGTCTACAAATTAATTATATAAAGTATACAAATATGTTTCGAAAATGTACGAAAAAAAAGTGTTTAATTTTGGGTTGAAGTTTAATGTCAGTTTGCATTAATTAAAATTTAAAATTCTCGGCTATCACAAAATGGACTTTTTATACAAATAAACCGTCAATGTACAAAAATAAAATTAAAAATAAGTATAAGATTATAAATATACAAGTAACAGACACTTTAATTTAAATTTAATTCTTATATTTTCTTTAAAAAACGATGTCTATCTATTTAATATTTTAATTTTCATATAGCCACTGTCATGAGCTACATATAACCATATCCAAAATTATTTAAGAGTAAGCTAAATCGCAATTCGAGCCATTGACCAATTGCAGCTGCATCATTAAACGCATATTTTGTGGCATTAACATTAATTTATGCACACTTCAAATGTGGCTGAAATTGTAAGATTTTAATATACTTCACCCAATCCACCCACTGTGCCCGCTAATATGGCCAACATGGCAACTGCTGCAGTGCGTCGAATTAACAACGCGCCATTTAAAGGGCCAGGGCCAAACAATAGGCATAAAAATCAATTATGAGCCATTAGCCAGGGCACAAAAAGCGGTCCAGGAGCTGCCAGGACTCCCTGGATACACCCCTCCATCCATGGCACAAGTGTAGCTCATAAATCATCTGGCAGGCTGTTGCGCCGACTTCAGGTCTGGCCGCCTTTATATACTCACATATATATATATACATTTTGCGTAGCAGCTCCTCGATTTCCCAGTTGTTCACGCATTAAATATTTATTTAGCAAGATTTTAATGGAGCCAAAGAAGTTAAGTGTGCAAATGCCGAGCAACACACAGCAGGTGAATCAGCCAGTCTTACGTGTCCTTTGTGGGCGGTGTGGGCAGTGTGGGTGTGGCTGCCTGTGTCTGTGTATGTGTGGGTTTGTGTGTTTTTATGTAGCTGACAGCTGTAGGCAGGTCGAGCAGACAAATTCATTTCATTCGTGCGGAAATTAAATGCATGTTTGACCTATTTAAATTTTTTGAGCAACAATTCAAGAGCCTATGAAATTTAATTTATTGTGAAATATGTTTCAATGTGTGCGTGCGTGTGTTTTGATGTCAGAGTTTTCACAGCTTGGACTTAAATTAAGACACGAATTGAGGCGCAAATAAATAAAGTGGAGCTGGTTAAGTAACTGAAGTTGAGTTGGAACTAAAAATATGTAAATACTGGGGTATTAAAAGCGATTTAATTGAGTTTTAAATGGAAATTGAGACAAGTTCTGATGAGTTAAACAAGAAATCAAATAACTATTTGCAATATTTATCACTTAAGTATCCAAGAATACTAAAGTATTTAACAGTACCACATTTATGATAATCATATAGCAATCCCAAAGCGAAAGGGGATTTCGATTTTGGCCAATTCTGATTTTCATTTTAAAGCCCGGCATTATGGTAACTGAATCGGAACGGAATTCAATTTTAAATTCTGTCAGGTTTCAAATTATACAAGTTTTCTTAAGAAGTCGAAAATCACGAACATAATTGAGGCTAAGCTATGGAATTAAAAAATAATAGGTAAAGAAAAGTAGGTTGTTCCGTTCAAAGAAATTTTGCATAGTTATCTGGCAATACCTGCGACTGAATTGCGGCAATCGTCAAATTTACTGCTAATTAGAATCAATTATGGCAAATGCCACGTTTTAGTTTATTAAAGCTGAAGTATTTTAGGAAAAAGTGTTGCCTTTATTTGCGCCTCTTTGTCAGAGTGTTCGCTCATTAGAGGCTCGAAAGGCATTTGTGGCTTAATTAGCAACATAAAAGCCGCTCACACCCAGAGATCTAGTTAAATGCGAACCCCAGCCGCATATGCCCAGCTGGTCATGTGACACTTCCGCAACATCCGCAACATCCCACTTCAATTCGCCCTGCTACTTAACTTGCCGCTCACGTTGCTCTTTTGGGGCCGGGGTCAGGGTTTACTTTTATGACTGATTATGTTGTTTTTCGGCATTTAATTGCCACTTGGCCTGCGTGTGGATGTGACTATTTTTATGGCTAATGAGCAGCTCGAGGTAAATTCTTGGCCCATTCGTGCAGCATCAGGTGTATCAGGTATTATAATGATTGGTGTGGGTAAATGGCATGGCGAAAGAAGGTCTCTGGACTGCCCAATAAAATGCATGAAGTTATGTGAGGGTTGTTAAAAATGCGATAAATTAAAATAAATGGCTGGTTGAAGTGACCAAGTTGGGGGTGCTTGGAGCTTGTGGTTGTTGGGTGCCAACGCAACATTTCCAGTATAGGGGTAAATCTTTATACACCAAAATTTAATATAAAAATATATTTAGGTTAGTTAACTGTACAATAGATGCGTCTGTGTAGAGTGTAATTAAAGTAAAAATAGAGCGAAAAAACTTGATGGGGATAGCGGTCTTTAAACTTTTACTCAAAGCCATGATTCCCAAACTGTGGTCTAAGAAAAGGTGATTTTTTAAATTTTTCATAAAGAAAAAAGTGATAAATTTACAAATTTGTAAAAAAATAATAAATCATAAAATTGAATTGGGGTATATTGCGTTTAGTTAGTTTTTCTAGTAAGGCTGGGAACGAGGTGGAGATAATAACAAAAACTATTCACTTTTTGAGACACATGTGTGTAAATTGCAATCGTGCGATCACGTGTACACACCACAACATACTAGTTGCTTGGGCAGCAATACGACCATTGCTCAAAACTAAAAAAAATAAAAATATCGATATAAAAACTAATAAAAATTGTTCAGTTTGCGAAGAGAGTATAAAAATTAATGTCCATATTTTTGAAGCCATCTTTTAATATCATGGCATACATTTCTCTACCAATAAAATCATCTGAATCGCCTTCGTTAAGGGTGCTGTCTCACTCTCTCCTTGCGAGACGTTCACTTGCGGGCAAAGTGTGTGAGCAGCTCAACTATATATTCACATATGTAGCGTGACGATCACTCTTGCTCCCTCACTTACACCAACGCAATGCGCTCTCTTACTTGAAATATTCTGTATTTTTATATAAAATGGTGGATTAACAACTGAAGAAATGGGCGCGTTATGTCTGAAGTTAACTTATTTAGCGCCTGCAGAGCAAATTACATGTCAAAAATTGTCAAGGGTCTTGAAGCAAAATAAGATGCTAGAAACATGCCGCAGCACTGAATGCAGTGAAGACTCAGCTGCAGCAAACAAAATTGCTCGAGCTGTTTGACTTAATGGCCGCTCAGATTGGCAGCAAACAGACGGCTACACAGAGAGACAGCAAGAGACACGGACAAGTGAAAGGGAGGGAGACAGAGTCATGCAGACAGTCGACGTCAAAAGAAAACGCATTACTTGCAACTCGACGGGGCAAAAGAAAGTTCAACTGAAATTATGCGATTGCACATATAGTAGTAGCATAGTAGAGCAGCAAGTGTAAAAAAGGACGAGCCGACGCTACTATACCCTTGAAAATAATAATCGCTTATAATAAGGGAAGTGCATATGTCACATAAACTATTGAATATGTAACATCTGACTGCAAAAATGTAAGCAAATATATATTTAAATAAATGTTTGTATATTTTTACCAATAGCAAAAAACAAAGATACATTTCTATTTACTTTTTAATGTGTACTTTAAATGTAATATGTATATATTACTAAGTATTACAAATAAAATACAATTTTCATAATGCGTACATAGTTCCAACAACTATATTAATTGTTGCATATATGCGCTTATTCTGGTTCTTCAACAGAATTAGTTGAATTTTTCACATTAAAAATCATCTTTGTAGAACATATTAAACTTAGCATCTTCTTCCAGGTCCTGGCCCTCCGCATTGTCCACAAAGCATTTGTCCATGCATTCCTTTCTTGTAGCGAAACGATTTGGATTGCCCCCACAGCCACCATAATAGAAATGAACGCAGCGATTGGTTAGGTAATCATAGCCAAAAACACGGACATTTTCATCACAGGGTCCTTTATCAGCCATATACAGGCATTCGGCTAAAGTATAGACATTGAGATTTTGAAATATTTATATAAGTTACTTACGTGACCGAATGACTTTATTATAGGGAGCTATTATTCCAGTAGTCAGGACTACAAAGCAAAATAATTGGAGGTATTTCATGATATAGAAATTCCTATAGAAATTTCTCGGATTGGATAACTATCAGTGCTCGTTGTAAGAATCAACTGTTTTTAAGTGAAAATCAAGGCTTACTTGATGCAGAAACAATATATATATCTGTATTTAGCACTAAAACCTGTACCCTGTATTTTATCCAAGAGACACCAACTGCAGGCAATGCTCATATTTTTACTCTCGAGCTCAGTCAGTTTCCCCATAAGTATGTAAGCTGGGCTGCACTTTGAAGTACTCACACAGCACTTCATCATTTTTATTGCCAAGTAAAATACCCCTCACCTCCCATCAACGTCCTGCCAACTGCTTTTCCTTCTCCTAAAACTAAAAAAGTTTTTGCGTATTTGACTAACGATTTGATGACGTTGATGGGGCTTTGAAATGCATCGGGTCGACACTTAAAAAGAATATAAAGACAGCCAAAGAAGAAGTTGTCGCCGCATATTTCACGCAAAAGTGCAGCGGACTTAAAGTTGTGTGAGACGGAAGTGGAAGCGGCAACGGAAGCGGATATGAGAAGCCATAATGTAAACGCCAAACGCGGCGTATGCGTAACTTTTGCCAAGGATTCGTATCTCGCTTTAAGTGTCTGGCTAAAAAATCGATTTAATTTCATTTGTAAAACGATTTTCACTTAAAATGTGATTACGCAAATTTTCAATTTGAAAACGATAACGAAAATTGGCAGCGTTGCTAAGGGGAAGAGAGCCCCCCACACCCAGCAGCTAAACCAATTGCCATGCGGTGTCCCAGAGGATGTCTGCTTGGGAATTGTTGTATAGTACATAAAATAGGGCGATTTTGTGTCTCGCGGGTATTTCAGCGGCAAAGTCTTAACAAGCATAATTATACTCCGCATACACAAAATAAGGGTGCAATCAATTCTTGTGTAACAGGCTATTTTCTTTGTCTGTACGTAGGTGTTTATCCGCAAACCTTGTATGTTCTAGTTGTAGATGTTTCTATATTATGTTGGCTTGCAGTTTATCCTTGTCAAATTCAAGAACTAAGTAAAAATATATCATGTGCGAGCTTATTATTATTCATATTATTTATAAAATAAAACAAAATCATTCGCAATTAAAGCCGAGTTTGTTGTTAATAAAAATGTCCAGTTATCAAGATGCTTGCGTCTTAGGTAAAGTATTAGTAAATGGATCACTCAAAAATATATTGTCCTGATTATGCTTGAGTTCTGTGTGCAAAATTTTCTTTGGAATTTAGCAAAATAAATGTATAAGCATTAAATCCCTTTAAGAATAGGTAAACATTTAAAAAAAAAAAACATTCTTTTTAAAATCTTAAACCAGTATTACACATTATTATTAAATGACTCTGATATTTTTTTAAAGCAGACAGTTTTTCATGTGAATCTTAAATTTTCATGTATTTAAAGCTTTAAATCCGAAATAGGTTTGGGATTCTGAAGGTATTCTATTAACAGTTTAAAAAAACGAGTATATTAAAAAAAGGAATTTAAATTTATTTTCTAGCCAGATAGTGATTCGGCTATTCGCTGTATCGTTAAAATTCCAATAAAAATCAACTGCAGTCCGCAAAAACCAAAAACAGTTAACATTTATCGACAACCGCTGAGCAATATTTGCCCTGGAACTGGCCCAAAGGGCCTTCAACCAACACTTAATTAAGTTTCAGTTGCTGCCCCGTTAGCAGTTCCTAAAACCCACTGCCAACAGGCCCCGGCTCCGGTTGAGCCCACGCTCGCCACCGAACTCCAATCTGGCGTTAACTGCGCATGAGGCCACAGCAAAGCTCAGTGGCGACCGCTAATGTGGTTTGGTTTAAACTACCCCGCAAAAAAACCAACCAACCCTTTTGCAATTGCAGTTGGCATCACACAAAATGTAACAAAATTCTGGCAGTCGCTGATTTCAGTTCGTTGATTATCGGCGACCAATGCACCTGACCAGGTGGGAAACAGGTGGAAAAGTCCACAGCAACAACTGAAAATTGTTACAAATTTGGGCAGCTAGCTTTTTTTTTATTTTGTGATTCAAAGAAATCTGCATGAGGTAACTTTAGCTCTTGTTGCCGTTGTAATTTTGGCTAAAGCGGAAATGTACCCTCATCAAGTTCCATTAGATTGTCAAAGTTCAGCGTTGGCGTCGGCGTCGGCTTCGGCAGAGGCTCAACCGTGCGCAAAAGTGTCAAAATGTTTAACATATGCCCACATGAGACGTGCCCCACACATCCAGCGCAACCCCTCATCAGCCCATGCTTCAGCTTTGGGCCTCTATTTATTGTTGTAGATGTTGCTGTTTGCGCTGACATTGTTGATAACAATGACAATAACAAGCAGGCGGCGCCCTAAGGTGCTCAGTTGAGAGGGGGCAGTGGGGTGGGTGTGTGGATCAGCTCTGATTGGGGATCTGCTGCATGGGCGTCGTTGTGTGTATGGGTTTAGTTGGATGCTCCCCAGAGCTGCGTTTTGTGAGTAATCACATGAAATGGGCTGTTGACCTGCCAATGGTCGCAGAGGACAATCAGCCTTGGTGTGTTGTAGTGTTAGATAACACCATAAAATGTGACGACGCAAGCACAAAATATGAGTGGAGTATGTTAAATTAGATAGCGAATACTTTAAAAATTGACATTTTGAAAGTAGAGTAAAATGATTTAAGAAACACACGAAGTTTAGTTAAAATTGTACAGATTTTTTAAAACTTGAAGTCCTATATTGGCAAGAACCTAACTGTTGGACCTCAAAAAGAAAGATAACCAATTGGCGGTTTCCACAATCAAACCCTACCTTAAATTGCAGTCTAGCTGTTAACTGTAGACTTCCAATGATAGTGTTGGAAATTATAATCCTTCTGTGGTTTCTAACACTCTTGCAATGATAGTGTTGTATGTACAACTTAAAATGAACAAACACAAACATTATAAATTACTCCTCGTATACAGGACAACTCGAAGAATCGAAGTCTACTTTATTCAGTTTTACAGGCAACTGTTTACTATAACATATGCAATAGTTGTTCAACTTTCCAAGTTTCCCAAAGGTTTTTTAAATTATATATCAAATATATATACATATATATTAAAGCTTTATCGTATAGGAGATGCTTCCTACTCTATATGATACACACATTTCCACACGTATCCTCTCTTCATAATTTACACTAGTTTAAGTATAAATAATTCATAAAATCAATTTTCAAATTTTATTTATTTTTTATTTGTGGCTTAATAATTTCTCTTTAAATTCCTGTATAGCTGCCTTAAATTATGCCCTTCGAATATTTCCGTTACTAAGCCATTTTTCTTCTTAGCAAAAAAAATTATGATTGCATTCTTTCGCAAGGCAAACTAATCTAATTTCCCTAAGTTTTTATGCTTTTCAGCTGAGCAAACAGTTTGCAAGCTCATTTCTTTTCTTTTCATTGCTTTTCCTTTGGTGCAAAACGAACACCCGCCTAAAATATGCACTGCGCTAATTACCAAACCTACCTCAAGGCTCAAACTTAAGGCTCGTTCGAGCAAAGTTGCCAAATATTTTCATTAGCTGTCAGCAGCGACGCCGCCGCCGACGCCGTCGCTTTATTTGGGCATTTCCTGCTTCTCGAACCCCCTCTTGCCAGGAAATGCTTTAAATTACATAAAATTTGAGCGCGGTTTTTGGACGCGTTCTCTTAGGCCTTTCACACCTCTCAGCTCTGTGGGCTGTGCTAATGTTCAACTTAAATTAAGCGAGCGAGTTAACAAGCAAAAATTTGATTTATCGCTAGCAAAAAAGTTTGCGCCTTGCTGTCTTGTTGCTCGCCTTGACTTGGAGAAAGTTTTTTCGTGTGTGGGCGTGGCAGCAACAAACAGTCTATCAGCTGCCAGTTGAGGACTCACACCCCTCCCGCTGGCTGCATTTGCGTCTAGCATGTTCTGGATATATGCAAAATACGCCCACTAAACTTTAATGAGCTGACATTGAGGCGCCTTCGTGCGCCATTTGGGCGCCAAAAGTTTGCGTTGTTGCTTTAATTGCTTTGCGTGCCAAGCGAAATAGTTACGCCGAGGGTTGTTGGTTGTTCGAGTGTCTGTGTATGTTTTTTTGGTGTTCGGCTTGGTTTTTTATGTGCATTTTTATGGCCCGCGGGCAAACAATTTTGCTACAAAATTCTACAAAAAAATGTTTGCGCTTTGCCACGAATTGGGGTTGGTCAGTTTTAACGGTCTTTAAACGCAGTTGCTGCCGCAATTAAATTTTGTGTTGCCTACTTTCAAGCGTCGCTTTTAATTTGCTAAGTTCGCCAGCAAAGCAAGCAGTGCAAAACTGCACTTGAACACGCGCTGTGTTTTTTGCAAGCAGTACATGAAAGTCCCAGAATTCAATACAATTTCCGTAAGTTTTATTATTATTATAAAGCCCGGAATTCCAATTTTTATTTACTATGAATCGCAATTTAAGATGGACTAACTGCCTAATGAGACGTCTGACCCGAATTATATTATTGGTTTAATTTTTTGGAGTTATACTTGATAAAGTCACAGTTTGAAATTCACTAACTTGCGTAAAGAGCCTTTGAGTCTGCAGCCCCACCGTAAAGAAATCTTTCAACAAATTTGCGCTGTGATTAGACCATGAAAACAGTATAGAGCAGTCGGTTGTACTTGATTGGATTTGTTTTTCATTTAGGTTTTTAAAGCAAATTAAGTTTGTTGGGCCAAACTAAAATATTTTCTAGTTTTTGCCTGCACGTAATTTATGCCATGCGTATTATTAGCTCATATCTATGCTGGTAAATTTCATGTGCTTGCAATGGTCCAACATAAACTGCTGTTAATTTCCATTACAAAGCGAAAGGCAGGTTCGGGCAAGGATAGCAAGTGGATTTCATATGTAAGCATATCAATATGCAAAAGAGGTTTTGCCAAGACTTGCCACTAAGTGAATGTGAAGACACGGCAGCCAGAAGCCCGCAGGACACAAGTGGCTAAACGTGACGAGCATACATTAGCCTGGGTCTATATCCAACAACCAGCACTCCTCGAGCCGGCTCGTCTACATGTTTTGGCACCACAATAAATGCAAAAAATATGCATAAAGTGCAAAACATGCCATAGAAAAAGGCGTTCAAGTGTCGGTTGGCAGCAAAAAGTGCGAGCGCTAGCAGAAACAAAAAAATAAACGCCAAAAATGAATACGAAAAAATATTCAATCAGACAATCAGACAGCAGCGTGTGCAAAGGAGCATTGAAGTCGCGGGGACAAGTGGAAAATATGCGTGCAAAAAATGTGAAAATGTGTCGAGCCCAGTTGAAGCCAATTTCATAACAGATGTACGAAGAAATCAGAGATGCACAACGTTCAAAACGTGCCAAGGCAAACTGTTTTTTGTGTTTTGAACTAAGCCCCTGGTGAACTGGTTCAGCTGAACAAAGAAATTTATTTCGGGCACAGATAATTAATTATTATACTCTTATATATAGCTTCAGGAAGTATATATATCCTAGATCTGCATCAACAGCCGAATTGATAAAGGCATATTCATCTGTCCGTCTGCCTGTTTCTATGCGAACTAGTCTCTCAGTCTTAAAGCTATCGTCTTGAAACTTTTCATGGGTCCATCTTTGTTGCCGAACTGCCCCGATCTATATGATACTATAATATATGATCACAATCGGCAGAAAAGTAGGTTCTTGTATGGCAAAATATTCTATTTCAGATATTTCCAGCAAACTCAGCAGTTACGAGTTTCACTATTCAGCAAAATGGAGTTGTCGAAGATAACCTTAAGTTCTTGATTTCATTATATTTACTTAATTATGTACAAAATATAAACATTATGAATTACTACTTTGCTGTAATTATAGATCGAGGAAGGCTTTCCAAAAGTGGCAACGGATATATATATATATATTTAAGGTACTTCTTATAATAAAATATACATATAGCTTAAAACTTTGCTTCGTTTTTAATTTTCTGAGTCATTTAACTAAGTCCATGTCCAAGTCAGTGATATCGTGACTGATTATTGTGCGCCTGACCCGTCCCAATAAATTTGTAGTCAAGTAGGGGACAAGACATAGATTATTACCACAATTTTGCTCTAAACAGCTATTGACAGACACGCAAATGGCACAGAGCCAAATAAATATTTAATTAAAACGATAAAAATAAAAATGAAGAGGCGTGGTTGAGGCGGAGACAAACAAATCATCTGAGCAGCGGAAAATGGAATCGTCATTAGCTTATGAGTAAGTTGTTGGGCTTGTTTGTTGATGTTGCCAAAACATTTTCGATTGTGGCAACTGGCAAGGCGCTTGGCCAAGTCATCAAATGGGCTAGACTGCAATAAAACCATATGCACTCACAAAGGCCTGGCTAAGAGTCGATTCACAGCTTGAGTTTTCTCTATAATATTTGCTTTGCTTATATTTTTTAATGCATATATTAATCTGACGCTTATTTCGTTTGAATGAAGTTAAGAGGCAGCTGGAAGGAAGAGCAAAGCAAAAACCTTTGGCAAAATCCATTTGTTGTAAAAAATTCAATTTATATTCGATTACGCGACGATGTCTAAGTAGGAGTCGGAAAAATCTGAAGCACTTTTCTTTTCTTATTCTTACTTCTTTTTTTTGTGCCTCGGGAGCGCATTGAAAATGCGCCGTCATGCGTTAAAATTGCAATTTTTTCTCGCTCGCTCAAAGCAAATGCGAAGCAGCCTTCAAGATGGTAAAAATGTTAAGCAAATTGATAAATGAAAGGGCAAACCCCATCCCCACCCCACTGCAAGCCTCTACCAATCTAATTGTAAAATGTGGACTGGATGCTGTCAAGAACTTAGCAACAAACATAACAATCATAGTCAATTGTAGCTAGTTAAATATTCATGGGCCCTCAGTTATCCATGGCGAGAAATAAAACTGAAAACAGAAACGCTTGAACCTTCCACACATACGCACACACACATACACAGAGAGAGATGCATACACATATACAATTTTTAGCATGGAAATGACACCCGGACACGGAAGCGGGCCGCTGATTGCCGATTGCCCACATGCCGTTTGCATAGAAAATGCCCATCGAGAGGCGTCCCGGTATATTGGAAAACGATTTGAGTCTCAGCTACAAACAAACAAACAGGCAAACAAACAAACTGAGAGAGAGAGAGAGAGAGAGAGAGAGAGAGAGAGAGCGAGAGATACGAGTATAGAAATAACAAAACAAAAGAGCACTTGCGAATTTCATTGCAAATGAAACGAAAAACGTTTTATTTTGATTTTCTGCACGCGTTCGAAACATTTCGCAGCGGATCGGCTTTCGGGGGGAAAGGCAAGGGATGGCACTTCAAAGGCAAATGTTTGCCGCTTCTAACCATATATAATACATACCCTGTTTTGCCAAAGCAGCTGGGGTATGCTAAGCTACTGCCAGCTAATGTAATTGCGAGCATGAAAGAAAGTTGAGAGTGAGTGAAGAATTAGATAAATTCATTAGTTTTAATTTTTTGTATATACCCTACAATTTTAAAAATTTACCTAGTGCGGTTTACTTGACTAGAAATTAATGAGCATAAATATTGAGAACTATATTAAAGAACTTTGTGTCTAATACATGTGCCCCAAAGAATACTTTAAATATATAGTGTATCTAGAATTTAAACCATTACCAACATTTGTCAAACAATGCAACAATATGCAAGTAATTTTCTAATGATAATAAAACCAATGGCACTAATTAATAAGTAAATTTTTGAAATTATTTGAATTTTTCATTTAATATATTCTCATCTCTTGTATCCATTACTTAAATGTATTTCTTAATTCTTGAAATTTGTATCATTTCTTCAATTCTCAAACTTATATTTAAGTTTAACTACATATTTATTGAGTAAAAATAATGGTAGTAAGTTAAGCCCATTAAAGGGAATTTCATAGTCGAGCCTGTCCAGTTCAAATAAAGCAACTTATTCTATTTTCATTTGGCCATGCACTGCAAAAGGGATTTTCCTTTTGTTTGTGCTTTTTACGTGGCCAATTTGCGGGGAGCTGAGACAAAAAGTGAGCGACACACGCGAATGAAGACGGAAATGGAGATGGAAGTGGTGGCAGAGTGGGAGGTGCCACATGTTGAGAGCCTGCCAGACCCGCCACATGCCAGGCGCTTCTCATTATGCCCATAGAAAAAAACTTGCCCAAGTGATAGGAAAGCTTTTTCAAATACTTTAAAATTGAATTAAACGCGTTGCTAGAAATATATAGAAAGGTGTCCATTGAAATATTCAAGCGACTTAACGAAAGTGTTACTTAATATTTTTTTTATTAATCAAGCGCTGTTCGAAAGCTTTGCAAACATATATATTTATTAAATTAAAAGAACATAAAAATAAATTAATTAAAAGACTTGGGATAAAATACCGTTTAATGGGAAGTCTAAAATAGTTTTTAATACCATTTTAACATCTATGTTTTAAAGCCATCAAAAGATGCTCTTCTTAAAAAGGCTGAATATATTTCTGTTTGATTTGTAATTATATGTCTAACTGGCTTTTATAATAGGCCAACAATAATTAAAAGCAAAAAAAGAATGTGTACTAAAATATTTCTGAAAGCTTAAAGGTCTTAATGGTGCCGTATTCCAACAGTCAAGTCCTGCGATATGGGTTTGGATAAACTCGGCTGTTGTTGTAACTGACTTCCTCATCCACATACCATGAAGATCGATCGCAAGAAAAATAGTCTGCCTTTCCTCGCTGCATCCCAAATTGGAATCGGTAAGTTTGCATAAGAACTACAAAAAAAAATTATTCTTTAGTTAAAACCCGAAATAAATAGCAAAAAAATGTATTTGCTCTTTTAAAGAAACATTTTTGTTAAAGCTTGGATGGCAAGGGTTTAATAAATAAGCCTTGTAATGAAAATACTTCCTCTTGGAAATCGAAACCCAAGCAACAATATTGACTTTTTGTCTGGTGCATCTCTTTAAATAAAGATATTCGGTTGGATAACAAATGAAAACAGCTGTTCCCAGTCCTGAAAAGCAACTACTTATGTACAACATGCTGTGCAAAGACAATTGGCTGCGAGTCCTTGCATTTCTCTGCCACAACCTTCAGCGTAGTGGGCGGATACCGGAAGGTGCCTAGAGGGGGAAGGGGGGATGGAAGATGTTGCCAATGCCGATTTATGTCGTTCGCCTCGTTGCAGTTAAAATGCTTTTCATGTAAACTGCTCAGAGCGTTGCTCAAGAACTTTGCTCAAGCGGACAAATAACCGAACACAGAGAGATGAGCAGAGCGAAGAAGGGGTGGTGGTGCGGAGGGGGGGGGGGGGATTGGGTCTAAGGAAACAAGTCGAAAAATATCAACTGCTGAGTACATCAACTTATGTAAATTGTAATGTGAGGGACAGCTGTAAGAATTTTGCAGTTCGCACTCTCTCTCTCTCTCTCACTTACTCTCGCTCACTCACCCACTCTCGCTGCCCCTCTCTCCCTCTAGCATAGTGGCCACTATGTGGGAGGCGCGTCTGGTCCTTTAGTTGTCCTCAAGGAATTGCGGGCATGTTTGCTTCTGCTGAAATGAGCAAAAATAATTGCAAATCGTAAAAAGAAAAAAAATTTGTTGAGGCTGTCGTCGCTATTCACTACTCAGTACTCGATTCCCAGTTCACAGTACTCATGTGTGCTGCCAGACGATGTCAGGCAGCAAGAGAGCGAGAGAGAGAGTGAGAGACAGCAAGAGAGCGAGAGAGAGAGAGAGGGAGAGAGGGAGAGACACACAGCCAGACAGACAAACACGGACGGAAACGGAAATATGCAATGAAGCAGAAGTTGGCAGGAAATTGTTAAGACGCCGCGCCTCCGCTCACTCGCTTCCCTCCCCTAACTCCTCGTCCCCTTCTCTCTCTCTTTTTCTCCCCCTCCGTCGCGCTGTTGCTCTGTTCTATTTTTCTATTTTTACAGCTTTATTTTATTTTGCATCATCGAAAGGGTTCCCCAAAAACGTTCCTTTTTTGGCTCGTTTTATGTTCTTAGACGAATTGAAAAGCCGCATGCAAATAAAATTTGCCTGTTTCTTAGTGTGTTGTCCTTTGAACCCGGGACCCGCTCTGTCTGCTTTGTTGCTTTTCGTATTTTGTGGTTTTTATATTTCAATCGAGCCTGTTCTCTGTTCCCTGTTTCTTGCTGCTCGAGTTTAAAGTATTTGCAGTAGTTTTTTTGTTGTTGTAGTTTTTGACAAAAATATATAAAATGTTCTATGATAAGAAAATATGAAGTAAGCCCTCGACAGTACTTACACAGTTTTTCTGGGTTAAACACAGGATCTTGGTGTTCAAAATTTTCAACTTAAATTTTTATTAAATTTATTTAATTGTTGAAATTTTAATTATTGTCTTTTTAATTCCTAACATTTAACTTAATATTGAAATGCTACCCATCAATTTGACCTCAAATAATGAAAAGTAAATAATATTTTTCATACATAAACTGTAGTTGCCTAGAAAAAGGTATTAGTTAGAAGGGGACACAGTAGATTTTGTAGTGGAATTATTTTACCTAAGGCTGTTTTCATAGATGTGTTTAACAACCTTTTGTCATGCTCTAAAATATTTAATCAACATTACTTATCTGATTTTATGTATTATGATTTTAAAAATATTATTATTATTAGCTTTATATCCAGTTTTGCAGCCAGTAAAACGCCTAGAAGTCTGCGCGCAAAAAAACAAACACAAAATTTGCATAATTTTTACAACTGTCGGCATAAATTTGCTAAAGAAATAGAAAAAATAAACTCCACACGAAATTGTTGGCCCAAATGTGAAAAGTTTTCCTAGAGCTGTGCCAAAATAAAAAAAGGAGGAAAAACTTCAACAGGCTGAAAGGGCAGCCGAGGAGTCGCAATGAGGTAGAAACTTTCGACATAAAGTAAACAATAAAATGCGCCAATTGTAATTATGTGTCAGTACAATAAACGTAATTAGCCACAGTCTTCTCTACATGGAGCGTGCACATAAAATGTACAATTTATGCTCGGAGCTTGTGCCGTCAATTCGTTATCCACTTAATTATAGGCAAACAATTTCAATTTACCTAAAAGGTTGCAAAATGATATAGTTAACCGTTCTACTTAGCAAGGCTTCACTGTAGCTGTGACCACACTTGAATTGCTGATTGAATAATAACCCATCCGGGCGCTTCTAACTGCAAAAAGGAAAATGTGCACAATATTATAAAAAATTATTTGCAATTTTAAAATGCACTTGAATATGTCGACAGCGCCTTTTTTTAAGGGGGCGTGGCATTTGCACATGCACACACGTGCGCCGTTTTAGGGTTTTGTCTGCACGCGATTCGCGCGGCGCCGTCGTCGTCGTCTGTCGCCCAAAAAGTGGCTAAAAACGCGACGTGCATTACCAATTGCGAGGTTGACGACGTCCTGCCAGCCAAACCCTCCCCCGCTTAGCCTCCCTGCCCCTTGCTAGCTGTGCACCTGAACTCCCCTGCGTGGAGTCGTTTGCAATGCGCCGACATGAAACGCTTGCACTTTTGTTTATGTCCTTTGGCGAGCCGCGTGAAATTGAAAAAGCGGCTGCTCTTAAAGCAAGGATGTGGGCAACCGGCAGCCAGCGAGCAGATCCTTGCTGCGGCGCGCTAAGTAGCTGGGACTGCTAAGTCTGTTGGCAGAGACAGACAGCATTAGCATCAGTTTACATGGAGAATTTCACACGTCATTAGCTCGCTGCGAGGCTGACGGGGCTGAATGTGCAGTGGCATGCGGCAGCTGTAACAAGGTTGAAGATTGCAATAAGTTAGCGTGCAACAAAAGTGATTTATAGAAAGTGCTGTCTGCTGAATATGAGAACAGAAAGCCAAGATATGCGTAACTAATTGGGTTATAGACAACACGCTTGACTGGATCTATAAGTTACTACATACATAAATATTATATATATACAATATATATATATATATTTATATTTAGTTACTCTCGGTCTTATATTAGTATTTATAATATTGTTATTACGTTTTTCATTGCCACTTTGATGTTGTTCTTCTTGCTGTACATTTGCGTCGTACATTTTGCTGATGTTTATAGAGGTTTTACCGTTTCTTCTGGTATATTTAATTGAGCGACATTGCTAAACAATTTAAGACATTAATTATTTGATATTGTTATCTGCATTAGAATATTTAAAAACTCGTTACACTTATTCAAAAGTAACCAGCAAGCAGTTGGTTTTACACTGCTTTATATTATGTGTCTAGGCGTTTCAGTTTCCTAAGAAGCTTCGAAAAGGATGTGCACCTGCCCTGCTTTGCAAGCTTATGAACTGCTTGGCGACGACCACAGTTTGAGGGCAATAGCTAAGCTTATTCACAGACCAGTCTACACTGCTTGCATAGCTCTCAATAATGCAGTTAACGGACAAGTGAAAAAATGGAAATCAAATTCTAACAATATCAGCTGATTTTACTTATGCTCTGGAACCATGTTAACAGATTTTCTTATATGTGAGCAAACCAGGGCGGTTTAAAAGTCAGCGTCGTAGGCCATTGAGACTTTGTCTGTGAGCTAGTGCCGCGAAATTTAAATTTCATAATACATTTTAATGCCTTTGCCTTTAAATCATTAGTATTACTTTTAACCAGTATTAATAATAATATTGCAATTGCTTTTTTTTTAAAACATAGTAAAAATTCATTGCAGTCTACTTTTATAGAAAAGCATTGAGTTCTTTCTGCGGAATTTAATAGTAGAGTGACAAATAAAAATTGATTAAATGCTAATTTATATAAATATTATATTATTATTATTATTTTTCATATGAAATAACCCTAAAATGCATAAAAATACGTCTAGTGAATGTTAAGCTACTTAAAATTTGAAAACATATTTTAAATGTATTTAATGTACATAAATCTTAAATATATATATATATATATATATGTATATATTCCTAGATATTAATGTATATTCCAATTCTCGGCACTTATTTACCGCAACAGAACAGTTCGAATCCTTGTCTCCACTTTAGTCCTTTGGCCCTTTGCTGGTCACATGCTGCGCCAATTGATGTCAAATTTATAACGACAAATACTACAAAACTTGCTGAGCACACGTTTGCTCCCCGTGCCTCCTTTGAGCCACATTGCTCCCAATCCGCCTTCACACACACACAGACACAAGGAGCAGTGAGTGTATGCCAAACACACAAACACATGCACATACACACCTCGTATGTGGAATGGTCTGCTTGTTCGCTTTTCGAGCATCATTATTGCTTTTTGATTTTGGTGTGAATTTGCAGGACGAGTGTGCGAGTGTGTGTGCGTGTGTGTGAGTGTGAACCAGCTCGAGTGTGTTTGTGTTTGTGGCCAGCAACGTGGCTGCGATGAGTTATGGGCTCCAGCAAGGAGAAGTCTGTGCTGTCTGTGGAGTCTGGAACTGTGCCCAGGCAGGCGCGACTGCTGCCGCAGCTTGCAGTTATGTCTGTGTGTGTGTGTGTGTGCTCTGCTGTGTCCTTTTCAAGAACATATTAATGCAATTTTATTTAAATTATGCAACATTTATGCCTTTTCCTGGTTTGATATATTTGCTTTACACGCGCCGCCGTCTGAAGTCCCGGCGAGCCATCGATGTGAACAGCGACTACGTCGGGGCAAAGGAAAAGGAAAAGGAAAAGGAGAAGAGCCATCCGAATGCTGTCCTTATTGTTCTTTCGTTTTGGCACTGTTTATGCTGCTGCTCCTCATTCATATTTATGGCCGTCAAACAATTTATGTTGCCTTGATAATTTTAAATGTTAATTACACTTATTGTTGCCAATTAAAATATTAAAGACTTTCACAAATAGCTCGCTATGCGTGCGTGAATCGAAATCGAATTTCCCCACCAACTCGCAGCCACGTAAAATGAATAAACTTGTGTAAATTGCAAGATTGATTTTAATGGAATTTTTAACAGCTCTGCTCGTTCAGATGGGTAATAAAGTAACAATGTCAGAGAATAAGAATGTTAATTGATTTTAATTATTAATATTCTGCAATTACATATTCATTTGGCTCACACTGAAATAGCATCCGTTTTGCAAACAATTGGTCGAGAGTGTGATTTCGTGCAATGAAAAAACAATTCTTACATGGATGTCGAATTAAGCTGCCAAAAAATTGTGCATTAAAGCTGTCGAAATGCATGTAACAAAAAGGCAAGAATATCCTTGTCCATAATTAATATATATGCATAAATATACTATCGTGGGGTTAATATTGTGTCTTCACGTTTAATATTTTGTAGATCGCCTTTCTATGCGATTTTTATAGTGTTCCCACTGACCTATATATGCTTAAGCATATGCAAATAACCAAGTGTTGGTTCATGAATTAAGCGCTGCATCAAAGAGCTTGTAAATATTCAAATTAGTTGTTATATATTGCCTTTTAACTGTTGATATACGCTCGTAAAATTATGGATTTAAAATTAAATTCTTGCATTGCAGGCAAAGTAACAGAGAGCAGACGGACCACGTGACACATGGTAAATGATTTGCTCAAGCGAATATGAAGCAAATTGAAATCGCTTAATTTATTTGACATGAATTGAAAATCAAGCGAAATGGCATTCAACCGCATATACACATAGCGCACAATTGGAATGCAGGCAAAGGACTCGCAATTATGGCACGTCAAAACCGGAAATGGTAAAGTGGCAAAGCGGAAATGGCAGGCACCAAAATGCAAATTTCTATAAAAAGGAAATTATAAAAATATTTGCCCAGTTGTTTGGCCCAAAAAAAAAAAAAAAGAATGAAATATTTCTTTAACTGTGGCAACAGAATTTGCACGTGGGTCGCTTGTCTGCGCTGTGCTCCCAGCTGAATCCACTTGAAAGGACGCTACCCACTTGGGCCAAAAGGCTCGACGCCAAGGTGGGGCAATTCAAGTGGAGCGTCTGGCGTAAAGTTTTTTGCATTTTGCTTCTTCACGTTTTTATTTTTTGGCCAAATACTACAAATAAGAAGTAGCTCTATATATGCAGAGAGTGCGGCTTGTCGGCGACAGCCAGCGAAAGGTGAGTTCATATTTTGTATAAAAAAAATACCCAAAAAAAAAAGAAGTAATTTCATGCTTTCTGCCAACTTGTTATTTTATTTTAATTATGTTCAACTGCCTTTTGATTTACATCAATTGCAATTAAAGCCATTTTTTTAGTATACATCTACATAAATATCTTTGGCATTTATACGTGCTAGCAATGCGACTCTTCCTCTTTTCACTGAATATGCTCGGCCTTTTCACTGGCGTTCAGGCCGTGTTGAATATTTAATGCACACGAGGAGAGCTCAAATGTCAAAAACAGCGAAACCAAAAAACGCATTACACAAAGGCTTGCCAGTCCTTTTGGGCTTTTCGAAAATCATAACTGCGAGTGTGTGTCGGTGTGTCTGTGTGTGTGTGTTTGTGTTTGCCTGTATCTGTGCGGTTGCACAGGTGAAAAGTCAGAGGTAGCCGCATTAATTCCACTTAATTTGTTTTAACCACAAAGCAACAACAAGCAAAAGATATATTTTTATGGCATCCGCCGAGTGAATGTTAAACGCTTTTGCAAGCTGTGCATATACAGTTATGGCTTAATGCATAAAGATAAGCATTAAAGTGAATCTAATTGATTCGTATATTAACTCAAGAAATGTTGCTGATAAGTTGCAAATTATCCATAAAATTCATTTTAATTGAATCTAAATCTTTTAAGTTGCGCTTTACAGCGTGTCCTTCCGGCATGTTAAACTCAAAATATTAAATAAATCTGTTAGATAATCCGTAAATACAGTTATATTTAACATTTCTGATCTCTTAATTTGCCATGTTAACAAAGCTTTACTGCTGTTTGAATCTCTTTAACTGTCTGAATAACAGACTTCCCCAGCATACTGTTAAAAGTAAACTCTCTTAATGCTAACATAACTGTTAAGTGACCTAACAGGGCCAGTGCTTACGCTCTTAAACACGGCTGTTACACAATTACCCCACTTTAACTATTAACTAACAGTCTGTTAACACTTAAGCTTCATCCTAAATTGCCCAGCAAATACTGGTCAATTTATCCCTTCAAAAAGCTCTTGTTATGTTAAGCTTGCAAGCTCTGCTGCTGAGCTTTTGCTGTCATACATCCAGCTTTCGCTCTCAGCAACCCCCAAGACACCCACGCCAATCCTGTGCAGCTTAGAAATTAAATGCTCACTTCTTATTGGCTATGTGCGCCTTATAAAAGTCCAAGCAGCACCCAATTAAACATCAGTTGGGAACTGGACTTGCCTGGAGAATGATGCGATTTTGAGGTAACATGAGTTGGCTTGACTTTGGTAAATAAAAAGTTATTTGCTTGAAAGAGTTTTTCGAAATAAATGTTTGCAAATTGTTTAATATCGTTTTACTTGGAAATGGTTTAAATTAATATGATTTAGTTGAACTGAAGAAGTTGCAAAGCGAACGACTTGGAGAAAATTAAATTCAAATGGAGGAATATATTAATGTACACTTATTTGAACAGCCAAAGAAATCGTGTTAGTTTTTTTTTATTTGAAATTTTTCTTGCATGACAGAACTTTTAAAAAACCCACCCACAAAATTCGAAGCATTTTTTTTGCCGAGTCGCCCAAAATCATACAATCACAAACATATATATTTTTATTTATTTTTTTTTTTAATATTTTGTTTATTAGTCGGCTTCTAAGATTACTTTTTCCTAATGCGGCATTTATGTGCATTTAGTTACATTAATTAGTCTGGTTTCTAATGGTATAGAAACTTGACTGATTTTGAATTTTCTTTTGAATACATATTTTCTTCAATTGAGCTATCAGGTGGCCAGCCTGAGGGGAGTTGAGCGCGTTGCAATGGAGGTGGGTGGGATTGAACTCTTTTTCGATCAGATGGAACAGTCAAATCCCAGATCTGTATTGCATTTCATGATGTAGACATTTATAATTTGACAGCTATGTCATTTTACAATAATGCTTGAATTTGTGATCTTACTTAGAAACATGATGAGCTAATATCTCCTTTTTGTTCTAATGCTAACTATTCATGGCTATTTCATGGAGGATCAATTTTGGTTTTTAGTTACAATTCAATTAATATCGTTCAATTTTGTTTTTCCTCGATTAATGATCATATTGATATTCATCGTCTATAAGTTATTTAGCAATTATTTTTGTTAATTTGCACTAAGCATTACTATGCGAGAATTCGCCATTTGCTTCATTGCAAAAACCTCATTAGTAGGAACTTTGCTCAAATCTGGATAATTTATAGTCCCCATCAAGCAGCTGGCAAACTAACCTTTAGCACTGACCTAATTACCGTCAATTAACAAGGTCTAATTAACCCCACCCGGCGGGGGCAATTCAAGCGCGTCCTCTAAGTCTAAAATATGCCGCTAAAGTTCAGCAAAGTCATGTGAAAATTAAATGCGATTGAAAATGCAGCAAGCGTGGCAATTGGGGCCAAAGAAAAAAAAATGTTACTTCACAAAATGGTTTGAACTTGCGGCAATAAATTCTTTTTTATCGCTGGCCAAAAGGAAATAAAATTCCTAATGAAGAAAGCGGAGCCTACAAATTGTATTACGGTTTATACTCCACATCTTTTTTCCGCCGTTCAGCACTCAAAAATGCTCACCCTGTATAAGGTATGTTCAAGGGTATATTAACTGAATGCCAAGGCATACAAATGACAATTAAGGAATAAATATAAGTTGAAAAAACGCAAATAAAAAGGAATTGATTAAACGAATATTTTAATTTTAAACTAACTCGCAGTTGAATTTCTATGAGAGCTTCTTTTTTTAAATTCATTTAAATAAATTCAAATGAATAAATCGAGCTCTTAAAAGTATATTACTAAAAGTAAATTACCGAGAAGCAGAATTCCAGGTAATCTGAGAGTCGTAGACATTGCATACGAATTTGTAATCTTTGCTTTTTTTTTGACTTCATAACGATTGGCAGGCATCTATGTATATCCATGAAAGCTACGATTGTCTGCGTGCGCGTCTGTGTTTATGTCTATGTGTGTGTGTGTGTGTGTGTGGGCTGCATGCTTTGAAAAATTACTCACGTAGCAGAGAGCGCAGAGAGCCTTTTGCTAATCCCCGCAAGCGTGACAGGCCATGGCCAAAATGCAAACGGAAACGAAAAAAAAAAAAACGCAAAACTTTAACCAAAGTGAAGCAACATTTATATCGGGTGTTAAAGCCAATAACTCAGCTATCGATGGAAATTGAGCTATTTAACTATGCCTCAATTTGGTTAACTTTGATCTACAACTTTTTGTGGGCTCTAACAACTTGACGAACTAACCAACTATCCAAATGTTAACTGGCCATTTAACGTGTTCGCCCATTTTGGGCTCTGCTTGATTTCATAGTTGTGGTTGTTGTTGTTGTTATTGTCAGTCTGCAAGTTGTGTTGAGGCCCCTAAACATATGCCACAAATGATTTGTTATTCAATACGAAACACAAAAAGTACACAAAGCGGCAAACGAGCTACACACACACACACACACACACACACACACACATAGACTGGACATTTACTAAATTGGCTAACAACTTTTTGCTAGTCTTCTTTACTTTTTGTTGTGACTTGATTGTTGATCCATTCTTGTTGTTGTTGTTGTTACCTCCTGTTGGCCAGCCTGTCGTATTGTGTTCTGTTGTGTTGTGCTGTGTGCCATATGCTTGACGGGAAACATGCGAGAAAAATAAAGGATTAAACAAAATTGGACAACAGAATATTCCGAATATATTTATCGCATTTAAATAAAACAAAAATTAAAGTAAGAATCGTTATATTAAATTAAACTATTTTTTGTTTTGTCGCTAAGCAACGAAATATGTATATATATTTTTTATTTACTTTCGACTAGGCAATTTATATTCCTATTACAACACATTCCATTCAGTTTTTCTTATTTCATTTATTGACTGCTTATTTATTTAATATATAATTTTAATAATTATTGTATGTTTATTGCAGTAGAAGATCTCAGGTCTGTGGGCATCGATCGTCCTTATCTCGGATTTAAAAGATCCAAACCAGTTTTAATCTACATTAAATAATAAATACTTTGGCTTATATTATGGCCATAAATTTGTACGTAATTCCAATCCGTAGTCTGTAAATACTTTCTGCTATCCGAACGTAAATGGCAAACGTACTGGGCTACTGTCAACGCTGTTACCCAAAAGAAATATGTGCTTAAATGCCTCTCCACCCGCCAAGCTCAACATATGTTGGCACATTTTTAAATGTATTTGTGTCAGGGCGTAGTCGTGACTGCAGTAAATTCCTGGTAACAAAACACCCAAAGAGCCGAACACCCCAAAAGCAAATGTAGCAGCAACTGAAATGCGCATTTCAACATTTTCAGGCAGCCGAGCAGCGAGCAGTGCATGTCTGCAATTTTTTAAGTAAACATTTTATTTGCTACAGTTCTCAAAAAGCAGTCAAGAAAGAAGCGAGCAGTGGCTGCAGCAGCAAGAAGCGAGCAGCATGTGGGGGCAACTCGAGACAACTGCACAATCCACATCAAAAGAGCAACTTCTTTGCCATTTTGCTTTTATTTCCGTTGCCGTTCTCGTTGTTGACATACGTAGCTGTTGACATTTTGATACAAATCTTCAATAAAATAAAAGCAACTCAAGTGGCCACTGCAGCTGCAACAACAACAACAAATAAAAGAAATAGATAAAATAAACAAAACAATAACTGTTGTTGCCTTGCGAATGCTGCATAGTGGAATTATCCCAACTTCTACTCGAAACTAACTTATGGTCCGGTATTCGACTTGAGCCAGTTACGTGTGATCAATTTTATTATTATTTATTTAATATAAATTATTGTATATAATTTACCAAATATATATAAATGTGTTTAAATATCTTTTTGAATTGATTTATTATTTTTCTCAAGTGTTATGTAAGATCCTTTGCTTCAATTAACAATGCGAGAGAATTATTTACCATGCTATACAGAAAATATATGGTATTAACAGACATTCCGTAAGACATTGACTTTTTTTATTTCAAATCAATTTTGACTAAATGTCCTATTAAAAATCCATATTTATCTTTTGCTAAAATACTAGAAAATATTTAAATCCTGGCCCTTGTGCCGCTAATGGCTTTCAGCTAATGTATTATACTGTTCCGAGCAACAGCGTTTTTATATAGTTTATATTTATACTTTCTATACTTTGGCAGTGTTTCATTCCACTGTTGGATAGAAACATATAACATTCCACTTCGAGATACTCAAGACTCGCTTTCAATTTATGTATTTCTATTGTTTACCCGACTAAATATTTAGGCACTTTCTAAATTGCAACAAATTCTATTATTTCTAGACATTCTTTGGCATCCTTCAACTTTACATTATTCCATTTGCAATGCTTTGCCCAATCTATTTGAAACTGTAAAACACTTCTATGTTTCACTTGATTTAATTATGCATATCTTTTCCCATCTTGCGAGTTATATGCACATCCAATCAACATTGTCTTAAACTTCAGACCATATATAACTCTACTTGAAAGTTGATTATTATTTGCACATCAACAGCAACAAAAAAAAAAAACGCGTAGTTAAATAAAATTGTGCGATATG
This sequence comes from Drosophila littoralis, assembly GCA_018903485.1. Taxonomy (NCBI): domain Eukaryota; kingdom Metazoa; phylum Arthropoda; class Insecta; order Diptera; family Drosophilidae; genus Drosophila; species Drosophila littoralis. The sequence continues at coordinate 3,876,587 of JAEIGF010000059.1, read as the reverse complement.
CAATACTTGACTCCCTGTGGCAAGTGGAGCTAACATTATTTTACATAAAGCATACGCCATGTTGCACACGAGAGGGAGAGAGAGAGAGAGAGGGACGGAAGGAGAAGCTGGGAAGCTCTATGCAGTTCGTAGCTAATCAAATTCCCTAGCAAAAGACAAACAATAAAATAAATGTCTTAAGACAAAAAACACACACTGCCTGATGGAATGCCAAGCACCACACACTCTCTCTCTTCCTCTCTCTCTCTGTCTCAGCCCCTTCAAGAAACTTGACACGTTGCTTGCGACTGTCAGGGGGGTAGAAGGGGATACTATTTGATGCTTGTGTGTCTTTGGGTATGCTGATATATTAAATGTACTGTTTCCACTTCGACTTTGAGCAGGTTACATCAAATCAACACAAACACAAATTCAATTACTCAACAGAAATAGCAACAGCAACAGCAACATCAACTGGCACACGCGGCGTATGAGTGACATTAATGCGATTTTGCGCAACTGTCAATCATTTTTCATTGGCATCGCCTAAAAATATTGTGGGCGCTGCATTCGGGTTATTTTTCGTGCCTTGTATGTGGGTCGCTATTTGATGTCTGCTTTGTCACAATTTGCAATTAAATCGATTGCTCGTAAGTCTACAAATAAATAAAGAACTGTGCACTCCTCTCATGGTTGGGTGTTTCGGAAAACGTTATTGCCTTTGATGTTTCAATACATAAATTTAGAAAGTGAAATAGGGAATTCAATTCTTCTCGAAACCAACAATTTGTTTTAATTTGTTTTTGTTATTTTCTTTCATTTAAAAATATTTGTACTTTCATTCGTATAGTTGCAAGGATTTTTTCAAAATCGCCTACGTAAAATTGGTGAATTTCTATTCCTTTCAAAATTCACCTAAAGTTTTTAAAATTCTCAAAAAAATGTATAATTCTGTCTATTATTCAAGTAGGTAAGCCTTTGTAAAACTAGCAAAAATAGATTTGAGATAAAAAAATTCGATATTCAAAATCAGGATTCTGAATATTGAAGGTTATTTAAGTAGCCAAGCTATTCTCAGTCTAGATCCAAATTATTTTCGACCGAAAATTGGTGAAATTGCGGCGATATTGTTTTGCACATCAATTCGTTGCCTTTGTGCAGTGCGTGATCTAATAAATAAATAACATGCTGGCACATTCATTAAGGCCACCTCCAAAAAAAAAGAAAGGGAAAAGAGTAAAAAAAACAACAAGAGGCGAATTGAAAGTAACGTAAATGTGGAACGCCTGTCGGCAGATTAAAAATACAATTTACGGCAAATCAATTGCGTCTAACATGGCGACGACAGCAACCGAAAATTAAAATGGCCAAGAGAGCGAAGGTACAGACAGAGAGAGAGAAAGAGAGAGAGAGAGAATGAGATAGGTGGGAGAGATATAGAGAGGAGGGAGGAACAACAGCAGCTCGAGCAAAAAATTAAAAGCAAACAAAGTTGGCAAAGACAAAAACCGTATCCCAAAAGCCACCCCCCTGCGGATGAGAAAAGAAAGACTGTGAAATGTGAGAGGCCAGGATAACAACAACAGATGTTCGCATAAATTTGTGTGCATAATAAACAATTTACGATTCCGATACCAATACCAATACCGATTCCGATTCCGATTTCGATTCCAATTCCGATTGTGATTTCAATTTTTTAGTGCTGCCGCTCCTCGCGCGGCACAGTACGCTCCGCCTGCAGCTGAAATAAGCGTATGGCACGCAACCGATCCTCGCGCCTCAGCTGACAAAAGTACACCATTCCCCTTACATAGTTGGACAGCTCGCGGGCACATGCCAGCAGGCACTCATCTGCCTCCGGCCGGGGCAGCTGCCACAGCAGCTGCACCAGAAATTCCCGCCACTGTGCCGGCGCCAGGGTGAACAGCAGCAGCGCCGACGGCAGCAGCGTTAGCATTCCTAGCGTAAAGTAGCCACACCAGCGGCAGTTCGGGCAGAGCAAATGGCTTAGCTGGTGGACGAGTCGCTCGTAGCTGCACCAGCCAATCAGTATGGCCAGCTCCGAGATGAAAACGGTGCCCAGCAGCTCGACACAAATGTGGATGCGCGGATAGAGGCTTGTGTAACGCTTTGGCAGCATCTCGCACCTCCACAGCAACAGCAGCAGAGTCAGCACGAACAGCCATTTGGTCAGCATCGGCGCCGGCGAGCACTGATCCTGCGGCTGGCGTATGAACAGCGTGATGCCACACATTTGCAGCAGCGTTGCGGCCACAATTGAGGGCGGGGAAACCATCTCCGAGGAATCTATCGTTAAATTGTATACTTTTCACGTTTTGCGATGCCTTCTTATAATTTGGAATTTAGCTAGGTTTTCGAATTCATTTCAAAAGTGTTTCGGTAAAAAAAAAAACGAAAACAAGCGCCTGCTACAAGCAGCCCCGCGCCTCCCCAGCTGCCTGCTTGAAGTGCAAATGGGAAATAAATAAATGCAAAGTATCTAGAAAATCGCATTAACTTCGTCTGCGCTTGCTTTCGTCCTTTTCGGCTTTCGCATTATTATTGCGCCAAATCTAATCAGGTGTTAGTCTACACACACACACACACACACGCACCCTGTCACATCGCACATTGCTTCAACACCTTTGTAGCTGCCGCAATCGCATATATTTTTTGGCTCAGTTTCATGCTTCACTGACTTGCACATGCCCTCGCACACACACGCCCACACACACTTTCGAAATTTACGGCTTGAACCTCATGCTCGCCTTTTAAACACGTCATAAGCCTGTGCGGCACAGCAATTGCTTGGCCTTAACATTTATAGCCTACTTTTGAGGACAGCCAGAAATACGAATAGTTTGTGGGTTGGAATTATATGGAATTTAAGGTATGTGGAACATCGGAAAGCGTAGACGACAAGCTAAAATGACTGAGGTTTAAATAAATATAAATATAATCAGAAATATAAATAAATATAAATATATAATACACATGCTTAACGATATACACCAGACACCAGACCCTGCAATCATTCTAGATAAAAGCTTATATAAAAACTTTGTAAGTAGTGTGAAAAAAGTGGCGTTAAGTTATATTCTGTATATATTTGTATTCCCCTCTGCCTTATTAATGTTAGATCTACCAGATATAACAAAATTACTTAGAAACTGTGGCAGGGGCTATTTTTTGTTTACGAAACAAATTAGTATTTTATTTATTTTTAGCCGTCAAGATGAGATCGGAAAGCCTTGTGGTAGGCATGTGGAGGAACTGCGATATTATATCACCAAATGGATTTGCAATACTCAATACCCATCTGGGCCTGCTACTGTGAATTTCAAATTCTAAAAAAAAGGTAAGTAGTCCATTTAATAATTGCTTGAAATACCATTGAAAATTTTTATTTAAACCATGCAACAAATAATGTTGATGTAATCAAATTTGGTTACACAAATAGAAAATTGTTTTTAAAAAATCTCACATTTAATCCTATCATTATGCAGAGCATTTAAATGTCGCAATTCAAAAAACTCCCATTTTGTTGTGCCTGCTGTTCGTTTTTGGTGATTTTATGTCCAGAATGTGTGACTGAGCTTGTGGCTTTTGATTTTCATTGGCCCCATAAATAATTTGCAGCACACAAACTTGTGCTTGTAGAAATTTTAGTGCATACTTTCAGGCGCTTAGTGAGCAATCAAACAATTTTATGGCCCATATAACGCTAAAGAGGCGTAGGCCACTGCGAGGGAAGCGAGACCTTTGCAGAATATGAAAATTTAAGCAGGCGGCACTTTAAATTAACATCAATTTAGCATCGAGGCTGGAAAGTCAGGTCGGGCCACGCCCTAATTAGGGGATCGACCAAGTCAATGACAAAACTTTTTGGCAAGCAATAAAAATCAACATTATTATGTTAATTGGGTAGGGGTTCGGCGTACAGGTGACTCCCTCCGGCGTTTCAGGTGCGCAGCAGCAGTAGCAGCTGCTTCACAGATTTTAATCACTAAATTAGTTTACAAAAACAAAAAAAATGTGCCGCGAAAAGCGCCTAAAAGCATGTGGCCTTTATTTGTCTTACGGTTTCGGTTTTTCCGCTGAGCACAAAAAAAAGGTACACAAAGCTTTTGTTAACTGCGTAAACTTTGCGCCCTCCCCCCTCAAAATAATAAGTAAACATTATTTATTTTAAAAGAAGAAAAGCCGTTGCATAGCTTCCGGCACACCACAGCGCGCCGTAACAATGCAAGGCCGTCGAAAGGGGGACGACTGAGAAGGGACGAAACGTCAAAGTAATTAAACAAAAGTAATTAAGATTAGCGCGCTTGGAGTAGCTGCAAGTCATCAACGCAGCTCCAGCCACTGGTCCGCGCTCGTCCATTATCATCATTATCATTATCATAGTGGAGCCGAAAAGGGAGGAAAGGTATCTGGAACGGGAACGGGAACGGGAACGGGAACGAGGAACGGTAGCTGTAACGGCGAGGTAACAGTTAGGCAACGGCAACAATATGAGTAAAAGTGCTGCCAACTTTGACGTCATTATAGCTGGCATACCTGCAAGTCAAATACACTTAGCCCCTCGTTATGGTCGCTACTTAAGCTCTTGTTGTTGCGCAAATACCCTGTAATAAGGGGAAATGGGAAAATACGGCATGAATAAATAGTGCGAAAAGAAGACACCATATAATATATATTAATATCACAATCACCCATAAAACCATTTATATTTGTATCGGAATTTTGACAGTTTCATTCAAAATAATTTCATAAGCTTCCACCCATCCTCTACATTCACTCTATTTTTATATTCGCATAATACATACAGAAAGTATTGAAGTACAATTTTTACGAAAGTTCGCCAAGCGTTTATAAAGTTGTCCTTGTGTAGAGTATACAGTAACATTTTCTTCTTTTATGAAAAAAGTCGTTTTGGGAAATAGAAAATATATATTCCAAAACTCTTGTTGACACCAGAGGTAAGATGTCTAAATAGATTAGTGCTTTTTTTCAATCTGTCTTACTTTTTTCCAATTTTGTTCTTTTCTATTGGCATACCATTTTTCCGGCGACTATTAAAGGTCTCTATTGCATTGTAATTAAGTTTCGTATGTCGTACTAATTGTCATTTCTCTTCTAAGTTATCGCCACACTATCCACCTAGCCGTAGATATACAAAAATACAGTTCTGCTTGAGTACAAATGTGTGACTCAACAGATCATTCTACAGGGTATCGCCTTGTCAGCACTCTCGAATGGAGCACTTTTACTTGTTTAAATTGCTGTTGTTGTGTGTGCAGCTCCTTTGGGCTATTTTTTGAATTATTATTGTTCGACAGCAAAGTTTTTCGCGTTGCTGAAACTTTAGAGGAAAGCGTATGCCTTTCGGGTTTCCTTATTTTTATACCCTGCTTTTCTTTGGGTATCTGTCAAAATAAAGTTTTGCTTAAATTCGCATGCGCTGATAAACAGGAATACAAAAAGAAGTTCGTGTTCGGCCAATCAGCAAAAGATCATAACCCCGCATCGGACAATCCTTCAGTTAACTTCAACAGCCCACTCACAACACGCCCATTGGCAACGCTTCATTAACCCACACACACACACACTCTTAACGTGCTCCCACAATCCTTGGCTTATGCCCGGCTATCAAGTGGCAGCAAAAGAAATCCCGAGATTCGAGTGGGGCATTAACACTAAACGAAATCCCCACATGGAAACTTGTCGACAAGTTTTTCGCACTCACACACACACACACACACACACGAAGATAGATGTTGTTCTCGTTGCCTTAAATTATATTTGGCAGTGGCAAAGGTTGAGTTTAAGCCTCCAAATGAGATTTATTAGCATTCAAAGCGGCATTTTAGCCGCTTTCGGCCGGGCCGATTGGCCATTTTTCATCAGCCCAAACTTTTGTTTTGATTAAATGAAGCTTAACGAGCCGCCCAGGCAAAAGGCAAACCACGTGGCAGGTAACGGGGCCTGCCAACTTAACTAATGAGCTGATTTACAGCCCAACAACACGTCGGCGCCAGGGCCAAGACTGCAGCAGTTCCACGCTGGCCATGGCCTGTGGCAGCTCGAGAGGCAACGGGTCGTATGACAAATGCGCCCGGCGTTATTTATGGTGACCGCAGGACAAGATGTCCTACGTGTGGTCATTAGGCCCCGTAGGCGTGTGACCCAACTTAAAACTCTGTGCTTTTTTGCACACTTTTGAGCGCAACGCAATAGGTAATCATATTAAGAACAACATACATTCCCAAAAACTCACGCCAAGTTGTTTTGAGTGGTGTGTAAAAGCGTAACCAACTGCGAAGAGTATGTGCCTTGAATGCAGCTCTCTGTAGATCAGTTCTCGATGTGAATAAGGCGATGTTCGGAGTTCGATGCACAGGCTATTAGACGCGCGGGTTGTTGTGTTAGTCGCTAGCCACAGCAGCCAGTTCCCTTTAAGTATTTTGCTAAGTATTTTGAAATTATTTTAATTGGTAGATTTATCTTTAATATATGATACACAAAAGTATGTTATTCGAATATTTAAAATTTTTGTAACTAAGCATATATAAAGTTTCCTTAAAAATATCAACAATTCTTTACTTATATGACACTGATATTAGTATTTACAAATAATAGAATTTCGAGATAGTATACATTTTTAGCTTTTATAGAATCATGAAACTATACACATTTTTCGAAAACATTTCACACATAGTTGGAAATAATAATTCGAAATGTGTAGGGATCGAACGAGAAGCGGCGAGCAGGCATTATTTAAAACGAATCTACAAATTTTTGAAAACCGTTTCACACTTATTTTTAAATCAGACTTCGAAATATGTAAGGATCTACCTGAGCCTAGTATGCAATTTATTGGTTGTCAGTAAGAAATAATAGAAATTTGATAGCTTTTGGCCTGGCCAATTGGCAAAGTGAAGTCTCAAATCCTGACAGGCAAAGTGTCAACCTGACGTTTGGCCCTTCCCAGGCGCTTGCCTTTGGTCCTTTGTGAGTGTTGTGCCATTCGCTATAATCCCTAATTAGGCGTTTGATATATATGCGCCGCAGTTGGCAGCCGACGAGCCAGAGACGACAACCTGAGCCACAAGCTGACAAATTGTAATTGCGTGGCAAACAAGCGGAAATCGGCTTAGCATCGGGTGGATTGCTGGGTGGGCAGGAGGCAGGGGGACGCTGAGGGTCGGGTGAAGGCGCCTGCCTCTTTGGTTTTATTGAGTTATTAGCCGCTGAAATGCCGAGGCATACTTTCGGGCGCCACGCGACTCTATCTTGGCCAGGCGCTTAGTCACGGCGGCTAATAAAGTGCGGCCTACTTTTTAGGGGTTGCTGTGGGTGGCTGTGGGTTGTGGGAGGGGATGGGGACTGCTTATTGACTGCCGATGGCTATGCAAAATTTTTGCAGAATGACAAAACACATTCTAATCTCACTTTAAAAGCATCATTTTCCGCATGGGTTCGTCGCCAAAATGCCTGATGTTATGCAATGCTTTTTGCTGTTAGCTCGATATGCGAGAGGGCGACGAAGGGGGCGTGGCATTACGAAACTCTTTTCGACATATATCTGTATGTATGCGAATTCTGGCAATTTTCGGCATGTCATTTTATTAAATTCGCTGAAAAACGCGTTGCATACTTTTTGCTGGCCCGGGCTTGGGTGGGAGAGGTGAAGCGGGGTTCACTTATGCGTAACATTGCGTAAGTGCAGCTGTCAGGCCAATGAAGGGTATGAAAGGCCGGGGGAGGGGAGGAGTTGAAGAGTTGAAGTAGAGAAGTGCTGCATATGCATTGCATGGCAGCTTGAGTGTGAAAATTGCTGGAAAATGCATTGAAACTTTGATTTTTTTATGCATGAGAGCAACTGGTCGTAGCGAGGACGGGGCAAAAGCATATGTGCAAGCATTTTGTGGGTTTGTTTTTCTTGTATCACAGAATGTTGTTGCGATTCGCATTTTATGGTGTTGCGGCACATCGCACAGCAAAAGGAAGAGGAAGCTGGTGATGCGAACAGCGCCGCTAAATGCATATTTTGAGTGTGGAATTATTTATGGCAGCTTGTGGAAGCAAATATTTGGTTCTACTTGCCGATGTGTGATTCGATTTGCTCCCCAAAGCAATTTCAACTTTATAAAGAATAAACAAATTGCAACTTTTGGCATTAAGAAATATACTAACTTGCATTCCATATATGTACCTACTATCACGTGGCAGTTAGGCATTTAAAAAGTGTGAAATTCTCTTTAATATTTTGCAAAATAGACTATTTAATGAAATTAATATGAAACTAAAATTGTCGCCATTATCTCTGCAAACTTCAAAATTCATAATTTTCTTCACATTGAAAGACTAGCTAAAGAAATTATAGACGACTTCCTGACTTTTAACTTTACACAGCTTCTCAAAACAAAATATGTAACGCCTAAACAATAAATCTAAATCTAGTTAGAAACTCAAAAGAGCATTTACAGCTTTAATCATTTGGACACATACTTTACTTTAATTTATGTAAAATAACAAAATACATGCATCAATAGTTTAAAGACATTTACCTAACGCTAAAATCCACGTTTTGAAAAGGAAATGCCATACATCAGCTTTCACATTTTGCTTTCCTTTACTTCATTTTTACTTATACACCTGAGGAATCACGTGCTGTTGTTTCTTTCTTCAGTTGCCAAGTAACTTGAATATCTGCCGCATAAATCTTTATATCGCTGAGCAAAAGTTTTGCCAGCTCGTACAATGCGATTCCCCAAACTAGTTTACCTCATTTGCTGAGACCTGCGACTAGACGCATACTTAACCCAAGCAGCAGCAGCACAAGAGGAACAGAGATAGTTGGTAAAAGAAAAATGTTTAGTTATATAAAGTTGCAAAAGTCGAAGCGCCACTGCAAAACAAAAACTTTCCATTTTCAATTTGCTGCAAGTTTTTCTTCTTTTTTTAAAGTATGTTTATAGAAATGTTCTTAGCTGTTTTTTCACTGCGCCGCCTGCTTTAAATCAGGAACGGCAACAGAAATAACAGGACTGAACCGGAAGAATAACATTGAACACCAAACAATCAGCAGTCAAAAATTTCATTGTCGAGAAAAAATCGACAGCAACAACAACAACCACGGTGAGGAAAACTTTCGACACGGCGTGAAAAATACAAAGAGGCGCCAAAAAAAAAAAAACAACAAAATGAGAAAAAAATAAAGAAACTTTTTGCCAGGGCCAACAACTTTACAAAGCAGCCAACAAAGTGTTGTAATGGCCGGCAAAGGACCTGCCCGACATTCCCCGTCCCACTACACACTTGACTTTTGGCGTCACAACAACAAAATGTGTTGCAACGACCTTTGCGGCCTCTGCGTCGCGCCACATGCTGCACACACACACGCACAATATGCTGTTCGCGGCGCAACAGTCGGCCACGCCCACACAAGGGGGACAGCTCCCCTACCACACCCGGTCCCCTGGGCAAGCGCCTTACATAATGAACATGCCAAGTGGCGTCTGAGGTTCTTGTTGTTGTTGTTGTTGTTGGCATTGGCACGTACTGTCCTGGTCGACTGGCGTGCCCCCTACTCACCGCCCCCGCCTCCGCCCCCGCCCCTAGAGACCATCTTGCTGCGTGTGTCTAGCCTTGTCAGTTTTAATGTTGCTGGCATTGAGCGATGCCTCTGATTTGAAAGAGTTCATTAAGCTTGTTAGTTAGTTTGCCCAACTGGGAGGAATTCCTCTTGTTGTTGTTGTTGTTGTTATTTTCTTTTTCGTCTAGTTGTTGATATTTCACCAGCTGGCATCTGTCTGAGGAGTTGCTAGTCTTAAGGCACAGTTGAAAGTGGATTCGAGATGCACACGTTAAGATCATTTGCTACAAAAAACTTTCAACTGGGAACTAAAAAATATGTAGTCCATCATATTATAGTGCAGGTATAATGTTTCGATATACATATATACAATAAAACTATAGGAAGTAGATAAAACTACAGATGGATAAACATGTGCATATACATCTTAATAGCATTTTATTATACATATGTTATAAGCTAGTGAGTTTAGTTAAGATATGAGAGTTTCTTCTTTAAGTATTTAAATATTTGCAACAAATCAAAAAATAAAAATTCATACTTATTCAAAAAATGTTTAAAAATCAATAGACTAAAAAATATAAAATTATAGATACATAAGGACATTTTTTGATATAACTTGTTAATACACTTGAAAACATTTTATTTAGTACATTCGATTCATTTTGAAACAATTCTTATTGTTGTTTTGGCCTAAATCAAAAAAAAAATGTTTTTAACATTGAATATTTTCAATAAAACACAATTGCGTAATTAAATTAATTGTGAGTAAATTAAATTGGGAGTGTACAAAAAAAGGAGTTTATTTTTTCAGCAACAAATAATTTTCAATTTAGTTGACACACGAAGTGCATATTAAATTTACTTTACAGTTGGCCACACACACGCACATATCAAATAAAATTCATTTAAATGAAATTAATTAACTTGCTTAATTAAATATATAATAAGCAGAGTTGCAGAATCACACAAACTTGTTTTGATTTCTGTTTGCTGTTTTATTTTTTAATTTGCATTCATTTAATTAAGCCAAATACGCATTGGCGATTGCCTCAACCTCAACAGAACAGAGAGCAGAACTTGTCAACTTGTTGCAAGTCGGTTCGGGCTTGGGTTCGACGCAAACCAAGCCCAAACACAACTCAAACCCTTGACAGCGTCAGTGCTCAACAGTCCGGAAGTCATTTACGTGCCATGTAAATGGCAAGGGTATGTTGTTTGTTGGTGTTGGTGTTGTTGGTGGGCTGTTGCGGGCGGCATGTTACGGTTGGAAGCTCTGTTAACATTTTTGTCGCGTGTTTTGCGGTCTGTTGTTGTGGTTGTGGTTGCACGCAGACTACAAGCCGACCGACAAGCATGCCGGCTATCACAACAACACAACCCACAACGAACAGCATCCTATACGATGCTTGGCGCCAGCCGAAGCTGCTTCGTGCTTGCAGCTCGGCTTTTGGCCTGTTATCATTCGTTTGCCATAGCGTTAGGATTTTTCTTTTTTTATTTCATTCGTCAGTTATTCTTTTTGCCGTTGGCGTTGCTTTTGCCATTTTCTTCTCAAAGCTGTTGTTGTCCTTGTTGTTGTTGTTGTTGGAGCCAGCCGGCTCTGTGCTGTGTGCGTATGGCGCCAGTCGACGAATCAGTTTCGCTACGGATTCTGCACGAAGCGGACGCGTCGAGTTGTTGGTCGCATTCACTAGCCGGAGGATCTTCTAGCGAAATGTCGTGTTTCGAAAACATACGTTGACTTTTTTGAGAGCGTTTTCGAAATATTGATGAAGTGTTGTGAAAGTGTTTTCCGTTGAGTTTAAAACTTTGAAGAACTGGCTAAAATGATAAAGAAAAAACTATTTTAGAAGGTTTCAAAAAATAGAAAAATATAGATATAGAAATATAGTTTATAACAATTTTTTTTAAATAATTTTGCTTTTAAGTTGAGATATTTCATGGATACCTTTAACAGTTTGAGTAGACGAATAAAAGACGATCTATTAGAATAATTATAATATTTAAAAATTTAGAATTTTTGGGACTATTAGGTCTATTAACAAAAAATATAGTAGGGCAGGGAACAGAACAGAAAAAACACCAAAAAATAATTAGGTAATTGAAAATACGAATGATTAAAAGTAAAAGCAATTTTTTCATTTCCGATCGTATTTCTTGTAATTTGCAATCTACAAAAATACATTTTATGTAAACATTTTAAATAATATTTAAGTTGACATAATGCAAAGAATGGTTTTTGAAATATTTATAGAAAGCCAAAAATAGTTGTTAAATTTGAAGTGCAATTAAATAAGTTGCTAGCAACGCAAAATAGAATAAGTAATGATCCAAGATCATTATGTAAATATTTCTATTTTAATTCTTGAATCAAAATCTTAAATTACTTTTAAGCAGAGCACTAAACTGACTTATGCCAACAGTTGAATGTAACTAGTTCTTTGCCTATGTTAAGCACTTAACATGTGCAAACAATTAACAGTTCTCTCAGCTAATGCACATTTCATGCAATAAAAGCAAACAGCAACAAGAACAATCAGAACAGCAAAACATCAACAACAACAATAAGAGGAACCACAAAAACACTCATGTCATCAGAGAACTTGAAAGGCTGAATGCCAAAAACTTGAGACAAACTTATGGGCGTATGTCTAAATGAATAAACCAAAGTTAAATGGGGGCTTGACTCGGAACATACAATTGAAAGAGAGCGAGAGAGAGAGAGAGACGGATTTGAGATTGGAATCCTAGTTGGTGGTTTTGAAATGGCAACGAGCAGAACACCAACGAAAACAGCAAAGCAAATATAAACAAAGAATTTAGCTTAAAAATACATTAACCCAGCACAAACACAGAGAGGCGGAGAGAGAGAAACACACACACACAGAGAGAGTGCCAGTCTGCAGGAAACAGATTGAAAACTGCATACGTAATATGACTGTCGCGCTTGGCCCCACTCCCTCTCACTGTCTCTCTCTCTCTGCCTCTTTCTCTCGCTCGCTCTTTGGATGCGTGTGCGTGCTTGCTGGCATCAATGCAGATCAATGGCAGATGGCGCTACCGAAAAAAGTTTTTTATTCAGCCAGCGTCATTGCAGCTTATTGTTTTCTCTTTGGTATTTGGACTTTTGCCTGCTGCGCTTTAGTTTTTGCGTCTCTTTTGTTTATCGTTTGGCGTAACAAATTTACAAATTGCGCAGAGCAAAGCAAACAAATTGCAAAAATATGATGCCATTGGCTGCCATTCCCGTTCTCGTTCCCATTGCCTTTGCCATTGCCATTGCCATTGATGATGATGATGGGGGCCCACTCCGTCGAAGACTGGATTTCCAGCTGAGGCAGGGCTTAGCCGGAGGATGGTGCGGAGGGACGAGTTGGCCTTTTAAATTGCCACCACGCAGTGCGACAAATTGTGAGGCACAAGTGAAAAGTTATTGATGCAACTCAATGGAGCACAATAACTGTATTTATTTGTATTTTGTATCTGTGTATCTGTATCTCTGTAGCTGTATCTGCAGTCTATATCTGTAACATTGGCATTGATGCTATTGAGCTCCTTGTTGTTACCAACTACAAATTGACAGTAATTTGTCTGGCCTGTCTAGAGTGAGTTTCCGGATCAGTTTAGGCTTGAGTAAGATAAATAGAATTTGCGGTGAAATCTGGGCTTAGGTCTGAAGAGCACTTTTGTCTAGACACATAGGCGTATTCATTGAAATTTCGGCTGCATGCATTATAATTATCAACTCAATTATTACTTGAAATAATATTAAATGTGTGTATGTAACTGATCCCCAGTTCCATTCTCTCATGTATTTTTATTCATCTTTCTCTCTCTCTCTCTACCTCCATTATTCTCTCTTTGCATCCTCTATTGTTCTTATTCTTCTTAATTCAATATTCTCTCCCGCTATCTTTTTTCCTCTGTTTCTCTTTCTCTCACTCTCGCATAACCCTTTCTTTATCCATTCTCTCGCTCTCCCAAAGAGAGATCTTATGCTCGGTTTCTCTTTCTTCCTTTCCTATCCTCGCTATATCTCTCTCTTCGTCTTATTTATCGTTAGTTTCTCTCGGTCACAATTTCATTGTAAACACTTTCAAAATAGAAAACATTCCAGACACCTGAAAATTCAGTTTGAGCCACATTAAAGTAGAACCCACTTAAGCATATGCTAATTTGTTGGTCGGCGGCTTTTCATTGTAAACATGGCAGGGCAACAATGAGCCCCGTGCTAAGCCCCGCCCCTAAGAGCCGCCCCTCTTTAACCGACAGTTGCCATTACCCGCAGCAAATGTCGCAGCGTTGAAAGCCAAAAGCTGTCAGCATTTAGCGACTGTAGCTTAGGCCACAAAACAAAAATAAATAAAGGCCAGAGGGTGAATGCGCTGGGGCTGGTGATTTGGCACGTCAAGCGAGGACCACAGCTGCCCCAGCTTATTATTATTATATTTATTATATTTCGTTTTCTTTTTTTCTCTCTTGTTGTTTACAATTTAAACAATTTCTGTTTGTTTTCTGGGTGCCATTGAGGAAGCTCCACAACATACAAAATATCCATGACGTTCTGTGCGAGAGAAAATAAATGTTATTCAACTCTAAATAGTGTTCATGTTTTGTCTCCCTTTCTCTATTTCTTGCTCATGTGCGACACACATGCTTTTAATTAGGCTTGAGAAAAGAGAAGCAAAAAATTCTGAAATTAAAACGTGTGCCTGGAATGCCTAACTAATAGCTAATGGCTGCCAATGCGGCATTCGCTTTCTGTTTGCACTCAGAACCTACTTTTTGGTCCCGAGAATTTGCCGACTGGCAAACGCAGGCTCTGCCCCGCCCCAAGCCTTGAATTGTCCTTCGGTTTTTCGGCGCTAATTGGTCACATGTCTGGCTTTGTCCAGGCCACAGTACGAAATGTGTAAATGTACTCGTATGACTGTATTTTATTTCCATTTGAAGTTGGGCTCTGTCCTGGCATTGATTTCATTTTGCCTTGGATTTCTGATGAGCATTGAAAAAACTCACACAGTTAGTTTGTTGGAATGCCCTTTCATAAGGATATATAACGAGAAGATGAAATTCGGCAAAGGCGTCTAATTAAATCAATTTGTTTTATTGGATTCGATTTCATAGAGACCTTGTCTAAGACAGGGAGAACTCAATAAAACGTAGAAATATACAATAATTTTTAAAGTAATTTCATTTCATTGCATATTTATTTGCTTACTTTCTTCTATGTTAGCTAATAATGAAAATTAGGAAGATAACATACAATATAAAAAAAACACATAAGTCAACAAAGTTTTTCAACTTTAAACTATTATAGTTTAGAAATAATATGCCCATGTGGAAGGCTTCGTTTGGAGAGATAATTTTTGTATCAACAAATAATGGCAAAATGGGGTTTTATTTATACACACATAAATATTTTTTTTTATGCTACACTGATTAAAATTTATAAGTGAACTAATAGCAGGTCCTTAATGTTTTTTAGAGAACTTCAAAAGAAAATTATTCAATTCGAGGAAAACGTACATGCATGAAGTTTTTGCTAGCGAAATGAGAATGCATAAGTAAATTTATTTAAATTTAATATGAAAGTGAGTTGAGTGAAGGGGAAAGGGTTGAGCAATGTTCATTAGACTGTCCTTTTATCTGTCGCTTATTTCATAGGTGCCTTAGAAAATATTGTAATAGCGTTGTTAAAAATTAAAACAACATTTTATTTCCATACATCGTAGAGACACTAAAAGTAAGTAGAGTAAAAGAAAATTGTATACATATATATATATATATAATTTAATTTATAAATAACAAACTTTATTCAAAACGCAGAGGAAGTTAAAGAAAAAGCAATAAAAAATTATATACTTTTAAAGGCAAACAACTCACGAATGTGTATCCTTGTAAGCTCTGAAATGCTTTTAACCCGACTTCTGACATCCTTCACTGCAGTGCCCATGTTAGCTTTTTCTGCATTGACTAATTCACTTTTAGCTTTTATTTTTTTCGTTCCTGCCAGGATTTCTTTTTATCCCTTTACCACACCCTGGCATAGCCTAATAACAAGTTTTCCATTTGTTTAGCCTAAAAAAAGAAGATAGTAGAGCAACCCAAAAAGCCAGAAAGTATGCACGCAGAAATTGCTTAATTCTCGAGTTTTCCATATGACTTTGGCGTCCATAAATTTGCTTTCAATGCACTGCTCTGGTTTGCACTCTGCTTTACAGAACCCCTAGCCTCTCCTACGCTCTGCTGTACCCTGTCAATTGTTTGCTGTCTAGCAACTTGTGCGTTCAGTTTCCCTTCCGGGCCTGGGCTAACCTCACAGATGCCACGCAGATTTGACTGGGAATTCAATAAAGTTTGGCAAAATATTATGCCCGACTAAGCCGCCATATTCTGGATGCCACGCCCATTTCGCAGTCGCTGCTGCACGTGCCGTACAAAAGTTTCAGCCATTTGAAAAAAGTGAGAGAGAAAGAAAACCCTTTCGCCAGACCGAAACTCAAAAACTCATAAAGATTTCCCTCTGAGTTTGTTTGCAACGGCTGCAGCGCCCTCTGGCGGCCAATTGATATATGGTCTGGTTTATCTGGGCGAAAGGTGTGCGACTTTCTTTTGGGATATGCGCGCAGATATAAATGCTGTTCTACTTTTTAGATAAGAACAAAATTCAGCAGCCGTGGAAAGTAGTTGTCCAACTCTGCCGCGAAATGGGAGCAGTACCTAATTCGCACAAACATAGTTAAAGAAAAAACAAATTGAATTTTGACTTTAAAAAGAGTAAATTATTATAGCAACTGAAATAGTTGTTTCTGAATAAATATTATTAGTCAACAAAAATCATATATAAAATATGGTCAATATTATTGATCTTCAAAAAAGAAAAGGTATTTATACATATATGTATGTACATCTTGTAACAGATTTATTGTACATCTTAAAAGGAATAATGACTGTTCTGTAAAGTAGTTCATATAGTAACTCTTACCATGTGCATATTTATTCTACAGCTTTATTAAACGATCATAAATTGTGTTACACTTTTCAAATTAACGAACTGAAAAGGGATTATTGTGAACTCTGTTAGTTTTGCTTTTCCATTTATACTTTCTGAACCAGGCCATTGGACTTATGTTATATTATGTCATGTTATATTTTTTTGGCATTAATTTAAAACTCACGACTACATTTCTTTGGTAGTAACAGGTGCAACAGAAGAAAGACAGAGAGCGCAAGAGAACAGGACAGAAATATTGTCAACTCGTATGCAAAATGTCAGGCAATTAATTTAAAAGCTGTTTTCATTTACGTTTATCTTAAGTTTTCAGTGGGTTTCGGTTAACTTTGTCAACGTCGTCAGTTATTAAGTTGCTTCTGCCGCATAACTTTATCTGCGTTCAAACAAAATTATATGAAACATTTTATGTGTCGTGCGTGTTGCTGGCGATCTGCTCAAATTTCGAACAACAAAATTTATACATATAAAGCAGAATACAAGAAATATAGAAAAACTTTCTCTAGAGCATCCATACTTTTTTATGGCTTTTAAGCGTGTCGCTTTTTTCATGGGTGAAGAAAATGAAAACGGGCTGGGTGGTGTGGGCGGTGTGGGCGGTGTGGGTCCACAGCTTGCGGTACACGCACAAAACTTTTTCCCTTATGACTCGCTTATGGAATTAAGCAATTTTCTACAAGCCACGCTCCCGCCCCGCTCCACACACATGATGACGTTTTGGCATAGACAAAAACAGATTTACAAACAGCAGCAAAAAAGTGGAAACAACAAATTTTATGCACTTTTTATGAGTTCGCCAAAGTGTTTGTAATTAAATTAATAAATTCTGCTCAGCTCGTTTTTATACGGCTGCAAATTATGATTTAATTATTGAGCTTAATTTGTTTTTTTATTTGGCTATTTTTTAATTGCTGAGCGTGTGACAGAAGTGATAAGTAGATTAGGGATTAAGTGCCTGCGGTTAAAAGAATTCATATAGGGAATCAGGAATGAAAGAGGTCTAGCGAAAACTTTCAAGAAACTTAACTCCGGACTGGTAAAATAACTTTTGATTTAATTTGTAACTTGATTTCTACATAAAAGTATTATATTCAAATCTAATTGTTTGAGTTAAATAAACTAAAATTAGTAAAGGGTTCGTTAACTTTTCAAAAATATATTGTATTTATTTAAAAAAAATATATATTCAAAGATAAAAACGCATTGCATTTAGGTTGAAGAACACTTTTATAATTTGAAAAATATCTCAAACCAAATGAACCTTACAGCTGTTTTGGTCAATGAAAATTAAACCGTGTTAAGAAGCTAAGTAAACAAAAAGCAACACACAAACAATATTTAATCGAGCCGCAGGCAAATTTGATAGCCGAGAGTGGAACAGAGCTAAGTAAGGCAGCTCGCGGGGACTCGCGTAGAGAGATGCACTTAAGCCAGGCCACGAGGCCAACGTTGGTGCTCCTGGCTGGGGAAAGTGGCAAGGCAACGGCAAGTTGATGTTGCTGCCGTCTTGGCATCTAATTGGGGCCCTCCTAGTGCTCACGGCAACAGCGGGGGACTCCACCAACAAGATCATCTTGCCGCAGATACTGAACGGCAGCGTCGGCGGCGGCAGCAGCAGCGGCGGCCCCTACGGCGGCAGCAGCAAGCATCTCAGTGGCAGCAAATCAGCGGCACCCGCAACTGGCAACGGTGGCGCCACCGCCAATGGCAACACCGTTCTAAGCAGCAATGGTGTAATTGTCGCCGGCGGTATGCCCAATGTGCCAACTTCGAATTTAAATAGTAAGTAGATCCGCCCACAAAACGCGTTTTTTTTTAGATTACAAATTTACTAATTATACGATTTGCAAATATTTATTTTAATTTTTTTCAGATTTTAAGTAGGTAGGAATTTTAACACAAGTATATTTTTGTTAATACGCATCGAAGAGACACCTCCGTCCCAAATTGATATGTATACATATATATATTCTTAAGCAGTATTAAAATCCGAGTCTATCTGTCTGTTAGCTTTTAATAAATAGTAGAATAGTCTTAAAGTTTTAAGTTACCTTGGTGGAGCTTTGCTTATTAAAATATAAATAAATGTCGACCAGATCAAATTATATATAACACATAAATTTCTCATAGTTGGTAGAAAAAGTTGTACAAAGGTTGCTAAATTACAAATATGCTAGAAATAAAATGTTTCTGACTAGTTTTCACTTACAGTTTACAAGGAAATATTTATAATTCCTAAATAATTTGTTTGCTGTCTATTTAATAATGGTGTAGTTAAATTATTAGAATGGTCATAGATACGCGAGCATAGCCTAGGTTGATTAAATCAGAAATAAAATTATGAAAAAAAGTTTAATATTCATAATAAGAACCTAGAGAATCTTAAGAAAATGTTAGTCCTCAATCAGTTAGGGGAAAATACCTCGTGATTATTTTATCAAGATAGTAATTATATTTAAAGTTAAAAACGAAATCCATTACAGACAGAATTTTATAAGCCGTACAGAGTATTGCCTAGCCATAGGGTCTTGAAGCTGCCACATTTCTTGTGAAATTGTTATTTGCTGCACAGTGTAATGCGGCGCACTTATCTTGGTTATCTTTATGCCCGGTTTTGCCCGTTGGGCTGACACGAGTGTCTGATGCCATCAATAACACTCGGCTCGTAGGCGGCTGACCTCGGGCAATCATATTTACACACTGACAGGGAGACAGATAGAAATACAGAGATACCGAGGGGGATAAAATGCAGCCGCGGGTCATAAGTGATACACAGGGCTATATGCCAAAAATTGAAAGCTAGCAGCTGCACAGATACGCGGCATAAAAAAAGAATATCGGTGACAGGGCTTGGAGCACACAGAGCGAGTGCCAGCAATAGAGAGGGGGTAAGAGAGTTGTTGTCCTCTCCCTCGTACTCCCATACACACAAATATTGACGCCCATGCCGGCTGTCATTGTTCTCAGGTGCAGTTGGAGTCACGCGAGAAGCAAACAACAAAAACAACACAAATGTCGCTTAACTGTGCGCAAAATTCATTCAGGCAACGCAATTTATGTCGCAACAGGCAACATCAACCACATTCCCAGCTCTCGCTCCAGCTCCCGATCCAGCTCCCTTCTGTTTCTGCACCCATCACCACTGCAGTTCCCACATCCCTCCTCTGACAAGCCCATCAACTGCTGCTGGCCAATATCATTGCCAACTTTTTGTGCAATGCCAGACGTGAAGTTGGGTATATTATGTTGTACAACAGTAGAAACGGAATAGTTATGAAAGGTTACAGGTGGAGTCTCTATAAAATCATTGTAGGCTATATTAAAACATTGGCTAGTTCCTTATTTCTTGTTTTACAAATTCATAATTTAATCAAATGTGAGCATAAAATTTCTTTTTATTTATATTATTTATTTGATGGTAATAAATAATGAATATTATTATCTTATTATTGCATCTCATTATTTAATAATATTATTATTGGTATGTCAATTAAGTAGATTTTAAAAATCGTTCAGTTTATTTTAATTTAGTCAAATTGGAAAAATGGAATATCACAATAAGTATATTTCAAATAAAATTGTAGTTATTCAGATATTGAAATAGAATATTCAGTAAATATTTACTTTTCTTCAGGCCAATCTTAACCAATCTTAGAGGACTTTAAAGAGGTTTGCCCTCTTTTTGTTTAAAATGTTATTAAATTATTGAATCCTATTATTAAAAAATTTAATTTAACAGGTCATCTGCGTGTCGCCTAACTCTGGTTAGGGGTCTCGCCCCTGTTTGGGGAGTAGGGACTGTAGTTTAACAAGTGCGTGGAGGGGGTAGGGGATGTTTTGTGGGAGGTGATGGCGGTCGAGGGCCTCAGAAAATTTATATGCAGACACGCGCTCTGGCGCGAAAATTGCAGCTGGATGAAATCCCATGATTATGCAGAGAATTTGACGCTGCTGCAAAAAGGTTGCACGCTCGAGTTGCAGCCGCAGTTTTCCTTCTTTTTTTTCTATTTTACTTTTGTGCCGTTTGCTGTTTGTTTTCTTGTTTCTTGTTTCTTTTTTTGTTTTTCAATTCAAGTGCATGAGGCATAGAATGGAAAAAAGGCGGAATGAATGTCATGGTTATATTTGCCTTGAGTGCTGCTAATTTATGCGACTTTTCCTCTCCCCTTGTTGCTGTTTCATAATTAGATGGGTCGATGCATGTTGTGGGCGTGGCAAATGTCATATGTCAAATGCCAGCTGGCTGTGCTCTGGTGTATGTGTGTGTGGAAAGAGCCCTGGGGCAGTTGTATTGGCAGCGCTAACCAAATTGACTTTTGCCTTGTGCACTGTGCCATATTGCACAAATACGGGGTTGTGTGTGATTGTGTATTATGTGCCTGTGGCTGCCAGTCATTATAAATAGCTAATTAGGCTACAGCAGGGCCCCAAAACTGTTGCATACTTGTGGGCGCTGAAAATTATATTAAACTCTCAACATTCTATATAAATGTCAATCGAATATTATTTCATTAACATATATAACTATTTGTATTATTCATATTGACCAATCCGATAAGTTATTAGAGCGAGGCACTATATAGGAATCAATACAAGATACAAGCTATATGCAATTATAATCCATCCAAACTTAAGTCGAACGTCTTTGAAAACTGATGTAAATATGAATTAAGTTTAGTTATTCCTTAGGCAAGAGTTTGTCAAGCAGCCGCCTCAAACTTATGGTATATTCTCCAATTCGACTCATTTATAAACTCATTTCTTTACCTTCGATTTGAATTGATGCCTTTTGGCCATGTGATTTAATAATTGCACAGCTAACAAGTTAATTTAATTGCAGTGGCTCAAAGCGATTGAATTCAATTAAGCAAACGTACATAAGTCTGATAAATGTTTTCACTGGCAATTTTATTTCATTACGCAATCAAGACACAGGCAAGCAAAAGTACAAGATGCTTATTCATAAAGCGCACACAGTAGCCAATGCAGAGAAACTTTATTGCACTTTATTGCTCGCAAACTGATAGAGTTGCCATCCCATAAGTGTGTCTGGCGTACATAATATCCTTTTGGGAGTGCAAATATATCGCTTTTGCCGTTTCCGCAGTTTCCATTTAAACCAAGAGTATTCTTTTTAAGCTTCATTGAAGAGTCTTCAAACTGTTACAGATACAATTTTGGATCGGATAAAGTTCAATCCCAGCTTATACATAGTTCTGAAAGCTTGAATGAAAAATCGTAAATAATGGATCTTTTATAAAAGTGAATTTAAGCTACGGCTTATCAGAAATAATTTTACATTAAAAATATTTATTCGCTCTTAAATTGGAAATCATGTCTGACAAGAATTTTGGTCGCAGCAATTTGATGCGTCAAAAAAAGGAACTGTATGTTCGTTAATAATTTAATTTGAATTGCGAGGAAAACTCAAAATGAAATGCGAAAAACTCGAAGCGTGAAAATGTTTAACTTGTTGATATTTAAAGCAAATAAAGCGAGTGCGTGCGTGTGTTAACATATGTTTCATTTTCCTTGTAAATATTTCAGACTGTTTGTTTTTTATTACCAATTTCAATTCAATAAAATTTGAATATTTCATGCTGCGCCTATTTTTTAACAATTAATTAAATGCAGCTGATTGAATTTTATGGCGTCTTTGTTATATTTTGCGATGTTATTATAATATAAACCTAATTCCAATCATTCTAAAATTATAGATTAAAATAAAAACAGACGCATTATTGACAAATCTAAAATAAATAAATTATGTTTATTTTGCAGCTGTTGTTGAAGAACCCGAATTTACTGAATACATCGAAAATGTAACTGTACCTGCTGGACGAAATGTCAAATTGGGTTGCTCGGTTAAAAATCTTGGCTCATACAAGGTGAGTTAAAGGACATAGCCCAAATGTTGCTTATTTACCAGATATTTTGATGTCATAGCAAATGAATTGGTTTTGCAAAATTGTATTGCCATATCCAACAATAAATGCAGACAAAGGAAGTAAATATATAGAATATATTTATATTTTTATTTAAAATATGCTATAGTCGAGCAGGCACGACTTCGAATCCCCGGTGCTAAGCACCCCAGCCAAATGACATTTAAATCCATATCAATTTCGACTGCGTGTCCACTCTATGCCACTATTCCAATATCTGCTAAAGAATCTCCCTTAACGAAGTGCTAAGCAAATTTTACACACCTGTACCTGTGCAGCGTGCATAAACGCATTTAGTGGTTATTTCCTCGTTCGCCCCTTTAAAAACTATTTAATAACATCTAACGACATGCAACTATATACATATACTAGCTCCTATAAGGGTTAACTCCTACTTCACCCCGCAATGTGCACACGTACACGACTGCAATTTCACAGCTCAGCATCACAAAAAGGAAAAGTAGGTACAAAAAACCAAAAAACAAAAAAAATGTAAAAAACCCAGAAGCGCTGGCAAAAAGCGGAAGCGAGAAAATTGCATCATAGTGTCGCATATAAAAATAAACTCGACCGGTTTCATGTGCGTTGCGGTGCGGGTGTGTGCGGGTGTGTGTGTGTGTGGGTGTGTGTACTTTGATAGCTATGAATTACACGCATGCAATACATGTAACCGAGAAGCTGGCTGTCATTGGTGAGTGGGCGGGTGGGGGGCGGCTTGGAAGGTTGCGTCCCACTGACTCGCACAGACACAGCTACTTAGACATGCCATCAGCTAAACCGAGTCGGTCTACGCTTTTTGGTACCTGTTCTTCGCTCACCCCCACTGCAGCCCCATCTTCAATTTGGCCATTTTATTTACTTCATGCACTGCACGTTTCTTGTGTCGTCGTCAGCTCTCGTTTTCTTGTTGCTCGCATTTACACCTCAATTTGATTCTATTTCCTGGATATGGCAAGCCAAAAAATACAGCCAAGATATCAGGTGGCACAGCCAGTATATACCTCTCCCACACTCACCCGATGCCAGTCAGTCAGTCAGTCAGCCAGTCAGCCAGTCAGCCAGTCCGTGAAGCTGACTTGGGCTTAGCTACTTGAGCCAGCTTTTTGAGTGCTTGGTAATGATGCTCTAAGGCGTCGCTGCAGCAATTCAAGTGCTTTTGATATTCATGGCCGTGTTCTCCATTTCCCATGGTAATGATGTGTCTAAGCCTGGCCAGCTCTTGATCTTTGCATTTGCCTTAAATATCTATCGAAAAGCATCGTCTGCTTAAACTACTGATTTGCTTTTTGGTTTTACATGGCGTATGCCCAATGTTAGCTACTAATTAGTTGACTTTTACTGTCATCTTTGCTGCATTTATTCAATCAGCTTCGCTTTGCATTGGCTTGCTTCTTCCTTTTATCTCTTTTATCTAATTGCATTAATCCGTTTTCTTTTTCCCTTTTTGTCGAGTAATCAAATCATTATCGCTCATTACACGCTGATTTCTCACAAGCTGCTTAATTAATAAATCATTTCGCTTTTTTTTCTATTCAATTTTTCACTTACCGAACCGCAAGAAAAACAAGTTAAAATGTGTCATTTGAAAGTCTACGACTGCTAGATACTCTGTTTTGTGAGGAAACTTATGTGGCATTTCTATTGTAGGCGAGTCAAGGTCGTTTCTCTCTCCAGAGAGAAATTTCATTCACTAGTATATTTTTCAAATTATTATGTTACAGACTAGAACATGAATGTTTGACTCCGCTATTGTTATAGAAAAAAAATATTATTTGGACGGAAAGACTTAGCTTTCTTTAATTCCAATATTTCCCAGCTCCCGTTGACAACAGTGTATAAAAATGCTAATGGGCCATGAAAGGACGAAACGACTTGTTTTTGCTTGGGTCTGCCGCTTCTTTGAGCTTCGTTTCGCTTTATTAGCTCCGTTTTATAGAAGTTTTCCAAAGAAGCGTTAATTTGAATAATGAATGTAAAGCAATATTTTTCTTTTGCTAAACCCCTTTACATTTATAGGTCTTTCCTTAGAAGTATGAACCAAAATATTTGGTTTCACATTTTAATCTTGTTAAAATTACAGCCAATTATAAGAAAATGTTTTTGTTTATACTTCATGTAATTTTTTTTTTTTTATTTTGTCACCTTATATTGTTAAAGCTAAAAAATGCTTTATATAACTTTACCGACTTCAATTATTAATTATTATATATATATTCAAAATGACGCCGGAAAAATCCTAATTTTTTCAATTTGCAAACCAAACGTTCACAAGAAATGTTTCGAACTACATTTGTTCGATTAAAAACTTATGAACACGTTTTTACTCTTTGGGAATAATTAGTATTAGCAGATAATTAGCATTACCTGTTTACCTGATTCCAAAATATTTAAAAAAAATTTAGGACAAACAAAAAAATATAAATATTGGTGATTACATTATTTTTCACATATAAATGCATATATTCTGCCTTTCATAAGCTTTTCTATAATGGAATAATTATTAACCTAACTCTCGATATATTTTTCGTAATGTAAGCCTTCGCAAGCTGAAGAGTCAGTTATTTTTATATATTTACAATAATCCTGTCTCTTCAACAATCTGTTTTTTTTTTGTTGCAGGTCGCTTGGATGCACTTTGAACAATCAGCCATACTCACCGTGCACAATCACGTGATCACGCGTAATCCACGCATCAGTGTCACGCACGACAAGCACGACAGACATCGCACCTGGTACCTGCACATCAATAATGTGCACGAGGAGGACAAGGGGCGCTACATGTGCCAGATCAATACGGTGACGGCCAAAACGCAGTTCGGCTATCTGAATGTTGTGGGTAAGTCGGGCAGCAGGAGCTTAAAAAAAATGTGGTTAAATCTAATCAGCACGCGGCACAGCCAGAGCGAAGCGGCTCCAGTGCGCCAAAATGCCCCAAAGGTGGGCGTCAGCCCTGGCGTAAAAAACACACGAAAATCCTGTACAAATACGCGGCGAATTAAAAAATAATTTATATGCCTTAAAGCGCGCGCACAGCGAGAGAAAAAACAATAACAAAGGCAACGCGAACGGACACAGAAACAGAACTCGGTACCAGAAGAAGCCAAAAGCAAAAGCAAAATTTTTTGTGTGTATGTGAGCCAGTGTGTGTGTCCAGTATACAGTTCAGTGAATCTTTCGCCAGGCGAAATTATTTTCCTGGCTGGCAAACAAAACAAATTATTAAAAATGCATTCGAAATTTTGCCAAAAGGGAGCGCATATTTTTAATTAAAAAATTATGCGCAAAAATATATAAAACAAAAATATATAGCAAAAAGCTTAAAAGCGAAACAAATTAAAAAAAGTTGTGCAAAAATGATTTCAGCCAAAATATTGGCACTCGCTTTACTCAAAACATGCTCTAATCAAAATTGATAAAACTTCATCAGTTGGATTGGAAAAAAAATCAATATAAGGGAAAAAAGAGTTGTTAATATTATTATTAAAGCACCATTGATTTGCATATTCATAAAACCAATAAACAAGACAGAAACTTATATGGAAATTGTACAATATTTTTATAGGCATGGCTGTGCATAAAAAAGTTGAACAGAAATGCAAAATTTAGTAAATGGAATACAGTTGGTTGTGAATTATTAATATAAAATCACACGTCAAATGAAAATTTATTAAAATAACAAGATTAAAATTTAATTGCTTAAAAAATAATTTAATAATGATGAAATCAACTAATCTGCATCAGCCACATAATGAATCAGATCATAATGAAAACTCGCTCTTAGCATTTTATTTAGTTAAATGTTGCTGAGATTTTAACATATAATTCCCTGGTATTAAATTTGTATTTTTTTTGCAGTGTTTATAACATTTTTGCCAAAAGTTTAACCCATCGAAACAAATATCTAAGGACTTGTGTATCCACAGTCATGACCGTATGTCTGTCTGCTTTTATGTTCACTTATCTCTCTCTTGATTTAAAGCGGACTTAGGCAGCTGCATATAGAAAGCACAGATACATATCTGCCATAGTAGGCGTCGCTCTAACAAATGTGGTTCTTATACTATAATTGTATTTGGTTTTAAGATTTCTCATAACATTACATACTTTATCATATCATCCCACAGGAACAATTGACCAGCCTTCTGGCTAAGCTTAGAAATACCTTGCAAATCTGCACCATATCGCCCAATCTTCTGGTCTTCCTTTTCTATAGGCTTTGATAAACTGATTAAAAATTATTAAAATATTCAGCATAAAAAAGATAAACATTCACAACATGGGCTTAAATGCCAGTCTCATTAAATGCCTCAAATTGTTGCCAAATTTTCTATAAGTTTGGATTAAGGCATCTGCGCTATAAATATATACATAAATATATAGCACATTTTGTGCACTGGGATCAATTGCACAATATAACTGAAATAATTACGAAATGCATATTGAAAGCTGATAAAATTGAAACTGAAAACATTTCAATTGCAATATCCTGCTGCACACACACACACACACGCATACACACACGCACACGCACACGCACACAATTGACACCCACAAACAATGAAATTTATCACCTATTTTAGCTGCCGCTATACGAAGCTTTTTCGGCTCAGTTCCATTGTATTTGGGTGCCAATAGTTATATATGTATGTGTGTGCATTGTGAATGTGGCTATATGCTATACATATATGTGTATATTACGCAATGTAGGCGCTTTAATCTTAAATGGGTTTTATGATAACCAGTTGCATGTGGCCGGGCATTGTTTGCGATTTAAGCGGATTATGGCTATAACAATTGAGTGTTAGCAGCTACTCTGAAAAGCAGAGTTGCCATGTTTTTAATAAATAAATCGCTATTATTTTGCCCGAATACTCATCACATTTCTCTCATCTTTAAAACCCTGATACATGCTTGCAGTGCCACCAAATATCGATGATTCGCTGAGCTCCAGCGATGTCATAGTGCGCGAGGGCGCCAACATTTCGCTGAGATGCCGGGCCAGTGGCAGTCCCCGACCCATTATCAAATGGAAACGTGATGATAATTCGCGCATAGCCATCAATAAGAATCACATAGGTAAGTGCAAACGCAACGGACAGTAGAGAAGCATTCGCATTGCCTGCATCAATCATTTAGTTTCTCTTTCCCTCTCTCTCTCTCACTCTCTCTCTCACGCTGTCTCTCTCTTTCTTGTTGCAGTGAATGAATGGGAGGGCGACACGCTGGAGATAACCCGCATCTCACGCCTGGACATGGGCGCCTATCTCTGCATTGCATCCAATGGCGTACCCCCAACGGTTTCCAAGCGCATCAAAGTCAGCGTGGACTGTGAGTATAATGGCTGCCATTGGGAATTTTCAGGGTGCCGGGGGCTACGGGCTAGCTTTTCACTTTTGCTCTTTGACTGTTTGTCAGCAGGAAAATGATAAAGTGATTCTTACGTTCTACTGAACAGATTTTTTTTACGACTATTTACCGAGCACTTGCAGCGTTAACAGTTTTGTTAGCACAAACAACTATTCAAAATTGTAAAAAACTGTGAAATTTGTAAAAATTGTAGAAATTTTGCAAAAACTAAACACAGTTTTACAGTTTATGTATTGCGTTTGGGCTTTGGCCAACGATTTTCAATTTATTTTTCGTTACGTGTTGACCAACATCGTTTGATGGCTAAAAACTACCTTTCAACATTTGTATAGAATCCGCTTGTGTCCTGCAGGTGTGTGAGTGTGTATAGGTGTTTGAGTACGCAAGTGCTTGTGTGTTATTTGTTCTGTTGTCCCGGGCAACTCATATTTCCATTTCGCGGTTGAGGATTAAACTCGATCTGATAGCGGGTCACATAACATGCACAGTGGCAGAAATTGGCGAATTCGATGGTGCTTAGAATTAGAATATATCTTAGAAACCTTTCAAAAATGCAAGCCCTATGAATTTTAAAAATCTAATGACCCCGCATAACTAGGCAGACTTTAAATAAAATCAAATAAATTGTGACGTAACCATTCGCGAATTTTTTAAGCAGTTCAAATAATCCAGCTTACTATTGAAAAAATATATAAAAATTAAGAGCTGTCGGCTTTGACATTAAGCCGAAACAGTTATGCGTGTAAATGAATTTTAGCACAAATAAGTGAGCTCTGTCGAAACTGCTTTTTATATTCTGTTGCCATTGAAATAATTTGTACATTGATGTTTTATGCAATGCTTGGGTTTTGTTTGTGCAATCAAAAACCAGAAACTTGGCATTCATATTTTGTTATAACCTCGAACAAAGGTCCCAACTTATTTTGGCCCCGTGAACTGAACTGAAAATAAATACGATATACTTTTCGTACAGGAACCATTCATTTTGACTTTTTGTTAAATAGCAATCATATCTACGAAGCTATCGTCCAGTTTTGTCTCAATTTCCAAAAATCTTCGCCCAAGTAAAGAATGTTTATATATTAAGCTGATAAAATGTATTCTAGCCTAAATTTTAGTTAGTAATGTTTGCTGTGTCTTATTAAGCAGAAAACCAAATGAATCTAGTCTAAATATTTTTGAAACATATGCTATTTGAACGTGGCCGCATTACATAATATTCTTATAATTTTCCGATGTCCCGTACTCCGCTTTGAACCCACTGTCGATCACTGGTTGCAATTTGAGGCGCCACTTGTAGCTGTTGCCGCAGTTTTGCGAAATCTCAGGCAAAAATTGCAAACAAAAAAAAAAAAAAGGAAACAAAGTTCAAATCAGTGTGCGGTTCTTTTTAAGATTTATTACAAGCGACAGTCAGTCACATCACATGTTGTCCGTGCGCTGTCATGTCAGCGGGCAGTGGGCAACAATTGAGGGGCGTGCCAGGCGGCCAGTTGGGCTGGCGGGTAGGCGGAACGTTACAGAAAATTTGCTCGTTTGCTGTCACTTAAAAATGCCGCAAGCATAAATCTATTTTGGTTTTGTGCACGACATTCGCTGGGCAGCTAACACAACAAACCGACCGACCGACAGCCAAACAAAACCCGAGGCCAGCATGCAACACCCTTGGCCACCCGTAGGAACCACTACCCAAGGCCCACAGCCCGGTAACAAGTACCCACCACACCCTCGCCCCTTTGCCACTGACTCCCCGGACAGCGAAAAAAAGTGCAATACAAATTACACGTGTGCGAAGCGAAGCCATAAAAAAGTAAGTCGAAATGCCTGATTGCTGCAGACGTACAGGGCAAAAAATGTGCATCGACTGGGCTAGAGAGTGACGACTAACATTGGGTAGAAAATATGAAAAAACTACTTCAAAATGGCCAGAAAAAAAACAGAAAAACAAAACGAAACTAAACAGATTTGCCATACAATAGGAGTGTTTGGGCAGGTTAAACAAACTTTAGTAGGGATAGAAAACTGTGTGTAGAAAATAAAAACCTAATAAACCTTGTTGCTTACTGTATACACTGTAAGAAATGCAGCAGCCTTTAGTTGCGACGACAAGGCGATTATTGTAACGCCTTCAAGAAAACAGTTGAACCCGATTTTTGTCGTAAATTGTTTTCTAATCTGATGCAGAGCTGTAATTTATTTAATCTTAAAGAGGTTTTTTTTGGGTCTTTAAATGTTAAAAATGTTGAACATTTTATCAGACATTTATATAATTGGTTATAAAATAGTGCTTAAAAACAGACAAAGTAGCACACACAAAACATTTGAACACATTTCTAGCAATTTAAAAAGCTTGCCCTTTAATCGTTATACATCTAAATTTGCCTAGCCAGGCACTCTCAATAAACACAATTAGCAAAACTAATGCATAACTTTCGCATAGACGCAATTTGTATGCAACTTGTGAAGCAGCAGTCACAAAATCCAATTTCTGAACTTGGTCTTCATTTTGCAGTGAACCCAGACATAAAGCTCGATAAATATACTTTGTATTGGAAGCAACGATTTGTGTTTGGGCACCAACATAAAATCGTACGCTGATTTTTAAAAATTGTCAAAACAAATTTCCAATCCACTGAAAAAAAGTCCGCAGAAGCTCCCCAAACAATTTGTTAAAACAACTGTGACAGCTTGCATATGTCCTTTGGCCAGCACACAAACACAAGCTTTCTCTCTCTCTCGCTCTCTAGTTTTATTTCTCTTTTTACTATATTTTGTTCTATGTTTGTACGTTTATTGTGGCGTGCGTTGCTTAACAAACAGGAAGCAACAAATTCAGCTACTGTTTCCGGTTAGTGTGTGCTCGTGTGTGTGCGTGCGTGTGCTTGTGTGTGTGTAACCGAGTTTGTTTCCTACATTTGTGACTGCATACTGATTTGCTTGCCTTGTGCAGCAGCAGCAGCAGCAGGACATAAGGACAACATATGCTGCGAACGACCCTTAACCTGCCCCACTTCAGAAAAAAAAATAAGGCAAAAAGATTTCTCGAGGCAACGTTCGCTGTTTGGTTTACCAAATCGACAACTTAAGCAGCTAATTTGGTATGCAATTCAGATATTCAGCATTCATATTATTTCTTTTGGCTTTTTATACAATTTGTCGGTGCTTAGCAGAGCTTTAAAATGCCAATGACTGATTTGCACTGGCTTTCATTTGAGCCAGTCTGCTGCCATCTAATTGCACACAAAATCTCCAAAGGCACGAAGCGAATGCAGAAGCTGTAAACCAAATAAAAAAGGCTTAAGTTCTGAGAGACGAAGTCTTAATATCCTATCTTTTGATTAAATATGGGTGATAAAAAAAAAACAAAAAACAGTATTGATAGTTTTGAAATCAGCTATATGCAGTACTATCTATCCAGTTGTCGCTACAGCTTATACATTTTATTGCTATTTGAATTTGTTGTGAAAAACGTGTTTATTATTTATTATACATAGCAAAAACGAAGTTTCTTTTATTTATTTTGGCCTTAAAGTTAACTAAATTCAAAAGAGTTATTTGAATTCAGTTGCTTATTCCTTTTTTAATTATCACATTTATAAAAACATTAAGATATTCTTTGAAATTTGAAAATATGAAATGCATTTGATTTCATTAATGGTTTTCATAACTTGCCTAATTAGACTCTTAGAGTTCGGAAAACGAAACCCAAAGGAGATTTTCTTTAGATTATATAAGCCTTAAATTCGGGGATATCTTGGAAACCAAAAGCGATGTAACGATAAATTCTTTTTTCAGCTCAAGTGCCCTACAAAATGATATTACCCAATGCCAGGGCATATAAAAGAAGACACTAATGTACTTGACTTAAGGTACTCTCGACATGCTGACAGGACAAGCATTTCCAGCATTTCCTGTATAGTTCTTGGCGCTGATTTAAATTACAATTGAGTGGCGACAATATTGTAAGAGCTGAACACAAGAAAGCAGCAAGCGACGCTGCTAAGTGGCCAGCGAGTCGGGTAGCTGTATAAAAAAAGGACTTGAGTCAACAATAATTTAGCCAGGCAGTGTGGACTAGAGCGGGCGAAGACAAGGGTGAGGGTGAGGGCGAGGGCGAGAGTGAGGGGGTTGCTGAGTGGTTTGGTGCTTGCGCCTCAGTAGTCAGAGTGGACACTGAGTGACAGTTTTGTCTGGCAGTTTGTAGAAAATTGCAAGGTGCCATTGCCGAGTGTAAACAACTTGAAAATTAGCAGTTAATGAAGCCTCGTTACGGTTGGCGTAGTTTGGGCTGGGGCTCAGTCAAGGATTACTGTTCAAGTACCACGGTATTGTTTGGCGTAGAGGTGGACTTGATTGCACCAAAGGATGTTGGCGCAATATTTGCGGAATTAGTGTAATGGCAAATGGACAAGATGATGGCAGTGAGCTGATTGCATTGCGATTGGCCAAATGGGACAGGTGAATGGACTATAAAGATGGACAAAAGGATTGCGTACAGCACGTTCTCTTAAAAGTGAGCAGGAACAAAAATAAACACGAGTTAAAGAGCTTGCAGTGGGGAACTCGATGGAAGAAAACGAAAAGATCTTTGAACACAGACATAAAGAAGGTTTATCTCAGAAATGTATACTTGAATTGCTTTAAATTTCCATGTTTTCTAGAGACCGCCTTTCTATGCGATTTTCAAGCATGTACTACGTTTGGTTATTTTCCTCTATTGCCCGATTTATGTTCTGCTCCTTCACGCTGACTTAGTAAATGCTTTTTCTCAATTGCCACTCTAAGTAGTTTATACATTTCTTCGTTGGCTTATAATATTTTTATAATCAATATCTGTAATTCTATCTTGAGTTATTTTAAGTCGTCCTTACTGATTTGCAATCTAGAAATTTCTCCAAAAAGCTTGCGGATTTTATTTGGTTTACAGTTTGAATAACTTTATTTCATCATAACTAGCGACCTCTCTTGACCATACAATCTCTTTAATTCATTTCGGTAAACTTATAAGTTTCTTCCTGCTGCATATTGACAAACAAAGTTTCAAGTCCAATTTATGCATGCATTCAAGTTATTTCGCTCGTCCAACATATATATATATACATATATATATATATATAAATTTTTTCCTGACTTTGGTTTATGCAAATGCAAGTCGAGCCAGATCTTAAGTATAATTTTTTATGCAACTGATTTTCATTTAAATTGAGAGCCAAGACAAGTCAAGAGTACACGAGGCAACGAGGCTACGCCTTTTCTTTGCCCAGGAGGAAAAGTTCGCCATAGTTCGCACAGGCACACACACACACACACATATACACAAGTCTGATTCAAAGTGGGTAACAAGAGAAAAAGAAAAACTATTTTTCTTTCAGCGAGCGCAGCTCATGAAAAATCTTATGAATAGCATTATTCAGTATTTTGTTTGGCTTGTTTTTTTTTTCTTCTGTTTCTTCGAGTCTATTTGTGATTTGTGTGCATCTGTTGAGTCCTGCGCCTCGCTAGTAATTATATAAAGACACCTATACAAAAAATTTGTCATTGTGCACCCAAAATCCATATAAAAAACATAATACAGAATCCCTGGTAGAACTTTTGCCACACTTCAGATGCACTACAGCGCATGTTTTTAATTAAGATATTAAATGCGAGTAGCAGCTGCTTTTTTCTTTCTGCTCCTCAATGGCCACTAATGAATATTTTTTTGCATTTGCTGTAGTTATTGTCTGGGAGATCCCTGAGCCTGTCATCATCATTAGGCTGAGCATAAAAAGTCCTGACTCTATACACAATGGTTCCTCCATTCATTCATTGGGTTTGCCTTGTCATTTCGCTGGCTCTTTTACCTTTTGTTGATTTATGTTAGCCACGAGCTGGCAATTAAGCTGCGGCTCAAACCTGAAGGGTTTTCCACCTCTCCCTCTCTCTCTCTCTCCCTCTCTTTCTTTCTTCCCTGCTGTGGCAAGCCAATTGAAATTTTAATCAGCTTGGACACAAATTAGCGTCGTTTTTATGTTTATGAAAAGTGGCCTCAAGTATCAGCGCTTATAGCTGCCTTTTCACGGGTTTGTTGGACACCTTTTCCCACACTCTCTCTTTTTTTTAATATCCTTAATCAAAAGGATATTAAGTGCCACGCGGCTTAAGTGTGACAAAATGCGCAACTTAATTAACTTGTCAAGGGGTTAAGTGAGCTGACTGGACATTATGTAGTGGACGCTGTAGTGTTGGGTAACGCAGTAAACAAAAGCATTGAAAGTTGGAAGCTGTCCGAATTAATGCGGAAAGTTGACAATGCCGATGGTATCACCATAATTAGCTTACTACAATGATGCTTAAATATAATAGTTATTTTTGAATAAAAGATATAGCTAAACACATTTGATACGGTTAGCAATGTTGACTGACGGACTCCACTAAAAGAATACAGAATATATGGAATTATTGAGATATATCTATAGCTGCTCAAAAATTAGGAAATAATCAATTTGGAAATACGAAAAATCGAGACTTATTTCTATCGTATTTTGACTAGAAAAGTTAATTCAAATTCGAAAAATATCATTCAAATATCATTCAAAATTCAAAATCTACGGTAAGTTGCCTAAGTAATAGCCATTTTTGAAACCCGTTTTTTGCTCCTTTTTCCCGTCATTTGACAGATTGCATATTATTACAATCTTCAGATATACCAAGTAAGGAGTTTCCACTCTTTATTAAATATGAATCTATGTATCTAAACTACTTACATATTTGCAAGTGTAGACAAAGTTTTTAAAAATGCTTTAACATAACGCATATTTTTTCATAGTTCCGCCCATGTTGCTCATTCCGCATCAGTTGGTTGGCGCTCCCGAAGGTTTCAATGTTACCATCGAATGTTTTACGGAGGCGCATCCGACATCCTTGAATTACTGGACACGCGGCGAGGGACCAATCATACATGATTCGTATAAATACAAGTAAGTAAAAGTCAAATTCTTTATCATATGAGTAAACTTTACATAGTAAGCACTAAGGACTAACATTCTTTTTCTTGAATGTTCATCCATTGCCAGAGTCGAATCAAGCGTCGGCGTGCCCGCTTACAAAACCCACATGAAGCTCACTATTATAAATGTCGGCGGCGGGGATGATGGCATCTATAAATGCGTGGCCAAGAATCCCAGAGGCGAAACGGATGGCATTATACGATTATATGGTGAGTAAATAACTCGAGGCTTCTAAAATTGTGCGACACATTTAAGCACTCAGCACTCTCGTCTTGCAATTCCGCAGCTTGTTCAAAAAGTTGCCATCAAATGCATTTTTAATTGTTTGCCAAACAAAAGTTGCGAAAACTGAAAAGGAAAAGCCTCGCGAGGCACAGCAAAATATGTTGCGCATACGCAGCCTGGTTCATTTTATGGTGGGAATGCAAAGTCAGCGTTTAAATAAGTTTTTTAGTTCTGTTGTCTTTTTGTTTATTTTAATGAAAATAGCTTTATTAATGAAATGTTGTTTTTATGTAAGTCAGGAGAGTTCAGTTTATCTGTGTAAAGCGTGCATATTGACGTTAGGAGCGAGGGGAAAGGCATTTATACGATTTAATATATAATAATAATATAATACAGAAAATGGCGTTTATATAGTTCAGAGGTAAGCCAAATGTGATGTATAAATTTAATGTTTGGAGAATCTTTGTTGTAATCCGAATCTTCAGTTTTCGACTTGCTTTAATGCGCTTTAACTTTATTTTACAATTATTTATAATTAGACTCGGGCACATAATTTCGTTCATTGTGGAGCAAAGAAATGCCATTTCGTTCAACCTTCGGAAACTTAAAGCTGCCCTCAGCAAATCCATCACGTAATTAAACTTAAAACGTGATATTAACTCACAACTTGAGCTACAAAATTGAAGCGTTGCTGAAAGAAAAGTTACACACTTTCCCTTCCACCCATGTGAAATAAAATTTAAGTTTGCCTGTGGTTAGCAGCACATGTGTGAGTCAAATACCCAGTCGAGGCCCCTCTACTCCGCTCCTCCCCATCCGAGTAAAAACTTCTGTCAGGACAATCCGGCAACCCTGCCCAGCCAATTCCACACCTCAGGCACAGAGCACGTGACTTGATTTCCAGTGGCTTGATTATAGCTCAGCTCCGCTGCCTTTAGTTTTGGCCAAGCACCGAGCAGGGCATTGCAAGGTGTTAAGCATTCGTCTTAGCCCCCTTCCGTTGAAAAGTTCACGTTCCTGGTCAGCAGCGCGCCAGGCAATTAAGTCCGACCCTTTCTGGGCCATTGCGGTTGAGATTTTCTTTGTTCTGCTTTTCGCCTCAATGGCTAAATGGCTGAAATTTGTCAATTCGTGTTAAGGCCAATGCGGCACTTTTTCAATATGGGCTACATCGTATTTTCTCTCAGCCTGCGCCTTGGATATGGATCTCTTAATTAGCTGAATTCGGCTTAAAGCTACGCTCTAAAGCTCATTAGATGTGAGCTAGATTTTATTTTTGTTGAGTTACTAGGATTGAACTTAGGTAGGTTATTTGTGGTAAAAAGAGAAAACAGCTTAAATTACAGCTTGCAGCTAAATATTTGAGTGTGCAAGGAAAGCAATAATAGAAATATAAAATAAGTGGTATTATTGCTGATATTATAAGATTCAATGTAATTCATTTAACAGTTGCCTCATGCCTTTTGTAACACAACACATTGCCCTTAGCTGATCCAGCTTGCTTCGCACGTCTCCAGCTCTACTTTCATAAAAAAAGCTAGAGAATAGAAAACAGCGCAATCAATTATTCATATTCAATGCCAAACACGGAAAAAAAGGCCGATACATTTTAATTTTAACACATCCTATTCAATTTGGTATGACCAGAAATCAATGTTTTAATTAGTTTCTAATGAGATTCCCGAAAGAACTGAATATTCAATATTGCATATAATAGGTACTATCCTGACCAAAAACCGTTTGACAATTAAAATGGTTTTGCATATTTAAAATAGTTTGGGGGGAAAACTGAATTTGCGCTTTGAACAAACGTGCGGAAAATTTTGACTGGGTGGCATAATTAAAACGTGCTTCAATTGAAAATATGGACGATGTAGCCGGGACAGCTGAGAGCTTTAATTATATGAGCAATTGCAATTGGTGCGTAGGGCTGGGCTATTGGAAATTGTGCATATTGTCACATAATGAAAATACAAAATAATTAGCATTTTGTTATATCAACTCGGGCATAAAAATATGTGGAGTGAGTCGCATAATAACAGACGGCACGAAGCTTAAATAAATAGCATAAAAAATCAAACGAAATGAGACGTGCTAAAAATGCTAAAATTGATCAATTTGCATGCAAATTTCAGTGAAAGCAACAAGAACAGAATATTGAAATACATTTGTCTGATGTATAAAAATAAAAATATGTAAATGAATCATAAACAACAAATGCTAAAAAAAAAAGAAAAACAGAATACAACAAAATAAACTCCACAAGTTGTGCTATTTTATGCAAAATTGAGCATGCGTGAGTGTGGGAGTGAGGCGACAAAAAAAATCCTTTATGTGTGAGAGACCTGGCAGTGGGCCGTAGGCAAATATGCACGAAACTCTTATACACAGAAATCAATCAAATAAGTTAAAATAGAAAGAAACACAGAGTAATATGAGCAAGCGAGCAGAAAGAAATGTATATAATTATAAAAAAACCAGAGTTTATCAAGATTAGTGACTGATGATGACTAGATAAATTGATAGGTAGATGGCTAGATGGATTACCAGCAGAATGACAAGTGTTATTATGTATATATTAAGAGTACAAACAACTTCTCAAACTTTTAATTAACTCTTAAGAACTAAATACTCTGCTTAATTCACTTTGCAGTTTCTTATCCGCCGACGACTGCCTCTTCGGGTCTCTACACAAGCGAATCGCATTGGGGCGAGGGTGGCGGCAATAATATCGGTTATGGTAATTCTGATGCCACGCGTTCCAATTACGGGCAGGATAAAAGTAAGTATCCAAGGAGATCGGCCCATCATCAAGAATACTCAATAGATCACCTGGCACCTTATTTGTTTAACCACAAAACATTTGCTTTATATCTCTGTCTGTCCTCTTTTTATTCCCATCTTACTCTCTCTTTCTCTTGTGCTGTCCCAATCATCATCATCAAAAAAAAAAAAAAAAATGAACAAAACCACCTCCAGATACGCGTTATCAATCGAATTTGAATGAAATCGGTTTATCAGAACAAAAATCCTTCCTAGATAAAACGCAGAATGCGGTTACCGGAAATGGCAATTCCCCTGGAGCCGCCGTCGTCAGCAACGCCGACAGTGACGCCAACTGCTCTGTCGCAATAGCGTGGCTCGCTCTGCTGCCAACATTGTTAATAATGGTGCGCGGAGAGGTTTGTGCAAGACTTGGTTTAAGTATATGTTAACTTTGAGCTACATATCCATTTGATGTAAGGCTTTCATCTAGCATATAAATGATATATAGATATATATACACTATATAATACAAGCTACTCGTATAGCCCCTAGTCAACAAGACCCTAGTTATGATCCGCCCCCGAAACGAAGTACGCAACTAAGCCAAATAGAGCTTGCTGCTAACATAATGTGGCAACCCTGTGTGTGAACCTAACAAATATATTAGCTTATCATATATAGTAAATATATATAAATATATATATGTATAGTTAAAATTAATAAACTTTCACAAGGGTAAACAATTGCAATTTCATTTTGCTTTTATGCTGTGCTTAAAGATGAAAAGATAAAACAAAAAAGTCAGTTAATAAACCAATTTGATGCACTCAATTTGAGTCAAAGAGTTTAAGTAATTATATGATGATATA
Organism: Drosophila littoralis; assembly: GCA_018903485.1. Lineage (NCBI taxonomy): Eukaryota > Metazoa > Arthropoda > Insecta > Diptera > Drosophilidae > Drosophila > Drosophila littoralis. Next base: position 3,837,831 of record JAEIGF010000059.1, on the reverse strand, counting down.
TATATTTGTGCGTTAAACGCTGATGGCATTTTTATACACACCCTCACACAAACACACACACGCACCAGACAGTTGTCATACTTATGCCTTAAGGTATGCAACATTAAAATGCGAATTATACAAGTATATTGTTAGAGCAAAAACAACAACATATCGAGAATAAAAATCATTTAAATTATAGTACATAAATATACATGCATATATACATAAACCAAGGATGTTCGATTGTGCAACTGTGTGTTTTTACGTTTTTGATGCACCTAATCATAAATCCATTGTTCAGTTGAAGCAAAGTTGTAGACTCTAATATGTTGGAATGCATCGAAGGTATTCAAGGTAGTCTATGTTCAAGCGCTTTATAGCTGATGCTGCTCCCAAGATGTATGTATATGTGTTCTAGAGTTAATAGGCTTCAGTCACGAAGTCTACGATATGAAATATATTATATTATTATAACATGTTTCAAAACATCCAGCATACCTTAAACTTCCTCAGAAAAAAAAAGTCCATAAGAAATCATTACTAAAAATGCGCATTCCAGAATTTCATTTAAATAAATTGTATTCTGTCTTGGAACCATGAAAAACTATGTTGCCAAAGAACCTCTTTTCTTCAGTTTATCAGAGTTTAAAAGGAATATAATCAGGTATAATTGCCATTGAATACACCCTGCTTTTAATGCTACCCATAAATTTCCCAATCTTATTCACAAATAGGATATTTAATATGGTTTTGTTCCATTTGTCTCATCTATTTGTTAAAATATTTTAGCCTTAACATAAGTAAATTGTAACTAAAGCTTAAATATTAGTGTAAAAAAATATACTTAATGAAAATGTTAAACATTTAAGCTATAAAGCTGTGTTGCTTTCAATACAAAACGAAATATGTTAAATATAAAATATATTAATGAGTTACGAGTAATTGCAAAGCTAACGACACAAAAAACAAATTACATATATACAAATATAAATATATACATATAAATATATAAAAACATATATATACACTAAATATATATAACTATGTAACTTGTATTTAAGCATACGAAATGAGTTGAAGCTGCAAAAAGGAAATGGCATATAAATTGATATATAAGCCCGACTCCAAAATGAGCAAATTAAAATAAAAATCAACAACAAATACGTGTATATGTGTGAAATGCTTAATTGCCAACCATATTGGAATACGCAACATACCACGACCACTACCACCACCACCACCAACAACAACAACCACAACAAACACCAACAACAACAAGCACCACAAACAACACATATTAACAATGCATTATAAAACAAGGGGGAAAGTTTCAGTCGGCTACGCTTGATCAGAGGATACCCTACCAGATATTTACTACCCTCACTAATTATGAAGTGCTGTGTGCTGAGTATTCGAAAAAATTCAATCAAAATTATTGTAGCCCTCAGCTTTAATTGATTCTTCGGGTTGCTGAGAGTAAAAGCCTCGATCAATTATATAGGCGGGCACGACCATTTCGACTTTTTGGCGTTTCCTACCAAGCATGCATTTTATCTGTAGTAGCGTGGAAGTTCACTATACCCCATTTAACCACTTACAGATTAAGGGGTATATAAAGTGCATCACATTAATAAACAATTAGTCGGTGCACAAAGTGTGAGGTAACTTCGAAACGATTGAACTGAATATTACGACCGCATTTTATTTGTTATGCCATTTAAATTATTCATTTTTTATTGCACACCACATTTTCAAGTCATTGAGAATGTAAAACAAAAAAGAAAAGTATAATAATTAATAAAATTTGTCATTTTCAATTTAATTATTGCTCACAAACGCAGCCCGCCGTCGATCTGTTTCATGCATTTTTCATTACAGGTTTTCAATTTTTAATAACAAAATGCAAGTGCCGCGCATTGTGTCCATGTTGCCATGGTTTATGTGAGAGGAAGAGCGAAAAAGACAGAGACAGAAACTAAATGGGAGAGAGAACAGGAAGCAAGAAACAGATTTTATAAAACAATTGATTTTTCTCGAACCGAATAAGTTGACTTGGGTTAACATTTTTGTAGGGACCAACAATTATTAAACAATACAAATACCCTTGAGTGCGATGCACAAACACAAACATGTGCATTTGCTTGGGCGCCCAGCATATCAAGCAAGCACGTTTGCTTGCCTGCAAGAAATTCACTCAGTAGCATTTCCTGTACGAATCAATGAGCGCCAATCTTTAACATTGTTGTGAGTGCATATCGGTGTTCAGAAAATAGAGGAAGTGATCACGCAGAAGTATTTTTAATAGCGACCAATAAGCGTTGAGCAATAAAAATTTGTGTAGTCGCGATGCATATGTATTTGTGAGGCGCTCAGAAAAAAGACAAAAATTAAATCATACGATGAATCATGCGCGGGAATTTATTGTACGGACCAATGAGTGTATAGAGAATTATAGAGAAAGCCCACGATCATGCAAGTAGTTTCAACAGAAGTTCTTGTCTCTTATTTCTCGTCTGCTGTGTCCTCTCAGAAATACATATGCATCGCATAGACAAGTGTTTAAAGGCTTGACGCTAATTGGCCACCAAAAGAAATGCATCTGTGCGAATTGCTCGTATACTCAAAAGCATGCTCTATTTTCTGAGGGGCCTCACAAATTCATATGCATTGCGCTCACACGACATTTTATTGCTTGAGGTTCATTGGTCACTACAAGAAATACACTTCTGCGAAAGCCTCTTGTGATCATGTGCCTACTCTATCTGCTATGCGCCGAATTTTTTATCAACTTTGCGCTCTCGAAACATGGCTCAGGGTTGGGTTGGCCGCATTAGTCAATTGATGGGTTGCAGAATACGCTGCTCATTCAAGCAGATCTTAATATTGAAATAATAAATAGTATAAATATATAAATTTATATATATTAAGAAAAAATTAACTATTTATAAATTTCAATTTAATAATTTGATGTTCCAAATTAAAATAGACAAGAAGTACAGAGTAAAAGGTAAAATTGGCATTAAAATAACTTTCAGTGTGGAGGGCAGAACTAGGCCAAAATTGCAAGAATTGCAATTATAACTTCAAAATTAATATTTTACGACTTTATGATTTCCCAATCAAGATATATTAATAGCTCGATTAAAGAAACTGTCCTGCATTTATAGAGCTTATTAGGGGAATCAAGCGGATCTTTTCTCGTTTATTAAAAGGTTATGCTGAGAGCTAAAGAAAATGCGGAAATTGAATTGCGAGGCATGCAAAGATACCGGCACTATTTTCATGCTGATGGGAAAACAAGGACCACAGAATGCGCTCTAAAAGAAATAAAGGGAAAGCAAAGCACAAACAAAATCAGCTTGAAATCGCGACACAAGATGTCAATTTCATTACGAGAAAGGACGATGGCGAGGACGGCGAACAGGACTCATCTGCATAAAGGGGAAATTATTTTTACTACCAAATGCCAACAGATACAACAACAAGCAACTAAATGGCATTTGCAATCGCAGCTGCTTGGACAAAGTTTTCCACGCCAAAAAAGAAATGTAGAAAAAAGATCCAAACAAAAATAAATCCCCGCAAAACGTAAAATGCTGAAATGAACTATTCACGACAATTTCCGCAATGCAAGAAAAAGTCTTCAACTGAAATTTATGTAAAGCAACAACAAAGTTAACAAAGTCAACAAACAAATACAAATGAAGCCAAAATACTGGAAAAATAAATCACGACCAAGAGCAACTAGCAAGGAGAAGCTACAAAGAATTGGACACTTGCAAAAAAATGGAATTATATTTATGAAAAATGCATAGCAAATACCTATTACTACAGCTACTTTCTATTAACCCTTGGCTGCACATATTTCTCTGGTCAGCCCGGAAAACCAGCTGCAGCTGCAGCGCGTTGCATTCTCAACGAGCAGCAGCAAAATGCGAGAACTCTCGAACAGTTCCTCGCGCCTGCCTCTCAAGCCTAAAAGAGATTCTCGTAAACAGGGGCGTGGCAGCATTTTGATAATGGGGCCCAGTGTATGGCAAAGTTTTGTGCGGAACATGTTTGCCATACTTTTTATCTGCGCCCAATTCTTTATGCGAGCAGTTTATTAAAGGCTACGAACAACAGGCAAGAAGTGTCCTGCACAAAAGAAGTCCTGCGTGCCAGCACACGAGTGTGTGTGCGAGGTAAAAGTTGTAAGTGCATTTCGCATAAATGGAAAATTGTTCAATTTATCGGCGCACAAAGGAACGGAACCCATGAGCTGGGAACGTGGCCAAGGTAGAACTTCAGAAACTTTATGCAATTGAATAGATAAATATTTATGCTGGTCAACTCGTGTAAAGGGTTGCCCCCGCTTAACTCTTGAAGTTTTGCATATGATGTCTCACCTTCCTCCTCATTCCCAAGTGCTCGCCACAAGTAATTGGCACAAATGAGGCGCATCAAATTTGATTTGATTTGAGCTTTTAAACCACAACAACAAAACAACATTTGAAGGGCAACATTTAAAGCGTTGTAAACAGCCATAAGCAGGATAAAGAGCTGCGTAAGGAGGATGATAAAAATATCAACAAGCCAGCAATAAAACATTCAACATTCAAGGAGTGCAGAGCAGAGCAGAGAAAAGCAGCCAAGTGAACATTGGACTATTGTCGAAATGACATCAATAAAATATTTAAGGCGACAACAAAGAGAAGCAGCCACCACATTCGCATCCACGAATGGCCTTCATGTTTCAGCTACCTCTGCCCCTGCTCCTGCCCCTGCCACGCCCTCACAGTTGGCAAAACAAACTCAAGGAGTGCGCTGAATGGGTAACTCCACTCGACTGGCGCCGTGGCAAACGAGCTTAACAGGATAAACCGATGAGAACTGACGAAGGCGCTGTGAATGAGGTTGAGATCGAGGAGGAAAAGGGTTTGGGGTTGAGATTGAGACGAGAAACTCACTTCACCAGGTTTTCACTCGTCTCGGTTTCAACTCGACTTTGAAGTGCAACATCGGAATTTGAATTCAATCGCAACTGCAATCGCTTCCCTCAGAGCCCCATCCCAAGCCCAACTCTGCTCCATCTCCATAACTGGCTTTTTATTGCGGCTTCCCCTTCTGTTTTTCTATCTGTGTATTATTTGTGGCTGCTCCGTGGCAAGCTGCTTAGACTTGTTAGCAACGTCTTCCAACTGTTTACGGGTCTTAGACGAACAGAGCGGGGAGTGGAAGAGGGTGGAGGCAGTAGACGGAACCGAAGTTTACTCTGGAAATCGCGACTGACAATCAGGGACAGCACAGAGATGGGTTGCCATCGATAGGCAAAAGACAGCAATTGGAATTGGAAACCGAATTGGGCAGTTACTTTAAATGTTGACCAAGTAGCCCTATGAGTGGATATTCCCTTGGTTCAGTTTTGGTTTCGATTTCGATTTCTCATAATTTGCCTCATTACGTTGGTGGCTGCCTCTGGAATTGGGTAAAGATAAGAACTTAAGTATTTCTGCGTTTTTATGAAATTTACATATTTTAATCAGCCAGCGTCGATTTCCCAGCGGCAATCAATTTTCGTTTCGTCTTTCAAGCAAAGAATCTGTAAAGATTTTATCTTCCTTTCTGTTCTTTGATCTAATTTCGTTGCGTAGTTACGAATTGAGAGGAATACTTTATATTTGAATTAAACTTTTGTATACACCCTAACCCATTCTGGGCGTTATCTAAGAGGCCTGTCAAGCCGTCGACTGCGGCTAGAAGTGATAAACGAGTTTTCCCGTTTTCCGTACTCGACTGCAAATTTACATTTAATTTTAAAGTGTTTCGACTATTAATAGGCAGGCAATTTGAGAGGTCGTGCCTCCGTCAAGTCAATAAAGTATCAAATTACCATTCCGGCCCAGGGGCCATTCGACTAATGAGTAACGCCCTTTGTGAGCGGCTTTTGAAGTGGTCTCCCTTTGGCCCGGGGTTAATAGCCAGCTGCTGGGCAAATATTCGAATGGTGGCCATAAACTAGTTAAGCTCTGATGGCCATCATTCTATTTTATGATAATTAAATATGGCCTACCTTTTTTGAGTAGGCGTCAGACGCACTGTTTGTTGTCCAAAGGATAACAGGATATTCATTGAAATGGCTACACTTCAAATGATGAACGATTCGAATCGTGCCCGGGCGAGCCGGTTTCGACAATGCTTGTAAAACGACATATGTTTTTACGCACAGTTGCAAAAAGTATTTTCATTTGTTTTAAAATATGTAACAAGTTCTCGGAGACAAAAGTATAATATTCTTAATCTGTTTATAGTATTAAGAGCCTCCACGCCAAGTTTGCGCACTTGACTCATATCTATATGTTATTTTCGGTGTTTTTGATCGTGTACTTGCTCACATGCATTTCTTATACTTAACGCTCATTGGTTATTGGTTGCGGGCGAACAATAATTGCTCTTATTCGCTGTGCGCCACTTTTTTGTTCATCTTTGTGATCTGGAAGCTTTATTCCCTGTTAGTTGACCCCAGTGGTCAGTAGTATTAACAGAACGTAACGGATTCAAGAAATCGATGCATTTTATTAGTTAATAATTATAGTAACACTTGTTAAGCGAACGCATGTTGGCGCAAATTTCCAAATCCTTTTTCGGATAATCATATCCTTGCTGATCCTGACGAGTCCAGTGTCCACCAACTCGCATGGACTAGGACTATGGGCTGGCTAAAGGACATCAAAAGCATCTAAGCAGTTTCTGAGATACCTAGGATATTGTGTTTTCTTACGTCACGTTTGGAATTTTAAAAGTCCATCCTTCTTAGATGACCCGAAAGAATTGGTGCGTTATAATCGTAAGGACCAAGCGCACCGACCTGCATCAAAATATAAGGGGGTCATCTAAGAATCCTGGACTTGGATCTGCCGGGATACGAAAGGACAGAGCCGAGTTATGGCCTATTTTTATACCCTTGCAGAGGGTATTATAATTTTGTCGTGAAATGTGTAACGCATAGCAGGAGACATCTCCGACCCCATAAAGTATATATATTCTTGATCAGCATCAACAGCCGAGTCGATATAGCCATGTCCGTCTGTCCGTCTGTCTGTTTCTATGCGAACTAGTCTCTCAGTTTTAAAGCTATCTTAATAAAACTTTGCAGAAGTCCCTCTTTCTGTTGCACGCAGCACATATGTCAAAACAAGCTGCATCGGACCACTATATCGTATAACTGACATAGGAACGATCTGTCGAAAATTTAGTTCTTGTGTGAAAAAAATTGTTGTTTATCAAGATATCTTGACCAAACTCGGCATTTATTAGTCTTACTATGCTCCCCATATATATGCAAAATCCTATTAAGATCGGACTACTATATCATATATCTGCCAGAGGAGCGATCGGTCGAAAACTAGCCTTTCTTTCTCGTTTTTATTACAATTTGATCTTAAAACTTCGTTGTTTGAAAGAATTTTTCAATTTTTGTCAATTTTTGGGCTAGGCGCCTTCTAAAGATTGAAGAAGTCCGAATGTGGAGGATACTGCGGAGGTCTCATCCAATCGACCAAGCAGATCGGTTAATACAATCACCCTACCCTTGGAAATTGTTATGTTAAACTTAACAGTAGAATAAGTAGTAAATATTCATATAAGTCTTACTAAAGTTATTCCCATAATAACAATAAACTTCAAATAAAGCAAAAAATGTACGGACAAATTAAGTAAAGCACTAAAAGCACTTAATCAATGTGCAAAACTCGAAACCCTGCAAGAATATGCACGATTTAATGATATATGACAATGATATGTGATATTTTTAATGAGAAAATTCTATTGTTGTCGTTGCCTGATCATATCACTAAGGATTCAATCAAATATTGGCCTATAAACACATAGCTTACCAAATTAAACAACGAAATGATTTCCAGCAGAGATAAAGGGAATATCTCGATAGTTTCAGAAACACCAAGGATAATATTTTAACGTTGGATCTTTGCAGCCTCTGATCTTGGATTGGATGCAATCAATCCATTGATTACCCTGCTTGAAAACATTTAAAACATTTTTGTTAAAATTTTAGCTGTGCAATCAAATACACTTGATTATTTAAATTAATAATTAAAGATAAATATTTAATTTATTTATATTATTGAGAACAAAGAGAAATTAAATAAAATATAACATTTTTGTATAAAACTGAATACAAAGCAATATTTCAGGAGGCAATTAATACAATTATCACATTTAATTCTATGCCACAATGCATGTGATATTTCCTGCAGCTGGAAAAGCCACACCTACACTCAAACAGCTGTACACACACACAAACACACACACACACACATAGAACTTTCTGCTGCTCGTCGTCGTAGCTCACTTGAAATCTCGTGCCAAAAGTGAAAACTCCGCTGGGAGTTTGGCTGGTAGCAGGAACACGAGGGACGGGGAAGGCCATTCAATTACACCTGCTTACGAGCATTACAACGCCATTATGGTATGTGTGTGGAGTGCCAGTGTGAGTGTGTGTTTGTGTGTGTGTGTGCTCTTTGATGCTGGGCACTTGGCAGCCAACGCGCTGGCGGCTGTTCGACTACGTCCTCAACCTTGTGCTGCAGACTTGCCAACAATTTTATTACATTTTCGTCTGTCGACACTTTTGTGTTGTTGTTATTGCTGCTGTGGTTGCTTATTACTTAGCAGCAGCAGCAGCAGCAACAACTATGCGAGCACAACTCGAGCCCAAAGTGCCAACAATAATAATTACAATAGCAACAAAAATCACAGAAGCAACTGTCTGCCAAAAAGTTTTGTTGTCTCCGTTGCCGTGTGCCAAAAACAGTCGACGGCAAATGCCACATAAAACATAAATGAATAACAGCAACAACAGCAACAATTAGAATATACGAAAAAAGAAACAACAAACTGTCACGACTACCAAAATACCCTTTGTCAAGTATTAATTTGTATATAAATTGCAAAGCATGTAAATACTCAAATTTACAGTTAAAGATAACTTTTATTTTTCAAGGAATATATATTTTGTGATTAAGAGAGCGTGCTGCGAATCGTCAATAACGTCAATAACTCGCTTAAAGCAGTTGTCGCTGCTGCCGATAACTGATTACAGTAGGGTATAACAATAACAGCTAGCGACGACAACAACAATTAGAGCCAGTCACACACAAACATGCAAAGCAGAGACAGAGCAAAAGAGATGAATATATAAAGTGTGGGCGAGAAAGCAGGGTGGGGGGTATTCGGCGCACTTTTGCAATTTGGCTGCTCATGAAAAAAAAAAATAGAGAAGGAGACAGAGAAACTAAAACGAAACTCGGCTGCAAATTTTTGGTTATTAAATTTTCAATGTGGATTTGAGTGCCCCCTCCCCGTCCTCACACACACACACACTACTATACGTAGCTGGCGCTGTTTTTGGCCCCAGACCAGACGCAAAGTGTTGAAACATGTTACACACTGCAAGCAGCAGCAACAGCAACAACAACAACAACAACAAGGAGTTGCTGCTTGTTGGCGTGTTTTTCGTGCAGATTTAATTAGTTTTTATTACCACAAAAAGAAAATGTGCCGCTTATTATTGTTGTTGTTGTTCCTGCTGTTGTTGCAGCATTGCATATGGAACATTTCATGGATGTAGTTTTTGTTGTTGCTTTTATTTTTGTTGCTGTTGCTGGCAGACTGTGTCTCCTTCTTTGGTTATGTTTGTTGCGATGTGGCGTTGGTGTCGCTGTTAAATAGTTCCATTTTATGTTGCATACTTTTAAGCTGCCCGCATTTGCAGTTGCATGTGTGCGCCCTTGTGGAAGTGTGTGTGCCTGTGTACATTTCGTGCTGGTTAGATAGACAGAAATAGACATAGACTCGGGGTGAGGTAGACAAAAATAGAGAGGAAAAGTAGTTTACTTGACATTTATGATGCAGTTGTCAAGGACAAGCCTCTATAGACAAGTATATATGACTATGAATGTATGAATGTGCTCTAAAATGAACCAAAACATTAGCGCATGACCTGGTTTACATACTGTTTTATCATACGCACTTTTTAAATTTAATAAATGGTTTTTTCCAAATACATTTTTGTTTCTTTTCCCACTCTACCCATTGTCTCTTGGCCTATCTATCTATCCATCTATCTATCGATCTACGATATGTAACTAGCTCTCTTGTTTTGTATCTCCATTTCTCATTCTTAAACTCCCACATTTTTTATGTTTCTCGGTTTCTTTCCACTCCCCATTTAACTCGCTCTCTTTTTAGGTCTATCCACCTCTCTCCTTTTCTAAGTAGCACTCTTGCTTATATTGCTTCTATATTCATTTTTTATAATTTTATGTTTTATGCCTACATTTGTTAATACATTTTAGAGGCTATTTATCATGTATTCTCTTTGGTAATATGATAAACTGGATGTGAGTCCCATTCCATAGTGAATGACATTTAAATTTAGGACATATCATATTAACATTACTCTAAGTATATTATCTTCTTCGCCATTAGCTGTCCGAAAAAAGCTCAGCAATCGCAATTTGGCCAACCGCAACCAACAACAATGAGAATTGAGATCTGACGAGAAGGTGGCCTCAACAGAACCAACAACAACAGCAAACGATAATGAAAAAGTGGGGAAACAAAACTGGAGGCAAAGTTTGGCACTAAATTCACAAATTGCTCAAGTTTTAAAGTTTCGACAGCCCCATGAAGGGTTGAGAGAGAACATTTTTGGTTTGGGGAAACTATTCAAAAACAGAGATTTACGCAAACCATAGGCGAGAGGGGCTGCCCAGGAAGCTAAGCCAAGAAGTTCGAATAGAGCCGGGCGGGGATAGTTAACAGATTTGCTTGCATAGTTTGTGGTTTGTTGCCTTCATTTAACTGCCAGTTGGTAAATTGAAACAGTAGCAACGATTGTTGTTGTTGCAGGCGTTGTTTTTGCTGCTAGTTTAACTTGGCTTAGTTGAGTTATTAAAAAGCAATTTGTGGCCGTCAAGGCAAGTGTGTGGCAGATTGAGCGTAAATGCAGCTGAGCTCAAAGTTACCCCGCAGCGCAAAAGTTGTTTTTTGATTGAGTTTGGGTTGAGGGGGAGGGCCCCAATGGATTAAGCTCCATACGAGCCAATCTGTAAGCCAATCTTTAGCTAAACAATTTCAATTAAAAAAAATATATAAAGCTTAAAACCTTCATAAAATTTGACTTCCACTGCTGCCACTTTATGCGACTTACCTAGTTTACGGCTCACGGAATAAGCTTTCAGAAAAACTTAATTTTCGACCGATCTTTACTACGGTAACTATAAGAGAAAGTGACTCGATTCGATTCAGGGATTTAAGGATTCAAGGACATTTTATAAAGAACATGTAAATACATACTATAATATTTTAGAGGAACGCCATATTAGCTTGGTTTATTAATTTTATTATAAATCGCTTTAGAATTTTCATTTTAAGCCGACTCTCAGTTGGACGGTAATAAATATCAGAGACCACAATTCAAAAATATTCGCTAAAACAACTTTACAAAGTTTATTTAAAATACACATTTCGGCAATAAATTTTGAGCAGCAAGAAAACAAAGAATCCGCGAATGTGCCACAAAAATAGAGTAAAACTCATGAGAAAAGGACAACAGCAACAACAACTGTCTGGTAAAAATCGCATGCAAATAAAGCGAAAATCATTATCTGAACATGAGAATCTGGTTAACTTCGTTTAGAGCAAAAGGCAAAAAATAAAAGAGAAGGCAACATTTTTCAGATGTAGTCGAAAAGCCAACCAACAAACTCACATTGGGAGCGGCGAAATGCAAATGGGCTTGCTGAAAAGTGCTGCCAAGTGGTGAAAGGATGCCCCGGCAAGGAGCCACAGCAAGGACAAGTAGGTGCCAACAAGTTTGCGGCGTTAAAAGTTGTTGAAAGCGCTCGGGCGCCCAGCTTAGGTGGGCAGAGCGGCGAGGGCCCGCGCAGCCGGGGCAATGTCATATATTATGTTAGTCAAGGCAGCTGGCAACGGCACCTGCAACACGCGCAACAACAACAACAACAAGAACAACAATGCCACTTGCATTAAATAACGGAAATGAAAACAAAAGACTTCAACTTCCGGCCAAGGCGCGAGACGGAGAGAAACCAAAGCCACCAAATTGCACTCGAGTGAAAATGGAAAGTGGAAAATGGCAATGTGGCTTTTGTTCTCTCTCCCTTGCGCTTGCCCTCTTCCCTCCACTCGCTCTCTCCCTTTCTCCCCCTATATATGCATCTATCTCCTGGTGCCTGCTTTGATTGCATTGCCAGTTGCCGTTGAGCGGAGGGCAGGTGTGTTTGGAGTCCCGCATGTGGCATAAATAATTTGCACTCAACGGGCAAAACAAACGACGGCCAAAGTCGGCACTTGTAGAGCTCCACCACACTAGGTTGGCAAGGGGGAGGGGAAAGTGGAGGGCGTCGGCATTTGCTACTCGCAACCGGGAAACATTTCCCGCTGGAGCACGTGCTCTGGTGGTTTGTTCTCCGTTTGTTCTTCTCGCGCTCTTGCAACAATTTTTATTACATTTGCCACTGTTGCTCAAGTGCAAGGACACGACGCGTCCTCCTGACACGCGGATAAGTCTAGGATTCTACAAGGAGACTTGCGGCATGCGGTGCAATGAGCTTAGCAAAAGCTTAGAACCGTACAGTTAATTTTCTTATTTCCAAACAGAAATATCGACACATTTGCCTTATTCAATGAATTTTCTGTAATAAAAACAGAAAAATTTGCACGAACAATTTTAATGGCAAAAACATTCTTTAATATAAAATTTTTTACTAACAAAAATAGTCAAGATAATTAATTATTTCTTCAATCAAAACAAATTTGTAAGAAATCGTTAATTGAAAAAGTTAAGCTAAATAATCTAATTTAAAATCTGAGCCAAGAAATTCAATTCAAAAATATATTTTAATAAAAGAAAACTTGAAAATAAATATTTAATATACGTTGTAAAAATTTGCATATAACCGACTCAACAAGATTAAATATTTGCCTTTCAAAATTCGTTTAGAAAATATATTTTATTGGGCGCTAAAATTGAGCACGAAAAAAAGCGCACACAAAAGTGAATGCAGCCCGGAATATTTTTTGCTCGGCTAGTTTTATGTGCTGCTAACAAAAAATAAAACTGCTAAATAATGTGAGCCGAGTACCAGGCCCAGTCCCAGTCCCAGTCCCAGTCCCAGCCCATTCCCACGTCCGTGCCCAGACTCAGCACTAGTTCCCCTTCAGCTTCAGTTCCAGTTCCGGCTTTATGGCTGCGGTGTTTCAGTCGATGCAGCAGCTGCTGGCACGTGTATGAATAAGTGGGGACTGGCCAGCTTGATAACGGCTAAAATTTATTGGCAATTGAGAGACTGGCAAGTGGCTAAAATAACTGGAGAAAGCAGAAGAAAGGCTCGCTTGTGGCTTGGCTTGTGTTAATAGAATTGCAGCCGAGTAGCGGAACAAAGGATTAAAGCAGCAGCAAACAGGACCACGAAATGAAGTTCAAGCGCAACTAAAGCAACTGCAAAAGTCCTTCTGCGCATGGAATTTGTATTTATGATGACATTAAATTGCCGCCGAAATAAGAAAGGAGCAAGGCAAAAGGGCCCAGCCGTGGATAGGTGAGGGGGACAACTGCTAACCAGGCCAAGATAAATAGCAAAACAAAAACCACTCAAAGCCGCGTAAATTGAGGCGCCACTCGTTACCCCGGCCCAAAAGTAGTACCCAAAAAACTTTTGCCCATTTTAGTTTTTGCGGTCAGCGCCGAAACCAGCTGGAGCAGGACATGGACACGGAAGCGGCAGAGACAACGGAGTGTAGAATAGGACAGGGATACACTTAGCGCCAAGTTGCTTTTCGCATTTTTTGCGCGACTTATTTTCCTTTTCTTCTTCTTGTTCTGCATGTTTACTATTTTATTTTATTGCGGCGCGTCGGCTTGGCCCAACCAGAAGAACAACAGCAGCAACAGCAACAGCAACAGAAACAACAACAAAAACTTAGCGTTAAATTACTCTGAGCTCTCGAGGGCATAAAACCGAAAATGGAAATTTATGTCCCAATTGCATTTCGTACTCCCTCCGCAGGCTCTCGGTCCAAATGGGAAACTTTGCCCGGTCAGATTATTGGTTCCATTTTATAGGCTGTTCTCTTTAAAGTCCGCTAATTATATTATATTTGCATTAAAATTGTACATTTAATGCATCGATTAACACTTAAGTCTCAAATTCCATTGCGTCTGTCCCCTGTGGTCAGGCGGCTCATTAAAAGGTAATTTGATATCCGCCTCGACTTTTGAACCGTGTGGGGCTGTAAACAGCGCAGCTATTCTTAGAAAATTCGCTTTAAGTTAAATGCTCAAGCGAAGCAACAGTAAACGGACCCATTTATCATTTCCTGTCGCATTTCTAAGCCCCAGTCGCGACGACGTCAGCCCCGACAGACCCCAAAGCCCTTGTCCGGCTGGATAGAGTATATTTTTAAATGCAGCTTTAAGTGCGGCGCTGACACAGGGTAATATCTTAATGTATGCATAGCTCAGAAATTGCAACTACCCACGAAATTAGATGAAAGAACAGAAAGGAAGATAAAATCACAGCTGATTTTTTGAGTTGAATAACGAAACGAAGCGTTGCCAGAAAATTGATTGCCGCTGGGAAATCGACGCTGGCTGATTAAAATATGTAAATTTCATAAAAACGCAGAAATACTTAAGTTCTTATCTTTACCCAATTCCACGAGGCAGCCACCAACGTAATGAGGCAAATTATGAGAAATCGAAACCGAAACCAAAACCGAACCAAGGGAATATCCACTCTTAGGGCTACTTGGTCAACATTTAAAGTAACTGCCCAATTCGGTTTCCAATTCCAATTGCTGTCTTTTGCCTATCGATGGCAACCCATCTCTGTGCCGTCCCTGATTGTCAGTCGCGATTTCCAGAGTAAACTTCGGTTCCGTCTACTGCCTCCACCCTCTTCCACTCCCCGCTCTGTTCGTCTAAGACCCGTAAACAGTTGGAAGACGTTGCTAACAAGTCTAAGCCGCTTGCCACGGAGCAGCCACAAATAATACACAGATAGAAAAACAGAAGGGGAAGCCGCAATAAAAAGCCAGTTATGGAGATGGAGCAGAGATGGGCTTGGGATGGGGCTCTGAGGGAAGCGATTGCAATTGCGATTGAATTCAAATTCCGATGTTGCACTTCAAAGTCGAGTTGAAACCGAGACGAGTGAAAACCTGCTGAAGTGAGTTTCTCGTCTCAATCTCAACCCCAAACCCTTTTCCTCCTCGATCTCAACCTCATTCACAGCGCCTTCGTCAGTTCTCATCGGTTTATCCTGTTAAGCTCGTTTGCCACGGCGCCAGTCGAGTGGAGTTACCCATTCAGCGCACTCCTTGAGTTTGTTTTGCCAACTGTGAGGGCGTGGCAGGGGCAGGAGCAGGGGCAGAGGTAGCTGAAGCATGAAGGCCATTCGTGGATGCGAATGTGGTGGCTGCTTCTCTTTGTTGTCGCCTTAAATATTTTATTGATGTCATTTCGACAATAGTCCAATGTTCACTTGGCTGCTTTTCTCTGCTCTGCTCTGCACTCCTTGAATGTTGAATGTTTTATTGCTGGCTTGTTGATATTTTTATCATCCTCCTTACGCAGCTCTTTATCCTGCTTATGGCTGTTTACAGCGCTTTAAATGTTGTCCTTCAAATGTCGTTTTGTTGTTGTGGCTTAAAAGCTCAAATCAAATCAAATTTGATGCGCCTCATTTGTGGCAATTACTTGTGGCGAGCAATTGGGAGTAAGAAGAAAATAGAGTCATAATATTCATGACTCAAGGGTTTAGCGGGGGAAGCCCTTTACACGAGTTGACTAACATAAATATTTATCTATTCAATTGCATAAAGTTTCTCAAGTTATTCTTTGACCACGTTCCCAGCTCATGGGTTCCGTTCCTTTGTGCGCCGATAAATTGAACAATTTTCCATTTATGCGAAATGCACTTACAACTTTTACCTCGCACACACACACACACACACAAACACACACACACACATTCGTGTGCTGGCACGCAGGACTTCTTTTGTGCAGGACACTTCTTGCCTGTTGTTCGTAGCCTTTAATAAACTGCTCGCATAAAGAATTGGGCGCAGATAAAAAGTATGGCAAACATGTTCCGCACAAAACTTTGCCACACACATTTTCCGTTTTTTTTCTGTATGCCACGCCCCACTTTGGTAAGCCTCCCATCTCTTGTTAGGCATGCACATAGAAATTTGTTCATTCTGATAATTCTCTTTTCTGTTTTCTTCTGGCGTCTAAAAGAATGCAACTGTTTTGTGGAATTGGCTCGCAATTTGTCGCACAAATATGCAAAAGTCGGAAAATGCGAGCTATGAAAATTGCCAACCAAAGGCCAAGCTGAACTGGGCTTATTGCGCTTGAACATAGGGCTTATTTACTTGTGTGTCTTTATATATAAAACAAAAAAATAGTTTAAATTTACAAATTTCGAAAGCAAGGATAAACGATTAGAAGACCTTAATTAATTAAAATACATACATATACATATATTGTAAGAACTTTAAAATTTGTTTTTTAAAGTATAGTCAATGTTATATGGAAGTCTATAAGTACGTAATAATAATTTATTTATATAAAATATGCTAAAAAAAAAAGTAACAAGATTCTTTATTGGCCTTTATACTAGGTAAATTAGGTTAGGGGAATTTTTGAACAGCTCGTAGGTAAAAGAGAATACATTAAAGCACATTAAATCTGTATAAAATATATAAACATTTTTGTAGCTTTTAAAAATCGTCAAACCTCTTTGCTTAAGAATTAGTTGTTAATATTTACATGCCCTTTTCTATTTCCAAGAATATTGTATTTTTTTAGTCTAATCTGCCGCAGAAATATTTTAGGTTTTATTTTTAAAGGGATAAATTAGTGAAAGTGACAAATATTTGTATTTACAGAAAATATGTTTTGAAAATCAATACGAAACGAATTTAAATAAAATTTTAAACGCTAAGAGTAAATGATTTACATACTTTGTGCATGTGTGAAATTGTAAAATCTATGAAATTTGGTTAGTATTATTACTTTGCCCATTGTTTTAGGTCTTTAAATGGCATTGCTTTAAGGTGGGACACTCGCTGCTCTCTTCCGATAATCGAAAGCTATTATGCCCACATTAGTCTGTCGCCTCCGACTTGGTTTTTTTAATGCAAATATTTACATATGCGCGACGACACACTTTTCACGCCCAATGTCCTTGTCGGCGGGGGCGGGCGGCGCCCTCAAGGCAGCTACATTTATTTTTCGACTGTTTGCTAAGGCTGCTGCCTGGATCCTGGCTGGCGTCTCGTTGTCCTGCTGCCAGGCTCTCTGTCTCTTCGTGCGTCCGTCTGTTTGTCGGTCTGCCTGCCAGCCTGTCTGTCTCGTATTTTATTGTTATTTTTTGCTATTAAATTGCTTCGGCTTATCGCACGTTTAAAAAAGCAACAACAACAATGATGATGTGCCACGCCCCCATGCCCCTGCCCACACCCGTTTGAATTGTAACTTTTAACTCCATTTATTGTAAATTGTTGTCGCTCGCTTTGCCGCAGGCGCGGCATTGCGTGCGTGGGCGTGGCATCTATCATTACAGATAAGAAAAGAAGCAAAAAATACGCGCGTGTTTTCCTTTTCCTCTCGCTTGTCTTACAATTTTCCAGTTACCCCGCATTCGATTTTCCATAAAAAGAATATGCCGGCGGCACGTTTCTTTATTTCTGGTTGGGCATTGATGATGCCGATATGTTTACTCTGGTGCTGTCGTTTATCTTCTGCTTAGGAATCTATCCATGCCATTTTTTAAATTGTTGAAAATTTTAATTTATAAACAAAAAATGTATATTCTATGTTATCAACCATAAATTCTTATAAATTAGCCAAAATCTCAATTTTGAGCAAAAAGATAAGATAAACAATTATCATGTTTATTAAATAGCTGTAGTGCTATGTAAATCAATGTTTTAAATTATGTTTCGTATCTTTTCAAAGTAGACCATCAACCACTGATGAAAATAATAGTAGCATGGAAAACAAATCTATGAAATTAATTATATATATTAGTATAACAGCGCTGTGTGGCGTTAAAAAAAATAACTAAATTTAGAAATGGTAATGATTGCAACAATTGTCGAGATGTTCGCAAATAGCATGAAACTAGAAGACTTTCGACAATTAGCGGGTTGAGTTCAGTTCCGTAGAATAACACAGCCGTGCCCATCTTCAATTGTAAATTCATTCAGTAGACTTGTTTATTTAAGCTGGTGTTGTCAAGAGCGAGTTCATAGGCATAATATAGTTTAGAATTCTTAGGTCAAAAGCCAACAAGTTGTTGACTCCTTTTGCGAGTCACCTGGCAACGGCTTAAGCCAATATATAAAGAGCGTAGATACAAATGAAAGCGGCCGAGAACAAAAACGCAAACAACTTGAATGGGTTGTCAACACAACTGCCTTGGTGCTACCCAGACCTGAACTAACTCAACTCCGGCCGCCCACTCGAGAGCAAGTCAGTCTGTCCGTCTGACTGTCTGTCTGTCTGTCTGTTTTTCGACTCCTTGCCAGAGTTTGACAGCCCGTCGAGGCTTTTCAAATTGAATCAACACAATTTTCTTTGCCAGAGTTGCCGTCGTCTTCTTTTTGTGAATTTTTAAGTGACCTGGGAGGGAGAGGCCCCTATTCGTGCTCGTGCTCGTCTCGGCGGCACTTGGCAAGCCACTTAATTACGAAATAATAAAGATTCTTGTGCCAGACACTGACGCCTTCATTAACACAATTCTGTTGATGGGCCTACCCCAGTGTTGGCAGCCCCCAAAAGTTATTCTAATTTCAGCGCTACCCACAAAATGACCTGGTTACATTTGTGGCTGCATTGCCCCCTTTTCACTTCTCACCGCCCGCGACACGATGTTAATTTCAATTTGTAAAGTCGTCAGCGCGGTCTTTCCCCCCTGGGATCCATGCAGGTGTGGGCGTGGTTCGTGTCCGTTTTGCCGATTTGATTATTAATTGAAATTATGCCGGTTAGGGGCAACGCGCATTGAATTTCTGACAGTTTTGGCAGCCAGCCACCAAATTTGCCAATCCCCCAATTGCCGCAATGGTGCCAATTAATTTGGACCACTGGGCAACTGGGCATCGCTTACTGAACCTGTCGAAACTGTGGCAAACACAAATTACGTCTAAACAAATTGCAGGTGGTAGAATAAAAGCTAAGCAAATACTAAATCGCCAAAGAAACTCATTTGATGAATTAGTTCTAAAGCTTAATATTTTATATTAATTAAATTTCAAAAACTAAATTTTTTGATGAACCAGTTTAGTTGTATAAAACTTCTTTGATGGAATAAATAAGTGAAAGTGGGTATTCGATCTGATTATTCATGATAACTATATCATTAAGAATATTATTATCAATAAGAATAGTCATATCAAAAATAATAATAATCATAATTAAAGCACAAAAAAGATAAATAAGTAAAAGAAATTCAACCTAATTGTGGTAAACGCTTTGCTTTTAAATGGATTTATAATAATATAAATAGTTGGGGAAGCTTTCTTCAAACCCAAAAATAAGTCCTGCGATGCATATTTTAATTTCGAAGCACAAGCACGCAGACACACGCACACACACCGCAGTTAACTAAACAGTTCTCAATCAGTTGTCAACACATTCCATGCAATTTTTGGCAGGTTGTACACAGATCCCATTTCACTTTGATATGCAGCAAAATGTCAGTGCATGTCCCGTCTAGCATTTCTTAGGTTTTTATTTTTTGTGTGTTGTTGCCCCTCTGGACGCTGAACTCCTCTGACATTTATGATGACAGGCGGTCATGTTGTGCAGCGTACACAGAGCCAATGCCTGATCCAGTCGCTGTTTCAGACCCGGTGCCAGCAGCAGCAGCAACAGAGGCAGCAGTCACAACTGATGTTGACACGTGCTACATCATCATAGCCGGCGATTCTTTTGCGTTTTTGCTCAGCTGTCGTTTTGCTGGGGCACGTACAAAACATAAAAGTAACTGCACTGCGCTTTGTTGAAATAGTTGCAAAAGGAAACGAGCGCCAAAGCACCGCAGGAGCACAGGACCCGGTGGGTTCGGGTTCGGGTTCTGGGGCAGCTGCCACTAGAAAAAAGGCCAGCATGCAACAACGCCCAAATTCAAACTGGACTTCAAAGTGTTAAAATTGCAGCGTCACGGCATCTGCGAATATGTGTGCGTGTGTGTGTGTGTGAGAGATTGTGTGTGAGTGATTTCCGTTGAGTGCAATGTGCATAAAAAAAAAAAAAAGGAAGAAAAATATAAAAAAAAGCGACCAGACATAAGCCCGAAAGAAGAAAAACTGCATAGCCTAATGACGATGATGCTGAGAGGCCACACACAAAAGATAATATATCTCTTTGAGCAGCGAATGCGAGTTTAATCGAAAAGGCAGAAAACACCCAAAAAAGAAAAAAATTAAAAAACCCCGCATACAACTAGAGACCCGCTCTCTTTGATGTTGGGGCAACACTATCTTTGATTTACCGGAAGTGGCAGCTCATTAGGCAAGCAAACCTTCAGATGACACAGCTAATGCTAATGTTAACTATAGTTAACAGTCAACTACGTAAAATGTCACTAAAAGCGTAACAGCACTATTTATTGTTATTAACAGAATGTTATATTTAGAACTAAATGTGTAGCTGTCTTAAAAACAAATATCTATGATATTCTTTAGCAAAATATATAAATGCTTTTGATAACATTTTGTTTAATACATTCTTTGCATATATATAACATATTGATGTATATATATACATATATTATATATATATATATATATATCGAGCCATTTTATTTTACGATGAGCATTTAATGCTGTTGAACTGCTGAGTGTATGCCAAAGAACAGTATAACTAAATGTTTAGTCTAATAAAAAACATTTTAGTTAGTGAGGCGATCTTGCCAAGATATATAAATATATATTTAGAGGTATGTTATCTCGATTTACAATAGCGCGTTAACAATTAAAGTTAATGCTCTTAGTTTTTAAAAAGGCAACACACTTCGTAATTTTTAAAAGCATAACAGCAAAATCAGATATTACACGTACATTGAAGTACAATAAGCTGGTCGGTCAGCTTCTGACCAAGCCCAAAACCGTAACCCTCTGCGGTGTGGGCCTCATGATTATATCATATATTTTTCATGATATTCCGCCAACCATTTTTAAATATATATACTTTTTTTGTATTGCTACGCTGATTTTTCTTGCGTATTCCCTCAATTTTTGTGCTGTTGTATAATTTATGCAAATTTAAATTTCGCACTTGACGGCACTTGCGGCTTGTGCTTTGGCTCTTTGGCATTTTGTTTTATGAGTTGGTCGCTGCTCATTTTATGCCACTTGCCTTTTGTCTCTTTACAATGTTTTATTTACAACGGCTCCAGCCTCAAAGAGCAGGAAAAAGAAGGCATTTTAGTGCTCAGTCTCGTATAAAATGTCAACATATGTAAGCGGTTTTCGTAGAATACATTTTGGGGGCTGCGAAAAATATTTGAAAAATGCGCCGCAATTGGCAATTATGTTGCCCATAAGCACAGGCAATCATAAAAAGGTGCAAACATTAAGTTTTAACGAGTCATTTCAAAGGGGTTTTAATGCTGGGCAAAAGCATTGTAAATGACCTGGCATAAAAATAGGGAAAAAACTGTCGAATTCTGTTAGCACTGAATTTTACACAAACAAAATCTATATGGAAAATATAAAAACCTGTGATTAATCTGTAGATTGGCATATAAAATAGAACAATTGGGAAATTTGCATGCTCTATCATTAAAAATTTCACATTTTATATAAGTTCATAATATAATATAAAACTGATTTAGTAGAATCATCTGTGTATCATATCCTCATGCTCGTGCTGATGTTGTGTTCGTTATAATTCAAAACAATTTAGAATATATATATTTTCAAGCAATATTAATATTTAAAAATATATATAGATATAATATAATATAATATTTAAGAATATATAATTTATATATTGTTCAACATAAGGAAAAAGTTTTAATATTTCATCAAAAAAAAAAAAAAAAAGGAAACGTTGTTGCGCGTTTTGTCCATAATTAAAAGTAAAATTTTCGAAAACTTTTATAATGCCAAATACAAATATTTTAATGCTTAGACTGAATAAAACAATAATGAAGCCATGTCATTTAAAAATTAATGAATAAATATTATCGTGAAAGTCAATAATAATAATTACTTTTTGTTAAATTTAATTTTTAGAAAGCCTATTTCTACTTAAATGTCAAATTGACATTTTGACTATTTTTGCACATATTATTTTTCTTGTACTCTGCATTAAAATGTATTTTAAAATAGCAGAACTGACTTTTTGCTCAGTGTACTTAAAAACGGGCGTTTAAGTGTGGAAATAATATTCTTGTCTTCGCACTGCTGCTACTGGCGCTAACATCATTTGGCCAGACACAGACACAGACCCACAAACATACACAAGGCCACATACAGGCCACAAGTTAAGCCATTTGCGATTTCTATTGCCGTCTTTTAGGCGTCGCGAACGTGACGCCGCAATTGAGAATTCGTTAGCTCATTTTTTATTGTGGTTTTTGTATTTCTGTTCTCGGTACCAGCGACTGCATCAACGCGTTTGTCATGTGGCCAATTAAGCGATTATCGATTGCCAGCGATTTCCTTGGCAGAATTTATCGCAGTAGTTGGCCGGTGCGTCACTTTCTTGCCGCAACTTCAATTAGACGCTTGAGCGAGTGGCACGGCAGCTCATAAGCAGATTTGCAAAGCGCTGACTGTGAAATTTCAACGCCGCATATTCATAAATGGCTCAGGCACACACCGCCCACATCATCGCAACCAACGAAGCCTCCCAACCGCCTGCCAACCCTAGGTAAACCTAGATGAACTTTAAGCTGCTTGCCTTAAACTAGAACTGTGTATGATTTAATAATTTATTCCCGGCCAGGGCCGCGGGTTTTCGCACAGCTCAGTGAGCTGCTGAGGCAGCAAAGGGCAGAGGACGCAGGACAAACAGATGAGCCGGGGGACGAACGTGGGTAAACACAGCGTTGGAAAATCATTGCAAGGATATAACCGCAACAACAACAGTAACAACAACAACAACAGGGATTGTGCAGCACTGACTGTGGTAATGGCATTGGCAACCTTTTGTGGCAATCCTGCGAAAAGGATCTTTGTTTTTGAGACTGTGCTCGTGTTTGTTTGCCCAGCTTTGGTTCGTTTCGCTGCGTTCCGTTCGTTTCGTTTCGTTTCGCTTTGGTTTGCTTTTTGCTTTGGCTCTCAGATGATAGTTGGCACGGTTACCATGAAATCAGCTTCATCGTTTTCATAAATTCTTAAAGCGGACATCATTGAAAAATTGCCAACAACCTTCGCGTTTGTATTTGTGCAACAGCGCAGCTGAAGAGGGTGATGTATGTATATATATGAATAGATATACATAAGGGGCGAGGCACTGTGGCAACCTTTACATTGATTTGAACATGACATGCACTTGCACGCAGTCAAGTGAAAGTTGCCATTGACTAATCCACAACGAGATCAACTTGAAGTTGAGTGTAAAGAAAATATTACAAGCGAAAGAAGTATGCTAAACATGTTGCTCCACAATGTATTATCTTTATAAGCACCCGTATTATATTTAATTTTCACTAAATATACAAAAAATAAATACAAATTTTAAGAACACTTTAATAATTAACGATTTCATTAGCAATTATTCATCTGTCTGAAAATCTCCGCGTATTATAAAACAGTTTATCTTATCCATAGTGCTTCAGTAATCTCATTTCCTCCCAAATACACCCATCACAATAAATTTGCCGCAAGCCAAAGTTAGGCATCCAAAAGCAACAATTGTCAAGCATATTTCCTCGCATTAATTCTAATAACTAGCCACACAGCCACAAATACTTTTATCTACCCCCTTGCCCTTACCGAAACACCCTACAGAAGCAACAAAATTCGCCCCATAAATATGTACAACAACAATAACTATTAACACAAACACAACGCAGAGTTATTACAAGGACCTCAACGATAAGGCAATCGGCGAGCCCAAAAACCGCAGCTTGTCATAATAAAGGACATGATGGGACGCACACTTATATGGGCAGAGCAACCGCAGGACATCCATAAAACACTAGTACAAAACGCAACCAGACGCAAACACAGAAGGACCGAAAGGACCAAAAGGAACGAAAGGAGTTGTGGTGCCCGTGATGGACATGGGCCAAGACGTACCGTACGTGACTTTGTGATTTTATTGGCGTTGAAAATGCCGCACGTATTCGGCAAGGATTTTCCTTTGAGGCTAGACCGCACTCGCACACTCCCTCTCTCTTTCTATCTCCCTCTCTGTCTGTGTCTTTCTCTCTCTTAGACGCAATCCTCTGCATTAACACTCAACTAGTGGGGAGCCCTGAATGCTTTTTATGACTGTGTTTAGTGAAAAAAAGGGATTCACGCTGATTGCTCCCTACAGAAAACTCGGCGCAACGGAAATGGAACTTCAACAAACGACTGTCAAACTTAATTGGCTGCCTACCGTATTTGACCCTACGAATTAAGAGTTCGAGCAAAATCTTGTAAGTATTTTGCATAGAAAAGAATTTTATAAAAATAGTTATCTGAGAATTTTCAACTTTAATTAACTGAAATTAAGTTCAAATTAATTAAGTTCAAATTCGAAATTCCAATTTATATTTTTTTTACCATGAACATAATATTAATCCATACAAGTTATCCAAAAAATAACGGAAGCGGAACCACATAGGATTATTTAATACAATATAATGCGAAAGAACAATATCGAATGAGATTTCTTATAACTTAAACCACAAATTCAGAAATAGATTTTTAAATAGCTCAAGTGGCAAGACCTATATGGACTGTTCCCGAGTATAATTTTTCCTCCATATGTAGAAGAGTGTTTATGGCTACATCTGAAAATCCGCTTGTTTCGAAAGAGAGAGAGTATAGTTGACAGAGAGTGAGAAATGATAAAAAATAATAAAATATTCTTGATCGGTGTATTACATATTTTTGACTGAAATTGAAGCATAAAAAGCCTTCTTCATACATATTGTACAACCTATTTCCCGTTTTTATCTACTGTAAGATGTATTGGATTAAAATAATTCAAGGTTTTACCATCCAGCAGTATAAATAGTACTATAAACCAAAATTAATTTTGTATATGTATACAAATAGAATGGAATATAATATAAAAGAAAATAAAGAATATATAAAATATAATAACAATAAAATAGATCTTACCCTTTTAAATAATATCCTTTTGTAAACGCTGCCGAAGTGCTGAGACTTTTGCAGATAGATCAAATGAGGTATCTGGAAAATAAATAAATAAGTAATAAGAATAAGTTCATTTGATTTGGCAAAAAGAAAAGGCCCCACTCACAGGCGATACGGCCGCTTGAGCTATGAGTGCAGGAGCGATTCAATGGAAATTCGTCTGTGAAGTTTCCTTTTTAAAGCTATGGAAAGGTTTCAAGTGCAAAAATGAAAACGCATAAAAAGAAAAGAAGAAAAGAAATTTGGTAAGCGGCAGGCAAAGCAGGCAAAGGCATTTTTTCGCAAAGGGAAGAAATTGAAAGACAGTCGTGTCTGCCACGTCCTTTGCTTTTGCTCTTGCTGTTACTGCTGCTGTTGCTGTCCTGGCAGCTGCAATTCTGGCTGCGGATTTCCTGATGATTTTATTGGGCCGCCAGCAAACATTTTTGAGTGTAGCCAGCGGCGCTCAGGACTGCGGAATGCGCCAAAGTATTTGGTAACTTTGTTTCCTTCTTCGTCCATTTTTTTTTTTTCTTTTTTTGCACCCCACAGTTTGCATTCTTTTACGCTTTTTCTATATTTTGCGACCAAAGGAACAGGCATAAAGGATTAAGCGTTTGCGCCGGCAGGCCTGCAAATTGTTGTGAAATTTTGTTTTTTAAATTTAATTTCCACT
Source organism: Drosophila littoralis (assembly GCA_018903485.1). Classification (NCBI taxonomy): domain Eukaryota; kingdom Metazoa; phylum Arthropoda; class Insecta; order Diptera; family Drosophilidae; genus Drosophila; species Drosophila littoralis. The sequence goes on along the minus strand of JAEIGF010000059.1, from coordinate 3,811,772 downwards.
TTCGTCTAGCTCGTTGGCCAGGCCATGCGTTTAAATTGAAGCAGACAAATAAAATGCTGGAAAATATTGAAAGTAATGGAAATCAACAGCAACAGAGAACACTGCTCGCAAGGCGGAGGGCGAGTTGGCAGGCTATACATATACATATTTACACCCTCGCACATGTGCACTGAGGCATTGCATACTTTAAGGAGCCAGCTGGCATTTTGTGCCAGCTGCATCTGTAACTGCAGCTGCATCCTTGCCATTTTCACTTGCTGCCTTTGCCTTGCGATATTGCAGCAGACAGGCTGCCGGCTACTTATGGCTGCAAAGTCGAACGTTGAGAAACCAGGCCAACAGCAACACACACACACACCGACAGCCAAATACTTATACCTGTAAGTGTATACAATATTTCGTAACAGTTTTTCCTTCGGCTTTACGTATCGCTGCTTATAGAGTGTGGCACAGGTCCTGGCACTTACTTAACGGTGAGTGCAAATGCTGCGGCTCCTCATACCATATGAATCTGAAAGTATGAGCATATGAGGGCGCATCCCACCAGAGTGAGTGCTTGTTTAGCCGGTTTAAGCAGCCACTCGAGTGCGTGGCATCGTTAAATATTTGCACTGCCTGTTAAACAACACTTGAGTACCAAACATGTGCCGCAACTAGCATATAACAATATTTATACAACTCTATTGCTTTCTGCGATTTGAAAATAATGCCCAGTTAACACTGACTAGCCAAAAAGTAAGGTAGAAGACAGATAATACTGAAGACTATTCCTAAGCAGATAAAAGAATGTCATGAGCTATCTCTATATATAAAACTGTTTGTCCTGACTGAATGATTGCCCGAATGGCTGTTTGGTGATCAACGCATCTATTACCATCCGATCGGCCTCAAACTCATTTTCTTGATCTCGACTCGACCAAGTTAAGATATTCCATATGCTCACTATGCCAAAATAATGGAAAATTCGATCCTGCTTCGCTCAAAATTTTCAATCCATTTACTTTCTAGCCCCCAATATAGGTTGCATATGTAATATTATAAAAACTTAGAATCCATAACTTTTTATCTAAACAAAACTATGGTCAATAGTAAATATGTGTTAAGACTTCTTATATTTGCATACTATTATCTTGCTGAAAGTCCTTATCTTCAACTCTGATAAGCTATATAAATGAATATACATTTAAATAAATCAGATATGTTTCGGAGTAAGAAAGATAAGTAGTAGGAAAACCTAAACAGAAACTTTTTATAAGTAAAATTTAAGCCAGTTTAAATTACGAAATTTCTCTACATTTGCTCATAGCATTATCTTAAATATAAGTTTGTTACTAAACCTTTTTCGCTCTTGAAAACTAAAGTTTAAAGCTCCTGTAAGTACTTGTCAGGTGACAAAAAGCCAAATGCTTGGTGGTAATTAGCAGAGGCAAACTTTGGCGGCAACCAACTATATATTTTTGTATATATACGAGTCTTAGGTGTAGCTGAATTTTTTGGTATTTAAGTGTACTAGAAGCTGTGCGATAAATTTTAAAAGTTTTAAACGAACCTCATGGTAAAGAGTAATAGAGATTAGCTAAATCTTTAGCGGCATTTCAGCCCATGGGACGGCAAAGAAACACACAGCAAACATATTCCACATATGCTTCACAATTTTATGGGTTGCCACATGCCGCAGCCCAAAAAGCTTGTGACTCCCCGAACGCATTTGCTGAGCTCCCCAGGCGACATTTAAGCGACAGCCGCGCGACACAAACACACAGACAAACTGACAGTTAAATGACAACGCGGCGTAAAGAAAGCCAAATGCAACAGCCAATGTCTGAAACCACCTTCCCCCACCCTCCCTCAACTTTTTGCCAGCTTTTTATTTATTAGTTTTTTTTTTGTCTGCGCCATTTCAGACTTTGATTTTTATCCAACGCGTCGTATGCGCAATGCCTGGCTTCAGCTGCTTGTGAAATCGCATTGTGGATTGATTTAAATGGATAAGGCTGCTCAGGTCTCTTATTATTGATTTTTTTTCTGCCTAATTAGCGAGTGGCTTTTGCTGCAGTCACGCGTTCGACTCAGCAAACTTTTAGGCCAAGTATTTTAATTGCAATTTCTGGCTGGCTATATTGATTTGTCTTGCAAAGTTTTCACTCCGAAAACTGCATGGCTGACAAATTGTTTGGCTCTTTGGTGTGCGCTCATTTGCATAATTTTACCTTGGCATCTTGGAGATGGGCACTGAGCCAACTCAGGTGGCTGTTAGTCACCTTGAACCCGTTGCATGTGGAAAACTACATTCATTTATCAAATAAAAAGCCCTTTTCTGTTTTGTCCCAGAGCAAAAGTGTCATCCGGAAACGTTAACCTTGCCCAGGCCGAGACGCCCAAGCCGCTTATCTGACCGGTTACACGTGACGTATACGTAATTTCGGGAAGCGAATGATTAACGAGTCGAGTGCCAGAAGGACAACGACGCCTTCCTGACTTTTTGACATTGAAATAAGAGTGGAATATCGGTTAGAACAGGCAACTTCAGAAAGCGGGGAGAGCTTATAAGACAATTTTTAAGTTCTAACTGAGCGCTGAATTAAATTGACGTTAAGATTAGGCCGCAATTAATACAAATAATAATATTAATAATCAAAGTTATAATGATAATAGTAATATTATTAAAAATAAAAATGAAATTTATGACAACAGCTTAGAAATAGTGATACGATACGTGCGTCTCCGACAATATGAACTTCCACTAACTAAATGAAAATATATTCAAAGTTTAGAAACTAAGGAACAAGTTTCAAGATCTAGACTGATAATACTTCAATACAAGTTGGGATTGAAAAAGTAAGAAAGTATTAGAATTCCATTCTATCACAATTGTGAATAAAGAAACTTAAATTTGAATTGATTTTGAGTATTTTAATATAATTATATGTATTCTTATTTATATATTATCATATCAATGAGAATGCGTATGTCAGCGAAGGAGTAGTACTGGGTGTTATTTAAGAGAATACTCATCGTTTTCCACCGTTTAGATCAACAAAAGCAGTTTAATTAAACGCAATATTTCTCGTTTTATAATCTCAATAATGTTTGCCTTTCATTAGCATCAATTCAAATGCACTGGATTCAAAACAAAAAAAAGATTGTATGCGCCTCGTGCTCATCTCTAGTTAATTGATTTCATTGTTTGGCGGTATTTTTCAGTTACCAACGCAATCGCAATAAACTAGTCAGCCGCAATGGCTTGACTGTCAGCTAACCAGGCCGGGAATACACAATTTAGCTACGAAATTTATGCCACGGCACACTAAACGGGCCGGCGAGGCCTTTTCAATTGCAACAAATGCCACAAAACAGCAACAGAGAGAGAGAGAGAGAGCGAGAGAGAAAGTGGGAGATGGGGGGATGGAGAGAGGTGTGGCAGTTGCAAACGACAAACGCAAACAATGGAGATAATTTAGTTGGCGCGCACAAAGCGAGTTCCCGACGATAGACACAGCGTTGCCAACTTGTTTAAAAATAGCAGCTGGTCAGCTGCACAGAATCCATTGGGCACGCCACACGAAAAAACAGTTAACTTTGCAGCATGCAACGTTTAAATTATGCAGACAAAACACAAAACAGGACACACCAGCAATACCCCCACACCCACGCGTACACCATCTCCTCGCCCCCTTCCTGCCCTGTTGTGTTTGTTTGCCAAACGTCTGTGAGGCTCGGCTTTGCTTACTCGACTCGGCTGTTTGCATTTGGCATTCAAAAAAGTTGCGGCAAACTGAATTTAAGTTGACTTCGAAGTGGCTTTAAGGCTCCAGGCATCGCAAATGCAGCTCATTTAAACACATGTCACAATACTTTCGCACAGCTGTCACTTTGACAATTTTCTAGATGAGTTTCCTGCGATTCCTTGTGCCAGCAACAACCAAAAAAAAAACACATCAGATTGCCCTAGACGTAGGTGCCTCGCAAGCAGATACCCTGTACCCAGCTGCCGCAGCATTAGTTCGAGCTTCTTCGTATAGATCTCCTCCTTTCCTCGCAACTATGAGAAAAACAGGCTCGCGTTCAGCTTTCGTATGTAAGCAATAAACATTTCATTTATTGAATTAGTTTATTAATCATTTCTATTTACACATAATTACACAAGTCCATTGGTGCAGATAAATGCCATCTACAGCCTTTTTACATTACATTTATTTGCATAAAACCATTAAACCCTCTTCTGTATTCATGTGTAATGGGTACAGGGTATGAGAAAAAAAAGAAAAGAAAATAAAAAAATCTAAGCTAAGCTGCCGTCTTGCCTTTTCGCCTTGTGCGTAGGTTTGTCAACGTCATCATCATAATGTTGTACCATGCACACACACACATACTTTCACGCACACTCACACACCCTCGCACACTCATATAGCTGGGACAGATTGCTTGTCTGCCTGCCTGGCTGGCTGACTTCTTGCCGCGCGTTTGTCGCCCCGCATAATGAAAACTTACATCAATATAACGTGTATTAGAAAAATGGCAAGCAGCTGCGCTTTTTGCCTTATATATGGACCTTTATAAGTATATTTATATATTATCCTTTTTATCTGCCAGACTTACCTCATCTGTGTTTCGCTTCAAAGTTATTGCAGAAATTATTCATAGCTTGATAATTGGCCACAAATTTAGCTCTAAATAATTCCAGTTCAATTTAGTAAGATTTTGTAAGTTTTGGCAAATGCCATTGTATGTAAACTTATTGTCAATATCGAAATTTCTATTTTTCTATGACTTCGTGTTTTTTTAATAGTAAAAATAGTTTGACACCACAAATTTGGGTTAGGTTAATAGTGTTAAACATGAGATCATTGATTCTCCTTAAATAAATTGGCGGTCGCCGTGGCGCATCCGGCTACATTTGAAGGGCGCTGTCATAAGGTGGATCTGCTTATAAGAATATCCCTACCAGGTGGATATGCCGGCATAGAATGGGGAAAAACTTTGATGAACAGACAAATCAAGTATTTCTGCTTGCACTTTTTTTGGCCAATTGAGGAAAGGAGTGTAATTAGCTTATCCGATGAAGGTTCAAATACATACTTCTTTAAAATACATAAATTAAAATCCGTTTAAGTATTCACTTTCAAATTGTTTTTGGTCCACAATGGAACTGCGCTTACAACCAATTTTTGAAATGTTTAAGATTAACACCAAATATTCTACTGTGAACCGACATATGCCACAAACTAAGCGCACAAAGCAGGCACATTAACCAAATTATAAGCCATGGAGTGGGATAAGGCGTATATATATCTATTCTAAGGCACTGTAATAGTTTGGCAACATCAAATTTCATAAAGAGCACACGCCGGAAATAGGAAGGATGCGCTTTGTCGCTCCATCTAGGAGTCATCTCGCCATGCGTGTTCTCGTGTGTGTATGCGTGTGTGTGTATGTGTGTGTGGCTTACTAGGAAGTAAATTTCGTTATCGTTTATTATTATTATTATGCGCGATGTGTGAAATGTCTGTATATATAGGGGGAGTGCGTGTGTGTGTGTACCTCATGTTTGTGTTGTGACGTGGGAAATAAATTTATATTCATAACACAGGACGCGGACGAAGCAAAAGACGTTGGTGGAGCCGAAGGCGGCAGCGCCCACAAGTCGCCGACATGCATACAAAGTGCTTTATGTGTGTGTATCACTAGATGGTGGCAATGTTGTGGTTCCTGCTCCAGTTGCAGCTCTTGTAGCAGCATTTCAGCAGCAGCCACCATCAGACTGGGAAGTTTTTTGATTAAGCTGGAGTGGAGCCTGAAGTTCTCTGGGAGCTTTGAGTCTAGAGTAGCATGTGCAGCTAATGGGATCAGCGTTGCAGGAGGCAGCTGCAGAGCGACAAAATCCTACATATTGATTACTAATTTACTTGCCGTCTATGTCTCAAGTTTCTGCCCGAAACTTCACAGAGCATCACGACAACACAAATGCAGATAACTTGATTTTGCCAGTAGTTGCCCAGGTTAGACCAGATCCGGCATTAACATCAGGTAAATGCACAGGACGTTGATGCAACGGAAAGTTGAAGCCTGCGTCCAGGTAACATTCACGTTGCAGTTGGCTATCCCTTTGGAGCAACTTCGTCTTCATATAAAATGTACAAAGCGACAGAGCAAAAGTAATTTTGGGTACAGCAGGCGGAGGATCTGGTGGCCTTCCAGGCACATGACTAGACCCAATATGAACTTCCACTCAAAGTCACTCATGCATGAAGTCAAACGGCAAACGTCGAAGCTGGAAGCTCGAACCTCCGACTCCGAGCGACAGTCGCACAACAATCAAAAAGCGTATGGAAGTCAAAGGCGCCACAGGGCACACGGCACAGGGTACAGGGAGGACCAAATAGAGAGCGACTGGTAACTGGCGCCTAAAACCGTTCCCATCAATAGCATTGGGCATTGGGTTTGGGTTCGATGCAATGCAATAACTTGCCAAACTGACACCATATCCTTGGGGTACACTTTTTGAAAGCGGCACATGTAGCGCTCTGTGCTCTAAAATAGTTTTTTTCTTCTTCTGTTTTCAGTTATATCTGTATAAGGAAAGGGAACTACACGCACGACTTCTCATCATCATGTGTATTCAGGGTATACATGGGTTTTGGGTACACTTAGCGAAAAACCATTGTAAAAGTAGTGTGAGTATGTTAAAGAAAAAATAATAAGCCCTCGTAATTATAGATATCTTACAAATAAGGATATTTTATATAAAAAATTAAAATAGAATTATATAAAACAAAATAAAATATATATTTAATAAAACAATGATTTTAATATATCTCTTTCTCTTGTATTTAATTGTTTTCTAAAAAAATTGATCATTTGAGAACCAAATCATATTTATCGATCTGTGAGCTCCAAATTGTTTATCGCGGGCGTAATTTAAATTTGTTACGAAAACTGTTTAGATTCCGGAATTGCCTTCATGTGCAAATTTAAATAATTGTTTGAGGTAACTAGTCTCTTTGGTCTTATCTTGAATCTTTCCCCAATTTAAAGAAGAGCTTGTCAGCAGACTCTGTTATGCTACAAGTTGAGAATTGGTCTGTATTGCCAAGGTTCCACATTTTGTCTATCGTTATCGAAAGCCATCGAGGTTTCAAAAACGAATTGGCACCAAATGCATAAAAATCGAAAGGTTTATATTAAAACTTAACATTTATATTATAAATAAGGTTTTTTCATAAATAAGTTCCTTTAATACATTTTTAAAGCACGAGTACAGGTAACGGAATTGAGTACACAAAAAAATATGAATGGAATCTGTTTCCTGAATCGTTATTATAATTTGATTTCACATGTACCAGTTTTTTTTTATAATCATTTCGCTGCCTGTACACATTTTTTTTAATGGAAGCAATGCGAAATCATGCACAAATCGAGCAAATTGCATATTTCTTACGCTGGCGATTTAATTTTTTATGCGATATGCAAGAGAGTCAAGAGTCATGAATCGCCTCCACTGCAATTGCTGCTCCAACTCCGACCACATCCTTAGGTTTCCACTTGGCGCATTTGTGTCTTTCTCTTTGCGAGTGTGTGTGACTTGTAAATTTCCCCAGTTGAAGCTCAGCAGCAGCAGCCGCAGCAGCAGCCGCAGCAGCAGTACTTGCAGAGGCGCTTGATTGAGCGCACGTTTTCCCGGCTTCGAGTTGCACTGTCAGACAGTCAGCGCTTCACTTGACTTTTTATTTAAAATATAGAACATGATGTGGGGGATTGGGTATGTGGTGCACGAAATTAAACAAAAAAGGCAACGGCTAACTCTTTTTATTTCCCAAGTGTCAGTAGAAGCCTTGGCGCAATTTTCGTTTGGATTCCAAGCACCGACCGATGTGATGGCAGCTCGTACGTGTTTAGTTATTTTCTTTGAGTTTTGCTTAGCCTAGCAAGTGCCTAATCGGACATGGTATAATATTTCTGCAATATCATTAGCAGCATCATTAGAATTGTTGCCTGCAAGCCCTATATTGGGATTCAATCCCTTTGTCTGTATTAAAGTTACATTCACTGAATACCCCCACAAATCCCTGGTCCTCAGCAGCATTTTTGCATGTCATGTCATGAGTATGCAAATTTTCTCCCTACCTCTCTATCTCTCTCCCTCTCTCGCACTTTTCTTCGTCTCTACATCTATGCTACAGTATTAATGTGCAAAAGTACAGCGTTGATTTCACATGTCTCTCTGGACACACTTGGGGACCAGCGAATCCTCCACCATGCGAAGGCGTTGAAAAATGTTGCAAAGATGCAAAACAACTGTTGGCAGTTTGTCAAATTTGATTTGTCATACATCAAATGGCTTTAAAATGACAAGAAACGAGGGCTGCCAGCCAAATGGCTGTGGCAGATACTAGAAAAAAAAACTCGTGCTCCGAATAGACGTCGAGTGAGAACTACAGAAATGTTGGTGGAAAATATTAAAAAGGAGTTGACAGCTAAAAATGCAAGTTGCATAACAGGAAGGGAAGAAGAGTAATACGTTCTTTTCCATTTCAGTTTCTTATATCTAAGGTACAAGTTAAGAAAAATTAAGTGACAATTTAGCTGATAATGATGTTACTATATTCCGTATTTATTATAATAACCAAAATAATAATAATTATAATATAATAATTATGATTGAGTTAATTTCTTTAATATTAAATATGACTCAAAAGCTCTACCTATTCGGAATTGATACGAACCGCTTATCTTGGCAAAATAAACAAGGTTGCATATATATATATAATACGCTTCTTTGCTTTCAGCTCTTCAGAATAACGTCAACGACAACTTAAGAGATATACGAAATAAAAAGTACAATGCCTATCTAGTGTAAAATTGTTATTGACTTGAACTTAGTCGACATATGTGCACATGAGTTTCGCACTATCGAAAATATATTTCGCGTGTTATAGGGCCTAGCATTTTCTTTTACCCAATTTTGTTGTTCAAAGTAAAACAACGAGTTTAAACTAAGATTAAAGACTTAAACGAAAAAGAGAATAATGTCATGTTATTGTAATCTCAGAGTAATAATAGAATACAGGGGTCATTAATAATAGAATACAGGGGTCAATACCGTTATATGCAGGACACAACTCTGCATCACTGCCATGAATTAATAATCTTTGATGAAAAGAGTAAGTAGTAGCAGGCCTATGCAATTACCTTGGAGAATTTACCTGGACATTATTTAGGAGTAATTACACCCTACCTACAGAGAAGAAACACAGCCCCTACATACAGGGAGAAACACTAAAATATTTGTTATGGCAGCTAAGCGTAGCGTTCATTTTAATCTTGCTGGTCCGATCGCAGTATTGATATTGCATTGCCGATAAAGACATTTGTAATCGCAGCTGATAACATATCGCCAGGTCGTACTAATTAAAAATTAAATACTTATACTTTCAGTATACGTTCGAAGCTGACAGAGAAATGACTGAAATTCAACTTAGTGAGCTTGTCTTCGGGCAGGTAAATTTATATGGTAAATATGTATAAGGTTTATATAAGTAAAAGAGCGCAAATTATGTAGAAAATTGGAAAAGGATCCTATGGAGAAGTCTACAAAGGAACCTATAAGAGCGATGTGGTTGCTATAAAAACCTTAGTCGGGACAACTGAAGAGACGAAGGATATTGAACGCGAGCTTTTTTATTTGGCAACGGTCGTTCATAAGAACATCATCAAATTAATTGGTTATGCGACCGACAAATATGAGACCCACTTAATTATGGAATATGCAGAAGGCGGAACCCTGGACGCCTTCTTGCATACAAGCAATACACCATATACAATTGCAGAAGGTATAAGCTGGTTACGTCAGGCTGCGGAGGTATATAATACATACGAGAGCGGATGTAAACTTATTCATGTTATATTTAAAGGGACTCGCTTATCTACATAGGCTATCAGAGCGTTCAGTGATACATCGTGATGTGAAGCCCCAGAATATGTTGCTAGACGACACGAGAAGCACGTTGAAACTTTGCGATTTCGGATTTGTCAGAAATGTGGAAACCCAAATGACAAGTAAACGCGGTACTTGCTTGTATATGGCACCCGAGGTACATATATTTTATAATGTCGGGTATATTAATCATTTTAATTAACACACAGATTTTCAATGGAAAAAAATACACTGACAAATGTGATGTGTATAGCATGGGCATTACAATCTGGGAAGTTCTGTCGCGTAAGAGGCCGTACTACGAACAACATGACCTTAAACAGTATCCACTCTTAACTCTTGTTGATCACGGTATGTTCAAAAGTTATATGCGTATGAATTAAGATGTTAAAGAATAACACTAACATTAATATATCAATTAATGCAGATCTACGGCCCTCACTAAATGATTTAATTTTTGAGTGTCCCGAACTAATAAAATCTCTGATGCAAGAATGTTGGAATAAGAACCCCGAAAAGCGTCCCTCCATGCAAGGTATTGTGGAAATTTTAAAACAGTTCTGAGCAACTTTCAGGAGTAATTTGTAATCCATATGTGTTCTTATCAGGATACATAAATGTATATAAGCTTTTTAAATAAAGGATTTATGTACCCTAATGGACGTACGTAAAATCTGTATGGATAATTTTTTAAAGTCGGTCAAAACAGTCATGGTCCACAAAACAATGCAAATATAAACAAGTAAGAGTCTCTAGTAGGGAGTTCCTGACTAGGGGATACCATGAACAATCTTCAACTAACACCAAACGCAGGTCGCGCTACGGTCTCGTACTCTTTAAAAACTTGTGTGTTTCTTAACCGACCTTGATGAAACTTTCAAATGTAGATCTTATTGCACCATAGAATATTTATGTATTCTCAAAAAGGCTTAAATTCATGGACAGTAAAAATTGGTTTATTTAATTGATTTATAGCTATATAATGAAAGCGGGGAGGCGGTGATAGTTATCAAATGAAAAATACTTGATATACAACATATATATGTTATTATTCAGAAAGCTACATGCCAAGTTTGGTGACTCTGACCCTTAACACTTAAGAGAATTGCTCAAAAAAAAAAAAGAATTTCGAGATCGATTTTTATCGATGACTTGGAAACGGGGCTAGTTATCGATTATCGTTCCAAGTGTCAAGTCTCTAGCTCTTATAGGTTCTGAGATTTCTGTCTTCATACGGATGGACGGACGGACAGGCAGATAGACATGACTAGATCGACTCGGCTATTGATGCTGATATATACTTTAAGGGGTGGAATTGCTTCCTACTGGCTGTTACATACATTTGCACAAGTTCATTATACCCTTTTTACCAAATCATAATTTATTCATGTTATAAAAAGAAAACTAAGATTGGTACAATAAGATCTACATTTGAATATTTCGTCAAGGTAGGTTAAGCAACACAAAAGTTATTATAGGATAAAACATAATAAAGCACATAATTTTCATTTATTCTACAGACTCGTAGAAAATGAATCCATATCTCACTTTTCATTGATTAAAAGCTGATATACTTTCCAAAGGTATTTCGAGGCATAGTTTTCTTTAGCTATACAAGCATAGAACTTTTTTAGACACAAGCTTCCTTTTAATAGACACTCCATTACCTTCTTCGGCATGATTACGCATATATAAACAATGCTTCAAACACGAAATGGGGCTACTTCTCCCTTCCTAAGTAGCCCATTCATTTACTTAATATTATAATATAAATTTAACGCACTCCATCAAAAGTGGTGCACTCGAAAAGCAACACCAGTTGAAGGTTGACGGGGTTGGGGGTGGAGATCGCTTTAGAACACGGTTAGAATACCGGCAGGCACTGATGCCAGCCAGGCAAACACTTTGGGCCAACTTAGCCGGCTGCCGGGCAGGACTTAGGGCACACAGACAAGCATCTGTTTGAAGGACATGAAATAAAACTCATTTGCTTCATTGGGCCCTGTAAGCAGGCTGCAAAAGTGGGCTGGCAAATGCCACAGTTGGTTTTTACCCGGACCTAGCTGGCTGCCTGGCATTTGTGCAGCGTGACACGCAAATTGCCAGGATCCTCACAGGGATACACACCCACACACATAGCTAGACAATGAAACGTGTTAAACTTCGCCTCCGACAAGTCAAGTGGGAGCACAATGGACTCCGACAGCCCAGACACTCATTTGTAGCTGTTGCAGCAGCTGTAGCTGGGCCAGTGTGACCATGACTAATTTGTTAGCAATTATGTTGGATTGACGTCGCCGGACTGAACTACATTAGCATAATTGTTGTTATGAGCAAGCGCTCACAGGTGTGACTTTCATAAAGTTAGCCATGACTGCCGCACGGAAGAGAAAGCATGTGTTTAAGTGAAAAGAATAAAACTAACATTGATATCGATTTATCCCTAGGTAATAAACTTTTCATCTCTCAATTATTTACTCTTTACACAGTGATAACTCACCTAACGGTCACCTCCATTAAACATTATTTCTCAACTTAAACAATAATTACCCGACAGTCTATGTGCACCCAAGTGAAATTTACCGGTGTAACCATTACTCATTCTCAGTAAATAGCCCGGGCTTAACAAACTCAAGCAAATGCTTCTCATAAGATACTTAAAGCTCATTTATCTTTATCTGTCTATAACAAGACCAGCCGGATACTGATCTGTATCTCTACATGTATGACTGTTTTTTAAAAACTTTTTTCTGATTAACTGACTGCCTGACAGACTGCTGGCTAGAAAGCTAAAAGGCTGAATTTTGTACTGGGGTTATGTTATGAAGGTGCATGCTATAACGGAGTTTTGGGTAATTTAGCCAGCAAGTGGTTTACCATGCGATCGGTTTCAAAATAATTTTAAATGTTCTTTGTTGAAAATCATTTGAAGCGTGTTTCATACGTATTCCAAATTCTATCTCTCATGAAATGCGATGAAAAATGCGAGTCAAAGGTTATATGAATGAAATGCCTATTTATAATATTTAATATTTATAATATATAATAATATTTATATAATACCTATTTTCAAATTGATATGTATATATGTATTTGATAACTTAAAAACCTAACAAACTTAACTAAAGTTATAAGGATTTGTACCGAAATAAAAAAATTAAGTTTTAAAGCCAATATAAAATTTCCGTTGAAAGAGTATTTAATTTTCGGCATTCTGCAGCCTTTTTTTAAATCAGTAAACCCCATCTTTAACAACTTAATGACTTAAGCAACTAACAAGAACACAAAGTCTCGTATAAAGTTTCCACTCTAAAAGTCAGTCAAATGTAAAACCGCAGCTAGTTTTGGGGTACCGGAGGAAGAGGTTCAAAGAGCCAGATAGCAATGGGACAGGAAGAGAGACAAGAACACAAACACGGCCACAAACCGCAGCTCTGCATGTTTAACAATTTGCACTTAATTGTTTAGCTCGACAACAACAATTACGAGACAACTGACAACAGCAACAACAACAACAATTATATAACACATTTACAAGCGCACTGTAATTAATTTATGTGAAGTGTTTGGGGAGCTGCTTTAAGTCAGCCACTAAATAGTTTCCCATTCGTTTATTCAGCCATTGGGTCGTTGATTTTTGGCTGCTACTGCTGTTGCTGCTTCTTTCTACTATGACACGCCCACTCAACTGTGTGGCAATTGAAGAGGTGATCACGTGGTCAGCAATTAGAGCTGGTTAAGATGAGGGCGAGGCTGCTGTCCTAGCGAGTTGCTGCGTTCGTTAGATAACTAGAGAGAAAACTACGAAAAGCACCTATCGAACGTGAGATACTTCACAAAAACATTTAAGACAGGTGAGATAAATTTACAGGAATTTGTTAAATTACGAGTTATTGAAAGATCGTGAACAAGATTTTGTACGATATTCTCGAGATACAATACTATCTGTAAAATACAAGTGAATCAGTGAGATTCAAAAGCATCTGTGAAAAACATAAACATAACATAATAAATACAAATGTGTCTGTTAAAGGATGCAAAAGTATCTCAAGTGGGATGTTCGCTTATACATACCTCTCGCTACAGACGCTGTTCTGTTAGGCGGACAATTTCATTCAATTTAAATCAAGTCACACCCTCTATCCCTCTGTGGGACGGACACTCCCCTTGGGGCGAAATTACCCGACTATAGCTGTCCTCCTCAAGAAAATTATCCCTGATATTGATATATTCTTTAATATAACGAATTAATTTATAACGAGCTTTGGAATCTGAGTCAGTTTTTTAACAACCTTATGTCTAAATTCAAACAACCCGATGTGGGACCCTTAAATGAGTCACTCTCGCGCAACACCCCGCGCTTCAAGACTCTTGCTTTTCAAATTATAGCAAGCGGGTCATCCAGTATTGTTGAGGTGTTTCTTATGCTACCACTGGATGTGGTTAAGACCCGACTTCAATTGCAAAGCAATGCACAGAAGAAAGGACCTAATCACTATAGCGGGGTGCTTGATGCCTTTGCCAAAATATATCGTCAGGAAGGTGTTAACGCATTTTGGAGAGGCGTCGGCCCTCTACTAGTGTCTGACACGCCGAAACGTGCCGTTAAGTTTGTCATTTTTGAGCAGTCCAAGCCATATTTTCAGTCTGGGTCGGTGCCGAGTCCCGTAACCTATGCGCTAGCTGGTGGTTTGGCGGGTACCCTTGAGGTACTGCTACAAAATCCCTTCGAGGTTGTCAAGGTCACGCAGCAGGCGAATCGAAAGAAGAAACTCCATCCCATGCGTGTCGCGAGGACTATCATCAATGAAGACGGCTTTGGTTTCCGTGGCCTTTACAAAGGCGTGACAACGACCATGGCACGAAACTTCATTTTTCACATAATATACTTCGGTTTCTTTTGCAGTGTTCGAGAGGCCACGCCCGCCTTTAATCATTCCGTTATGGAGTTTCTGCGCAATTTTACGATCGCCTACGCAGCCGGCTCTTTTGGTTGCTTGTTCAGTATTCCCCTTGACGTGGCAAAGACACGGATACAGGGACCACAGCCCGTGCCGGGCGAAATTAAATATGCCTGGACATATGGCACGCTTTCGACGGTATATAAAGAAGAGGGCGTTCGCGCACTCTACAAGGGCCTCCTGCCGCAGGTTTTGCGTGTTGGCCCAGGCGGAGCCATACTGCTATTGGGCTATGAGTATGTTACGGAAATTTTGTTCAAATATTTCAATTAGAGTATTACAAATTTTAATACAATGTTCAGCCTTTTTTTTGGCTTTATGCATGATTTAACCACAATCATTTTTCTGAATAAAAAACTTGGCGAACTAGAGCGAATCGTTATTGGAACGGATGTCATTAGGCAGGAATTTTTTTATTTATGTAGGATAAATTAGAAAGTGGAGTTTAGAAAATTGTTGAAAAGCTCACGCTTAAGTCAAAAATATACACCAAAAATACCACACAAAACATACAATTAAAATAAATAAATAAAAAGAAACTAAATGTAAATTTGATGACCATAGTTCTTAAGCCCAAAAGATATATCCGGGCACTAGGAAGACATGGATCTTGTCTATAAATCTTATAGGTATAAACGCACACGGTACTCTATGAGGTCGGATAGGCTCCTTTCAGCCCGATTTTGCAATGGAAAAATGTTGTGTAATTTCGATAATAATAGATAATAATTGTACTTTTTCTCCAATCTAATGTTCAAACATTTTGAATGGAAAATACTCTCTCTTATCCTCTACATTGCCTTTTTTCCTTCTCAGTATATCTTTCTCTCTTTAGCAGCTAAACGAGCAATCCAAGTCAAATGATTTACCAACAAACCAGCAAAATAACAAATAAAACAAACAATAGAGCAAACACTTGAAGCTGTAGACAATTAAACAAGCCGAGCAACAAATCGAATCGCCAAGCAACAACAATAACAGCAACAACAGATCAAACAATAAATGTGTTTTGGCTTTTCTGGGCACCGAAAATGTCTCCAGGGTCAATTTCAAATGCATTTGCATAGCCACAGACGCACACACACACACACGCACGCACAGACACACACGCAGACACACAAATACAAGCTCAAAATATACATAGATTAGTGTAATTACGAGTATAGCCATGATATGGAATGATGTCAATGTTGGCTCCAAGGCATTTTACTGCACTCATGAATTGAAGAGCGAAAAAGGTACATATATGTTTGGAAATATATGGAGAAAGAGAGACAGAGAGAGAGAGAGAAAGAGAGAGAGGGAGACAGAGAGAGAGACAGGGGAGAGTGCAACATTAGTAACATGATGCCAGTTACATTTGGCATATGGCAAATTCAGCTTTTGATTTCATTTCATTACCCATTGCAATTTCAACTATGAATAATTGAATATGTGCATTGCATACTTTAAGGCTCCAAATTGCCATTGCAATTGTTTGCCCTTGTTGTTGTTATTGTCGTTGTTGTTGTCATGCTTTTGGCTAATTCAGCTGGAATATGCTTATTACGCATTAAAACTAATTAAGCATGAAAATTCTGTTGACTGCCCCTAACGACGCGTCGTCCCCTTGAAAACCAATTGACAAAAGTTTGCAAATATTGTTGTTTGCGTTTGATTGATGTCAGTTTTAAATTGTTCAACATTTAAAATTGGCGTGTTGCAATATGCATAAATAGCATGCTCAATAGATTAACCATTGATGTCAACATTTATCAAAAAGTATGTATAGATCTAGACAACAAATCAAAGTGCATTTTTTACAACATCCGATAATATAAGTCTCTAAATTGGTGGCTAAACAAGTGGCTAAATTAAACATAAATGTGGATGGTAATAGCACTTATTATTATTATGTTTATTAAAGGCTAAATCGACTATAATATAAACTATTAGAAACAGGCACTGAAATCTTATTCAGGTTACTAATAGTATGAAATATATACAAATATGAGATTTATCACATAAAAAATGCGCTTGCACTCCACATTTTTAGTGATTATACTATGTTTAATTTTATTACTATATTTAAATTAATAATTTTAATAATCTTATTGCTGCTTTAACCTAAATTTCGGGCTATATTTAAACTTTGTATATGATTTTATATAAATGTAATTATTATTTCAATTATATTTGAAATGGTTGGTTATAGAACTCTTTAAGTCGTTGCCATAACAATTTAAGTACATAAATACAACCATTTGGCCATCTGCTTTATTAAATTATTTGCAGCTTTCAATTTTATTTCTTTTGAGTCAATTATGCAGCACAAATTCCACACATAATTCCAATCAAACTGCACAATTTTAACAGGAAGCCCACTTGAAACACAACAATAGCCACACGCTCAATCAATAAGAGCCCAATCACTAATAAAAATGCGCTTCTGAAAAATTCAAAAACAAATTGAGTTAACAAAACTGAAAAGCACTCAGTTGAAACTTAATTGTTGTCGCATTTTGGTGTATCTGTATCTGTAAATATATCTACGAGTATCTGTGTATCAATTGGTTGCTTTAACTGCTTTATGCCGTTGTCTAGTCAATAAAATATGAATTATTTGAAATATTTAAGCGTAAAAATAAATCAAATGCCAACGCTCGGCATCAATGCGAGCAAAACAGCAGGGAAAACGAAAATGTTCTGCGAGTTTGTGCTTTTTTTGCCTGGTCACAAATTATTTATCAGTGAATAGCAAAAATTTCCTATACGTCATGTTATTGTTGTTGAATGCCTGCTCTTGTTATTGTTGTTGTTGTTGTCCTTGTGGTTGTCTAAATAAATTTTTTATTGACCATGGTTAACGCTTCAGTGAACAATAAACGAATGAGAGGCACGCAGCAGTGCGGACGGCCGAGGGAATTTTTGGTTCACGCCGAGCGGGTAAAGCACAAAAACCACAGAGAAAAATGTTGCAGGACGCCAACGCCAACTGCCAGTGTTGGCTAACACCTCGAAGCATGCCACAAGTTATTTTACACACGCACACTTCACAGTTAAATGTGTGTGAGTGCATGTATGAAATAAAATGCTCGAATTACACATGTTATACAATTGTTGGACGTAAATATGATTATGCTTGTGTGCTGGGTGAGAGGTCCAAGAAACCAACCCAAGGCACAAACACCGAAACCTAGCGTACTCAACGTGCTCAGCGCATCTGTACGAGTGTAAGTGAGTGAGTGTGTGAGTTGGAATTTGAGTATGGACCTTATTATCACCATTTTCTAAACATTATTTTATTTACTCTGAAAATGTCCCACATTTACTTAAGATCCGCTTATAATAAAATAGGTAAAATTCTTTATGAAAATAGTCTGTATCTTTATTTTTTATTTCTATTTCAACCCAAAATTGTGTTGAGTTCATTGCATAGTATATAAAGGTGTTTTTCACAATAATATATATTATCAATTTGTACTCCAAAAAAAAAATCATTAAAAAAAGTTTATTTAAAAAAAAATAAAACGCGTACTAATTTCCAAAAGTATTTACCATTAAAATTCCTAATTCCAAAATGTACTAAATCAAATGAATTGAAAATCAAACAATATTTACCAATATAAAAAAATATCCTAAATATGTCTTCAATAATTGTGTCAATAATTTATATAGGGTATCAGATCTTCAGAAAGTCCTGATTTAAGCTTTTGGAAATTCGAAACACGTTTCAGGTTGCCATAGGAATATGTGAGCGGCAGACGTATTTTACTTCCTTTGACTTGGCATTATTTTCATTTTTATTTTTATGTGGTCGTTGCCCCTGAAACTTTAAAGCCGCCACGTAAAGTGCTGTGAAAATGAAATGAAATTAATATGAAGTTTGACTTAACGCCTCATAAATCATTGTCCAATTTTCATGTCGCATGCCCTGCAGCAAGCAGCAGCGGCATGAGCAGGACGAACAGGGCCAGGACAATCTTGTGCGGTTGCTGTCCTGGCTGCCTGTAACACAAACACACTTAAAATGATTGAAATATATGTATGGCAGATATATGCGTAACATGGTGCTACATTGCAGCAAAATTCCGACCATCATAATGTAGATATATACATATGTACATGTACGTGTGTGTGTATGTGTAGAAAGGCGGGCTACATATTGACCAAGTGCGAAGACAGAAGCTGGTATGGGAACAGGGCCGAAGACTGAAGACTTCCTCATTACACGCTTGTCACGTGCACATTTAACGATTCGCTGCACACACACACAAACACCCAAGCACACACAGTACACAGTGACATAATTACACACACCCACACACTAACACCGGAGCATGACAGTCATTCATATTAATATTGTCGGTCAAAAAAAACCTTGTAAAAACAGTGATAAAAAAACCCTAACGCACACTCGCATACAAATTTGTTTTTAAAGGATTTTATAATTGTATAAGAGACCAGAGCTTTTATCAACTATAAGAACTTTACATACTTTTACACAAATTTGATTAAGTTAAAATGATTTTCCTTAAGCGTGTGCAGACATTTAAAGCTTTTTAAAGTTTTACTATATGCAAAGTTAAAGTCTTAAATTTTCAGATTTCTCAGGCAATTGCAAGTGCTTGTCAATTTGTCAATTTGTAAATTATGCAAACGCAGACACAACCCAAACCTTGGTTTGAGTGGCAAATCTCGCTTTAGCTGCCCACAAATCTGCTATTTTCTGTATTTTATTTAAAGCACATATAAATAACAAATATTTTTGCAATAAAATAAATTCAATAAGTCCTTTTTTTCATAAAAACATTTGAGCTACATGATATTATTGTGGCCTTACAAACCAAATAAAGGGCAAAAAATCACAATCTTTGTTAAGAAGAATGTCAAAAATTTTTTTGTTTCTATAAATATATACAAATATAAACTGGGTGGAACAGACAAGAACTACATATCCATGTTAATAATAATATTTAATAATCATAAGCATAACAAAGAAATCTCTGAAGTTTTATGGGACGGTTGGTTTGTAAAACTTTCTATGTAATTATAATTGTTTCTTTTTATCAATTTATATATTTCTCATTGTATTTATCTGCCTCTATCCATTCATCTACATAGGCTGAAAATTCCCATATCAATATTTTATTAAGCTCTTTTAATCATTATTATTTCTCGTAATATATGCATTCAATATTTTTTAAAGCTCAAATGAAATACAGGCCTAAGAGCTTTACTTAAAAATCGAAATGAACATTTACTTGTTATTTAGTTTGTTAATTACTTAAGGATCAAACTCGAGGAAGTTTTAAGGCCCAAATTCACAAGATTTGCCAAGAAACCATTTAATTTCAATTTGGCGTTTAAATTGCAAAGCTTGGCGCACAAGCTCATATGCAGTAGGGAGGCATTAAGCCGAAACTGGACCACTGACCACATGCACCACATGACGTCCCATTACACACCCAAATACACACACGCACACACACACACATGCACAAACGTCTTGATACAGATAATTAAACATGCTGCGCACGTGCAGCGGCTGCTTTCGACATTTTATGCTCTGATATTCGAGCAAAAACAAATAAAATGCATGGGGCGTGTTTATATTTCTGGTCTGGTCTGGTCTGGTCTGGTCTGGTCTGGTCTGCCCTGGTCTGGTCTGGCCCGCAAATTGAACCACAAGTAGCACCGAACTACCACTAACTTTATGGGGCTGCTGACCGAGGAAATTCTAACAACAACAACAACAACAGCGGGAACAAGAGTAAAAGCTAGTTATGCGACTGCTGGCAATTTTTATATATTAATTAAAAGGAATTTTACGTGCTAATGAAATAAAATGTGGAACGCGTGTCCAAGGAAAATGTGTGAAAATATTTAAGCTGTGTAGGCGGCACAAATGAGAGCACATCCCGCTAGTTTTATGTATTAACTAATAAAGAGCATTAAAAGTTTCCATCCAGCATACATTTCACAATTTGTTTGGCCAGCGTGTTAAAAAATATATAAATGTAAGTATGTAAACTTATATCAAGTATACGCCGCATAGTTACGAACTTTTAATGATCAAATAAAATCCGCAGACGAGCTAAATGCGTCATATTGTTGTAGTTTCAACAGCAGTTGCTCTGAAACTGCGTCAGGGTCGCGCTGAAATGTTGCTTTGATGTTTTAACATGAGCTACAACAAGTTGCACATACACCATGTTGCATCAAACCAAGGAACTTGTTGTGGCATGTTAATGGTTACAGCTGCCTTGGTTTACATTTCTTTTACAGAATGTGAATTTGAGTTTTCGATAAAATCCACGAAAGATTTTCATGTTGTGTTTTACAGAATGTGAATTTGAGTTTTCGATAAAAACCATGTGTTATTTTTATGTGTTAATAACGTGTGTAATTTCTAGATATAAAAGCAGTTTAATTAAATAACTATTTTAATAAAGAAGCATACAAAGTGTACACGTTGAGGTCCACAGTCTTTTTTGATTTTTTAAAATTACTTGATTTATAAATTTTCTCAAATTAAACTTGTACAAAATTATTTAGCCTCTTTTGCGATAACCTAAAACTCGATGTCTTAATAAAATCGCAAACTTATTTTCTGCATATAAAATGTAATAATAAAATAAAGAAAATAACAATAATTCACATAACTAAATTGTAATTTACTGCTCAGAAATAGCAGCAATGATTATAATTATATTCTGTTTCTAATACATAAAATGGAAAAGCAACAACAAAATAATTAAGTCATTCTGAATGCTGGCATTCAGGTAAATATTTACGTAAACCATAAATCTGTAAAATTTAATTTTGAGCAAATAAATCAAAGTAAATATACACACACATTTACACTCACAAAAAACAATTTTGTTGTGTATAAAATTTGAGCTCTAATGTTTACACATGACAAACGCTGCTGTAAATACACAAAGAATTTTTCCATAATTTACGAGACAACTGCAAATGTCAGAATGCGTTGAAAGTGAAAATAATGTTGCAATATTCAATAAAATGAAAACCGCAGCCAGCTTGGAAAAATCTATGAGTCTTTTAGCCGCAAACTAATCATAAATAAATGTTGTAAGCCGAACCACAACACTTGCCACAGTATTTTTGTAGTATTTGCCTTAAACGTTTATCAATTAGTCACATACATACACAAATATTATAAACTTGAGTTGACTTTTGAGGTTCAGTTAAAGATTAGCAAAATGTTTGCATAGCTTTAAGTTTTATCAGTCCGTCGCAATTGATGTTGCTGTTGCCCGAATAAAAGCTGCTATTAGAAGTTAGTTGGTAAGTTTTTGGCTTGTCTGCAAGTCATTAGAAAGAGTTCATTAGGGACACAACATGCTGAATGGTCATGTAAAATGAGGGGTCAGTGTTTGCTAATGGTTTCAGCATTTGTCAAAGGAAATTCATATGCAGCAAAAAGTTCCACTAAGCAAAGCAAAAAATTAATTTTATTTAATTATTATATTTTCTTCATTAAAGATGTGTGAAATCAAAATAGAAAAATTATAAATGTATTTAAAACAACATTTCTTATGCCAATTTTAATAAATGTTGCTTGCGAGTTTAATTTATATTTTATATGTATAAATAAAGCATGTACTCCCATCGGGATTTTATTTATATATGCAAATATGCTCCAATAGATTAAACCTAGTTAAATGTCTTTCCACTGGCATTTGGTTCTAGCCTTTATTTTAGCCTCATTGTTTACCCTTTAAACAGTCAATAAAAACATTTGTTAAATTTTTTATGAGTTGTTGTTATTTACATCAAATACTCTTAAAAGCCAAAGAAACATGCATATCACCACACTTAATTTAAGCATACTATATATATGATTTAAAAAGTACAAATTGATTTTTGTCAAATCATAAATTCTTCTTAAGGGACGTGACGACTTTTCTTTTTATTGTATAAAAGTAATGAACTATGAATATGGAATATACTTGAAGATTTAATGTATTGATTCATCAAATAGTTCCAGCAGCATTTGTAAACACATAAAACAACCCACGAAAATAATTGTCATCATCATTGTGACTATTATCATCATCATAATCGTCGTTACGAGGCAACCCTTGTGGGCACTGACGCAGTTGCATAACTTGCACAATTTATGCATGAGAGCAGCACAGAGTTAATCCTACAAGACGCCGACGTGCGTTGCCAGACATTCGCAGTGGGCGTGGGGGCGTGGTTTTGTGCAATTGGGCGGGGATGGCAGCTATATGTTGTTATTTTGAGAAAGCACAACAGCTGAACAGGCATTGTTATTAACACCAAAATGACAAACAAAAACAACAAATTTCAACAACAGCTGTCTAGTTACATCGACAGATTTAAATTAAATCCATACCGCAAATGTTAAAGTTCAACACACTTCGGATCCACGGATCGCAAGTTATTTAAATTAATGACAGCGTAGCTGGCTCTTCGTTTAAAATCGGCTCCAATCTTGCCCTTAAGACAATGAATCATTTAGCCATAAATGGTATTTTACCCTCCACTTCTTTTTGGGTCAATGGAATACTGAAAATACGACAAATTTAATGGTGCCACAATGAAAAATCACTGCCGCATATGTCGGCCAATAACTGACATTATTGACTGTTAATATCCGAGCAGCTCACAACAATAATGGAAAATGGGATATGACTTCGAGGTCGAAATGTGCATACGCTTTAATGGAGAGAGTTTCAACGAATAGACTTTAATGAACGATATAATCTGTGCAACAAAATGCTGTTCGTTGTCATTAATTATTTTGTAGGCCAACTAAAATATATTTTTAAGTGGAATATGTTTTCAACTCCTGTTAATATCTATGCTTTGTTGCTTAAAATAAACTTTTATCATTTAGCTGTAACAAAATCAATTACGAGCTTAAATATGTGACTTGAAAACATATTTGATTTTAATATAATAACAAATTATTCTTTAGTATGCGAAATTATGCCTAATATTAGTTAATAATTTATTTATGACTTTGCGTAAATATCAAAGCTTAAATATATCAATCCATGGAACTGTCGTATTACAATTAATGCCACATATGGTTAATTCTTGAAGATGTTCAAACTCTGTGACTAAGCCCATAGTACCCTGTTCGGCAGGGCTCTAAAAGCGTTGCAAGTGCAACATTTCAATAACTGAAACGCCAATTAAAATTGTACAATGGGTTCGCGGTGCTCGGTCAGAAAGTTGGCGGGAACTGAATCGCGGCCAGCAACGAATGTCAGTTAAACGAGCAAATAGCCAAAAATAAACACACAAACGGGACATCTGCATCGGCGTGGCGAGTAGACATGCACCCATATGTGTGTACATATATATATTTGCCACATATGCATACATACATACACATACTTATATATATGTACATATATCTGAATATGTAAAGCCGGCGGCGAGCCAGGAAGCGCACACACAGAGACGACCTCACCATGCACATCCTGCCATATCCTGATGCATGGCTGATATGCGCTGGTAATTGGTATTGTTTGCCCGAACGCGTGGCCACAGTCGGACAGTGTTGCCACACACACACACTCACATACACGGACACATACACAACACTCATGCACATTTGCACCTTGACGCCAGATAAAAAAAAATACACATGAAAACCAATGTCATGTAAACAGCCCGCAAGTGGGGCAGCTGTGCCGGGAGTGGCTGAGTGAAAGGGAGAGGAAGAGAGAGAGAGAAGGAAGCCAGAGAGTCAGAGAGAGAGCGAGAGAGATAGAGAAAGGTTGTGTGTAAAGAGCGGGTAGCACAACATGCATTAACAAGCAACTAGCCACTATTAATTCTTCGATATAAACAAGCTTAAAATGAAATACTATTGTAAAAAGTTGGAAGCTGATAAAAAATAAGACAGAAAATTAATTTTAGCGGAAGCATGTCTTTAATTTTGACAGAAATAAATACTAACCTCCTTATATCATTTTATAAAAGTTACTTATGCCAAGCAGGAACATTTTGGGCTTAACTCTAAGCTCTACTTCAGGCTTTATAACATACATACATACCAATAAAATGACTTACAAAATGACCCAAATCAGAGTCGAAAACTTACTTTTTTTTTAATACAGATTATTTGAGATGTTGCAGCATTTATATAGAATCAGCTTGTTATATAAGTTATGTACTTCAAAACTTGAAGATTTTAAAACCCATCAATTTTCCCTTTAATAGATAAAGCAGAGCACAGCTACGAGAAGTAAATGTTCAATTTATAAACGCACCTTAAACTAACTATAGTTTGGGCTTCAACTACAATCTGTAGCTGAAATTTATGTATATTGAGAGCAGCCAATGCTCTATCTATGCCCCAATCTTGAAACAAAACCAAATCCAACGAAAACTTAGCCGCAACACAACACGTTAACTGGGAAAAGCAATTCAACTTTCACGTTCGCATTGTTTGCACAAGCACGAAAAGTTATTAAGATACATAGACGTGATTTTGCATGTTAAGACAACTAAAAAACAAGCAAAAGCGAAGACAAAGATGCTGATACATCAGCTCATGGCGCGTTAAATATGTTTATATAGATAGATAGTTAGTAAGTTCGCGGGCACTTTAAGCGCTTTTAATGTGATAAGCTAAAATTTCCATTAGCGCGTCGGTAGAACAAATGTCGCATGCATTAAAGAACTGCTGATTTCAGCTATTCCGAGAATCCCTCAGCCTCGCACTCAGGCACCAGCTCCAAAATGAACAACTGCTGCTCGTAGCTATCTCATTGACATGCCTGACAAGAATTGAATTAAAAGTTTTTGTGCAGCGCTTTTCTAAGGACCAGCTGGAAAAATGAAAAATGCGCCGCTTTTCAATTTTCATTGTGGCCAAAAGTTTTGGCCTCGAAACGCGCATTTAAATTGATTTGTAATTCGCGGTTAATTCAGTTGACGCTCCCTGCCCCCGCACACCATTCCGACATCCCGTGCCACCAGGCGTCGTTGGTCAATGCGAGTATTTTTATTCAGTTTTCGCAGTGTTGGTTTTTCCCTTGTTCATATTATTAATGTAATTTGACACTGAATGCCTGACAGCTGCCGCAATTTTTAAAATTTTTTATTTTTTATTTCTTTTGCATGGCAAATGGGCGCTTAATTGATAATCCGTGGGTGCTGGCTTCTGGCGGAATATGTTTGTCCTTGTATAAATTAAATATTGATTTAATTGTTAACTTGTCACAAAATCATGATATGCATATTTAAAAACAATCGACATGTGGTTTGTCTAGAAGCTGTTAAGCACGTACAAATTTGTTTCACAACATTTTGGGGGATTAAAAAAATATAATAAAATGTCATTAGAAAGTGAATTGACCTGTGCAAGTAATTGTGCACTCATTCAATGTACACTTTCGTTTAGTAATTTAAAAATTAAATGATTATTTTTTAACTTACTTGTACAAGGAGTCCATAGCATCCATTGCATCACATCAGCCTGAGAAATGTATAAAATAAATAAACTGTATTTAGCAATTAATTATTTTTTTGTCGATTTCTAATATTTGTATATTTCACAAGAGTCAAATACTTGGAAAAAAATATTATTGGCATATTTCACAGAGTACATTATACATTTTATATTCAATATTAACTGTTGCTACTAAAATTCACTGTAACATTTGTAAAATAAATATATAAAAAAAAACATCTCAAAAAAACGATTTTGGATTTCTAGCGATTATGCATTAAAAAAGACGAGTTTAATTCCAGTCAGTTAATTATTTGTTGATTTTTTTTATACCCTGAACTCACTGAAAATGGGTAAAAAAGATAAAATAGTTCTGTGCAAATTTATGTAACAGGTAGAAGGAAACATCTCCGATCCCATGAAGTATATGTTCACGTCGATCTAGCCATGTTCGTCTGTCTGTCCGTTCGTCTTCCCCCATATATTAACGCGTCTATCTTAGATACTTTAACCTAGAACATAGGTCCTCCCAGTGCCCGAGCAATACATTTGCCCCGTTTCCAAAGAATCAATAAAAATCTATTTCGAATCTCTGGCTAGAGTCACTAAATTTGACATGTAGCTATTAGCACAGTAGAATAGTACAAATCAACTATCTTTCATGTGCATTTGGTGTTGGTAAAAAAGTTTAAGGGTATCCGCTAGTCCGGCATTCCAGACTAGAATACTATATGATTATGAATAAAAAATTTCTAGGAAACCAAAGTGGGCCTAGAGGAAAGTTGTCCTGAATATGAAAAGCTAAATTCATTGGGTATTTTCCTAATTGACTTCATATTAAAACTGCGCTTCGATGAATTATCTGCTGATGTATCAGCTCAGTCTTAATAACCGCAACAAAAATAAATCTTTAAAATGTTTGCTTCTTTGCTAGCGCCCAACAGTCGGCAACAGTTTTTGCAAAGCCTCGAATTATGTTCTTGGCGAAGTTGTTGTTGTTGCTTGCTGTTGCTGTTGATGTTGATGTTGCTGTTGCAGTCGGGCATTTAATTGATTGATTGCCGTTCGTCTATGTCTGCATCGATTTGCCTGCCGTGATACCACATTCCCCACCCAAAGAGGCTCATCCCACACTCGCTGCAGTCGTTTCATAACCAATGGATTTTCCCTCCGCCTGCCGTTATCAAATCGACTTCGTGGACCCACATAACTGCCATTGTTGTTGTTATTGTTGTTGCTGTTACTGCCAATTAGTGTTGGCGCGTCATGTGTGTGTGTGTGTGTGTGTGCGTCCGTGAGAGTGTGTGTGTTTGTTCGTGTGGGTGCGTCATCAATTAATTTTTGTATTGTTGTTTTTCTTTTTTGGCACAAAATGTTGCATTTTCTGTGAGTTTTGCTGTTAGGGTTAGGCGCCATGGAGCAGGGCGCCGAGAACAGGGGTCAGGGGAGAGGGGATAGGGGACACTATGGACAGCATGGACAGCGTTATGCGGCATATCGGCTGTATTTTCAGAGGTAACCATGTTGACTGATTGGTTTTTCGATTCAATTGTTTGCTTGTTTTTGATGGCAATGTGCTCCAAACTAAGTTTTGTTATGTGTTTACCATAAGAGCTGCTGAATTTATATAACTGCCTACATAGATGGGATTTGGTGTCCAACGAGCTATGTGTAATCAATGATTTAACAATTTCAAAATTTAACTTCTTTTAATTGCATTTGCAATGCCTACCCGAAGTTCTTACATATGCAACCCAGCTATTTATAATGTACTGGGTATATTGTTTTCTGTTTAAATTATAGGATCTTAAAGAATTAGTCGTTCTTAGTAATTATTAATAAGTCGGTTGAGATTTACGAAAGCTATGGCAAATATAGAGCACCCAACCAAAACATTTAGGAGCCTCAAATATAATATAAACAAGGAAGAGGTTCTAGTCGGGAGCTCCCGACTAGGGAATACCCTGAACCGTCTTTGAGGTGGTAGCGGGGAGGTGGCGATAGGTATAAAATGAAAGATACTTGACATATATATAATATTCTAGAAGCAACATATCAAGTTTGGTGACTCTAGCTCTTATTATTTACCCAATTTGCTCAATAAACAGGATGTCGATATCGATTTTTATCGATTGCTTGGAAACGGAGTAAGTTATCGATTATCGGAATTTGAGCTCTCTAGCTCTTATAGGTTCTGCGTTCGTACATACGGACAGACGGACGGACGGACGGACAGACAGACAGACGGACATGGCTAGATCGACTCGGCTATTGATGCTGATCAAGAATATATATGTATACTTTATGCGGTCGGAGATGCTTCCTTCTGCCTGTTACATACATTTGCATTTTGCACAAATACAATATACCCTTTTTACCTATTTTCAATGGGTTCAGGGTATAAAAATAAAGGTTTCTTTAAAGTAGGTCACTAAAACTTGAATTTTACTACATAGTGTAATATTAATTACTATTATTACTGTTATTTTGTTTTATTTATTTGTACTCTTTTAGGTTTTACAGCGTTTTACACTGAGTATATCAAAGCAATGACGCGAGCCTGAAACCCCACTATTCAGTCAGGTCATATAGACAACTCTTTCATCAAGGTTGGCCTTCATTAATTGATTATGCCATTATAGTTATTGGATTTAATTGCATGTACATAAATCAAATAAAACAAATAAGTATAACTAATAAATCTAATCGCAATTAGCCCATGAAATAGATCCAGGCGTATATAATCCGTCTGACGTGTTAGTCGGAAACTCAGTTTCAGTTTTATTCCTTAAGCGAAAAGTTCTTCATAAAAAATGTGGAAAAAAGTGATAATCGCTCTATTCCTGTGCACTTTCATGGCTGTACAGCATGGTGAGAGCTTAAAGTATAATTTCAAGGATTTTCTCAATAAAATCCACAAATTTAGGTAATGCGCTGACCTGTTACAGCTGCGATTCTGTCGAGTCCTGTCGCAACGCCAACACTCAAGAGTGCAGCAATGAAACAGCTTTTGAAAAAAATGCGGTGTTGAACACCATTTTCCAGGATCTGCCGTATGTCAATAATATCAGCGATTTCGAGTGCTTCAACCTCACCTATATATGTAAGTCGCAATCGTTGTTGGATTTCAGTGAAAATATTCTAATTGGGCTTTCACTCGCAGCCGCAGCCAATCGTACTTTGACTGAACTACGTGGCTGCATTTTCCCGGAAGTCAAAGTCTGTGATCAGTTCCCATTGACGTCCTACCTTGGCTACAACTTTTGCAACACCTGTAATTGGAACTATTGCAATCGAAATCCAGCGGGCACTTTTAGCAAGAGCACCTTTACCGTTATAGCCTCAGCTATAACTCTGCTCTTTACCAAACGGTTGCGTTAGGATAGCTGATGATAACAGAAAGTGCAACTGTATAGCTGAACCGTCATAAATCTAACATATCGATTACTATTTAGATTAGTCTCAATGCTGAGGTAACAGTTTTTCGATTGAACTGAACTAATAAAACAAAATCTCTATATGCAACTGTTTGTCCTGACTGATTGGTGATTAACGTACAGCCCAAAACGTAAACGCTTGACTGAAGGTGAATGGTGTTTTGGAAATTCCACACGCAACTGTGGAAAAATGGTTGTATGAGACTTTTATGGTAACCATCTGATCGACCTCAAAATCATTTTCAATGATATTTGTTCAAGTCCATTTGAGAAGTCTTGCACAATGGAGATCAAAGGTGAACGCGATAGTAGAATTTTTAATCTATAATATGTACGTAAATTACACATTTTTACGGCCGCGAAATGGTGAGGTAAGGATTTAAAATTTTAAATAAAATATAAGTAACCCAGAATCAATAGAATCGAATAAGAGTTTCTATTTGGCGTTATCTAAGCAAAATACGTTTCTAAGAAAATTTAATATTTTCTTTTATTTCATATTTATTTTTGGACCATGGCGAAGAATACAAGCCCATGCACATAGCGATATAATCGGACTACTATAAGCAAAATTTTCCTCACTTTTTCGTATACAAAGATAGTTCCTGTCGAGTATGTCAAAAGTGATTAACTATCAGCGAAACTTCTATTTTATTAAACTGCGTTTTTTTTTTAAATGAAATATTTTTAAATATATATAGAAAGCCGAAAAAAATATTTAGCAAGTGTATTCGCAAGTCGAGAAAGATAATGCGACTTTGAATTACGGCTCGCATTCCGTTAAGATAAGCTTCTCGATAAGCCAACCTATGTTATTAACCAACGCCTGATATAAAACCACTCAGCATAAGCAAAGTCAGTTTAGTTGCAAACATTAAGTGACCGAGAAAGCTTCACAAGTCTACAGAATGTATATGAAAACGTTGATTATTAGTGTCGTGATTGCTCTCACCTGTGTGCAGTTGGGTGAGTAAATTGATTCATGAAGATATGTTTCTGGAACTAACTAATGGAAGCTGTCCAATAAAGCCAACTCCTTGACGTGTTACACCTGCACTAACGCAGCTGATTGCAAGAAACCAAGGAAAACCACTTGCTCCACTGCTGCTGCCAATGAGACGACCAGCTTTTTAGAAGTTTATCATCAAAATGTGCGCAAGCTAAATAGCTACAGATTCGATTGTCTTGCTCTTAAGTATACCTTTGCGAATAGTGAGTATATGGGAATGCCAGTGTATATGCAGCAGAATTTCTATTTCATATTGTATTTATCAATGCAGATAACTCAGTGGCTCATCAGCTACATGGATGTGTTCATCCAGATTTGAGCGCCTGCACTTTGGCTCTTAAGCCCGAATATTCATATAGCTGGCGTAAGGCAAGGTGCACCATCTGTTCTGGCGACAAGTGCAACAAGAATCCAGCTGGCAAGCTGAGCAGCAGTGTCTACACAATTGCGGCCACAGTGATGTCTCTAATGCTGGCCAAGATCTATGCTTAAAATTGTGGATATACTTAGCAGTACAAGGTCTAATATTCTATAGCCTATTATTCAATTGTCAATATTGTACAGAAATTGCCTGACGATCTCACAACTGGCTTGTCAACTGTAAAATATTTTAGTCGACTGTTCGATAAGATTATAAGGCTGCGGACCCAAAAGAAGTGAAGTCGAATAAAACTCTCTTCGGTTAAATGATTTCACAATAGTGAGTAAGCTGGTTATCAAAATTTTGATTAGGGGGTTCCTTTTAAATGCTTTGCAATTTAAACGCTACCTCTAAGCGATAAAGAAAAATTATTGCTTAACTACACCAAATAAACTTGTAAGTCATAAACAAAAAAGCAACAAAAAGGCTTCAATTAAAGTTCAATTAAATTTAAAAATAATTTCTTATCACGGGTTTAAACGACATTTAATCAAGAATATTTGAATACAACTAATTTTGTACACATTGAATGCCTATTTGATGAGAAATTTCTGTATTATAATTACTTATTATTTTGAAGAGACGCAAGTAGATTTAATAATCGAACTTTCATATTTTTGACCCACTTGATACTTATTACTGAATACACGAAAATTAAGCATATTAAAAAAATCTGTAGAATTTAACTCCCTTACTTACTTAAGCTTTCAAGCAAACAAACTCCTTGAAGCACAATCAATAGGAACAGAATAAATCGCTTAAGCATGTTGTGCATCTGAGATTTCAGCTATAACTAATTGAAAGCTGCGGATAATCTAATTTTATATAGTTTGTCACTTTGTGCTGTGTCTATTTATTAAAATGTCTATGTAATAGAGCTGGTTGAATAGAAGATACCTTTTCCTAAATATGACAGAACAGAACAGAACTTCTGGGAAATATGTTGGATATGTTTAAACTGCAATTGCAGGCTTATCACCCATAAAGAACGGCTAAAGAGGGTATAATAGTTTTGTGCAAGCGTATGTAGCATGCAAATGGAAACAACTCCGATCCCATAAAACATGTACATTCTTGATTAGCATCAATCACCGAATCAATCTAGCCATATCTGTCGGTATGTCTATTAACGCATCGACCGCAGCACCTGTAAGACTATATAATGGCTTGAATTTTGATCGAAGTGTCCTAGTGCTTGCGCAGAACATGTTTGTTTCCGATAGTCGATAACGTGTCCCGTTTTCAACCAATCGATAGAAATCGGTAACGGTGTCCGATTTATTGTGCAAATCTCTTAGGTTTTAAGAATCAGAATCACCAAACATTAAATAGAACTTTTAGTGTAGTATATACAGATAGTATCTTTCTTTATTTATTTTTCCTAATGCTAGCGTATCCCTTTACCCAATAAATAGGTATCTTAAAGTGGAAAGCTCAGGCAAGCGAGTGCGTATGAGCTGCATTTGGTGTTGGTAATAGATCGTTCAATGTATCCCCTAGCTGAGGTTTCTCGACTAGGGGAGCTCTAGTGCTCTAGTCAGGAGTTTCCGACCAGGGGATACCCTGAGCCATCTTTATCCATCTATTTTAAGATCATTCAAAATGATGACACAGGCATTTCCAGGTGATTTACGAATTGTGTTCTCACCCATTCATTGCAATGCTAGCTATAGCTGAATCCATAATGAAAAAGGTGATCTTGCTTGAAATTGCCGTCGGGTCGCGATTGCATTTTTTCCTAATCGTAATTGTAGCAGCTCTCGGCCCAAATACTGTTGTTGTTAGCGTAAGCATTAGACAACAAATAAGTCTCGTCCGCATTTGAATAGCAATTTTTACCTAATCGATCTTGGCACCACCAGAACTACTTTTTTCAACAATTATACATATATACTATATATTGGAGATAGACATAATTCATACGACCAATAAAAATAAGATAACGCAATCAGTACTTTGCAGTGGGTTGACTAATCAAGATAAAAAGGGGTGGACACGCTAGCAGAATATTGAACACTCTACCCACTGAAGTTGAACTAAATGAATATGCCAAAAAAAAAAAATCTTAAACTGAATTTACTCGAAGCCCGATAGACCAACTAAATAATTTACAAAAAATAAAATTGAAAGACTTAACCCATCAAGAGTAAAAGGAATCAAAAATACTTATAGTTATTTAATAATGGTTAATAATTAAAATCCTATTGCCCGCCTCCATTCTGTCGGCAAAGTATAATTAATGAAAATCTATTTTATAAGCACACTTCCTTGCATCGAATTTACACAACTAATCACTAATAAGAACAATTGTTAAGCAGAAAAACTGCAGAATCTATTGCTTTTGATGCAACCTTCGACAAATCTCAAAAGATGTTTCTATTACATTTGTACATTGCATTCATTCTACATCCAATCATTAGCTTTTTTCAAAGTGCGTTTTACAGATAAATATAAAGCCAGAAAATGAATTGATTTGACAACGACATGTATTTGAATATGGCAACTTTTTACACAATATTACATCCTTTAATGTTGTAGTCCTAAGGACATTGGTCAAGTAGCCTCCTAACAAAACAGTTATTTGAAAATCACAATATGTTATTTAAAATGTTATGGGTTCGATTAATAAATATATGCATTGTGAAATTTCTACACCTTCTATACGGCAAATTTGACCAGGATCAGAGTAATAGCTGAAGCCATGATTGTATAGGTGCTTTTGCTAAAAGTGGCTGCAGGATTGCGATTGCATTTGTCCCAATCACAGGAGTTGCAGCCCTTGTTCCAGGTATTGCCCTGAGTTGCATTAACGTTCAGATTGCACACCGAAATTGCGGGATGATAGCAGCCCAGATATTCATGAGTCTTGCTTAGGTCTGTAAATCAAATAAATAGTAGAAGCAGCCCAAAAGACACCTTTGCAAATTATAACATACTTGATTGAAAGTAATATGTGAGGTTCATGCACTTGAAACTATTGCTCCCATTTACGGCGGGCACATTACTGTGGATGGTGTTCAGCCAGCGGCTGGTGGCGTCGGCTGTTGCATTACTGCAGACTTGGGTGCTGGGATTGCGACAGTTGTCGGGTGAGACGCAGCTGTAGCAGGTCAAGCTGTTTACTGATGGGTTTTATGTGATTAGTGAATTCCGCGATTCGAGCAAAGATCATGTTTAACTCTCACCAAACTGTAGGGTTGCAAAGGCTGCTAGCACTAGACCAAAAATAAGCTTCGTCCACATTTTGTTTAACACTACTTGCAGCTAATCGAGGCACTGACCAACTAAACCGGTCGAGCCATTATCAGGTGTATTTTGTAGGTACTTCACCCACATATATGTAACACAAAACCACATTTCACAGAATTATAAAGATAAGATGTGTTATTTGGTTAATCGATAAGCTAAGTCAAATAAAAAAGTGACACAACATCCCCACCTATAAAATACTCTACATGGGTACTTTAAAATAAGCAGCTAATATGAGGTATGTATAAAGAGTCAATATATTTAGCTTTTAACTAACAAGTAGTTAAGCACTTTCAAAGCTTTCAAATACACAATGTTCTAATAATGTAAATTAAAATATTTACAATGATAAACTCGATATTTATTTAAACTTCATTGTGCGTAAAATTGATTTCAAACACATTGATATATCATGAATTGCAATGGTAAACATCCTTTATATCATATGTACTATAAAGTAAAAGATATAGTTGGGGTCTGGTAAAACAAAACTATAAAAATAAGCTTGTCGTAAAAATCAAAGGTTTTCTATATAACCGATATCACATCGGAAAACTCAAATTTTTTAGAATACATAAAAAATATGTTTTATAAAGTTTTTTAATTTAAATATTATAAATTTGAACAGAACTAAATGCACTACACTGTTCACCCCCATTTATACCAAAACCAAAAAGTGTGAAGCACCATATATTTTTTTTAGTAGAATAGAAAATAGTTATTTTTATGTAGCTTAAGATGAATTTTAAGCTGCCAACTGACAGTTAATTAGAAATTTTATTAAAAATTAAGTTTGGATTTATTTTCGTGTTAACACAATTGAGAGAACCAAAAAGAAATAAATGAGGATTCACATATACACAAATTTCTTTTAGGTAACTCGTTTTGAATTATTTTAATGTTCATATGAGGAGGCAAAAGAGAATATAAATCAAATATTTTGTAGCTTTGACAAATAATTGACCAGTAGAAAACAAATAGGATATGCAAATTTATTTACTATCAGAGATACTATTGACGAAAAAAAAGTATTTGCAATTGCAAACACGTCTTAATGTCTAAGCCCAACCCAACGCATTTGTCATAACAAATAAACAAAGAGAAAAGGAATAAAACAAAAATAGGAACGGGGGACAATGTTTCAAAAATTGAAAAGCATATATCAGCATCCTGGCCATTGCCAGGACATGTCACGCATAACTAAATACAAAAGAAAAAGGAGAGAGCCACAGAAACAGTTGCAGGATGCGAAAAACAACAAGAAGCATAAGCTTCTGTCAAGGATACGTAAGGGATATTAAATGACAGGACAAATGGCAAATGCCCCACTACATAGCCCAGTCCCTGAGCCCGTCCCTGTCCCTCTCACTTCCACCGTCCCTGTGCCTGGTCATGCCCATTGCACAGCCTCCAACTGCGACAGAGTGGCAGGTACTCGAAGGTAAACGAAAAGCGCAAATCCTGTGAACAATAACAGGAGACAAACAACAAATGGCTGCGGGTTAGATTTATAAAGATATGTTTGTGTGCATGTATATATATTTCATGTGTACGACAATAGGTAAACAACAAAATTACAATATGCTTTTTTAAAAATTAGAAAAACAACGTGCAACAGTCAAGGCGAGGCGAGGCAAGCCACTCGCCTGACAGGACAATAATATTGTGATGCCCACGATAAGCAACTCCGTCTGGGTAAGGATTGGGAAGTGGGGGATCAAAGAGGCAACCCAAAGATAAACATAAGCACCGACATGAGACGGGCGGAAAAAAGTCGCTGGGGCGCTTTTGCCTGGCTGACAGTTGAGTTACATTTTCGGGTAGGACGTATTGTGGCGTGGCAGATACACGTTGCAACAAACACGACTGCTATGCGACCCTTGTCGTTGTCTTGTACTGCGAAACTAGCTAGATTCCTTGTGCATTGCATTAATTTTCAGGTCACGTATCCTTTTTAATCCTGACAAGAATATTATTTCCATAAAAAATGGCACGCAGCTAGCGTAAGCGCGCGGCCTCCACGGGCGGCATCATCTACGAAATCGTTTCGAGCATCAAGCATACGACACGTATGCCACAGCCGAATCATAGACAAGCAGCAGGCAGAGCGACACATGTATTTAATTTTATTTCAAATATATGCTACACACAAACATATATTCGAATTAAAGCATTAACAGGGCGGCCTAGTGATAGCTTAAAGCTCAGCGAGTAACTTAATGCAGCGATTGTCAACGCTGCGTATGCGTAATGTGCGACACTTGCGGCTTAAAGGATATTGTGTGTATTCTGTGGCAATACGGCAACAGTTACAACACATCCTAGTTTCTCGTTGTTAAATAAGCTGCAATGGCTGCTGAGAGAATGGGCAAACACTGACTTTAATTTGTAGCAGCAGGCATATTTTGCAAGAGCCGCAAATTTAAACTGAAACAAATAAAATAATTGACTTAAGTGTTTACATTAACTCGGCTGTTGAGACTGAACAAAAATATATATTTTTTAGGGTCGAATATGTCCCTTTTAATGCGTTATACCCTTCATGAAAAATTATAATACCCTTTACAAGGTGTTCGAGCTCGCTCGACTGTCAAATACCCCGTACCTCTCAGTCAATGAAATATGATGATTTTTAATACGACGCCCAAATTACAAGGCTTTAGTTTTTAAAATGCGCAAAGCCTGAGAAATTCTTAACCTGTGTAAACTACATTCAAATCTTACTCTGGGAGATTTTAAGTCATGTTTAAACAAGTAAGTCACAAAGTAGATTTTTATCGTTCTTCTGTAAATATGACTAGATATCGATAAATATTGAATATTTTTTTATACGCGGACAGACACAATGAAACTAACTAACCAGAACTGTAATATATCTGTATTTAGCCACTTAACTAATTCTGATTCATAATTCTGTTGATGCCAAAGAAAACAAGTGGTGACACAAAGGGCAATGCCGTTCCTAACTATTATATTTAAAAATTATGTGATTCACTAATCTGCGTCGGAGCAACAAAAAGGCAGCAAGAAAAATTAATGGACCTTGTGAGCAAAATTTAAAAAAATGTACGAAAATGATAAGCGCTTGAAATTACAAAGAGTTTTCAGTATTGCTTTTGGACGCACCATGTAAAGGAAGTGGACTTTTGACATCCACTGTAGTTGCTTATAAGCAATGCACGTATATAATGTATTTATTGATAAAAGATATATATAATCTGATCAAAACAAAGAAAACAAAGTCAATTTGTCTGTACTTAAGGCTATATGACATTTACTTGCGTGACTGACTACCAGATAAATTAACTACAACGAGAATCGAGTTGTGGCCGTGCTTAAGCCGCTGGCTGCTGCTGTCTTAAGTTTTAGTGGACTCTTGTATCCTCTTCGGCATTGTCAAGGATTGCTCTATATTTCGAACTAATACCAAAGGACATAGAAAATGTAAAATTTGTTTGTTTTCTGCATTGATGTTGAAAGTTTTTGCAGCTGTTGCAGACAATGCACGGAGTCATCGTCGACGTTTTTCCTCTCCACATCTAACCATGGCATACTGGCTGGCTTATTATTACAGTTTGTCGATTTGTTTGTATTGCAGTCGACATTGTTGTTCTGTCACAGCAACAGGGGCAACAACAATAAAGTTGTGTTTGCCTGTGTGCGTGTGTGTGTGTGTGTGTGTGTGTGTGCATACCCAGCTGGCCAAGTGGCAGGAACCAATCGATTGTGATAAATTATTTGCAGCTATTGTGATTTGTAATGTTGGCAAATGTTTGACAAAAAACGGAAACCCTATCAACAGCTACCCATTCGATAATGCCAAAGTTTGGCTTGGAAATCTTGGAAAAGAAAACATATTAATGCTGTAGACTGCGCTAACCACAGTCTTAGAAACTGAGCTTGATCAACAAAGCTTATCAGTTTATCTCATGCAGCTATATTGAAGAGCCAAAGAAAATAATAATACTAAGCTGAGAAACGCCCATCCTCTTGTATACGAAGTTATTTGTCAACCTGTCTTCAGCGAAGCTGGCCGATGCCGATAAACTACAGAATTAAAATTTGAAATATACCATAGGAGAAATGATCAATTTTTGTCAATATCTTGACACATTTCTAAAATATCGATAGCAATCGATTTTGAACTTCGTTTTTATACCCTGAACCCACTAGAAATGGATAAAAGGGGTACAATCTTTTTGTGCAATATGTAAATGTATGTGACAGGCAGAAGGAAGCATCTCCGACCACATAAAGTATATATATTCTTGATCAGTCGATCTAGCCATGTCCGTCTGTCTGTCTGTCTGTCCGTCCGTCCGTCCGTCCGTATGTATGAACGCAAGGATCTCAGAACCTAAAAGAGCGAGTTTGTTTCCGATAATCGATAGCTTACTCCGTTTCAAATCAATCGATAAAAATCGTTATCGACATCCTGTTTTTAAGCAATTTTGGTAAATAACAAGAACTAGAGTCACCAAACTTGACATGTAGCTTCTAGAATAGTATATATATTTGCATTTGGTGTTGGAAGAAGAGGGTTCAGGGTATCCCCTAGTCGGGAGCTCCCGACTAGAACCTCTTCCTCTTTTGTTATGAATATTTCCTAAATCAAAATAAACCAAACTAAACTTTTTGCCATAATTCAAAAAGGTCTTTTTGTGTGTATAAATGTTTCTTATGGCAGCTTAGAGCTGGGTTCAGGGTATTCATTTATTACATTGTCGGTAATAAAATTTTTTATCGCAGCTGATAACCTATCGCCAGGTATTTCTTATATTTTTTCAGTATACGTTCGAAGCGGAAGAAGACATGACTGCAATTCAATTAAATGAGCTTGTTTTCGAAGAGGCAAGACTATTTAGTAAATATGTAAAAAGTTTATTTTTGTAAAAGATTGCAAATTATTTAGAAAATTGGAGGAGGCTGGTATGGTCTTGTCCGGAAAGGAGCATATAATGGCAACGTGGTAGCTATTAAAACAATTACAGGGAATAACGAAACGGAGGATATTAAACGCGATGTCATGTATTGGTCGATGTTAAAACACAAGAACATCATTACATTATTTGGGACAGCGATCGACAAATATGAGACCCACTTGGTTATGGAATATGCAGAAGGCGGAACCCTGGACGCCTTCTTGCATACAAGCAATACACCATATACAATTGCAGAAGGTATAAGCTGGTTACGTCAGGCTGCAGAGGTATATGGTACATATATTTATTAATCACATTGCATGAAAACTTTCATTATTAATGTTTTATTTACAGGCACTCGTTTACCTGCATGGGCTATCAGAGAATTCAATGGTTCATCGTGATGTGAAGCCTCTCAATATGTTGTTAGACGGCACAAGAAGGACGTTGAAAATTTGTGATTTTGGGTTTGTGAGAAATTTGCATTCCCAAATGACAAATCTAAAGGGTACTTGCTTGTATATGGCACCCGAGGTTTATATATCTTATATTGTCGTGTATATATATCATTTCAATTAACGCACCTTACGACACACAGGTTTTCAATGGTAAGCGATACACTAAGAAATGTGATGTATATAGCATGGGCATTACAATCTGGGAAGTTCTCTCGCGTAGGATACCCTACTATAAAGAGCACGATCTTGGACATGTTCAACTCTTAAGGCTAATTGATCAAGGTATGTTCAAAAGTTATATGCGTATAAATACATAGGTTAGAGAATAACATTAACATTAACATATCAAATTAATGCAGATCTACGGCCCTCACTAAATGATTTAATTTTCGAGTGTACCGAGCAAATAAAAACTCTGATGCTAGAATGCTGGGATAAGAGACCCAAAAATCGTCCCTCCATAAAGGGTATTTTGGACATCTTGATAACAAATGAATAACTTCTGAAGTGAGTTGGAGTGAAGCAGATATTGACTTGATTATTTTTAAAAGCGAACAAATTATAACTTCACTATTCTCGACCGTGTTGCGCTGGACTGGGATGTGGCCAAATTACATTTAACCCGCCCCATATCAACTCATAATGAAATAAATTTTGAAATGATTTCTTTCAGTCTAATTGATCAATGTACATAACAAATGAAGAGTACTTTCATTAGCCGAACTGAAATATGGAACAGCTGCTCGCACGCTGGACCATCCATTCATCATCTGCACTTCGAGACACTTCTGCGAACAAGTTTCAACTATCGTAATTGACCCGGAAAGAGCTTAAAGCCAAATATTTGCAGAGCATGTCAGTTGAGTGGGTGGGAAAAGTAAAGACGTGGGCATCGAGACAGGGGCCATTGCCTGCTATCAATAACTGCAAGGCATTGCTACAGACAGTCACGCCCACGGCCCCAGAAACACCAATACAAGTACACTTAATGATTGGCCCAAAGCAAATGGAAGTGCAAAAGATGAAAACAAATATTTCCATAGCATATGCAAAGTGAACAGATACAGATACTGATACGAGTATTGGATGCGAATGTAGAAGCGAATAGGTTATCATAAGTTTCGAGTGTCAACTATCATAGTCCTAGTTTTTCAGGCATCCATTCAATTTTGTTCTTTTTCTCTTTTTTTTTTTTCTACTCCACATTAATTGCAGATAAAACGGTCCCAATTGGCGCAAGGCTGCAGCTTCTCAGTTTCACTTCCATTTCCTGTTGCCGTTACCTATTACCAATTCAGTAGTCAGGAGCAAATTGATGGGGCGTGTCGGCAGAGTGTCTTGTGGCTATATTGTCAAAGCATTTAGCGATGCGGTTCGATATGAACACAGAGCAAAGTGTTAAAGAGTGTATGTGTGTGTGTGACTGTGAGTGTGTGTGTGTGTGTGTGTGTGTGTGTGTGGTTGTGCGTGTATGTCTGGGCCATGTCCTGTGACTTGGCTCATTGCAATTTTGCACGTGAACTTGTTAAGAGCAAAAACAACGTGGACAAGACATGAAACTGCAAATTGAACGCTTATTGCCATGAAAAACAAGTAAAGGTGCTCGAGTCGGGATTGCCCGACCGGCGGCCAGTGCCGAGCTGTCGCAACAAACACACACTAGCGCAATAGTCATTGGTAAGAAAATGCAATATATCGAACTTTTAGGGGACCTCCCACAAAACAGTCTTAAAATCGATATTTATAGAAATTGTAAAAAATTAGAAATGATAGCACACTTTTTATACTGTTACTGTTGCGAACAGCTTACATGTTTGTTGTCGGCCTGATCAAGAATGTGTATACTCAAATAATGCAAAAATTAAATTCAAATTTTTAAATTTAAAATTTCATCAATTATATTATTTTGGATTATTTTGTTCGATTAAGTCAACTACTACCTAAAAGTGCAACATTTATAAAAAAAAAAAAATCATTTTTGTCTTGTTGGCGACAAACAGACAAACAGTACTGTTCCTATGGTAACATAATGCTATGGCATGTTAATTAATTAATTCACATTTGAGAAAACAAAAATTGTTGCACGATCGGCCTTTTAACATTAGTTTAATTTTATTCAGCTTTGCTTTTAACTCATTTCAAAAGCACTACACAAAAAATTTAGGTTTTTTGAATTTAGTTTGAAGCACATTAAGCATCAAACTTTTATGTATGTACACACTTTACTGAGAGATTGTCGACGTGGTAAATAGTTTGATTTCGAAGCAAAACATTTACATACAGCGAGTGAATTACTAAAAAGAAAAGCCAAAGAAAATACAGAAGAGGGAAAGTGTAAGACAATTAAGCTCATATAAATACATATTCTTTAGCCAAATTTTAAGGTCGTTGTTAACAAGATTCTTTTGAGTTGCGCGCCCTTTAGCGGCTCTCATAGCAGCGAGCTTAGTGCTGCCTCTCAGCAGTGCTGCCCATTTGCAGTGCTGCCCATTTGCAGTGCTGCCCATTAGCTATTTCAAGTTGAATTGTCCAAAATCTCGAATTTGTCTCAATATTTCTTTGGATCCAACTTGGCTATAATTTAACCTATTTTAAATTGATTTTACGATTAAACTAATAAACTAAAGTCCTTTTTTAATGAAGAGCAACTGCAGTTTAAAAATATTCGCTTTATTTAAACAAATTTAAACTCCACTAACAGAAACAATCCAATCCCTGACTGCCGCTACTCTGGAATAAACACCTGGATATTCGGGCTTCGCACAGCCAAAGCCCCACGAAACGACGCCCCACAGTTTGCCATGGGCAGCCAGCGGACCACCCGAATCCCCTTGGCACGCATCCTTGCCGCCCTTCTGCAGACCCGCGCACAACATACGATCCGTAATATTACCAAAATTATCGTAGGCCAACGTGCACTGCGTCTGATTCACCTTGGGCACGGTAACGGCGCGCAGCGCATCCGTAGATTCCTGCGCACTTTGGGTGTTGCCCCAGCCCGTAATGGTGACGGGCGTCCCATCCGGAATATCTTCATTCTGCTTGGGCAACTGCACAAACGCCTGCGTTATATTTGTGGAATTATACTGGGCCAGCTCAAGCAGCGCAAAGTCATAGTCAATAATGCGGGGATCGTATTTGGGATGACGATGAACGCGCTGAATGTCCGCCAGGACCCCGCCGTAATCCTTGCGCGTGGCACCAATGCGCACTCGAAGGGATTGCACGTTGGCGTTCTCGACACAGTGGGCAGCAGTCAGGGCCCAGCCGTCAGCTATCAACGAGCCGCCACACATGTGATAATTGCGCTGGAGCGATATTTGATATGGATAATCCTCAATGGTCACCTCAATGCCACCCACAATGCGTCCATCCAGCCGCAGGCGCAGTTGTGGCGGCGGCGGCACAGCCAAGCAGCCGATGCACGCCAACAGTAGCGGTAGGAGCAGCGTCTTCCGATTATGCGACATCTTCAGTTCCGAGTGGGTTAGTGGTACGCTAACTCAACTGGCGCCGAGCTTATATACGAAGCCAATGGGTTATCAATCGTTTGTTTGTCAGGGTCAATCACATGTGCGTGTATATAGCGAAGGTATCCACTTGGCCTAGTTAATCCGTCGCCGATACTCGTAAAATTTATTGCCCACAGACGATGTCGTCGTCATCGACAATGTTATCTAAAAGCCAATTATTTAACTAATATTGTTATAAGCGAACAATTCGGGGTGTTCTTTATATATTTGAACTATCATCAGTATTAAGAGTTTGAAAAAGTGTCCTTAAAAAACAAGTGGATATAGTGGATGGAAAGCTTTACGTCTCAAAATCAGAAAGCACCCA
Organism: Drosophila littoralis; assembly: GCA_018903485.1. Lineage (NCBI taxonomy): Eukaryota > Metazoa > Arthropoda > Insecta > Diptera > Drosophilidae > Drosophila > Drosophila littoralis. The sequence goes on along the minus strand of JAEIGF010000059.1, from coordinate 3,768,101 downwards.
TGTATTAAATTTTCAATATATATGCCCAAATAGAAATCTAGATAACTCTGTGTTCTTTGCTGGCTTAAAAACAAAGCCAATAGTTCCAATAAGAGCTATATGATATAGTGATTCGAATCAGACAAAGGAATTGTTTGCCACAGAAAAACGGACATGTGTTGGGTTTCTTGAAGATTTAAGATTGAGAGATGGTTTCAGAGAAATATACATGAGCTAATCGACTCGACCGTTGGATATGCTCAAGAATATACCTATACTTTGTGGCCCCATTTCATTTTTAAAGCTATCTTTTTGACATCTGCTAGATCTGCTTCTCCGGGTAATTAGGTACCTGTGACTTTGTAATAACACGTAGTGCAAGGGCGTTTATGATGATGGCATTTGGTCATAGTAGATGGCACGATGCGACCAAAGTATATTCTTTCATTTTTCAATGCCCTTTCCCTGGCGGTATTATCAAAGGGATGACGGTTGGCACTATTTATAAAGCTTGAAGATTTTTGCAAAAGTGGATGGCTAAATAGATCCTTAGTAGTTACCCTTAATGACTTTGTGGAACTTGAACTTCATCAATAGCTGATTTGCTGATTCAGAAATTTAAGTACCATTGCATTTGTTAGCGAATATATATTACAAATATTATTGTATCGATTTAAGCAGCTGCTTTTGTGCCACTGTTTAAAATATGCTTCTAATGCACTTCACCCATTACAAATGGATTTGTATATATGTCCATGCTCAGCCGTCTGTCCGTAAGATCTCGTTAACCATAGAAGCCAGTAATAGATAATTAAATTTACCTGCTTCTTACATAGTTCACTCTATATTCTTTTTGTGAGATTACACCAAACGAAAAAGTGCAAGCATTGGTCGCTCTATAATGTCTTTTATAATGTCCGCTATGTTCAAAAACAGCAAGGATTGGCTATCTTTGGGACGCCGAAGGAACGATCGGACGTAAATTGGATTGTTTTTGCAAAGAACTTTTTTTGTGTTTTAAACATTTTTAACCTCAACTCAGCAATTACGAGCTGCTAACCCAGCTGCATCGGGTCGAACTAATATATTACATGCTTAATATAGGAATCTCTGTGGGAAATAAAAGTTCTGTATAAAATCAGTGCCGAATCAATCCATAATCTCAACGATAAATGTGCATATCGAATACAGTGCGATTGCACAGCTTGGAAGCATTCAAATTAGAAGGGCAAGAACAGGAATCTGGTTCTTGTTCTGTACAAGACGATCTGTTGCATAATTAATAGTTTGCATTTGCTTACAGTTTAAGCCAAGTCAGGAATTTATTGTTGGACGGCATATCGGTCACTCGATCCAACTGCAAACCATTAACAGCCGCCAACTGCTTCAGATCCCTGATATCCCTGATGCCCCACGATGCGTTGCGACGCCTTAAATCCGCATCAAAGTCTACATTGCTTTGGGGCGTCAACTGGCCATCCAGGGCATAGGGTCCATAGGTGAACAGTTTGCCGCCAGTCTTTAGCAGCTGGCCGGCAGCACGAAACAGGCCCTCGGAGCAGGCCCATGGGCTAATGTGCATCATGTTGCAGTTCAGCATGTAATCGTAGCTGGCAGGCTTCACCTGCTTCACTGTGTCCGCTTCCCATAGTTGCAGCTCCTGCGAAATGTCAACAAAGAGCGGCGGGCAAATGTTACCCGTGACGCAGTCTGCGGCATAAGCGTTAATGGAATCGAAATCCGGGCGGGAATATTCCGTAGTTTGAAAACTAATATTCGGTAGCAAAGGCGCCAAAAACCCAGCGTGCTGACCCGAACCAGACGCAATCTCAAGCAGCCGCAAGTTTGGTGTTTTCTTATCCACCTGCAGGAGCAGGGCCTCCGATATCGGCTGCGAATTGCGATCTGCCGATGGATGTGTACGTTTTCTAGCGCTGCAACGCGTCGACACATGTAATAAACGTTTAAAAGGTCGTGTGAAACTGTGTGCAGCGATTACTATAAGTTTAATTCGAATTTGTCAAACAATTTACCTCATATTGCTGTGTTGCTTCACTTACGTTATTTTGTTCAGATTCTGGTGCTGGTGACGCGCAATTAATCGACCAGGGCTGGCGCAACTCGTGAGTGTTAATAATTGAGCTTTGGCAAGGCACGATTGCATGTTTTACGTATGTACCCAAATGGTCCACAGTTTATATCCCCTTTTTGCAAATAACTGTACATATTTTTTTTATGAATATGCCACGAGCAACTGAATACTAACACAGCAAAATAAATTTTTCTGTATTTACACTCAACTATCGATATCGGGTGCATTATTTATTGCACTCGTATCGATAAATGTCATTTTCTATTCGCAGTGCTGCTTAAACTCTATCGCTCGACCGCCACAATTTGCTGTGAGATCCACAAATTTTTGCCATTTTTAACAGGCATTGTTTTGTTAAATCAATTTTTGCGCCTAAATAAGCAGCACAATGTCTGATAATGACGACGATTTCATGTGCGACGATGATGAAGATTATGGTCTGGTAAGAATTTCACCAATCAAGCTTCTCCCAGCGCTGTTCGTGTAACCCGGCATCTGCATCGTTTGCGGCTTCTTTTTTTAGGAATACTCAGAGGACAGCAACTCGGAACCGGACGTTGATCTAGAGAATCAATACTACAACAGTAAGGCACTTAAAGAGATGGAGCCCACAGCAGCGCTCGCCAGTTTCCAAAAGGTGCTCGACTTGGAGAATGGCGAAAAGGGCGAGTGGGGCTTCAAGGCACTGAAGCAGATGATAAAAATCAACTTTAGTCTGGTGAGTGGTCAACAGAAGATTCAAAAGAAAAAGAAAAACCCGACAATTAAATCATTTTGCTCAACTCTCAGAACAACTACAAGGAAATGATGGTGCGCTACAAACAGCTGCTCACCTACATTAAAAGCGCTGTCACACGCAACCACTCCGAGAAGAGCATCAACTCCATACTGGACTACATTTCAACGTCCAAGAACGTAAGTGAGAAGCTGGGAAACATTCTAATTTCTATATACATATATATATATATAAAAATATAAGTGTGTATGATTAGGCCGGGCTACATCTGATATTTAACCAGTCAACTCCAACTCCTCTAAAGATTTGCAATGTCTTAGAGAGTATCATATATTTGTCATTAAACATGTAGCCCATAGAAGCAGACATTTCCAACTCCATATAGTGTAGGTATTCTTGATAACAAGCTTCAGTACCTCATCATATGTCTGTGTGGCTCAACGAAAATAAGATCAGACGAACATTCTGATTTGGGATCGCAGACAGAGTTTTTGTATAAACATTTTATAATATACAAGATTCAGAATGAGGAGAATTATATATGGGTAACTTACCAATCAGAGGGCTACAAGAGGATAGAGTTGATTAAAAACATGGGCTAAATCTCACGGGCGCCAATTGATTTTTCATATAATACACTTTTTGTTTAATAAACAAACAAATGTCAGCAATTACAAAAGGCACCTTGCCAAGCCAAAAACAAAACACAATCTTCAACTAAATTTACAATTAAATGTAAAAAAAAAAAATACTTTTAGATGGAGCTGCTGCAAAATTTTTATGAGACCACTTTGGATGCTCTGCGCGATGCCAAAAACGATCGCTTGTGGTTCAAAACTAACACTAAGCTGGGCAAGCTTTACTTTGATCGCAGCGACTTTACTAAGTTGCAAAAGATACTCAAACAGTTGCATTCGAGCTGCCAGACAGACGACGGTGAGGATGATCTAAAAAAGGGCACACAATTGCTGGAGATTTATGCATTGGAAATTCAAATGTACACTGTACAAAAAAACAACAAGAAACTGAAAGCTCTCTACGAGCAATCGCTGCACATTAAATCAGCTATTCCACATCCTCTTATCATGGGCGTTATTCGCGAATGCGGCGGCAAAATGCATCTACGTGAAGGCGAATTCGAGAAGGCGCACACAGACTTCTTTGAGGCATTCAAGAACTATGATGAAAGCGGCTCGCCCAGACGTACCACCTGCCTTAAGTACTTGGTGCTAGCAAACATGTGGGTAAAATTGTATTAAATTAATTAAAGCTGCATAATTTATATGATCTGCTTAACAGGCTTATGAAGTCCGGCATCAATCCGTTCGACTCGCAGGAGGCCAAGCCTTATAAGAACGATCCCGAGATTTTGGCCATGACAAATCTGGTTAATTCATACCAAAACAATGACATCAACGAGTTTGAGACTATATTGCGCCAACATCGCAGCAACATTATGGCTGATCAGTTTATACGCGAACACATTGAGGACTTACTGCGCAACATACGCACCCAGGTGCTCATTAAACTGATCAGACCTTACAAGAACATAGCCATACCGTTCATTGCCAATGCACTCAACATTGAGCCCGCCGAGGTGGAGAGCTTGCTGGTTTCCTGCATACTCGATGAGTACGTGACTTGTCAGCAGATCAGCTTCAGCCCTAGATAAATTATTTAATTTTACTTTGCAGCACCATCAAGGGACGCATCGATCAGGTGAATCAAGTGCTGCAGCTGGACAAGATTAATAGCAGTGCAGCCCGCTACAATGCGCTGGAGAAATGGTCCAACCAAATCCAATCGCTGCAGTTTGCTGTAGTACAGAAAATGGCTTAGGCATAAGGCAATGATTAAAACCTAATCGAAATTATGAAAATATTTTATACGCCGTCTGCTTATTTAAAAGGTACCATCGAAAGTTGAGAGCTATTGAGCATGAAATGTGACAATGGTTTGGTAGAGTATCAAACCATTTTATATATACATACAAATGGTAAGGGCTTTCCGTATAATTTTGAGATAAGCGCTGGTACTTGTACCATAAATATAATTGTTGCAGTACAAGCGATAAGCCACAGTATATTTCCACACCCAACATCGGAATATTCCAAATACATAGTTTTATAAATAAGTAAGAAGTACGAAAGCCTTTAAGTGGAGGATGCACGTTTCAATGCACCTGAGTCTATGTTAATTACCAAACTTTTTTATATTCTCCCAAAAAATATAATTGGAATTTCCATTGACGAAGCAAAAAGAAGTGCCTGAGTATGTTTTGATAAAATTTCAATAGCTATCAGAAAATAAGTATTTATTTTTTATGGTCTTCGCGATAAAGAAAACAAATTTGCAATGCAGACCATTGAATTCAGCATACTTTGATAATTACAAACTTTAGAGGTCAAGAAAGTAAAAAAAATCTAGTTAAAACAGTAGAAAAGAAAAGCCTGAACAAACCTAGGAAATATAGGAGAGTTGTTTTCTAATTTGTATTTAAAAATAATATTAAACTGAATGATTTAACAATCTCATTTTAAAAGAAGTTCTTTCATAAAAAACATCTTTAGCAGGAACACAAATAACTTAGAAGCTTATGAAGTTAAGGTTTTGATAAGTGGACACAACTCAACAGTTTACTGTATATAATTCGTAAGATACAGACATGTTGTGAATTATGCTGAATAGCATGAGTCGAAGAAGAATTGTGAATTCAGAGTCAATTTATTATTTAAACGGTTTGAGCAGTTACCGTAGGAATAGCCGCTCGTGTTTCCATTTCTACCGGGTTTTCCTTCTTTCCGCAGCGCTCGTACATCCACAATCTAAGTCTATAGATCCAGAAGATTAATATACAAAAGATCAGGGCTAAAACAATGCAGCCACAAACGCTGCCAATGGCCAAACCCGGCCTCTCCCAGTCCAGAATAAAGTATATGAAACGATTACCAAAGCTGCAAAATTTGCAATAAATAAATAATAATAATAAAATAAATAAAATGGAATTGCCCAATATAATTGCTCACAAGTCTACGCCGCCTGCCCAGAAGTAGATTAGCGAGAAAAGACCATAGATGAGGCCCACAGCCAGTGGGTATACAAAGTGCATCAGGCGCGTGGGAAAAGCCACAATAAAACAATCGAAAATCATGCAAACGGAATTAAACGCATGCGCCCAGAGATTGTATAGTCCAATGGGCCCACCAGCCATGCCTAAAGAAGGTTTTTTTTGTTTGTAATATAATTATTTCAGTTTCAAAGTCTTAAGAAGTGCGACTCACTAGGATACAGCGCTGCCCAAAACACCAATGTTATCATCATGGCCAGGACGGTTGTCGTGTAGTGCGAGCACCAGTAAATCTTAAGTGCCCAGCTACCAGGTTCTGGAAATAGGTCATGTGTCAAAATTATTGTGAATCGGTATGCGAATGAGTTGTGTTAATTATGTGAGAACTTTTTTTGTGAAAGTAAAATGTGCTGTTCGAATCATGGATTGATTCACTGAATTAAAACACAGTAAAATGTTCACTATGTAAATTAAGGATCTATGAGTTAAGCAGAGAATATGAATGGATTCGTTTTTAATATTAGGTTAAAAGGGAATTCGATTTCAAAACGAAATTCGAAGATAGTGCATGAAAAGTAAGTTTAGTATTTTACCGGAGGGCTTAAGTCCTTAATTGCTTCTCTTAAAGAAAATGATGGGGAGGGAGGTTTAAATGTATTTTAAAATATTGAAAAATAAAAAGGAAAAAGGGGATATCACATCACTTCTTACCAAAGTAGCTGGGCCTTATAAAGTATATGGTGGCTACCACGGCGCCATAGGCGCAGGCATAGAAACACAAAGTGAAGCCCCAATCGGTCAAATAGATGAACCACGTGCCCTCGTTAAAATCCTGCACGAGGCTGCTAATGACACCGCCCGCAAAGAAGGCGGCCAAAAGCCAACGATAGATCAGCCAGATGAAGCAGCGTTCGCCACGTTGCCACTGGGAGCGACAAAAGTCCGCAGGCTCATCGTGGTGCAGTGAAAATTTGGAGCACTTGAACTCATCCAGCAGAGGCTGGCAACAGCATTGCCCGCTTGGATCGCGCATGCCGGCTGGATAAACTCGATGTCTACGAAGCTGGACAAACGCTGCTAGGGCCGTCCAAAGCAGCTGGCTAGATTGTTGGTAGAATGAGAACTGACGCAGCCAGGGCCAGAGTCGGCCCAGCAGAGCTGACAATTTGGCATTATTTCCGAAAATCGCTGGAGTTGAATGGCAATTTGAGTGCTGAACTTATCAGGGCACGATCCTTATCGCCAGATATGTATAGCTGGAAAGTACTTCCAATGTATATGTCTATCAGATAAGTCACGGTACAAATAACCAATAAGCATTTAACCGCTGTTATTAATGTTGTCCAGAACCAAACTAACTTGGCCAACAAATCGGCACTAGCAGCAACAGCAGCTACTAATGCGAAACAGGCCTGAAAAATTTCCCACGATTTTCCAGAGCCAATCGCGCAAAAGTGACACGCGCAAAATTTGCTTTGAATTTTTAAACAACTTTTTGGGAACTTTTGCACATGATTCATGCGAACAATAAAACTATTATAAATAAACGTTGGCTGACTTGGACGTGTAAATAGAGCCCAAATGATAAGAAGGCTCGATCATTCCGAAAAAAAAATATCACAGATTTCATTCAAACTGAAATCAATCGGACACGCTATCAATTTATCATTTGCAAGTTAACATTTAATCAAAATCGTAATTGCGTAGCGGAGCATGTTACGGATCGAACGTGTGCCTAGGCACTTCAATATTGGAACTTGAACTCAGGTGTTGAATGAATTTCCTATGGAACGCGACTACAAACAAACATTGCACACACTCTGTTAACCGAGCCCAACAATGTGGCACTTGGGATCCCTATACATTCTAGATAACTAAATTACTTGGTCTATTCTCTTAGTCATGGTAATAAAAAGAATATAATCACATTTTGATGGTCATGCGTTGAAAATAAAACTTAAAAATGGAGATAAATGCTAAAAAAAAAAAATAGAATAAGATTTATGAATAACTTTTTTTTTTTTTTTTTTTCTCTTTATAAGCTAATTTATTGATACTATACATGAGCGTCTTAACCTAGATTGACTATAATGGGATAAACATACTTAATATTACCTATTAAGTTTTATAATTATTCAATTTATCTTATATTTTTAGTATGATTATTATTTTTATTTATTTATTTATTTTTTTTTTTTTCAAATGATTACCCGGTTTGGGAGGTCGATGGGGTGGATTCTGCGAAGTCTACGTCGCTTTCTTCTGAAAAGTCTTCTAGCCAATATATTGGGGTGGGCAGAAAGACGGGCCATGTAGCTGGTGGACTGGCGACGTAGAGGAGACTTATGAATAACTAAAAAATATATACAGAAAATATTTATAAAAAATTTACTTTCGAGAAAATAGGTATATATCTTTTTAAATATAAATTATTATTTAAAAATGCATATGCTAGTTTTTAAAAATATATAATTTTTTGAAAACTAAATACTATTGATCTGCTTTAAATTAAAATATCATATTAAAACGAGAAAGCAAGGCTATCTTCGGCACGCCGAAGATCTAATACCCTTGCAGACCCAACCTTTTCATAATGCTCATAGTGCTTTGCCCGTATCTAAAAAGCACAGGGAAAAAAGTTAATGCCGAGTTTGGTCAAGGTATCTTGATAAACAAAAAAGGTTTTAAATCAAAAACCTAGTTTTCGACCGATCGTTCTTATGGCAGATATATGATATTGCCGACCGATGTAAATAAGATTTTGCAAAAATTAAGGGAGCATAGTGAATTCTTTAAATGCCGTGTTTAATCAAAATATCTTGAATGACAAAAAAAAATAAAAAAGTGGCAAATATCTTGAAAACAAAGGTTTTTTCATACAAAAACTTAATTTTCAACCGATCGTTCCTATGGCAGCTATATGATATAGTAGTTCCGATCTTAAAAGGATTTTGCATATATATGAGGAGCTTAGTAAAACTAATAAATGTCGAGTTTGGTCAAGATATCTTGACAAACAAAAGGTTTTTTCATACAAAAACTTAATTTTCGACCGATCGTTCCTATGGCGGCTATATGATATTATAAATTTTTATATATGAGAAAAAACTAATAAATGTCGAGTTTGGTCAAGATATCTTATAAACAAAAGGTTTTTTCACTGTTTATGACATATAGTGATCCAGCTGGTTTTGACATATGTGCTGCGTGCAACAGAAATAGGGACTTCTGCAAAATTTTATTAAGATAGCTTTAAAACTGAGGGACTAGTTCGCATAGAAACAGACAGACGGATAGACGGACGGACAGACAGACGGACATGGCTATATCGACTCGGCTGTTGATGCTGATCAAGAATATATATACTTTATGGGGTCGGAGATGTCTCCTTCTATGCGTTACACATTTCACGACAAAATTATAATACCCTGCAAGGGTATAAAAATAATAATAATTAAATAATCATGTAAGACAATAAAAAATATACGATGATTTCAAGATAATTTTTACAAATACATTGTTTCGGGAAAAACATAATATTATTTATCTGCTTTAGATTAAAACAATATTGACTGAATTTTAAAATAATACAAAACAATAAATACCAATATAAAACAAAAATATCATTGATTGCCTATTAAAATAATAACAATAATAATAATAATAATAATAAAACAATAAGTAATAATAATACAAATGTTATTGATTGCATATTAAAATAAGAATAAATAAATAACATTAAAAATATCAGCGATTACCTATTAAAATAATAATAATAAATTAAAAATAAAATTGTATAAACAAGTTTTTTAAATGTGATATAAATAATGCTTAAATAAAGAACAACATTTTTTTGGTTTGATTGGCAAAGATCAATACATATTCATATTTAAATACATATTAGTAATTAAAATAACAAAATTAGCTTAGCCAGCTTAGGACATTAAAAAAAGAACATTAAATATATCAATAGATCAAGATCTTTGAAAAATTCAACGTTGTTCAGATGACTAGCATAATTTGTAGCAGACTACTCAGACCAGCCTCCAACAATCTGTCAAGCGAATCTTAGCTTGAAATCAAAAATTTGCCTCGAATCTATTGCAGCTGACATGCAATATTATTATATTATCAATTATTTTGAATAACAATCATGCAACGTGTGATTGGGGAATTGTAATGCTAGCATCAATTAGCAGTGTTGCAAGTGCTGGGGGTCCGGGTCTTAAAGATCGTGTAAATTGGCAATAAATTGAATTAAATTTGTGCAATAAAAAAACAATAAAAATCACTGGCTGTATATTTACAAGAATTGTTGACACTTTCGATTTTCAGAGTGTAATTTATCAATTTTCAGAAACTTGTCTCAAGTCAATGGCAAGGTCAACTTGAGGAAGACCTAGCAACAAAAACCAAATGCAAATTCCTGTCACGTTTGTGTGCGTCTTCAAATTGTATGATATCTGGTAAAAATATGTACATAGTTGATATATTTGCACAATTTAAGAGGAATTGAAACACAAACCAATTTGTAATCGATGCTATGTTTATTAAGCTGACCGTCAAGTGATCAAGTTACGTTGGCAAATTGAAATATCACCCCATTTATAAATGGGGGGTGGGGAAATACTTATTATTTTACTGCATAATTTCAATGCGAACAAAATCTCAATAAAAATTAAACAAATTATAATATATTATGTCTCAAACTAAAAATATACTAATTTTTCATACGTTATTTGTCTAACTAGCTCTGTTATCTGAGGCTTGTCTAAGTAAAACAATTACTGGGACTTTGTACTATATAAATGACGCTCAAATGAGATTACTTATTTATAAAAAAAAAGCTTTCTTTTTGATATACTTTCCCACTTATCGCCCAGTCGATAAGGCAAATGTAGGTCATACCTTTGAAATTCTGGTCTGAAAAATGTTCAATGCGTTGATCCCCGTGAAATTGCGACTCCCACACACAGTATTTGGAATACACACAATTGGGAGAGCTCACAGCTTTAATTGATCGACCTCCATGACTCCAAGTTCAGTAAAGTCAGCGGCCTCCGACATACGATGACAAATATTGCTGCTGTCAATATCATTGATATCATATCATTCGGAACGCTTCCCACAGCATCATGTTTTTGGACGGAGCATTTAACAGAATGACGACTCTGCTATTTGACACTCGATGTGTGTACTCGAATATTTCACATTTATGACATGCGTTTAATTAAATTACTTAGTTTAATATATTGTTATACTCTGTACATTTTTGATTAAATGGCTATGCAGACGGTATTCGTAGTATATTATAAAATATTATATTAAATTAGGCAAGGCTTTTAAGTTGATTCATTGCTGCTATAATTGATTGCATGCTATGCATAAAAATGTTTAATTATGGCTTTTTATATTTGATATAAAAATGCTGAAATTAAGAGCCGATGTGGAGTTTCATATAGAAAATGCAACAACATCAATTGGGGACTCTAGCTCTTATTATTTACCCAATTTGCTCAAAAAACAGGATGTCGATATCGATTTTTATCGATTGCTTGGAAATGCAGTAAGTTATCGGTTATCGGAAACAAACTCGATCTGCGTAGGAACTAGGTGAACCTACATCTAAAATTTCAGTTTCTAGCTCTTATAGGTTCCGAGATCCTTGCGTTCATACATACGGACGGACGGACGGACGGACATGGCTAGATCGACTCGGCTATTGATGCTGATCAAGAATATATCTACTTTATGGGGTCGGAGATGCTTCCTTCCGCCTGTTACATACATTTACATTTTGTACAAAAACATTATACCCCTTTTACCCATTTTACAAGTATTACTAGCTAAGTGTAATATAATGTTGTAATAATATATGCTTTAATCCATAATTTATTAATTTGACTTTCAATATCGGTTATTTGATTCCTTACACTTACTGCTAACACACCTCTCTCATTCTAATAATTTAAAAATAACAACAAGAAATACTTAATTATATTAAATATAACATTTGTCTATATTAAACAACAGTTCATACATATATTACAAAATGTTTAAGATATTATTGTTTTCAATTTGTATAATGACGAGTGCTGTAATTCATATTGAACGGCAAATGGGTTTCTGCTTTAAGCCGGACTCGAAAGGGTATATTAATTGTGAGATTAATATTCGACTTGTCCGTTGACCGATCGGTATATGGCTTCGTATATAAAGAGCACGAAGCCTGCGCCTAGTGCTTGTCGTTTATTTGCAGTGAGCGCGATTCTAATCGGTTCGCCGGGTTCGGTCAGACAGAAGTGTGGGTCTTTGAAAGGGTAAAAGCATTCTACTGCTTTCAGTCCGCTTTGCCTCGTCGTGTTGAGCACGAGTGCGCGTTCCCAGTGAAGCAGCTACCCAAAACGAATACGAAACCGATTCCGTCCAAGTGTTGGCTCAGCGCTTTATTTTTCAAGATCACTGAGAACATTGCATGTTCCTTAGTCTCGTGTGTGTGGCTGGTTTGCCGCGTTTACATAAATCGCCGAGCTGAATAAAGCTGAAATTTTGTTTGTGTAAAGTTGCTCAGCTGTGGCGTCCACACAGGCAAAGGCTCCACGTTTGCGAGTCGGTAGTGATTCAGACAAATTCCACACTCACTCGCATTACGATCGCTTAAAATGCAATTTCTTAAAAGGTTCCGGAAGGGCATCAACAAAGAATTGCAAAAGCAAAATTTCGGCTTTGAATGCAGTCACGTGCAGCTCTTCTACAAATCTCTGGTGAGTGTTAAAGCTGGCATAAACGGAAATGCTTATAGAGATTTAAAGTTCAAATCAAAGTTGAAAAGCCTTTGCACTTGGTCTACTCTAAGCTCTAGGTGAGATCATTTACCTAGTCGCGTGGAGTTTTAGTGTGCACACGTAAGGGTTTTAAAGCATTAAGTAATACTAACCGTGTATAAATAACGTGTTTACAAGCAGTCGAAAACCATTCAACGAAAGCTGAATACCCTTACAAAACCGAAGAGAATAACGTTTTCATCACAGCACTTAATATCCAACATTAAATTGATTGTTTGTGTAATAATAATAATAAATATTCTTTTTTAATTTTTATTTACAATTTTTATTATTTTTGAAATTGACTTAAACATCCCTAACCAACATATATATTTATAAAGTATATTAGGGTTTCTTTAATGTCTTCTTTATTTAGTTAATCATGTTCACTAAATCATGTGTTGTTCGGCAAACCTAATTTACAAATGCTTATACTTATTTTATATAATTACAATTGTATTTATTTTAAAACCCCAAAAAGAAGCTATTCACGCCTGTATAATTAATGAGCTGTTTATGTAAAGCATTCACATGAAAATTAGCATATGCAATTTAAATGGTTTGTCAATTTACATTAACTTTAGAATAGCTGGGATTTCAGACAAATGACACCAAAAATAAGTACAACCAGTAACCGAATGGGTCTCATAACATATTACAAAGTCGTCGTGTATCATAAATGATAATATGACACACCACGATAACAATTTACAGTAACAGCACCTGTATAATATCTAAAAATTTGACAACCGCATGACTTTGCAACTGCAAAAAATTTTCGCAATTAGAGAAAAGCAAAAATGTTTAACAAATTGGCTTTTAATTAAGATTAGACACGAGTGAATACACATATAATATGTATATTCATATTGGGGTCGCCTGATGTATGTTATGCTCTTCCGCAAGTTCAATACAAATCAATTCTCATTACGTAATGATCCAGTTTTGTTTTGCACTTTACCTAGTCGTAAACACAACAAAGGTACTAACTAGACAAACACGAGCCAGCTAGTACGTCATCATTTGACAGCATCTCTCGTACAGAGAGATAACAGACAGATAACAGCTGTCAGAATGTTAGCTGGGCTGCAGCAAGGTGTGTTATGATTGTTTCAAATGGAATTTTTTTTTTTTTAAATCAGCTACTCGTGTTTGCAGGGTTAATTAAGTAAATAACTACTGTGGGTATACCATAGTTCAGATAAAGCTAGCTCAACTATTACTATAATCATCATATGGCAATCAATAAAATTGCGCAAAAATTTAATTTCTGGTGTGAAGGTGAATCATCGCAATGCCGGTCTGACTTATCTTTATTTTTGTTATGCTTGTACATCTAGATTTTGGGTGCTAAAGCGTTCGAGCTATCTACCTCATGTAGTTTTGTTTGCTTTGAACTTTTATGCGAAGTCATTCTTGGTGGGGTTTAGATATGGAATATGTATGCGAATATATTTATATATATATATATATATAATATAATAAATATTAAATTAATTAACTTTATTAATATAAAAAACTAATTTTAAAAAATGTGTTTAGCAAATGCTTACAAGTTGTTAAAAATATATAGTAAACAATAATTATTATTTAACTTTGCAACAGGCAGGTTCTTAAATTGATAAAAAATTGATCCCAAGCTATTAAGAATATTTTATTCACTAAAATAAAATGAATTACTTAGCTTAACATTTTCGCTGTTTCGTTTAGTTTAATTTAAATTACTGCAAAACAAATGCGTTGGTTTTAAAAATACATTTTCTGAGAGCTGTCAAATATAGTTTTATTGCTAACTAAATCAAGTGAAGCACATAATAAAATATTTTACATTAATTAATATATAAACATATTAGAATATATAAATAATATAAAATAAATAGTATATAAAAAACTTTGATGATATCAAAGATTAAATCATTTAACCCCTAACAACTACTGATTAGCCAATTCTCTCTCTCTCATTCTGTCTCTTCATCAGTGGCAAAAGAATGAAGTCAGCACAATTTACTTGTTGTATCGTTGGATATGGGCGTTACTGTTTCTGGGCGTTTACATCACTTGCATCATTATGCAATTCTGCGATGGCATATTTTTTATCTACATGACCAACTGGGGCTTTGGTCTGATCACGATCACCATGCTGCTCGCCGCTGTGCATGTCACACGCTGGCACTTCGACCTGCAGAATGTGCGGAGTCTGGTACAAGAAGCGGGACAGAAGGCTCACACAACGTCAGGCCTGAAGATCTATTGGTGGCTCTACAATATGTCACTATTAATGGCACTGATCATATCCACAGTATACTGGATATTTCTAAATGGACGCATGAGTGAGTGCAAGTGACAACAGGATACTAACAAAATATGCTAAATTCCATTCTATATTCATATGCGTAGACAAGCCAACACGTTTTCCGGCGATCAGCGTGATAACGCATGCCCTGAATAGCATATGTATGCTGATCGATTTCTTAATCGTAGCATTTCCACTGCGATTGCTGCATATGGTGCAGACCATGTGCATGGCCATATCATTCTTCTTATTCACCCTCATCTATCACATTTGTGGTGGCACCGACGAGTAAGTAGCCCGCACTTGGATTTCTAAAAATTGATTTATCTATTGCCTTTATTATTATTATATTTCACACAGATTCGGCAATCCCTATGTTTATCCCATACTGGACTGGCACAATCCCATGCGCTGTCTGGTGACTTTTGTCGGCATTTTCCTGATGATCATCTGTTATTGGCTGCTGCTCTTTGGCGTCCATAAAATGAAGCAGGTCTTCAATAGGGCCTTCAGCATTGTCTGGACACCCCATGCAGTGGGCCTCATATGAGATTAGCGCCTGACTTTAGCACGGACTATTACACCATCACAAAACTTCACTCACATATTTATAAGTAGTAGCGCCCGCATTTTCTCATAATTTCCATTTAGTTACATACTCATTACACACAACACACCCACACATACTAGCATTTATTTATATCAATTCGTAGCTGTACAGACTAAATTATTGTTATTTAGTAAGTACCGGCTATGCGGCTAAACTAAGTTTTTTTCTGGTTCCTTTATGCCAAAGCAACATCCAAGTGCTTTGGCAATATTTTAATTGTATAAACAATTGAATAAAGCCTGTTACTATGGAATCCATAGTGAAAAGAATTTGTTGAAGAAAATAACAAGAGTATATCGCTGCCAAAATCAGATCAAATCAAATTAAAAATGGTATTAAATGCAGCAGAATTGCAAGTTTCAACAAAATAAGCTTAAGGGAAAGGGTACCGATGGTATTCTATAAAAAGTGTTTAAATAAATATGAAGGCGTTTATGATGGAATTTGTAAATGCGGCGTATTTAAAAAACCGATTATGAACTAGGTGATAATCAAGTGGTAAACACCGATTGGTTCAATAAGGAAATTAGATCTAAAATAAGACTGGCTGTGGGCAAGTATTTATATTTTACTGGATTACATTATGATAAATATAATGTTTTAAATTTAAAATATAAAAAAAATGGTATAAAAAAAAACTATTAATTTTAGGAATGATAATACGCAAACTTAACATTATTCAATCATAAAAAATGCTAAAAATATAATTAATGCTTTTTTTAAAATAATAAATACTTTAAATATAAAAAGAATAAATTCTTAATTTATTCCTTAACTTGGTAACCTGTAAATAATAAATTATTATTATTACAAATATAAACATAACTTATTAAAATGAATAGCAAATAAATTTGTAAAAGATATAAACTAAGTAAAATAAACAAACAATAAAATTATAAAAAAAAAATAAAGAAATAATTAAATAAATAAACTATTATACATAAATTATTTAAAACATAGAAACATATTTAACACATACATATATTAAAAAAAAATTTTTTTAAAATTAATTTAATAAAAATTTAAAAATTAATACTTTAAAATTCAAAACTATGCCCAATACATTTTTGTAATAGAAGCACATCTTTCAATCAATTAAAAAATTTTATTTGACAAAAGCTTTATATGAAAATCATTCGCAGTTTGACAATGCAACTAACAAAATTCAAGGGAGCGCTTATTTAATAGTATTTAAAAATGTTCTTTTTAATACAAGTAAAGATACATATGTAGATAAATGTATGCATAGATATATAAAGGTAAATTAGACAGACTTGGTAAGAAACTAACTATGCCCTGCGCAAGAGTGAGGGTAAAGAGGGCAATGACATATGCATTGAGGTAACTAGCGACTCGTTGCACACATGTGCATATGTATTGTACATAAGTACCTTCACATTAGTACACACATCTTTTCTACTTTCATTGGATACTATTTTTCTCGTTCCCACTCTCTCGAGGGTTTCATATTCTTTTACACACTACATGGCCAAATTTTGTTTAATAGCCGATCGGGTATTTTCTGCGGAATTGAAGTCAATATCAAGAAATGAATAAGCATTGTGTTTCGATTAAAAACGGCACACATTTCAGTAAGCCCCGGAGCAGTACTTTTGCTCAGTGCTGTACCCCCTCCTCAAAATGCGTCATCACACAAAATGACAAAGTTCTTCAAATCATTGCCAAATCATTTCCCTGAGGAATAAAGCCGTCGTGCTATACCAAACATACATATGTGTACATACATAAACGAGTTCTCTACAAATATTGCAAAAGAAAGGAAAAAGAAGAATAAATGTAGTAAGAGAAAATGAAAAGAAAAAAACTGTACAAAGTTAGTTAGAAAGGGGTTCGGCGTAAAGTGTGTGCAACTCGAATTGTTTTTATTCTGTTGACGCCGATTGCCAAAACGCGAAGCAGAGATAAAAGACTAATTAGGTATGTTTCTCTCCTGAGGAAACCCAAAAGATTGGAGCGCGCAGCTTTGGTGGGGAGCAGAGTAAAAAATCGTCGTCAGCTTTAAGCGTTCTGCAGAAATGAGACAAGTACACTCAGCGAAATGGGCAATGCTCAACCAAAATTGACAAAAAAAAAGTTTTATAGGCACGCCATATAATACGTGCATTTACCGAATTACTCAAATGGCTCAAATTAATGAATTTAATCCGTTTAGGTCTGTAACAATTAAATGACTAATTTATTGGAACAGTAAGCGCTCCAATTTAGTATGCGCTGGAGTTGTAATATTTGCAATTGTTTAATACAAAAATGCATAAATAATCTGAACTAAGCTTCCAATTAAATGTTCGCAATGTGTATATGTCGTTATGTAATTAATATCCGAAATACTTTATTTATATTAAGGTATCTGATTTAGTTGTCGTGTATGCGAGACTCAACAAAACCACGATACTCACCTGTACTCAGTCGGCGCCACAGCAGCAGCAACAGCATTTTACGATCTTACGACATACGATATACGATATTTAGTTAAGATTGACAGTGGGCTGATGCATGTCGGTTTGCGAATCTGTTCAAATGAAAATAAATTGAAATTGAGAGCAAATTTAAGTAGTTTTTTAAATTCAATTCAAAGTAATTTAGTTGACTTTAATATCGAGTATTTTCGAAACCTTAAAGATATTTACTACATTTAACCAGAAAGAAAAAATTTGTTGGTGGGCAATATAGTAATTAATATTATGAATGCATCTTAGTATAAAGAAAATACACACAATTCTCAATATTTTGAATATTTTAAATTTTAATCAACTTGATATACGAAAATAAAGTTAAATAAATATTTGCTTTAAAAATATTTTAAAACTATGCATAAATATATATGTTATTATTTTTATGGAAAAATTTTAAATGCTAAAATAAATAAAAAATACCAAAACGAATAAGAGCACCATTTATTTATTTACATAATAAGACTACATACTAAAATAAGGAACATTAAAATATTGCTATTAATTACAAAGAGAATTTAATTTATACACTGTAGTATGACTTCACGCTTGCATGGATCGTTTACCCACAAGCAATAAGTTTTTCACCACGGTGCGTCGCGTCGCAGCATTTGCCCGCATTGTCGTTGGCCCAAACAAGTTGCGATCAGTTTTGGAACGCGCGTCGCGTCAATAAGTCGTGATTTGTTCGCTTGATCCGGCGAGTTCCCAGTTTGCGGTTAGTACTTGCTGTTGGGGATGGTTACTGGGATAGATTGGTTCTTTGCTTTGCAGTAATGCATTGGCGTGTGAATGTGAATGTTGTTGTTGTTGTTAGTGCTGCAATACAAGTTGAAAATGCAATAAGCCAAATACAATAATGTCCAGAGGCAGGCACCGTTATGCAAAGTTGTTGACCCAAAAAGAAATTACTACAGTGCCCAAGCCGCCATGTATGCTGCCAAGCCACGCGTATAAAAACACGCAAAACGCGCTACAAACTCGTTAACAAAAAAGTTAAAATAACAACAATAATAGTAATAATAATAATAGTACAAAAAAATAGCAACAAATTCGCGCAGCTCTAAGCCATCATTATTGTTACAACGAGCTTAGCCCATTTCAAATTGCGTTGGCTTCATTCTTTTTGGCATCGTGTGTGGAATGCTCAATGTTGGGTTTTCGCTATTGAGGTTTTTATTTTTTTTTTATTTTCGTCTTATTATGACCAAATGCTGTTGCCAAATTCGGCAGATCGCTCGTACAAACAATAATGATCATTGAGCAAAGGCAAATAGAATTTAAGTGCTTGATGGTATTTGAGCCTTATGCGATCATCTCCACCCATATATGCAAGTATAATTGACAAACTCAAATATTTTTCTGGCTGAGCTTAGAAAACGCAAAATTTTAAGATCATATCCATATGAACTCGACCCAAAAAACGCGCAAGTACCGCATTTGAATTGGCTCATTAATTGGCAAATACTTAAACCTTATCCACGTTTTCCAGTTATCGTTAATGAGTGACATTTGTTTTGTTTTGGCTAGGCGTTTGCCATATGCAGTTTATAGGGTACTAAGTGAATACTAAGTGAAAACTAGCAAAATAGAAGACCCTGACTTCCTCTAAATTCAAGGAGGGCCAACCCAAATAATCAACACTCGATACCCTCGGATACACTGAGGTGCATTTTATACATACATTACGAAACTGAAGGTAAGCCTAGAATTTTATCGAATTATTGTTAATAATTTAAGGAGTATTGAAAGCGGATATACTAAAGATATTTCGCAACTGTACGTATGCTACTATCGTTTTTAGAAAGAACTTTTGTGTGCGCAACTTTACTTTTTTGATAGTTAACTCAATTATAAAGAAAACAGCTTTCTTTTAAAAGAATGCAATAGAGCTAGTCTAATATGGTTTATAAAAAGTGATTTGAAGGTAGATTTAAATTACGTTAGCGTTTAAAAATGATGCACTTTGACATAAACATTAACTTTATCTTTACACTTAGCCCATTAAAAGCTTCACTGAAACGTAACCAATTAAAAAAATATATAAATAAAACTACGCCTTTTATATGCAGTGAGAGAATAATCCAGACGCATTATAAATACAAATTTAACTAATTTACAAATTGTTTTTAAACGTCAGCCAGAGCACTTTCAAGAGAAAGAACCTAAAACCTTATTGAGCCACATATCAAGTTTGCGAAATAAAATCTGAAAGATTCTTAAGTACGTGTTAACAAGGCCGAACTCATATTATTGTAGAGCTCGTATTCCTTAAACAAAAGTAAACTTCTTTGATTATAGAAATTTACAATTCTAATTAGCTAATTAACACTCTTAATAATGCAAGCAATCAAGTTTTGCCAATTGACTTATTAGCGTGCAAGTGTCAAATAAAGCTCAAGAATATTAACGACAATTTTGTCAGAATTTATAACATATACTGAAAGGGAGATCTGTTCTGCGGCAAATTTTGGATTATAGTATATATGTATATATTTTTTTTATAGTTTCTTCTATTTTATTTTTTTATTTTCACAAATGAGATGCCACTGAACTCTTCAGATTTCACTTTCTACAATATGAATTTAAATCGAAACTTAGTTAAAATAGATTTTGTAAGTCAAGTGACAAGCCAGAGTAGCTGAAGCGTCTTAAGATCCATACCTGAATATAATTATGATGATTATAATTATAATTATCTGATTGTAATCAGTATACTAGGCCTTATCTATCTATCTTATCTTTATCTTTAAGTGGCGCCCTGGAATAGCCAAATAACATTATGCGGCTTTATCTTTGCCATTTGGCTGACTGTTCGACTGCATTCACATAAAATGATTATTTACACAGTTGGCTTTTGATGTAAAGGTCAACAAGTTTTCATATACATACTTAAATTTTGTCTGTCGCCTGGATTCAAGTTTTCAACTTCAAACGAAGGCAACAGCCGAGGTTCAATGTAGTACAAATGCAAGAGCTATAAACCTATATTGTGTACCTACACATATATATATGTATATATATATTTATACACACGCCATATACCATATAGTATGCATGTACGTACACACAAATGTGTTGTGCACACACTTATCTTGTGCTCTTTTGTTGACGAAAATGTGGCACAAAAGGGGCACAAACGTGAATAAAATAAAATACACGAAATAAAAGATATATATGAATGAATGTACTCATGAATACTCATGGTAACCATGGCTAGTTTAGCCGTTAAATAGTTGGCTCGTACGCCTGTGTTGAATCCCTCTCTTCAAGACGTGACTCGAAGTCTTGAAGTTCGCTTTTCGGTTACCTTTTTGGTGTCATTCGTGCAAGTTCAGGGCCGTGAGTGTAGCAGCCCATTAAATCTTTTGTTTTTTTTTTTTTTTTTTTTTAATTTCGTGTTAAAAACAGACCCGAAATTAAATACGAAATATAGTAACTCAGTTGCAGCTGATAAATCTGAGTAGTATTATTGAATTTTTCTTTTGTTTAACAAACGTTTTGTACACAAAACTGAAATGAAATGAAACACGAGCGTGATATGAACATTTTTGCTTGATTTAAAACAGCTGCTAGCTAAATTGCAACTGAAGTGTGGAAAATGTACCAATAATATTAACTATGATATTAAGACTATACGTTACACGTGGGCATGATTCATTATCGGGGGCAGAGAATAAAACAAAAAATACACAATTTAAAATTATGAAATAATTCAAATTACTTGCAAAAACTTGCATCTAATATATAAGGATGAGAAAAATTATAAAATTGTTTAAAAAGAACAATTAATTTCGAGCTGGCGTTAAATATTTTTAGTAAATGAAAATTATATAAACATGTTGCTTGTTTATAGATACAGGAAATCAATAGTTTCTGTCAGTTATATGGTATGTGTAGAGGTGTATATAAAAGTCTGATGAGTTCAAAAAATATATCAAACAAGAGAGGACGTTTAATCAATTGACGTTAAAAGTTTGGTTTGGTTAAATTTTAAAACTCGACAAGTATTTTTAAGTATAAGATTCGGTTATATTAGACCACATAAGGAGGACTAGTTACAGGCCGACCGATAAATACCGACTGTTCATGCTGATCCAGAGGAAATATTCCCCATAAATAACAATAACATATAAATAATTCTGAGATGTGTAGGATTAAATTAATTTCGAATAACCGTCACGTCCATTTAATGCAATTTTTTATAATTTTGGCGTACATTTTCCTTATTATACTCGTTTAATATAAAACCATTTAAGGCTCTAGTTAAAATGTAAAAATAAATAAAGAAGATTTAAAGCAAATGAAATTTTCTTTAATCGTGGCTAAGATCTAGCCATATACTATAGATGGGTTTACGATTTGACATGCAGACTTGTAAAATAAATTAAGATATGAAGAGTTAATCTGGAAGAGTTAAACTGGGTTAAGGTTGGCCTAACTTTTTGTTACTTTTGATTTATTTTTATATTAATTTTTTTCAGTGCGTTTTCATGTTTCTACAGTCTGAAGTACAACTTTAAGCTTTTGTAAATCTTGGGCATGCCATGTGTAACATATATACATTATTTTTAGCTGCTTTATAAATTACCCAACGCTCGACTGACCCACGGATCGCACTTGGAGTTAGTCTTAATTATTGTTGTAATTTTTATATATGTTCACCTTGTTGTTTAATGGCGCCCCTTTTAAGGCGACCAGCGACGACCTTAGTTAGCTAATTGTTAAATTATAATGAAAAAAAAACGCATGAAAATTATAATGAAAAGTTACACAAAGCCGAACTGATGCGCTGCAAAGTATTAAGACTCATAATTGTACATAAATAATGTTAGGGTGCAATGTGGCGAAGTCTCCTCAAATAATTTACGTTATGAACGGAAAAGCTCTGCAGATTGCGCTCAATATGCAAAATTTATAAATAGCCTGCAATTGGGGGCTGGAAGGGCATATGTACATACGCAACGTTGGGTCGTAAAACCCATAGACTGCCAATAAAGTCATTTAAGGTGTGAATTGTTAAGGCCTTAAAAATGCAATATAATGGCATCAAGGACAGCTAAGTAAAGCATAAATCTGAACAGTTGTTTACTTTGAACAAGTGGAACCATATTTCCTCTAAATCAACCCGAAATAAAAAAAGAAATTTAATAAAGTTACTTTCATCAGTGAGCACAACACAATTCGCTCGGGGGAATAATAATGTTAATATCGACGGCACCAATAAATTGCGTATTTAAATGAATATAGTGGAATGCCGATTGTTAACCTATGATTTTGACTTGCTTTTTAATGGTCCGAAAACTTAAAAACCGAATTGACCGAAGACAAATACACAAATACAATTTCGCGATTTCGGAATTTTTTTTTAAATATTTGTTTAGCTGGATTGGCGTACACTTTATATTTTATATATCCATTCCGCCAGATTCAGCATCAATTTTGTAAGTAGAATACTTCTCTTGTTCATATAAGACTTCTCTAGTCTCGTGATGATCGGCTTTGCCCAGAGTCTGCGAACGGCCATAAATCTTGATATAGTTCTTATCGCAGTCGTGGACCATAATACCACCACCCAAGCATTGAGTGCACAGATCCAGATTATTGGCTTCCTGTTGCAACCGGTCATAAACATCGACTGCACAGTTCGAATGCATTTAGTTTATAATCGATTAGATATTAAAGTTCTACTCACGATGGTATTTAACTCGGGATACGCCACGCACAACCGTTTTCGCCTGCCCCATTTCGCCGTGAACGTAGACTTTGGCAAGAATATATTTGAGCTTACCCTCCCCGATAGTGACCACCGGGAAACTCACAAGATTCTTCACTTTTTTATCGCAGCAATAATAACGAGCAGCTTTGAATGATATTTCGTTATTTAACAAAAAATATAGTGCCCATCTAAAAATCGAATAACCTACCACGTACAATTGGGCGCCACGTGGGAAAAATTAGCTTTCTCACTTTATCCATATCGAAATAATTTTGAACGTAATTTAAAAAATTATTATGAACTTTTTCGATGTTGACAATACGGCACAACAGCTCCGAATGAAAAATTAGGTTGAAAGTAGCAAGCACTAGCAGATAGGCTACTCGGTTAATGAAATTTTTTAAAAAGCTTACGTTTTGATTTAGATTTACACACACACACATTAGCCTTCTTATGAAATACGCTCCTTGTCCCAACGAAAAAATTTCAAAGAAAACAATGTTTACGAAAAATATTATAGAGTTATAGGATAGGCAGAAATATTTTGCTGGTTCGATTTACGGTTCGAACCAATGCCTCGCGTCGTTCGTGAGTTTTCGAAAATACTATATGAGAAATATATCACGGATATGAAGTGAATTTTCAATTCAATTATATATTATTACCTTTGTGTTTAATTGTTGGGCAAACATGTTTTATTAAAGGTTTGGCTTGAATTAAAAAATCATTTAAATGCCGGGTTCAAGCCGGTTCGACTTAAATTGGATTTATTGTGATTTTACTTTGTTGAATATAAACTTGAAGCTTTATAAGTTGGCTCAATGCCTAATAATTAGTAATTCTAATTTCCATTTTCTTATAAACAACGTAATTTGTTTTATCCACAGGTCTAACCTTTAATGATGACATACAAATATTTGAATCAGCTAGCAATATGGCATTTGTACTAACTGCTTATACTATTGCATAATACCTTGCGTGGGGCACAATAGTTGCATGTCTCGACAAGTTACGTAAAGCGCCTGAAAAAACAATAAAATAACAACAACGCATCTCCAAAGCTAACAACTGCATCTCAGACGAACAAGATGACAAAACTTCAAGTGATTGTGCATCCAGTGAGGAAGGAATTTAGACGCAAACGTTGCGGTTTTGATCATGATACGCCCGATGATTTTGTCAAATCGCAGGTAAGACCCAAAATAAGTAAAGCCCATGTCCGCACATTTATCTCTACACCGATTGAGTCCTTGAGCAGTCTCCTTGAATTGACACGCGCTGGGTGCGTACTATTTGTATTATTTATATAACATCGCGGGTCAATGCTCAGTTTAAACTGTTTGCTCTGCTCCTGTCGTTAGTTTGTTCCCCGAGGCCACATAAAATATTTTTAACGAGCCTATGAGGTTTACAGTGAAACAAATTTCTTAGTCGCTTTGAAACAAAAAACGAGATAAATCATCATATAACTTAACACTCCAATCAGATTATCGAACTCGTATATTATATTAACTATAATATGCATTTTAATCATGTCCTGAATTTAGTTAACACAAGAGTACAAGAGCATGGTGAAGAAAGTCACAAAGTAATAAAGTAGCTTATTATAACAAACTGTATCTATATATCCCTTATTGTATATATTAAATATTGCATTTAGATTAAAGTTTCAAGATACAAATCTTGCGGCTTCTGGCCACAATAATAAGATGTGAACACCGATCTTGGAGCTTTGGGGTTACGTTGCATTGAAAACATGTATATATAAAATTATAAAAAGAGATTATTTTATTTTCAATCTACAATTTAAACCACAAAATTTCCAAAAGTCTTTTAAACCTTTAATAACACATCAATTGATCGTGAATGGTCGCCTCAGGAATAGTGTCTATATAATTTGCTTTATATAATCAAATGACCAAAACTGTAAGAAATAGGCGTCGCCCAGTGACTGGTGGATAGTTTCAACCACTTTATTGTTTTGCCTTGAGCATATTTGATAAGTTTCTTTCATTCATAGTATCAATAGAAAGAGAGGGCACTCCGAGTTCTGCGTACAGCGGCGGCTCTGTTGTGTGGTTGGGTGGTTGTGTAGTTAGACAACCGATTGTACTAGCATTGTAAATTAAACTTTTTAAATATTAATAAGCGGCAAACAGCTACTAACTGTATATTGCCATGCATCGTTTGTGGCGCCAGGTACAACAAAACTGCTCGCTGACCCGCCCTACACAACGTTCTGCTACTCGGTGTATCAAGTATTATGGGGCTGCTAGACTAATACACCCAGTAGGTACACACATATATATATATATATATATATATATATATGTACATACATCTAATATAGTCGTACGACCTAATATTCATACTTAGTTATTCTAAATTACAGTGGCAGACCTGTACAAAGAGCATGGCATATTTGTTCTATCGCTGGTTCATGGCCCTCTTCTTCATCGCCGTTGTCATTGAGTCCATGTGGCCGCGATCCGATGATGAGTCCTGCTACTGGCTATATTTCATCTATATGACCAATTGGGGCATTTGGATGTGTATGCTAACTAATTTACTCGGTGCTGTACTTGTTACCATATGGCATTATCATCCAGAATATGCGGGTAAGTTTAAAATTAAATCTAAATAGGTATTTGTATACCCAGAGCCATTGAAGATGATTTAGAAGAAAGGTATAATGGCATGGCCGCCCCATAAGAGACTTGAAATTTGAAATACATATTCTCCTATACCATACAAAAATACAAGCTTATCATTATTTTTGTCGATATCAATAAACAATTTCTATTTTATTTTTTACGGGCACAGGGAATTTTGTAGTCGAGCATACTCGACTACAGCGTTCTTAAATATTAAATACAACAATTTTAAGAATAGCTGAAAAATAATTTATAATGGAAATTAATGAATTAAAATGAGAATATTAATTATAAGATCTGAAGGAGCGTAAGCATAATTTTCTGTAAAACATGTTTTTAAAATTCTTATTTAATTTCACTTGGTTTTCTTTTCATATTCCATAGATAAGCTGCTAAATATGCAGGCCTGGACGAGCCCTTTTCGGATTTACTGGAGCATGCATATTATAACGCTTGTCTTATCCATTGTCATCACAATTATCTACTGGACCATACTCTACGATGGCAAGTGTTTTTTTTTTATTTTTCGGTAAGCCCATCGAAATGTTATCCCATTATGTTTTCTCTGTTTGGATTGCAGCCAATGAAAGTACTTTGGATGCCACAAATGTACTCACCCATGCATTCAACTCCATTTGCATGTTCATTGATCTGTGGATTGTGGCACATCCGTTGCGATTGCTGCACGTATTTCTGCCAGTACTGTTCGGCATTATCTATGCCATATTCTCGTACATATATCAACTGGCCGGCGGCATCAACAAGTGAGTTAACTCAAGTTGCCCAACTCAAGTTGGCTCTAGTAATTGTATACTTTTTGCACTCTCCACTTAATAGGAAGGGAAAACCGTATATCTATCATGTCATTGACTGGAATCAGCCTCAAAATGCTTTTATTACGGTTTTGGGTGTCTTGGTGCTCTCTTGTTGCATCTATGCGCTGCTCTTTGCTTTCTTCAAGCTGCGTCTATTTCTCTCACGTAGCTGTCGCCAGGGCAGCTTTGTGCTGCCCACCACCAGCAAGCAGTCTGGCAAGGCTGCAAGTGACACACTGGCAACACCCAATGGCATACAGCATTCACCCTCCCGCATATCCATGGTGCTGGGCAACTATGCGGGCTACGAGAATCAGGCATATTCTCCCAGTGCTGGGGAGCAGAAGCCAAAGAGTTAAGCTGTGCTCACACCTGTTAGACATCTGGCCAAATATGTAAAGCGTTGCGAAATTTTATCGGTAAAATTATTGGATAGCATACAATTTTCTGAACTTGGTTTAAAAACTACATTTTAATTAAAAAGAAAAAATATTTCTATCCGGCAAGTGTGCATTTAGCTAAATTCAGAATGCTGTCTGACTATGTTTTGCAACTTTAGTCAAAGTGTACAGTAGAATTTTAACCCAGTGATATTATATAATATTGTAGCTAATTTTAAGCAAATAAATTTCAATATGGATAAATGTAGAATATGGAATTTTTAAATTGAACAAACTTAGTGAAATAACTTAATCGATCTACAGATTCTAAATTTTAAGCAATTCCCTACACCCTAAGATACTATTCCTAAACTTCTAACTACTCTTAAAAATATATTTTTGGTAATTTTGACTTGTACTCTATGTACATCAAATTTTCTTAAATGCTAAGGACATATCGTAGTACCTGTTCATTTCCCAGATACCATTAGGTTTTAGAAATGTATCCTTGAAAACTTTCGCTTTGTCCTTACACTATCAACATTTACATACAACTGAAAAAACCCAAAAATGCATTAAAAATTCCATAAAATAATCAAGGTCCTACAAAAGGCCCCGAAGGGGCAGTTCAACGGTATTGTTATATTAGTTCTTGGGAACTTTACAGTTGCAAATCAAATATTAATTAAAATACGGTGACATATTGTGGGAAGGTTAAATGATAGGCGGCAAAAGTTTGTCTGCACCTAAAATGTGAAATAGGGAAAATGAAAGCAACACCAACAACAACAACAACAAAAAAGCAAATTATGTCCCCTAGAAAAACAATAAAGCAATTGAGTAATTGGCCGAAGGACTTCGATGTCGACAGCAAAACTGCTGAAAGTTGCTCAACAAACTGCGTAAGCCCTGAGAAATGGGTGAGAGCCTGTGTAAATATTTTACACAAGGTCCTAATCACCTTTGAATGGCGGTATTAGCCCAAATTATCTTGATAGAGTAATCAATCACAAGAACAACACGTGTTGAGCTATAACTATTTATAGTACAATTTGTGTAACAATAAAACTACCCATAGCATATAATTATTTGACACATAGTCAGTATGTTTATAACTGACTCTAAATAACCCAGCAGACATATATCATTATTATCGAAAAATGTTTCATATTGCAAATATATCAGATAATTTAAAGAGGCGCAGTCATCTTTTGTTTTTAATAAACAAAAAACAACGACAAAGTAAGGATATCCTTGGCACGACAAAGATTTAATAGCCTTGCAGAGATATGCCTAACGTTTTTGCAGATACATTCTTAGTTGAGAATAGAGACTTTCATAAACGCTGAGTTTGATGAAAATATCATGGAAAACAAACTAGTTTTTAATACAAGAACTTACTTTTCGACCGATCGCACCTATATGGGTCCGATCCAAAATATGTACTGCCTTAAACAGAAAGAAGGACCATTGCAAAGTTTCAAGAAGGTAGCTTTAAGGCTGAGAGACTAGTTCGAATAGACTGACATGGCTATATCAACCGCCCTGTTGATGCTGATTTGGAATACATATACTTTATGGGGTTGGATATGTCGTTACACATTTCATGGAAAAATTTTAATATCTTCTACAAGGGTATTAAAACTAAGGATTGCAAATATCTATACCATAAATTAAAACTGAAAATAAGATTGATCAAAATAATTTGTAGGTAATCGAACGAGAATTTGACTGGCAAAAGTTTAAGCCTAGAGCAATGTGGTCAGAGTCAATAGCAAACCAAAGAAAAAGCGTATATGCATCGTTTAATTTTTGGAGTACCTTTAATGTGACCTTTTCAACAAATTCACACGCAGTGTCCCTTAAACCCAGCTGCACGTATGTTTACTAGGGTTCTAACCCCCTGACATAAATGTAATTGGGGAATCAATTGAGCCAGCTAGACGGCGGCATTAAACTCTGATTGTCGTTCCCGTCGTGGTTGTTGTTATAATTCTTACTGCTGGCTATAACCTTAATTAAGTTTCCAAAAGCATTTAATAACCAAACGCCCAACAGGAGCTCAAGGACGAGAAACACACGTGCTGCTAGACACACCCAATGCCGGCGATGACACTGCGCTGGTTCGTGGTTCGTGGTCAATGGGTGCGACAAAGCATATGCTATAAATTTGAGGACCTACTAATAAAAAAATAAAATCAGAGCACCTAGCTTGATTGTTCTGCCTAGTGCGTGTGTGTGTGTGTGTGTGTGTCTCTGCACGTCTGTGTGAGTGTGTGTGCCAATCTCATTTGTCGTTATTGTCCTTGCCAACGGCCGGACATGGCATGTCACAAGTTCCAGTGTTAGACGCAAATTAGGCGTCGCATCTGTTTAGGGGGTCGGGTCGATATATGTGAGCATTTTGATCGATATGAAATTTCCTTCAGCTTTGAACTTCTTTTCGTGTCCTTGTCGCGCCTATTGACCCGCGCTTTGTTTTCTCTCATCATTAGGACAAACAAAATCAATAGAAATTTAATTGAGCATACTTTGGAAATTTCGACAGCTGTCAACTGTCAATGCCAAGCTCAACGATTCTATTTTATTTTCGCTCTTAACCAACAGTATAATTAAACGCAATCAATCGAGTGAAATATTAATTGAAAATCTCTTGCACCTAGCATTCACCCATCACTTTTCGACTTTTACTCATTTTAGAGACACCCGCCATAGTCTCCCCTCCCAGATTTAACAATGATTATGACGATAATTGTGCAATTTTCTATCCATCAAAAACGCATCCAAGCCATTCAGAACTAAGTAGAAATGGTTTGCACGTATGAAAGGTGAACATTTTATGTACAGCACAGCGCATTTAACTAGGTTCAATTAAAGTAAAAATTAAGATATTCACAATTTTTTGAAACCATTTTCATCAGGCAGCATACAATTGAATGAATAATAATATAATATTGTAATAATACAGTTTTTAAATTTACTTTAATTTTTATCAATTTAGTTTTCAACACTTTTACTGTGTGTAAGCATATTTTACAACACTCGAGCTCAACAATGCTCGTTTGCTAACACCTCGTAAAAATGGTTGAAAAATAACATTTAACAACAGTCATAATTTATATAGCTTTGTAATTTTAAATAACATTCACATAAAATCTAGCGTATTATTTATTATTGCGTACTAAGTGTATTCTACAAAATTTTCAATACAATATAAAACTTTAAAGTATTTAAGTAAATAATAAACAATAAACTTTGTTTAATAATATATATATAAGAAACAGTATTAAAATAATAAGCAGAAGTTAATAATGTTTACAAAGTTCTGAAGAAGTAGCATACTTTGCTGGCAGGTTCGAAACTTATTGAGATTGATATGTCAAAGTACGCTTTTAGTGCTATAAAACGTAACAATTGAAGTGCTGTTTTGACAGATTTTAATAGATGCAGGCAACTAATATGTACAAGGGTTTTGAGAAGTTTTATTTGTTTTTAGATGCTAACTATAGAATTAGTATAGAACATTAAGTCACTAAGTAACTTAAAACTACAATTATGCTGGACATTATTTTAAGCAGCAAACTGTCGTATTTGTGTGGCTTGAACTGCGCTAACCAAATGAACAGCTGCAAGTCAGAGGATTTATTTACACCAAAATACGACAGGCACAATCAACGATGTCGACAGGATGGCAGTAGGGCAACAATATGACAGTAGCAGCAACAGAAACAGCAAAAGAACTTGAAAGATTAGTGAGAACGCACCAGGCTGGCCAGGACATTGTTTGGATTGCATAAACAAATGGCGGCCCAAGCCCAGGACGGCACACGGAATCGGGTAAAGCAACAACTTTCCAGTGCTGGGGCTATGACAAACTGCCGGTCAAATTTAACATTGGTGTATACCGCCTGGTCACATATATTACATAGTTAACCCATACGAATAAATTGTGAATCATATGAACGACTGGAACTCATAAAGTATTCATTAATTGGAAACGCGCGCGCCTGCCTAACTGACCAATTGCCGAGGATTGTAGCTGGTAAAAACCGAACCATTTGTCATATTTGAAATTCAGTCTCGTTTCGGACGTTCGGGCGGCAGAACCTGCATATATTTGTACCACTCAGTACCGCAATCGCAGTCACAAATCAGAGGAAATATCACGCTTTATGGGCTATGGTAACGGCCAAGCCTGAAATAACCGGCGCTATGTAGTAAACAATTTTCCTGTGCGTGTTGCCAACGAGAAATGTTAACGTGTCGCCCAGAGATACCAAAAGAGCGGAAGCACTTACAATAACAAATACGAAAATATACAATAAAAAGTTCTATCAAAAACAAAAATCAAAAAAATAAACCGAAAAGCAAACAAAATCTAGCAAAAAGTTAAGAGTGCATGTATTTGAAGCGCTTGTGGAAAGTTCCATTTGATTTTCATAACCAATCGCACTGAACTCTCACCCTCTCTCAATATATGCTTTAATTGAGTGGGGCACGAGCGGAAAGACAGGCAAACGACATTGCGAAAATTCAGCTATACTGGCCACCGAATGGATAATGGGTATTTGTTTAGACACAGGTAAGCAATGCAGCAGCTGTAAAAGTTCAATTCTTTTGTCCGAGAGGCCTCCAACAACACAGCCGGCCCAAAGCAACAGTCAAAACAAACAACCGGAATGTAGAATAAACAGGTTTCCGAACAAGCAAAATAAAGGAACGTGCCAAACAAAAGAAATATTATTTCCAAAAAGAAAATAATGTACAGAACTATTCTGCATGCGACCTGTTTTATATGACTTACTTGAGGAAGTTTTAAAAATATAAAGAAAAGTCAAGTGCCTGACATTTTGTTGGGCTAAAGGCTAAAGAGTGCACCTTACTACAAACACATATATTTATATGGTTAAATGCACTCTTCTTTATAATATTTATATCGATACATATCTACCCATCTGAAGTCCTTTTTTGATTGTTCTAAAATTATAAGAATTTTGTTGAGATCCCATTTAATTTTTAAAAACGAGAATGCGTTCAGATCTTAGAAAAGTCTAAACAAATAAATATGTTCACATTGAAGTAGGTTTAGTTCGCTTTTATAATTTTGTTTTTCACTTTCATAACTCATAAATCAATACTTCTCATAATTGGGCTAAGGCTAACAAAAACTTTTAAGAGAGCAAACAAGAAAGAGCTTAGCTTTTAAGGAATAAATTTCGTTTTCGTTAAATGTTTCTCTATTCCGTGTTCCACATTTGAGTTATTACCACTGCATAGCACATATAAAAATTATAGTTATAATTTAATACAAATTTTATTATCACAAGGTCTGACAAGGGCTGCATAAAACCTAAGTAGAAGCTGAACGTAGATAAACTTTGAATATTTCAACAAATGTTGAAATTAAAAGAAAATGCGAAATGACCAAATTATTTAACCACAACTTGATTTTAATTTGAGCTCTTGTGAAAAACATTTGAATTTACAAAACACTTTGACAAAATATTTCAAAGGACCTTGCACAAACGCTATAATTTGTGGTGGGCGCTTGTGTTGAGCACGGCCTCGTCGATAGGTCCTTGGACATGTTCGTTGACCATCAAACAGGCAACCACCTAATATAAAAATCCGAAACGCATACAAAAACAAATCCAAAAAAAAAGAGAGAGCAAAACAAGTCAAATCGCTTAATGTGCTCTGAAAAGGGATAGCAACAATAACAAAACAACATGTCAATTAAATAGAACTGCAGGAAAATCAATAGAAGAAAAAAATGTCACAGGAATGTAGAATACACGAGCTGCAAAGCCTGAGAACCAGTTCTAATCGCAGACCCCACTGGAAATACGCGAAATTGTCGGCGTTGCGGCCGAGAGTAGGCCACGCTTTTGCGCAGCTGATTTTCCATGAATGAAAATACATAACATATGTATATACGAATCGGGCTAGTACCGATGACGCATGCTGACGCCACGTCTGCAATTAAATAATTGTTAAACATATATTTTAATAATATGTTTGGCGCTTTGTGCATTGTACAGTTAATTTCCGAACCCCCCACAAATTGCTTCCGGTCTGTGGCAAGAATTGCGCTAATGCCGTTTGGCACGTAACAAGGCGGGGCGCTAACTTGGCAGCACATCCGGTTTCCGGTTTTGTTAATGTCCCGGCCCTGCTCAACTGTTGCTTTGGGGCGCGTTATTGTGTCCCGCCCCATTGTGTGTAGCCCATCAAATCAAATTATATACGACATTTTTTTTTAGATGCCAGCGCGGCACAAGATACCGGCGAACCAGGCAACGATTGGAATCATACACGGAATCAAAATGGCCCGAATGCCGGACCTGGCAGCGTTATGGCACTGAACGGCAATGGGCGGCTCGGCTCTGGCAACATCACTGCTATCGATATGCAAAATGCTGGAAAGATCAAATTCGATCCCCCCAAGGTGCCAGTGATATTTGTTTTAGGCGGCCCAGGTAGTGGCAAGGTCACCCATTGCGATACTTTCATGCAGGAGCGACGCGGTGTTACGCACATCAATATGATGGATCTGCTGCAGCAATATGCAATGGGAAATGGTACGTTTTTTAATTTTCAACAAATTTTTAACTATCCATATACTCACATAGATGCCAACAGACATATAAATGATTCATTTGTCTGTATTATAAAGTTGACCTAAAATCCAATAGCATACGTATACATGGTATTCATACAATAATATAAAATGATTAATAATATACTAATAATAAAACAATTAGCAAATAATTTATTTAAATGAATCAAAAACAACCATAAGGGCTATACAACACAATTCTTCTATCCGTCGAGTTCCGTCTTTCCACAAAATCATATTTTCAAGGTTTTTTAAAGGTTAACTAAACATTTTCAGAAAAATTTTACGTTTCTGGCTACAATAGTCTTTGGCAACGAAATTGTCACATCCATATGAATAGTAGATGCCAGGTATTTGAAAAAAAAATTGTACAGAACTGAAACATATACTAAATGGACAAAATAGAGTTCAACGAAAATAACAACAAAAAAAACATATTAAAATCGAGGAAGCAGGATCTTCGGCACGCCGAAAATGTAATACCCTCGTACATATTTCCCTTTTGCAAATATGTAAGAATAATGGAGAATGCAGTTCGAAAATACTGAGTGCAGGATGACGGACCTAAGCAAAGTTTGAAGACGATAGCTTTAAAACTGATTAACTAATTTGCATAGAAAAAGACAAATGACCATATCATATCAACTCGGCTGTTGATGCTAATGTGGAATACATATACTTTATGGGGTCGTAGTGTCTCCTTCTATGCGTTACACATTTCATGATTATAGATTATGGTACCTCTTCAATACCGCAAACTGGTTTAAGGCTGAGCTGCCGTTATACTGTGAGCAATCTATATTTTGTAAATACCTTTGTTGCATTAAAAAACGCATTAGGGTAATAACCCCAAAACATTTAGTTATATTAACCTAGTTAAGCAATGCCAATTTTTAATGTAGATGGTCTTAAATGATTTTTAGTCCGCATCTTCAATAAGAAAGTATATATATCTATATGGCAAACCAAATTTAAAGCCAATAACTGGGCGCAGGGATGTGTCAAACTACGTACACAAACCGAATCTAAATACAGGAATTTAGCTCGAACATTTATATTTAATTTTAATTAATGACAATCAAATTTCAGATATGCAAGACTTTTCGCAACTGTCGTCGAAAACAGTCACCGAGGTGTTGATGTTGGAAATGAAAATGGCTCCAGCTGCCAAAGCATACCTAATATCTGGATATCCACGTTCCATGCGCGACGTTGTCGAGTATTCCGAGAAGGTAATTCCCCAATTAAACAATCTTAAGTAATGTTTATTTATATTGTCGTATATACAGACTTAGTTACTCGTATTTATTATGAAACATATTTAGACTATTATTTTTATGGGAGTTTATATGTGTTTGTTCAGCAAATTGCTGTTGAACCATTTGAACTAATTAGCTGCCAAATGGGTGGCCGTTTATTTGTCAAAGCGTAATTCCCATGAATTTTGAGTCGTACACATAACAATAAAATATACATATGCACATACATATACTCAGGCATATGTATACATATGTGTATGCTAATTGGCTGAAGTAGCCTCCAGAGGCACATTGTGCTTTACATAATGCTACAGGTAGAGGTTTGGTTTAATTAATGTTAGCAATAGAAGCTGTAGAAGGTAGTTACTCGCGGTGTACACGATATATATACAGAATTAAGTACATCGGTATTACAATTGCTTTATTTTCAAATCATTTTTATTGAATTTATAAGCCTAATTATTAAAGAGCTTCTGAAATAAACGATTTTTTTAAGGCAACCAAATTCGTTAACTTTGAGAATGTTTCTAAAATCTTTTTTAGATAACTAATAAGAAAAACATATTCTACTGGCGTTTAACAAAACTTCAATTGTAAATTAAATAGAGAATAAAAGTATTTGAGCCTAAAAATTGATTAAATTAGGAAAGGTAAGAGCTTCAGATTAGAAAATACCCTGTAGTTAAATTGAATTTTTATCCAACATTTATTAGTTTAAAGTAAAGGGGGGTGGCTGTAAAATTGATATTATTGTTTGTCATGTTTGTGGCATAACGATGACGTTTAAATATGTTTATAGTGCAAAAATCAATGACTATATTACCCTAAGAGAAAATGGATTTAAATTTATAAAACAAATTATTCAATTTCAGATACAAGTCGTAAATGGCGTTATCCTAATATCCTGGCGTCAGTCGGTGCTACAGAAACAAATCGATTATGGCGCTAAATTAGGTCATGTTGTACTCTCCTTAGCCAAAATGGAATTGGAAAATTTCTTTAAAAATGTGATGCCAGTCGCTGATTATTTTGATCAAAGCGACATGCTGTTGGCCGTGAGTAGCAAATAAATGCTACACATCTACAAATTAGCTTTAATCATATTCGTCTACACTATGCAGGTAAATGGCGAGCGTGCGCCTACAGAGGTGTATAAAGACTTTCGCACCGCTGTGCTAGACATACTGAGCACGCTCGAGAATCAAGAGGCCATACTGAATGGAGTTACAGGTATGGGCAGAGGGATACATGATATACCCGGCAGTATAGTTAGCGTAGACACCGCACCTAGTCAAGCCCAAGCGCCTCACATTACAGACCAAGTCGTCGCACCTGTGCCAGGTGAGCGCAATGTCACAAACGCTGTGGTATCTCACATAGCCGCCAATGCGGTCACAGCTGCAGCGACTCTCCGAACAGGCGGCACCAGTGCGGATGACGACAGCGGCGTAGTTGTCACCCAGCAGCCGAAGCTCAGTCATGCCGGCAACAGCATGGATGCCAGTAATGAACCGGAGCCAACCATACCGCCCATTATTTGGGTTATCGGCGGTCCGGGCAGTAACAAGGCCACACTGTGCTTAAAGGCAGTTGGCCTGAATCCGGGCTGGTCGCACATCAGGTAAGCCCTGAGCTAAACACACTTGATTCCTGATTCTCAACAGTTTCGTTTGCATGGACACAGCGTGGGGCGTCTGCTGCGCAACATTACGGACACTGCGCCACGTGCCAACACCGAGAGCTATGCCGTCAAAGAGGCTCTTGCTGCCGGCGAAATGGCCCCAGAGAAGTCGCTGAATCAACTGCTGGATAACAATATACGTCAACTGCAGGATAAATCGGGCATTATCATTGATGGATATCCACGCAATCTGCAGCAGGTCAAATACTTTGAAAATAAGGTGGGTTAATTAGCTAGTCTCTTAAATTGAATCTTCTTGTTAAATGTTAACATGTTCATGGTAAAATTGACAACAACATTAGCCAAATTCTTAGCTAAATGAATTTTCAATTTATCAACTTCTTATTAGCTGTCTGTTAAATTTACCAGTTAGTTTGTCTTCCAGCTAAATATTAATAAGCAAGCTATTAACTCGCATTTGCAAATAGGCAGTAGATTTGAATAAAGGGCCCCTTAAATGAAGCAATTGTTGCCAACTTATTGACTATCATCAATTAAAACTATCAATAAATATCGAGAATGTTATTTAAAATATCTTGATATACTCACGTATTTATGATTCTGCATTTCATAGCCTTAACAATAAAAATGCTTAGAAGTCATTTAGAATCTGAAATTGAAAATAAACAAAATTAAACGTTTCAGCTATTAATTTGTTTTTACAATTCGAATAAACCGCATTCAATCAAATTAATATTTCATCTTAAAGTGGAGTAGATATTATAATTGGATCATCGACCCCGTTAGGCATGTGTGTGCATGTTCATGTCCATCCGTTTATATGTTTATATGAAAATTAGACTCTTCAGTTTTTATGTTGAAACTCTGTAACTGCTCACTATATCATATTGGGAAATTGGGACCGATTTGCGCCTTTTATTTATCTGTTAGAATCTCTGACGTAAGCCGAATTTATTAGAGCCCTTAAAATTAATGTTAAACTGATCTATAACATAACTGTTCAATTTTAGTTAAAAATTAAGTACTACTAAGAAATCTTTGTTGCTGGCTTAAAGAGTATATACCCATCGGTACTTTGAATTAAAATGTTATTTATTGATAAGAAAAAGGCAGTTATTTAATCTTTTTTTTTTTAATAACTATATTATTCACATAAAAAATAACTTTATTTCAATTTCTATTATAGTACAAGCAACGTCCACCCACCATACTATTGGATTGCTCAAAATTACAGCTGGGTCGGGGACGTATAGACGATACGGTCTCCTCGTTTCGACGTCGTCTGGAGCTATTCCGTGAGCAGACCTTGCCCATGCTGAAGACAATGGACAGCAGCAATCGATTACAGATTGTAAGTTGGCAAATTCCGTCATGCGCTAGAATTTTAACTATATTCGTTTTTCGCTAAGGTTGATGGCGACACGGACAGTCCCTCCGTACAGCGCGAATTCGAGCGGCTTATACGGAATCACATTCAACAGTTGACCAATAAGCTTGAGGGCGAGGATGCCTCCGAGACGCTTGGCAATCATGTGATGCGCAACGAACAAACGGATGCCATACTGCACGATTTGGAGACGAATGTCCCGGGTGCAGTGCCTACGATCAGCCATCATGTAAGCATGATGAATGGCCACCTGAAGAGTCGGGGTAGTGCTCTGGTTAGCGCTAAAAGACCCACACAAATGATGAATGGACATGTGGCTGGACGACCTGGCACAGGGCCCGTAGCGCCCCTCTCCCAACCCGTTGATTTTCGCCACATGCTCGAGGAGGCCGAACGTTATCCGGTGGATTCGTATATGTAGCATCGGACGAGTATAGGATAAAGAAGATCTTATTACAAAGTTTTATAGTTTTTATAAGCGGAATTCGTTAGGCCCAAGTTCTATTGTTAATGTTGTTTTGTTGCTATTTAATATTTTATAGCATGGCGCCACTTAGCTGGCGATTTTTGATATAGTATTTAATAATGGCTAAAAAGAATTGAGGCCAATTTATTTTCATTGCATTCAAAGTTGAATAAGTTTAGTAGATAAACACAGTGACATACACCTTAATAACTCTAAGTGCCTTCACTGAAGGTTTCAATACAATTGAAGGTAGCATTACGAATAGCAAAAATCTTAGAGTGAAAGAAAATCAAACTAATTTATAACTAAGATTAAAAGAACACTTTAATTAAAAGCTATAAAAGAATAAATAAAAGGAACGACCAAATGTAGATTTTTAAATCTCTGCAAAATACCTAGGCTATATATGCATTTCATATTTAATACCCTTTAAACTATTTCCTCGGCATTTTGGCTTAGATTGCATGTTTTGTTTTTTAATTCAAGATCATGACTTGTTTGTTTCTTTGGTAATCAAAGAATCAAAAATCGATATAAAAGTAATAGTGGTAAATATATTATTTAATTTCTTGAAAATATAAGTTGGAAAGAATTGTACTCATTTTATAATTAAAGTTCTTTTGTTTATACATTTACATATGCATTTCTGTTTTCAAAATAGTTGTGATACAAATTATTGTTAAATTTCAGTTGATTGCATTGCTTTTATTTTTAATAATTTATAATTTATTTAAAGCACCGAACAACGCCAAGTAGCACTATCAGCTAGGAAAATATCTGGGCCCATGCGGTGTAGTATGGGCTGAAATGGTTTAGCTTCATTGAACATCTTATTGCACTCGTATTGTTCTTTGTATTTTAACATTAGGCGATTTGAGAATGGGACATGAAGCTTCGGGTCAGTCCTGATACGATTCTGTCGCCTCATCATTTCCATTGGTGTTTTCATGGTTATGGCCGCTGCAGTTTTATACTTAGATGTTATTAATGCGCCCACATTCTGTTTTTTAGGTTCAAAAAGAGGAGGCAATCGACTGCCAGAATTCGACAAGTAAGATTTATACGAATCCTGCTGGACGTGTTGTTCAGATTGAGCCTCAGTTTTTATTTTGGAGTCAGTCCTCTTGGAGTTGCCTTTAGCCATCCGCATTGGAGTTTTTAGAATTTTTGGTAATGATACTGGCTGAACCTCCTTCCATTGTCTGATAACGTCGTAAAAATCACGATTTTGCATTGGACTCTTTAAAATTGTTGGAGATGATATTGGCGTTTCTTGCTTTGTTGCTTCGAATTGCGCAGGCAATCGAGTGCCTAAGTTCTGGAAGTAATATTTATACGAATCCTCTTGGACGTGTAGTTCACGCTGAGCTTTAGTTTGTATTTCGGTGTAAGGCTGATCCTTTTGCATATTTTTACTTTGGGTCTTGCCTATTTTATCCATCTGCTTTGCAGTTTGTGTAAGATTTGGGTATAATAATGGCTTTCTCCGCTTGTTTGCTTCGAATATAGATGCCAATCGAAAACCTGAATTATGACAATAGGATTTATAAACATCCGGCTGGACACATAGTTCACGCCGGGCTTCAGTTCGTACTATGGCATCAGGCTGCTCGTTGATTGTTTTCAATTGTATATTTTTGCACTGGGTCTTGCCTATTATAGCCATCTGGTTTAAATTTTTTGTAAGATTTGGGTATGATATTGGCTTTCCCTGCTTTATTGCTTCGAATAGAGAAGCCAATCGAAAACCTGAATTCTGACAATAGGATTTATACCCATCCGATTGGACCTGTAGCACACGCCGAGCATCAGTTTGTACTATGGCATTAGGCAGCTCGTCGACCGTATCCATTTGCATATTTTTGTACATGGACTTGCCTTTTTAGCCATCTGGTTAGAAGTTTTTTTTATGTTGGGGGTTTTTGGATTCTTTTGAATTTGTGGCTGTTGCTTTATATCGTCGTCAGTTTCAAGCTTTTGCTTCTTGACTGCTGAAAACTTCTTTTTTGTTTGAGTTGCTCGCGTACGCTTCAGTGCCTTCGGCTTGGTAATGAATGAAATACCAGAACCTATTTCTTTGCCCAAATCATTGGTAAGTTTAACGGTCACCTTTATTTTTATTTTCGAGCTCTGGGTGTCCATGTTCTCTACTTTAGAAGAGCCTTTGGCCTGTGAGCGAGTTAAAACCGAAAAAGTTTTATTTTTAGCGTTCCTTTTCTT
This sequence comes from Drosophila littoralis, assembly GCA_018903485.1. Lineage (NCBI taxonomy): Eukaryota > Metazoa > Arthropoda > Insecta > Diptera > Drosophilidae > Drosophila > Drosophila littoralis. The sequence continues at coordinate 3,726,868 of JAEIGF010000059.1, read as the reverse complement.
ATTATTTTTGAATGAGAATTTTCGCGTTTTTACAATTTTCATATTGTCACTTTTCAATGAATTAAATTAGTTGTTAAGGAGATCCGTTTACTGCGAAAACACTGCAATTAATGAAAACTGTTGCAGCTTTATCGCTGTCAGAAGACACCATCACAATTTAATAACACAAAAAAGTGTTGGTCAATGTCGATAACATCGGGGAAGTTATCGATTAATAAGTGCAGAAAATCGTCAGTTGTCTGAACACTTGTTGATGTTAGGAATATTCTAAATAAAATAATTTTTATTTTGCCACAATGTACACATACAAATTTAATACACTAACCAACGAATTTAATCTGTCGCTACAGTCGTTAGCTTCGTTTTTTTCCAATTGTCCATAAAACCATCTAATTTTGTTTTGGGATAACAAAAGCAAAACTTTTTTGCAATTTTATCGTCAATGCATTCTGCATGTTTCCGGTAACTATTCAATCGACTTATATCCGGTACATGTAAACCCTCCATAGTCTTCAGTTCGCGATTATAACGAATCGTGGTCTGAAATTTGCCGACTTCAGGAAAGGTGCGGAAACGCAACCGATAAGTGACAATTGATCCATACATAGTCTCTTTGCCATTCTCCTCAAACAGCACCTTCCTTTGCGCATATTCCATATCCTGGAGCAAAATACGCTGACATAAATGATTGTACTGATGTACTAGCATCCAGCGATTGATATGATATACAATTTGCTTTCCAAGTAAATAAATATCCCCGGTTAGTGGTTGCTTTACGAACTCGTTGCAAGTGCACCAATGTTCTCCGATGCAAGCATCCTGACAGCTGCGTTCCTCTGGCAGAGGATGAAGCAATGACTGGCTACTGGGACAACTGGCCAGAGGGGGTAGCTCCGCTTGAGTCGAGGCGTTAAGTCGGAGAATGTGCCTTAGTGTATTATGCAGATCAAAGTTCGAACTCAAGCGATTGCGATTCATATACAAAGCCTCAGCATAATTGGGATAGGTGTTGCGGAACCAGGGTGGCAAGTATATGTGTAGCATAGGTAAACGCTCTTCCAGAAAATTATCCGACAATTCCAAAAGCTCGCCAAATAGTGCACCATGATCGCTCATTAGAATAACGATGGACTTCTTAAACAGCTCGTGGTGCTTCAATTGATGTAAGTAATCCACGAATTTTCCATCTAAGCTTGAGGCGGCAAAGTAATAGTCATGAGTAAATGTGCAGCTCCAAAAAAAGCCAAACATTGGCTGGTCCAGTTCCTCCGCAAAGCGTGAAGTAAACTGTAGACAAAAGTCGTTCACATACGAGATGCTTAGCCGACGGCCAATACAGTATTGATACCCAAACCTTCGATATATGTTCATAGAGCGACTAATGCCTTTTAGAAAAGGGCGTAGGTAATAATCGACTGGTTCCTGAACGAAGCCGGGAAAACCTAATACAAATAAGCCGTCATCTGTGCTATCTTCCCCCAGAGCAGTTGTATAGCCAGCTCTTTTGTAATCCTTCCAAATCAAAGGCAACTGGTCCAAACAGCCTTCAGAGTGTAAATCACAATCATGGAATTCATTCAACTTCTGACCCGTCAGCACCGGCATCAAGTTAAGCATAGTGCTGTCCTCAAGCTTGTTATAGCCCTCCATTTCGAACCAGCCTTCTTGCCTTACGAATTTCGCCGTCTCCGGCATTGTCCGCTGAAAGTTCATGCGCGACATGCTGTCCAATCCGAGGATTATAACGCTGGGCTGACGTTCATGCGAATGAGTTTCTATTCGTGCGCTCTTCTTGTTTGCATGCACCAAGGCGAATGCATCCCGTTGCAGGATCATTGAAGAATTGTTTGCATCATGACACTCAGCAATAATTCCGCGTACGTGTTGCGGCAGCTTGCATTGCTGATCAAAGTAGACAGGCCCTAAATGTACCCTAAATGGAGTGAATTGCCCAAATTGTACAAATTATGCTGACAACTTAAAGATTCAAGTGGCTTACTGGCTGTTGCGTTCGGGGCTTTCCTTGACGCTCCGGGCTACCTCACGATAGTTGCACCTATAACTGGCTACGCGGAGATTCAGTTTTCTCATAACCTCCCTGTTTACATGCAGACTGTACTGATTTGTGTTACGGTCGTAGTTCAGAGAAAAGAGATCCGACGTATTCGTGCAGACCTTCAGTTTGGCTGGATTATATACCTCCATTACCTCCCGCGAGAAGGGATCGGCATAGGGCATCTTGCATTTCGTACTGTTTACAAAATAACGTGATGGCTTTATCTCTCGGCTTGGATTTTTCTCGAATTCAAAAATGTTGACTACATCTTCAGCTACATCGTCATCTGGTGGTTCCGTTTTCTTTTCCTGCTGATCTGCGGCAATTCGAGCTGCCAATCTGCCTCTTTGGACCATTTCGCGCAGTTGCTTTTCTCTTGCAATAAAGTCTGTCTTTGACCAGCCCAAAGTCGTCTGCTTTACTACGGTTGGAAAAAACTCGAAACTATTTTCAGGATCATCATTTTTGTTTCTATGGCTCAGCCAAATAAATAATAATAAAACTCCAAAGAATATGATTAGGTATTTGCGTATTAATATCATAGTTTTACGTCTTGGCATTCCCTTAAAACTAATTTTATTATTTTTTTGTTTTAGCTGGTGTTGTTGAGTAATATTTGAAACATTGCTGACACTAGTCGAGCACTAGTTGACCCATGTTTTAATTATAAATGCCAAGAGTTCTTTGTTTATATGAAACAATTTGCACTTGGCTCTTTATTTAAATGCGTTGCTTTAAATTAAATGTTACTTGGGAATATTAAACCGTTTGCACTCACCGCAAGAGCTTGGAAAATGAGTTCTTTAACAAGATTTAGCACTAGGATGGTTTTTCGAGAGTGGAAAATGTATAAAAAGTTTTGCTTTGCTTTATATAGCTTCCTCTTGGAAGATCTGTTCTACAAGAAACAAATTGTTTTCCAGCTCATGGGTTTCACTCTGCTAGAATGTGCTTTTTTCGTGAACATAAGTCTACAGTTCCCATCTAAAATAAAAAAAGAAAAAAAATTGTTGTTTTAGTTTTATTTACAAATTTTATTTCAACTTGGAGTCCCTCGGTCGTTGATATCAATCACATCATATAACTTTGACTTTGGACGTGCTTTTATATATACAATAAATAGGGCATTATCATAGATTTATGTCCACGCAATCTGCAGCAGGTCAAATTCTTTGAAAATAAGGTGGGTCAATTAGCTAGTCTCTTAAATGGAATCTTCATGTTAAATGTTAACATGTTCATGTTAAAGTTGAAAACAACAGTAACCAAATTCTCAGCTAAGTTCATTTCCATTTTATCAATTTCTGGCTTTTTGTTGGCAGTTTGTCGAATTTATCAGTTAGTTTGTCTTCCAGCTAAATATTTACAAGCAAGTTATAAACCCACACTTGCAACTTAGTATGAATAATTGATTGGAATAAAAAGCCCTAAAATAAAGCAATTCAAATGTTGCCGACATATTGACTATATACAATCGACAAATATTGAGAATGTTATTCAAAATATCGTGTCCTTGTTTTGACGACGTCTGCAGCTATTCCGTGATCAGACCGTGCCCATGCTGAAGACAATCGACAGCAGCAATCGATTACAGATTGTAACATTAGTCCTTACCTTTAAAAATATTTTATAGCATGGCGCCACTTAGCTGGCGATTTTTGATATAGTATTTAATAATGGCTAAAAAGAATTGAGGCCAATTTATTTTCATTGCATTCAAAGTTGAATAAGTTTAGTAGATAAACACAGTGACATACACCTTAATAACTCTAAGTGCCTTCACTGAAGGTTTCAATACAATTGAAGGTAGCATTACGAATAGCAAAAATCTTAGAGTGAAAGAAAATCAAACTAATTTATAACTAAGATTAAAAGAACACTTTAATTAAAAGCTATAAAAGAATAAATAAAAGGAACGACCAAATGTAGATTTTTAAATCTCTGCAAAATACCTAGGCTATATATGCATTTCATATTTAATACCCTTTAAACTATTTCCTCGGCATTTTGGCTTAGATTGCATGTTTAGTTTTTTAATTCAAGATCATGACTTGTTTGTTTCTTTGGTAATCAAAGAATCAAAAATCGATATAAAAGTAATAGTGGTAAATATATTATTTAATTTCTTGAAAATATAAGTTGGAAAGAATTGTACTCATTTTATAATTAAAGTTCTTTTGTTTATACATTTACATATGCATTTCTGTTTTCAAAAAAGTTGTGATACAAATTATTGTTAAATTTCAGTTGATTGCATTGCTTTTATTTTTAATAATTTATAATTTATTTAAAGCACCGAACAACGCCAAGTAGCACTATCAGCTAGGAAAATATCTGGGCCCATGCGGTGTAGTATGGGCTGAAATGGTTTAGCTTCATTGAACATCTTATTGCACTCGTATTGTTCTTTGTATTTTAACATTAGGCGATTTGAGAATGGGACATGAAGCTTCGGGTCAGTCCTGATACGATTCTGTCGCCTCATCATTTCCATTGGTGTTTTCATGGTTATGGCCGCTGCAGTTTTATACTTAGATGTTATTAATGCGCCCACATTCTGTTTTTTAGGTTCAAAAAGAGGAGGCAATCGACTGCCAGAATTCGACAAGTAAGATTTATACGAATCCTGCTGGACGTGTTGTTCAGATTGAGCCTCAGTTTTTATTTTGGAGTCAGTCCTCTTGGAGTTGCCTTTAGCCATCCGCATTGGAGTTTTTAGAATTTTTGGTAATGATACTGGCTGAACCTCCTTCCATTGTCTGATAACGTCGTAAAAATCACGATTTTGCATTGGACTCTTTAAAATTGTTGGAGATGATATTGGCGTTTCTTGCTTTGTTGCTTCGAATTGCGCAGGCAATCGAGTGCCTAAGTTCTGGAAGTAATATTTATACGAATCCTCTTGGACGTGTAGTTCACGCTGAGCTTTAGTTTGTATTTCGGTGTAAGGCTGATCCTTTTGCATATTTTTACTTTGGGTCTTGCCTATTTTATCCATCTGCTTTGCAGTTTGTGTAAGATTTGGGTATAATAATGGCTTTCTCCGCTTGTTTGCTTCGAATATAGATGCCAATCGAAAACCTGAATTATGACAATAGGATTTATAAACATCCGGCTGGACACATAGTTCACGCCGGGCTTCAGTTCGTACTATGGCATCAGGCTGCTCGTTGATTGTTTTCAATTGTATATTTTTGCACTGGGTCTTGCCTATTATAGCCATCTGGTTTAAATTTTTTGTAAGATTTGGGTATGATATTGGCTTTCCCTGCTTTATTGCTTCGAATAGAGAAGCCAATCGAAAACCTGAATTCTGACAATAGGATTTATACCCATCCGATTGGACCTGTAGCACACGCCGAGCATCAGTTTGTACTATGGCATTAGGCAGCTCGTCGACCGTATCCATTTGCATATTTTTGTACATGGACTTGCCTTTTTTAGCCATCTGGTTAGAAGTTTTTTTTATGTTGGGGGTTTTTGGATTCTTTTGAATTTGTGGCTGTTGCTTTATATCGTCGTCAGTTTCAAGCTTTTGCTTCTTGACTGCTGAAAACTTCTTTTTTGTTTGAGTTGCTCGCGTACGCTTCAGTGCCTTCGGCTTGGTAATGAATGAAATACCAGAACCTATTTCTTTGCCCAAATCATTGGTAAGTTTAACGGTCACCTTTATTTTTATTTTCGAGCTCTGGGTGTCCATGTTCTCTACTTTAGAAGAGCCTTTGGCCTGTGAGCGAGTTAAAACCGAAAAAGTTTTATTTTTAGCGTTCCTTTTCTTATTATTTTTGAATGAGAATTTTCGCGTTTTTACAATTTTCATATTGTCACTTTTCAATGAATTAAATTAGTTGTTAAGGAGATCCGTTTACTGCGAAAACACTGCAATTAATGAAAACTGTTGCAGCTTTATCGCTGTCAGAAGACACCATCACAATTTAATAACACAAAAAAGTGTTGGTCAATGTCGATAACATCGGGGAAGTTATCGATTAATAAGTGCAGAAAATCGTCAGTTGTCTGAACACTTGTTGATGTTAGGAATATTCTAAATAAAATAATTTTTATTTTGCCACAATGTACACATACAAATTTAATACACTAACCAACGAATTTAATCTGTCGCTACAGTCGTTAGCTTCGTTTTTTTCCAATTGTCCATAAAACCATCTAATTTTGTTTTGGGATAACAAAAGCAAAACTTTTTTGCAATTTTATCGTCAATGCATTCTGCATGTTTCCGGTAACTATTCAATCGACTTATATCCGGTACATGTAAACCCTCCATAGTCTTCAGTTCGCGATTATAACGAATCGTGGTCTGAAATTTGCCGACTTCAGGAAAGGTGCGGAAACGCAACCGATAAGTGACAATTGATCCATACATAGTCTCTTTGCCATTCTCCTCAAACAGCACCTTCCTTTGCGCATATTCCATATCCTGGAGCAAAATACGCTGACATAAATGATTGTACTGATGTACTAGCATCCAGCGATTGATATGATATACAATTTGCTTTCCAAGTAAATAAATATCCCCGGTTAGTGGTTGCTTTACGAACTCGTTGCAAGTGCACCAATGTTCTCCGATGCAAGCATCCTGACAGCTGCGTTCCTCTGGCAGAGGATGAAGCAATGACTGGCTACTGGGACAACTGGCCAGAGGGGGTAGCTCCGCTTGAGTCGAGGCGTTAAGTCGGAGAATGTGCCTTAGTGTATTATGCAGATCAAAGTTCGAACTCAAGCGATTGCGATTCATATACAAAGCCTCAGCATAATTGGGATAGGTGTTGCGGAACCAGGGTGGCAAGTATATGTGTAGCATAGGTAAACGCTCTTCCAGAAAATTATCCGACAATTCCAAAAGCTCGCCAAATCGTGCACCATGATCGCTCATTAGAATAACGATGGACTTCTTAAACAGCTCGTGGTGCTTCAATTGATGTAAGTAATCCACGAATTTTCCATCTAAGCTTGAGGCGGCAAAGTAATAGTCATGAGTAAATGTGCAGCTCCAAAAAAAGCCAAACATTGGCTGGTCCAGTTCCTCCGCAAAGCGTGAAGTAAACTGTAGACAAAAGTCGTTCACATACGAGATGCTTAGCCGACGGCCAATACAGTATTGATACCCAAACCTTCGATATATGTTCATAGAGCGAATAATGCCTTTTAGAAAAGGGCGTAGGTAATAATCGACTGGTTCCTGAACGAAGCCGGGAAAACCTAATACAAATAAGCCGTCATCTGTGCTATCTTCCCCCAGAGCAGTTGTATAGCCAGCTCTTTTGTAATCCTTCCAAATCAAAGGCAACTGGTCCAAACAGCCTTCAGAGTGTAAATCACAATCATGGAATTCATTCAACTTCTGACCCGTCAGCACCGGCATCAAGTTAAGCATAGTGCTGTCCTCAAGCTTGTTATAGCCCTCCATTTCGAACCAGCCTTCTTGCCTTACGAATTTCGCCGTCTCCGGCATTGTCCGCTGAAAGTTCATGCGCGACATGCTGTCCAATCCGAGGATTATAACGCTGGGCTGACGTTCATGCGAATGAGTTTCTATTCGTGCGCTCTTCTTGTTTGCATGCACCAAGGCGAATGCATCCCGTTGCAGGATCATTGAAGAATTGTTTGCATCATGACACTCAGCAATAATTCCGCGTACGTGTTGCGGCAGCTTGCATTGCTGATCAAAGTAGACAGGCCCTAAATGTACCCTAAATGGAGTGAATTGCCCAAATTGTACAAATTATGCTGACAACTTAAAGATTCAAGTGGCTTACTGGCTGTTGCGTTCGGGGCTTTCCTTGACGCTCCGGGCTACCTCACGATAGTTGCACCTATAACTGGCTACGCGGAGATTCAGTTTTCTCATAACCTCCCTGTTTACATGCAGACTGTACTGATTTGTGTTACGGTCGTAGTTCAGAGAAAAGAGATCCGACGTATTCGTGCAGACCTTCAGTTTGGCTGGATTATATACCTCCATTACCTCCCGCGAGAAGGGATCGGCATAGGGCATCTTGCATTTCGTACTGTTTACAAAATAACGTGATGGCTTTATCTCTCGGCTTGGATTTTTCTCGAATTCAAAAATGTTGACTACATCTTCAGCTACATCGTCATCTGGTGGTTCCGTTTTCTTTTCCTGCTGATCTGCGGCAATTCGAGCTGCCAATCTGCCTCTTTGGACCATTTCGCGCAGTTGCTTTTCTCTTGCAATAAAGTCTGTCTTTGACCAGCCCAAAGTCGTCTGCTTTACTACGGTTGGAAAAAACTCGAAACTATTTTCAGGATCATCATTTTTGTTTCTATGGCTCAGCCAAATAAATAATAATAAAACTCCAAAGAATATGATTAGGTATTTGCGTATTAATATCATAGTTTTACGTCTTGGCATTCCCTTAAAACTAATTTGATGTTTTTGATCTTAGCTGGTGTTGTTGAGTAATATTTGAAACATTGCTGAGACTAGTCGAGCACTAGTTGACCCATCTTTTAATTATAAATGCCAAGAGTTCTTTGTTCGTATGAAACAATTTGGAATTAGCTAGCATACTTAATTTAAATGTTACTTGGAAATATAAAGCCGTTTGCATTCCCCATAAGAGCTTGGAAAATGAGTTCTTTAACAAGATTAAGCAGAATGGTGGTCTTTCGAAGGTGGAAAATTTACCAAATCAATGCGTACAAAAATATTTAACACGTATTTCATTGATCCTAGAAAAAGCACTATAAGGTCGGAAATCAACAGAAAGCTGTTTGTTTTACGCTAATATATATTATATTTGCTAGATCAGTATTAATAGCCGAGTCGATATATACATAACCATCTAACAGAATAGTCCTTACACTTTAAAACTATCGAGAGAACTTATTTCGGAGTCTGAAGGATGAAAACACTATATAACTTTCTTTAGTTACATAGGAACGATTGGATAGCTAAACCTTATATAGCTTCCACTTGAAAGATCAAACAAAAAAAATTGTTGATTTAGTTTTATTTACAAATGTTATTTCAACTTGGAGTCCCTCGGTCATTGATATCAATCACATCATATAAAGACTTTAGACGTGCTTTCAAACAAGCGCAAAACATCTTAGCAATGCGATCAGAAACGCAAAATGACTCATTCCGATAGGAATTCAAACGTGTTATGAATTCCTCGCGTACTTGCACCTTACCTTCCCAGTCGGTCAAAAACGTTGCACGAAACAAACCCCCATTTGGCTGGGTGGTGAACTTGATGCGATATGTCTGAAGTCTATTAGACGGCATCACATAATTCCCATTTTCATCAAAGTTCTGCTTGCGCTCAGCTCTTTGTAATTTCGAGAGCTTCAAACGATAACACTTTTTTTCATAATTATTCGTAGTGAGATACATGTTTATACGATAGACAACTATCCTGGCCCAGTAGTTCAGTAATTGGCTGCGAGGCACTTGTGTATAAGAATCACAGGTGCACCAGTGCTCGGGTATGGATGCATCCTCGCAACTGCGGTTGACGGGCAAGATTTGAAGTAGCGATTGACATTTTAAGCAAGGTGATTCCACTAATAAGCCAGGATCCGCCTGCTGGAGAAAGTTCTTTACGGTCAAATGCAAATCTACGGTGGAGCTCAACCGACGACGATTCACGTCAAGAGCATGCGCGACCTCTGGATACTGCTTTCGATACCAGGGGGGCAAATAAATGTGCAGCATAGGCATTCTCTCTTCCATAAAGCTAGATGTCAGCTCCATCAGGGGTCCCTGGCGTTGGCCATGATCACTAAACAATATCACTACTGATTTTTCGAACAATCGATGCTTCTTGAACAGCTCAAGGTAACGCACAAAATCCTTGTCCACACTTGCCGCGCCTCTAAAGTCATCATGACTAAAGCTATTTGACCAAAATATCCCAAAGACTGGCTTTGGCGTCTCGTCGACAAAACGCTGTATCAGCTGAAGACAATAGTCGAACACGTACCGGAAACTTTGCCTGCGGCCCAGACAGTAGTCGTAGCCATAGTGTTGTACCGTAACTAATAATTGCTGGATAACCTTTAGAAAAGGGCGTAGGTAATAATCCACAGGCTGTCGAATGAATCCTGGCAAAATATAGTGAAAAGTATCAATGCTGGGCGTGTCCTCAGCATAGGCAGTCAGATAGCCAGCATTCCGAAAATTATTCCAGAGGTAAGTAAATGAGTCGAAACAGCCTGGCTTTTGCACATCGCATTTGGCTCGCCATTGACGCGATGTAAGACCCGTCAGCAGAGCAAGCATATTGGGTAGTGTATTATCGCCAATCTTGTTAAAGCCAAGCATCTCATACCAACCCAGCTGACGCACAAACTGGGCTGTGCGCGGCATTGTCCTCTGGAAGTTCATCTGCGACATGGAGTCAATTCCCAGCATTATAACGCTAGGAAAGGTCCGACTGCGTTCTTCGTCGCGCTTCTCGTCGCGATCGGCTTGATACTGGATAAAGGAAAATGCGTTGCGTTGTATAATTCGCGATCTGTTGCGGTATTCATAACACTCTACCATAATACTTTCAATGTGACGAGGTACGGCCCAATCTTGGTCAAAATAATGGGGCCCAACATTCCTAAAAGTGAAATGGTTACATAAAGATTAATAAAGCCCTTGTACTGCAACAACTAATTGATGTTCAAACAATCGTGAAACATGTTGTGAATCGTACTAAGTTCAATTAAAATTTGACAAACACACCAAGTTAGGGAATCATTCGGTCCGCGTATTATCTCAAAGTAGACACAGCTAAAGTCAGACAAATTTGGTAATAGTTGCATGGACACAAGTTCGTTAACGTGGACGACATATTGTCTCTTCTGTCGATGAAATCGAACGGTTAATAGGTCCGGCTGATTCGTACATTCCTTAAATTTGGGTGTCTCAAAAATGCTCATAACGTCTTTGGAAAATGGATCAACTCGTGGTATTTTGCATTTGTGATCGAAGACACAGAAATCTTTGATTGGAGTAGGAGATTTATTAGCCTCTTTGCGCGTCGTGGGTTTCACATCGAATCGGGTTGAATATATTGTCGTGGGTTGTGTTCTTTTCTCATCTCCACCATTCGTATCACGATTAACATATATAAAGATGAAAAAAAGTAAAAGAGCGACAAGAGCAAGTTTTCCATTTTTGAAGGCTAGGCGACGAAACATTGTAGTAGTTATGAATTTCTCGAATATGTAGAACAAATGCGAAGGCCTACTTGAAAGTAATGAAAACATGTAAGCACAATTTTAACGAATTAGTAAACTGTCAATACGATAATCAAAGGATGGTTTTCCTTATTTAAAGCATTTATTCCTTTGAATAAAATACAATTCAGTTATAAGTTCAACTTTTTGTTGTCTTACTTAGTTTTAATTTGCATTTATATTAGAGTAAAATAGGTTGAAGACCAGCTTTGGACATATTCATATATGATTCGATTTTACATTTAAACATTTTAATTTTGCATTTTCTAATTGTTTATTTAGTTATTTAATTTTCAATTTCAATATTTATCATTTTCCGTGTTTTCTTTTCTAACACACTTTTGTCTTACGTTATATTTTTTCATAAATGCTTAAATATTTAGGTCGATGGTCTACAAATGCAAAACTGCTTGGCTCTGGGTGTAGTCACGCAATAAGAGTCATTTCGATCGAAATTCAAACGTTCTATCAGTTCCTCGCGTACCCTCACGACATTAGCTTGCAGATTGGTAAAAACTGTTGCACGAAACGCACGTTTTGGACGAGTTGTAAGCCTCAAGCGATACGAATAAACTCCATTATATGACTCCACCTCGTTTCCATTAACATCAAAGTACTGCTTGCGATCAGCTCTTAACAAATTCCCAAACTCCAAGCGGTAACACTGCTCGTCATAATTATTCAGCCTCAGATATTGCCTAATACGGTATACAACTAACTTGGCCATTGCTTCCAACGAAACGCTCTCTGGCACTCTGGTATGCGGCTCGCAGCTGCAGCAATGACTGGGAATTTCTGCATCGTAGCAACTGCGATTGACGGGCAGAACCTCAAATAATGTCTTACATGTTGGGGATTGTAACTGATAGGAGATGCCAGGATGCACTTGCAGGAGCAGTTTCTTAATGGTTAAGTGCAGGTCTACGGTGGAGCTCAACCGACGACGATTCACGTCAAGTGCTTGCGCAACCTTTGGATACTGCTTTCGATACCAGGGAGGTAAATATATGTACAGCATAGGCAATCGCTCTTCCAAAAAGCTTGATGACAGCTCCATCAGGGGTCCCTGGCGTTGGCCATGCAGGCTGAACAGAACGACAATTGCTCTTTCAAATAAACCATACTCCTTGAACTGCTCAAGATAATTCACAAAATCCTTATCCACATTTGCCGCTCCACTAAAATCGTCATAACTGAAACTTTTCGTCCAGAAGAATCCAAAGAAGGGCTTTGGCGTCTCGTGTAGAAAACGCTGAATCAGCTGAAGACAATAGTCAAAAACGTACCGGAAACTCTGTTTGCGGCCTAAACAGTAGTCGTATTTAAGGCGTTTGACCTTTGTCATAATCCTCTCGAATGCTTTCATTATAGGATTTAGATAATAATCCACCGGCCGTCGAGTGAAATTAAAGGTGGGAATGTCCTCGGCATAGACTGTCAAATAACCGGAATTATGAAAATGATTCCAGAGGAAAGTGATTGCGAAAAGAAAATGCGTCGCGTTGTAGGACTCTTGATCTGTTGCGCAACTCAAAACATTCCACTACAATACCCTGAACGTGTCGAGGTACGATCCAATCCCGTTCGGAAACAATTGATCTCTTGTTCCTAGAAGTAAAATGGTCAGCATAAGTTTTTAAAAAAAAAACTTCTAGTTGGTGCTGTAACAACTATTAATTGGTACAATTTTATACGCACCAGGTAAGGGAATCATCTGGACCTCGAATTATCTCATGAAAAACACACCCATAGTCGGAAATACTTGGAAATAACTGAACGAACAGAGACTCATTGAATTTTACGATATATTGCTTCTCCTTCATGTGATATCGCACGGAAAATAAATCGGGCTGATCTGTACATTCCTTAAATTTGGGGGGCTTAAGAATATTCATGACGTCTGCGGAAAATGGATCAAGTCGTTGAATTTTACATTTATGGTCTAAGACCCAGAAATTGTTCTTTGATGAAGAAATTTTATCGGGCTTATTGCTAATCGGTGACTGCACACTAAATAAACTTGAACGATTTGCGGTGGGTTGTGTACTTTCCTTAATTACAACAACGTTCGCATCACGATTTACAAATATAAAAATATATAAAAGTACAAGAATGGCAAGTATAAGTTTGCCATTATTATTCCCTAGGCGAAACATTGTTGTAGCTAAAGGTTTTGTTTTGAATGAGATTAAATTGAAAGCCTTCTATTTAATTGTAAGCAAATATTGTTTAATACATTAAAACTTGGACATGGTTATGGGAAATAGGCTCTGCTTTATGCAGGTCCCTTCAGTCTTTGGTTCTCTGGATGTTGCAAACGTATAACATTCCATATGTTAATTAGTCTCAGCAATACTTTTATCGATACTCAACTAAAAATAGAATGGGAAATACTATTAGGAAGCTATGGTAATATCAAGACTAAGGACTTTCACAGGCAAACATTTTATGTGGCTTTTTGTAATCCTATATATATATATATCAAAACACGACAATCACTTTGGAATATGCCCACGTCAAGCATTTTGCGTCAAACTCAGCCTGAGTACACCAAGCTTCATTGCGACGAAAACTCTGCAGAAGGGACCTCCGATAGAACCTGACCATCTTTTGAAAAATGTCGAAAATAAACCCTCTCGATATTTTGTATCTAGTAAGCAATGCAAGAAGCAATGTGTCGATGCTATTTTGCATGAGGTAATAGATATCTAGAAACCAGTCATACTATAGATTTGCACGAATGAGTCGGATCTCATTCAGCTGAGACTTGAACACGATGCACTACAGCCTGAACGTAAATCAACAGGTGTTGCTCGAAGTGAATGCTTTAGGCAACCGTTCAGCGTGATCTATCGTGAGATAATTCGTAGCAAGCCAGTTTTGGCTTAACTTCTATTCCGAGTTCTTTTATAACATGTCCAAACTTTTCAGGATATTTCCACCTGTTGTTGCCGCAAAACATCGATGAAATTATTGCTCAATGTTACGATGCACAAAACGTTTTAAGTGTTCTGCCACAGGATGCATTCTCCCTAGTCCACGTAGACAATGAAAACGAACGCATAGAAACCCACCCGTTGAAACCTCAGCCCAACGTTATAATCACAGGATTGGACAGCATGTCGCGCATGAACTTTCAAGAAATGCGAAACGGCCAATGTTTATTTTTAGGGGTGATCATATTTTTTTCAAAAATGTGAATAAAACCACGCATTGTCTTATTGATACATTACGGTTGCATTTTCACACAATTTCCAAGATTGGTAAATTCCGGTCTTGTTGACCGCTTTAATTGGAGGTTGTACAAAATTGAATATTTGCATGTACCAGATATAAGTCGCATTAATGCGATTCGAGCTGCTGCTAAATGTATGTGGAATACCATAGCGAGAAAGTTCTGCTTTTGTTATCCCTACACTTAAATCTTATCATTAGAAACTGGCGGGAAAAGCTTGAGGTGAATTGAATTGACCAAATAATTTAGAACTTTCGTACTCTATAAGTATTTATTCCATGACATTGTCAGTGTTAAAATAGAACAAGGTAATTTCTATCGCTTTGGGCATGAACTGTTAAAATTGGGCTATGAATTCATTAGCTGGTTTTTCTTAGTCCAACGAATGGTTTTAATTAATGAATTAATGTTATTAATGTTGATTTACCCGCTTAATAAATAACTCAGTAGGCTCGCTATCAAATCTTAAAAATCACAAACATAAACACTTATAACAAAAACAATGTATCGTTGCCTGATTAACAATAATGGAAAGGTTCTACTTGCCATCCTTTTACTGCTATGCATCTTTATATTTGTCAACCGGCATACAAATGATATAGTGGAACATTCAAGCACAGTTCATAAAAACGCAGTGACCAAGCCGAAATCGTTGAACACACTCAATGGACAATTTACGACACGCAAAGCAGCTTTTAAAGCATCCTCAAACATGGAATTCAACGTGTTTGATCACAAATGCAAAATACCACGACCTAATCCATTTTCCAAAGACGTCATGAGCATTTTTGGGCCACCCAAGTTTAAGGAATGTACAGATCAGCCCGATTTATTCACCGTTCGATATGATCTGAAGGAGAAGCAATATATCTTACAATACAATCAGTCCCTTTTCGTTCAGCTGTTTCCAAATATTTCCGACTATGGCTGTGCATGTCATGAGCTGCTTCGAGCTCCAGATGATTCCCTTACCTGGTGCGTATTGAATTTTCCTAATTAAAGGTTGTTGGGGCATAAGCTAGAAGTCTTTATCATTTCAAAACTTATGCTCAATATTTCGATTTTAGGAACATAATATCCCAGTTTTCCTGCCATGGTTGGATTGTACCTCAGCACGTTCAGGGTATTGTAGTGGAATGTTTTGATTTGCGCAACAGATCAAGAGTCCTACAACGCGACGCATTTTCCTTTGTCCAGTATCCACTCAATTGCAATGACAAGAGCGATGAAGAACGAAGTCTGACCTATCCTAGCGTAATAATGCTGGGTATTGACTCTATGTCACAGATGAACTTCCAGAGGACAATGCCCCTCACAGCTCAGTTTGTGCGACAGCTGGGTTGGTATGAGATGCTTGGCCATAACACGATCAGTGATGGTTCCTTAGCAAATATGATAATTCTATTGACGGGCTGCTCGCCGCAACAGTGGAAACATTATTGCGATATAAGGCAGCGTGGCTGTCTAGACGCAATCACTTACCTTTGGAATCATTATCATAATGCTGGTTATCAGACAGCCTATGCCGAGGACACTCCCACCTTTGTTCTTACAAGACGGCCGGTGGATTATTATCTAAATCCTATAATGAAAGCATTCGAGAGGATTATGACAAAGGTCAAACGCCTTAAATACGACTACTGTTTAGGCCGCAAACAGAGTTTCCGGTACGTTTTTGACTATTGTCTTCAGCTGATTCAGCGTTTTCTACACGAGACGCCAAAGCCCTTCTTTGGATTCTTCTGGACGAAAAGTTTCAGTTATGACGATTTTAGTGGAGCGGCAAATGTGGATAAGGATTTTGTGAGTTATCTTGAGCAGTTCAAGGAGTATGGTTTATTTGAAAGAGCAATTGTCGTTCTGTTCAGCCTGCATGGCCAACGCCAGGGACCCCTGATGGAGCTGTCATCAAGCTTTTTGGAAGAGCGATTGCCTATGCTGCACATTTATTTACCTCCCTGGTATCGAAAGCAGTATCCAAAGGTTGCGCAAGCACTTGACGTGAATCGTCGTCGGTTGAGTTCCACTTTAGACTTGCATTTAACCATTAAGGAGCTGCTGCTGCAGGTACGCCCGTCATTGCGCTTTGAGGAAACATGCCTGGACTGTCAGTCGTTACTTGACGTTATTCCTGACAAACGCTGTTGTAAGGATGCCTCAGTACAGGATCACTGGTGCAGCTGTGAGCCATATACACAAGAACCAATTACCGAATCAATTAAGATAGTGGCAAAGATAATTGTTTACCGCATAAACCAATTTATAGTTAGGAATAATTACACCATGCAGTGCTATCATTTAGAGCTGAAAAGTGTGCTAAGAGCCGAAAGCAAGATAAACTTTGATTTTAATGGACTTCAGGTGCCGCCACCCGATGAACAGGAGAGGTATCGGATTCAGTTCACCACTCGACCAAGAGGCAAATTTCGTGGAATGGTTTTAAGTAACAAGCAAGCTAACGTCGTGGAAACGCCAGAGGCACATATAAAACTCTTAGAACCTCGCGGCAGATGTGTACAAGAGCCCTTAGCCGCAAAATATTGCGTTTGTCGACCATCTAAATAAAGTCCATCAATAAAGTAAATTATTATACCCTTGCAGATGGTATTATAATTTGTTCCCAAAATGTGTAACGCATAGTTGGAGACATCTCCGACACCGTAAAGTATATAGATTCTTGGTTAGTTTCAACAGCTGAGTCAATGTAGCCATGTCCGTCTGTCCGTCTATTTGCTTCTATGCGAACTAGTCTCTCAGTTTAAAGGCTATTGTCTAGAATCTTTGCATTGGTCCGATTTTCTGTTGCATGCAGTACATTCGTCGGAACCGGCTGGATCAGCCCACTATGTCATAAGCACTTGAATTTAGGGAGTAAAAGCTTATGGTGCACAGAGTCAAACGCATTACTGAAGTCAGTGTAAATGACGTCAGTTTGCATTTTAGAAAGGAAAGCATTATTTACCAAGGAAGTAAATTCAAGCAGATTGGTCGTAGTTGACAGATCAATTAGGCATCTATGTTGAACAGGGGAAGGGGAATTCGAAGTGATTATTTTTTCAAATAACTTAGGGATAGCGGACAGTTTTGCACTGCCTCTGTAATTTTGTATATCAGATTATCCATCTTTCTTGTTTGGAGGAATGATATAAGAGACTTTACAAAGAGATGGAAAGCCAGGAGATTCAAGGGATAGATTAAAAAGCTTTACCAATGGATGAAGGGAAGCACTAAACTCCTTGAGAAGACAACTAGGAATATTGTCGTGCCCAGGAAAGTGGGAATATTCTAAAGATTTTATAGAAGAAAGGAGGGAGGAATGGGAAATAAAAGGAGTAAGTATAGAAGTCGAGGAAGAAGTATTATAAGGGTAAGACAAAGGATTAAGTTGATTGGACAAAGTTAAATAATTGATGATTTACGCTTCTAGCTTATAAAATTATAAAAATGTCTAGGATTCTGGGCAAATTGGCTTTTGCAGCGAGCAAGATAATTCTCATAGCACTTATAATTAAGTACCCAGAAATATATTTGCTAACCAGTTTGTTTTGCTGGCGTTGGGTAATATAAATTGCTGCGCTTAATTTAATTAAATTTTTGTCGTCTATATGACAAGAAATCCTTTTGGAGTAGACTCGGTAAGATAACGCGCTGATACCTTGGTTATTAAATTAATTACATACAACAAACTTGGTTGATAAGTCTCAGTCCCTCAATCAGATAAGACTGCCCTATAAAACTAGGCACATATCAATAAGATTTCCTCATACATTCCGCAAATTAAATGTTAGAAAATTGTTTTTCCATGATTTCTGTTGGAAGTTCTCGAAAATATAACCTCTCCGTCATAAGGGGCGTACGTATCAACAAGAATCATGTTTTTTTTTTAATAATATTTGTTAATAGTAGCTAGCAACAATAGTAAATAACTTGTTTAGTTTTATCGAGATTTTTGACATTGATGAACATTGCAACTCCGTGACTTATCAGTGAAATTCAGTTTACGGGGACCTGCACCAAAGTGAAATCAAAACGAGAAAGAAGGGCTATCTTCGGCATGCCGAAGATCTAATACCCTTGCAGACCCAACCTTTTAATGCCGAGAAAATGGTTAAGGCCGAGTTTGGTCAAGGTATATTGATAAACAAAAAAAAAGGCTTTTAATCAAAAACCGATGTAAATAAGATTTAGCAAAAATGAAGGAAGCATAGTGAAATCTTTAAATGCCGTGTTTAATCGCAAAATCATGAAAAACAAAAAATGCTCCATACAAAAACTTAATAATATGATATAGTGGTCCGATCTTAATAGGATTTTGCATATATATGAGGAGCTTAGTAAAACTAATAAATGCCGAGTTTGGTCAAGATATCTTGACAAACAAAATGTTTTTTCATACAAAAACTTAATTTTCGACCGATCGTTCCTATGGCGGCTATATGACATAGTGGTCCGATCTTAATAGAATTATGCATATATATGAGGAGCATAGTTAAACTAATAAATGCCGAGTTTGGTCAAGATATCTTGACAAACAAAATGTTTTTTCATACAAAAACTTAATTTTCGACCGATCGTTCCTATGGCAGCTATATGATATAGTGGTCCGATCTTAATAGGATTTTGCATATATATGAGGAGCTTAGTAAAACTTATAAATGCCGAGTTTGGTCAAGATATCTTGACAAACAAAATGTTTTTTCATACAAAAACTTAATATTCGACCGATTGTTCCTATGGCAGCTATATGATATAGTGGTCCGATCTTAATAGGATTTTGCATATATATGAGGAGCTTAGTAAAACTAATAAATGTGGAGTTTGGTCAAGATATCTTGACAAACAAAATGTTTTTTCATACAAAAACTTAATTTTCGACCGATCGTTCCTATGGCAGCTATATGATATAGTGGTCCGATCCAGCTGGTTTTGACATATGTGCTGCGTGCAACAGAAATAGGGACTTCTGCAAAGTTTCATTAAGATAGCTTTAAAACTGAGGGACTAGTTCGCATAGAAACAGACAGACGGACAGACGGACAGACGGACATGGCTATATCGACTCGGCTGTTGATGCTGATCAAGAATATATATACTTTATGGGGTCGGAGATGTCTCCTTCTATGCGTTACACATTTCACGACAAAATTATAATACCCTCTGCAAGGGTATAAAAATATATAAATGCTTGGTTTTTATATTCAATGTAATGAATTTTTGCAAGTGGTTGTACCAATTAAAGCTAGACATGTCCAAACACAAGGAGCTTAGACTGGGCTTTGCCAGATTCCATCCGCAACTTTGGAAAATTGTCGGAATACGGTAGTATTCTACTTTTAAATTTTATTTTTTGATGATCTTTATTTAAATTCATTTGAGATGTGTTTTAAATTTTAACAAAATCCACCCTACTTTTATGGAAATTTGGTGGGAACTTTCCGTCTACATTTTGAAGCAGAAAACTGTAACCGATTAGGACAAGGTAGTTCTCTAAATGCATCAACATAATTATAATAAAGACTGGCTAGGCCTTGATATCACTAAAACAGATACAATACAATTTTGCAATTTTATCACTAATACAAGTAGAATCTTCATTATAAGAATTCGTACGACTGATAGTCTCCACATTCACGTCTACAGCCTCTGTTTTATTGTTAAAGACAACTGTGGCCTGAAAATCGGCGCTGTTCTGCATCACCTTAAACTTGGTGCGATAAACGGCGAGTTCGAGTTTGGGTAAATCATCCTCCCAACTGACATCTACGCTCATTTTAATTTCCGTTCGGTGTATATAATTTAATGTTAGATTACTGCATAGATGGCTGAGATTCTTGTGCACAAAGTAGTCGTTCATGCGATCTATAACGCGTGGCGCAATTCGATTACTCCAATCGAGTTGATCGATAGTTCGATAAGGATGGCAGGTGCACCAATGCTCCGCGATTCCCGCCTCCGGACAAGTGCGATTTTCAGCGATTGGATAAAACAGAGATTGACAGGTGGGGCAATCGTAGGATCTCGGTAGAGCCGGACCATCCGGAGTGCCGCCAATCTCGATGATATGCTTCAGAGTGTTGTGCAGATCAAAATTGGAGCTCAGGCGATGTTGGTTCAAGGCCAGGGCTTCAGAAAACTGGGGATACTGTTGTCGGAACCAGGGAGGCAAATAGATAAACATCATGGGCAGGCGTTCCTCCAAATAACCCTCGGCTAAACTCAGTATACTGCCATAGCGTACACCATGATCGGCAAAGAATATCATAATTGTGTGCTCCATGGATCCATCCTTTTCGTAGTTTATCAAATCACCAAGAACCTTATGCTGCATCGCCGAGGGCATAAAATAATCATCGTGACTAAAGTGATTCGTCCAGAACATGCCCCAAATGGGTCTCTCCTCCACATAACGCTGCATGAACTGTCTGCCATAATCATAGATATAACTATTGGCCAACCGGCGGCCATAGCAATAGGCCATGCGGCAACCAGGACAATGATAATTATCCGCCTCGCACTCGAGAGCGCGCAGAAATGGACGAAAATAGTAATCCGTGGGTTTTTTGGTAAAGCCCGGCTTTAGGTAAGTAAACGTATTCGATGAACTCTCATCCTCCGCATAAGCAGTCAAATAGCTGGCATTGCTAAAGTACTTCCAGATCATGGGAATCTCATCGAGGCAGCCACTTTTGTCCGTATCGCAGACATGCTCTTTGGCCTTCTCCGGCGAATAACCACTCAGTATGGCAAATATATTGGGAAATGAATTGTCGCCCACCTGTAAATTGAGCAGTTCAGCAAGCTGAGACTAGGAACATTTGAATATACTACCTTATTGTAGCCCTGCATTTCGAACCAGCCGGGTCCCTGTAGATACTTATATACCAAGGGCATAGTGCGACGTAGATTAATTCGGGATAGTGTATCGATGCCATACATTATAACACTTGGTTTGCGCGGAGGTGTCTTATTAGATGGTTTAGTAGAATTCATATTAGGCCGATATTGTATGAACATATAGGCATCTTTCTGCAGATTGACCGGCGGTATTTCGGCGGTCTCGCACTGCAGCATCAAGCCCTCAACATGAAGTGGCACCACATAATCCTGTGAGAAATACTTGCTTGGCTTGAGCCTGTTCGAAGACAAAGGGAATACTTTTAACAGAAGCTCTGAGGTTACATCTGCATAACTTTACATGTCATAGGTTTCCGCCTTTTCGCCGTGCTGTATCTCACGATAAAAACAATTGAACTCCTGTTCACTCGAGTTGAGCAGCTTCTTAGCCACAGGTTCATTAATATGCAGAACATAACGCTTTTGATTAACATCGTAGAGAGCCGAAACTAGTTCACTTTCATTAGAACAAGGTATAAACTTGCGCGGCGTGTAGATCTTTAAGGCCTCCGCCGAAAGTGGATTTATGTACGGTATCATGCACTGTGAGGTATGCACAAAAAACTTTTGCACCTCAATCTTGGGCACACTATTATCCAAAATAGGTGTTGGAAGTGCACGGTCCAGTTTAGTTATACTACGCATTGTTGGATCGATTCCGATATTTTTGTACGGTGTATAAAGCATGAAAATTATGATTAGGATTAGACAAAAGAAGAACCATTTCAAAAGCAAGTGCCCGGTGGCAAGACGAGCACCCATGGTGTGCTAATAAACGCGAACCAAACTCAACTAAACGCCAATTTCGAGGAGTAGCAGTTGTCGTCTTTAACATTGTGACATATTGGTTTGACTTTATCAGCATACAACAATGGTTTCCCTTTAACGCGTGCTACATGTCTGAACATACATAAGAGTCTGCACCTGAGTAACGTTTTCTTAACAATTCAACAAGGCCAATAACTCAAATTGGGCTTGTAATGGTACCACCTCAACAAATGTTAAGCCCTCGCATGTGTCATTTCTTAAGTGCGATAACTGAAGAGTACTTTCAAAATAAAATTTAACTAAAATGTATAAATTTCATAAATTTGTTGGCAGAACTCAATTAAATTCCCTACACAAAACAAACTCAAGAACGGTTGTGGGCTTTTTTCAAATCGAAATACTGTTTAATGTCTTCTAATTCTGATTTAAGTATAATGTCAATATCGAATAGTATGACAATATTTATAAATATCTATTATCTCTTTAACTACAAGCTAGTATGACATAAATTTATATACCCCTTACAGAACACACTAAAACAATTATTTAAACAATTTACATCGGCAATAGGAACATTTTTCTAAATATTCACCAAATATAATTAAAATTTGTATTAATTGTGTACAAGTTAAACATTTTGTAACCGGGAACTGAGTGTTTATAATATACACAACTTTACAGCTCGTGCGTGGCGCTTTGGCCTAAACGTGTTCTTTACATGATTCAAAAGTCACACATTCCCCAATTTAAGTTCGACAATTCGTTTACTTAATTTGCAATCTGTTCTTCTAAAAATGCCTTATGTTTTAATATAATGTCACGAGCGTGTGAAAAAAACGAGTTACACAAAATTTAAAGCAAATAAAAATAGGTTTTTAAACGATTCAAATTGTTTCAAATTTTTAATTAAAAAAAAAAAAAAAAACAAAATGGTAGAGTATCAAGTTTACGCAGAAATGGAAGATAAGCACATTTTGAGATAACGCGAGGAATATTTTACAGGTATATACGGACTCGTGTTTGGCAGTTATGTTTAGATAGGAAAAACATGCAGCACATGGCAACTTCCGCAGAAGTCGATCTTGTACAACAACTTTATACTTTTGGGAAGCACATAACTAAACGCTATCTACGGCATATAATCTATTAAATACCCTTGCAAAATTATGGCCAAAATATCTCGAAGAACATAACATTTTTCGTTCTGAATAGGTACGTACTTATTAATACGTACAAAATATGTTATTTCGAAAAAAAAGTTCACACAAAAGTTTAATTTTTCTTTATAATATAGTGGTTTGATCTGGTCATGTCACAGATATATGTGTGTATCTATGTAAAAATTAATGGTGTCGAAGATGACTCCTTTCACGTATATTACATTTCATGAAAAAACTATAATACCCTGTATAAAGGCATAAACAAAACATCTGTTGAGGGTACTGAACTTGAGCATCAAAACATGAGCAATTGCTGTTACATAGATAAGCGTCTCGAACGATGTAAGAGCATTCGCACATTTAATAATGTACAATAACTGATAACTGAAAGAAAATTAAAAAGCAAGTAATGTGCACTAGTCGGGAGTGCCGACTACAGAGATGCTTCCTTCTGCCTGTTATATACATTTTAACAAAACAATTCTAACTTTTTCCACTTTCAATGGGTTCAGGGTATAAAAATGCAAATAAAAATAAAATACAAGAAATGTTTGTTGGCGAACTACTAAGTACTAATCAAGTTTGCCATACTGTTGCATTATAATTTCACAAGAATTCCTAAATGTTTGGCAGCAGGCATCTTCGATCCCACAAATGTAAATATAAGTATATTTAATATAAAAACCAACAGCCAATTCGGCACCATATTTTATAGAACTTTCCCTCTGAAGTGGTATATCATATAGTTTATAAGGGACTTATCTGCCGAAGCTTCAGTTCTTTAACCTACGATCGTCGATTTATCTACAATTTGTTTATAAATTGATAAGAATTGGGGTAGCATTAGTAGGAAATTTTGCATACTTTTGGGCTGAAAAACACCGATCGTATCAGCGAGATTTCTTATTCTTATTGGCATAAACATCGTGAGAAAATGTGGCTGTGAAATGCATATGTTTTTTAAGTATATTAATTAAATAAATATTTTATTTTAGGCGACACCTAATGCACTATTATTAACTAAATAACACAATATTCAGTATGGTTCTATAAAATATATCAATTATTAAAATGAAAAATGAATTCATATTTCGGCTAGCGTGACCCGCTGCAGAGTAGTAAAAAAACATAGTAAAAAGTTATAAAAGCCTATATTATGCAGATACGATTCACAAACAGTAGGTGAGACAAAAAGATATGGCTATATGAATCTTGGATTGATATCATTTATACGATAAGACTAAAGTAAAGATAACATAAGCTGGCGATTCTCCTACTGCAAAGAAATCTTATCTATAAACCGTCTGTTGTGATGGAAAATATTTGTAATTTTACCTAAGATTGATTGTTAAACATTTTAAACATTATTTAAAACATTAACCCTACATAATCAAGCAAAGAAATATTTGATCTGGAATATTGACTCATAGAAAGAGCCAATAAAGTAATAGGTAAAGGTATATTTGTATATACATATATTTATCCATGCAAAATTTGTTGTGTCTATACCAGAGTCTCTCTCTGAATGGAGACAGCGCATCTTATAGATTATGTAGCAAAAAAAGGGACCTTAAAATTGGTATAAAACAAAAACTAAGCTGATTGGAAGACAAACGACATAAATATCCCAAGCTAGAATTAATAGTAAAGCTTTGAATACACTTTGGAGGTATTGCCAATATTAGCTGGCCCTTTTTTTTTTTTGTCACTACTGCCTATATATTTCGATATTGAATTTCCAATTAAGGCAATGGCCACAACTAGACACCCTACAATCGTGGCGTGACGCGGCTTGGTAGACACATGTAAGCCGCATGCCACCGTCTGTTAATCAGCTGTAACCTCTTATCAATAACTTTATTCGTGTACTGTTTGTTTTTGCAGTCTGTATATTTAATGCGATTGTTTACAAATTATACTCTAATAATAAATGACAATTACTGGGCTGTTAGGCCGTTTATCAGCTCTCTGTTCAGTCGGAAAAAGCGCACCATTCGGCAGACAGACAGCCCAGTTTGCTTTCAGTTTCCAGTTCCCAGAGTGCCCCGCAGTCTATTTGACTTGGGGCGCCTCGTCAACAGTGGGCAATCAGATAGAGTAGTTGAAAGTCATTCTACGCATCCAGAGATTCCAGCGTCAGTTTGCGGCGATAATTCACGAGAGTCGGACCGTCGATACTTAACAGTCCGCTGGTCTATTCAAAGTCTTGCTTAAGGATATTCAAAATCCTTCCATAAAATGGCTAACAAATCCCGAATGAAACGTAGCACGAACATAAGTGCCGGTCAATTGCATTATTATCACACGGATTTTTACTACTCGATGCCCGATTTGCATAGTAAGTGTTCACAAGTGTGTCCAAACTTAATTCCATTTTAAGACTTAGAGATCAACTTGAATTTTATTGATTAACTCAATCAATTAATTATTTTAATAAACTTTCTTAAACTGAATTTCTAATGAAATAAAGTGAATAATAAAAGACTATTTATAGGGAAATCTTTAAACCTTGCCATTTAAATTGCGGTTAGATTATAATAAAATGCCTTAAACTTATGTTTTTACTGACTTATTTAACTCTTTTTTTTCTGTTTACCAAAATGTTGTAAATTGGGCTCTAAAACATATTTTACTTATTTATATCGTCAAACTGTGCAGACTTACATTACAAACCAAGTCGCTTTGTTAAAGATTAAATAAACTACGACAATAAATGTATTATCACGTACTCAACCTCTTTAAAATAATAAAATTGCACATTCATACTGACATGCATATAGACAAAGCCAAGATACATGCTATCTTCTTTCTTCTGGTCTTCAAAATAGATAAAAGTCTTTTAAAAACAAGTTATGTTTATTATTCGAGGTATATAACTAGCAGTTATTACGATATATATAATAAATAAAAAGTATTATTTTATTGGTAAAAAAGTTTTACTTAAATTTGACTTGATGAGCAACAATTTAACTATAGATTATAAGCATAATATATTATTAAAAATATATATTGTGTTTTTGATATACATAATGTTATACCTTTTGCCCAATTCGATTGTGTACAGGGTATAAATAAGTCAAGTTTCGAACCAATGGCAGCATCGCAGCCAACTTCACATCAAAACAAATGGCGTTTTCGCTGAGCACTGTTTTGATTTTCCTTGCAAACCAGCCCATGGACAATACAAAGAGAGAGAAAACGTGAGCGAGAAGAGAGCCAAGAGAGAGGTAGAGAGCGCGCGTTAATCTCGTTGTTTTTCATATTGTGCGATGACGAAAATAATTTCCATTGCAACAGCAATGAGTAGCGGTTTTTTGGCTGTCAGTCAGTCTGCCGTCAGTTGTTAGTTGGGAGCGAGCGTGCGGCGCGTCACTTGGCAAATATTTCGTAATTCCCAATTAGGTTTTTTAATTAAAATTAAGGAATTGTAAATGAAACAAATAATAAAAATATAAAAAAAAAAATAAACACTATATATAAACAGCAAATAAAAACAGTTAATCATCAAACGACAAAGAAACATTCAAAACAAAAATTAAAAAAAAATACAGAAATAGTCTTAAACGGAAATTGTTAAAGCAGTGAGAGCAGCGCGCCAAAGAGAGTGCTTCAGAGAGTGCCACAAAAAATTGAAGAGACAACAGTTGTGTTGATAAAAATGTGTGTCAAAATATCATAGGCATACGAAGATGAGGCAAAGCCAACAGACACCAAAAAATAATAATGATAATTATAATGCGCGATGATAAGCAATTGATAATGACGAAAACGCTGCACATGTAGATAACGGATTTTTTTTTTTGTTGTTTCCTAATCCTATTGATCTATACAAAGTAGAGAATAGGACAATGTGACAAAAGCAAGCGAACAGTAAACAAAACAAACTGCATGCAAATTATATACAAAGAATTTTGCACTCATCACGCAGCTGACAGCGCTGCTGACGTCGACGTCGACGTTGACGTTGTCGCTAAGCCAAAACGTAAATAAGCTAAAAAGCAAAGCTAAATAAACAACATGTAAGTTTACAACAAAAAGAACTGAGAACGACAAGAACAACAGAAACATGAGAATTAGACATGTACAAGAACAAATACTACACAGCGCACCTATACCTATGCACATATACCAACACATACGCATACATTCGCGTACATGCGTACGCGTACTTAAGTACATATTCAAATTTTATTGGAGGCACACGCCGACGACCCTGAATTAGCTCTAGAAACGCAAAATATGCAAGAATTAGCCAAGGTAGTTCAAGTTTACGAGTATCTAGGATTATAAGAGAGCCTAAAAGCAGCCCAATTCCTGCCAACTTTAGTATGAAATTCAATATTCCGAAATGTGTTGTGTAGAAGTTCGGGAATGACCGACTAACAAATGCCCTGAAGCCAGCGCCGAGCTGTCGTTACACATATTCTTACTTTCTTCTTGTAGTAGACGTGCTTCTTCTTCCCTTCCCCCACATACTATGCTAGGGAATCGAAATCCTAAGTAACTTCGTGGTTTGTCGTCCGATCTTCATTAAAATTTCCGACACTAAATATGGCCACAAAGCGCAAAGCTCTATCTTTTTAAATAAGTTTTTCAAAATTTTCCGTCGAATGGGAGAGTTTCAAATGTGTTCAATCTATATATATTGAATGTTTACTATATATAAATTTCTAAAAACTCTCCAGTTAATGTTTAAATTTATTTTTGATAACCTATAATTTAATTTATGATTTTGAAAATACATTTGTTTGCCTGTTACATATTAATATTTACACAAAATTGTCATACCCTTTTATCCATTTTCAATGGGTATAGAAACTATTAAATGTCTTTTGAAAATGGAGCCCTATTCATTTTTATGAACTTAAGTTTGTTCAGCTGCACACAATTCTCTTCAAAATAAAATATTATTATAGATTATTAAAGACAATATGTAAGTAAAAAACCCTTTTATCATAATCCTAGGTGCTATTCATATATAAACCTCTTAGCTGAACTATTTGGCGTTCTGCAAAACCAGTCTTGACTTTTTAAGTTGTTTGCGTGCTTAGCATAAAACCTGTCCACACTCAATATTTTCAATGACATGTCAAAAATGTATAAACCGTAAACCGGCTGGAAAATAAAAAATGTATGAATTTTGGTATTTGAAAAGCTGTCGTGACCACAACGAAAGCTGTCAATAAAGCTAAGACAAATTTGCTTAGTTGCCAGGGAAATGCTCGACCTATGACATTACCTGAGGCCACAGCCATGGGGTTGAGGTTCAAACACTCCGCTAAGGCCTACACACTCTCTTGGGGGGTATTTTCTCGCAATCCCTCCATTAAGTTTTAACTGTACCAGATACACCGAATATAGCTAAGATCTACCTAGGCCAGAACCCCACAAGTGCTGCGACATGGAATAAAATCAAAAGTCACGCTTCTTCTTGAATTTGTACGGAGTACTAGAACTTATCAGTAATACGACATTTTAGCGTATCATACGCTTAATTCCCTACTCCTCTCTTCGTCAAACTGTTTCTGATTCAATATGCTTTATTATGGCTCAGCCCTGAGGCAATGTTATCAAGTACTTCAAATGGGTTGTACACAAAAGTCTAGGGGCTATACGTTAACTTTTTAGCTTTTCAGCTGTCTGATTGTTGTCGATTTATAAATAATTAACTGCGGCCAAATGAGCAACTGTCTGAAATAATACAATTTCAATCAATTTTAAATCATAAAGATTAATATTTGTTTTTTGTTAAGAGCATTGATCGATTTTAGCAGCCAGCTAATAAATGGCTAACACTTAAGTTATATGAGTCAAGAACATGCATTATTATTATTTCACCTTCAACTGCAAAGTAGTTCTCTTCTTTCGAGCAGGCTAAGATATTTGGCTTGTAGCAGCAGGTCTTGGCTCATAGCTGCACAAAGAAATGAGAACCGATTAGCCAAAAACATGAGCCAAATAATAAAACACTCGACTAAAACGTGATGGCAACGCGACTCGCTACATAAACATATGTGATGTGTATAATTGAACGTTCCACTTTTTCCGATTCCCTCAAGCACTGTATATATGTTTGAACGAAACTGATAACGCATCGGGTTTATGGCTGGCGAGCACCAGTACATTGATAAGCCGCACAATAATAACAACATGACATTTTCATATAGCACCTACATAGGAAAACAGCCCCTATCAGACTTGGCATCCGAGAGCGATCGGTAATTATGGACTAAAGGCCGTTGCTTGGCCAACAAACTACGAAAATAGTTTCGAATTTATTGTTAGTAACTAAAGAAGAGACAGACAAGCTAATGTTGCCAAAATAGAATTGAATACAAATTATTATGTTTTTATCGACATTTCTTTTGAAGTGTGAGAAATATCAGTGCTTTGTCGCATTTGTAGAGTATTCATTTTTAATCTATAAACTATTTATTAATAGTTTATTTAATTATCAAATGACGTTAATTAACACAAGCTTAATAGTTTCCTGGAGCTCAGTTGGGTTAATTAACTATTCGAGCCCGAAAGTATGCAATAGAAAATGATCTAAAAGCAGACTACAAATCTAGGCTCAGAAAAAACAATTTGTAAAGTGCATACGATAACTCTAAATAAAAATTAACAACAAATGATTTACATTTAAGCGTCTTATAGTATATTTTGGTGTATACAAAATTCAAAGAAACATTATTAAAGAATTAAAGTAATATATCGTATGTATATTACACATATATATATAGTAATATATCGTATATATTATATATATAAATATTGCTTAAATATCAAGTATTTGAAATCTCAAGTAAATAAATCTCATCACATCGACAATAGCAATTGTTTTTGAATAAAGTAATAAAGTATAACTGTGGATCCGATGGGCCTCAAACTCATTTTCAAGGATATTTGTTTAAATTCAGTTAAAAAGTATTTCATTTTTTTCGAAAAATCCACTCCTCCGTGGTATAAATAGGGAATGAAGTTTCGCATCCAAATTCATTTCAAAAGGTCTTTACGAAAAATATTTGAGACGTGTTTCACACTGGGGAGAAACTTAAAGTTGTGTCCGATTTGGCTTCAAACTTATTTTCAAAGCCCTACATTAAAACTCAATGATATTTAGCACAAAAATTGCCACTGACAAGACCGGGCTATACCCTCTAGTATCTTATAAAATTATAAGTCTAGACAACTCAGAATACTTTTATAGTTAGTTTTCAGTGAAGTTTAAAAAATTTTGGTCCAAGAATAACAAAATAATAAAATTATAATACAAAATGTAATTATAAAAGCAATAAAAATAAAATTATTTGAATAATATAAAAATTAAAAAATAATACTGGAGTCTTCAAATCACATCTGTGAAATTTCTTTACTGTGATATAAAAATTATAAACTTATAATAAAAAATAGTTCAAATAACATCAATAATGATGTCTTCATAATGTTGGGAGATAAAAATAATATATATTTTTAACAATTCAAGATGTTTAAATAACAACAATATCTGGAGTCTTCAAATGACATCTTTGAGATTTATTTACTTCAGAGCTTTTCATAGCCAAAACACAACTTTAAGATTCATCAAAAACCAATAAGAATGGACAAATAATTAAGCAAAAGTTTACCGAATAAGATCAAGAAATTGGGGACCGTCAGACCAAAGCGTAGAACACTAAGCACTAGTTAAATAGAGTCTGTCACTTAGCGCCTGGTTTTGTGGCTTCGAATGAAGCTTGCAAATAGCTTGGGCATATATTTGAATAAAATTTGCCATTGTTGTGGCTTGTTGATAGACCAATACACTCAGCTATTTGTTTGGAGGCAACACTCACGCCTCCGAGCCTCTTAAAGCTTCTACGCTTTTTCTACGCCTCAAGTCGTGCGATAAAAATAATGGAAAACCGCCTTCTGAGGCGACACACTAATTTGATAATCGCACTATCAAATCAGTTCTCAAAAAGCCTGCCTGGGCGAAACACGCAACGCGCAGTGCTCAAAAAAATATATTAAGAAATTGCTTAAAGGATTTACTTTGAAAACCCGATCAAAATGCAACAAATTACGGAATATCATTTTGAAGGTGGGGAAAAACGTGAGAAATTAAATTATTAATTTGAGGAAACTAAAAATTTGAAGAAAATTTTAACTAAACACGAGTTAAGCAAATATGCTCTTATGTAAAAAAAAAATTATTCAAGTATTTGAGGATCTATTCTTTGGATCGCATTTGAGATTTCAATAGCTTTTCAGTTTGCAAACTCTTACGTATAATAAAAAATGTTGTATATTTAAGCAAATTTATACAAGTTCCGCAGTTCTACAAACTGTCTGCTTATCTGAAACTTATCTTTTATCTATCTGTTTCGTTCCAGAGACCCGCAAAATGCACGGTGTCAAACGCGTGCTGGTGTTTTGCATTATGATTGTGATACTGCCAGCGATTTTGATCATAATGCCGCTCTATATGCGCAAGACGATATTTGCGGATGTCATCTATCCGGTTGCGGAATCGGATATCATTGAGATCAGGGATGGCATCTCATCGATATTCTGTTCGAAGCACACGCTGCGCATGAGCAGCAATTTCAATGCGTTTCAGCTGCGCAATAAGCCCGAAATATCCACAAATCGCAAACATATAAGGCTTAAGAAATCGATGACTTTGCCGGACGATACCCTAGAATATTGGGGCTTCTTTTTGCTCAAGGGGGCGCGAGTGTCCCTCAAATTCTGCTCACGATACAATGGCGCTCGCATACTGGTAATCAAGGGCAAGCGGGAGCTGAAGCTGTGCGGCTTGACGGATCACAATAAGAACAAGCAGGGCGCCAACTACGCACAGGGTCATGAGCAGGTCAAGGTATTCTTCGAGGATGTGGTGGAAATAACCGAAGAGAAAGTGCCAGCCGATGGCCTGCAGGAGCATGAGAATCATGGCGGCGAAGATCTTAGCGAGGATCTGGCGGCGGTCAATGTCAGCACAACGCCGTCGCCCGCCAAGCGCCTAAGGAAAAAACTCAAAAAGGGCACGCCCCATCAGGCGTCCAAGTCCATGGAGTTAGTGGAAGGAACCGCACTCAATGAGAGCCACACGCCAGTGTTGCCAGCGAATCGACAGAGGCGTCACACAGATGAGCCGGTGCAGGAGCAGGAGCAGGAACAGGAGCAGGAGCAGCGCAAGCAAGAAGTCTTCGATCAGCTGTACAAGCGCAAGGAAAGGCAGAAGCGTGAAAATGTTTACGACCGGAAGTACAGTCACGGCGGCAATGCAGTAAACTTTACGGAAACCGACGAATCGAACTCCATATCGAGCTTTGAGACTGGCCTCTTCGACTGCTTCAATGGCGCCATATTGCTGGCCGAGGGCTTTCCACCGAAGCCGGCGTGCATGAATGCGCATTTTCTGGAAAAGGGCAAGCACGACACGGTGAAGCATAATATCACCGAGGATGGCTACTACTACTATATATTCTACAGTGACAACGATCTAGTCCGCAACGATATACACGCCATATTCGATATATATAAGCCAACATTTCAGTACTCGAATTTGAGTGAATCGCGCGGCTGTCTGAACAGCACCGATTGCAGTTTCAACATTGGTTTCCTCTCCGATGAGATTGTCGTTGTCGAGGTGCCCACACGTGATGGCATTGAGCACGAGGAGGATGATATTACGAATCTAATCTCGACATGTCATCCGCGCAGCGAGATTTATGCACTGTTTCCCATAACCGTACTGGTGCTCATATTGTGCTGCTCATTCCTATAGGATTTGATCACAGTTTTGTACTCTAGGAATTTTGTGATATTCTCCTATTGAGATAATCGAGTGATATACGTGGGCACGATTGACCATATGGCAGGCCCAGAAGCAAACATTTTCGTATGCACATTAACACGCATCAAATGTACCACAGTCTGAATCCATGTGTTACCAAAACAAATCAACTGAATATTCATAAAAGGAGATACTATATAATTTTGTAGGCCAACATCTAAGTCTAAGACTCAAGCATTTAGGTTTAGGAATACGACAAAAGAACTATGTAAAATTGCTTAACAAAAAGAACACAAATATATATATATAAATCTTTGTACAAATTGATAGTGCTATATTAATCTTAAGTTAAATATAGTTTTGTAACCTAGTGTAGTTCTAGACATAATATCAATTTGATTGAGATAGTTTTTTGTAACCCAAACAAAGATTAAACTTGACCAAGATAAAAAAATAACAATTTTATTTATATTTTTTTACCCTCTACAATTTGATTGCATTAAAAATACTCGTCAGATGGCTAAAAGTTAATTTTTGAAAAATATTTCCTACTATTTAACAATTTGAGTAACATTTCATAAGTTTTGATTCATTGACTAAACAAAGCAAGAAAAGAAAGAACGAAATAACAATTTGTTTTGGCCCATACAAAGTGTTTATTTTAGTTATTTTATATCAATTCACACGCAAACTATTTCGCTTGCAGCGTGACTCTTGATTTTACTTAGTACCATTCAACGAGAATAATGTAAATACATGCCACGACACACGGATGTACATATATATTAGCCAGCCTATCTGTATACTTGATAAACTAAATAAAACGAAAGCTATATATTGTCATCAAAAATAAATTAATTCACTGTGTAGATGTGTACGATACATGTTTATTATTGTTGAAAGTGTAATATAGACATGTTTATAAGATTAGCAAATAGAAATACATATATAATGTATGTATCGAAAACGTACACACACAAGTGCCTTTAACAATTTACTGATTGATAAATAAAATATGTCAAATTTAACGTCTTTATATACGTAGCAAATAAAGTTCGCGACTAAACAATATTAATTTGACAAACTTCTACAAAAATTCAAATTTCATAGCAGCCAAACGATCGCTTCGCGTGCACACACAAAAGCTTATGGCTATGGCACGCAGGTTGCGAACTTTGCTAGATATTGAGACCCACAAGAATTGAGCTGTTCCTATCTCATAATTAGTAAAGTATTCTTATCGCAAGAAGTTGTGTTCAAATGTAATCTAAGAAAATGGTAATTTGTTAGAAAAACCTAAGACCGTACACATTTCTTGTTGCCGCAAATTGGCGATAATATTTACTTTAATTTCAGATAGTTATATGACGAAACTCAATCAATAACCTGCCTTAAATGAACGGAATCATTTAATTGATTCAAAATTGATTGATTTAGACTGAGAATTGCGGAATTGCTCTCACCAGAATGGTAAAAACTTAAAAATATCAATATCGATTTTACATATCTTTAAAAGTTTATCGAAAGTTATTTAATTATTATTAAAATAAAACTAAATTGATCATTTTGGTTTAGCTAGGGAAAGATTTCCAGATATGTCTCTTGATAGCCTTTGTATATTACCTCTGCGAAACTCTTTTCCAGCCCGCATGCGAAAGACTTCCCAATCCTTCAGATTTGTCTAAGTATGACAACTCTGTTTATACCAACACGTTAGAAAGTACGTCTAACTAACGTGGGTTTAGCCTTCGTAATTTGTTACATCTTCCAAATTAAACAGTATTTCTTAAAAACTAGCTCGTAATCGATTTGGTTTATTTTAATAGAATATTTTATTTTAAGGATCTTGTGGACTAAAGATACCATTTTTAAGCCAACTTACCCCCAAAACAAGCCCTCAGTCCGAATGGTCCCGTACAACAGCTGTTTTGCCTAACTTTCTCACGAACTCTTTCGCTCACAATAACGCTCATTTTGCTCTCGGGAAACTCTCACTCGTCACAGCTGTCATACACACCTGGTTGTGCTGGGGGTAGCTAATCTACAGTTCTAGCTGACAGACTTAATAATACAATACCCTCTCTCACACGCACTCTCACTCTCTCTCTCTCTGACTCTCTTTATTTCTTGATAAATTTTTAATAAATGCATTCATATTGTATGGGTAGATTAAGTCAATTGAGCTGCATTATCAAAAACGCTCAGCAGCCGGCCTCATGCCGGCTTTCGCGCAGTTGACGCAGTCTCTCACTCTCTCCGGCGTCTCTGCCAGTAGCCGCCCTCTTTTCATATGTAAAATTGGGGCAACGCATGCGTCGCTCTCCCGACGCCGCTCAGCGTAGCTCGTTGTTCTCATGGGGTCAGCGCACATGTGAGTTCTAAAATTCCTGCTACCTCACTTACTCTCTCACTCTCTCTGTCACTCTCCGCCTATTATTCGATTTGTGGGTCTCGGTTGTCACAAATTTCGCGCGTTTGCCGCAGTTGCCGTTTTCTTGTCACTTCGTGCGCTCGCGCGTTCGGTTCGCATAGTCGGAAAATTAATTTTTGTAATTAAATAGTATTATTGTTGTTACTATATTCATAGTTTAGTCGCGCCTCTATTAAATACAACAATTAACCAACCAATTAAATTGTCGCAAAAACGTGAGTGCGCAAATCTAGACAAAAGAGCAGCTCGGTCCCTGGGTGCGTCCTGCGTCACAACAACAAAGAACGGGCAAAAGTACATAATAAAAAAAGAAATTAACAAAAACAACAACAACAGCAACATAATGCAAATAAGTGTGCTAAAAATCAATTGTAAGTAGCCAAGTGGAGTGCTAAAATGCTGTAATAAAGCTAAAAACAGCAACAAAAATAAACAAAAACAAAAAGCATTAAAAAAATATTAACAAAAATAAGCTCAAGAAAAGTTAAATATTTTGGTCAGCGTTAATTTACTGGGCCCAGCCAGCAGTACGCTTAGTATGTCAAAACCGAAATCCAATGAGGAATGCATAAAAAACATCTAAAGTGCATCCAAGTGCCGAAAAAATAAAATAAAAACACACTCTCACACACAATAAAGTCTTGAGAATGCAATAAAATATAAACGACAAGCTTAAGTCCGAGTATAAAAAAAAAACTACAATGTTAATATGTGTGCGCATGCATATAAGCCCCAAAAATAATAACATCCAATTGAAAAAACAAGCACAAGTAGAAACCACAAAAAGATATGCGACGATGCAGCCCATACAAAATTCAATTATTTTGTTCTTGCTATAAACTGGATATATACACTTTAAAGGACTTGTACAGGAATATAGTACCTAATTTAAAAAAAAGTTTAAACTTTCAAAGTTTCACAATTGTTTAAGGGCCTTTGAAATTAATGAATATGCAAATGACAAGATAGAAAATAGTATAATAATAGAACAAATTACTTTATTATAGGTATAACTGTTTCCGAAGTTCAGTTCTTAAAAACTTTCAATGTTATCATTAAACAACAGTACTTAAGATAATGTATACTTTTTAGATAAAGTTTGAATCAAACTTTAATTAAAATATAACATTTTATTTCATTTATTTAATCTAATTGCTTTTTACTGCTCCCTCAAATACGTACACCTTATCAATCATATGAATATTTATTAAACTTCATATTAACGTATCAATCTTACGGTTTCTTGTATTCCTTTATACACATAAAGGCAGTTATTAACTTTTCCAAGTTATATGCTATTATAAATAGTACACTTTTTTCATCTAACTTTCCTAACTTTAATTGTTTAATACAGTAATAATTATTAGTATACATAAAATTGTATAATATTTTAAAAATGCGCTACAAATTGGTTTTAAAGAGTATTCACACTTCGTTGCTAGCTTAACACAATATTTGTTGTTATTTATAAAGCGTTGCAGTGACAGCTGCCCTTTGGCAGCGTTGCTTCTTGCTCTCTCCCGCTCGCCCGCTATATCTCTCTCATCGTGCAGTTGCCATTTCCGTTGCTATCTGTCGCGCGGCGCTTGACTCTCGCTCTCTCGCTCTCTCTCTCTCGCTTAATCCACACTCCAGGGGTGAATTGTCCGCCGTCGCCTCGTCGCACTTCTTTCATTTACTGGTGATTCCTTAAATGCGATCGCTGCACACACTTCACGCTCGGCACTCCCCACGTGATGTTGTTTGTATATACATATGTATATAAATGTATAATATATATACATATTTATAAAATGTATGTACTTAGATTACATTGCTTGGGCTGCTTCGCTTCAGATGCAGCAGCTGCTGCACTGATAAGCGCCTTCAATCATTTTGCGCCCGTTTTATAATTCGTTGGAGCCAAGTGCCAAAGTTCTATTGCGCAGGGCGTCAACTGGATAAATTATGTTCACGCAATTGTTCTTTAATTCAAGCGGGAAATTTAGTCGGTCCATGATCATTGTTTGGTTCCAAGTGGCCACTTGAGGCACGTGATAAGCACAACTAATCCCTGATTTCTTGTGCTCTCAACAAGTTTATCTTTCTTGCACTTCAGACTCGCTTATAATTATGAAAGAATTATCATAAGCTACAGTTCTTGAGCTCATTAAATACATTTATGGATTCTCTTGTCAGATAATGTATGAGCCAAGATCTCTTATCTTATAAGAACTAATAATAGTACCCATATGCAATGTCTTATGCGTCTTATATAGTAGGTGTGTTCACGTCAATATAATCATAATTGCTGCTTCTTAGATAAAGAAGTTTTAAGAGATATATATTCCTGCTGAACCTTGTATCAATATCTAAATTTTTATACTATACAAAAATACAAGTTACTAAAAAATCTATCTAAAGTTGTATCTATAAAGAGAAAATTTAAGCAGAGTTTTACAAACTATGCTATAAAATTAGTTACATGTTTCAGCTTCAAATGTGCTTAAAGGCCTAGAGTTTTCTTAATCGTATTCAAGAATCAGAATCAGTTAAGCGTATTGTGTAATACCTTTTATCACACGTGAATAAGCTACGACTGATGAAGCCAACATTTGTTCATATTATTGATTTGCCTGGGGCTGCCTTTTTATGGAGTAATTAATAAACAAAGCCAATAAAAAACTTCTATCGGTTCTTTTAAACATCGTCAACTTGCGTCAACTTCTAGCCCAATCGATTATTTTCTTAAACAATCAAACTGAAATTCCGCAACCCTTTGACCCATTTGAAACAACAATACCAGCATGGTGTTTCTACCTCTTTCCAGCTATTCGTGACGTTTAGTGAAGTAAATACTTAGATGTTTATGAGTAATGTAAATTCCTGATTGGATTTTTACATTTCAGAAATACTGACTACAAGAAATATAAATAGAAAAGAATAAAAACATTTGCTAAATGTCCATTTGCAATTCTGAACTTAATTCAATTTTCAGCAACAAATTGAAACACATGCTCGCAAATCATTAACTAGATAACAATGCAAGTGATAAGGTCATGTATATTTTATCTGTACTGACAATAAACCAAAAAAAAAAACGAGAAAGTAAGGATAACTCAAGCACGCCGAAGATGTAATACCCTTTTAGACCTATCGCTTTTGCGAATATGTGAGATTCGTGAAGCTCGTTAAACAGGACATTGGCCATATGAGGGCCTACTTTTCGACCGATAGTTCCTATAGATATATGATATACTGCCTGAAAGGCAAAGACGGTTATATGCAAAGTTTCAAGACGATATCCTTAGAACTAAGATACTTTTTTGCATAGACACAGGCAGTCGGACGGATAGACTCGACTGTTGATGCTGGTCTAGAATATATATACTTTAGGAGGTCGGAGATGTCTCCTTCTGAGCGTTACCCATTTTATGACATTAAAATACTATCAACAAGGGTATAAACATGAAATAAACATAAATCTCACGGATATTCAACAAAATATTGACGACATCCAACTAATGATGGATCTGCAAATATCCAAATTACAGCTGTGAGTACTCTAGTAGGGATGTCCGACTAGGTCATAGCCAGAAAGCTGAGCTGCCGTTGCATGTATGGACAAAAACACTTTTATGGCAAATGCCAACTTGATTGACTTCGGTGCTTATAGTCCGACCCTTACGAAAATTGTAGAGCATAAAAATTGCATTTCATTCAAGTCTTAGACGGACAGACTAGATCGTCTCAGCTCGTCATCAAGATTTTTGGGGTTGGAGTTGCTTTTAACTATCTATTACATACATTTGTACAAGAACATTGTCAGCTGTCGCCCATTTTAAATGTTTTCAGAGTATAAAAAAAGCACAAATTCTTATCACGTAGCACAGAAATTTGTTATCAGGCGATAAAATGTTACCTTGCTGTTAGGTTCTTACCCTATATTGACGTTAGATACTTTTTGCACTACGTATTTAAACTATTTTTTACTGCTTGTAAACCGATTACTAAGTAGATAGCTGAAAACAACTTAAGTATGCGATGGTGACGTGTTACAGCGCTGGATAGGAACGCCAAAAAGACGTAATGCTGCCATATAAGAGCGGATGTGTAGAAAAATAAAAAGCAAAACTTATGATAACAGTTTCCATGGTCAGTTCCTCTAGTGCGTGATAACAGTTAAGTTGTACAAGCTGAAGTATATACTATTTAAAAATACATACGTATATACACTTTTTTGTCACGTTTATCAGGCGGCAAAACAATTGAAAGTAAGGGAAATAAAATATATAAAAAACGCAAACACACAGACAACTATTTAATTAAATTCTTTTTTTTTTTTTTTTTTTTACCCAGAATCGCAAAGCGTGGCCGGTTTTATTGGTTAACCGGCGCGCCAAACACAAAACAATTGAACAATTGGTTTGTTGTCAGTACGCCCGTAAAAATATCCAACTATCCACTGTGAATGAACTGTCACGGTATTGTGACCCAGGGCGGGCATTGATATGTTTGAGATATGAGATAATCATTTCATTACTTTGAAACATTTTCAATATATCTATTACGCCTCATATAATTGCTATTTTAAATTGTAAATAGTTTACAATTAAATGTATGTAATATTTATATATTATTATGTTTTAGATAATATATGATAATATATATAGGTAATTTGACTAAAGTCGAAAATCTTACACATTTATTTTTTTTACTTTTTAAATATAGATTTAACTTATTTTAGATTAGCTGTGAAGGCTTTCGATAACAATAATTTCGAATTATTTTTTAATAGTTGAAATTGAATAACCTTTGTCTTTTTGGTAAATTTAAATAGTCTTGAATGTGAGATGAAAACTAAGATTTTGTTGCCTTAAATTAAATAATATTTGGACTTCCTTTGGTGCATTTAATCATATGGAAACAAATAAGAGGTTCTAGTCGGGAGCTCCCGACTAGGGGATACCCTGAACCCTCTTCTTCCAACACCAAATGCAAATATATTGACTATTCTAGAAGCTACATTTCAAGTTTGGTGATTCGAGCTCTTATTATTTACCAAAATTGTTGTTTTATCGATTACTTTGAAACGGTTGTTATCGAATATCGGAAACAAACTGGATCTGCGTAGGCACTAGGAGGACCTACAGCTAAAATTTCAAGTCTCTAGCTCTTACAGGCTCTGAGATCCTTGCGTTCAACGGACAGACGGACGGACAGACAGACAGACGGACATGGCTAGATCGACTCGGCTATTGATGCTGATCAAGAATATATATATTTATTTATTTATTTATTAATGGTCGACAAAACGAGTGTCTTCCTCATTATTCAGTAGACTATACATACAATACATAATGGAATTATATGCTAAAAGCCTAGTTAGATAACACAGTTCTCTAAATAGCATCACCGACCGATGGAGGTGTTTTAGATGCCAGTCCGGCCAGCTGTGCCCCTTTTCACAGCAAAATTTGTCAGTGACGCTATTAGAGCCTACATCTAAGCAGAAGGGTGTAAGTAGGAAAAAAGTGTTCTTAAGTAAAATTAAAGATAATCTTAGTTTGCTATATTAATTAATAAAATACAATAAATAAGAAAAAAGAAAGTAAGAAGATTGTTAATAAAGTAAAGAAATTTAAGCTTGATATATGTATAGAGTGTTAAGTAGATAGGACAGAGAGAAAAGTAATGGGAAAAGTAATGGGAAATCACCGACCGGTGGGGGAAAATTTACAGCCTGTCCGGCAAGCTATGCCGGATATTTTATATACTTTATGGGGTCGGAGATGCTTCCTTCTGCCTGTTACATACTTTTGCATTTTGCACAAATACAATATACCCTTTTTAGCCATTTTTAATGGGTTCAGGGTATAAAAAGATACAACAATTAGCTGGAAATCAATATATGGACTTCATTAATCACTCACTTATGTATAGACAACCCAAATAGTTATTATAACGAATAGCACAGTTGATAAGGTAATTGTTTCTGAATAATAATAAACCGCAAT
This sequence comes from Drosophila littoralis, assembly GCA_018903485.1. NCBI lineage: Eukaryota > Metazoa > Arthropoda > Insecta > Diptera > Drosophilidae > Drosophila > Drosophila littoralis. The sequence goes on along the minus strand of JAEIGF010000059.1, from coordinate 3,685,328 downwards.
AATTGATAGCAAAACAGCTTTGAATTAGAGACACGTTGCAAAATGAGTTCATTTACGTATTTATTCGGACACAAAAATTAAATTGCAATTTGCTGTTGGAACTGCAAATATTAAAAATAATTTTAGCTCGTAGCAGTTGGATGGGCTAAATTTAGACTAAAATTTTTGAATTATTTGTTTACATTGCACTAGTTTTTATGGCTGTGGCATATGCAAAGCGACTCGTTGATAAGCAATTTATGTAATTTACGTTTAATTGCAATGCCTTTTCGAATGCAAAACTGTTTCAGCAATAGAATTGCCGTGACACGAATTTCCAGCTGGGGAAACTGTTGAAATTGGGAGAATAACAATAAGGTATTTCATGTCTACATTTAATTAATTTGCAATTACAATTGCAATTTAAATTGCCGGCACATTAACGTGGACATCTGCTCATCAATTGAGGCATGCCCCGTGGCCGGTAGCTGGTACAATTGCAATCACCTCCCGCCCACACAATGCAATTGAACCCATTTGACTTTGCGGTTCCACGATTGCATTCAGCTTTCCAGCCCGTAGACCAATTGTCACAATAGACTCGTTTTGCTAAAATGCTCTCGCAGCATGTTCCATCGTAGCTCCAGTTTCATTAGTCTTATAAATCCTATCATCATCATTTACGGAATCCTCAATGCTGTTTACATTTTTAAGAGTTATTTATTTAGTTATTAACTAATGCTGATAGCTTTCAGGTTATCTTAAATTTTTGAGAAAAAAAACGTTACCTTATAATAGTTATAACTCGAATAGAAAACGCTAGGCTTAGAGATAACAATGAAATTTATTAGTTTTAAAGAAAGAATTCTTTAAGCTTTTCTATGAGTTACCACAAAAAAAAGCTAATGATATCGCAAGAAGGGGCGGACAGTCAATAATTTCTACAATCACATTCATTGAGTTTAATTCTTTCTTCCAGAGATGATAAATGTAATAAACGACACCTGCAAGGCAATTAAGGATGAGCAAAGTTATGGCATTGCAAATGAAATTTTACAAATTGTTTTTGGGGCCGCTTAAGCCAATTTACGGTCTCTATTGACAGAACAAATGCCGAATATAAAGACAGTCTCGTGGACGTGTCTTTAAACTAAGTAGATTTTCGCCTAACAAATTTCAAACATCCCATGGGCCTTAGGCATTATTTAGTTGATATGCCGAACGACTTAAAACTTTGAACTTATTTTGAGTATATAATAAAGAAGCACTTACCTCCTACAATTTACTAAAAGCAGCAAAACTGCAAATTAAAGCAAATTGATTAAAATTGGTCAAAAAACTTATCTGCGAACACGTGATTGTGTTTAATAGAATTCTGAGAAAACCCGAATTTTCTTTCTAGCTGAACCAGTTCCAATTGAGAAGCCTGTTCAGAGTTAAACTTTATATATAAGCTACTACAGATTTGTCATAAAATATATAACGCATAGAGATATCTCCGAGCCCATATTATACATATTCTTTATCAGTATCAAAGGCGAGTTTGTCCGCCTGCCTGTTGCTTTGCGAACTAGTCTCTCAGTTTTAAAGCTATGGTCACGAAACTTAACATAGATATACATATATGTCGGAACCGGACATATCGGACCACTGAATTATGTAGCTACCACTACTTCTCTATCGCTTCTAGACTTACACGTAATAATACACATGAACTGTTCAGGGTCCTCTGCTCGGACTTCTCTTCCTCTTAAAAAGTCATAATTTTTAACCATTTTCAATCAACCATTGATAATAATATATTAACTACATACAAACTTTTTCAAAGCTGAAGAAAAACGTTCATAGACAACAAATTAATATTGTTTTATTGCTAGTAATCAATCAGAGGCGCATTATCTTGCCCGCAGACCCACACCTCACATGTGGACATTTTAAAGGCTCGTTTCACTCGAAAATTTCGCCCTCTATTATCACAAATTGATGGGCAGTCACAAACGAAAAACTAAATAATCAACTGATAAGCCCATTGCTATAGTGGCTGATAAGAGCATATGATTCATTTCGGCAGTGCCCAAGCCTCAGAACAATTAGCTTAATTGCATGAAAGATAAACGACTTCTCATAACAATGCAAACCATATGCCAAACTCAATTCCAAATGGTTTGCTTTCTGTTTTCCACTGATAATGCGGCACGCTGTAAAATTTGCCATTTCCAATTTCATTTATCTTCGACATTATTCCAGCAACAATAACAATCTGAAGCACTGTTGATTGCAGTTTACGTTGCTTTAAGAACCCCAGCTCATATGCATCGTGGGCTCAGTTGTCGCTCGCAAGCGAATCGTGCAACTTGTGCAACACTCATTCATTTATAAATAGTAAAAAACTTTATGACAATGTATAAACAAATTTTCTTTTAATTTAATTAACAACCACAAAACAGGTAAACTAATACGGTGCAGGTGTAAGCTGTAAGCTGACCATCCAATTATTGTTTTTCAAGTGTTTTAAACAATCTTTACAAATGTTCTTTAGATCAACAAGTTAAAACAAAACGGTTAATAAAGTGTTGAAAGCAAAAAGAAAAGTGGAGAAACGTCAAAAACATAAATATATTAAAACTTCAATAATAATTATACACAAGCGCATAATACCAAGCTTTAACCGTGCCAATTTATATCCTAAAAATTTCGTGTTACACACATTCTCCGCCAAAGCAAAACGTGCAAACATTTTAAGTATAATAAGAAGAGCTTTGAATATAATCATCAGTCCTTAAGTAAAACTTTCGCTCGCACAAGTTTTGATCTGCATTTTCCATCAGAAAAGCCTTAATTGAACTTTTCAATAGATTTTAGAGCCAATCGCAAGTTAAACAAAAACTTTCCTTTAAACGTTCCCCGACAGTTTTAGATATAAAGATACAAAAGACGAAGAAGTTGAAGGAGGTAATACCGGATAGTATATGCTCATTTTGATGTGGATGCAATCCATCAATGCCAAAATTTATTGATGTATTTGCATTCCATATATATATATATACATATACCACATAATTCAATCATGACTTTTATCTATAAAATTAAGGTATTGGAACTAGTTCAGTTTGCAAACAAAATACTTTTTTTTTTTTAATAAAATGCAATTAACCACAAACACGCGTACATCGATTTTTTCGCAGTTTGGGTCTGTATAAATTTTGATGATAACTTTTTATCAATTTGTGTTCAATTAAAAATCTTATTTAGGGATTCCCCCTTCCCCTGCTGTTAGTGAATACTCTGCCAAGGTTGAGATTGGTTATTCGTTACGTAAACTCTATAGGGTTCGTAATTATGTTTAGTAAGCAAGTTAGGGTTTTATGTAGGTTTACTAACTCCAACACTTATGAAAATTTCTCTCAGTTGTCGCTCGAAAGCGAATGGTCAAAATGGTTAAACACTCTTAAATAAAAAATAAAAGTTGCTGACAATTCTAATATAAATCTAAACTTTATATATTAAAACAAAATACAATAAAGATTTAAAAAACGCGGCACAACTGATAAAGTTTATTAAACCCACAAAAATTGTTTGCCGAAGTGTTAAGAAAAAACAAATGTGAAGAAAAGTTCATAGAGTTGAAAAAATTTAAATTTTAAATAATGATATTAATATCACATTTTTTATATAAATGTTAATATTTTCAATTAAAAGCTCAACTATATCTATAGCTTAAATGACGGCCTTTCACAAGCCACTTTTAAGATAAAAAGGGTTCTGCTCTCTTATTTATGACATCATGTTTACATATATACATAATGTATTCGAACATTAGTAATATTTCTTTGCAATATGTATGCCAAATATATAACTAAATTAAGCTTAAAACCTTTTTTTAAATGGATTCAAATATATATAGTTAAATTCGTTGAAATATTTTCGATTGATTCGAAACATCTTGAAGCAAATGACAAATCTGCATAATATCAATTTTCACACCCTCTCGAAGGAACCAGATTAAACAATGTGTTAAATTGCTGTAGTTAAATGTATGAAGCATTTATGGCTGAGACCCAAACGTGATTTGCATATAGAAGCAAAATTACATTTTGCCCATGATATTTGTAGAGTTAAAATAAGTGTGTCTGTGAACTTAAGACCCGAACTAACAAGTCAACGTGAAATTAGCTAAATAAATATGTAAATGTGTAAAAATGTTTATGTTTACTATATGGAAAAGATCAAAAGTAAAATTTCTAACTGGCAAGCATAAGACTCGCATATGTGAATGTCAGAAACAATAAGAAGCAGCAGACTCTTGACCCAGTTGAGCGCACAGGTAATCGGATGTAACACACGTGCGAGAGATAATTAATTGTTATCAACACCAACGCATAGCAGAATGCATGAAAATAGGAAAATGAGCAAAAAACAAAGCAAGAGATATAAACGAAATAATAAGTAAAAGATGCAAAAAATTGAGCAAATGGAAAACGTTGCAGCTGAGCTTACTGCGATTCGAATGATTCAATTGTCACGTTTTCGCATATTTAATAATCCAGTCATGTCTCGAGTATTGCACAATTCTCAGATAGAAGACACTTGTAATTGAGTGACAGACAAGTGCAGAAGACACGCTTAAATTGTAGAATTCTGCAGGCTTGTAGAACGGGCTTTACTGACTGGTCACGCTGTGAGGAATACGAGAGCTTAACCACTTATTTGAACTGATATTAATAGCATGTTTTCTCGTTTATCTTGCAGAAGATGTAAAACGCACAGGAAATAGGAACTTCACCTACGTAACGCAACCAAAGAGGCTCAAGGCCCCCCAAAAACCCAAAGAGTAGGTGCCAAGCATAGAGGTTGCCATACATTGCCCACATCCTTCAAACCCTCCTAGCTTATAGCACGTAGCCCAAGTTAAAGCCAAATGACTGCCAATAGCCTATTGGGACGATCCTTACTTAATGAGGGTAAGTTGATCAAAGAGCATACATACGTTTAAGTTCTACATAAATTTCATTTCTGAAAATCACAATAGAAAACAAATTTAGTGATCGAGTCACTCTTGACTGTATATGCAGACATTCACAATTACAAACATACACTCAGAAAAAAAAAGTCTAAAATATTCAAATGAAAATTGAGAGATTCGCCAATTCAAAATTGTTTTTATTTTCTTATATATAGGTTAATGTAAATGTAAATATGTTCAAAATATTTTCTGAAAATTATAGTTTTATCCTAAAAGTAGAAATTTTAAAATTTAGAATTTTTCAATGGCGATTTTCTTAAATTTAGGAACCTTTTTTTTGTGTGTATCTGAATCATTTTTGCAACAGCTGCGCATCTTCTTTTCACATTGGAACCATATATGAAAAATGTTATTTTCAATAAATGTTCGTCGTATTATTCAATCGTTGTTTACACTAATTTAAACAGTATAAAGTACATAAAATTTGGCATATGCGCATAAACCAGAAATAGTACTCAAAGAATTTAACTGTTTATAAAGAGAAATTGGGCTGAAAATCGAAATATACTTTAGGGTTAAGAAACGTGTCCTTCGTTAAAATAAAAGCAAAACTGTTTTATATTCTCCCTCCCATCTAATCTTTACGATGTATGAAAAATGTTCTCAAAAATAAAACATACATATAAAAATTCTGGACATATAAGCGATTTTTCGATAAAAGAAAACCAACTGATCTTTGGCACTCTCTATTTTCAGGACGTTCCAACAAACGTTCATTCGTCTCACTGATCATCGGCCTGATCGTTGGCTTCTGTCTGGCCGAGCTATTTGTGTACTCATCGACGCCGGAACGTGGCGAGTACGTGCCGTACGATGGCCACCGGCATGGCGATGTCAACGATGCGCATCACAGTCACGACATGCTGGAGCTGGCTGGTCCAGAGCAGGATGTGGGCACGCACGAGCATGCGCACGAGAACACCAGCATTGCGGAGAAGCTGTACAGCGAGGTGCGGATTCTCTGCTGGATCATGACAAATCCCGCCAACCACCAGAAGAAGGCGCGCCACGTAAAGCGCACCTGGGGCAAGCGTTGCAATAAGCTGATCTTCATGAGCTCCGCCAAGGATGAGGAACTGGATTCTGTGGCCTTGCCCATTGGCGAGGGACGCAATAATCTGTGGGGCAAAACGAAGGAGGCGTACAAGTACATCTACAAGAACCATATCAACGATGCGGACTGGTTCCTAAAAGCAGACGATGATACCTATACGATTGTTGAGAATATGCGCTATATGCTATATCCCTATAATCCCGACACGCCCGTCTACTTTGGCTGCAAGTTCAAGCCGTACGTTAAACAGGGCTATATGTCCGGTGGCGCTGGCTATGTGCTCAGTCGCGAGGCAGTGCGTCGCTTTGTCGTTGAAGCGTTGCCCAATCCGAAGCTATGCAAAAAGGACAACACCGGCGCCGAGGATGTGGAAATGGGCAAGTGCATGGAGAATGTTAAGGTATTGGCGGGCGATTCCCGTGATGCCAATGGACGTGGACGCTTCTTTCCCTTTGTGCCGGAGCATCATTTGATACCCTCGCACACGGACAAGAAGTTCTGGTACTGGGAGTATATCTTCTACAAAACAGACGAGGTGAGATATTACAAATTATACCCGGCTGTGCCCGGCTCAAGTCTTCCCTTCTTTTTCTTCAGGGTCTGGACTGCTGTTCGGATAATGCCATATCATTTCATTATGTGTCGCCCAATCAAATGTATGTGCTAGACTATTTGATATACCATCTGAGGCCATATGGCATAGTTAATTCGCCAGATGCTCTACCCAATAAGCTGGGGCTGGGCGAATTGATGCCAGCGCCCAAAGAGCCCAAGGAGCTGGAGGAATCAAAAACTGCCGAAACACAAAAGCAGGCGCAGTGATTACAGACCTATGTTATGTGTATATAAAACTTTTGTAAATATCGAACTTAGCTTAACATACTTTGCCATTTCCATATGTTGTCTCTTGTTTTAGTAAAATACGCTCAGGCTACGTTAATTAAATGCTCTTGAATTGCGACTCTTTTGTACAAAAATACCAAAACCAGAATGATTGAGTGCTGTTAGTTTAGTTTGTAATAAAGTCTGCGCAATTATCATTTATAACATATACTTATAAATAGATATAGATACATTTGATTAGGTATTTATAATGCAAATGGCACATAATTAGCTCTTAAGACAACGCAAATAAGTTAAACATACACATACCTACTGGCCCATTTAGTTAGCAATAAACAATAAATTTAAAATTGACATAAATCTTTCGATAAGCTTTAATACGTACATATATAAACATCGGCAATGCTACTGAGAAAATGTATTACACTCTACCATGAACTCTTAAATATTTAATAAAATATTGTATTACAAATTGAATACATTTTTACCCTTTGGAAGGTTTTCTTAAACATTAATACTTTTTTAATAACCAGGTATTATTTATTTGAACAAATATATATGGCGGAATATTTGCCAGAATTAAGGTTCGCTTCAAAAGTAACGAAATTTTTAAATTCAAAATTGTGCAGTTATGTGCGCACACTGCTTGGCAAGCAGTAAACATTCACTATTAATATACAACTGCAGTTAAACTGCTTAAAGTAAGCACTGCTTAAGCTGGTTTACACGTTAACATTTTCACAAACTAATTGAGTGAAAGACAATTTTAAAATTTATTTTTGTTTGATATAAACTCCGTTTTAACCAGCCCATAATTAAAAAACATTAAATAAACTCTTCATAACTCTAAAAATAACAATTTCGATAGAAATTTTTAAACTGGTTCGGCTCAAAATCAATTTGCAGACTTGGCTACAATTATAGTATAAAAATGGCGTTTATATTTTTATATACTTGTCGACGCTATTATATTTATGTTACAAAATGTGTAACGCATTGAAGGGGACATCTCCGATGCATGAAGTAAATGTATTGGAGACCAGCATCAACAGACTAGTTGATATTAAAGCTGCCATAGGAACGATCGGTCGAAAAGTTGATGTAGAACAACATTTCAAAGATATTTTCATCAAACTTCTTCACTATTCTCATACATCTGCAAGACCGTAAGGGTATTAAATCTTCGGTATACTCAAGATATCGTTACATTCGTGTTATTATTTATGTTTTTTTTTTTTTTTTTTTTTATATATGACTGCATGTTATATTAATTTTGTAGAACAGTGTACTTTAAGACCTTCAGACACGGTCGCCTGCGTTCTGTTTAAATATACAAATTTTGATACATATATTTGATTAGCTTTAGTAATGCATAAGAAATGACATCTGAAAGATACCCCAACCCGTTCCCATTTTAATTTGTACAATTGGTATATATTTACTGCCAAGTTTAACAAATATAGGCTTGCATAGGCTCGGGTAAATAAAATTACGAACCCGAATGGAGCCTATAAGAACCGAAGTAAGGGCAGTTTATAATCCTAGTCATTTCGAAAATACGCGTCGTTTCGGTTCTGAGAATCAAATAGAATACGAATACTAATATTACGATTATTTCAAGCTCCAACTCTATAAGCATTGTTAAGCGATCGCATACACGAATACGGAGTTAAAATGTTTGCTAACCATAGACGATTTTGTGAAACTCGTTTGCTCTGCACCCTCATCGCGGGTCTAATCTTGGGCTGCTGTTTGACTCAGCTGATCTATAATAGAAACATTCCTGTGGAAAACCATCATCGGCATTACCAACTAGAGAGACTCTCCCTAGCACGGCAACTGAAGAAGGAGGTGCGTGTGCTCTGCTGGATTATGACAAATCCTAAAAATCACAAAGAGAAGGCTCGCCATGTCAAACGAACCTGGGGCAAACGCTGTAATATTCTTCTATTCATGAGCTCCGAATTGGATGATCAGCTACCGACGGTAAAGTTGGATGTGGGAGAAGGCCGAGGGAATCTTTGGCGCAAAGTGAAGGAGGCATTCAAATATGTGTACAAACATCATTTCAACGACGCGGATTGGTTCTACAAGGCAGATGATGACACCTATGCGGTTGTCGAGAATTTGCGCTATATGCTATATCCCTATAGCCCCGACGCGCCCATATATTTTGGCTTCAAGTTCAAACCCTTTGTGAAGCAGGGTTACATGTCGGGAGGAGCAGGTTATGTGCTGAGTAGGGAAGCTCTGCGAAGATTTGTTGTTGAGGGCATACTCGATCCGAAGTTGTGTTTGCCTGGGACCGTTGAGAACGAGGATATTGAAATAGGGAGATGCATGGAGAATCTAAATGTTACCGCGGGCGATTCTCGTGATGACCATGGACGCGGCCGCATGTATCCATTTGCGCCCAGAGATCATTTAACTGCCAAAGTTGATACGGAGTTCTGGTACTGGAAATACATTTACTATAATACGACAGATGTAAGTGTTACCTGGCTTTCAAACTACTTCAACCTAATGGAACTGTCTTTTAGGGTCCCAATTGTCTGGCAGATACGGCTATATCTTTTCACTACATTTCGCCCAAGGAAATGTATGTACTGGACTATTTAATTTATCATCTGAGACCCTTTGGCATCATCAACGAACAACTGCCGTTGCCCAAAAAACTGGCTGTAGGGGAATTTATGCCCGAGCGAAATACAACAGGACTGCAAATAGCACATTGACAGATCTTACGTATCATATTTTCAATATAATATTATTCATTTTTATATCCATGAAGATGGTAGGCAGTAATTGTTGTAGGCTGTACATATGTCGGAACCAGTCGGATCGGACCACTATATCATAAAGCTGCCATAGGAACGATCAAGATCCCAATACTATATTACAAAGCTCTATAGGAGGAATTTGTAGAGAAAATGAGTTTTACTATAGCATGTGTTCTGTTCTCTTAGATATCTTCATCAAATTAAGAATTTATAATGTTGCGTTTTTGGCTTAAGTTTATGTTAAACAATTTATTTTAATATTAAAAAAGATCGGTTAAAGAAATATAAAAGTTTAATTTATTAAAGAAAACGTGAGCAAGCCACGTGGCAGCTATGGCAAATCGCAAGCTTTTCTAAATTTCTGAATAGAATTGCAATTGCAATTGTATTTAATGCTGTGTTTTTATTCCTTTGTTTATTTTTTTGAGCTAAGATCGAGTTCTTAATATGACTGTAAGCTATGACGCGATGGACAGCCGTTCGCTCGGTTCGACACTGGCACAAGGAAATAGTTTAGTTTGTCATACCTTTTTTTGTTAATGCCCGTACATCTCTTTATCTATTGAATAGGTAAATCGTACTTAACATAATATGAGAAGTGCAAGCGAGCGCGAGCTACATCTGGTGTTGGTGGAAGAAGCTGCAGGGTATTCCCTTCTCAGGTACTCCCGAGCGCTCTTATTATTAATTCAATTTGCTTATCTGTTGGTTTTTAAACATCTCTCTCTCTTTCTTCCTCTCTATCTCGCTATGTCTCTCGCTCTCTCTCTCTCTCTCTCTCTCACACACGCACAATGTTTAAACAATTGTCAATTGAAAAGAGTTGCGTGTTGAAAGTCTCATAGACTTTATGATACGATGGCTTATCATCTTTTTGGCCTAGTCGTAAAAGTGATGTGTGTCTGCTCAGTTCACATAAATAAGAAAATGTAATATTAGCTTTTATGAGGTCCTTAATAGCATCTCAACTTTCCCAAAAAAATGTATATGAAAAGCGCATGCCTCTCAAGCTAATAATGAAATTTAGACCATTTGTCTTTTTATTGACGCAAGTGATATGATATGAGAAAATGTTTTTTTTTTTTGGGAATGATTTTCATTGAGGCCTTCACAGTTAGAGGCTAAAGATCAAAATGCGGACCCATTTACTGAGGAAAGGTATTGTAATAGGTCATAAAATACTAAATTAAATTTTTTAAATAATTTGAATCTTAGCACTAAACAAGTTCTTTATACTTGTTGTGGGTTTATTTCTGACCATTTTCTTGGTTAAACTCTACTCAACGCCGCTTCGAATTGACCCCTTTGATACCTACACCAGAGAGCATTTACAGGCCACCGACAAGGATGTTAAAAATGAACTAGTTCTCCAACAAAATGGAACAGATGCGAACTACTAAGAAAAGAACCTAAAACACAAGCCAAAACAACAACAAAGCATCTGAACATCATGTTATCTCTTAGAAAGCTTTTTATCTTTTTGAAAATATGTTTAAAGTCCATCGAATAAGAAACCAAAATATTAAATAACCGGTTTTCGCCCATCTTAGTCTTGTGGCGAGCATCTTGATGCCGAAAAATATACTTTTGTTCAATAAGCCTTTGACCAGCATTTTGCTTTCAATTTTGAGGAAAAAAAACCCGTTTTACCGAATACCTCCATCAGACTGTCAGGACAAACCGTATTATATATAGAGAGAAGAGCTGAAATTGGATGAGATGAAGAAAATAAACTTGGGCCGGGCAAAGCAGGGTAATACACCATGCCATTTATCTATTAAACAAAATTGTTCCGATCTGAACATGCTTGTTCGGAACTAGTTCAGTGTAATAAAAAAAGATTTTCTCGAAATTCAATTAACCACAAACAGGCGTACATGGATTTCTTTGCAATTGTGTCTGAAAAACTTTTGCTGATAACTTTTTATCAAATTGCTTTCAATTAAAAATGGTATCTACAGATTACCCCTTCACGGGCTACTGCTAGTGGATAGTCTTTCAAGTGCAAGATTGGTATTTTTTTATTTTTAATTTTACTGAGTTCGTAAGTATGTATATATTTGCAAGATTACGTTTCATAAAGCTTTACAGACCCCTGCTCATATAAAAAATTGACTGAGCTGTCAGTCGTAAGCGAAAAGCGCAAACGTAAACGTAAAACATAAGGAATTGGCATAAAAACTTGTTAAAAAAGTTTTTAAAAACAAGGGAACTTTGTGTTAAAAATATTTTACTTTGAACCCACAAAAAGTAAAAAAAACAACAGACAAGTAAAATGCTCTAGTCGGGAATTCCCGACTAGGTAATACTCTCACGATCTCGTTTGCTTCAGCAGGAATAAAAGTTATTTTTATAAAATAAAAAAGTGTTCCCTCGATTGGACCCGAAACCGTAATCGACCCAACCAACTACTTGCTACCGCCTATACTCGACAGCCATTCGAACATATATTTCTAGTCTCTAGCTCTTATAAGCTCTAAGATCGACGTGTTCATGCAAACGGATAGACGGACGATGAGACAGACCGACATGGCTGGATCGACTTAACTTTTAATGCTAATCAAGAATATATACAACTTATGGGCCCGGGCATGCTTCCTTCTGCCTGTTACATACATTTGAGCAAATGCATTATGCTTTTCTTATTCATTTTTAATGGGTTAAATGGTAATAAAAACAAATACCAAGTAATCGACCCACATAAGATAAAGACCTTTTTTTTCTATTTGCACAAGTGCTATCTAATACATGTGCCTATTGTCACCTATAACTCAGACAGTTTTCGGTTTAGGAGCTTAGTTGATTCGGCAGCGTGAAGTACTTCGGTTCGGTTTTTGGGGACTCGCTTTTTATTAATTGGTGTGTCAAATTAAGTGCATAATAAAAACATTAAAAATAAAACTATTTATCTTAATGCTTAAATAAAAAGGTATTGTAAAATATATACATACATGTTCAAAGTGAAAGTTTAGAATAAATAATATACTAGATATGCAAAGCCAGTGAAGTTATTTTTGACTTAACAATTTCTTGGACTTGAAACAAAGCTGGTTTGTGAGTGTTTAGACAAGTGTTAAAGCTGGAAGCGTCATACAAAATGGTTTCACACTCCGTTCTATACGAAGGTAACCGATACAAATTTCAAATAGAATTTAAATATGTTCTGAGGCAATTGAAAATTTTTTAGCGCGTGCCTCTAAAACACGTTCATTGCTTACGCTTATGATTGGTCTTCTCATCGGTTTTTGCCTGGCTCAAATTATATCCTACATAACCATATCTGAAGGCATCAAATCTAACAATATTTTGGCCAGCAGCGAACCCCTTTTCCAGCACAAGGAAGCCGAAGATATAATAGAAGATTTCCATGTGATTAAGCACGAGCATCCAAACGATGATTCTTCGCTAGCCGATAAGCTAAAGAAGGAGGTGCGTGTGCTCTGCTGGGTTATGACAAATCCTAATAATCACAAAAAGAAGGCTCGCCATGTCAAACGAACCTGGGGCAAACGCTGTAATACGCTTCTATTCATGAGCTCGGGAGCGGATGATGAGCTACCCACGGTGAAGTTGGATGTGGGAGAAGGTCGAGAGAATCTTTGGCGCAAAGTGAAGGAGGCATTTAAATATGTGTACAAGCATCATTTCAACGACGCGGATTGGTTCTACAAGGCAGATGATGACACCTATGCGGTTGTCGAGAATTTGCGCTATATGCTATATCCCTATGATCCCGAGACACCCGTACATTTTGGCTTCAAGTTCAAACCCTTTGTGAAGCAGGGTTACATGTCGGGAGGAGCAGGTTACGTGCTCAGTCGGGAGGCACTGCGGCGATTTGTTGTTGACGGCATACCCGATCCCAAGATGTGTCTACAGGGCACCGTTATCAACGAGGATATTGAGATTGGGAAATGCATGGAGAATCTAAATGTGACTGCGGGCGATTCCCGTGATGCGAACGGACGCGGTCGCATGTTTCCCTTTGTGCCTGAGCATCATTTAATACCCAACAGAGACAAAGGGTTTTGGTATTGGAATTATCTTTTTTATAAGACGGATGATGTGAGTTCCAAGATTCAGTTAAGTAAATGATTGGGATCAACTATTTTGTTTAAGGGTCTCGATTGCTGTTCGGATAATGCCATTTCATTTCACTATGTGGGCCCAAATCTGATGTATGCTCTAGATTATTTGATCTATCACCTAAAACCCTATGGAGTGGTAAGAACGCAGCAACAGTTGCCCGCTAAGCTGAAAGTAGGTGAGTTCCTTCCCCCGCCAAAGGAGGAGCCCGCCAACAGCAACGAGGATTCCATCGATGATGAGGACAGGTTGGCGAATACGACAATTGCAGCTCCGACAGAACCTGATGCGAGAGAAGTTAATTCGAATGAAGCCGGCTTGGAAGAGAAAAAGAGTCCGAAAGATAACTCAAAAGTGGTAACAGAAGTTGAAAAACTGACAAGAGAAATAAAAAAACTTGAACATTTAAATGATCTGTATTCAGAAGAACCTAAGAGCAAATAAAATTCTTATTTTATCACTGTAAGATCTATATCTATAAATAAAAATAAAATACGCTTATTCAGGTGTTCAAAATTCCAGTCTCAAGCTCTTATAGGCTCTGAGAATGACGGGCTTATACATACGGACGGACGTTTAGGCGGACAGACTAGATCGACTTGGCTATTGATGCTGATCAGGAATACATAAACTTTATAACACACAAAACCATGCTACCCTTGTTAGTCAATTTCAATGGTTAAAAGAAGACAAAACAATTATAATTGGATTTTTAATTGTACGAAATTGAATGTTCAATAATCCTTTTGAAATCACGCATCGAATCTCCAAAAATCTGAATTTATTTCATACACAAATAGTTATTTGATAATTTATAATTTGCGAATAGTTCCTGGTTATTTCTAATATGTGAGCGGTTATTTATGAAAAAATAAAATATTTGATCCACTTACTGTTGCTTAATTAACCAAAATCTCGAACTGGCAGAAGTTAATCAATATTACTTTTTGTTAAGCACTTTCACTTTCACTTTTTGTCACGAAATATATCGCTCATGAAATGCAGATTTTTTAGAAACAATCTTTATATAAATATATCTAAAATAACTTCTTCGTCTGCAAAGTGTATATTATGTTCGTCAGCCCGAATATAACTGTTCTTTATTGCTTCTTAGCTTTCACTTCACTTGTTCCTCTTTTCTTTGACTCAATTCACTTACACGCACACATACATATAAAATTTGCTCTGCTTTTTTGTTCAAGAAGAGAAATAGCTATGCACTGAACTTTATTATATTATAAATACATATATTACACTGCAGCACATAATATATTTTTTAGTACCAATTACACTACACTTTACTATTCTTTGGAGTAACACTGCACAAAAAAAAAAACCAAGCACGGCTCCAATTTTTGGCGCGCGTCGCGAACTATTGCTGAAGGTGCTTCAGCCCAGGTGCAATTCGATTTGCAGCTTTTAAGGGTGATCTTGTACATGTATTTCACTTGCCCGAATACCAAAATATTGACTTTAATTCATTTATCAACTTATATTTTGTTTCCACACACTGCAAATATACATACATACATATATTCCTTTAACGTAACAAACGACGTTATTGGCGCGACATTTAATGTTAAAAGAACGACAAAAATGAAACTCGCTCAAAATATCGGAGCGCTGGCTCGCAACAGATTCAGCAAGTTCCGTAATCTATCTACTTATACTTTTATATCAGTCCGGCATCGCCAATATATGACGTCTGACGTCGTTCAACTTAGTATTCGCAATTGCATATATTTTATAAATTATTGCTACCTTTTTTTTTAAATTGCAATGCATTCAAACTTCTCATTGTTTATAAGCAGCGATCTTTAATTATTTATTGATTTTGCGCATGCATTAAAGTCGTTGAAACAAATTATATCCAATACAACAGTCTGGCAGCCGCGACGGATGGCAGCTCACAAGCTGGCTCAAAAGCAAATAAATGAGCTAGTCCCAGGTTAAACAGTCTGGCAACTTTGAGAAATAACTGATTTGACAAATGCGCAAATCAGGCAATTTAAATCACTTTTGAAAATGCTGCTGGAACATTTAAAGCGCCTATTAGGTCCCACGGGCTTGGCATTATTAGTTAGCTGTGCATTCTGGTTCCTTCTCCTGGAGCTATACATATTTGCATTTAGTAGTGCCGGTATTGCCTTAAAGGACTATCTACAGCCGCCATATAAAGAACGGCTCACAGACTTCGATGTGGGTACCCGGAATCAGACGTGGGACAACCTGAGCATCGCCGAGCAGATGTATAGCAAAGTTCGCATACACTGCCTGCTGCACTTGACCAATAATCACGAGCGTCGCAAGGCAAAGCATGCACTGAAAACCTGGGGCGCACGCTGCAATCGGATGCACATTAGCAAAGCGCCGGATGCAGCCAAGGTGTATCGACGCATCGTACGCACTCAGTACTTGGACTTGGATTGGCTGCTGCATGTGCATGTAGACAGCTATGTGATTATGGAGAACTTACGCTACAAACTGGCCAGCTATTCGCCAGATCAGTTGATTTACTTTAGCGCATTCCATGCTGCCTATCCCTATGCCCATGTTAGTCTGAGAGATACCACGGATTATATATTCAGTCGTGGTGCACTGCAGCAGCTGCTGCGGGAACATGAGTGTCTGCCCAACAATTTTGCCGCATGTCTGTCCATAATCGAACAGGGCCCCAACGAGCAGCTCTTTCCATTTCAGGTGCCAGCCGAGGTGTTGCCCTTTACGATGCGCTCCGACTTTTGGATCTGGCCATACATACACCGTGCAGTCTATACCGAGCAGGTGGGGAAATCAACCACTTCAATATTCAAATCCTTTTAACAATTTTTTCTTTAACAGGGCTTTAATAGCTGCATGGCGATGCCGATTATTTTTCCCTATACCACAGCCAATCAGCTGCATGTGCTAGAATATTTGCTCTACCATCTGCGTCCCTATGGACACATAAATAGCATGCCAGCACTGTCACAAGACTCGGTTGTTCAGTTACCGGCGCTGTCTGCGAATGACACCGTAGCCAGGCAGCTATACAAGCAGGTGCGCATTCTCTGCGTGCTGCTGACCTATCCGCATAACTACGAGAAAGTAGTCAGGTCAATCCGACAGACCTGGGGACGGCACTGCAACAAGTTAATTGTGTTTAGCAGTCGAAAGCAAAAGAGCGCAACGGGCGTGCCCACAGTAGCACTGAACGTTACCGAGGGCTACGATTATCTGTGGGGCAAGGCGAAGGCTGCTTTTAAACACGTTTATACACATCATCTGGACGAGGCGGATTGGTTCTTTAAGGCAGACGATGATACATATGCCATAATTGATAATATGCGCTATATGCTGCATACCCATCAACCCGATGAGCCGGTCTACTTTGGCTGCAAGTTCAAGCCGTTTGTCGCGCAGGGCTATATGTCTGGCGGCGCTGGCTACGTGCTCAGCCGGGAGGCAGTGCGTCGTCTGGTCGAACACGGGCTCAATTCGGGCCGTTGCAATGAAAACCAAATGGGCACCGAAGATTTCGAAATGGGCCTTTGTTTAAGCAAGTGCAATGTGACTGCTGGGGATTCCAGAGATCCCAATGGACGACATCGATTTCTGCCGCTCACATTGGAGAACATGATGATACCCGTTGGCTTCGCTAAAGATTTTTGGTTGTATGATTTTGCGTATTACAAATTTAAAAAGGTACGTGGCGTGTTTGTCTTTAAATTTAAATTCAAAACAATGCCAATATAATAATCTTTATTAAAGGGACTAGAGTGCTGTTCAACCTATGCCACAACATTTCACTATGTGGTTTACTATCAGATGTATATGTTTGAATATTTGCTATACAAAATGCATCCATATGGCATTATAATGGGGCACGAGCCACCACCTACCCAGAACGTTTCCAGCACTGATACTCACATTGGAATTTAACTAGATATATTTAACATGTTTCAAGAGAAATGAGCCAAACGACTGTACAAGGATAATAGTATTTGATGAAGCTCCTCCAAACATTTTCATTTTATATAGTACAACGCATTCATGACATTTATAATTTAATAGAATTGATTAGTCTCTGTCTTTGGCTTAGTTTGCTACAGTCCTTTCAAAACTCCAAATGGGCAACATCCTGGTAACTGCCATTTACTGATATTGTTTCAATTTTCAAAGATTCCTGAGTTCAGCTTAAGCCGAACGCACGCAGTCTATAGATGACATATTCCATCTGATAAAAGCAGCTGGCATCAACACATTGAAATGATATGGCCGACTTTGAACAGCATCCTTCTGTAATCTGTAAGATGCAAACATTTACTCAAAAATCACATTATGTGTTCATTGGTTAGCTAACATTGCTTAAATGGTTTACGAAAAGTGGAAGTCCATGCTCGTCGTGGGATTTGCCCGCTACAACGCCCACATTCCGAAAACAACGTGCAATTTCCACATGCCTAATCCCATAGTTGTGATTGCTGCAGATGCTGCTATTGTCATGTGCCCAAGCCACAAAACGACGCAGGGCCTCTCTACTGAATACATTGCCCCCAGCTCCAGACAACGAACCCTGGAATATATAAAGAGAAATAAGTTGTAAGTACTTGGTAATGATTTATTTACTTGATTGGACTAAAAATATTCCAAAAATATTTATTTATAGAAAAATACCCATGGTCGATATACCCATATCCTTCTGTCATTCTGTTTCTTAGCGAAGTAGTCTCTCAGTCTTAAGGCTATCGTCTTGAAACTTTGCATAAGTCCCTCTTTCTTTTGCAGCTTAACTCGACATTTATTAGTTTCACTATACTGTTTACGTATATGCAAGAACTTATTAAGATCAGAAGACTATTTCAAACAGTAGGTTCTTGTATGGCAAAATATTCTGTTTTCCGAAATGTATTCATCAAGCTCAGCATTTTCGAGCATTCACCAATCCCTCATATTTGACAAAGGTATTAAATCTTCGGCGTGCCTAAGATATTGTTACTTTCCTTTAAAAATTATCTTTGGGTATATGCTGATGAATTAATTATTAATATAATTAATAATGATTTTGTTATTGAGAATATCCTAGGATAAATTCATTATGGTCAAAAAAAAAAAAATTATATGAATTAAACCAAAACAAGAAAAATTTGTTAAGCTTGGGATTCTCGATAATTTAGTATTAATTTTATGAATGAGGAAAACTCATTGCAATTTGAGCTATATGATATAGTTATCGGATTACGTTGAATTATTATTTGATGTTGAAACCTGTTGTTAGTACTTTTTTCGGTAATTGAAAAGGTTTTTCAAAATCGATAAACATCCATTTCCCCTTTAAGCTTATTGAACATTTTTGAGCTTATAAAAGCTTGAGTCCCCAACTTTCGCATTCAAGTTCCCGATGAGCACACACAGATCAAATATATTTCCCTGCTTACATACTTTTCACAATTCATTTTAGATTTGCTATATGCCTTGACATGATCTTATATTGTCGACCGAATATAATAGATTGTTAAATGTAACCCGTTCTTACTACTTATTTTTACTTCATTTTATCGGAACTTACAGAGGTTTTAGAAAATTGATATATATCAATTCAACCTAAAAGCTTATTGAGCAATTTTTTAAGCCTATGTGTCCCCAACTTTGGCATTCGAGAACATACACAGATCAAGTATATTTTCCTGTTTACGACGTTTCTTATTAAATGGACATATACTTGCATATCACCACAAAATTCTTAAATTAATTCGATATGAATGTAATTTTAGATTTGTTGCATACTAACCTGCTGCGTATGCAACCAGGAAAAGCTATCAAAGTAAATGGGCATCTCTGGCAGGTAGTCGATCAGAAGGTGTTGCAGATTCTCCATGATCACATAGCTGGGAAGAGCGAATGGTAAGGGAATAGAGCATTCAATTGGAGTCTCAATTTACGTACGTTTCATCTGTGACCATTAGGAACCAATCGTATTTCATGTGATAACGATTATGGACATGCTGCAGGTTCGCTCGCGTTCGAGCCCACGAGCTGCTGTCAGTCCGGCTCCTCGCCAGCCCCACAATGCTCAGCTTTGGCTTTCTCGCATGTGGACGTATGAACAGCAGCTTGTGGCAGCGTCTGCCCCAGGTACGTGCTATGTCCTGCTGGCGCTTGCCCTTCGGCTTGAGCGTAATTATGCAGAGTATACGCTGTGTCGCATTGTTGTTGTTGTTGTTATTGTTTGGGTGCATCGGCGAATTGTCTGAATTTGAAACAGTTACTGCAGTAAAATGCTGACTGCCGCTGCCGCTGGCATATAGCTCGTAGAATTCCACTCGGGCCAGCTGCAGCAGCTTCGATAAACAGCTGCCACAGATGAGGCCCAGCAGCAGCATCAGCAACAGTTCCAGACGCTGCCGGTGTTGCTTTTCAAAATTCATTTTTTTTCTTTGGTGAGCTTTATCGGCTTGCCGGATCTTTAATACGCGTTTGTGTACTTTTAATACTCTGCAGCCAAATGAAAAACAAGAGCATATTAGTTTTATGTAACTTACCATTGCAAACTCTTTCTGTTGAGTGGATTCATTATAAAAATGTATATTATATTCTCATATATCAATATATTTATTGATTTACAGATAATACAGTTTTACAGCCACCCTTTTGGAGTCCCTTATGATGATCAATCCCACTCTGGTTCCTACTAATCGCAAGTGTCAATGGTTCTTAAAGTTGTGGAGTTACAGGTCGCGGGTTACAATTTTTCTTCAGAAAAAGTTTTAGAGTTACAGTTTTAGAGTTACAGTTTTAGAGTCACAGCTTTAGATTATTATTATTTTTGTTTATTACTTTTTTCTCGTAAATTGCATAATTTGCATTCCAAATTAAAATCACAGTTTTATAGACACAGCTTAAGCGTCAATTTTAGAGGCACTGAATATGATTTATTGTATAAATGATTGGCTTCAGAGATCTATCCGGGCCCTGTATCGCTTCCATAAATCCAGTCACAGTTTTAGAAGCACCTTTTCCCAGACACAGTGTAAATAAACAGTTTTAAAGCCTGCTATATAAAAATCAACGTCGCCAGGTCTGTTGCCGCTTGCATAATGTAAACGACTGCAAACAGAGTATCGTGCAGTCGGGTTGAATCTCTATGGCAACGTTTTTAAGTTATTTATGCAAATTTAATGTTTATGTTTCTATAGTCAGGGCGCAGTTGTTGTTGCGGCCTATGTGTATGGTCGGCGGTTGTTGTTGTTGTTATTGTTGTTGTGATTGTTGAAATACCAAATTAACACATTCTTGTGCACTGACGCAGCAGCAGTAAAGGCAAAAAAAAAAATAAGAAGAAAAAGACAAAACTTGTAAGATGCGGTTGACCTTCAAGCCGGAGCCGCACAAACAGTTGGATGCTCTCTCGCCTGTGCCAGGCGTTGCACCTTTTTGGCGTAATTCGATTTGCAATTGCTAAATTGTAAGCTTTTGCTAGCTGTTTGCCGGTTTTTTTCTCCTTTTTTTTTATATTTTTTGTTGCTTTTTGTTTTTAGTGTGTAGCCCGTCACAAAGCGCTGCCTCCTCTGCCGCGACGCCTCTTCGGCGAGAGGGCGTTCAATTATGCGACGCTCGTTCCGTTTCGTTTTGTTTTGTTTTGTTTTGTTTATTTGCTTGGAGTCAAGACACACACGTGAAGAATATAAAACAAGCACAGTAAATGTCGTACCATATAAACAACTTGGGCAGTGGCTGAGCAGCGCGACGTCGACTTTACGCTTTGACGATCGTTGACAGACTTGCGAGATGTTTTTTTGTTTCTGTGTTGTTTTGTACGTGCGCGCTTCGCTCAAACGACACTTGACTTGCGACCAGTGTGACCATAATGCTGAAAGCTCGAGATGAGCAAGCTTTGTGTAAGTGTGACTTGCAAATATTTATGCAAGTAACACTTGCTCATGGGCACAGTGTGACCACGCAGTGAACATTTCCACATACTAGCAAAACAAATATGCATTAACATCTAGCTGAAGCGTGAATCGAAAAACTAAATTTGCAAGAGTGATTTTTCAGATAAATTTTAAGGGAATTCCTTAAAAAAAAAATGATTTCGATGGTTTTTAACTGAAGGAAATTTTATGTATATGACAGCTAATAATTAATTAACTCGGATATCAAGTTTTAGCAAAAGAAAATTAATAAACAAGAGGAATTCCTTGAAGTTACTAATATCTTTTGAAGATATATCATGTTTTACAAGCTTGATGGGTAGTTTCCTGTTCTGTTAACTACAAAGAAACAGGTATTATTGTGAAATTTATCAGGTTTATAAGCCAATGAACAAATTATTGTTGTATTCTTTGCTTTCCGAATGGCCATCTGGCATTTCACGCTATACCACTAGGCTGTTTAAAATGCACAACAGGTTTCTCGGTTTTCTCTTTTGACCCTTGGATACACTTTTATACACGTGCTTAGAAGTATGTGATGTTTGGGAAAAGGGCATACAAGATATTTGAAAAATCAGTCAACTGTTATGGTTTTGGATTGTAACACACAAAACTTTCTCGGCAGGTGATTACTAATTTTTTTGATTTTTTTCGGCTGCCTAAAAGTATGCTTGCAATGAAATCGAAGAATTGTCTAAAAACCCTTAAAATCAGTTGATCATCAATATTTTTTCTTTCGCATTTACTGCAAATATAATTTAAAATTTATATAACTAGAAAAATGTAAAATAGGCAGCACATTAGCTCAATCAGGCGTATATCCCGCCATTTGTTTGACGTTCATTCGCCGCATTCACGTAGCTGTCACCAGAAACCGATTTCGACGTACTATCTAAACTCTTCCCAGAAGCCGTTCCCGAAGCTGTAGCTGTAGACACCTGGGCAGCTGGCGAGCGCTCATCCAGCACCAAAGAGGGTGCAACTGCCGTCAGCTTCTTCAGGGCATAGGGCACCCGATTAACGACCGCATTGAAGCCGTGGACATCGTCGGCCGTGTAGGTAACGGTGCGCTTATAGCCATCGGGATCGATGAGACTGTAGGAGCCGCGCACCACATAGCCATCACGCGTCTCGCGGTGATCCTTGATGTCGCCGGTGATCTCGTCGTTCACCGCATAGTCAAAGCTATAGCTCGCTGGCGGAAAGACTTCCGGCTGCCGCTGCTCGCGCAGCACAGGCAATGGCAGTGGAAAAAGTGGAGCCGAGCCACTTGCAGCATTGGTCAATGCATCCAAGACCTTCGAATCGGAATCAACCAGCTGGGCTGAGTAATCGTAGCCATTGGGCGTGGCCTGTGAGTTTTGGACATTTGTGTGGGTCGCCTGGTAGTTGGTGTGATAATCTTCGCCTGAACTGGATGCGTGCTGCTCCAGGGAGTTAATCTCATTCGAGATCGCAGCTGGTTTCACATTATTTTTATTGTTGTTGTTGTTATTGTTGCTGTGATAATCGTACTCCGCATGTACAGTCCCGACCAGCGCCAAGGCAAGCAGCAGTAACTATTAAGGATACATTTGTTTGTATATTTTTCTTCAAAATTCTCCATCTCACCTTAATATCCATTTTTTATGATTTCCCTGATTGCTTGTGCTCACAAATTGTCAGCGAACTGCACTTTTAAATGACGCCGCTCGGCGTTTTTATACCACAACGCTCGGAATATTACTTAATATTTTACCGTTATTCAATAGCATGCCCATCAATTGCGCCCAATACAATTTTTTTAAATTGACCAAATGAAGCGATTATACTTTCGTTTTTCATTTTGTGTCAAATTTTGTGCTGCGTAAGCATTTAACAATTGCTTGTCCGGGGTCCCGTCAATGGCAACAAATGAAGACAGAACTGCGACAACCGCAAACATCATCCAATTAAATAGATGAATCAACAATTGATCGATATTCAAATTTGCCATGCAATGCGCAAACCGATGCGAATGGCGTTGCCACCTGCAAGACTAATTGAAAATGGTTTGGCTTAAATTAAATTATCAATAAATGCAGAGTGGTAAAATCGAAAATCTCAAATTGATAATTTTTAGTCTTGAGCTAAATTATATAAAATTTATTGTTTTATTTTGGGCATAAATCTCTTGTGATCTGCTTAAAAAACATTATTTATCGACTTTGCAGAACACACTGAAGAAGCTTCATGATTTGTGCAATTTCAGTACAACTGAAATTATAATCAAAATGTCATGGATTATAAGCAAGTGACGAATTCATCATGCAAATGGCAAAACAAATTATTAATAGTATAAATACTTTAGCAATTTAGTGATCATAAGATTATGCCAATTCGTATTCTTAGTAGTTCTATAACAAGTTTTACTGCAAGCGCGAATAATGTAAATTGTATGAGAACTGTCTTGTCGTATTGCATGACAAATTCATCATGCAAAAAGAAAGTGTCATGGCAACATTGTGCCCATAAGGTCACACTGAAGACGCGCCTAGGGCAGTGTGAACAGTGCGAAGCATCAAACCGGTCGTTTGTTTGGGTGTGTATGTGTGTGTGTGTGTGTGTTTGTGTTTGTGTTTGTTAAATTATCGGAGTTTTTGCTTGATGTTGGGCATCAAAACAAATCGCGACTGCAGCAATAAGAAATTAGACGTCGCGTCGGGCAGAACACGACACGGCAGTCGCAACGTTGTCATGACAACGGCTAAAACCAAAACCAAAACAATCCTCAAGCTGAGGTCCAGCTGGCCGGGCGGCCAATTGCGCGGTCAGCTGCACCTGTTGACCGGCTTCATAGCGGGATTCGTGTGCGCCTTCATGCTGCTCCTCTATATCTATGATGTCCACAATGGCATCAACTGCTGGCCAACCAGCAGCAGCAGCAGCAGCGCCGGTGGCAGCGTCAGCAGCTACACCTCCGCATCCACGCTGAGATTTGCGCCAGCAGCTCGTGTGCTCTGCATGGTGCTGACCTGTCCGGACTATGTGGAGCGCTATGCGCAGCATGTGCACGCCACCTGGGGTCAGCGGTGCAGCAAACTGGTGTTTGTCAGCAGCGAGAACTATGAGCCGCTGGGCGTGGTCCAGGTGGTGGAGTCTGATGGCGGCAGCTATGAAGATTTGTGGAATAAGACGCGTGAGGGTTTCCGCCACGTGTGGCTGGAGCATGGCGAGCAGTACGATTGGTTTCTCAAGGCCGACGACGATACGTGAGTACAGCTAGATGCCGTACTAATGATGGGCGCGTGCCTGCGTGGTTAATCTAATAATGGAGCAAATCGTGAATTTTCTTATATCCGTCAGCAAGACTCACGAATCCTGCTCTTAAGAGCTACCCACAAATTATTTGACCATGTCCTTTGTAGGGTTGAGGCTGAAACCGTAAATCTTCATCTCGCTCAGGGGTCAAATCTGAAGGTTAAACTACTTTGACCTCCTTTAAAGATAGAGCCACGCCTCAATGCGCCCACAAATTGCAAAAAATCGACTTGTCCTCAAATTACAGTTTAAATGCCACTGAATTGTAGTTTTAGATTCATCAAGAAACTTTGTTCGATTGATTCACTGGAAAGTTTCACTGAGAGCAGTATTGAGCAGTCGGTTATACCCGATTGCAGCGTTCTAACTTGTTTTTGTTTGTACACGTTATGTCATTGTTTCATGTTTTTACTTAGAAAAAATAACAAGACAGTTTATTTTGTCTTATTCAGCGTGTGTCCAAAAGCAAATAAATTATTTCTCTTTTGTTTTCGAATTTATCAAATTATTTTTAATTTCAATATTATTATTTCGTTAATTTGTGTTGAGTTCCAGCACAACCCTGTACTTTGTGCTCTTATCCCATTATTATTTTTACAGCTATGTCATCATGGAGAATCTGCGTCACATGCTC
This sequence comes from Drosophila littoralis, assembly GCA_018903485.1. NCBI lineage: Eukaryota > Metazoa > Arthropoda > Insecta > Diptera > Drosophilidae > Drosophila > Drosophila littoralis. Next base: position 3,659,740 of record JAEIGF010000059.1, on the reverse strand, counting down.
AGCGCCTATGATCCCAATATGCCCGTCTATTTCGGCTATCAAATGAGGCGCTACAATGTGGTAAGTCCTGAGCTGCACCTTTTGGTTATTTCTTATAGCTGCACTAAGCTCTAGCATGCTAATTAATTGCTTATCTCACCTGTTGGACAAAATAAATTTGCATTGCAAATTCCGCTGGTCAGCAAAACATTTGTTAACTGCCTTCGCAACTAAACGCCTCACGGAGCTTAATTTAATTATAGCATCTTAGATAAATGATTTTATTTATTTCGGTCTGGTCTAAACACATTTTTCAATTCACAAATTATCTTGCGAGCACCTCTTTCCGTTTTCGTGGTATATTGGCTTTCATGTGAAAGTTATTTTTAACTCATTAAGACATTAAGTTATTAATCTATATTTTGAACTCGAAAGATTCTAATTTTTGAATTAAGCTATCTGAATACTATCTGGACTAAGACACAAGCATCTTCCAGAAAGTCGACATAATTTAAACCTAGGTGACGATTTTTAAGGAACGTGAAACAAATTTAAAAAATTTTTTAAAACTATACAAATTATATAAAACTTAGCTAAAATTATTTTGAAATATATGAAAATTAATGTTGTATTTAATGTTTGTTAAATATTGAACAGGTTAAAAAAGTTTACTTATACTATACGCTAATAGGTAAACGATTTTTGTTGTTGTTTAATTTAACATTCTTCACATTTATTTCAATTTCCCACTTAACTGTGCTAAATTTTCTGAAAGAGTATTTACGCTTGCTCAGGATACTATAGAACAGATTTCTTACTAACATTTTTAGGACAGCGAAATTTTTTGATTGCCATGCAAAATGCAAGCTTTATTAGAAGTATACCAAATTTGTCGGCCAGAATAACCGGTTCGCACTTCTAGCTGTGATTAAATAATAATAATTTGTTGACGCTCGTTTAATTGGCTAGCTAATTAAAGAGAACTTCTTTGTTAGACATTATCATTAAAGCCTTGGCACTTGCTGTGCCTGTAACAAAAATAAAAAACGATCAATGATTAATGAAACCATTAAAAACGTGCAACAACAACAATTGGCTAAAACACAAATGAAACTGGCGGCAGTCAATCAACGCTGATGCACTGCCTCGGCGAATGGTCACATGCCGCGAGGTCGTCGAGGTTTCTTGTCATCTCAATGCAGAGACTCGCGCACGCATCTTGCCCAGGGAAGCCGCTCCTCAAAGCAGTTTTTATTTGTTTGTCTTTTACCTTTTGACATTATTGTGCAAACATTTCGCGTCTGGCAAAGTACAAACTATTGACCAACAGTTGCTGACTGTGCCCGTTTTATAGCCAGCCGCAACGCAATACTACGGATCTAACAAGTACAGACGTAGATCAGAAACATTTAATATGTAAAACCAAACATATTAATTTAAAAAATTACATTTCTGAATGAATAATACGATTCAACTCTTCTGTAGAAAATATTGTTTAATATCTATGTGAAAACCAAAATTATTTATTAATTTTTTAAAATAATATTTTAAATACAAAAAATTGTAAAACTAAAGCTAATGTTGCCTTATCATACATTTAGTTTGAACATAAATATTTTAAAACATCAACTACTAAATTTTGATTTTTATAAGCATGTTGCATATTCGAACATAGTACCAAAACACAATATACAATATACTATTCCATCTATTGGCTGATGCATAAACCAAGTTCACAACACAGCAGGTGGTTAGGTTTTAATAAATTGCATCAAGAAGCCACATTTGTGTTTGATAATTGTTTGAAGCACGTTAACTTTTTGATGGTTATTTCAAATTTCTATGATTTATTACGGTGATTATATTACTGATTGTATTTTTGTAGCTTTTTTAAAAGGTTTGCTGTGGGCTGTGCATTCCTTTTGTCTATCGGACAGGCCAATTAGCATATGTTAAATTTTTTAATGGGAGAGCTGTGGCATATACAAACTTATGACGCTCAAGTAATAAATTTATAAATATGCAGAAACACAAGAAATAATTATAAAAGGTTATAAAGTTAATCTTTAAGAATAGAATAGATCTGTAAATATTTATGAAATATAACTAACTGCTTGCAAATGTCAATCGAAAATGATGTTTAAGCTTTACTTGTTCACATTTCAATTAAACTCGTATTTTGAGACACATCATCTTCGTTTATGTAGCAGACGGTCAAAAGGCCTTCAAAGCGGCTTAAAGCCCAACTCAACTTGTAATTGTCACGCTTGATGGGCCATTATGCTAAAAGCCCATGCCATAACTAATTACTTTGACTAACATGGACAAGTCAATGTTTTCGCGCCTTTGATGCGCATTTTCATGCCACAATTTGTGTTATGAAATTTCGCTGTGGAATAGGTGTGGTATAATATGGCATTTTAAAAGTATAATAAAGTTTTAACTAAATTTGGGCTCAGTTCAAATTTAAACAAAAACACTGATGCAAAGTTTCCAAATGCTGACCAAAATATATTTTAAAATTTGAGATGAATATTTTTTGACTTAACATATTCAGTTTCGATTTCTTTTCTCTACAGGTTATTAATATTTTTTTTTTTTTAAATACTAGAAGTGAAAAGCAATTTTAGCAATAATTTTGAAAATTATAATGCCATAAGATAGTGATGAAATATATGTAAAAACTGTTAAAGGCTTGGGTCAACGATAGAAATCTCCAAGGTTTTTGTTTTTAAATATAAATCCAAATTCTAGTCACTAAAGCTTTTATAAACAAACGAAGTATATTCGTACATAAAGATAGCTCATCGGTTCTACATTAAATATACAAATCTGTGTTAAAACAATTCACCTAGATAAGTTTTCTAGGTTCTGGTTCGCTGTCATACCATATAGAAAATTGAAACATATTTACTCGCCTGCGCTTTTATTTGTTTAGCTGGTTGTGGACTTGACACCTCTTCTGCAATCTTTATTATGTTATAATATTTTCGATATGATTAATTCCAATTTGGATCCCGTCATTCCCATCCCGCTCAGAGTTACATGTCTGGCGGCGCCTCTTATGTGCTCAGTCGCGAGGCACTACGTCGCTTTATGACGCTGGCTTATGACTCCGGCAAAATCTGTCCGGAGCCTAAGAAAATGGGCATTGAGGATTTCTATATGGGCATTTGCCTGCAAAATGTGGGCGTACATTTGATAGACTCCGCGCGCGCACTGTCCAAAGAAGTCAAGCCAAAGTTTTTTCCACTGGATGTCGCGAGTTATTTGTACAATTTTAATGCCAGTATTCCGGATTGGTTGCGAGAGATGAGTGTCTCGCAGATAGCGACAGTACGTGTGTTGGCCTTTTTTTTTCAACGAATATTGTGATATTATTTGTGACTCTCTACAGGGCAACGATTGCTGCTCGAATTACTCCATAGCTTTTCATTATACCAAGCCGGAGCGCATGTACCTATACGAATTTATGCTGTATCATTTGCGGGTCTTTAGCCGCAAGTACGAGGAGCAGCTGCCCGCCCGAATCTCATTTGCCGAAGTTTTAGAAATGTTTCCAGTTGAAAACAATTCGGAGATCAGAGACTTGACACAAATGATTGAAAAGCCTGAAAACTTTTGAATTTCATTTAAAAGGATTTTAGTATGTAAATATATGTCTATGTGATTTAATTATTAATGAATTAATAATATACTAAGCATAACAATTTAAATGAGTTAAACTAGTTCAAGCTAAGTTTAAGCTGTCGTTGTTGCTCCCAAACTGTATAGAAAACAAAAGACTTAGGCAACATACTTGTTTGCGCAGCGTGTATAAATTAAGGTATACTTTCAGGCGCAGCATTTGATGGTTGGCTGATGAGCCCTCATACAGAGAGGCTTCTGCTGAATATTTCATGTCTTTCAAAACTAGAAAAATCGATTATTATATGTATAATAGCCATTTTTAGTTTAATTTTTATTTCCCTATATTTGTTATTATTTCTTAAATAACTTCAAAAACTGCAATTGTACTCAATAGAATATTTGTCTTAACTATTAACTATCAGATATAAACTGAATTATAAAAATATAAACACCTTTTTATATTTAACTTCCATCAATTTTGTTATTTGTATTTAAAAATATGTTTTTATATAATTTCAAACGAAAATAAATAAATATTTTTTGCTGAATAACTGCAACCTTTAGAAATAAAATCTTTTTGAAATAAGTTAAGAAAAAAGAGTCATACTTATCTAAAATGGATAGACAGATATAAAATAACAGCCATAGATAATTTGCAGCACTAATTTAGTTAGTTTTAATAAAATCTTTAAGGCTTTAGTCTCTGTTCGATCACATGTCTAAATATTGAATTTAATTATATATTTGAAAAAAATATATAAAATATTTTTTACAATAAGCCATAAATGTTTATATGTATTTGGTATGTGTCACATGCATTTCATGTATTTTTTCTTGTAAAATTTATTGCATTTACCTTGCGGTGTAGTATTTAATTAATTGTGCAGCTAATAAATGTGCAACAAGCTGTCAATGATTCGTTTTTATTGATAGTTTTAAACACAAATGCTAAAATCCTTCAGCGAGGCGCATTCTTGCATGAAGGGTTTTTCATTACCAAAGTCAATGCCTCTGCTCCGATGGGCCTTGCCAACTGGCCCACAACTTGTTGGCCAAGTGCAGTTAATTAAGGCCAGAATCACGTACGCATGCGCACCATTTCTCACCTGATTGAGATGTTTCGAGCGGCCTTTTATGGCGAAATTGCATTAGATATATCGCATATATATATCGCACATGTATATTTGGATTTATATTTGTGCAGCGTGTGAATTAATAAGTGAAAGGGAACGCTCGGCTTTGCCTAGTTACTATAGTTAGGCATGAGCTCAGTTTGTTAATGAATCTCTTAATTCGTATCATTGAACATAAAAGCGTTGTGTGCACGGCGCACACCTGCCTGTGGGAATAGCACTTGGCAACCACAAGCCTAAATCATTTCATAATCTATATATTATAACATTTCAATGGGTAATCAACTTTTGTTAAATAATGTGCAATGCATTAGTAAAGTCGTTTTCGACTACGCTAAGAATAATATATGTAGTAATATATGTAGAATAGTTAAAGCAAACTTGTTGTAGATAATTCTTCTTGCTGGGTGCAGTGCATATACTCATATGCTCTAAGCCAGATCTATTGACTATGTTGCTTATTTTTTATTTTTAAGTGGGATACGACTTAATACTCTACGTTATTCCAATTCTTTAGTCTCTACTACTGAGATAAAGATGTTAATTTTATTTATTATTCTATTTATTAAGGGTAACTTGTTGTTATTATTAATATTATTGCTATTATTATTATTAATAATATTATAGTTATTATTATTATTATTACTCCGATATCTTATTTTATTGTTGTTTTTATTATTCATATTATTATAAATGTAGTTATTAATATTATTATTATTTTTTTATAACTTTTGTTAATATTAATATTATATTATTATTATTATTGTTATTTTTATTATCATTATTATTATTATTATATTACTTTTATTAATTTTGTTATAATTACTATTAATTACTATCGTACATTACTCTTGTACTTGTTCAATTAAATGTATTGCTTAAAGAAATTAGTAAAACGTTGTTAACTCTGTTTTGAGCAATTGGGTTATCTTAACTATATCATTATATCTTTCTATATTGCATTATGATAACAGATTTTCCTCAATAAATTCCATGAAACATGAATGCGTCTTACGAAAATTTCGTGTAATCAAAGATTTTTCTCAATTTCGTCTGTTTAAAGTGTCATTTATTTGATAAAATCATATTTTTCTTGTTATAAATAAGTATTATTGCATCATAATTGTAAATTGATTGTTTTTATGAAAGCGGTTTTTATGTTGCCAAGCTGTCTGGATTCGAAATTTGAGCGAAAAACGCACACCTGATACATTAGTTTTTTATTATCTATCAATATGTTTATGCTTTGAGTTGTGTTTACCTTTTTGGCAGCTAACATTTAATTGACAATTTGAAATTGCAATTGCAAGAACTGCAGTCAATCGAGTTGACTCAGTTTATGAGAGACGCACTCACAGAAACTGTTTGCTAACAAGTCGAGCAAACAGCTACCGTTTGTAAGCTGCTGCTAGTTAGTTAACTTAACTAAGTACGTTAGCTAGTTTTTTTTATTATTATATGTTTGTTTGTTTGTTAGCCAGCCGCTGCGTCTAAGCATTCCAACGGCCGTCAGACGGTGCGTATGCGCAATGTGGAGCGCCATGGCAACGGCGCGTGTTCCATTTTGTGCCGACACACGCTACACACAAGTGGGTTAAATGTTGTTGCTGTTGCTCTTGTTATTGTCACCTGTCTGATTAATATTTCATGAATATATATATATACATACATATATTTTTTATAATAAAATTGTGCGTCGAGTCATGGCATGTAGTTGGGAGCATTCGCTGTGCGCACTCGTGACCTTCGCCGTTGTCAAATGCGAGCTGCGAGCTGTGAACTGCGTCGCTCTCGATTTGCAAGACATTCAAAAACCGTAGGTACACACACACACACTACACCACATTTAAAGTGCTGCTAAAAAGCAAAAATCATAAGAAATAAATCCAAATTGAAATTGCATTCAATTCAAAATCGAAACCATAAAAAATCGCTTACCCAGCGAGCTATGCGTGGCTGCTGATTTTGTTGTTGCTCAAACAATTTGATTTTAATTTTTTTCTGTCTTTCATCTTTCACGCCAATTGCTCTGGCCACGCACTTATTTTGTTGGGAAAGTTGTTAATAATATTTTTTGCCCGCTTTAATTAATTGATAAATAATTCCGTAACAAGTTGTATTTCTCTCTCTCAAATTGTTATCTCTATATAGATTGCCGATAAATCTTGGCAATTTATTATACCCTTCACTTTTGGTGCCAAGCGTACAGCAAAAGAAAAAATACCACACTCTGAAGTTTTTTCCCCGAGTTTATTCTTGAATTCTCTGTGCGTTGTTTGTGGTTCAAGCTTTTGCAGGCACTTGAGTACTGGTATGCCATAATTAGCGCAATGTCGTGGATTCAGCCTGATCTAAGGGCTGGGCTATTGGTAATAATTTCTTAGCGTATAATTGGAGGTGATTTATTTTTGGATAACAAGTTCAAGATGAGTTGGAATAATTGGGGGAGTGACAGACATAAAAGTGTATATAAATAGATAGATGAGCACAATTATAAATAGATGTTTTGATTGAAAGACTTGTTAACAAGCGGAGATGGGTTATAAATAAAAGATATTGGGGTACCTATTCTGCACTACAATCGAATACCCTATAGATTATCGCAATGGCTCTACGCTTGCATTATAAAAAAAAAAATAAAAATGAAAGTAACGTGAATATAATAAGTTTTTACTAGCTAACCAAATGCTGATAAGAATTAATAAATTGATTAATATTAATAAAATATAGGAGAGTTTATTAAATATTAAAAATATAGCTTGCAGCATATATACCTATGGACTAGTTTGTAATTGGTATAGATCAAAATAAAAACATAGAATAGAAGAATAGAAGTATGTTTATATACAAAAATTATTATTATTATACAAAAAAATTATTGATGTAGTTCCAGTCAAAGAGATACTTAAAATAGTGAATTATATGTTTGATATGAATTCTTTTCCATTCTTATTTCCTTTATTAGTCGCGCTCTCCTCTTCCTTTTTTAGAGTTTACCAGCTTGCCAAATACTTATATATAGCTTTACAACACTGGACGTTGAGTCTGTTGACTTTTGAAACTATTCGTTAATGTTCACTGTTTGCAGATAAATAAATTGTATGGCTGAAACTTTATAAATCATTTTATTATTAAATCATTTAATTATAATATATTTGTAAATATTTATCTTGAAATTCGCTTAAGCTTGAAACATTGACTAAGAGTTTTTGAATACTACTTATATTTGATAAACTCTGGGGAATCGACAACAGCTTTTTTTCTTATTCGATTTAAATTCAATGCTTAAAACTTGTTTATCGATTTCTTTCATCTCGATATCTGCGATTGTCAACCTGTTGGCCAAAGTTCATGCCTCTCAATTCAATCATTATTTCAGACAGACATTTACGGATAATGTAAAGACGATATTTTATGTCAATTTTTCTATGAGTATGTCAACAGCTTTTTTTTTGTTCTGTGGTGCCCCCCTCAGGCGTTAATCGCCCCCCTCGCCCGCTGCATGCATATGCATGCTGTGCAGCTGTGCACATTAAAATCAATTAAAATTCTTATTTATCTTCTATTCTCGATGCGAACAAGTGCAGCCTGCTCCGAGCGCATCTATAAATATTTATTAATGTTCGAACGTTCAAAAAATCAGCTGCTAAAAAAGCAAAAAAAAAAAAAAAAAAGATATAAATATATTTATTGTACACGCTGACTGCACACGCATCGAAATTGCAAGACATTCTTGAATCTAAAGTGCTCTTGAAAAAGAAGTAATAATAATAATATTTTATATAGTTAGTCTATACGATACGTATGGGAATTGTTTCAAGCTGCGTTCGCAAAAAATAAAAACAAAGTATTTCATGTTGAATTGCTATTAAAAAAAACATACACACATAGTTTTAAGTTGGGCACTCGCTAGATAAGTAATTAAATTAATTAATTTTTATATGCTGCCAATAGTCGATTCATGCCAATCGCTCGACTCAAAATTAGTTAAGTAGAGGCCTTCCACTCGAGCGTTCATATCGCGTATTGAGCTAAGATCGACTAAAGTCGATTGGTATCTGAACAGCTGCTGTTTTTGGTCAATTCAATTGAGCATAAACTATTTATGACACATACTCGATAAGCCGAATCCTCATGGAATGATATAATTGAGTACAGTAAACGCTCGCAATGAAAATTTACAGATATTTGAATTTTTATTGAGTAAAGAAATTTGGAAGACGCCATGTAAAAGTTGTATTGGTATCAATCAATTTAAAATACATTTCTTTTCTGTTATAAAAATATATGGCATTCTTTCAAAATCTTTCATAGCTATTTAATTTGATGCGCTTTATTTGTGTCTATCTATCTACAAAATAAATAGATTGGGTATTTAAAATTTATTTTATTTATTTATTGATATAAAATCATAAAAAGCACTGTGTAAACATAATTTTGGCAGATTATTAAAATATTTAAAGTGCATCTTCCCATATAAATAAAAAAAATCAATAGACTTAGTAATTTCTATTCTTATTAGTAATAATTATTCGTTAATATTAGTAATAAGCAATAATAACTAAAATATTGAGTATTTAATTTTATGTTTTAATAATTTTACATATGTTTAGTTAGTTAAAGTGTTAGTTATACATTTACGAATACCAATAAGATATTGCATTCCTAAGCCAAAGATACTTGTCGTTGATTAGGATCATTAGGATTTATCTATGTAATTATTTCTCTTAAAATCGGTACATTTAGACCACTCCCATCGAAAAACTCCGAAAATGATAACCTGCTCGGGTTTGTATGCAAATCTGATGGCCGAAGGGGCAAGCTGAAAAAGCAAAATCATAAATCTTCATAAACAAGCCGTTAACAATATTAAGAACTCATAAAAACTGAAATATTGTAGCATATTTACATAGCAAACAGCTGATGGCGACTGCAATCATTGACTTTGACTGCTCAATTAGCCGAAGAGCGTGGTGGGCACTCTCTTAGCGCGGATGAACGCTCGATCGACTGAAGATGCTCACTCTTCAGCCTTCCAGCCGCCTGCTCTTTGCACAGATCCGGTAATGCGGCCACTCTTTGGAATGCTAACGTATTGGAAATGCCCATGCGAATTACTGGCATATGTTTGTGTTCCTGTGGGAAACATTGACATGACAATGATTAATAAGACCCGTTGCCATGTCGAATATGACGGAACTCATTTAGAAACGGACCTGGAGACGGAGATCGAGCGCACAAGCGAAATGGAGCACAAGCTATTTTAGTTGCGGAGGGGGGATAAAAACAGACAAGTGACAAAGTGAGAGAGAGAGAGAGAGAGAGAGCGAAGTCGTGCGCAAGCGAGAGAGACGAGACAGCGGCGCTGTCTTCAACCGGTTTCGTCGATGAGCGGGGCTTCGGGGGGGAATTGGCAGAATTTGGTGTGCTCCCTAGCCCAGCTGAGGTGCCAGGCACCAGCTGTGTTTTTAGTACTCAACGAACTCTTGGCCGCTGCGGACGTTTGGCGCTTCCTTGCTGCATGGGCAAACTTGGTGAGCGCGACGTGGGATGAGCGACGAATGCTCGTAGTGAGAGTGAATGTAAACGTGTCGCGCATGCGTCGTCGTCTTCAATTGTTGCTGTTGCTGTTGCTGTTTCGTTCGGTTCGGTTCGGTTTGGTTCGGTTTCGTCTTCACCGTTATTATAATTTGTGTGCTGTGGGTTTTATCTATGCAAAGTGACAAGCGAAGTTATGTGGTGGCAAATTGTTGAAATTGTTTGTCGAAAATTGCAAATAGGAAGGAAAAACAAGAAATAAGAAACAAGAAACAAAAAAGCAGCAACTCCTCCACCCGCTGCAATGTGTTTAAATAGTCTCTAAGTCGTCTGTTGTTGTTGTTGCTTCTGTTTTTTTTTTTTTTTTTTTTTTTTTTTTGTGCTGCTGCTTTTTTTGGGTCGCCGTTTCATTGGTTCGCCATCTCTTTTGCGCACACGCAAATTCGTCGTCTTCGCGCGTCGTCTTTTTGCCTCTGCTTTGTTCGCTTTGAGCGTCGTCTTCTTGTCTTTTGCTTATGTTCGTTTTCGTTCATGAATATAATTTATTTTCGTGTTTATTTCTGCGGCTGCTGCGGCTTCTTCTTCTTTCAGCAGCACCTCTCCAACATCTTCCCACTCTCCGCCTGTTAAATGCAGCAACAACTACAACACAAACTTGGCCGAGCACACACATACACACGCAAAAACAACAACAACAACAACATACAACATTGGCTTGTCGCTTGCACAATTTTTGCGCTAAAAAACAAAAAACAATAAAAATTATTACCGAAACCAAAAATAAATTCCAAGTTCGAAAATAAATAAGCGGAAGTCGCAAAGAAACGGTAAAATGTGTGCAAAAGCATAAATGCTCAAAATAATTTCGAAAAATAAATGAAATGAAAGTTTCCAGAGACGCAAAGCTTATGAACCAAGTCTTTGCGTGTGTCTCGCGGAGATTTGCATACAAATTATTCAAAACTCGTTGAATGTAACCCCCTCCATATTCCCATGGCCTTTAAAGAGTATAAAGCAAATCGTAAAGCCGTTGACTAGAATTTATACTGTTGCGCCAATTTCAGTCTATCATGAGCTCAAGAGCTTGTAAGAACTTGTAAATCATATAAAGATCTGTGGGGAATATAAAAAATTGAAAACTTCTCAACACTTAAAAAAAACATCCCCAAGTGTAGCTCGTGAGCTGTGTTGATAATCGTTGAGAAGCAAAAGAGTTGGAAAGAAAGGGGCGGGTACCAGAAGGTGGAGAAAAAAGCCTATAAGAGCTTGCGAACTAATATTGTTAATTTAATTTTTCATTAAATTAATTTTTCGAAAATGTCTTATTTGCTTTACGATAGTCACGTTGGTGTAAATTAATCTCAAACATTTTAGTCTAGAAAGTGTGCCATGCCAATGTAGCCTGTATCTGCAAATCGCAGACTTTTTCCAAAAAAGAAGATAACAGCGCATACCAAGAACCAAATTTCTAAATTCCAGCAACATCTTATAAGTACCCCACACTTGACACGAGAGCTCCCGACTAGGGAATACCATGAACTCTGTTAATGAAATTTTCCACAGTATATCTTGTTGTACCATAGAATGTTTGTGCATTCTCAAAATGTCAATTGCATTTAAATTGTGGCTTAAATTGGTTGGCAATGCAAGTTGGGTTATTAACTTGATTTATAGCTCTGCGGTGGTAGCGGGGAGGTGGCGATAGGTATAAAATGAGAGATATATATATATAATATTCTAGAAGCTACATGTCTAGTTTGGTGACTCTAGCTCTTATTATTTACCAAAATTGCTCAAAAACACGATTTCGATATCGATTTTTATCGATTACGTTCAAACGATTACGTTTGCGTTCATAGAACACGAGGACGCACAACGACAAGCACATGGCAGATCGCGGCTATGATCTGACAAGAATATATAACTTTATGGGTCGGAGATGCTTCCTTCCGCCTGTTACAAACATTTACATTTTGCTCAAAAACATTATACCCCTTTTGCCCATTTTTAATGGGTTCAGGGTATAAAAAGATAGTTAAAAATTTATGAAAAAATAGCTCTATTTTAATATTCGCACTGTTGATTAAGGACGAGTTTGACGTTAAGTGAGAACAGTGTTTTTTTCAAATTTCCTCGACTCTTTAGTTTCTCAGCTGTGCTCTATTTTTGCAATAGCTGGTAATTAGCCTGGCGGCGCTCTGGGGCGTAAGTGCCCAAAACTTATTCAACCTTTGTCTGCTCGGGTCCGAAACCGCATAATTTGTCTATGCATTCCATTACAATTATGGCTTTCAACTCTTTTACGCTTTCTTGAATTTCTATTACTTCACCCCCCTCTCCCCGTCTGCTCCGCCTCTCTTCATCCGCTCTTTACAATTTTTAGGCAAATGCCACTGAGGAGATGTAACGCATATGGCTTAGAGGTCTAAGACTCTTTTGGGCGTCTCTTTCGGCTTTATGACTTCGTTAGCCGTTGTTGTTGTTGTTGTTGTTGTTGTTTTAATGGAATTGTTAATTGTTTGCAGTTGTGCAATGGTTTTTTATTGCTTCGCTGTGTTTATGTTGGTTTTTTTTCGGCTTCTTTCTCGACATCTCCGACTATTGTCGATTATGACTAATGGCCGTTTGTCGGTTTTGTTTGTAAGCCCGCAGAAGGTCAATTGTTTTGTGGGTAATTCCGTTTGTTCGATACACACATGCATATACACACACACACACACACACACACACACCCATGTATATGTATACACATACATATACACTCATGTAAGTCTCGATTGTGGCTTGACTTGCCGTTTATTTTGTTGTACACATTGCATTTAATAAACGCGCTTTTTTATCTGCTTTACTTTATGCAATATAATTAATTTGAAGCATTAACGAACCATTTCGTCATTTACTTGAATCTTTTGTGTTGCGGTTTTTGTTGTTTCCTCTATTGTTAATGCCATTCCATTATCAAACATAATGCAGCCTAATACTGTCTAATATTTTTGGCTAAGTGCTATTTAATGCAGCTTTGGCTTTGAAGAAATTTTGGCAAATTTGTTGTTTAATTGAAGTCAACATCAAAGGTTTTAATGTATTCTTGAAGTTATTTCCCTTGATATTTTAGCTACAATTTTCAGTTAATAGAGAACCTCTTCTTAATTCCATCGCATTCATCCATTTTCCACGTTAGCGGGTGGATTAGCAGAAAGCTTCGTCTTGATGCTCACTTTGTTATATTCTTTTGTTAGGGCTGGCGTCAGAAATGTTATCAATACCAACTTTCAGACTCGCTTATCTTCTGGCTGCCCCAACCCCCCCATTTTCGAACCGGAAAACATAACAGTAACTTTTGCTAGAGATCGATTAGAACAAAGGCCAATTCATTAAATTGTATGCAAATTTCTGGCAAGCAACAAAAAATCTTAAAAATAAATATACGTGAATTCCGTAACGGTATAAATAATTAAACTAAATACAAAACCCGAGTGACTAAATGCGAAGCAAATGTTTACTAAGAACGGTCGGCCTTCAAATAATATTGAATATTTTATGAATCAAAAGTTTTAACCGAAAGCATCTCATTTGCAGTGCTACGTAATACTCTGGCCAGAAAAAGATGAGCAAACGTTGAAAGTCAGCCAATGTGGCGTGTGATACAACAAATCGATTCCTGTATAATGCAAAATTGAGACGCCTCCAGCGATCCAATCGACCCCCCGCCCAGTGCTATACATAGTTTGTTTAATTAATATCACAATACAATCCGCAACCCGCAAGCCAACGTATTTGCCCATAACAATAACAATACCTGGCTATCAATATGAGTGTTCCAAGCTTGCCCCAACAGCGGGCATCAAAAACTCCAACTCGAGCCCCAACCCGAGCCCCAACCCGAGCCCAGCATAGCTGGAGATCGCGTCTGGCGCCTAGGGCAATGGCCCCTCGCAGCGCCCTGCTATTATTGCTGATTAGTCTGGGCCTCAGTCTGGGATTTGTGCATTGTTACGGTGAGTACTTTTCACATACATATATACCTTAGCAAATTCAATTAGTCTAAGTTTCATACCAAATTCCGTCTCGTTCCACACTGACATCACAAGAGAGATACACAACAAAAATATGTGTGTATGCCTTTAAAAAACTGAGCAAAAATCGAATAGAAAGTATAGATAATTTGGACTGGGATAACAGTAAAAATAATTAATATGACACAATTTTTGCTCGAAAATCTAAACATGTGGATAATTAAAAAATGACAAAAATCGAATTAGTCATTTTTACGCGTATAATATACAGCTTTTATATATGTATGTAGTGTACTTTTGTTTCTGAAAGTTTGTTGAAATAGTTCAAAAGAAATGTACTCAAAATAAAATATGAATTACATGGAAAACTAAAACTTAAACTGGTTTATTAGAACAGCCTCTGAACCTTTTTGCGAAGCATATTCTAAAAATCAGTGTGGACATTTACCTAAAATTTGATTAACGAGAATGTGAGAACATATTCGGCACGCCGAAGATTTAATACCCTTTTAGACATTTCCCTTATGCACATATGTGAGAATAGTGAAGCTCGTAAATGCTAAACTTGATTAATATATTTTGTTATACAAAAACTCAAACTTCAACCGATTTTTCGTATAATTCTATATAATATAGTAGCGCCATATTGATGAGATTTGGCTCATAAATGTCGGATGGAATATCTTGATAAACAAAAGATTTTTCAAGCTAAAACTTAACTTTCGACCGATCGTTCCAATGGCAGCTATTAGATATAGTGGTCCGATCTGGTCAGCAAAGACGATAACATTAAGATACATTAAGATACAATACTTCATGGGGAAAGGGTATGCCTTCTTCTATGGATGGATAGATGTCTCCTTGTGTGACAAAATAATACGACCCTCTACAAGGGTATAAAAATGTAAGTGCTCTAAGCTCACCAGTTTGATCTTTCTTTTTGTCATGCATCGAGTAAAAACAATTGAATGTGGCACCTCTTAAGATGTTAACCAATCAAGTGAAATGAAAACAAAAGGCAAGTGCCAATAGGAAACATAATGAGATTTGCAAAGAAAGGAGGAAAACAAAACGGGGAGACAAAACGTTTGCATAGGTCGAGCTAATGGCAACGATCCGAGCAATCCAATGTTTGACTTCCCCATGCCAGGCCACATGTGGTGCTGCGGCAGAGAGTGTGTGGGTGGGTGTGGAGGAGTGTAGGGGAGTGTAGGGGAGTCGTACACAATGGATAATAACTCACATTGTTTGCGATAATTTCATTAGGCCAGACAACAGAGGAGAAGCAAACGATCTGCTGTGCATAAATCAAATGATTAGCAAATATTGAGTATAATACAAAATAAATAAAACAAAACGAGCCATGAAATGGACTGTGGAGAGGAGGAGGGGGAGGAGCGTTGGCGGGGGGGGCAGGCAAACAGCTAACTGAAATAAACCGCCCGAACGGCCAGCTGGCTGGGCGTGCGTTGACATTTGACTCGGTGTCGGGCACTGGGCCACGCCCACAAACTAACCGTTTGCTCAACAGCATCGTACGTGACCGGCTCCAACATCAGTCAGACATCTGAGAATCGATTGCCTCTGTCGCCCGCTCCCGCCTCCGCCCCCGCCCGAACGTCCCCAACAGCCCAGGAAATACTCGTGCAAATGCTTATGCATAATAAATTGCCAGCGCCGTCGTTTATCGGTCAGTCGAAGCCGCCAGATCTCGCCATGTCTGCCGATATGCTGTCACTCGACGAGCCGGAGAACCAAGAGGCGTGCTAGGTGTCTAGCCTCCAATACAGGCCGTGGATCTGCTCGCGGATGACGTCAAGCAGACGCTAGCTGGTTAACTGATTCTGCCATTATGATGGGTTCATTTGTTGTTATTGCAATCAATTTGACGGGCAAGGAAATCCAATTGATATTTGTCTTATTAGTTGCCTTTTTTCAAAGGCCTGACGGCTATTTGTGTTAGTCAGAGCATATCTCACGTTAGTTGCCTTGTCTAAGTGATTCAGCCATTTAGGCATCTGAGCAATTAGGGCTTCAATCTTCCGGGTTTGAATCTTAACTGTGTGCCCGTGTTTTTGAATAAAAGGAAGTCTTACTCAATATTTGACTAAAGTAGACTTAAATTCCTTTAAATATAGTTTTTTTGCGATTAAAAGACAATACAATTTTGTATGCATTTCTTAAAACGAAAAGTTAAACTTATTAAGCCTAAGCCTAACTAGTTAGTTATAGCAAATTTTAGCTATAGCTTTGGCAGAGCGAGCTTTATAAATCATACAGCTACTTTATTAGCACACAAATGTTCGATTATTGACACTTTTTTTACCCGTATTTTAAGAACTATTTTCTTATCTTCTTCTTTAATTATAACTGTTTATTATAAAACAAGTAAGAGGTTCTAGTCGGGAGCTCCCGACCAGGGGATACCCTGAACCCTCTTCTTCCAACATCAAATGCAGATATATACTATTCTAGAAGCTACATGTCAAGTTTGGTGACTCTAGCTCTTATTATTTACCAAAATTGCTCAAAAAACCGGATTTCGATATCGATTTCGTGAAAACAGGGCAAGTTATCGAATATCGATCTTCGCATGGACTAGGAAGACCTACAGCTAAAATGTCTCTAGCTTTTATAGGTTCTGAGATCCTTGCGTTCATACAGACGGACAGACGGATACATAATAATTTGTCTTAAGAGTTTTGTAGTTAATTTGAGAAAATTTAAAAACGAAACGTGCGCCTGAAGCTTTAATAGCATTATAATCGATTACCACCAAAATAATCATTATTCAAAATGCAAATCTTGTGTAATTCTATAATTCTATACGGTAATTGGCAAAAGTTGTTATGGTTTATGGTCGCTTTGGCACAACGTTAACTGTCGCGAATTATTTAGATTGATTTTTATGTTATTTTATGCGTGCAAATTACGCATTAAATTGTGCCAGTTAAGATCGGAGAATGCCATAAACGTTGCTACGCTTTTCAAAAAAAACAGCAACAAATACATAAACATGTAAAAAGTCAAGTATTTGAGCCAGCCCAGCAAGCCAGTTTTTGTTCTTATTTCGAAGTAAATCAGAGCTGTAAGATTGTTGATCGTCGAGCTATTGCTTTAATTAACTGCAAAATTGATCGAGCAGCGGTCAGGGCTCTAAGTAGAGGCCCCACCCCGTTTGGTAGCAATATTTAGGCCCAATTAACATGTTTGTGTGCCAATTGGTGCTTTGCTTAAGCGTTTTGTATTGACAAATAGCTGGCAATAGTTAAGATTTAGTTTGTTTTAATTGTTTGCAGTCAACTAAGTGCCGTTTGCTACATTTTAAACATTTTCAGCAGATGTCAAGCGAAGGGGTTAACTAGACATAAATTGAGTTCATTTCGATTTACTTGTATTAACAACAATTGAAAAGTCGCGCCCCCATCATCATCATTTAGCACGGCGTCTTTACACACGCGCCGCTCAGAATTAAATACAGCCAAAAGCGTATCTAATTATTTAGACAATAATTAATAAATTTTGTTTGTTGCTTTTTTGAATGAGCATAACCCATGAATCACAAAGTAAACGAGTGCTAGCGCCCGACTTTGTGATACCCTGTACGGCTACACTTAAACCTGGAAACAAAACTAAAACTGCGAAGCTTGAACAAATATAGGTATTTTATCAAAAACGAATAAAGATTTCACCAAACGTGCATACCCAAATAAAAATGTTGAGCTCAACTTAATTTATAGTACAAAAGCAGGAGGCAGAAGTCATAAATATTCAGTTACTGATTACTGCCAAATTCGTATACTCTATATTTAAAAAGCTGTCAAGCATTCACCAATTAAGTTAATTTATGTACTACCCTGTAATACTGAAACAGAAATTCCCTAGATAAATATTTAAACAATAAAGCCCTGATTCTTCTGGAGGAATACTCCAAAAACGCCTCAGAAGCTTTTGAGAGCCTTAAGTTTACTTGAAATAATGAATTATTCTGAGCTTAAGCTTGAAGCATTATACATTCGAATTTTTCTTTCTCTTACATGTGAGAGATATATATTGAAATATTTAAATTCTGGTTCTTCTGGAGGAATACGACAAAAAGCCTCAAAAGCTTTTGAAAGCTTTAAGTTAAATTGAAATAATGAATTATTCTGAGCTTAAGCTTGAAGCATTATATATTTTGATTTTTCTTTCTCTAACATTTTGTATGAGATATATATTGAAATATTTAAATTCTGGTTCTTCTGGAGGAATACGACAAAAAGCCTCAAAAGCTTTTTAAAGCTTTAAGTTAAATTGAAATAATATGTGTAAATCTGAGCTTAAGCTTAAAGTTTACCTCAAATATTTCTTTCACTGATATGTATTTATCCAGTATAGCTTATGTCTGATTCTATATATATGTACATCCGTAACTTCACACAGCTTTGACCAGAACATAGAGTATAACAAAGTAGGACAAAAAAAAAAAAAAAATGGGACCGGTTTTATTTTTAAGTAGGAACTCCCACTAGAAGATGGTTGAAGTGAACCCGTTTAAACAATTAAAGGCAACGGCCGCAACCAAAAACAAACTGAAGCGTGTGATTAAATGCATTTATTTGAGTAAAATAATAAAAACAGTCAAATGACAAATTTAGTTACAGCCAAAAAACACGATCTAAAAAGTTATTAAAAATAAAATTCAATTAGGTTTGTTTGGTGTTTGTTCTTTTTTTTATTGTTTATTTTTGATTTTATGTGCCACACTCGAAATGCCAAATGCTTTGATTTGACGTTGGAACAAAAGATTCGCTAAACGTTTTTCAGGCGAATCAACTATTAAAACCATGACGTTGACAGCAAAGAGTCAACAACAACAACAACAACAACAGAAACAATAACATTACAGAGCATGACTATATTTTGTGCCATTTTCGAGAGCAATGCTCGCACGTGTGTTCACACATGTGTGTGTGTGTGTGTGTGTGTGTGTGTGTGTGTGTGTGGAATGATGGATGGCAACAACGACTGGCAACGTTGCGAGACTATATTTAAACAGCACAGCACAGAGGCAACAATCATTCAGAATCAGATCCGGTTAACCAAAAACGTAGCTAGCAAAGCAGCAACAATAATAACAACAACAATTTACTCAAGATTTACTCATCGCTAGCGAACGAGTGCCGCAAACGCAACGGAAGACTCAGCTGACTCTATGTACATAAATATATATACATGTATGTCTTTTTATATGTATACATATATATATATATATTTATATTGCGTTGGTGGCTTTGGAATGCCAGAGGCAAACACCTGCTTCACAGCTCGATGTGTTTGGAAAAACATACACGAAATCGCGGATTCTCCAAAAAGAAAAAAAAACAGATTATATTATAAAAAGAAGCATACAGAGCACAAGAAACTTAAAAAAAAATCCTATGTTTATTTTAAATTTTAAATCATTGATGAATTTAAACAATGTTAATGACAAAATAATGCTTGGGTCTATTTTAAAAATAAATATTTATTAATAAATTAGAGTAAAAGAGTCTTAAATTTAAAAAAGAATTGAGAAGAATACATCAATTTATTTCAATTCGGCCATTAAATGCCATTAAATTGTTAATTAAATTCGAATAAAAAGCTGATTTTAATTAAAAATAAATAAATAAAAATTGAAAACATTTAATCATAATTGGCATAACGGTATCAAAGTTAAAAATGTATATGAAAGTGAGAAAGGGCATATATATTTTTTATGAAGCTATTTGAAGTAATATTTTTGAGTATTAAAGTTTAAAATTTGTATGGAAGTGAGAAAAGAATAAAATGAAGCCATATTTAATCCTTGTTTTGTTTTAATTTAAGAGATTATGAAAAATGTTAGTAAACATATTTTTATTTCAGTTTTTATGAAAACCAAAAACATTAAAATTTAGGCTTTACTTGTTAAATTAAATAATATTCGAAAAATAGTTCAAATTTTTAACCCTGCTCCCAAAACTTGAACCAACATTTCTTGCTGTGTATACGTATATGGCATATGGTACATGGCAACCGCTTCGGATTGGTTCGTTAGCAATTGTTGCATTGTATTGTTGTTGTTCGCTTTTCTAGCGTCGACGATTTCACGTTCGTTTTCTAAGTCTTTTGATTTTGCTCGTCTTTCACTTTCATTCGCTGGGCCAATGCGTGACATTGGGCAATTAGATGGTTTATTGCAAGTGGGTTATCACTGTAGTATATATATATATATATATATATATATATATATATATATATATACTATAATCTGTAGACGAATTGTGTTAATGTGAGCAAAATTTGTTGGTGAAACTTTAAAACGCCCTTAACTGAAATGTACGTACTTTCCCAGAGTTTGCTACGTCTCAGCGCTATTAAAGTCAAGCAAAACTTAATTGTTCAGCTATTATAACACACAAATATAAAGGTTTAAAACACTCACCCACATAAGTGTAAATCTTAGTTAAATGCTATTTAGAGTGTGGAAATTTGACCCTTATTAAAAAAGTAATAACATAGCTTTCTGTATCTTGTCTATGTTGCATACAATCTCATAATTGTGGTTTCCCTTTACCATTTACTCAAATTGTACTCTTTCAAGTGCGGCGTCATTCCCCCAATCGTTCCGTAATAGAGCTATTAGCTGTAAGATTCTGCTCATAAATGCCCTTTGCAAGAGTATCTAAAAAACGAGTTTATTGTTTTTATACCCTGAACCCATTAAAAATGGGTAAAAGGAATGTAATGTAACAGGCCGAAGGAAGCATCTCCGACCCCATGAAGTATATATATTCTTGATCAGCATCAATAGTCGAGTCGATCTAGCCATGTCCGTCTGTCTGTCTCTCTGTCCGTATGCATGAACGCAAGGATCTCAGAACCTATAAGAGCTAGAGACTTGAAATTGTAGCTGTAGGTCCTCCGACAATCGATAGCTTACTCCGTTTCCAAGCAATCGATAAGAATCGATATCGAAATCCTGTTTTTTGAGCATTTTTGGTAAATAATAAGAGGTAGAGTCAAACTTGACATGTAGCTTCTAGGGCAGTATATATATTTGCATTTGGTGTTTGAAGAAGAGGGTTCGGGGTATCCCCTAGTCGGGAGGTCCCCCGACTAGAACCTCTTACTTGTTTTCATTGTATTCGACTTCAATGTAATTGTTAGTTTTTATATATGATACTTCCATCTACTTCGCGTATAATCGAATTGGAAAGGTTAACGAATTGATTTAATTAACTCCTCTTTACATCTGCTCCTAAATGAGGTCTTACTATCAATTTCATGTGCCTTAAAACAAAAACCTTGCAACTACATTAATTTATGATAGTATTTAATTATGTTCCAACATGTATTAGCGTTAATGAACAATCAACAAGAGAGGTAATGACCTGATCTGATACCCTATGCTACTCAGGGTCTTTACGCAACCGGAAACACTCGAGCAGAATTATATATAAAATCTATCATATGATTTCGAATACCTTTTGTGCATTTTATGACTGGAACCAAATCAACTCTTTATGTTTATGCGAGTGTGAAGAAGTTGACCCAATCAATTTGTCACAAGCGCCACAAAAAAGTTTTGATGCATTGACACATAAAACTCATAAAAGACAATGAAATCTATTTGTTAGCTGTTAATTGGTTGCCAATTTGAGTTGACCAAAATAGAGAACAAAAACCAAAAAAAAAAAAAAAACAAAAAAAATGCGCACATGACTTAATTTCATCTAAAATCAATTAACACTATCTATACAGCCATATTACCAGGCAGCTGTACGCCAGGCCATAACTGAAAGCCTAATGAAGCCCAAAAATTCTTTTTCATCTTTTGCGGCTTAATTAGACGACAAGAAAAAGTTGTCAGCATCTCAAATAGTTGGCAAAGAATGCAGTCGCTCCAAACGCTTCAAATAATACTCGACACAGGCCGAGTATTTTGATTTTTTATACATTGAGTATTTTGCTTACACGATGCCTTAGCTTTTGGTGGATTTTGGCATTTTTATTTCATTAATCCAAATGCCATTTGTTTAATTAAAATTTCCAATATTGGCTTTTTGTAACATAAATGTAAATAATTAAAACAACTAATTTGATATTTTTTTGAGATCATGGCAAGAACTAAGTGCTACAAATGTGCTTTGTCAAACCGGTAAGTTTCTGTTTTAAAAGTATTAAGATAATCAAAGCTACTCGCAAACAATAATTATAAATTATAAATATAATTCCTTGTATAAATCGTGTGAATAAGATAGTTCCATGCGTTTTAGTAAATTTAATTTGGGTTTAATTATAAATTGTAATTATAATTCCTTACATGAACGCTACCTACCTTTCTTTGCGATTTTCATAACTTTGTTGTTGTCTGTTTTCGAAATAATAAGAAATCGAAACGACTCAAAATCAATATTTATAAATAACAATCATAATTTCTAATGTGACTCGTGTGAATTAGATAGTTTCTCCTTGCCGACCTGCCTTTCTTTGCGATTTTCACGAATTTAATAAGGGCTCACCAACTTGTATGTTATTTAGTCATTTGTGTGTCATTCAAAAAGTTCTGTTACGTTAAGTGTAATTAATGTCAATTTAGATTATTTATTTGATTTAATTAAAATGCACATCCATGTATATTTTGTAATTTATCGTTTTTGTTTTCAGAGAAAATGTATAGTCAGACTGAAAAACAGCGCTACGATGGCTGGTATAATAATCTTGCCCATCCCGACTGGGGCTCTGTGGGTATGTGCAATATATAGAATAGAAATATGTAAATGCAACAACTTTCTAATTGTGCTTGTAAGACGGAATCGCATTAAAATCAGTTTCGTCATTTGATCGCACTTATTTGCATTAGCACGATATCATATTTGCATAGTCTCAGGCATTAAATGTAATTCGAAAACGATTTTCAGATAGCCATCTGGTGCGCAAGGCGCCGCCCTCCTACTCGGACGGGGTCTACTCCATGGCAGGTGCTAATCGACCCTCGACAAGGCGACTGAGTCGCCTGTTTATGCGCGGACGCGATGGTCTCGGCTCCAAATTCAATCGCACCGCATTGCTGGCATTCTTTGGCCAGGTGGTGGCCAATGAGATTGTGATGGCATCGGAGTCCGGTTGCCCCATTGAGATGCATCGCATTGAGATCGAGAAATGCGATGAGATGTACGATCGTGAGTGTCGCGGCGATAAATATATACCCTTTCATAGGGCCGCCTATGATCGCAGCACGGGCCAGAGCCCGAATGCGCCCAGGGAACAGGTGGGTGAACACGTGGATGAAACGGCGGGCGGGTGGTGGTTACCAACTGGTGTACAAATGTCGCAATAAAACCTACTCCGCAGATAAATCAAATGACTGCTTGGATTGATGGCAGTTTCATTTACAGCACCTCCGAGGCATGGCTCAATGCCATGCGCTCCTTTCACAACGGCACCCTGCTCACCCAAAAAGACGGCAAGCTGCCGGTGCGCAATACGATGCGTGTGCCTCTCTTCAATAATCCGGTGCCCAATGTCATGAAGATGCTCAGCCCGGAGCGTTTGTTTTGTAAGTGTTCCCCTAAATGTAATCA
Organism: Drosophila littoralis; assembly: GCA_018903485.1. Lineage (NCBI taxonomy): Eukaryota > Metazoa > Arthropoda > Insecta > Diptera > Drosophilidae > Drosophila > Drosophila littoralis. The sequence goes on along the minus strand of JAEIGF010000059.1, from coordinate 3,635,854 downwards.
AATATAGATATATATTAAATAATGTTTATTTGTGATTTGGTGTACTTTTCGCAGTGTTGGGTGATCCGCGCACAAATCAAAATCCCGCATTGCTTTCCTTTGCCATACTCTTCCTGCGCTGGCACAATACCCTGGCGCAGCGCATTAAGCGCCTGAATCCCACGTGGTGTGACGAGGATATCTTTCAGCGTGCTCGGCACACGGTTATTGCCAGTCTACAGAATGTGATTGTCTACGAGTATCTGCCGGCCTTTCTTGGCTCCCCAATGCCAGCATATGAGGGCTACAAACAGGACGTGCATCCGGGCATTGGTCACATCTTTCAGGCGGCCGCCTTTCGCTTTGGCCACACCATGATACCGCCCGGCATTTATCGGCGTGATGACGAATGCAACTTCAAACAGACGCCCATGGGCTATCCGGCCATACGTCTATGCTCCACGTGGTGGGACTCGAGCGTAAATATATCCGCATATTGTCGGCTAACATTAGATTAATCATATTTGATGCAGGGCTTCTTTAGCGACACCAGCGTGGAGGAGGTGCTAATGGGTCTATCATCGCAAATATCAGAGCGCGAGGATCCTGTTCTATGCTCTGATGTGCGCGACAAGCTTTTTGGGCCCATGGAGTTTACTCGCCGGGATCTGGGCGCTCTCAATATAATGCGTGGACGCGATAACGGCTTACCCGATTATAATACAGCGAGAGAAGCATATGGCCTGCAGAGGCACAAAACCTGGATGGACATCAATCCGCGGCTGTTTGAAGCCCAACCCGAGCTTTTGGAGTAAGTTCTCAACAAAAAGAGAGGAAATTCCTATTTTTTTTATTGGATTTTGTTTGAATTAGTTATCTAAACAGACAAAATTTAAAACTCGCTGCAAAATGATACAGATTTCTCGATCTTTATTAACTATGTTTCCATTTACAGTATGCTCAAGGAGGCCTACAATAATCAGCTGGACGATGTGGATGTGTACGTGGGCGGCATGCTGGAATCCTACGGCCAGCCGGGCGAGCTCTTTAGCAATGTGATCAAGGAGCAGTTTCAACGTTTGCGGGATGCGGATCGTTTTTGGTTTGAGAACGAGCGCAATGGCATTTTTACCGCTGAGGAAATTGCCGAGCTGCGGAAGATCACGCTCTGGGATATAATAGTGAATAGCACAGATATTGATGAGGAAGACATACAGCGTGATGTGTTCATGTGGCGCACGGGCGACCCCTGTCCGCAGCCGATGCAGCTGAATGCCACAGAGCTGGAGCCATGCAACTATTTGGAGGGCTACGATTACTTCTCTGGCTCCGAGCTAATGTTCATCTATGTGTGCGTCTTCCTTGGCTTTGTGCCCATACTCTGCGCCGCCGCTGGCTACTGTGTGGTGAAGCTGCAGAACAGCAAACGGCGTAGGCTCAAGATACGGCAGGAGGCGCTGCGTGCACCACAGCAGAAGGGCTCCGTGGATAAGATGTTGGCACGCGAATGGTTGCATGCGAACCACAAGCGTCTGGTGACTGTCAAATTTGGGCCCGAGGCGGCCATCTATACGGTAGATCGCAAGGGCGAAAAGCTGCGTACATTCGGTCTGCAGCATGTGGACGTGGTCAGCGTGGAGGAGTCAGCCACCAATCATATAAAAAAGAAGCCATACATTCTGATGCGCGTGCCCAGCGATCATGATCTGGTGCTGGAGCTCGAATCGTATGGAGCGCGGCGCAAGTTTGTCAAGAAGCTGGAGGATTTCCTCTTGCTTCACAAAAAGGAAATGACCCTCATGGAGGTGAATCGCGACATTATGCTGGCCAGGGCAGAGACACGAGAGCGTCGCCAAAAGCGTCTCGAGTACTTCTTTCGGGAGGCATATGCCCTGACATTTGGCTTGCGACCGGGCGAACGGCGGCGTCGCTCGGATGCATCCAGCGATGGCGAGGTGATGACCGTAATGCGCACCAGCCTGTCCAAGGCGGAATTTGCGGCCGCGCTGGGCATGAAGCCCAACGATATGTTTGTGCGAAAAATGTTCAATATTGTCGATAAGGATCAGGATGGACGCATCAGTTTTCAGGAGTTCCTTGAAACCGTGGTGCTCTTCTCGCGCGGCAAAACGGACGACAAGCTCCGCATCATATTTGATATGTGCGACAATGATCGGAACGGTGTCATCGACAAGGGGGAACTAAGCGAAATGATGCGCTCGCTGGTAGAGATTGCGCGGACAACCAGCTTGGGCGATGATCAGGTCACCGAGCTTATCGATGGCATGTTCCAGGATGTGGGACTCGAGCACAAGAATCATCTAACCTATCAGGACTTTAAGCTGATGATGAAGGAATATAAGGGTGACTTTGTCGCCATTGGCCTGGATTGCAAGGGTGCCAAACAGAATTTCCTGGATACATCCACAAATGTGGCACGCATGACCTCGTTCAACATTGAGCCCATGCAGGATAAGCCACGCCATTGGCTGCTCGCCAAATGGGATGCCTACATTACCTTCCTCGAGGAGAATCGTCAGAATATCTTTTATCTATTTCTGTTCTATGTGGTTACCATTGTTCTGTTCGTCGAGCGTTTCATACACTATTCCTTTATGGCCGAGCACACGGATCTGCGTCATATTATGGGCGTGGGTATTGCCATCACACGAGGGTCGGCGGCATCTTTATCCTTTTGCTACTCGTTGCTGCTGCTGACCATGTCCAGGTGAGCATTATCCTCTACGATTTTATTTACGCAACTAACCCTTCCGACTTGCTCGTAGAAATCTTATTACCAAGCTTAAGGAGTTCCCCATACAGCAGTATATACCCTTGGACTCGCACATACAGTTCCATAAGATTGCCGCCTGCACGGCGCTGTTCTTCTCGGTGCTACACACCGTGGGGCACATTGTCAACTTTTATCATGTGTCCACACAGTCGCACGAGAATCTGCGCTGTCTGACACGTGAGGTTCACTTTGCCTCCGACTACAAGCCGGATATTACCTTCTGGCTCTTCCAAACGGTCACCGGCACCACGGGCGTCCTGCTCTTTATCATAATGTGCGTTATATTTGTATTTGCTCATCCGACCATACGCAAGAGGGCCTACAATTTCTTCTGGAACATGCACACTCTCTATATTGGCCTATATTTGTTGAGCTTGGTTCATGGTCTGGCGCGTCTAACGGGGCCGCCACGTTTCTGGATGTTCTTTTTGGGACCCGGCATCATCTACACACTGGACAAGATTGTCTCGCTGCGCACCAAGTATATGGCACTTGATGTTATCGATACAGATTTACTTCCCTCGGATGTTATCAAAATCAAATTCTATAGGCCGCCAAATCTAAAGTATTTGTCCGGCCAGTGGGTGCGTCTGTCCTGCACCGCATTCAGGCCGCAAGAGATGCATAGCTTTACGCTAACCTCGGCACCGCACGAGAACTTCCTGAGCTGTCACATTAAGGCGCAGGGACCGTGGACATGGAAGCTGCGTAACTATTTCGATCCATGCAACTATAATGCAGAGGATCAGCCTAAGATACGCATCGAGGGTCCGTTCGGTGGCGGCAATCAGGACTGGTATAAATTTGAGGTGGCTGTCATGGTGGGCGGTGGCATTGGTGTTACGCCCTACGCATCCATACTGAACGATCTGGTCTTTGGCACCAGCACCAATCGCTACTCGGGCGTGGCCTGCAAAAAGGTATACTTCCTATGGATTTGCCCATCGCACAAGCACTTCGAGTGGTTCATCGATGTGCTGCGCGATGTGGAGAAGAAGGATGTGACCAATGTGCTGGAGATACACATCTTTATAACGCAGTTCTTTCACAAATTTGATTTGCGAACCACCATGCTGGTGAGTCTTAAAACTTATGATCTGCTTGTATTTTGTTTTTAATTTTCTTTCTCCCTTTTGCAGTACATATGTGAGAATCACTTTCAGCGTCTCTCGAAGACCTCCATATTCACGGGTCTCAAGGCTGTCAATCATTTCGGTCGCCCAGACATGTCAAGTTTTCTCAAGTTCGTGCAAAAGAAGCACTCCTATGTAAGCAGCCATACAAAGCATCTGTATAAGATCCGCATTATATTACTTGAATATCAATTTACAGGTGTCCAAAATAGGCGTCTTCTCGTGCGGTCCCAGACCGCTCACAAAAAGCGTGATGTCCGCCTGTGATGAAGTGAATAAAACACGCAAATTGCCCTATTTTATACATCATTTCGAGAATTTTGGTTAGGATTGCGTACGCCTAACTCTACTCAACTCTACAATTATCTGCCAACTACTACACAATCACAATACACACAAACAAAACGGATTAATTTACGAATATTATGAATAGTATTTAGTTTCATTCATTCAGCATTTAAGCGAATTTAGTAGCACACCCTTCCCACTCCCTTCCTCGTGTACTGTTAATTTACTTAACTATCTCTCACGTATGTAACTTCATAAATTAGTCATGTTCTACAATTTAGTGCATTATGAAAATGTCCATTGAAGTTTAGCTACAATCACAACACAACAACAAAAACAATACAGCGGCCCTTACTTTATATACTTATACTTATGTATGTATGTGTATGTGTATATGTATATGTGTATTTATTGAAAATATGATTTGTTATCAGTTTTTGTAAACCGTTCGCATTATTTATTAAAATTTACATTTTAATTGAAGCACTGAACTAATTAATGTAATGCCTCAACAGAGGTATTTACTTGTTTATGTATGAGTCCATCTCCTTTTATACTTTTTGCTAATCTGAACAGATTGAATCGGAACTGTATATGGATGAAATTTTAGTTTTTGTAAGCAATGTCAACACTTTAACTAAAACAAAGTTATATCAAACTATGATTGGGAGCTGCACGTTTAAAATCATCATAGAGGCTGCTTAGCTTAAGTAAATCTTATATTAAGTATTGTTTTTTCTATATTAATATATGTCTCGATTTAAGAGGAAGGGATTCAGCAAGGTCTCGCTATGCTTGTGCAAGGACCTAGTGCATCTTCGCCATCTTAGACGTTCTACTTGTTCTTCTATCCAGGTATGTTAACTTCCTAAAATTTAATTTAAAGGAAAATAAATTATAACTTGAGAAAAATTAAATATGAATTACAAATCGACTATTAAGCCATGCTATATGCTAGTATTTTATATTTTCAGAACCTCGTAATACTATAATACTATGTATATAAGGATATTTTCAGTGTATATATTCGGAGACAGCTTTGTTAATCAATAGCTTAGCTGTTTATATACATGTGTCCTTCGCATTGTCTATCCTTCCACTTTCTTTATACCTATCTATGTATCTCTATGCAAGTTTGCATTTAAGTGCTATAGGATCTAACGGTCGAAATCAGCGTTTTCTTATATGACAAATGTTGACGTCATCCAGATATAAAGTTTTTCTATAAATTCTTATCTTATCTCAGTAGTAAGGTCTTAATATTGACATTTATGCTGGTTAAAATCTGCAAGTGTATTTTTTCAATAAAGCGACAAGCAGTGCAAGTGCATGCACAAGCAGTTCGGCAAGCAGTACAGTTAAATGTATGCCTAATATTTCAGGCCGCACTGTATAAGAATAAAGCGCATGCGCCAGCTTCAGCTGTTTAATGTTTTTCATTTTACGCCCAAAACAGAAAAGGATGCGCCTTGTAAATACGTATCCTTAACTGAATTCTATTAAAAAACAACAATCTTTTGAATGGAGTTGGACGTGCTTCGCCTAGGGGTGGATTATTACCACAATCTGCTGAACGCGGAGCTGCACATTAACGAATGGGTGCAGGATCGGTAACTCAAAGTCCCAAACTTGTTAAACAATAGTCTAATGGAAACTTCTTGCAGTCTTAGCCTTGCAGAGCCATTGTTTCGCTTCGTCAGCGTTTATTTGGAACCGGGCAATTTGTTTAATGTGCTTATACCTTTGTTGGGCATCTGCGGACAGGATTTGCTTACACATCTGGTCTTTGCGCTGAGTCTGGTCAGCGCGGTGAGCTCCTTCGAGAAATGGTAAGTTTGCCAGCTTCAATTAGTAGTGAACACTCATCTTAACAGCTCTATACCTACAGGATATATCCCGAATGGCGACCCCTCTGGCGGCTACGCGAACTCTACGCCGATGAGCATGGCATTAGGCCGCGTGTTGCCTTGCAGAGTCACGATCTGAGCTGTGAGACCAGCGGCGGAATGCCATGTGCTCACACCATGACCTGGACGGCTTTGCTTATGGTTGTTAGTGTGCATTTGCCGCTTAAGGGCCGATCCGCCAGCTGGCTCTGGTCACTCGTGCATCTCTTGATTGGATGCTGCACGCTCTGCATGTGGCTGAGTCGCCTTTATCTGGCCACGGAGTATCTGCATCAGTGCCTGCTGTCCACTTATATTGCGGTCAATCTTCTGGCCAGTTGTCAACGGCATCTGGACTACCTGTATGCCCAGCGACGTGGCTGGGCTGTGTTGCTGGTGCTCCTGTTTAGCTGCATGGCTGTCTCAGTTTATTTTATCAAGCTGCAACTGGGAATCGATCCACACTGGTCAGTGCGGCAGGTGAGTCGATTCAATTATCTCAGCTTCACCACGTGGTTTTAAATGCATTCTTTTAGTCTTTTAAGTGGTGCCCGGAACCTACCTATATGCGACATGAGAGCAGTCCCATCTTTCTGCTGGCTCGAGATCTGGGCAATCTGATGGGCGTGGCACTCTCATTACCCTTGGTGCAGCTGTAGGTCTATTAGCTCTAAGTGTTTGTAGCATATTCAATTAAAGTGACATTTACTTTCGCACACAGAAGAACGTACAAGTCCAAATATTCGCATCGGTTCCTGGGGATCGCCATACTGGAGCTTTTTAACTATATCCTGCGCCTTTGTACACCCAAGCAGCATGGACGCTTTCTGTTTCTGGCCTATGAATTTACACGAAATGCCTTGCACTCACTGATACTTCTTAAGGTCTTGCCCAAAGTCCTAAATAAAAAAAGTTAAGCAGATGTAAACAAAACTATATTGGTAGCAACTGTAGGTAGGATAGACATTGTACTGACTTCCATAGTAGAAATATAGTAAAATTGTACTTCCTACTTGATTTCGACCTTTGTTAACCGCGCTCTTAAATTAAGTATTTGTTTAAAAATAAAATGTACAACCATGGTCTATTTTCGAATGATATGGTATATGAAGGACATACCTTAATTAGAAAAATCAGCCATACATTTTACCTAAAAAAATTGATCAATATCGTTGGTTCTTAGATGACCCACATATCCTTTGTTATTCCATAGCATGATATAGTCCTAGTGAACCTAAAGGACCGAATTCTTCCAAAATGCGCGAGAACGTGGTCCAAAATAATGTATGCAAATATTCCTTCTCCTGCCAAATCAGAGTACACAAAGAAAAGGACGAAAGCTTCAAGCAACCAAGATATAGGAATATCTTTTTGGAAGGAAATAAGACCAAGGCTTCTCTGTATTCCTGGAGATCCTGTCAAATCCTGTGTCTTACAACTCGTATCGACTACGACTACACACTGGCCAAAGGACATCAATATTGTCCTTGGAGTTTCCAAGATATGGCTATTTTTCTAAAAAGAACATTCTTTTTACACCCATATCTTGGCCAAATCCTTAAGGATATCAAAAGGATATACATTTTTAAGCTCGTGGGAGGCAGGACTATCGATTGGCCTTTATGGATTTCAAGGATTCCACAAAAAAATGTTCCTCAATTTCTGCAAGGGGTTAGTCAGAAAATCAAAAATTGTCGGACTAACTTTGCCATTTGAAGGACAATTGAGATGTCCTTTGGGCAGCAGATAGTCCTTGTCGTACCATTTACGAATATATAACCCGAAGGACGATTATCCTTGAAACAGCTGAGAAAGCAGGACTTTTTTGTAAACATAAGATAGGCTATAACTCGGCTGTATCCTTGCGTATTCTGACGAGTCTGCAAGGATATGGCCAAGTTTATGTGCTTCACGAAGTTGCAAGATTTTCAAACTTCATTTTTATTTTGTTATTTCACTTCGTTTCAGTTTCTTACAATATTTAAGCAGTTGCTTTCGTATTACATTTTACAATGCATTTTCGCCGATGCTTAAATTAATTTATTTATTTGTATTTAATTTCTTTATATAATGCTATGTTGTGTGTGTGTAAACTGGTAAGTGTGTGTTTGTGTGTGTGTATGTGTGTTTGTGTATGTACGTTTAACATTGGTTATGGTATGCATTTTAAATTGTTGTATATGTAATTTATTTATAACCTTTACTTAACAATTTAAATATTCGATTTAATATGGTTTTGCTTTTAACATTTGTTGGATTCTCAATTTATTCCTTAGGTATTTTATATTAAACTATAGTTAGCAGCTAACGGATTTACGTTTTATCTTTGCATTTAGTTAATACATATATATAAAACAAGTTGGTTTAATACAAAATATAAACTAATTACAAGTAGGTATTTTATATTTATATAAATATATATATATATATATATATATATTCATTAATAACGTTTATGCGTGTAAATAAAATATTTATTTACAATAACTGGACTTTTGAATTTCAGATGGGCCATAAGACATAGCAGTTGTTGTTGTTGTTCTTGTTTGTTAATAAATGCGCCAAAGGAAATGGTTTTTGCAAAAGTTTACCAACCATTTATTTAACATAGTTTTTATAATCAGAATTGATCTCAAAACAAAATCAGCTGTACCTTAACTTTTAGTATTTGCTAGAATATTTACATGATGTATCTAGTTTGTATATGTATTTGTATAATATGTTTGTCCACATTAGGTAACAGTGCAGTTTGTTGTTTTTTTGTTTTCCAATATTTTGCTGGGTTAGTTTTGTTTTATGTTTACAGTTTGCTTAAACTGAAATTTTAGACTAATCCCTTTCTTTAAGTGTAGAGAAATGTCATTTTTATGAATTGGGTTATCCTTTTAGCTCACTAACATTATGGATACTCAATCTTATATCGATTGCGTTTTATCTTTTAAAGTGTACTGCGATTAATGCTTAACTTTCCTCGGTTCCTAGTAGCGCCGCCCTATATAGCCCTTAACCTTTTTTAAGTTGGCCTAATGCACATCTTGAAGCATAGTCAAAAATGGTAGCCAACGCTTTAGCGGTTGAATCCGAATGATTTCTGTATTACTTGCAATATTTATCAAATACTTTTAGTATTTAATTTTGGAATTGCTTAAAGCAAAGCCGCCTTTGGGACAAACTACTCGCCGCCAAATCAGATGCTAATGAATTTTATATTCATATATCCCACATATAAGCATATTATATAATCGATATATAATAAATCTTGGCAATTTATTTGCCAGCATGGATTGCTTTTGGGCATATCTAAACATAATTTGCGCTTAGTTTACGAATAGTTGTAAATATTTGCTCCTGTTTTGCACACATTTAAATACATATCTGCATCTGCGTTTTTATTTTTATCTGTATCTGTACCTGTAGACAAAAATTGAAACGATATTTGTTTTATCCTCAAATTGATCTGCATTACACTTATTTCAATTTTCCCAATTATATTTAACTATGCCTTATATCAAATCAACTAAATTGCACTCGTCCTTGTTAGTCATATTTGAATTCAAAATTTCAGTTATTTCAGTTATGAGTTCGAGTTTCTATACCATGCTATATAGGATTACCCTCACTGTACTTATAGTAATTGCTTGCTGATTTCTTCCACTTTTATTTCTATTTGGTAGTCGCAGCGCATCTATTGAAGTTCCTCCAGATTAGGCTGACAGGAACCGCAGCATTTCTCCTTATAGCGATGCAGTCGACACAGACCCATGGCCCTGGCGTTGCGGCAATAGCGGGAGGCATCGCGACAACCAGCAGATGTGATCACTGCGAATATAGATGGGGACTTATATTAAAGATGTTGATGGATAAATGAAGAAATAAACTTGGATATTAATTTAGACCGAAATATAACGACTTGGATAGAGATAAAGATATAAATGTAGACTTGGGATTTCGATACTTATTTAAAAAGATAGATATAAATAGATATTTGTTGAAAGATTGACATAAACTTATATTGACATAAATATATATATATTTTTTTTTGTACAATTTAACTTATACCAAAAAATACTAATACATCTTATTCAACAGATAAGTCTTACAAAAAAATTAACAAAATAGGTTTCTTATATAAATCGATCCGAGAGATCGATCGGATGATACCTTCGCAATTTCCCGCATTCGGTCTACTCCAATTCTAATTTTGTTTAAAAGACGCCTAGACGTCCCCGACTTTGCGTACACCTAGGTCTCTTGTCAGGACCCTGATCTTTCCAATATGTGTATATAGATTACTAAATGAAAGAGCTTCTTTGAAACGCTATTTCACAAGATAGGAATATTGTGCTATATAAATGCAAGATTGACAATATCTATTGTATATTTTTTCTAGATATAATAATTATTTTACTTCTTCTTTAAATAACGCTTTAGTTAAATATTAATAAGTAAGTAATGGTTTATAATTTAAGATCCACTAATTAATATGTTGGTTAAGGTATTAAGACTGAGTCTTCTGAACACAAGTAGAGGCTTCTGATATAATAATAATAATAATAATATATTTTATCTTCTTTTAGTTCTAGTTCCAAGCCTCCGTCTTTATTTTATTATTTATTTGATGTTTATTTATTTCCAATTTCACTTACTTTTGGATTGACATGGAGGACTCTTGCACACCTTCATGACCGCTGGGCGTGGCTGATGCTTGCAAACGTTGCCCGCGGGTCGGCGGCTGCCATACCAGACGCACTGCAGAATGCGGAATTTGATGCCCTGGCGACCGCAGGGCGCATTGCACTGTGAAACGAAACCAAAGCAGAAATGAATTGCATTTGCCATTAATAAATGATGCGACCAATGTATGGAGCTGGCCAGAGCCAGGGCCAGAGACATGGCTTATAGTTATAGTTATAGCTTAAGCCATGGCCATGGTGATTGGCGGCGGGCAGCTCACCCACCTCGGACCAGGGCTCCACGCGCCAGACGCCCTTGCAGCGTTCGTTGTAGCATTCCTGGCGCGCCGTCGGCCTCTCGTACTCATCGCAGGCAATGCCCGCGCTGCCGTTCTCGTAGCGGCAGCTCACCTCCCGCCGTTGCACGGCCGTATTGCGTCTGTGGCAGCGGGACTGCTGGCAGAGCGTCCAGTCGCCCTTGGTCCAGTGCGGACACGGCTCGTTGCCGCAGCTTTGGAACGTGTCGGGCATGTCCAGCCCCTGGGCTCGGCATTGCGCATTCTCCACGATGTCGCCGCCGCCATCGGTGCCATTTGACATCGACATCGTTGTCCTCGTCGTCGTTTCCGTTGTCGTTGTCGTCGTCGTTGTCTTCTTCTCTGCTAGCTCACGCCGGCAGCTCAGCGTGCGGCGCTGTGGGCAGAGTTGCAAAGAAACAAAGTTTACTGTTACATTTTTTGTGTCCATGCCACACATAAAACAATGGGAGGCAGCGGCAGGACAACCGTGTCGAGCCACTGGCTGTTTAAATATTTAAACTCGTGCTTGATTTTTATGTGGCCAACGCTGCGGACCATGGGCTGGATTTGGGTTTCGGTGTGGAAACACAGGTAGAGCCGAATCTGGTAGCTGGCAAAGCCATGCATTTGGCTAATTATTATGTAAGTGGCAGCTGTGGCCTGGCCAGCTGGTTCTAACGCTTGCAGCAACTCTTCTGTGCGCCCCTTAAAAGCTAAAATTAAATTTGTTTAGCTGCAAGCTCATGCTTTATAGATGAAACGTTGAAGCCATTTTCTATATAAATAATATATAATTTGTCCTCATTCTATAAAAACTATATCAATTTACCTGATAGCAACCGGAAACAGATTAAGAGAAACTAATTGTTTAAAGCAATATATTTACACTATGCAATCGAAGTCGTTTTATTAATATTTTCATGAGCAGCTTTTTTTTTTAAATTTTCAAAATAAATAATGTTTTTTTTTTTTATTTTTTAATTATATAGAATATTTCTTTTAATCTTAAACATATTTATTTAAATTACTGTTTTTTTTTTAACAATAAATTAATACCTTTTGAAGCATTAAAATGAAATGTACTTTTCTTAGGCTTGGCCAATTTTTGTATGGAAAGACTCTAGTTTTTGGGTTATATTTTTGGAATAGGATCTCCATAATCAGTCTAAGATTGAAACAAATCGGACGACGGAATTACTTTTATATGAAAACAGGGTTTATGCAAATAAATTTTGGAATTTTTAATGTCATCCACGCACAGTGAACGTATGGATACATAATATTTAAAATCTGTTTAAATAATTGGTTTTTTAAGCGCAAATGTTACATATGGAATTTTATAGGTAATCAAGGCTTATGTGCAACTCTGTTAACTGGAAAATCTGTTAACCGGAATGCTGATGGGTTGATTTCATGCCTCAACTGACCCCGATATATTTGAAGAGAACGCTTTTGAATAGCAACGGCTATAAATTTAAATAAAGGAAGACAACCTTAAACATATTTTTTAAATATATACTTATATATCACGGAATAGAATCTGATATCTGTCTGCATGTGTGCGTTTATAGGTTGCAGTATCACATGTGCTAGTTAATTTTTTAATGTTTATATGTTAGCTCTTTTAACTGGGTTTTGACCATCTTGGATAATCAAGGTTCATCTGCATATTGATTTCACACACCTTCTCTGGGCCTTTTCTGGTATTCTCGTTAGCTGCCAGGCCCATTCAATAGCTCCCGCAACTAATTTCCGCCGGCTTTGAACTCACCTGCAAACCACTGCCCGCTGCTCCACATTCCTGCGAGCACTTGGACCACTCGCCCAGCTGCCAAGTGTAGACAAAGTGACCGCTGCCCACGCCTGCTTCGATGTTCGCCTGATTGCTGGCCGTGCTGCTGGCCAGTGTCATTGTCGTGGCCGTTTCCCAGCGCGCGTGTGGCATATGCGGCGGCACATCCTCCTCTGGCTGTCGATGCAGTTGCTGCTGCACTTTCTGGCTGGGCACGGCGAGAATACGGCCTGCTTCGGTGTGCAGCTCTTTGGTCTTTGGCAGCACACGCGCCGGCTCATCCTGTTCGTAGCGTTGAGGCTCCAAATCGAGGCCATAATTGAGAGCCTCGCGCTGCAGCAAATGCTGTCCGCGCGAGTCCTTAAAGCGCTGCAGCGGCCAAAGCAGCTGCATGTGGACGGGTGGGGAGATAAGCATAAAGTTGGGATTTACGTATGAGAGATGTTAGCTTAAAAGTGTTGGGATAAAAATAGATTGCTATTGAGCCCGCATGCAGCATGTGGCATGCAGCAAGCAGCAACCAGCAGACAAGCAGCAAGCAGCATCAATGGAGCGCCATGTTGTGCTTTACTACGGTAAATTTGCACGGCCGTCAACGCGTTTCCGTTTCCGCTTTCATAACGTGTGCGCTATCAGTATGTGTACGTGCGTATGTGTGTGTGTGTGTGTATGCTCTTCATGCATGCACACTTGAATTGCCCTCATCAATTGCTTCACGTTGACTGACTACATACTGCAAAATCCGATTAGCCATTGAACTCAACTGCCACAGCTGCCCCCACTCCAAGCCGTACTCCACCTGCCCCCTTCTATTCAAGCCACCCACACACACACATATACAAGCCCCCGAAAGGCACTCACAGAATGCCGCTTGGCACTCAGCCTCTGCAAAAATTTGACTACCAAATGCATTTTTGGCCAACAATTTTCTAGTGCATATGCAACGCATTTGGTTTTTGACTTTCGACAAAACCCACCTCTCCACCTCCGCCCCCAAAAACTATCCCCCTTGTAGTTGTTGCTGCTGTTGCTGTGAGGCAGCATTGTCTCACTGTCAACCTCATCGTCGCTGGTCGTTTTCATTTACAGCAACCCGTTGCCCGACAGGGTCGATGCGCAACGTGTTCCTCAGACGGGAGGTGATGGGTGGTGGGCAGTTTTCGGGTGGGGTTGGGTAAGGGGAATCAAGCGAAAAGATGATTTCCCAAGTGGCACTTGAAACCGACAAATACGCTGCGCTATTTGTTGTTGTTGTTGTTGTTGTTGCATCTGCTGCGCTTTTATGGGCAGCTGCTAGGCGTGTCTGTGTCTGTGTGTGTGTGCGTGTCTGTGTCCGTGTGTGTGCGCCGTTGTCATTTGTAGCTCGACACTAACGCCAACGCCTCCATAGCCTTTTATTGTCACCGCAATCGCAATTGCAATCGTTGGCATTGTTGTTGTTGTTGTTGTTGCTGCTGCTGTTGCCGAGCTCCTGTCAATACGTGCTGTCGGCAGGCAGCAAGCAAAACTGTTGGCAGCCATTTACAGCTCCCATCCCCATGCCCCCAACCGCTCTTCGTTGCAATCGTTAACCGAAACTTTTGCCGGGTTCTCGGCACCAGACCCAGGAAATAATGCCAATACGGTAATTAGTACGCGAATAAGAGGCCCAGCCTTTTCATTTCCATTCTTTCTTTTTGGTGAGCCCCTTTTTGAAGCTAGAAAACTTTAAAACCTAAGCAGTTAATGTTGACAAACTTTAGCAAATCAGTTGAAATAAATAATTGAAAATTGGGAATTGTGGTTAAACGAAATGTCACGGCACATTTGACATTTTATGCCATGTGCTGGATAGATGAGTGTCCACTTTAATCAGGGTAATGAGAATCTGCGCTCAAATGATTTGTCTAAGCCAAGGTAAGCTATTTTTTACTGAATAAGACCAAATATAAATATTTGTTATAAATTGTATAGATAAATCTAAAAAGCAACAAAAAATGTATAATAATAATTTTAAAAAATCCTTGTCTACTGTAAGCTACAAAGATCTATCTAATACGTACACACATTATGAAATTTACTTTTTAGATAAGATTAATTAATTATGAATTTCTGTTGCTAGCTATTATGAAATAAGGTATATTATTTATTACATTGCACTATTTAAAATATGCTTCCTGAGATTCATTTATTTAGTCGTTTTAGTTGACTGCTTCCATTTTAGCAAATTTTCCGCACTCATTAGCAACTTATAAAGTCTACAAGTTAAATTTAAATATATGAAAATTTATTTTATATATTTTTTGTGGCTTTTGAAAAAAGGGGAGACACTTTGAGGCACGCACATCGTTAAATTCTCACGCCTGAAAAGCGGCCCAAACGTTGCCAGAGACAACCAGGTAACCAAACAGGGATAAATCAACAATCAGACCGAAATGAAAAAAAAGTACATGTGCATGATCGACTGGCAGATGCTGCGTAATGTCTTTTTTTACTACTGAACTATTAACTGGAAAAATATTATGAATACTCGACTGGGTTGGAAATATCATTTTCTGGCTCCGACATAAATTTTAAGCAACATATTATACCCGAGTTACATGTTTTAGAGGGTATACAGAACAAACTCATGAAATGTGCAACATTTTCTTTTATGCCTTTCAACTTAATTTAATTTGAGTTTAAATGTTGCATTTAACAAATGCAGAGAATACTACAAATTGCATGCAGCTTAAATGGAGCGCAGAGCCACAGTCAGAGTCCCCGCCCTGGGGGCGCGGCAGTCCTGTGTGAGCCTGCCAACATCCTGCGAGCGGAGCATTAATAAATAGTTGCAATCAAAATTAAAAGAGCAGCAAAACTGCGCAAACATTTCGCATCTTTAAATCATTTTGCGCCTCGACTGATGAATAGCGCGAGTAGCTGCAGAGGATGCAGGAGGATGGACGGACCAGGATATGGCTCCGGCTTTAGCTTCAGCCAGCGACGTCTGTGAAAATTTATTAACGCGCTTTGGCTTTCGGCTAGCTAAAATACGATTTTTGGTCTCCAGTTATATAAATTTGTCTGGCATGTCGGGCCTACGCAGCAGCGGGCCACTTGCATAATTAATAGACCAAAATGCTGAGCAATAAATTCTGTGCCCGAAATGGGGCATTGATGGAGCTGCTCTGCCTTGGTTTCGGTTCGGCATGGCCTGCTGCTGCTGTTGGCTAATTGGCAGTCGCAACGTAAGCAGTTCACTTACATGCAAAATGGCCAAAATGCATTCGCCTGACTCACAGCTGCAGTTGCATAATTCGTATAAAAGCCAGAAGAGCCAATTGCCAATCAATGAAGTAATTTAACCAAAGACAAACTGCCTGCTAATGAGCAACAATCGTGCAGCAGGTGGAGGCAACAATGCAATTAAAAATTAAATTACCAGGATTTGCTTAGATGTGTATAAACAATTATATACATTCTTCATCTACGGAGTAGATAGCTATAGGACTAGAAGAGCCCTCTAGCAAGCGCTCATAAAGGCAGCATATTATTGAATGCCATTAAATAGCACACTAAAGAAAATTGTATGACTTCAACATACCCTGTTCCCAGCATAAAGGGAAACAGGTGAGCGCATCACACCCATATTTGGTCTCATCTTTGAAGTATACAAACTCGCTAAAAAATTATTTAGCTCCGAAACTGTGGAAAGTGTAGTTTTTTCGAGTTGAGAACGCTTTAAAGTTCAACTTTAACATGCTGGCAAATAAGTTAAATGAAAGCAAACATTCTTTATAAGACCAAAATACCCTTAATGGCCTTTGAAAACAGAGCATTAAAAGCAGCTTCTAACTTGCCTCAAAACACAAAGATATCAGCGGCATTTCATTAGCATTTAATTAGCTACCTAAGCCAAGGAAGCGCATTGAAATTTCCAAGCTGAGCGAAGCACACTTTGAGGCGACTTTAAGGCATCCTCAGGGCTGTTAAATTAGATAGTCGACTGTTTACGATAGTCAAGTTAACGCAAAAAGATGGTATGCAATAGAATCCTATTAATACTATCACTATATATAGGCTGAATACATAAAAGGTTTATTGAACTGCCATTGTTATACTTTAGATTTCAATAATCCGGTTTAATATATATTTCTATAACAAATGAGTTTTAATAATACGCAAGAAGTTTTTAAGCAAATATATGTATGTCAACCTACACCAAAATTAAAATATTTAGAGAAAGCAATAGAAAAAACTCTTGTTAATCTAAATAAAACTAAAATCTATACAAAAATGAAAATATTTACATTTAATTCCCACTTTAAAGCCTATTTTCAGCGGAAATATGTATATTCTGCAATTTGAATTTTACCATTGTTTTCATTGCGAATGCCAAAACTCAATTTCAATCTGTAGTTTAAGTGCTGTTTACCAGCTTTGCATTGATTTTATATTATTCACTCTATATTATAATAGGATAAAATAATATATAACTAATTGTGAAGAATCAACAAATGCCAAACATTTTCATGTGCCACATTAGATGGCCAGAAATTAGAATACGCACAATGACATATACATACATATGCATACACTGTGGTACAAAAGATGATTTTGTGATTTATGTACCTATTAAAACTAGGTAAAAATAGTATTATTAATTTGTATGCAACAGGCAGATGTATAGGATGTATAGGAGATGTTAAAGTTGCTGTCAAATATAAAAATCACTGCAGGTTATAACAATATCTCAAAGGTACCAACACGAACATTTCTTCAAGATACAAAATTAGCTGTAAGATAAAGTAGTATCTGTTCTCAGTCGCTAATTATATTGCAATTGTATTTCTCGTCTGTAGGGAACAAATCTATCCTTAATATACGCACGTATCTGTAAGATACGCATGTGTTCGTAAGAATCAAAAGTATCTGTAAGATACAAGAATAATAGTCGTTAGAAATTTTACTCTCCAGATCTTGTAACTAAAGAGATAATTTTAATTCGCTCGTTTTGTAATTCAATCCTTTTAAATTGAATGAGAATCGACGTGTTATCATAATAGAAAAGTATAAGATAAAAACAAAAATTAACTTTGAGCTTAACTTTAATTAATTTAAAGCAATCAAATAATCAAAAAATCAAATCGACTCTTATCCCACAGTGCATGACAACGAGCAAAAATGCAAATATATTTTATTTGCAATAATAATGCAAAAAAGTTATAATATTGTGAGCAATCGAGCGATGCTGCCGCAAAGAGTTAATCAATGCGCCGCAAGCGTTCGACTCCAAAAAAACAGTTATCATTGTGCCTATCGCAAAATGAAAGCACACACACACACATCTGTAAGTGTGTGTGTGTGTGGCTTTAATGCCGACAGCTAAAAGCTGTTGGCCATTATACAAAATGGCCATCTACATAAGCCGCTGTGTGTACATTTTTTGCATAAATACATTTATATATACTTATAGATATATATCGTTTTTGCGGTTCGCGTATTTTTGTCGTCTAACCGAAAAATGTGCAACAACAAAAATATTGTGAAATTAGATAAAATCGCTTTGCCAACTATTTAAGTGGCTATTTTGGCGGGCTGTTGCGTTCTGGTGTGGCTTACAATTTAACGGTAACTAGCTCAGATGAGTGTGGCATGTTGCAGTTGGGGCTGTCGCCCCTATTGAAAGGCAGCACTTAAAGTTGTTCGGGTGGCTGGGTGTGAGAGGGATGAGGGTTAGGGTTGGGGTCAGGGCTAGGGTATTCGGGACCCTGTGCTGCGCTTGGCTGTGCATCGTAAATTATTTGCGCCTAATCTGCATATGGCATAGGGATATGGCAAATCGTCTGGCTGCCAGTTGCTGGCTGCTGGCGTTGCAATTTTCGTCTAAAATTAGTCTGTTTAAGTAGTTGGAGAGAAGCAGGTGCTCTGCTTAAATCTCAGCGGCTTTATTTAGTACATTTTCATAACCAGAAACCGCGACACTATAGCACACACACACTCACACGCACACACAGCATTAACTTGGCCCAGCGTCAGGTGTAAAAGGCAACTTTGTGCGATGCCGTCGACAGCGTTGACTGAAAGCTAATTTTCTATGCCAAAAATTTGTTTGGCTTTATATAACTTTTATGAGCAGGGCCGTGATTGGAAGCAACCAGAGGTAAACATTGCAATGAACTCGCGCGGCAAAAACTTTTCAATTAATAAATTAAGTTTGTGGCAAAAAAATTTTGTTGCTAATTGTTTGTCGGCTTGTGTGCACACACATACACACAGAGCCCCACACATACACACACACACAAACGCACACACATTTATATATACATTGAGGAAATGCTTGACGTTGAGGGCGCGGCACTTACCAAGCCAGCACACCAACAAGAACTTGCGGCAAGTTCTACTCTGCTGCCGCTGTTACTGCTGCTGCTGCTGGCGCTCAATGCCAGCGCGAACAGCTCATTAAAAACTTTTTGAAATGCATAAATGAATAAGTTAAATATTTCGTATATATGTACTTAATACATTTCAGTTATTTTATATGCATTGATAAAAATTATGGCATGCAAATATCAAAGTAAATTTGAATAAAATATGAATTTTTATCATGCATTCTAAAAATATATTTCAGCTGATATGCGCTAAAATTGTAGGGTCAAAAAAACTCAAGAAATTGGATTTCTATAATCGTCTATTCTCTATCAGCATATCCATCTGTCCATATCAAAGAGTATATGGCTAAGAAATCTCAGCATTCTCTGCATATTACATTTCGCAGATTGTTAAAAACTTTTTATGAGAACTTACAGCTTGTTCATTATTCGTGGGGTACAAAAAGCATTCAATATTTTCGGTGACCAATACTGTGCTATACTTTAATTCCATTTTATGTTGTCTAATGATCAAAATAGATTAACTGAAATTGGTCTTAAAAACAGAGAACGGCAGTCTTTATCCTTATGGAGGCTTATTTTTCGATATATCCAAGTAGAAAATAACAACATTTCCTTCTACTAACTCTATACAGTCATATAGCATTTATCTTCACTTTTGTCCCTTTCGGAGTAAGCTCACATATTGTATGTTTTAATAATGTTAACAGATTTACATGAAAAGCAGCTTGTTGTTGTGTCATGCCCACAAAAATGCCGTAAAATAATGTGAAGTATATAACTTTTTTTTGAATGTGCGTGTATATTAATATAATGAAATTTAATTGTCGTTCATATCGGTTGACCAACAATAATGCACAAATTATATTTATACAAATTATAATTTAATTAAGTGCTTTGTTTTTATTCTGACACCATTTTCGGGGTTAAATTTTGAGGCATATTTTGTATTTCGCAATTTATAAATCTATTGTATGGCATTTTAATTGCTTTGGTGGCGTTTTATTCGCAGATTGCAGTTACGGAGTGCGATTTTTATAAAATGTTTTTGATGGCAATAAATTTTAACAATTGATAAGTTGAAGAATCATTGACTGTTAAAAGTCAAAGCACTTGATGAAACAACATATTTCTGATAACCCTTAGCTAGAATACATACGAAATAAAAGTATATAATATATTGGAAGAATTTTCATTGTCATTGTCGTCAACTGAACCAAAGTAAATATTAGAAATTAATAATAATGGCCAGAGCTAAACGGAAATTAATTGAATTGTTTTATACACAAATATAATTCAGAGTTTTAAAAATTCATATCAATTGAGTATAAGTTGTTTGATAATTAAACAAAATAACCTACATTTAGAAACATCTTCATTTTGTGTCATTTGCAGAAAATATTTTATTCCAAATTGGAATTAACTATCAAGTGCTTTACATTAAATAGAGTTAAAAGTCATAAATCTTTAAAGATTTCATCTCGCTTATTTAATATTCAATTATAGATGGTCATTTAAAGTATCATAGACTATTAAGTATTCAGAACCAAACTTTTCAGTCAAGCAGCATCCAAATACAATTGGCAACAATTCATTCATTTATTCAGCAGTTGCGCTCAAAAATAAGCAATAGTTATCGTAATGTCATGCTGATATAAGATTATATTTTCATATCAGTATTCATAATATTTTTTTTCTTATTCACGCAATAAATATATACACTTTTTCAATTGCTTGCTGCATGCAATGCTTTTGCTTTACTTGGACTTTTAGCATTTGGCTTTTGCACTTTGCTTTTGAAGTTTGTTTGTTTTTCTAGCCCATTATGCCAATTGTTTGCTAATTTCAACAAAATGCACAAAATGCAAATAAAAGTCAGCGGAAAATGTCTTTGATAGCAAATAGTTTGGCGATGGCGGCGAAAAGCGCGCAAAAAGTTCGCCTCAAACACAACCTTTGACCAATTTAAAATAAATGAAACAAAAAATGCTGTAATTAAACCATATATATTTTGTTTTGTTTTTGGGGAGCGTAACTGTTTATGCGCTTTCTTTTTCAGAGAGAATGAGAGAGAGAGAGTGTGTGTGTATGTATGTGTGTGTACGGAAGTTGTTTATGCATATAAAATGGAATGGAAGGCATAGCTTGTAGTATTCAGTAATATTTTATATTTTACCTACATTGCATATATTCGGTTAACAATTGTATTTGTGTTTCCATTGTTGTTGTTTTTTGGTTTTTTTTGGTGTTGTTTATTTTTGTATGAGGGTTTGTTTGACAATAAGCATCGCCCCGTACATCAACCCCCCCGAAAAAGCGAGCACGAAACAAAAATTGATTGTTTCGGGTTACGTACGTATATATAGAAAAGAAAGATCAAATAGTGTTGAAAAATCAAAGTTGACAAGTGAGAACGTTATAAATTCATGCAACGAAGTGCTAACTAAGCAAACGAAATAAGAACGCATGCAGACCTACAAAATAACAAGACAAAAAAAAAGGCGGAAAGAACGCAATGAATATGTGAAGTAAGTCTTGGGTGTCCCATACTGGCCTCGTGTAAGTCAGCTGCCAGTTGTGATAGCTGCCCGAAGTTTAAACTTCTATATTAAAATTACTTGTTATTACTTTACTTGATTTAATCTTGACTTAATTACTTAATTAAGTTTAACTCTTGGCATTTGCGTTCTTCCGGTTTTTCGTTTTAAAACGGAAACCCTGTGCTTTTATTTTCTTCAATCTTCAATCAGACATAGACAAAAATCTATCTCATTTAACTCAAATCAACTTCTATATAAATCCTTTAAAATAAAATCATTCTACTAATAAAAAAATTTTCAATACTAGGTAGTGTAAAAATATAACTTTTAAATACAAGTCAAAGCAACTATTTTAGTCGTATTCTTGGAAAACACATGAAAATCCCAATTGTTTACTCTTATATTGCAAAATAAAGCATTTCCAAGTCAGCTTTCTATATTAGATAAGAAAACTGCACTGAAACTAAGTTTTGTCTAACCGCATAATTCTAGGAAATTTAAGCTTAATTTGTATGGTCTGCTCATTGACAAATTGCTGCAATAGCTGCCGGGCCTGTGGAGACCAAGTCCCAATCAGGCCGAAAGACAAATATGCGCAGGCTGTAAATTTATATGCAGAACTTTGGCAATTTGCATCGCATACACACGCCCACGCCTACGCCCACCTACTGCCTGCCTCCGCCCCCAGCCCAAGTGAACTAATTACACACATGCATTCTGGTACTGGGCCTACCTGGGTAACAATTACAATCACAAACTTACATTACGATATATGGGGCAGGCCTTGGGACTGCGCCAAGCGCCAGAATTCAACGTAAAGAACAAAATTGGGCGCGTGAAAAAAAAGGATGGCAAACGAAGAAGAAGAAGCGAGAAAAATGAATGCATTTAAATCAAAAACAATCTCAAATGAAGGAATATATGCACACACAACAAGTAGAAAAAATAACTAAAAATCGAAAATGGCGACAACGAACGAAACGAAACCAAACCAAACCAATCCAAGGGATGGCTCACCTGCAGGTTGCTCAGCAACGCCTGGAAATAGGGCATGGCCAGAAGGGTTTTGGTGCGGCTGCTGCCGCTGCTGGCGCTCGCTGGCTGTGGAATTCGGTCCTGGGATTGCACTAATTGCGAATGCTACACATACATACAATTATAATTATATATATTTATATATATATATATATGTATATACATTTTATTGAACGAACACAATTCGCAATCGTAACGAATTAGCGCGACGAGGGGGAAAGAGAAAGAGAAATTTGACAAAGTATTCATTAATAATGGTTTCTCTTGCGAGTGCTTTATAGAGTTTGATTAAGTTGATATATATAATGTATACTAATAGATGGATGAGTTCGATGTGGGCCAAGAGTGGAAAAGCAACAACCAAACAGAATATCCTAACATCCTACTTTGAACAATAGATCATTATCCCAATTATTTTGATAAATACGACGTTGCTTCTAATTATATTTCTATCTCATATTTTTGTATTTTAAATGATTTTAAAAGGAAATTCGAAAAAAAGATATTGGTATATACGAATAGTCCTCATATATATAGAATACGGTGATAACGCATTTAATTTTTGAATGCAAGATATTTTCTTGAGAAATTCACAAATATTAGAAGAAGATTTGTTGGAATTAAAATTCAGTTCGAAACTTTTGAAAAGAAACCATGTGTATTAAATTCAAAGAGCAGAGTCTAAATATTTAAATAGGGTTTCAGTTTTAGTATCTTACTAGATATTCACCATATTACAAGGGGGTTTTAAGCAGCTTATGTGTAGGACTGTAAATTTACCAATAGGTAGTCATGTTTTGAGTCTAAGCCCATGCCCAACATTTCCTTAGATTTCTGGCCAAACTCAACTAGCATCTAATGCAGCTTTTGGCTCGAAATCTGCCTTTGTTGTTGGAAAATTGTACAATTTGATGCAGAGCCAGAAAACAAAGCATTAAACACAATTCCCACAGCTTTTGAACTCAATCAGAGCATTTACGCTAATATTTCTGTTTATACAACTTGACCTGAACTGGCAAACGAAAAGTAGAGAAATAACATTTTTACTTTAGGTCTGTGCGAGCTGGTCGACCTGAAGACGGCTGCAGTTGCTCAAACCAGCTGCTCGTCGTATCTATCAATGCATACCTGTCCGTCTCTCTCCCTTGTACCCTCTGTTTTCTACTCAAGCTGTTGTTGTTTTTGAAAGGCATTGTGAAATGCCTTTTTAGTTTTTGTTGTTTTGCTCTGTGTCTGCCAGCAAACGTTACGTATACGTAATTTCGTTCCAAATCGCATTATGTATACGTACATATGTTTGGCTAGTCGAGCGAGAGAGAAAGAGAGAGGGCGGGAGAGTGAAAAATGGGTAAAGGGATCTCTTAAACCAAAGCCAAAATGTGCAGCCACAAAATCTGAACTGCCAACAGAGCCACAATGCAGTCGAATATATAGTATATATATATAAGTTTATATACATACAGAGTAATCAAAAGATATTTGTATAGTTGATATAGAGCAAAGTAGAAAAACTATCAAATTACGTGGCTGTTGACAGAAAAGGACATGCGACATGGGCATGTCGTAACGTAGCCTCGGATTGGCAGCCACAAATCCAAAGTAAAGGCGACAAGTTAAGCCAGCCCCAATGTTAACAATGTGTCAGCTCGTAGCTCGTAGGACTCGGTATGAAACATATTTAAAATGTAAACATGTGATGACGATACGTTGGCGATACGACGACGGATGACAATCATAATAAACAAGCCGGACAGTTACACTTACCTCATCCTCCATAATGCTGCTGTCCGCATGCTGCACTCCATCGGATTTGGGGCGACGATTGCGTTCACGTCCATTCTGCATCCTTTCCGACTGATTCTGTCTGCGACGTGTGGACTGCTGAGAGCTGCAAAGGACAACAAGGCATGAAAACCGAATTAATACTGAACCCGATAAGAATAAGTAAGACTAAAGTCGAGAGTACGCGACTCGGCGATACCCTATACCAAACAATGAGTTGCCACAACATAAATATATGCTTCTTAGACTTAAAAACCGAAAGAAAAAATCAAAGACGAACAACGAAAATCTTTGCCATAATTAATATGAGCTCAAAGTGTCGCAAAAGCCTCCCGCTGTCTGTTTATATATACCATATGTGTTTGCATTACTTATAGAATTGCCCATTTTCCACGTGCACAGGGTACCAAAAACTTAAAAACTGAACAATTTTCAACCAAACACTTAACGCAACAATGGACCTCAAACTTAACCCAAAAAATGACCGGAAATTCGTTGTTTAGATTTGCTGCAGTTGTTTGTTGTTGCAGTTGTTGTTGCAGTTTTTGTTGTTATTCTTGTTATTGCTATTGCCGCTTGGTTAGCTGCAAAATGTCAAAAGCACAGTACATTCAAATCCCTGTGCCACGTGTTCGACTGCAACAACACAAAAGCTCTGAGTGACATTTTATGTGTTGGTCATGGCCCCGGGTGCAGCTTTTCCCCTTGCATTCCTGGCTTGCCATGAACCCGCAGCACTCTACCGATTGGGCTTTGTTGAGCACTTGTTATATATTTTGCATTTTCTATGTATTTTTTGTTTTGTTTGCTGCAAAACTCTTATAAATTGACAAGTAAATTGCTTGCTATTCCTTTCCATTGTGTGCAGATAAATATAAATTCATATAAAGGATTGAATTTGCTATATTAAAATTTTTAGAGCCTGTCTCTTTGCTTTTATTCGAAATTCATATAAATTTATACTGCTGCAAGAACGCAACAGGCCAAAACAAATAAGCGCTGTTTAATTTTTAAACTTTGCCCTAATGGCATTCTTTTGACGGACTGTTGGATGTTTAGACAAAATTACTTGACCATACCCTGTTTAAGCTAGCCTGGCTAAAGATCAGTTTAAGTTTTCTTTTCTAAGCACCAATAAACAAGGCAGAAATAAACGAAAAATATTGCAAATCGACTGGATAGATATTTCAAGAGCCTCAAGATTTACTCAATAGCCCAATTTTATATTGACCTTTACGCCTTGTCAGTCGTTCGAAACTTAAGTTCATTGTTACATTTTTAAAATATTTATGGATCTATCGATGCAGCTATTTAGAATTAAAAAAACCATTCTGTTTTGTATAGTCTCTTTCTCAGAGCACATTCAAGATACGCTTTATATAGTTATTTTAGTTTAAAAATCATTGAGCTCGACTCAAAAAAAATGTATTAAAATCCGAATATTTACCACACAATTGCTACTATTTTGAGCACTTCATCTAAATATTCAATGTTAATAATCATCAGTTAATAAATACATTAAATGTTTATGAAACTTTCTAAAGTGTACGGCATAACGCATGCTCATGGTCGATGTTATCTTTAACTTGGTTACAGGATATATTTCGTTGTGCTTTTTCGTCTCAATTATTTGTCTTTGGTTATTTCTATAATTTTTTGCTGATTTTGAAGATTTATATTTGTGATGTTTGCTCATGCATCATATAAATATTTGTACTTCCTTTCAGGCTTAAGTAAAAATTCGTAGAATTTATTAAAACATTTTTTCCCAGTAAAATCATCCATGAAAATTCACGGACATATTTCTCCTTCTGTGATAACAGATATGTACGACACAGTGCTAGAACTTGCCCTGCACCCCCGCTAATATCAATATGATTGCTGCTCTTCGCAGAAAAGGCAAATAATAAATAATAAATGTTGAATAATAAACAAAAACGGTATATCAAAACGGCATTTAATGCAGCCTAAAAACACAAAATATTGGTCAAAAGACCAAACGACCATATATGCAACCAAATACCATCTCCAGCCGACAACCCTCCGCCGCCGTTTTGTCCAGCAACATGGCTACGTCACCTATTTTGCATATTTCGCTGCTGACACAAAATTTGTGCTCTTTTTCATACAAAATAGGCAGAAAATTTGCCACCACGGGACTGACAAATACATTTTTTGGGTAAGCATTTAAAATGCGATCAAATGTGGCCCACACACACCCCACCACAGGCCCAGGACCTACACCCAGCAGCTAGCAAGTGTTACATGTCAATATATATATGATATTTATTTGAACAGCCTCCCCCAAAAGTTGGGCAACACTTTGTGAGCATGTTGATGATGCATTTGTGAGCCCGGAATGCCGCACTCTGCAGCTGTGGCTGTATGTGTGTGAATGTAGTCGCGTGTGTGTGTGTGTGAGCTTGTGGCTTTGGCCAAAATGCATTTTGCTGTTGGCTGTTTGCTTTTAACCATTAAGCAGGTCGTGCGTGGGCCCCGTCGCTTGGCTCAAACATATGGAATTGTTGTGTGCTTGCAATTTTTGGTATGTTTAAGCTCGTGGCCCAACCGAACACGTAACCCAAATTGCAAAATAAACCGCACACGCGCGTTGTAAGCAAACGGGGGACACAGGTATTGCCAGGCGAAAGGGGGTGCAGCCACTCAATAGACTTAAGGGTTCAAGTAGCTTAGACAGAGAGTTTCACAGCAACCAGCAGCCCAACAAAACGCAAACCAAAAACAAGCACATAGTATACAAGCACGAGCTCGAGTAGAAGTACGAGCACTCGATGCTAACACAAATAGAGGAGAACTCAATTTGACTGTCTCTAATCGACTTTGCGATGCTCTGAGCGAAACAAACCCACAAATACGATTATATGATATTATCGTAAAGCCAAATGTAAACCTATGAAATTATTTGTTTATTTTATTTAATTTTTTTTATATATTATACTGTTACTCTATGTTAGCAACTTTTAACAGAGTGACAAATATTATTTGAGAACTACCTAACAACTTATCTGTAGAAATATTGGGCTAAAATTAATTAATTATAATATTTGATATGCATATAATTTTAAATTATTAATTAATTCTCCAGAAAACGCAAAAGCTTTTAAGCTATTATGTCAATGGAAAAAGAGAGTGACTATAAGGTCACAGGAAATCTATTATCACACTTGTTGTAATTACTTTTAATGTACTCGATACATTAAAGAGCATATGTAATAAATGGTCTGCGCGATAAGGAAATTTTACAAGAGCGCAAAATATATATTATCAAATTTAATAGTATTAAATGTATAGATTTTTGAAGCCTTATTTTAGAATGAGAGAAATTACTCTTTTCTATTGTTTCTATATTCCTTGACCTTGATCCGGCCAGTTTATATTTAATTTAAACTAAATAGGTCCCTAAAAACCTTTTGTCATATTATTTATTGATATTATTGGGCTAAATTTGATTTAGAGCTGCGAAAGCCTCAACAAATCAAACTTCATTCAAAGGACTCTAGCCTCGACTCAGTACTTTATTTTACTATACTATATTATCTATTATATTCCCTCCTACTCCCATATAACATTAAATTTTTTATTATAACCTTACCAATTATTTTCTACCTATGCCTAATTTTTTTCCATTCCGCAGCATTCCATCTAGTAAATATTCCCCATTCAATAGTTCCCCATTCTGCGTGCGCTTAACACATTACAAGTTTTGAAAACGTTTTGCGGGGAAGGGGCTAAAGTGAAGGGTAAGTGAGCAAAGCAGAGGTAAAACACATTTAAGTAACCATGAAATTTACTTAGAGTTTTGTTGTTTTTTTTTTCCTTTCTGCTTTTTGTTGCATTGTAGAATTTTAGTGCGAGGCAAATACAAATAAATGTGCTGAGGTGTGTGGCACACAACACTTAAAAGGTGATAGCACGCATACGCAGCGTTGAGCGGCACGAAGCAGACTGAGTGAGGGGGAGTCGGAACAGGAGCTGGAGCCTAATGTTTGCGTTGGGGTAAAAGGAAACAGCTCTAGATAAAGACAAGACGGGAAACAAGAGCATAACTGACCAGACCGCACACCAGACAGCATTCAGCACCAAGCACTGTAAAGGGGTTAGCAAAATGGGTGTGGACAAAAGGGTCGAGCGAATATTGTATACGACGCGATGTACCAAAGGAAGCAACAGACAGATAGTAAATACGACAGGATGGTCGTAACTGGCCAAAGGGGTTGTGGAGCTATGGAATCTTAAAGTAGTCGAGCATAAAGCTAAAATAAAGGAAGGCCGTTAGCAATGGGTTTGGAAAAAGGTCAAAAATGGTGCTCAAACTAACAAAAAAAGAATTAGGTGTCGCAAACAGCGATTAAATAAAAGTAGTTTTTCTTATGTTAACAGGATATGCTACAATAGTTTTCTCCTATTAATCAAATAAATTCCAAATATATATATGTTCACGCTACTGTTGTATATATGTTTTGTAGATCTCTCATTTCTCTAATTATTTTTAAACATAACGAACCTACTTTTACGTCGATTTAAAAATGGTCTCTCATTTATGCCGCGCCTTGCTAATTAGTTCCCGCATTTTGCCAACTTTTCCAGCAACTCTTCAAGTGAAAAGTTAAAAGCAAAAAGTTTTGGGATGGGTCAGCTAAGTGACCCTCGTTACTTACCCATTAGCGCCGCCGTCAGTACCGCCCGCTGTTGCCCCACCGGCTGTGGCACCATTCGGCGTCGACGTCATGTCCGCTGAGGTAAGCGCCTCCGTGCCACTGCGCTCACGCACTAAACGATCTGTAAAGTGAATAAATGAATGAAAAAAAAAACATTTAGATAATCGTAAAACTCATTGAGATAATTTAAAGCAGGCGATAAACTCACCTGCTTCCTGGCGTTCCAGTTCCTCGGCCTGCTGGCCGGGCTTGGCCTTTACCTCGATGTTAATCTCTGCGGAGCTGAGCCCTGCATGACAGGAATAGACGCCCGCATCACGGAACGTGATGTCCAGAATGCGCAATGCGCCCTTCTTAGATACCTTAAATTTACGAGAGCGCGCCAACGGCTTGTGATCCTTGCTCCACTTGATCTTGGTGCGATTGTAACGTTTCACAGGACACTTGATCTTGACCTGGGTGCCAAAGAAGACGACACCAGCACCGCCAACTTTCAGTGTAATCTTTGTCTTTTTGGGATCGTGTTGTATATGGGTGGAGTTGCTGATTTGTATGACGGGCTTGGGATCCTCGGGTGGGCAGGGCTTCACATTGCAGGGTTTCTTGTCCGGCGGCTTTACGCTGGGGCACATCGATTCGGGGCGCTCAATTTTATGCTCCTGTGCCATAATCTGCTTGCATTCCACTTTGCGATCCTTGATGCCGTAGCCGCAGGTGTGCGAGCATTTGGACCACTCACCCACCTCCCAGCGCACCGGGCAGTCCAGCACGTTGCAATATTGTCGATCCGCAGGCGGCGGCTGTGGACACATGCTATTGGGAACCACCATGGTGTTCTCGCCGCCACGTGTAACTTCATGGATGCACTGCACTTCGCGCGTCTTGATGCCAATGCCACAGCTCTTCGAGCAGGGCGTGTAATCCGAGTAGTTCCAGCGCGGTGGACAGGGACGATCGTTACATGTGCGCACACGCGCCTCCGGTTTGGTTTCTGGCGAGCAGAGGAATGGCGAGACCACGCGTCCATTATCCTCGCGCACACAGTTGATGATTAGCTCCTCCACCCCGCCCAAGCACGAAGCGCTGCACGAGGTGTAGCCCTGCTCGCGCCATACATACGTCTTGCCTGGCTCTGAGACGCCCACCTTGATTGAGTCCCGCGGAAACTGATCATCGTAGCCATGCGAGGGTAACATGCACGGCTCCTCGACGCAACGCTCCGCCTCGTCATGCGGCTTGGTGCCCTCGCATAGACTATCATTCAGCGTGGCCACTGTGCGTGAATATTCCAAAAAGATTTTACATTTATAAGCGCGTCGACGTATGCCCTCGCCGCAGGTAACGCTGCAGGGCGACCACTCAGTGTCCTTGATGTAACTGCAAGTAATGAAAATTACATTGCAAGGTTAAAGTTTAAATATTGTTTTTTCTTATCATGAAAGAAAATATACTTAAATGATTCTATTTTTATGCCTTGGGAGCTAATTTAAGTTGTTATTATCTTCGAAGTAAATTTGTAAAAGATGCACTAGTATTCACATTTGATCCGATGGTTAAAATTTAAATTTTTGTATTTATTTCCTATTAAAGACATATGAAGTGCGTCAATTGCACATGTGTGTTGACTGTTAGATTTAAATCTAAGACTCGATGCTTTAGTTTATTGAAACTAAATACAACTATAAAGTTGAGCTTTGTATTTGCCTGACAAACAGATGAGCACAGCACATAAAAGGCAACAGCTTCGATCCCTCTCTAAGCCCACCCCCTCCCCAAAAATCACTGTTGTCTGTCTGCCGAGCGCTAAGCAAATTCCATGCAACAATAGTCAGCGCCACGTTTTACACATTGTATTTCATTTCATGCTACGCAGCATCCGAGTCGCATTTATTAAGCCTGCCCGCTGGCAGAGCCCCAAAAACTGTGCTATATGACATGTTTGCCGCCACTCCATGGCCAATAGATTTACCCTAGAAACACAAATGTGATTAGCAAGGGTAGTCAAGACTAATGACATTGTTTGTAATAGCCAAAGAAAACATTTCTAAACTGTTCGGTTATATTTTTATATAAATATAAATAAATATAAATATGAAGGTTTTCATATGCCTATAATGTATATATGAATGCATATATGAATATATTTTTGTATGTAAGTATGTCAGTTTCATATTGATCGTACAATTAATCCAAAAATTCCAAAAGAAAATGTTATGATTTAGAGCACATAAAAAGAGTTGGCAGGGGATGCTTAAGATAATCATTTATAATAACACAAAAGCATATATTTTGGAAATAAAATAACCATAACTATTCACAGGGTATTGCCTAGTCGCGCTCTGTTCCAGTCTAGGAAATGGTGACTTATTTTACAGATATTATTGTTGCTGCTGTAGCTGGGCATTGTTTGTTAGCCAGAGTGGTTTTTATGACCACATTGACAGTCAATAGAAGAGCTTGACACAGCGCATAGTTTTCTGACCGCTCAAATAATAGTGTGCGCCCTTGCCCCTCGGGGGCCAATTGCCCCGCTTGTCATCACTTATTGATTTGTAGTCAAATTGTGGCTGCTGCCACCGACCCTCACCGTCAGTGGCACCATCATCCTCACCACCAATGCCAGTGGCACCACATGCGTCGTTCGCATTAAAGTGGCGCCAATGTTACAGCATCTGCAGAGCGGCAGTAGCCTCGAAAGGTCCTCTAAGTAGGTCGCTTCGTTGATTTCATAACCGGCTCCCGTTGCTCATACGCCGCGTAGGCCAAGTGCCAACCCAAAAACGTTTGAAACTTTTGTTTGCGCTTTAATAGTTGTTTTTGTTGCTTTGCCTTTGGATTTTTTGTTTTTTGGTTTGTTTGTCTGGCGCGTCGCCAGCGCATCTCCTTGTGCCTTGCGCCGCACACAGAGGCCAAGGTTTTTCGGCGGCATCAAGACGCGACTTTATGGCGGCAGGCGTCAGGCGACAGGCCGCCAATACTCGTAGTTTCAGTTTAGTGCCCAGACCAACAGATGATAGTATCTGTAGTATATACCATATATAAACTATATAAGTTAAATTGCCCTCTCAGCGAAATATAAAAAGCGGCAGTTTGTTTTTGAGCATCGCTCCATTAGGTCTCTGAGAAATGTGTGGGTACGATTTGGTTGTGGGCCTTGGGTCAATGCACGAGCTATTGCGTGGGTAGGCATAAAATGTTTTTATAGGCAGTTTATCTATTGAACTTTTTAATGAAGTCAGGTAAATCAAAGTTTGAATTATACAATAAAGTCAAACTTCTCACCACAAAACATCCGGGGTATTAAATTTCATACAATACATTAACTCTAACCTGGTAACAGTGCTCAGTACTGATTACTAAGAGAGCAAAGCAAAATGTTCTTATAATAGTTAGCAGCTAAGGTTAATGATCAAGTTCAATGCACTTGCTTTATCAAATTCTCCATTTAATACACACATTAATTCAACGACTTATTTTTTGCTAATTTCTTGTTGATCTATCGCTGCTGTATTTCTCGGCCTAAGCATATTGATTACAATTGGCCGATAAGACGATACAGCTTGTCATTTCCTCCTTCGGTATTCGATTGGGCATTAGTTTGCCTGCTAAAATATGTCAGCTTGTTTTAGGGAAGTTCCCAAGTAGTACATTTCCGGTAATGTATGCCAGTCGATAGAGCACTTAAACTGGCAAAGTCTTCCAACACTACTAAATACCAAGTCGCTGTTGTTTACACTGACTAATTTCCTTGAATACCATAGTCACACAAATTAGAGAAAAAATTGTATTCATATAAATTACAAGCCTAATTGGTGCAACATACCAAAGATTAAACACTCTTTAGAGGCATGCCTTATATTTTGATCCGCCGATATGCTTTTATATTATATATTTATACAACAATATATATATAAAGTATATATATATTCAAGCACAGCAAAATGTACTTTTTATTTAGTAATTGGTAAACTTTATTACTATAGTTTTCCATACACGACATTCTATAACTAATCTTTAATACTCTTCGTTAGGGTATAACGAGAAGCACATTAATGTAGAGCATGCTGAGTGCGCGGCCCAATCAGAGTTGTAATTTATTACTTGGTATACGAGTATTCCCCACATACCAATTAACAGTTAAAAGCATTTGATTTAGCTAGCTCCAAACGATTTCATTAGATGTTCCCCATTCGTAGTATAGGCGCCTAATTAAAGTGTTGGTTTATATACGCTACTTCACCCGGCTCTACACCCCCCAACTACATCCCATCTTACACCCGATTGGACAGCTTATCGCGGCTACTTAATCGCTTTCCAATAAACATCAACAAAGTAGCAGAAACAGCAGCAGAGGCAGCACTTTAATTGTCATTAGGCGCACTTTACTGTACTTACAAACAACTTGAGCAGTTTCATGTTGATGATGTCGTTGTCGATAGCCTTAATTTTAGGTGTCGACACGGCTCAAGGACATTATGAGAAGGCACAGTGCGTGGCCACAGTCAATCTAATTGCTGTGTGTGTGCTTGTAAGTTGTTGTAAGCCAAGTACTTAAGCTGAAGTCGTGAGCAGACGGCACTAAGCAAAACTCTAAAGGGAGCTGCAGTAGTGAGGGACACAGAGAACTTGTGCCACAGTTAAAATATGTCAAGTGAGCCCAGGCTGGAGGTCTGAGTCTGGGTAATGACAGATTATTAACCACTTAGACAGCTAGATGCATCTAGGCAACGTCTTGGCTGGGTCAGCAAAATACCGTCTCGTTACAGAACATTTTAAAACTTCCTGAAACAACAGCTTTAATTTAATGTTTGTTCCTTTCCCTACACTACCTCTTCCACTCTCCTCAAATTATTTTCTATTCTCACAAGAATTTCTTCTTTTTCTTCACATCCTATGTCTCGGTCACTTTATGTCACCCGATTATTAATAAAAAAATGATCAAATTAATCACCAATTTAAAAACGGAGAAAAAAAGAAGTTATAGACATAACAAGTGAATCAGATTCAGACCTGAACACATATTTACAAATATTTCTCTCAAAAATATCGCCTTTCTATACGATTCTCATAATTTCAAATCATACTTACAAAGAGTTTTTTCAGTAATAAAAATTAGATAGTTTTTGTGCTCACAAATTCACCTTTATATAGTCGGTTAGACTCACATTTAAGCAAATCATTTCCCGTAATCCAACATTGTTTCTTTCTGCACTCACCTTGGATCCAGTGACGGTACATCCGTCCCACCACTTGCACCTGCCCTTGCATTATTATGATTCTTGCTTGAGCTGCCACTCATCAGTCGCATGGTGCGCGGCTCCTCAGGCGTCTCGTGATGCAATCGACTTTGTGTGTGATGCGCATAGCGGAGCGGTTGATCGGCATAGGAGAGGCCCTCGCCATCATCCGTATCCTGCCCCGATTCCATATCATCCACATCTTCAACTTCTTCATCCGCATCCTCATCGTCGTCATCATCATCAAGATCCGAGCTGTCCATATGCCGCTCGGAGCGCTGTAAATAGAGATTATCGTAAGGCTTTGAACTAATCCCTGCATTTGGCATGCCACACGCTCACCTCATTCAAAGAGCGACTGCTGCCGACAATGATGGTGCCGCCGCCCTTATTTGGACCACCATCGCAATGGATGCCCGTCGAACACTGCTGCATGCTGCCCGGCTTGGTGAGGGGATCACATTTGGCACTCAGGCTTCCATCTGTCGATTTGCACTCCACGCCGCGCATTTGAATGCCCTGTCCGCACGAAACGGAGCACTGTGAAGGAGAGGCGGGCAGATAGAGAGTACGTTCATAAGCATTATAAATTATTGCAATATGTTTTACTGAGGGCGCCATAAAAATTCATTTGTTTGCGCAAAAGATGACGACGCGCGAGATGACGAAGTGCTGTCGTGAGAAGTGAAAGTAAAAGTGGCCTCTGCTTGAAACAAAACGCGAACGCTAAAGAGAATTTCGGGGGCAGGGGCATGCTCAGACATCCCTTATACATCCTGTCCCACCTCCTGCTTGGCACGTGCACGCGCCCACGCATACAAATGCAAATTTTTTCATATTTTCATATTGTTTGCGTTTTGTCAGTTGCCGGTTCCACGCGGCGTATGTGTAACGTTCTTTTCAAGTGGCTTACCCCATTGTTTATCTGCGCCCCATCGCTTTTCATTGCTTTTATGCATTTCATGCGTTCCACACGCCCGCAACTTCTGCCAATTTTCCGCTTATTTTAATGGAGCTTAATTTTTGTGGCATGCACATATACACATGTGTGCATATGTATGTGTTTGTATATGTTTGGGCATACTTATTTTATTAATGTACAAAAACATTAAAATGTGTTTTTTAATAGGCTCTCCGGGGAGGTTGAGTTGACTTTATTTACTTTCTTTCTCTCTCTTTTTCTTTCTACCCCCCTACGGATTTTATAATTTCTTACTGAATATGACGAACATTTTCAGGAATCTAATTTTGGGTTCTTCGGATTGACTTTAAATTTTTGCATTCTTATCCAGAAAATTTCTATTTAAATCAGTGACAGTATTCTAGTGAATACTTAATTAAATATTGGATTCATTAAAAACTTTTGCTGAAAACTCTGTATTATGGATAAATTAACAAACATTATTGCATTATTATTTTGATTTCACAAAACATATTTGATCGGAAGAATTTGCATAGATTTTTGAGTGAGTTTTAATTTCTTTACAGAAAATATATTGAGTTCGAAACATCCTCTATTTCTCAACATATTTATAAGAAAGGTTATTTAATATTCGGTGTTCTGAACGCGACTGTCATATTTAATTTAATCTTCAGAATACTCAGAGTGCTTGCCATTAACATGCAAGCCGTTAAAATTTTTTCGAAAAGTTTCATTTTTTTCCTCCTGTTTTTTAGTTCATAAAGTTCTTAATAGGCTGAAGTTGAGCTCATTATTTTAAAACATTGTAATCCACTTTGTATTAAGAGCTATAAAAGTGACTTGGTTGTACGTCAAGCGGAAAGGGGAAGCACACATTAAATCAGGAGCCAGCCCCACTATTCCATATGCCCTTAACCTACCACACGGAGAAAAAACAAAGGGAAACACTTTTAAGCAACATTCAGCGAAAACAAAATAAATAAAATTCAAACTCAAGACAATTCAATTAAGCAACACATAAACTTGACACCCTGCGCAAGCCTCTTAGGAACAATCCCAACCCTTAAGACCTTTCCACACATATAGAAATCGAGTCTCACATTAATAAACTTGCACTTTAAATGAACAGCAGCGAAGTGAACTCGATAAGGCGTAAATGTGGTGGAAGAGGGGGTATGGGCAGAACAGTTACTGGGAAGGGGGGTTGACGCGTTGCTTGTGGCCAGACAAACTTAAGCAGGGGCATACGGCAACAACGGCCGCCAAGTTGATTAAGTTGTATGGCTATAGCCGGGAAGAGGCTTCAGTCTCGAGTCTAGCGGCTTATTACGAGCCAGCAAGCAAAGTAAATTGCAAAAAACACCACAAGCAAAACCATAAAACTAACGCGCCGAAACTTACACACCCTTATATACTTTATATAATACTCTATATAATGCTTTAATTAAATTCAAGTTAATTTTTAAAGAGGGCTGCGCAGAGTACATTTAGTTTTTAACGTATTGGAAGTTTTAAAGATAGGCCAATATTTATTTTGAGCTTCTAACAAGAGTCAATCTAAGAATTTGATATATTCATGTTATTTAGCTATTATCTGCAATAATAGGGATAAATCTGAGAATTCTTAAAAGACCAAGACATTTTTGTTATATTTAATAATATTACTTTTTTTTTTATTTAAAGTTGAACATAAGAAGAATGTGGAAGATCTAAAAGCGAGGCATTGGTTCGATTTTCCAATAAAAAAAAAAATAAAAACTGCCTCCAATTTTGGCAGAGAGAAGTATGCCTGCCCTCCTTAAGCTTTTAGATACGCAATCAGTAGGCTTTAAAGTGTGCTATTTTTCCTAAGGCCCTCAGTAAGAGTATACGAACAAGTAGCTGTCTACACATTTAGCTAAGTACACACTGTGGCCAGACATGGCCTCTCGTCAACGTCTCCGTCTGCGTCCCTCTTTCTACTCCTTCAAGTACGTCTACGTCTTGGTCTTCGTCAGGTCTGTGTTGCCGGTAAAAAGTGCATGATTATTACACGAGTTGTTGTTATCGTTGTTGTTGTTGCTGCTGTTGTTGTAGTACTTACACCGGTCCAGTCCTCCACCTCCCAGTGCGGGCACTCCTCGATAATGCAGGTCTCCTGTGTTGGCGGCTTTGGAGTGCGGCACATAATATCTGCAACCTGTTACCAAAAGGGCCAGCCATGAAAGCGAGCCAGAAAAGTGAAGAACAGACAAAATAAAAAAAAATATGTATAGAGGAAGAGTGTGAGAAAACATGGTAATAATATGTCTGGAATGGGTGTGTGTGAGTGTGTGTGTGTCAGTCGAGTCGCCACTTTGTATGCAAAATTAGCAGCGTTTAAAAGTGGGCGGCACTCTGGTAATAGCCACTTTCGTTCAACTATTTCGGCCAAAGTACCAAACCCCTTTCACTAGCCCGCCCCCGCACTTACCCGCGTTTTGATGCCGTTGTCCTCCTCGGCGCAGACAACCATTCGCTCACGGTAGCCGTGCCCGCAGAGGCGACTGCAAGTGCTCCAGTCGTCGGTTATCCAACTGCGGAAGAGGCGGACAAGTGGTTAGAGTATCCAACTACAGCATAGAGGCCACTTGCGCGGCCGTTTTGCTGAATTAGTTCAACTAAATTGTTTCCAAAACAAGCTGCCCGATGACCGCCCCTGCGGTTGGCCCCGAAAAAAATAAAAGAAACCTTAAAAAAGTCCACGCCCCTTTCGAAATGGTGTTGGACACTAAAGTGCATGGCGTTTAATGCCGACAGATTATTTAGCAGGATGAATCACTTTGTGCATTTGATGAGGTCAGCTCAGTGGAGGAGCGAGATAAGCAAAGATTAAGTTGTCAGTTAATGAAGACAACTTTCTAAACTGGGTGTCGCTTGCAAATTTCTAATGTGTCTAGAAGTATTTCATATATCTTAAAATAGTTGAAGTATTTAAAAACGTCTAAATTTTCTTGAAATATAAAACAAATTAAAATATTGTGATTTATGTTTTAGAAGTTAGCGCTCGAGTCCCAGGTTAGTTGTCAATATTGTATTCTATTCAATAATATTAAAAATATATAAAAGGCGTTAACAATTTCTTGAATGGAATTTGGCTTCTAATAATCCGTCTAACTATACCTGATACTTTAAAAACTGATTATAAAAGTGTTAATTATCTACATTTCATTTAGAAAGCATTCCTAATCCTGCATATTGCCTTCAAGCTTGTCCTTCACGCTCATGCCCAACTACACATTGTAAAGTTAACACAATCCTAGTTAAAATAAGAACTGTACTGTCTAGACTTCAACTTTAGTCGTTTTCTATCTTAACGTTTCTTCGGATTTGGCAACCCTTAGCATTTCCCCCATACGATACAACTCAATTGCAAGGCTCATGCATTACACTCTTAACAACTATCATAAGTCTCTGGCAAGCACAATGGTCCTCCAAATATCTCCTGACAGCCAGGCGTTACCCCAACCAGCTATTAGCAACTCCCCAATGTTGCAGCAAGCGTTGCCAAAACAGAAACCTCAAGACAGCCAAAATCACAGGCAATAATTGATGTCCCAACCGACGGCGGCCCAAAGCCGCGAACAGCAATAAACAGACGAAACGGCAAAGAGCAACAGAGGCAAGCAAAAAAGGAAAGAGGTTTCCATGATCGAATATCAGTTGCCCTGTATATGTATTGTAAATTCTGAGCTTTTTAAAATAAAAGGGATATTATGATAATTAATCTTAGAATTTAACATCCTATACAGAACCAAGATACTAAATTTTCACATGGTCAGCTTTTTATTAAAGATTTAAGGTTAACACAGTACATGGTACAAGAGTTCTGTTATGCAGTTTCTTATACCCACTATGAAGTCCATTTTTTTGATTACAGGGTATAGAGAGTATAAAGGAAAACCAACAATGGACAACCGCACAGAGCGGAGATTAGAATTTGAGGCGCTGGGCGCGAGACACTCACAAAATTGGCGTAAACTTTCAGTTTGGTTTCGGAAAATGTCACAGAACGATAAATAAGTGCGGGGGAGCGGTTCTGTACATTGGAGGCTAAATAGGATAGACAGCGTGAAGAAGCCCGCAGCCAGGCAGCGGCAGAGTCGCAGTGCCGGGCGATAATAGAGCCAGAGTAGGCAATCAAAACGTGCGCACGATAACCAAACGCCATT
The DNA here is from genome assembly GCA_018903485.1 of Drosophila littoralis. NCBI lineage: Eukaryota > Metazoa > Arthropoda > Insecta > Diptera > Drosophilidae > Drosophila > Drosophila littoralis. Next base: position 3,596,272 of record JAEIGF010000059.1, on the reverse strand, counting down.
TAAATTGATAGCTGGGCAGGTGGACTAGGGCAATTGGGAGATGCAGGTTGGGAGGCTGGGCGGCTGGGAGGCTTGTAGCAGGTTGCCTAGGGAGTTTTGGGCAACTGTCAGAGCAGTACTTACCGCGGCGGACAGCTGTGTGTATTACATGGCACCACCGATGAGTCCGGGCGATTAGCTGCGTTGCAGAGCGCGTTATCGACTTCAGCGCCAGTTAGACGATTTCTGCATTCAGGACGAGACATTTTGTAACCTAAAGCATAAAAGAAACAGAGAGAAGAGGTATATAGCAGCACAGAAAGAAAAGCAAGAAGACAACTTTAGTACTGGCAAAGGCTAAAAATTCGAAATGCCATTTTGCAGCCAGACTACCATTGCTGCATTTTAAAATCAATAATAGTCTGAAACGGCTTTCAGTGGGTTGGATGGGTTTTTGCTGTGCAACTTTAATGTCACTTAGGCACTTAAGACAGTCACGGACACGGCGACAGCACGTTTAGGGGTAGGGGTTATCCAAACAGAAAGTCTTAACCCTCATGCAATGTTTCCCCAACGTGCGACAAGAAAATTTATAAATAGTTTGTATTACTTTAAAAAATATCTTAAGTTTTCAAACATAATAATTGAGTTAATACTCATACTAAATATAAAATTATGAAATTGTTTTAATTGAACCGATCGTCACATTAACATAGATAAATAAATAATAATTTATAAGATAGGGGCGCTTAAAAGTACTTTAATGTCGTTGAGCTAATGTAGGTATTTTGAAAGTACAATATTTATATATTTAATTTTTTGTATATTATTCGATACTTTTCATATTTCGATTTAACTTTTAAAAATAATAGTAATAATGAAAATAAATTGTAAGCCTTGCATAGTTATAATAGAAATATTTATACAATTTTTGAAGCATCCTTATTCTTGACTTGAAAATTGACTTTACGTTAAGGAATATAAATCTCATTAAGCTTGTAATGGAACATGGAACTGAATGGGTTAAAGTTAGCTAACAGATGTGAGTTTTCCACTAAGCCAAACGGCAGCAAAAATGGGCTGGGCGGACTCAACTTCACTTTTCTTCTTATTGTAGCCCAAAAAGCACGACCGGAAATTGGCAGAGCAAACACAGAAGCTGCATCAGGAAGGGAGATAGAGGTTAGTGGAGGTGCTTCAGCAAAAATAGTCGCACAATGCATAATGCCATAACGATCTGTCAGTTTGAAAAATAGTTGGAAGCTGGTCTCGAATTCGATTGTAAATAGTCCACCCGGAGCGCAGATGGGACGCCGATTTTCAGCTATTGAATTTCGTTTATAAGCTTCATTGTGTTCGCTCAGGCAACGTCATCGTTATCCTTATCCTTAGACTGAGGCTGTCCCCCCGCCCGAGACCTCCTCCTAACATCATCATAGACGTCAGCTGGCGCCTCTGCTGCTGCTGCTGCGTATTCATGACACAATTGGCTTAAGGCAATTGGTAATATCCTCTCTTGGCATTTATGTCAATTGTTGTAACGCAAAAAGTCGACTTCATGTTCACGTGAACGATAGAGAGACAAAACGAGAAAGCAAGAGAGAGAGAAAGAGCGAGCAAGAGAGACTAGCTGTGGCATGTGTTGCATAGCTTTTGGCTCAGCATGTTTCGGGGGGCACACGGGCGACATGCAGCAGCATCATGGGGTTCGATGAGTGGATTTATAAAGCTCACTGCACCCAGCATGTTGTCCATATTAAGCTCCAAGCAGCAAAGGGGATCCTTCCTGTCATTAATATTGATGATAATTTATAGCGCAGCGGAAATGTTAATGTTTACTGCAGATTTTCTCAGAGATGTGACATATATGTAGCAGGTGCTGCAAGTCGACAGACATTTTATGGTCATGGGAATTTTCCCACTATTTAGATGCACTCTTTATTTATCAACTAAAGCTTGAAAATGTTCAGCTCAACGAAAGCAGCTATAAATAAACTGTTGAAAAGTGGGTTGACTCTGTCTAGTTAGGATTAGTTTTTATTGTCTAAAATTAATCAGACTGGTAGGACGCTGTGCTCCGACATGGCTAAGACAATATTATTTAAGGAAGAACTAGCGCTAATATATTTGATAGCATTACTCGCTTTTATGTTGGAGCCCTTGATATAATCTGTAGCTCTTCTTGGGTGTTAAAAGCCTTTAACGAAAAAATTAGAATCTGCTTAGAGAACGCTCTGTATCCAACACTATACACTAAAAATAACAAAATAGATCAGTAATAAAAGCGAGCTTTGATTTTTTTGTAACTACCTCTTTAAGACGAGCAGGGAATTTCATTTGAATGACAGCTATAATAAAAAGTCTGATTCATCGACAAAGCCCAAAGGCTGAGAATCAGAAAAAGAGGCAGACCTACGATTATATACACTCTTTGTAGTCTGCTGCAAAACGTTGCAAACATGCTTACAAGCTTGTAGTACTCTCTGCAAGGATATAGTACTATCAATCGATTAGACAACTTAAGAGATTAATAGCCCGAAGTTAAGGCTTTATTATTCCTTCCCAAACTTCCCTCAATCCATACCCAGCTCTACTAAATACGACTGCTAATCCAAACACTTATATTCTTTTACTACAATTACGAAGACAGCGCAGCTTAGCAGTTTCATTCAGGCTCCTCAATTCTCAGCTGGACAACTATTTAACCTACATATGTATATGTGCATAAAAGCGATCGTTAAGTGCCCTCAATTTGGTGCAGTTGTCCATTAAATCGAGAAAAAAAAGAATACCAAATAAGATGGATATCAATTTGAACTGAGTCACGTACGGCCCCGGTTGAGAGGAGGAATGCAGAGTACACCAAATATGTATAATTCGGCATAATTGATTACCTGTAATGTATGCAATTATGTGTGCCGGTGACGTCGATAAGTGAGTAAAATAAATGACAAGTAGAGACAAAAACACGAGAAATGGACAGTCGACAGTAGTTTTATGCGTGTAGCTGGTCAACTCATAAGCTGGGACGTTAATTTGGGTGCCCCCTGTGGATAGACGCTCGAACCACCGCACAACAGACCACGGACTGCACTTGACATTTAAGTGACATGTGAGGCGGACAGACGCTGAAATGTAATTAAGGCAGCGAACGGAAGGCAGTGTTGGGTGGGGGTGCAGGGCAACACCTACTTGAAGGTAGCTAAACGATATTGCAATTAAAATTGAAAAACAAATTGATTTTGCCATTTGCAAGAGACGGCCAGGATAATGACTAAGTAAACTGGCGTTGCCCAGTGCTGTTGTATTGTCGGAAATTAACAAGTCCCGGCAGCCCGGCCAAGTTGTTGTTGTTGTTGTTTTATTGCCGTTGCTGTTAATATTGGGGCAACTGCCCCACACCACCCCACAGGACTCCACAAAAACTGACATTTATCAAGCGGCAAACCGATTATTTCCGTTCGGCATTTTTGACGGCCTAATGGCCGAAAAAGCTAGCGCAAAGTTGATTAAAAATTCATGAGGCCACAAAAAAAAAATAAAATAAATTTTGTGACTGTAGCTCAAAGTTTGCCCTCTAACCCACAACTCTGCCAGTCGGAGCATTGGTAATATTTGTTTTGGTTTAACGCCATCGCCAGCGTCATCATCGGTAGCTTTTGGGGGCCCAAAAAACTTGTCGATTTAAAATTCGGTTTGAATCGATTTCTCTTTTAAGATTAATTACTATTCATATTTCGTTTAGGTGGCAATTTGTGTTTGGTTTTGTATACCCTGTTCACATCAAATTGCTGCAAAAGGGATATCAACTCAACATGCAACTAACAGACAACAAACGCAAGCTCATAAAAAATTTTCCAAAATTTTTCTTTGGCGGAATTTAGGGTTTTATTTGTTAGGTCAGAAATACCCACACCCAAAGAACCACAGCCAAGTCGACATGAAAATTGCAATGAGAAAAAATCGTAAATCTTAATTAACATGCTACCCCAAAGTTTTTTTCCAAAACCCCCCACTTTTTTTATTTTATCATCTTAACATTTTTTTTAAAAAAATTTTTTTTTTTTTAAAAAAAAAAAAAAAAAAAAAAAAAAAAAAAAAAAATAATTAATCTAAATCTAAAAAATTTTAAAACTTATCATTTTTGTATATTTTTGTATATATTATGAAGATTTTTGGCAACTCCATGCAATAGTTTTGGTCATCCGGCCTTTTCACATTTAATAAATGTTGATCGTAATATGTGTAAGACCTTTAGTTGCAGACACGATCATGAATTGTATTTAATATCAAGCCTCTATTCTATATAACATAAATAAAATAAAAATACAACATAATAAGATGGCACAAATTTACTTATACATTTCATTATTAGAAAAAAGGGGCATCTAGTAGTCTTATAAACGATTAAAGTGTTCGAACTTTGTTTTTAATTCAATTAGTGACTGTGATTAGTCGCTTTTAAGGCCACCTCCAAGGAACAAATTAATATTTAATGCTCTTTTGGGCTGCTTTATTCATAAATGTGTTTTTACCTATACAAGAAATGTTACATTAGACGTAGTTTGTGAAGAATTATTATTATTAATATATTACTTCTAACTTATTTGCCTTTCAATAAAAAGGAGAAATCAAAAATTTAAATTAAATCTTCTCGCTTTAAATTCGAATTTAATTCTTGCATGTAATTTACGCTTTGATGTTTTTGGTCTGGACTTTTCAAACTTATTATCTATATCAAATTACTCCAAATTAGCATTAAATTGCTATATTACATTGACTTATTGTAGTTAAGCATATGTTACTACAACAATAGTTGTTGTTGCGGACTCGGCTCTCAAACGTAATGAACTTTCATCTGAAACAGGTAATTGGCATTCAGTAGAACACTAACTTATGTTACCTCATGTTGCCCATCATGTTGCCTGCACATGTTGCCTGCACACACACTTGTGAACTTTGTGAACTGAATCCGAAAACTTCTGGCTTCAGGCTTGGCTTTCAGCTGCTGCATGCAAGCAAACCAATTTATGAACCCCACATAAAAGGTAGAAAACTGAAGTTAACCTTAGGTTTTGGGTAACAACAAAGTTGGATCGCAGCACCGAGACGTTGCCGAATGAAAGAGTCGGCTAATCGACAAACTTTAGTTGCAAATATATTATTTCGACAGGACTATTAATCATATATATACACGTAAGTATTATAGTAGGGCAAATATTAAAAAAATATAAAAAATAAAACAAAGAAGAAACTTTAAGCATTTAGCCAGGAAAATTGGTGCACAGTTTTCAACAGCAGCAGCACGAAGGCACAACTGCCACTCGATTACCATGCAAACATTCAATCGAAACAAATTCCAATTCAATGAAAATAAATGAGCACGACAAATAACTGCTTGCACCCCACACACATACAAACACACACACACACACATACCACCCAGGGAGGAGGGCACGTAGAAAAATTTGACAGCATTTTTCGCGTAAGGGAAAAGATTACAAACGGCAGCGAGGCACGCCAATGCCTGCGGCAGTGTTCTTGACATATTCCACTTGTTTATTTACACTAGGGACTAGCCGAGGACTCAAACCGTCTCACAACTACCTAAGTACATGCATAAGGACTAGGGACTACAGACTAAGGACTTACCGCCGCCGCAGGTGACGGAGCATTGCGACATCGGTGCCATCTCCCAGTAATAGAGCGGTTGCGAACAGGAGTTGCCATCGCCCCCGCAAACGCCGCAGCCGTCGATTTTCTTCGTTGAGCCTATTTTCAAATCGCAGCCAACGCGCTGAAAAGAGAAACATAAAACCCAAAATATGAAAAGAACTGTTTAATACAAGAGCAGCCCAACAAGAACCATAAATAGTTATCTTACTGAAGCATACATCTAAATACCCTTACAAATTTCATATTCATGTACAACTCAACTATGGTCATTTGTTTTCATAGGGCGAATATTTCTTATATTTATCCAATTTCTTCTAAAAAAACGTCTTAACGAATTCTTCGACAAAAAGACCCCGCAATAATATAAAAAGCAGTTAAAATAGACAAGCATATAGACAGCACGTAATTGTCAAGGAGTTACAAAAGTCTACAGCAAATCAAAAGACCCTGTGTAAGTGTATTAAAACGATAGAAAAACAAATAAACAAAAAAATTGCTTCGTAAATAAGTGTAAATCAACTGTTAGCGGTATCATATCGTAACCTATTGCCAAACAAGCACACACACACACACAAACAGCAAGCGTAATAAATAAAATATGGAAATCAATGAGGACTCGTTGCATAAGCGCAGGCGCTGGCACACAGCTACTCGAATCTACTTATGATGTATATATGAGGATATGTGGGAGCATGTATGTGTGTACTCGTCCTATGTATCAGTGATTGATATGTAGCTGGTGCCACATGGCATTTGCGACAGTTTACAGTTGCTCTGTTCGAAGGTTGCGTATTGAACTCGGAGGCTCTACGCATTGCCAAATAAATGTTGTTTCAGATGGCATGTGGTTAGACATATGGAGACAATTGAGGAGTTAAAAGGGACCCATTTGTATGCGTACAGAAATGGATTTAGGTATAAACATTACATTTTGTTGATTAGCTCCACAGCAGATACACTACCATCACAATTTCATTGATCTTTTGTTTGATCCCCGGCCAAATATAGTAGGAACTGAAGTTAAAGCAATTTTTGACAAACTCTTGCAGTTGTTAAGCGTTCTTTCTGGGCTGGCAGATAAATAGCAAAGGACAAAGTACAACTTCTAAGGCTGGTTTTTAAAAGCGAAATATTTTACAATAATTTTTCGAAAATATTCATTCCAAACTTATATTTGCAAAATATGCATTTAAGAAATCGATCTTAAATAATTTCGTAAAGAAAAGGGAGCCATCCAAAATTTTAAACTATATTTAACTTATTTGTAATCGAAAATCGGTGTCGCTACAAACAGAGGGACCAAATTATGCTCATCAATAATATACATACTTTCTTTTAAATGCTGCCTCTTCCCCTTTTGCATATGCTTGCATAAATTTAATCTATTTTATTCTTTGCATACCCAAATACAATATATGCTAAAATCTATTTACTGGCTCTCTTCAACTCCCCCCCTTTTGTTTCTCTTCTTATTTGATCTGCGAAATTAACCACAAGTGCTTACTTAGTTCGCTAGTATCTGTCAGTATTTTTTTACCCTCAACTAAAATATTACACCAATATGACAGTTTCTTATAAGCCTTTTGGTATTTAACACAGAAAGCGTCTGATTATTTAAGTAATTCCTCAACAGCCAAATGACAGATGGCCATTAGAAAAGTAATCCAGTGGCAAAAGTATTGGATCCTAACCCATGTCAAGATCTCTGGTAACGGAAAGAAATGTTTTGTGGTTCCATATATGTGAGTGTGCGGGTGTGTGCGTGTGTCTGTTTTTTGATTTTAGGTCTAAACCGCAAGACAAACAGAGCTAGCGAGAAATAAGCCCGCGGGCCGCATTAAAATCCACAAAACTGGCAACTTGCTATTTGATTTATTTGCAACGGATACAGACATATATATAGGCCCACACATACATGTCTTTATACACATGCATAAGTGTATGTGAGTTGGCAGCTGCTGCAGCCTCAACTTCTACGCCCAACTCCCGCGTGGAGAGGCAGACAAATAAAACACAACGTAAACCACATGACATATTGGCGTTTATTACAACAAATTGGGGTGACGATTTGGCGGCATTACAAAGGCAGCGGCACCGCCAAACTAGGCGAAAAGTCGGATAAGGCGCAACACCAACACAAGCACACGCACAAACACAGAAAAACACACACACACACACACAAGTGCACACTCGAAACAAATTGAACTGAAACTCAAACAAACCACGGGTAGCTAGAGAAAGCAAGAGCGGGAGAAAGAGATAGAAAACACCAGAGAATACTACAAGGTTGGGGTCTGGTTGGGGGCAGAGTCGCAGACGCTGCCAGTTTTAATGCGCCCACGTTTGCTTGTTGTTCTTGTTGATGTTTTTTTTTTGTATTTTGTTTTTTTTTTTTGTTAGTGCTGCTTTTTGCTGCCGTCGCCAACTTCGTTTGACATTATTGTAGTTGTAAGCCTGCCAAACTGTGCCGGCAATAGCCATACATGCCGCACACGAGGCGTGCCTCAAAAGTAAGCCAAATGGCAAAATGTAAAGATTAAAACTTCAACTGCAGTTGGCTCTAAGCCTTAAATTACAAGATCACATTAAGCCATACATGCTCCGCAAATAAAAAATGATTAACATTCTTAAGCTTCAAAATCGCTCAAATTATTAGTTCACAGCTTAATAATCCAGATTGAAAGTCACTATCTCTTCAGCCACTAGTTTTTGAGTTTTATTGAAATAAACAGAAAAAATTGTTGTAATTAATGCATTCATTATTTCTTATTATATTTCCTTTTTATATTTTAAATTATTTGCTATATTTTCAACAAATAGTCTCGATATATTCAATCAATATTTCAAAAACGCATTTAGCAACTCTCGGCCGCATGTCAGAATTACATAGCATACTTTGTAGCGCGCGTTTCATTCCTGCGTTGACGGCTGAGTTCCGTGAAGTGGCAACCAGGCAGCCGCCAGCAGCACGCTTTATTGGCATTTCAATAGTTGGCCTTTGACTGGAGTGGCAGCCGCCTTTGGTTTCCAGTACCCGCTAACCGCATCTACTCCCAGCTCCTATATTAAACTCCGGCAACCCGAACCCCCGTCAACATTATGATTTATTTATGCTCACGTTCATAATGATACAAAGGCGCTTGCGTTATGCAATCTGCATATATATGCATACGTAAGTACGTATTACACTGGCAAGCTGCAATGCCTTTTGTTTTTGTCGTGCTCAGGAACCACGACTACGACCACGCCTACCAGCTCTCACGCCCACCCACCTGCGCTGACAACATCGCCGTAATTTATCATCTTTTAGTTTTGGAGCGCAGCTAAGTGGAAGGGCAGCCTTAACACACACACACAAACACACACACACAGGAAGGAAGGAAGGAAGCTAACAAGCCTCACACGCACACCCCCATATCGTTGCCTAAACATTATGATTACATCGATAGTCCATATAGAAAACTCACCTGACATTTGCCCTGTATGCACATATCCAAACTGCCGGAGCGACAGCGTGTACCATCCTGCACCCGCGCCGACAACTGCACAATGACGCTCTGCTCATCGTAGTGCTCCTCAGCAGTGGCGGCTGCCGATTCCGGTGAGATGTCCTCCATAAGATGTGCCGGGTGTCCTCTGTTGGGGGAGGTTGAAAAAGCAGTTAGATTCAAGTTAATCACAGGTTGATGGATAGTTATGCTTCGTTTAATGCTTTGGAAATTATTCGATTTTGGCTTAGGGCTAATATTTCAGGCAGCTCTGAAGGAACCTTGATTGATTGTGATGTAAACCATATTCTTAAAGGGTAGTTTCGTCAATAATAAATTTTGACAAAAATTTTAAATAATTTAAAGTGGGAAAACTATAAATATTTGTTTAGGTTATGTGAAAAAAAAAGTCCGATCAATTCTAGTTCCTTCTAACAATAAATAGAACTCAAGCCATTCTTATTTTGAATTTTCAGCTCCTTCTCACGATTTTATTAAAAAGTATATATTTTTTAAAATAAGTAAAATATAACTCGCATCATATTGGTTGAAAATAGCTCAGCCAAGGCCAAACTTCTTCTGAATCCAACTAGAATCATAGATAATATTAACCTTTTTTTTACTTATAGCGGCAAAGTCAAATATGTTTGTTCAGGGACTTTACGGAATTACAGGCTTCGGCTCGAATGTACGACGGGATAGTTAAAAAATATATGCAAATGGCTTTTCTAGCTTCTTCTGCTAACCAATTTCGGCTAACATTTTTCAAATGCCATCTTTATGCCTTTTGCACGAGCCTTACTTCCAGTTCTTAATTCCTTTTGCCTGCTGCATTCCCTTAGCCGCTTTATTAGCTGTTTTCTGTATCATACGAAATCCCTTTGGCCAACCGCTTCATTTGCAACTAAATTGCAGAATTTTGACGCTTAGCAAATGATTTATAAAGCCCGCATATGTATGAAAATGCGAGGCGAAGCGAAATATGAAATCTAACCCAAATGGATTAACCAAAAAAAAAATGGGAGCCGCAAAAGCCACAAAAACCGAAACGGCTGCCACTAATTTTAGCCACAAATACAAACTGAGCTTAAAAAAGAAGGAAGAAAAAAATAAACATCAAATAAGCGAGCGTGCATGACTTGCTAGATACCCTGTAAATGTGTGCTTCTTGTCAAATTGTTCTGAACATTTTAAATTTAATTTATAAAGATTTACTCCTAATATAAGCTCGATATAAGTATTATATAGCTATGTATATCTTTATAAAATCCTAAATAGCCACACAATATTTATCAGCCGCTTCTTTTAGATATTTTCTGGCTACAGGGTACAACAAAAAGAATATAAAAGCTAGGTTTTTTATTGCAAAAAGGAGACAACCACTCGAGGCGGGCAGCTCCAACGCCCAACGGAAGCCATGATGAATAATGAGTGGACATCCTTGGACAGAAACTGGAACCAGCCAGTTGGACAGTTGGCCAGTTGGCCCATAAGCGCATCGGTGTAGACTTTATTTTAGTATGCAACAAGCTGTGGGGGGTCGGGCAGCCTGAAAAGCCCCGAATGCGACTCACCTGCATGTCAGAGCACACGGTTCCACATAATCGTAGTGCGGCGTCCACTTGTACAGGGTGCCATCGTAGGGGACATCGTTATAGGCGGCACACTGGTTCGCACGGAAGTCCTGCTGCTCCGGACATGGCTGCATGTTGCAGATGCGATAGCGGGCGCTCTCGCCGCGACAGCTGCCCGGTGTACTGCAGCGACGCATTTGCTGCATGATGCCGCCATCGCAGGTGCGCGAACATGTTGACCACTCCGACCAGGCTGACCACTGGCCAGAGCCAGAGCCGGTGCCCGAGCTCCCAGTTGATCCGGCACCAGTGCTGCCCTTTGAACGTTTCTGTTGCTGCAATCGAAGGATAAGGATTTGTGTATTGGACTTTGCTAATTGAATGGACATATGTTTGCATATGTATGTGTGTGTGTAGTTAGTTATGTAGTACTCACTTCCAGCTCATTTTCCAAGTCGGATGCTGTGTTCCATGTGTCGTCAAACGCTTGACTTGCATTCAATTTCTTTGCCCAAGCGGCGTGTGAAATTAGCAGGCAGAAGCTCGTCTGAAATTGAGGAAAACAAAAGTTAAGCAGGTTGAAGTTTAGATTCAAAATTATAATTGTGTGGCAATATTTACATTCGTAAGTCGGAATAATCAACTCCTAGTTAAATAATACATTTTCGGAAATTATCAAAAATATAAAAATACTTGCCATAAATGTATTCCAGCAAATCAACTATGTAACTGAAATGCTCCTGATCTCTGTGACAATAACCTGCCTATAAGAAACTGTTTATGCTGATTGATTGATTGACTGACTGACGAGTAATCCCCCGGGAGCTTTTTTATAATTTTCTAAATAAATTTCCTTTCAAAAGTACAAATTCCCTTGACATTGAAAATTCTGGAGAACATTATTTATAATTTAATAATAAACTATAATGGGAGTGTGTGTCGTATATTTATCAGCTTGAACTAAAATAGAAAATAAGGAAACGTAATCCTAGGGCAACAAACAATCCGTACATGCCCCCTGGCTTTATTGAAGTTGAGAGAAGTGAGGATGACTTTTATATTTGTATACCATTTTTTATCATCGCACGCGGCTTTCGCGTTAGTCACGTTAACAATTTGCATTTTGGCCGGGAGTTTGCTTTTTATATCGAAGGCGCATTAACCTTAGGACACGCGTCACGTATGCCCCCAGGCATTGAAAACAATCTCGACTGGCGTGTCAAGGGTTATGCCACGCGAATAAGGCGTTTTGATGGGCGTGGACCAAGTCGTATGTCGTGTATCTACTGTTGCTGCTGCTACTTCTGCAGTTGCTGCTTAATGGCGTGTCGTATGCCACGTGCCCCACGCCTTTTTTTTTTTTTTGCCAACAACACGTAATCGGGGTTCAACTGGGTTAAGCGTTTTACTAAAATAGACTACCGTAAGAGCAGACAGTTAGCTAAGTATTTATGTGCTAAATCTCTCTCTTTATGCTAAGTACAGCAGATTTAATGGGGTGCCTTTTTTGTCAGATTTAATTCATCCAGTGTTCGCTCTATTATTACTTTACTGATTTCTAATAACAAACAAACTTAATGCTCGAACTACTTGACTTTATTAACTTAGTTGAGTTTATTAACTTAAACTTTATTAATCAAAATTAAGCCCATTATTCTTTTTAAAAACATACAGAATTTACTTTTATCAATTAAATTTGTAGCAATAGTATTGGATATTTTTGAGGCATTTTTTTGGTTTTATTGGTAATTGTTTATTCATTTTCCTTGGAAATACTGAACTTGTTTCCATGTGATCTGTATTTATTCTCTGGATTATCTGTATGTTAAAAGTTTATTCACTTGACGATATTAATCGCTTCTCTCTCCTCTTCAGCTATTAACTGTTATATTAATGTTGCTCTAAATTGTTGTAATATCTTCTTCCAGCAGTTAACCAGCGAAAAACCCTAATAACCAGGCTACAAATGACCAACATTGACTACACACATGGTGACTTAACAGCTTTTTTATGCCGAGGCCTGGCACAATGCCCGCATCTGATGCTCTGATCCTCTTGACCAAGACACCGAACAATAAACAGTCGACATATGAAGGGCTAATCTTAAAGGCAAATCAATGGCAAATGGACCACAGCCAAGGCAAAAGCAAATGAACAGCCGCAAACATTCCACACACACACGCACACACATACTGGCAAACACGCACACACATACGCACGAGTGTAATCCACATAAATTGTCTACTGCATGAAACATGATCCAACTTTACACAGCGAAATGCACCGCCCAGCAACGGGTCTAACCTTAAGACAAAAACCATTTTATAGCAGTTTAGCTGGGAATATGTAAAAACCCATTGGAACACACACGCACACACACACGCGAAAGAGATGTACGAACTGGCAACAAGATGAAATGTCTGATAAAGCAAGTGTAGTGCAATAAAGGCTGCAAAAGAAAACACACACACAGACACGGGAAGAGAAAGCGAGCTAAACTCTTAGCAAAATCGGCGTAAAATCTCATATGTCCATCCATGCGGTTACAAAAGCTACTAAATTACTATTTAAGTATCTATTACCACGTTTCAAGTGTCTGAGGTCCGAGCCGAACCGGCCAAGACCCGAACTCCGCCCTGTCCCCTTAATAGAAATACTAGCCAACAACCCTGGCGACCCTTACACAAACATTAGAAAAACAAATAACAAATAGCTAAAGACTGGGCCAGAGCCTGGCCAGGTGTATGGCTACGTACAGGAAGTCGAGTGCTGCGGGGGCGAAAGGGCACCAGTCGGTTTTTCTGTAGGCGCATCTATGAGCCTACCGACTTGTAAGAGGGAAAAACATTAGCAAACAGCATTGGACGAGCACATTTTATGCGAATCCGGTAATTATTTATTTATGAGTTGAAGCAGTTTCAATAACTCACTTTGCCTCATCTACTCAGCCTTCTACCCCAACCCCAAAACCGACGGGTGGTGGCTGGAGGTGAATACTCGAACATACGTCAAATGTCGAGCTGCCTGTTTGTGTGTGCGTGTGTATGTGTTTGTGTAAGTATGCTCAACCCACAGTCAGCGTCATCATGACAGGAAGTCATTGTAGGTAGTTAGTTAATGTGCACAGTGGTGCGAAAATTATGAATTTGTTTCTGCTTTTCAGCTGAAAGGTTAATGGGCAATGCGTTATGCTTAATGGTTTCTGCTTAATGTTAAAAGCACTAAGACAGAGTATGAGAAATGGTTTGTTCCAAAAGAAGTCATATAAATCTTAAAGCACAGTGAGGCTCATGAACTGACTGGGCGAAACTTTTAACAACAACTTTAACAGACTATTTTTTTTATTATTTTGAATTTGGATTTTAAAAGAGATAATTTAACAGTTTTAAAAACTAATTTATATGTTTTAAAAATAATATTTTTAATAATTTAATGTTTGATGACAATCAATAAGGATAAGAAACTGTATTCTGTTAAGTATTATATATGCTTCGAGCTCGGAATTTCAATTTATTTTTCACCATGAGCCAAATCTTAGGGCTGGATTGGAGGGTTGGCATATGAAAAATAGGTACCAGCAATTATTAATTAATAATTTAATTGATTCATAAAATTTTTGAAAATATGTATATGACAACCAAAGGTTTGAGCCAAAGACTGTTTGCGTGGATGTTAGAGTTTAAAGCCCTGTAAATTAGTTTTCCATTTTTATTAAAATATCCAAATTAATGAGTTAAATAAACTCTCCAAAATAGTAGCTAAGTTATTTATCTGCATTAGCTCCACCGTGCAGCGTTGTTGCCAAGGCTCAGAAAGAGACAGTCAAGTCTATTTTGAGAGTAAAAGCTGAGAGTAAATAGAGGGGGACTAGAGCAGGCTCACATTTATTCTTGAGGCAGGCAATTTTTGCATAAATGCCAAGCGGTGGGTTAGGTCGGCACCGAAGCAGCCCAGAACTGGGATGGGGTCGGCTTCAGATGCTGCTGCTGATGATGTTGCCTAGCATAGTCAGTCCGCCAGTCCGCCAGTCCGCCGGACGATTAGACAGTCAAAGGTAAGCGGCGTAGTGCCAGTTGATTGTTTAGTATTGTAACTGTATCTCTATTTATGTGTGTGTGTGTGTTTGTGTGTGCAGTTGGGTAATGTGTCTGTTGCGTCACGTCAGTTATTTATTCAAAGCGACAGGCGGCACAAAACGTCAATGAGCGAAATTTTCCGTATGCGCAAAGGTTATACAGGTAGCTGCCAATGTAAGGACCCAGTGGGGGTGGGGTGAGGTTGACAGGGGGTGGGCTACGACAAAACTGAAACAAAGGTAGACAGTACAACAACAATTGGAAAAGCTGCGCTAAACTTTTACAAGGAGTTGCTATAGCAACAATAAGCCCTGAGACAAGGCAGCGCGCTTGCTCGTCTGAGCCTCTGACATGACAAGGGATGGATGGATGGATAGATGGATGACTGACTGGGTTGCGCAGCTAGAGTTGGCCGGGAGGGGTTGGGGATTGAAACTGGAGTTGGGGTTGGTCGTGGGTTGAATTGATGTGAACGCTTTTGTCCATATACTAGCTGACTACCAGCCAGCCAGCCAGAACGTCTGCTGCTGCTGCTGCTCCTGCTGCTTAGTTCGTCTCTCAGTCTAGCTGTCTGTCTGTCCATCTGTCTGTCGGGGCCTGTCTATCCATTTGACTGACATTACTTTGTCATTAATTTTCGATGGCAGCACTTAACACACATGCTGCATAGGTCAAATGTCAGTTTAGCCCTAGCATCCCTGGCTGCCCCATCTAAAAATATACCTATATCGTATATGTATTTAAAATGGCTTAAATGACGTAAGCAGCGCATACAAAAATAAAATTCGCACCTCTTGCACACCCTCTCGGCACAACCACGCCTCCAGACACAGTCACACTCGCAGTCGCCGTCGCAGTCGCCGTCGCTGTCTAATGCCATTTAACAGCCGTAAGTGGCCAAGGGCTTAGCCGTTGTTAACTGTTTCCGGTTTGCAGCTCGTCTCGACCTACGTCGCTTTATCGCTCCATTGCGACCGTCGCCCAACTGCTAAGGTTTCCCATTTGGTCTGACCCCCAACTTTGCATTGTAACTCGTGTGTGAGTGTGTGCTTGTGCGTTATTTTTACGGTTTTAGCCCTGTTTGCTGCCCTCAGTCGGTTTATGGTGCAACAAAGCTCGTTGGGTTAGGTTAGAGCAGCTGTTCTAGGTTGTAGCTAATGTCAAGATATTTTGCACGCACTTTATTGTGCTTTTTATGTGGAAAAGGGTACTTTTTAGCTGGCGAAAAGATTCTTTATTTAAGTAATTAAATAATAACACTATAATAGGACCAGTTGCTCTAAGGACCTAACTAATCCTAGCTAATCAAATTGAGAACTTAACAAATATCTTAAAATGCGACAGAAAAATATTTATTATTTTTCAGATGTCCTTTCAGGTTGATTAGACCAGCTCTTCATGATGACACCATTTTAAGCAATTCATTAGAGTAGTATTTGAATAGAGTATTTAGAATCCGAAAAACATTTTTAAATATGTCTAATATATAGGTTGTGTAGGCTAGTTATACATACGGCAAATAATAATAGCACACTTTTGGGATTCATATAAGATTTTCAACTATCTGCAAAATTTTGTGGCTTTGGAGAGTAAAGCTTTTGATATTCTACGGAACAGAATATTAATCGACAATATATTGATCTTGAATTGAAAGTTTATTCGAAATTTTATCTGTGTCAACATTTGCATTTAGACTACATTTTACGGAATATGTAAAAATAATAATAATCTTTCCAATACCACATAATTTTATATTCAGGGTATATTCGTTTACTATAATAATTAATAATTTGAATAATAATTAATAATTTGTTTTTTCCGAATGTCTTAAACAAGTTTTCCAAAACCATTAACAAAATATTTTTTAAAATTTTACTATATTTTCTAGCTCTACAGAAACTATCGACATTATATATTAACACCCTCCACACAAACGTTTCCCTTTTACGTAAAACTGTGAAACTCAAGAGCACATTTAAAATATTTCTTTGCATGACTCATGCATATTTAGTAGCCAAAACAAACGGCCATAACCCCAGCCTGAACTTTATGTAGTTGAGAACAAAAAAAATGTATACATAAAGCAGCGCATATTTATTTGATGCCAAAAACTTTGTCAATAAATATCATCGATAGCAAGCCAAAGGCACAAGTAATCAATTGGCATGTGGCGGGTACCACGAGGGGTACGGATGCAGAAACGGGAACGTTGACTGACAATAACAAAGATGGGGCTGAAAGTCTGCACGAAAAAAAAAAGAGAAGGAATCCATGGGCTGTCGTGCTGCTTTGCATGTCCTGCAGTCATTAACTCAAAAATGGAATCGAAATGAAATTGAAATAAAATGCACGAATTTCACAGGATAGTTAAGGAAGGCAACAGAAACGAAGTCGATGGCAAAATGAAGATAGGCAGACAAGTGCGATGAGACGAATTTCTGTCGCCCGAGCGGGTCACATAGCCCAAGCGACCCCACGAATGGATTACAAAAGAGTGCTACAAATTCGAGTACATAAAAAAAAAGGAGTGTGAAAAGGGGCAGGCGACAGTGGGGCAAAAAGAGAGAGAGGCATTTGTTGTTCTTGTATTTGGTACGTGCCATTTGGCCAAAGGACCAACATTTCAAGTGGCAACTGGCAAAATGACGTGCTCCCAAACCAAACCAATGGAACTACAGGCTGGCGTACAAGCGGAAACAATTGGTGTGTTTTTTTGGAGTTGGTGTGAGAGAGCACGTGAAATTAAGTTTTCATGTAGACTATTTGAATTTATTAATGGCTCGTTTAACAGAGAAATGAAATGCTTAAACTCTCTTGCAAATTCGCGATTAGCATCAACTCAAACGTTCGCTGCAATTTAATAATTGATTTGTAGGTGGCTTTAACACAGTGTTGACTTGCTTTCCTATTAAGAAACGATTTACTTGTAAGTCTTTGAATTTAAATTTAAATTCCCCTCTTTAAATGCGAATCACTCTTAAATTACAGAAATTTATGTTTTGCGTACTGGAATGAAGTATATATACATATATACATATATTGTGCGAATAATAATAAAAGCGAATAAAGCTTTCAATGTTGTGGCTATTATATATTTGTCTTTTGAATTTATATATTTGTTCTTTTTTGCACCGACTTTAAAACTCTATTACCAACCCATCTGGTATGTAACCACCACTCGCTTTTTCATATCTTACTCGTTCTTCTTCCCTCAACAACATAACCTTTCTATGCGATTTTCATGATTTTCAAGCAATATGAAAAATATTGTATATTCTTTGCTATTTAATTTTGCTATACCAAGAAAGGTAGGTACACTGTCAGCTTTTCAATCACTTTATGTTCGTGCTGTTCAATTTCTCTATATCCCACTAACCCACAGGGGCACCTACTAAAAGCGTAACTTCACACCAGCTCCCTTCTAGCATTAATCATCTCAACAAATAGTACATCTTCGCTTGCTATGCCTTCTTCTTATTCTTCATTCTTTTGAGTTGCTCGCAGAACACTCACCGCAAAACATGTCAAGCACTCGTACGCCTTGGCCATTAACACGCCCTCAACTCAACAAAACAACCTAACAAACAACCTAGCAAACAAACAAACAAATATCGGGCCCAGACAGATAGACAGAGGTACAAGCAGACTGATGGTAGGGCAGATAGACAAATACTAGGAAAAGCAAAGAAACCAGAAAAAACAAAAAAAAAAAAAAGGCGGCACACGCAAAACCTTGGTCGCAAAGTCAAATTGAAAATGGCAGCAGAACGAGGAGCCTGAAGAAAATAACGGAATACGACAATGGGTAAGAAAAATATTTACTACACGTAACAATAAATCCACTCGAGAAATGGGTGAAGAAATACTAGCGAAGCGCACACAAAACGCACAAAAAAAAAAAAGCAACAACAACAAACTTCAGGGCAAAAGGGAAATTTTTCTAGTCGGACCTGCCCCATTTACAACAAAAGGCTTTCATGTCCTTCATTGCCGACGAAAATCCAACGGCACGCAAGGCAACCATTTTTTATACATGAAGTGTAACGCACACTTCGACAAATTGATACCAAGATTAAATCTTGTCGACATGAATAGGCAAAAAAAAAAATACACATATTTATATATATAAATAAATATATGAATATGACTGGAAAAAGTCAACTGGCTGGGAATTTTCATTTATTTTTTTTTATTTTATTTTAATTTTACATTAATTATGAAGGCACTGTGCAGGTGCTCTGGTTCACAGCCAGAACTAATTAGTGTTGCCCCTCCTCAGTCAAATAGAAATAATCCAGCAGCAGTGGCCGAAACGAGACAGTTACCAATTTCAGCTGCCAAGTTGGCTGTTCGCCATTTTCTAATTTCAATTTGTCGTTGCGGCTGCTCAGTTTTTCAGCTATTTTGTATTTTTTTTTTTTTTTTGGTTCACCATTGACGACCCGCACAAATGACGACGCCCAATGTCCATTGACATCGCTTTGTGGTCGACAGAATTGCCAACGTTGTCGCTGCTCAACATTAAAATTAATTACCACAAATGGACAAGTCTCATTACAGCGCGTTTCTTTTTGGCGTGCTATGTACATGGTGAGTATACATACACATAAGCAAATGTATATATACAATATATATATATATATATATGCATGTACATGTATTGTAGCCCTAACTACTATTGTTGTTGCCAGGCTATTAGATGACTGTTCTCCCCACTGTGACTGGCACTCGAATGAGAATAAGAACCATTCACAAAAGTTGCAAAAGTAAATCATTAATTTTTTCTTGTGGAATGACCTACATGCAACTTTGTGAGGCATCTGAGTATGCTGGGAGATGTGCTGTGTGGACAAAGGAAAATGGACATGGACATGGAACTGTGAATCGTTTTATGTTAAAAGAGTTTTCTATAGAAAATGTTTGACAATATATGAACTATTTTTAAATTGAATTAGTTATAACAATAGTTGCTTTTATTAAAAGTTGTTTAATTTTTTTTAAATGTATTGCAGAGAATATAATATTATTTTTACTCTTTTAATTTATTTGTTGTACCATGCAGGAGTCATATCAATTATTGTGTTGACTTTAAACAAGCCAGAACATTTATGTTCAGAGAGGCAAGTGGAAAAACAGACAAACAGAACCCTGGCTATATCGTCTCGGTTGTTAATACAGATCAATAATATGTATACTAAATGGGGTCGGCATATGACTGGATACTATGATTCGAGACACAACATAGAGACAAAAATATTCTACGATTTTAAAGATTGATTCACCAAATAAGCTAGCCTTGAATATTCAAAGGACATATCTATTATTTTGATAACTTTATTTTGTGTTAGTGTAATAAGATTTATGAGCACTTGAATTTGTTCCGCAATTCCTTACGTATGACTCTTTTCATAAACGAAATACTTTTTCACAGTATTCTTTAATTATTAATTAGTCTAAGCAACAGTCCGTTAACCAATTCCTGGAAATACTGCATTCAATTCCGCTTAAGAAATGTAATATTTTCTATCTCGGTCTATTAATATTTTCTTAATTGCATTAAGAACCAGCTTCTAAGAATTCTAACTACAATTTTGAACTAATAAGACCAATTTATTTTTTTTAGCGCATTGGTCGCTGAGACCAATTGAATGCATCGTTGCTGACGTCGTCGTTGCCAACTAGCCCCACCCGCCCCAAGCTAACAGTTCAACATCCCTCATTACATCTTACCCCCAGGCTCCACAACTCCAACCCCTCTTCCACACCCCCACAACAATGCCACAGTTGCAAAACCGCGTCACTTTAGCATTGCCTTTGCCATTGTATTGGTGAGCGAGTATGTGTGAATGTTGTGGAAAAGAGCCGGCAACAAACAAACTAAACACAGCTGTAAATGAACGAACGAAGTGAACCCAAAGAGTGTAGAACAGAATTGAGAACAGTCCAGAACAGTGGGGAACAGAAACTAAACTCAAACTGAATGAAATGAATGAATAAAAGAATGCAAGTGTAGTGTGGCATAAAGCAAAGTCAGCTAAGAAAAATATGAAGAAATAAAAATAGTCTAGTCGTGAATACACGACTACGGAATATCCTGCACACGCGTATATGGCCAAATTTAAATACACGACTAAAACGTGCCTAAATGCCTGAATATATTTTAGAGAAATTGTGATTTCTTTTGTGAAGTTGCCATGACTAAGAAACATGCATAGATATAAGGCAATCTGAGCAGATATAAATACCCATAAAAGGTATAAATATAATATTTTTAGTAGTCATACCAATAACTAAACCGGATTTCAACCAAATGGACAAATTTATATGCCCCTATTTAAACAGATATATATATTTTTAGTTCAAATATTTTACACATTTCATATTAGAAGGTGTAGCTGACTTATTAAGCCTCTCTTATACGGGTGATAACACCCGTTTGCTGAGTACGGGGTATAATAAGAAAAACCAACTGCAGAATCATGAAATATTTTGTACATTAGCAATTGTTTCGCTGCTGCGAGTGTATGTGCCTGCATGTGTGTGTGCGTTTGTGTGTGTTAAGTTGACCCTACCCAAAGCCATTCCTCCATTCTCACGCCCACGCCCCCTCTTCAGCTGCCTCGTAACGTGCCAATAATAGTTGAGTTTGGCTTTGTTACAAGCCCAGGGGAGAGAAACCTATATATGTATATATACATACCTATGCTCGTTTTCTATGGGTAATACAACAATCTAACAAACTGAGTTCAGTTTATGCTTTTCTGGTTTGAGTTTGCTCGCTGCTCTCATTTTGGCTTTATTCATTCTGCGCGCTTTTCTTTTGGCAATTACTCAAAGTTTTTGTGCACCGGTCAAATGATTTCGAAGGAAACAGAATAACAGAAAAAAAAATAAAAATAAACTAAGTTATGCATTTCAATTTCAGCTACAATTGCGAAAATTAATTTATCATTTTGTTAAATTCAAGTTGAAATGTGCTCTTTGCGGTTGGATTTGCTCAGTTTGCTGGGGTTGAGTTTTCGGTTTTGCTCGGTTATTGAATTGTGGCCGAGATTTGTTGGCAAATCAGAACTTGGGTAATTGGTTTAAATCAATTAAATTGCACTTCACAGGAAATGCAAAGAGACAATGATCAATTACAACACTACATAAATTGTACGCTGTGTTTGCTTAGAGCACACATTTTGATAACCTATGGCATTAAGAAGGGCTTTAAAGAGGAATAAATGAGGTTGAGCAATGGGCAAAATGGGTAGAGGCACCCATTTTTGATTAAATAGTGGACATATATGCTTAAAGCAGACAATAACATTCTTTTTGATACTGTTTATAGAATAAGGTCTCAGAGAGTTTAGAACAAGAATGGAATAATTGAATTAAAAAGCATTTCTAATTCAACAACGCATTAATTCCTGAAAAGCATTTTTCGCATTATATTTGTATATTTGCCTTTTTCAAAACTTGTCGCAGTAATTTTTGACTGTCTGCAGAAAAACGTTTGCTCTAGGCAAATCTAATCTAAATTTGTTTCATGTACTTAATTGTTAAAGCTATTTATTCCGTTTACAGATAAAACAACTAATGGGAAGTTTACCTATCACAACTCTAACTGACATATATTATGATATAGATATCAACATATGTGCCTATATCATAATTTTGCTGTAATGTTTTTTCCCACCCTTTTATCCAAAAATCTCACACAATCAACTTTTATGGGAGACCGCTTAAAATGTGCTGTCGCACTTCTACGCAAAACAAGCGCAAGTTTTTAACATTTGTTCACGCGTGCCCACTTAAATATGCAACAATTTCCGCATAATTTCGTGCACTCCCTAGGCTAAAGGCTCCAGGACACTATGGCGGCTATCCACGCATGCATATGTATTTACACGCACCCACAAACACACACGAATACACGCAAGCACAACTATTCGCACTCGTATGTGTGTGCGGCTAATCACATGACTGACTAACACGAACTATCTATGGCAGGTGGGTGTGCGTGTGTGCGCGGGTGTGTCTGTGCGTGTGCGTGTGTGCAAGTGTATCTGTGAAGTTGACGCTGAGCCTATGGCCAAGCAATTATTACGCACCAGCAAGCACGCACACAACCACACCTACGCACACCCACACATAGAGAGAACTGAACAAACCAACAGAACACACATTTGGTGGCCAGTGTGTTGGACAGGACCTGCGGCATGTGCGGGTCCTGCCCCGACGTTGATTAATACGAAGCAATTTGCAGTCCGTGAGATGGCGATAGCGATGCGTGAAACTGTCATGCGATTTTCGTATGACTCTCAACTGTTGAGCCATGGACAACATTTTGATGACCCATATTCGTATGTCAGACGCAAATGGTTGCCACCAAATGCTGGCTCAACAGTTCGAATGATTTCCCCCAATGTCTAACTATGACAGAGCTGTGATTAACTAACTGAAGTCTGTGAACGTCACGAATTTACCCATTTATTAAGTTGATTATAATTCTTATCAAATTATTTATTATCAAAATGTATTTACTGTTTTCTCTTTCTTTCAATCTGGCTTTTTAAAAGAAACGAAAGAAGCACAACCTAACAGTAAAATATTAAATTAATTGTATGCTTACAAATATATTTTGATTTAAATTTCGGAAAAATATCACAAATAATACTGGAGTATTTCAATTATAATTAAAAATAATTATACTCTAGCATATATAGTAGAAAAAACGTAAATGTAAATGTAAATAATATTTAAAATTTGTTCCTTACTACACGACATTTTTTAAATACATTTTAATTACATATTTTTTGATTTCTGGGAATGATATGGCATATTGTGCCAAACACACATTCTGATTAAAAAGCACATATTTTTTTATACAATATTAATTATAGCCTTGGTATTATTTTACCTGTTACCAAAAACATCAATTTTGTTTTTCGAAAGGCACACATATCGATTAAAAAATCAAAACAAATTCGCTGCTTCGCATTTCCATTCCCGTTATCAAACACCATTGTGTTTTTCCAGCTAGAGGACAAAAAACCCAAATGGTGAACCTCACAATTTGACTTTTGCAGTCATTTCCCATTCCAATCGCAATCCTCGATAACACCACACAGTAGCTCTGGGGAGCACGGCCAAAGGCAACACATGCATAAATTATTTGCGCAAATAAAAAGCAACAACACAGTTCAGTTCACCCTACGCCACAAAGCACACACACACCATCAACCGCCTCTTGGCTCCACCCACCTCACACATGCCCACAAATATTTTAAAACAATTAAACAATCTTTTTTCACGTTGGTGGATTCGCAAAAAAGTGCAGCATTTATTTAAAAGCCACTGCATGAAGCTCAAAAGCGAAAAAAAAATGCATTTAAAATATGCCAGCCACTATAAAGTGGGCTCGAGGAGGAACCCCGACCAAGGGATGGGGTACAACAAACGCTTACATATTTTATGAACTGCTAAAAACAGTTGAAAATCCAACTAAATTTGGTCAACCAAAATCGAACGAAATAGATTCAGAGCCAAATTAGGTCGAACGCATTGCAAATCTCACTATTTTGGAGCTCCATTGAATATCAATAGAGCATTTTAATGCTCTTAAATATATAATTTAAAGTTTCCAAAAAGGTTGTCATTGACTTCAATAGCTAAGAGTAAATCGTAAAAAAAATTATTTTATTTATGTGTACAATTAACTCTGGGTTAGAGTGTGGGCTATTATTAAATCCTTTAGTTGTTTAGTCAATGTTTAGCACAATACATATTTCAAAATAATCTGCATTAACATATTCAAAAGAAAAAAAAAAAACTAATAAAGGGAAATTTTCAAGCGTAAAGGTTGACACCGTTAGTGCTACGAAGTGGAACAAATATTTCCCCTTATCACGAAGAACGGGGAAATATCCAAGCCATAGTTTGGAAAATAGTTGAACTCAAAATTTATCTACGGTTTTTTGCCCAGGATAAACCAAAAATAGAAAAGAAAGAGAAAATATACAATTATTTTATAAATTAAATAAGCCGAAAGTCTTTGTTGCAAGTAAGCAAAATGCAATCAATCTTCATCTTGTTGTAATAATTGTAACCGTTTATTTGACATGGGTACGATAAGAAGAAAATCATCAGATAAGCTTTAGCAACATAGCCATAATTATGATAGAACCTAAACGGACATATTGTATATAGCTTTTCCTTGTTATCTTTCAATGCCTTGCTCAGTTTGTAACGAAATTACAATACCCGTTGTCAGGGGCATAATAACCATTCAAATTGTCGAACTACCATTGAATAGACTACCCAAAATACGTACATACACATTCACATATACATATGTGTATACCTATATGTATGCAATATCCCAAATGAGCTCAGAAAATTTGAGGATACGCCATAACTTGCCTTAGCATTACTTATTAACATATAGAAACCATTTGGAAGAGCCCAGAACAAACCTGACAGCGGGCAATACATAAAACACAGTACACACATACTCTCTCTCTCTCTCTCCCTCTCTCTCTTTCTCTCTCTCTCCCGCCGCTGTAGACAATGCCATTTACATAACATCGAATCGTAACGTAACGCATTGAAGGCAGGCAAGCAAAAATGCGTATAAAGCTTAACATTAAATATTTATAAATATAACGTATACGTAATCGAATTGATTGATTTTGCAATTTCACGCAAGCCGAAACAAATGCAGACTGTTAAACGTACAAGCAGAGAAAGAGTCGAAAATGATGAGAATGTGGATGTTAAAACAGGCTAGTTGCTAGCCAACCACCAAGGAAACAAACTGGACCTGACCTGTCCAGCTCAGGCAGTCAGTCAACCAAACTGTGGGTAACTTGAAACGAACTAAAGCTAAAAGAGGTTGCAAGATGCGAGGGGTTGAGGGTGTCGTTGTTCTGGGGATTAGGGGTAGCGGGGCAGAGGAATGCGGCAGGACAGAGCCGAGCGTCTTAAGTGATTTCTAACTGGGGGGCCGTACAAGTCAGCAGCCAGATAAAATACATTATGGTAATGTGCGCACAGTAACAAGTTGTATGGCCGCTGCCACGCCCACACATTAGGGAGGCACACAAAAACACGCACAAAGACTGTAGAACAGTTTACAAGCCACATGGCCTAATCCTTTTGCCCCCTTTACCACAATAAGCCAATGACCAGCAAAATACATTGAACTCGTAGTCAGGGTTAGATTTAGGATTTGAATTGAGATTGGGATTGGGGTTACCAAACTGGTGTCCGGATCTGGTTCTGCTTCATTGGCGCTATAAAATGCCAACGGGTTGCCAAAGCCGACGAAAAGTGCCCGAAATCACAAAGCGGCACGTGTTGCTATCCGACTTTGAGTCTTGAGCATTCCAACCCCCCGCCCTTTTATAGTCAAGGCAACCAGTAACAGGCCAAAAAAAAAAGGGTTCACACCCACAATCCCGCCCACCTTGCTCTGTCGTCTAAATTATTGGTAATTTGATGTTTTATTACATTTTTTTTTTTTTTAATTTAATGTGTGTCCCTTTTTGTATGAGCTGCTTTAAAATTTATGAATTTTGCGTCAGTTTTAGGGAGAGGGTTGGACTTTTGACGGCCACGTTATTGCTGTGGTTCATAATTGTCGCACAATTTTTGAGGCAACTGACTTTTACGATTATGCGACCATATTTAAGTTGCAGTTAGGGTCAGGAAAATGGTTACTGCGGGAAAATCATGCTTAAATTTTAGAACGCAATTTGAATATCGAAGGAATATCAAAGGGCAATGAAGCTTTAATAATCTACCTTCTGTTAAGGGTTAAAAAGTAATAAAGGTATTTTTATATAAAGACCTTAACACCTATATGTATATAGAAACAGGATCTTACAGACAGCATCAAAGGAAGAGCTAATTACCAAAACTTCGAAATTTAAGCAATAAACAGAAAAGCCCGACCAAGTTAATAATGTATTCTGTTTATAAAATTACAAATTGAATACACTTAACAAGTAGTTATAAAACCGAAATATATGTTTACAATAAAGTTGAATCAAAAAATGTATTTATGCATTACTTACCACGAGCAAAACTGCCCGAATTTGTTTAGTCTTCCAATAAATTTGCGCTGGCATTTTTATCTGTATTTTCTCGTAATCATGGTTTCCATGCTGCAATAGAAAATAGAAAGTGCTTAAATCAAATATCAAATAAAACTATTAAGTAGTTGGTCTAAATACTAATTGAAACAATATGCAGCTGGCACCTTAAGTCTGAGACAAAGAAACCATTAGATTTAGTATACATAAACACATAATCAACAAATACAAACAAGCAAATACCCACAGACACACACACACGCACGTACACAAGCTCAATAAGAACTTAAATCAATAGAACCTGGCATTTGTTTAAGGAATTGGCCTTTTGCATAATTAAGCAAAATATTGTTAAATCTTTGCGTATGGGACGATTAATGAAGGCAACAACAAAAGCACCAGCTGAGCGAGTGACAAGAAATATGACCAGGGGGAACATGGCTAACAGGGGAGCGTAACGGGGGGAGGGTGGCTGAAATTATGGCAGACTCTTTGGAGCGTCCCCTTTGCGTAAACAAGAGCCACAGTGAGCGTAATAAATACGTTTACGGCTCTGAGACATTTGTCATTCAAATTAAGTACAAACGACATTACTCATTTCTTCGATGGTTCCTTTCCTACATAGGCAACACAAGTAGGCGTGGCACTTGACAGCAAATTTCACAAATTATCCTGGCTAACAGTATTTGCTGTTATTTTGCTTCTTTTATTTTTGAGAACAATTTTAATTTAGATTTATGCACGTTAATTTCGTTTCGGTTGATTTTCCGAGGCAGCAGCCTTTCCTGGCTGCCTGCTGTTTATTTTGAATTCATTTTATTTTACAGTCAAGTAATTTGTTTGGCCTGAAAGGGGCGGCAAAGTTATTTAATGTACTTTTAAATATACGCACGTAATTGTAGCCTGTAGTCAGAAAGGTGACTACAAAGGGTATGACAAATTTTTCAAGGGTTTGTAACAGGAGGATAAATGAAATATGAGTCTATAAAACAGATGCACATTAAGATTTTCAGTGATATTTATCGATTTGAAATATTCATTCAAATACTGCTCATATATTTAGATATAGGCCTTAAGTTTGATATACTCAGATTTGTAGTTAGTTATATGTTTATATTATTTCTTTATTCGGCTAACTGAATTGCTGAATAAAATATAGCATAATTATACAAATTATTGATTATATTAATTTCCAAGAGCTGAGTACACGGTATCTTGCAGGGAAGTACTTCCAGAGAGTGAATTGTCTCTTTAACTTAAACGTAATACTTTGAAGTACTTTTAAAGAGTTTTAATCAAACAGCAATAATTATTACACAAACATTATACGATAAGCTCGCGTTTAACATTAATTTTAAATCTCAAAACATTATTTTACATAGGACAAGTTTTTTTCCCTGCAACGATTCAATTAATCGACATAATTTATGGAGGTGGCACAGAGATATGTTGGCCTTATCAATCCTAAACCATTTGAATGCACACCAGGGAACACTTAAGGTCGCCGAGCACGTCCCACAAATTGGTAAATGCTAAAAATACATGGCGCAAAGTAGTTTTCACCAACCAAGGGAATATTGAAGAAATGGTTCACATCTATTGCAATGGTATTAAAACTTTTTCATGTTAAACTTTGCCATTCATCATGTTATTCTCGAACACACATTTTTTCCCCCTTGCGCTGTTAAAGTTGCATTTTATAGGTGAAACATTTTGTGTGGTAATTATGAGCAGATAGCCGTGAAAAATATCTAACTGAATGGCAATTCTTCAGCAAATGTGTCCCCAACCTCAACATTCCCCCAGTTTTCGGTTTGCCAGTATTGGAATGTGCTCTGACGGGCGCTGTGTTGTTGCGGTGTTGTCAACACTTGCGACCTCTAGAAGACCCCAAATAAAAAATCAAAAATATAACTTCAAATATTACATGGGAGGTCATAAATAAAACGTTCGTTTGCGCCTCACCCAATGGCTGCAAAAGGTGGGTGTTTCCGTGTTAAAGCTCGCAGGTGATTTTATGTGGTTTTTATGTTTGTGCTGTGTGTGTGTGTGTGTGTGTGTGTGTGCTGCGTGTGTGGTTGCTCCTCTTGTTGTTGTTAAATTGGGTAATTAGTTGGCACAACCAAATACGTAATGAGTACAATTTAAAGTCCTATGTGGTTCACCAAGATTTAAGCAAATGGCATCCAATACTTTGAGTACTTTACGGTAAGCATCCAAAAGTACTTATTACTTTGATATGCGCATAAAATGCAACTATAATTGGGACTTTTCTTTAATCCTTAAATAATTGCATTGAGGTTTCCGACACGTGTTTCAATTTATTTTCCTTGGCTTCAATCGTATCCCTGTTACATCTTATGTAATATCCAATATTTCACAGATTTTAAAAAGTCTGATTAAACTTACCCTATGGTTATTTGCATAACGTTACGCAATTAATTAAATAATTAAAAACTGATTTCGTATTCTCTGTTTTCAAACAGCAACGGAAATCAGACAGACAAGTCAACCAGACAAAAGGGAGACAAGTAAAGAACGCTTGAAATAAATTAACTATGCTCTTGTTTTTAATGCCCTTACAAAGGGTGCGAACAGTTAATCGTGAAATGTGTAACGCTTTGCAAAAATGCGAATTTGAATAGATAAAGTATATTTATATATTTCTATGCTTCTTCATACTCGATAAATATCGATTATCAACTAAGACTATAAGCTGTTTGTTTATTATTAACACCATATATTTCATAATAATCGATATTTATCGATATAAATTATATCTATTAACAACTTTGTCTACTTTCCCATCTAATCTTTTCCGATAACATCCCAGTTTTGGTCATAATCGATAAACATCAACAAATATCTCAAAATTTCTGTAAAATGATAAGACATAGATATAGGTGTATCAGACAGGGCTGAAAAACATTTATATTTATCGATAACTCTTCACGAAAATGAAAAACTACATTTAAATAGGACATTTTGATATAAACAGGAATATTTGTTATTATGTACAAATCGGATTAACTATTAAATAGCGTAAGAATTAATTTTCCTTTTCAACTTTCGACATCTGCTTGTGTGTGTGTAAGCAAATAAGTTCAAAGACAAATATCTACTATACATCTGCGCTTGTGAGTGCATTCAATCTTCGGCAATACCCGAAAAGCACACTGTTCTCTTTTATTGTTCCCTTTATTCGTTCACCTCATTCCCTTTGTCATTGTCATTGGTGCTGTGCTTGTTGTTGTCCATTTGGTTGTTGCTGTTGCTGTTGCTGCTGCAAATGTTGCGCATTGAACTTTTAATTAGTAAAATGTGACGTCTGCTTAAGCGAGCAACCCCACCACGGCTGAAAGGTAAGCCGTGTAAGGTGCCAGGTGTTGGGAGGATGGGTTCGGTTCGGCGCAAAGCAAATGACAACAAAATGAAATTCATTTCTATGCACAGATTGTTTGCCTGTGCAGGTGGGCGGGCGTGCCATTGCATAACATTTTGTTTGTTTATGTTTCGGGGCTTTTATGATGTCGACGTCGACGCCATCGTCGACGACAAGTTCATAAATTATGAACAATTAAAATGTAGCCCGGGAATTGCTTGGGGCAAGGTAAACGCGCTCGCAGTTAATTTGGGGTTCGTTCCTGCACGCTACTCAGCTAGGTTCATCAAAAATGTTTGCATATGTCACAAACAAGGGGTCCATACAATTGAAACGAGCTACAGTGAAGCCACGCAGCCGGCGGCTTTGCCTAGCTTGTCATGTGTTGTCTAACGCTTCAGTTTTTAGTTTACAGTCCCCAGTTAATGTACATAAATATTAAATAAAAAATAAAAAAAAAATTTCAAGTTACAATCAAACCTATGTATAAACTACCGATAACACCGCCCCAGCCGCCAAAGGGGGCCATTCCGGGTTTGACCAATTTTGGCCCGAGTATAACCCATTCTCTGTCCACGCAAGCGCCCTTCAAGCCCCATTAGCAAGGAAGTCGAACAAATGCCATCAAGTTCTAAGGTAAAGCTAAAGTCGAAGGCGTTAATATTGGGCTCTCCACCCAAGACAGTTCAAAAATCGAAGCCTTCTAAAGTGAGTAATGCCCCCGCTATTACTTGAAAATATCGTTATTAATTGTTTTATTGTATTAACATTAATCTTGCTTCTTTAACAATTATTGCTGCTTTTACCATACTCATCTCTATCCCGACACAGTTTACCATGTGGAAGCCAGACATTCCCAATTGGTGTTACTTTAATTCCATGTCGATGCCTGATCCCAATGCACAATTTATGAATGCACTCTATCCACAACGACAGCAGCAAACATTCATGTCACCAGGATCTTCGAGACAACCAACGTATGCCTATGCGCCCCAATTGCAACAGCAAGCACAGCTACCACCACCCCATTATTATGGCCTGCCGCAGACGCAGCCCGCAAACAATTTCTTAAACTCCTACAACACGTTTAATACTGCCCAGATGCAGGCCCAGGCCCAGGCCCAAGCACAGGCTGTGTCCTTGGCTCAGGCTCATCAGCAGACCTGTTTTGATTATCCGGCACAGAAGCCTCCACAGAGCTTCAACTATTGGTATCACAACCAGGAAGATTTAAATACCTTGGCACCGCAGTCCTTTTGCCAGACTACGCCAATTATAAGCCTGGTGAGAAAACTATAATATTTTGATACTGTCTAGACTATAAAAAAAAAAACAGAATTTAGTATTTGAGAAGAGATCGAGCATTAATCTTTTAATGATAGCTTCCAACAATGTGTCTGTGGCTCGTGAACCCCATTAATTAATTAGGCACTTTAACTTATAATTTACCAAATATGATTAGATAAATCTCGAGATATTCAAGCTTTGCGGCTAAGTCTGCTTTAAACATTCCTTATTTTGAAACCTAACAAATTTGATACATTTTGCATTTCGGCTCAGCTGTTTTTTATGCAAATAAACTTTCTGCTCGAAAGTTATTTTTTTTTAAATATGTGCTTTAACTTGTGAAATGCACTTTATTAGAATATTTCTAACATTTAATGCAATTAATAAGTCGGCAACGCAAATCAATTTTTTGAACATTTTTTAAAAGGGCTGGCAAATAGAATTAGCGCAAGCTTCTATAAAAGTTTTTCGTTGATTTTATTAGAATTGGACAATTGAATTGGTAAAAGTTTAAGGAATATTTATTTAATTTCATTTCCAATAGCAGGAGGATGGATCCCTACTAGGCCACCAGCAAATGTCGCCTTCAAGCAACCTCTCACGCTTCCCAAATGGCAATCGGCAAGGAGTTGAATATTTTTCGCACCTCCGCAGCGGCAGTCTCAATCGCATTGATAGCGTCTCCAGCTTTAAGAACCAACAGGGCTTGCGCATTCGGAATTCTGAGCAAGATTTAGTCGAGTATCATCGCATAGCCGAACGCAAACTGAAATCAATCGAAAAACGAGAAGTGGCAGCGCCGCGGGCTCCGCAGGAACTGACAATTCGGGAAATCGAACAGGGGTGTAGCCTAGTGAATGAGAACTATCAATTGGGGATCGGGCAGAAAGCGCCGACGGGTCAAAATGTGGTTGTCGAAGGGCCGCTGGAAAACAGAGACAATGGTTTCTTCAAAAAACTTGGACTGTTTAAGGATCCGTTTTTGCGTAGACAACAGAAAGCCGCACAGCTGCACACAAGTTCACTTTACTATGAACAGAAGTGCGATCCGAGCAGCTCACAGGATTCAGTTGAACGTTGTCCACGCAAGAAACGAAACTTCTTGAAACGCCTCTTTGGCGGCATGCATTATCCCTCGAATGTCGATTTAAGAGTCCTTGTGGAGCAGGATCTGCGCAAGGCGATAGAATCCGGGAAACGGTAGAATATTAAACAGACTCAATATCAACTTCCCATATAAATAATATTCTTGTCATAATATAAAAAAAAAATAGCTCCACTCAATTAAACTCTGTGTTTTTTATGGCGAAAATTAACGATCGTTCAGCAGGAGTGTTTGAGTAATAGACGGCTAATGAATATGACCTGATTCAGAATGTTTTCAGAGAGAATGTCCGCCCAAGAGGGTCGCCTAATAGTAGTGTCCGTACGGAGGAGCTAGTCCATTAAAAGTATGTTAAATATGACACGTCTGAGGTCTCGTTCCCAACAAGTTTTTCCACGAAAAACTAAATAGATTCCAACTTATGCAGAACTGACACCACGGATTAGCTTTTAACCCGCCGCAGCGATCAACCACTGTGACGACGGTTTCAATTTGTGTCGCAAGCGTTAACGGCGGCTCATTAAACAGCCATCAGCGCTTATTAATTTTGACATTTCGATGGCGATATATCATTATCCGGCTAGCAAGCCATCAGCAGCTCGTCAGCTCGCCAGCATCCGCCGCCCAGCATTTGGCAGGCAGACAAATTCCGACAAAAAAAATAATTGCGCAGTTAACACGCTAATCAGCTCGTTACCAACTCTTTGATTTCAAACTGATTGAAGACCATGCCCAGTTTTATGGCACGAAACCAGCACAAAACACTTTTGAATAGTTTTCCCGCAGGTTTGGGGGAAAAAAACACGCTGCGAGGGTGGGATGAACAATATTTGAGTTAAATAATTTGAAGTTAAGGCTTCAACTAAGAGCTGAGGCTTGGCTGATAAGCTTTATAAACTGCTTAGCCAACATGTACTATATTATTTATTGAATATAGAAAAAGCTTTAATTTTATTTATTTATTCAAATTGCTTAGCTATGCCTTCTCGTTCACATTTGAAACATATTCGTTTTAATTTATAGAATTCGCGTGACACTAAAATTGCAGTCGAACGAGAAAGTTCAGTTTAGTTTCTTAATCAAATTCATCTGCTGTATTAAGCTCATACTATTACCCAAAATCTGCAACATATTTGATTTATTTTAAAGCTCTCATCCCTTGAACTATAAATATCATGCCATTCTCTGGGATCTATCGACTGTATTATTAATTTGATGGCTTTTTAAACTTGCACCGCAAACTGTTTGAACGCCCCTCTCGTTCAGCGCGCTGCTCATTAGCATTTCAATAAATTGTTGTAAATCTTATTGCAGGGGCGTGGCAGCAGTGTTTGCCTGTCATTAGTAACGGCTCAGAGCAGAAGGTGCAACAACTGCGACGCGGTCAGCGAAAAATGCAACGCTCCATTGGGCCGCACGCACAGGTAAACAGCGACAGTTACTTTGAGGGCAAGGGGGAGAGCAGGAGCTTTAAAGAGATGGCGACTGAGACATACCCAATCTAGTTATAATACACCCATAATACTCATATAACTGCACACGCTTTCGGTGTTATTCGTTAACGAGTAGCAGTCGAAAATCCCATAAATGAGGTCGACACGAAACTTGTGGCCCTGTTATGACTTCTTCTGGCAAACATGACGTCAAATCGAATTTGCAGTCATCTTTTATATATGGAAAAAAATACCAGAAACTGTGGGTAGCCCACATTGCCCATGCCCAAGTCTTAACCACGTTGTCTGCTGACAGCCCCAGCGAGCAATAAGTTTCAAATGGAGCCGACGACGACGACGTCCAAGTTGTCGCTCATGTCAACGCAAAGAGCGATGAGCTGTGCCTGAAGTTGGCAGGGTAAAAGTGACGACGAGGGAAGCTGCAGGTAACAGGGGGGGGCTGCCAAGAGTGTGAGGGCAGAGAGATGCTGAGATGCTGAGACGCAGCCCAATGCATTGCCGTCATCATCGTTGCAAAACGTTTCGATTTCATCGCATATCATTGAAGTATTTCGGCATGCACTGAGAGAAATCAGTGAAGTGTGCTAAAAATTGTGATGCCACAATGCATTTGAGGAATCTATGAATATTAAATGCTTGGAATATCTATTCAAATAGCTCAAATGTGAAAAAACCTGTGCATTGGAATTTAAATATCTTAAAATTACATCATCATGTTTATATCTGACAAATTTGGACTTTGGAAGATATATATATAATAGAAGAAAAGATGAACTTAAATATCAACTAGATAAGATATCAGTAGAACACAAGAGATCTTATATATGTATAAGATTAATACAAATTAACGAAGCCAAATGAAGATCAACCAGATAATTTTAAAATAAATCAAAATGTTACTGGTTCTTTGTTCATTAACATAACTTTAACTTCTTTCTAGTTTGTTTTTCAAAATGTTGGAAAATAACAAACTTCAATCTGTAATTTATAAATAA
The DNA here is from genome assembly GCA_018903485.1 of Drosophila littoralis. NCBI lineage: Eukaryota > Metazoa > Arthropoda > Insecta > Diptera > Drosophilidae > Drosophila > Drosophila littoralis. The sequence continues at coordinate 3,561,176 of JAEIGF010000059.1, read as the reverse complement.
GAGTTAATCTTCAGTTGTGAAATGTTTTAGCTCAAAATTTAAAGCCCACTTCAGACCCTAAATAAAAAATATTTAAATAAAATTGTATAACAGCCAAAACGCAGTGAAAAACTATATAGAACAGCCTACTGTAAGAAGCAGAAGAAATATAGAGAAATGAAAAATTTTTGTAAGCCAATAAATTATTTAGCATGTATAAATCACAGGGGGCAGGCGAAAGGCCGCACGAAACTTGCGCTGAAAACATGTTAAAGCCATTCAAAGATTTATTTCAAGATGCTGCTCGAGAGGCTGAAGCGCGTGAAGAGCCCGAGATGCCAAGGAGCACGAGTCAGACTGGAGCGGAGCAGAAGGGGCAGAGAGAGAGAGAGAGAGAGAGAGGGAGAGAGAAAGCAATAAAGCATGAAAGAAAGAAATGAGTAGGCAAAGTTTCGTGGCTGTTAGCGCTTTTTATTTTAATTTTCACTCGTTACAGAAGATTTCCAAGCGCAATGACGACTGCCGAGTGCCAGTCGGACTGAATATGTGTCAGGCCAGGGCTGAGAGCTGGGAAGCAGCAGGTACCACTTGCAGCTCCACCCTACCCCAATCACCACCACCAACCACCACCAACCACCGGCACCACACACAACACATCCGCCACTTGGCTGCCCAGACAACTTAAGCGAAACTTTGCCAGCGAGCGGCGCCGCGCGGAATCACTTAAATTTCTATACTCTGTACGCACCAAAAATGTGCACAAAAAGGGTATAACAAAGTTGTGCAAGCCCTGCTATTTACGTCTTGCCAATTGGAGAGTCTATTTTGGAGTTTCAATCAAATTCGGCATTGATTTATCATTTTATTTAAATTTCTCACAAGTCTTTTGTATAGTTAATTAATTGTCGGTTGAAATGCAGTCAACAGAAATTCAAGTTTCTAGAAATTCGAATTATTCAAAAATCTGTAGAATCTGTATTTTTATTGCAATAATTACAATTACATTTGAATTATTTGGAAATATCAGACTATAAAAATGACGATTGGTCGCAAAATGGAATAAGTTCTCGAACCCGTTTGGCTCAAAAATGTGCTTTTATAATTATAATTAAATTTAACTAGATAATTAAGTTCAATTAACTTATATTTTTAGAAATTATTTAGAAATTAGAATCTGCATATTTATGAAATATAAATTAAATCAATTACATTTACATTTTGGAAATAGACTACAAACAGATACATTTTTTTTCAAATTAGAATTAGCTCTGGATCCATTTCGGTTCCAAAGTATTTTTCTAATTATAGCCAAAATATATAAAAAATAGCATGTAATTCGATTACTAAATTTAATTAAAAATGATATTATAAATTTGTAATTACAAAATTGAGCTAGATTAAAGCCTAAGTTTTTAACCACATTTTTATTTTTATGAGCTGCAAGTTTCAATAACATTTGAGCTATAAACACTTTAGTTTTTGTGAAAACTATTTTCCACAGCGCTGCATCTTCGTTTGATTAAGTCCAAAAGATTCTAAGGACACTTGGGTGCATGTTACAGGATATCACCTAGTCGTGCAGGCTCACACTTTGTTGTTAGAACCGTCTGCTGGGGCTGCCGTTTGGGCTGCTGCTCTTTGATTTCGTGGCAGCTTTTAAGTGTTTAACTTCAGCAACTGCCGCCGAGCAGCGAAACAGCGCACAGAGCGCACAACTTTCTTTTTGCCGGCTCATAATTTACTGCTCTGCCCGGTTCTAGTTTCAGGACTTCATTTCTATGTCTGGCTCGGTCTGCCTGGCTGTCTGTTGAGCAGTTGCATTAGGGCCGCAGAACTTCGTTATGCTGGCGCTGGATTCGGGATTTCTTCTATGAGACACAATCAAATTATTACTTGAAATCAGAAGTGGAGCAAGAGAGCGCCAAAAAATCATTAGGAGTGCACATTAAGCACTTTAACGCAGTCGCCAAAGACATTTCAAATGCAGTAAGTGGGTGTCTATGCGACGATAATCTCCTAATGACTTCTATAGAAGTGCCAGGGACGATGGAGTTAAGAGAACGCCAGCTCTTGGTAGTATAATGAAGCAGCTTGAAAATCAATTGATTTTTGAGCGCGAGTGCACATAAAGATCTAATATGAGAATACCTCATACAGAGAACTAACCGACTCAATAACTGTTCAATTAACTAGTTTTATGAGCGGGGCAGCCTCTCTATGTGAATCTCAAAAGTCAGATGAAAGCTTTAATTTAACGCCTTTCGAAAAGCACTTTGCGGATGCGAAAAGCTTTCTAGGCAAGTGTTGTTAAAGTTGTGCATTTTAGCACATATTGAGAAAAAAACCCCCCGAAGACAATAACAACTACCTTAAACTATCCAACCGTATTGTAGCACTCGGAAACACCTAAAAGCTTTATACACGCACTTAAAGGTCTTTACGATTTTAGGAATAACAGTTTGTTTATTTTGAACTTTTTACAACAACTAAATGTTACACGCTGAAGAGCTGAGAAAACAAACGTTTTGGCCCCAATAAACGCATAAATATGACAGCTGCTTGAGACCAATCTAAATCGTCATAAAGTATGAGTACTGTAAAGTCGAACCTCCCCCGCATCCTACCCCCCTCGCTGTTGTACACACAGCTTCATAATAAAGGCAGCTAATCTGAGGCACACACACGCACACACACACACACACACACGCACAAGTTGACAGAATTCTTTTATAAAAATTTCCGCACACAATGGGCGCATTATGTCTTCCGTTTGTGTGGACTTTTTAACTAAATTATAAAAAATTAAAGAATTTTAAAGTCGAATTTTGCAAACACAAGAGCGACAAAAATGTTGCAGTCGTGCATTACCGACTGCGCAATGCTCTACAATTTCAATTCATTATCTAGGCCGAACACACACGAGCCTGCTACAGTGAAGACTCTCCCAATGGACACTACTCCCGCCCTCCATTGGGCGGACACTCTTCTTGAACGGAAATGGGTTATTACCCGACGGTCGCTGTCCGCCCAAGGCAGCTTTTACTGTATATTCGAAACATATTTTATTTATAAAATTCTTTTTATCTGTAGCAACAAAAACAGGAAAAGATTTCAGTTTATTTTCTTTCGTTTGCTTATTTTTGTAGTTTTTTGTTTGAGACAATGATAAGATTATTGATATATCTGAAAAAACAATTTTGTAAGAGAGCTCTCACAAAAACTAATCAAAATAAACTCGTATATACCCATTCTACCATTCTATTAAAAACAATTTCAATAGCTTTTTCTCTCTGATAACAATTTTGAACACGACTTTTTCTGAATATGCGCCCATATACTCTCTTTCACTTTGTGAACAGAGTGGCATAAATATTCAAAAGTCAACGACTGCCAGACGGTCACACTGGCAGACGCGCCAGACAAGGACTGGCCGCCAGGAAGTTGAAGGAAGCGCACACAATGTGGGAATGTCATTTTGCTTCAGACTGTCACAGAGCTGTGTGTGAGTGTGTGTGAGTGCGTCTGTGTGTTTGTGTGCAAGGACCTTACGTTGTAGTTACCCTGCCCCCTTTTATCACATTTCGCAAACTGTCGTTTCGCCCCTCTCCAGCATCTTTTCTCATTGTGCAAAGTGCTGCGCTGCCGTGTTACATTTGCAAAGGTAAAACCGAACATCGTCTCTGTCAATTGGAGCTGATTGCGACGCGTCGTCCTGCGGTTGTTCATTAATGTTTTTTCCTATGAGGCATTTGTTAGCTAAGCTTCAGATTAACACACAAACATGTCAACTTGTATTGAACGGCGCAGAACGGCGCTTAAGCATATTTTCCTTGACTATACAATGGTAATATATATACTAAATACTTACTTAGAAAATCGCACGAACTATAAGCACAGTTTGGGCTCATTTTTCAAAAAGTATTCGACAGTATATTTAGAAGTTTATATCTTTATGAACAACCGTTAGCTATCGTCCTTAAATCCCCATCTTCCACCCAGAAATTTCTTATTTTTAAAATCTTACAAGCGGAATTTCCCCAGACTTAGACTTAATTTTCGTTTACATTACTTTGGATAACTGCTGTTAAAAATTTAGTCTCCTAGCTCGTAAGGTTTAGAATCTGTGTTGATCATCAATCAATCAATCAGCAGAAAAAGTGAAAAACTGCTAAGAAGAAGAATCTCTAGGCTATGAAAAATGTTATCCCTTGCATTTTTGGCATATTTATCTTTATTTTATTAAAAAATAATACGAATTTTAATGTAAATATCGTTCTTAACGAAATGCCAAATGATTGAAGCGAAAGTCCAGCAAAAATGTCCCTTAACAGAACCTTTGCATAAAAATTCCCTTTAGGTTTCCACTTGCTTAATTTATAAGTACTTTTCTTTTTTATGTTGTTGTTATTGTTCAATGTTTGCTTATTAGATTCGCATGAAATACAAAACCTGCACTCACACATACAAAGTAAATTCATAAATGCTTTTGAAATTCAATACTCTCTCTGTCTTTATTTTTCGCTCTCTCTCACGCACACACACACAAACGCACACAAATCAAGCTGCTGCACTAGACGCAGCGACGCTTAAATAGAATTCCAATGATGCTATTAAATAAAAATCTCAGCAGGGACCGCAGCGCTCTTAACTTAAAATTAATTACAATTAAGCAAAGAAAACAACAACAACAACAACAACAAAAAGTACGAAGAGAACAAAAGAGTAAAAAAGAGGCCAAAAGCCGGGCAACTTACAACAGTCACGAGTTGAAAGACTAACACGCTAAGCGCTTCGCATTAAATCCAAAAGAGCGTCTCAGTCGCTGTCGCTGTCGCAGTCACAGCACAAAATTTAACACTAACTGCGCTGCCGGCGGCAATGGCGGCAATGGCGGCTGCTGTTGCTGCTGCTAATCCACTTTTACTGTTCTTGCGCTCACTCCTACACCAACACACACACATTTACATGACACATGCACGCACACATGTATGTGCAAAGGTATCGTCGGCGACGCTGCAATTTTTTTTTTTATTTTTTATTTTGCACGCTGCGCTTTTGTTGTTTGTGGTTTTTGTTGTTGTTGTTGTTGTTGTTGTAGCTGCTGCGCTGCCGCTGCCTGGCGCTTTTCGCACTGATTGTTACACACTAAAATCGAATTAAACTTGTGCGCCGTGCAGTTGTTGTTCCCGTTATAGTTGTTGTTGTTGCGCTTGTTGTTGTTGTTGTTGCTTTATTTTTGCCGCACTCTCCACACAACTTTCGCTCTAACTTTTACTTTGTTTGCAGCGCAGGACACGTATACAAAAAATAAAAGGACGCACAGCGTAAAAAACTTTTAAAAACGTGCAATTTTTTGTTGTTGTTCTGCTTCTGCCTCTGCTTCTTCTTCTTCCGCTACTACTTTTCAGCTTCTTTTTTGGCTGCTGCAAGCGCGCAGCGAAGCGAACGCGCAAAAAGGATTTTCTAATAAGAAACGCGACAAAAGTTGGACGATGCGATCGACGGCGCGACGGTTGGAGCGGGATTTATCCCATTTTCTTTTTGTTGAATTTATCGTAATTATTTTTTATTGTTTATCCTTTGTTGTTGGTTCCAGATCAAAGCAAAAAGGTGGCACGAAACTTTTTAAGGTCTGCAATTTTCTGCGGCCGATAAATCAGTTTGTTTTATGCGCTTTAAGAATTAAAATTGGTTTTAAAATGTAATTATTCTCGTATTTTATGAGATTGCCCTTTTATTTGGCCAGCTTGTGCGAATATCCCAATTAGATCAATCGAGCTGATTAGAAAACTGAAAGCTCTCATCTAATGCTCTTTTAGGGAAAATTTCTCTTTGGATTACATTATGCGAAAAGAATTCAAGCTTTTTTCTAAGCAATTATTATGTCTTTTTTTTAATTGACATAACTGTTTAGTTACTTTTTCATATAAAACTAAATTTTTCCTTTAGTTCCAAAACTATTTTTTTTTTTTTTAATTTTACAGTTATTTAAATCAAAGTTCTTTAACCAATATTGCAATGTAAAAATCAGTTCAATGCATTAATTTTTAATGCTCGACAATTTTATATATATTTTTTTTTGTCTCTTTATTTATTTTAAGTGATATACGATTTTTATAAAAATCTTTTGAGCTACACATTTGTATAATATTTTAAAAATGTATTTTTATAATAATTAATTTTTTAACTATTAAGTTAAAATTAAAATTTTTAAAATTGCCGAAATTCCCAATAAGTGCACTGTAAAAATATCCTAAATTGCATTAACTTCCTTTTTATAGAATTTCCTTTTTAACTCGCTCTTAAAATGTTCTCTTTCACAATCGGCAAAACTGATCTTCACTATTCTCTTTTACGATTTTCTAACATTCCAGCGGTTAAATCGGCTGGCATCCAATTGGAATATTCGCATAAGCTATTTAAGTCTATTTATATTTTTTAATTTTTATATAAATTTTTTAATGAATTTATTTATTATGCACTGCCGCATCCTTAAAATGCCACACACACACACGCACACACACTTCGCATAACAGCAACATACGCACGTGTGTGTGTGCCTCTCAGTTAATCGGAGCTTTCGTTTTACCGCTAGCACAAACCGTACGCACAGAAAATCACTTGAAAACTGTTCGGCCGGCGCGTCGGATGTGCCCGAACTGGCGGCCAGCACCACAGCCAATGATGTTGCGACAACATTGTTGCTGCAACGTGTCGCGTTGCAACGAGCCGAAGACTGTAGTTGTTCTTGTTGTGAGTGGCAGCAATGTTGCTGCAACTGGTTTGAGTGAAAATGGGCTGCAGCTCATGCAGGCATGTCACGAACATGTTTGAGCTGGTTTGTGACCGTTTTGCAGTCACTGAGGTGAGTATAAGCTGAGCAACATCTTAAATGTTGCTAAGCAACCGCAAAGGAGGTCAAATAATTTCTTAATGCGAACAATATTTGTTTTATAATCAAGTTATAATTGTTAACAGCCAAACAATAGTCAATAATGACTCAACAAGTTTTCTCTTTATAGGCGTGGGTGGGGCAGAAAATGTTTGCTCTGTTCTCTTCACGCCTGGCAAACAATTTGGGGAAAACGATTAAAAGCGCAGACAAATTGAGCAATTAGGCTGGAAAATTGTTTATGCCGTTGTAAATGTGCTAGATCAATATCTATAAATCGTAAACAAGAGTTAATTGTTCTCATTTCAAAAAAATTGTATGTGAACACATACATATGCATCTACATATTGCACGTAGACGTGTATGCATGTACAAACACATACATACATATATACATATACATATGTGCATATGAAATTCATTTTCAGCGGACACAAGCCTGCCATAATCAAAAGCAAATAAAACACACTCAGCCGAGCCCTTTGTCAATGGAAAAGCAATCTTTTCGAATCAAATACAGTGTACACATATTTCCACAAGTCAAATATTTTCATAAATTTTTTAATTTTCATTCTAATTGCGCGCGAGCCATAAGCACATTTTTCTACGCATACGGTCGCACTGAGTGACTAGTTTATATCGATAGTGTACGCGACAACAACGATAGCTGCAAGAAGCCGAACATCGAGTGATACTATCGATAGCACATTAGCTGGCCGTTCCGTCTCTAGCACAGCGACGTTGCCCGTTCTTTCCTGTCGATACGCCAGTGCAGGCGTGTAGTGTTTTTAAAGTTGGTCCAAGCAAATCAATAAACATCCAAAATGGTAGGTGCCAATAATATCAAATAATTGCAGCAAATGCAGGCAAATCAAACACCGCAGTCAAGTGCATCGTAATTTTGTGTGTGTGTGTAGCAGACAACTGCATAAAATGATGCGCAAAAAAACTGCAGACGTGACACAGTCTACCTGTGAATGTGTGTGTGTGCTTGCGTGTGTGTGAGTGAGGCAATGGTGAAATGCAAGACAAAGAAAATAGCTCAAGGGGCCGTCACAATGACGTATGCAGCTATTACAAAAAAAATAGAACAGTCCTAAAATGTGGCCAGATGTTTGCTTAATGCAAGTGTGAGTGATTATATATAAATAAGAGCTGTCTTCTAAAAGTTTTGCAAGCGAAGTGGTTTTTGGTTCTATTCTAACCTCACAAAATATCACATCGCCTGAGCCCAAGATGTGCGTTTGCATTCGTATGTGTGTGTATGGGCAGTAAACGCCATTTTTAATCGCAGCTCAGCTACTCTCACGGCTTACAGTTGATTTTCATGCAGTTTATCCAAGTTTTCTGATGACTTTCTCTTTTCGTGCTGTCGTTTATAGGTCAACTTCACCGTCGACGAAATCCGTGGCCTGATGGACAAGAAGCGTAACATACGCAACATGTCCGTCATCGCTCACGTCGATCATGGCAAATCCACCTTGACCGATTCGCTTGTGTCCAAGGCTGGTATCATTGCCGGCGCCAAGGCTGGCGAGACGCGTTTCACCGATACGCGCAAGGATGAGCAGGAGCGTTGCATTACCATCAAGTCAACGTAAGGCGTTTGATCACAGACCAACCACGCCCACAAATGCTAATATTTGCCCATTTTATATTCGATCAGTGCCATCTCCATGTACTTTGAGGTCGAGGACAAGGATCTGGTTTTCATTACGCAACCCGATCAGCGTGAAAAGGAGTGCAAGGGTTTCTTGATCAATCTGATCGATTCACCCGGTCACGTTGATTTCTCCTCTGAGGTGACCGCCGCCCTCCGTGTCACCGACGGCGCTCTCGTTGTCGTGGATTGCGTTTCCGGTGTGTGCGTGCAAACGGAAACTGTGCTGCGTCAGGCTATTGCCGAGCGTATCAAGCCCATTCTGTTCATGAACAAGATGGATCGCGCTCTGCTGGAGCTGCAATTGGACGCTGAGGAGCTCTACCAGACTTTCCAGCGTATTGTAGAGAACGTGAACGTCATCATTGCCACCTACAACGACGATGGCGGTCCCATGGGTGAGGTGCGTGTGGATCCCAGCAAGGGTTCCGTCGGTTTCGGTTCCGGTCTGCACGGCTGGGCCTTCACCCTCAAGCAGTTCTCCGAGATGTACTCCGAGAAGTTCAAGATTGATGTTGTCAAGCTAATGAACCGGTAAGAATCCTCCCCTCATATACATCCCATTTGCACGCTTTTAGCACAAAACGTGTGACGCTGAGCGTGCGACTTCTTTTGATCTGCCTCCCCCTCAAAGGGCGGCAGCTTCGCCAGAACCGCGCGTGCTGAAGGCGCCACAAGTGCAACGACAATAAAAGCAGACTAAAATTGAAGACGCGGCCGAAACGCTGCACCGGAACCGCTTTCCCAATGTTCCAACGGTGCATTTGCTAAGGCAGCGACTCGACAAATTTACCCAATATCATTTGATAGATACACCTAACTCTGATAACTGCCTGCTACTATTTTCCTTCTATATTAATTTATTGTTTCTCCAGCATTATTATATATAACTTTTGCTTATGCGATTTATTCAAAGATTCCGAGAATATTGCTGGGTAGTATTTGTACCCTATCAATGTTTCTTTTTATTTGGAATTTGAAAAATGATCTATTTATATTACTCGCATGGCAACACATTGTTGTCTTGCGTCATCTGTTAGATGGGCTGTGTGTTGATCTTTACCCAAGAAATGGTATCGCATAACAATGAAAGTCTAAAGACTAGTTGAAAACTGATATTTTGCTATAGAACAACGAAACTGAGACTTAAGTAAACAAGCAACAATTTAAATGAATTAGCGGGGCAATAAATAAGCAAATTTAGAACAGATTAGAGACTGTTTGATAACTTTTATTATATGAGAGATTAATTGCTTTAAAGCAGGGCCAAAAAACCAATTAAAATTAGAACAAATTGGAGATAAATATATTTATATGCTAAATGTCTGAGTAAAATATAAAATGTCTAGAAAGAAAAAGTACCTTGGCAAAGTGAAAAAACAAAAAATAGATAAATAGAAAAAAATGTTTGTTGGACTTACCTAAAATACTCAGATATTTCGAGAAATGCCAAATGATAATAGCTGAAATATAAAAAATAGAATATTATATTTATATTATATTATCTGAAGCAATCTAAAATTCTACTTTAAAAAACTTGACAACTCAATTTGTATTCTGTTTGTTTCAGTCTGTGGGGTGAGAACTTCTTCAATGCCAAGACCAAGAAATGGCAGAAGCAAAAGGAGGTGGACAACAAGCGCTCCTTCTGCATGTACATTCTGGATCCCATTTACAAGGTGTTCGATGCCATCATGAACTACAAGAAGGAGGAGATCAACACGCTGCTGGAGAAGATCGGCGTGACCCTGAAGCACGAGGATAAGGATAAGGACGGTAAGGCTTTGCTGAAGACTGTGATGCGCACCTGGCTGCCAGCCGGCGAGGCCTTGCTTCAGATGATTGCCATCCATTTGCCCTCGCCCGTGGTTGCCCAGAAGTACCGTATGGAGATGCTGTACGAGGGTCCTCATGATGATGAGGCTGCCGTAGCTGTCAAGAACTGCGATCCCGACGGTCCATTGATGATGTACATCTCCAAGATGGTACCGACCTCCGATAAGGGACGTTTCTATGCCTTCGGCCGTGTGTTCTCCGGCAAGGTGGCCACCGGCCAGAAGTGCCGCATCATGGGCCCCAACTACACACCCGGCAAGAAGGAGGATCTGTATGAGAAGGCCATTCAGCGTACCATCCTGATGATGGGTCGCTATGTGGAGGCTATTGAGGATGTGCCCTCGGGTAACATTTGCGGTCTGGTCGGTGTCGATCAGTTCCTGGTCAAGACCGGTACCATCACTACCTTCAAGGATGCCCACAACATGAAGGTAAATAGAATTAACAGCTCCAACTCTAGAGATAACCTAACCTAAAATCTCTTCAAATTTCCCAATCGCCAGGTGATGAAGTTCTCCGTGTCGCCTGTGGTGCGTGTCGCCGTAGAGCCCAAGAACCCTGCCGATTTGCCCAAACTGGTGGAGGGTCTGAAGCGTCTGGCCAAGTCCGATCCTATGGTGCAATGTATCATTGAAGAGTCCGGTGAGCACATCATTGCCGGTGCCGGTGAATTGCATTTGGAAATTTGCCTTAAGGATCTGGAGGAGGATCACGCTTGCATCCCCCTGAAGAAGTCCGATCCTGTGGTCTCCTATCGTGAAACCGTCTGTGAGGAGTCCAACCAGATGTGCTTGTCCAAGTCTCCCAACAAGCACAATCGTCTGCTCATGAAGGCTCTGCCCATGCCCGACGGTCTGCCCGAAGATATTGATAACGGTGATGTCAGCTCCAAGGATGATTTCAAGGTGCGCGCCCGTTACTTGGCCGAGAAATACGACTACGATGTGACTGAGGCCCGTAAGATCTGGTGCTTCGGCCCCGATGGTACCGGACCCAACTTCATCCTCGACTGCACCAAGTCCGTGCAGTACCTCAACGAAATCAAGGACTCCGTTGTCGCTGGCTTCCAGTGGGCCTCCAAGGAGGGCATCATGGCCGATGAGAATCTGCGTGGCGTTCGCTTCAACATCTATGACGTCACACTGCACGCTGACGCCATCCATCGCGGCGGTGGCCAGATCATTCCCACCACCCGTCGTTGCCTGTACGCCGCTGCCATTACAGCCGGCCCTCGCCTGATGGAGCCCGTCTATCTGTGCGAGATTCAGTGCCCAGAAGTCGCCGTTGGCGGCATCTACGGTGTGCTGAACAGGCGTCGTGGCCATGTCTTCGAGGAGAACCAGGTCGTGGGCACACCCATGTTCGTTGTCAAGGCTTATCTGCCTGTCAACGAGTCGTTCGGCTTCACCGCCGATCTGCGCTCCAACACCGGCGGCCAGGCCTTCCCACAGTGCGTGTTCGACCATTGGCAGGTGCTGCCCGGTGACCCGTGCGAGCCATCCAGCAAGCCCTACCAGATTGTCCAGGACACCCGTAAGCGCAAGGGTCTCAAGGAGGGTCTGCCCGATCTGTCTCAGTATTTGGACAAGTTGTAAGCGACTCCAACTTGGGGCTCAACGGGCTGCAGCTGGCTAATAACAAGCATGTGCTGGAACGATCAAAAATACAGCAACTACAACAACAACATCGCAAAAGTCGCTGTAGCCGCTGGCAGCGTTTTAAAAACACACACAACATTAAAGAAATTTTGATGATTATTAATTGTATAACAGTAAACAACAAAAATAAATCAACTAAATGATTATACTTAAGTTTATATAAAAAAAAAAAAAAACAAATACATAGAGAGCACTTAGAATGTGCTCGAAACATAAACAAAAATAGAAACAAAAGCGAGGGGCATCTATTGCAGATACAAAGCGGAGAGATATAATCCATGAGCTGCTTCCAATCAGAAATGTAGCCAAGAGCAATTATCATGCTTGCTGTTAAGTGGACGCTGTTAGCGTTAAGCATGTTAAATTAACGGCGCTGTTAAAGCAACAGAATTTTGAATGTTAAGCTTTAACGTCACAATGTTAGCTACAGCCCAGGTTTTTTGCGCTAAATTGTAGACAAAAAAGCTACAATCAGAAATGTTAACATAATCCCAAATCTGTTTAAAATGAAGGTTCATACACATTTTAAGTATTTTATCAAAACAAGTTTATTCTAAACAATAAAAAAAACAACTGTTTTGCCAGCTAACTTGCCGAGCCCAGCTAAATTGAGCAACACTATTCTGTTAAGTCCGTAACAGCTGTAGTTGCCGCATTGACAACTGCAACCGGGGGTTGCGTTTTGTTGTTCATTGTTTTTGTTGCAGCGTTCTTGTGTGTAAAACGTGCCGCGTGGCCGAGTGCAAAATCACAAAGCAAAGCACACAAAGCCAATCAATGTTAATGATTACAACAAATGAGCGACATGCGGCGTTTGGCAAACAAAAACAACAACAGCAGCAACTCGCTGTGGGGTGGCAGCGAGCGAGAGAGAGAGAGAGAGAGCATAAATGCAACCAAACCTCCCACACCAATGCGCGCGCTCTCTTTTGCATTGCACTCTCTCTCCCTGCTTTTGTATGGCTGCCCGAGTCTAGCAAGTAAATCTAGTTCTAACCCTCTACTAATTAGTTATGTGAAAATGGAAAGTTATAAAGTATGCACATATTAAGTTTCATTTACAGCTAAAATGTAATAGCAGCAGGACTATCTTAGCAGAGAGAGAAACCGCATGGCCACGTGAAGAGAATGATTTATGGCAGACCGTTGGATCGTGCACCCACACAAGGCAATGCCAGCCTATTAAAGTCTGCTCTTTACCCGCTCTCTTTGCGTGGAGCTGTAGAGGGATAAACAGCAGCAACAACTACAGCACAAGCGAATAACATCCACCAGATACAGTAACAGTATAGTGTCCAATTGGCTTCTCTCTGCGGCTCAGTCGTGTTTCGGTGGTCGAGGCGAACGGACGTGTATGTGCAGTTGGTTACGCGTCGTTTGCGTTGCAATATTTTTGTAAATTTCAATAGGTATGTGTGAGTGCGGTCTGCGGTCTGTGCTGTGTTTGAAATTCAAATTCGAAATTGATCGAATTAAATATTGCAAAAATAGTCAACAATTTGCTGAATTCGTTTGCCAAACGAGCGGAACCAACAACAAAGCCCACGTCTGCACATGTATAGGTGTTTGTGTCTGTGTCCATCTGTGTGTGTTGGTGTGTGTGTGTGCCTGTATGTAATAAGCAAATTGCAAAATGCGAATAGAATTCTCTTGTTCTCGGAAGTTGCCGTCTGTTTTTGTCATCGTCTCAAAAGCCGCTGTCGTCGCCGACGTCGCTGCCTTTGCCGCCGCCGCTAGGTCTGTCATTACAAACAGCAGCATTAGGCTTGTAGTCTATCTCGCTCTGGCGCACACGGGCTCATCATATTTGCTATATTTAGCAACATTTCCAATTGGAAGATTTTTGATTTGACCTTTTGGCAGTAAAAGCTTTTAACTGTAATTATTATGCGATGCCAGAGAAAAAAACAAACCAAATGCTGAAGCTAACTGTGTGAGTGTGTGTGTGTGCGTGTATGTGGGCTGGAGTGTGTGTGCGTCTGCATATGAAAAAATCGATGCCAGACTCCCTGCGACGACGTCGACGCCAGGCAACTTCATTCAGTAAAGCAAAAGGCAAGAGGCAAAGGCAGCGACGCCAACGTCGCCGCAGTATATTTTACAGTTAGACAAAGTTGGAGCTTTGGGCTGTTGGTCTGTTGGTCTGTTAGTCTGTTGGTGTGTGGTGTGTGTGTGTGTGTTGGGTGGCTGCAGCTGAAGTTTGAAATTCGAATTGAAACTGGCTTAATGGACAGTTACCGATAAGAGCGGAAATGAAATTTTGCCGTATTAGAAACATAAAAATGGCAAACTTTTCGGGTTTTTTTTTTTTATTAGACTTTGTTGCTGCATCCGTTGAAATGCGTTTTTGGGGCAGCCAACGCAAAAGTTTTTATTTTTGCACAAAGACAAAAGCAACGTGATTGCGTGTGCGTGTGGATGTGTGTGTGTGTGTGTGTGTGTGTGTGTGCATGAGTTGTTTATGTATAGCGGAATATAAAATATATTTTATATGTATGTATTGCTGTGGGCGGAAGGCGGCCAGGCTAATCTGTCGCTGCGTGTGCGTGTGCGTGTGCTTGTGTGTGTGTGCGAGTGTGAGTGCGCCTGAGCCCCACACATATAAAACTCCTCTCAACAAAGTGTATAGAAAATATGAATGAAGATAGGAAACGCAAGCAAAGGAGTTAAGAGTAAATTGTACCAGTAGGGAAGGGGGGAGGGTAAGTGGAAGGTGGAAAGGAGATTCGTCGGAGCAAGCAGCGAAAATAGTTCGCCCTCACTAGCGCAGAACAGTTTCCCATTTTCACACCTCCGACTCCGAATGGGGAAAAGACTCTACGTGAAAAATCAATGCACAAATTTGTTTGGACGAACCAAAAATTCTAATTGGCTTTTCAGAGTGTGTGTTTCCAAAGTTTTCGCATGTGAACAATTTGTGAAAAGAATTTTAAGAAAGTTTTGAAAAAAAAACAAATTTTGCAAAAATTCGTTGGGTTTTCAAGTGAAACAAAAACTTCGTTTTCTACTACTGTGAAAATTCGTAAAAGCGAGCATCTACGATTGCAGACTCTTTGTTACGCTAAGGTAGATGAAATGCCAAAAACAAGTGGAAAATAAGTAAAATTTTATGTCTAAATATTTGTTTTCTAAGACCGGAGTTATTACTTAAATATGCTCTAATTGATAAAAGTTTTTTTAAAATACTATTTGAAAAAAAAAGCATTCATTGCTTATTTTTCAACTTGGTTCTTCGTATGTTGATGGTGAATCAAAATTGAAGCTCAAAATATTATTAATATGTTTTTTTTTTTTTTGCTAATTTGAAATCTAAATCTTGTTTAGAGAGCAATAAAAAAGGTGTAATATAGCATTGCGTTTGTTTTTTAAATTTTCTGCTTTAAATTCGTTCAAAAAATTGCCTTTTTCAAGTTGATTTTATTTGACTTTAATGAAAGTATTTGTTTTTCAATTTTGAATGTACACGAAATATTAATAATGTGCATTTAAATATAATTACAATTTGTAAAAATCGCATTCGTATTTGAGTAATTTCTTTTATTTAAGCTCAGGTATATTTTATATTTGGAAACAATTCCCGCAAACAAAATTTATTTAAATATACCCTAAAAGCAATGTGTACAGTGAAAACTGATTCTAATCGACACTTCTATTAGGCGGTCGCCCCTATTAAGCGGACACTATGTCTCAAACTATAATGATTCAAACTAAACCCATTCCCCCTCACGTCCCTTGAGCAGACAAATTATTACCCGTCGCTCTCTGTCCGTCCACAAGAGTTTTCACTGTATTTAGTTCTACTAACCCGAATGGAATTACTAATATTGCTAAGATAAGCGTGGAATTATATTTTGGGTAAAAACGGGGTCTTGATAAATGTGCTAATCACCCTTCCCGCTAGATTTGGGTAATTGCAGAGCTTAACTTTGGAAGAAAACTGTCGTGTCAGTTCTTAAAGCCCCATTGTTTCTCTACAAATTAGCCAAAAAAGCAATAAACAACAAATATTTCAATTGCGATTTTGGCAAAAGTGATTTTAATGCATATTTTTCTGTCAATTAGCAGACATTAAGCTTGGCACAAAGCAACTGTAACCTGAGTTGTTCGCTTCAAAGAGCTTTCACTGTACTTGGAAGTCTCTCATATATACACATACATTAATTGGAATAACTTTTGTATGCCCTCTACGGCTTTCGAGCCTTGTAAGCACATTTAATTATACCAAACAATTGCCAATTTAATCGAGCGCGAAAACTAATATCCGTTCGTTCTCAACCCGAATCGTGATAGCTAAGCACGCCTGATTGGAATGTTACGCAAATCAAATCAATGTTAAATATTTATTGAATACCAAAACACACACACACACACACACACACACACACGACTTAAGCGGCTTACAGCTGGAGCCGGAGAAATTACAAGTTTGATTATTTAAGCATAAATCTCATGTTTCCCACCCGCTTTTTCCGCCCCCTGCCGCCCACCGCCTACTAGCAGCAGCATTTGGATGACGAATTTAATGACCTGAAAAAAACGCCAATCACTTTCACACATTGCATAGATGAAAATTGAAACAGCCGACAACAAAGGCGAGCAGCGGCAGCGACGTCGACAGCGACTGCGGCAGCAAGAGCAGCAGCAGCAGCAGCAGAAACTGTGGGCGCATTGATTACATTTTCATAATCAACGAAACAGAAGAAAAGAAAAAAGTAACAAAAAATAAACAACATACGTTAAAAATAAAGTTGCAGTTGGTTTCAATGAAAATCGCATAATGGAGACAACACCTGAATCGTGTGGCGCACGCGATTCTGTGGAGGCGCTCGAACTGGAGGCGGATACAGAAACAGAGACAGAGGCGGAGACAGAGACAGAGGCAGCGGCAGAGGCAGCGACTGCGGCTAACAACATGTCGGCCAATGTTCGGTCCGAGTTAGAGCCCGCAGCTCTGGATGCGCTGGATGCGGACGACGACCAACAAAAGCAAAAGTATGTCGCAAGCTCTAAATGAAATTAAATTCAAATTGTGGCCACGATAGAGAGCGAGAGGGAGGGGAGAGATTGTGCCAGCAGACACTGTTACAGTTAACCCCGCAACGTAGCCTAATTACATTTTCATTTCGATTTTCGCAGCGAGCCACTGCAGCCGCAGTCTTTGGAGCCCATCTCCCTGGATGACATACCCGAGCCCATCAAAGTGCTCGACGATATCATATCGGAGTTCGAGGAGGCAGCCACCAAGCCGGCGGCCCTGCACTGCAACAGCGGCGAGAACCAGTCCGAGGACGATGGCTACATGAGTCTCAGTCGCAAAAAGTGAGTTCTATTTCCAATTCAAATTTACAAAGAGCCGACTCCACGCAATACCCTTTACCCAGCATAGAAGGTACTTTTCTTATTCCCTTATAAAAAGAAGGGAAATAAAAAAAAAAAAGACTGCGTGAAATATATACGAGATATCATAATTTCCCTAAGTACTTTTTAACAAAGGGAAATTAACTATTTTTGGGTAAACCTGTCTGAAATAAACAGAAGATATCATATTATCAGGACATTTTAAAAAAAATCAGAAAATGTTTACGGCCTAATTACCAAGGCTATAAGCCCATAAACTTTTGATTAACAAGTAAGAGTTTCTAGTCGAGAGCTCCCGACGGGGAGATACCCTGAACCCTCTTCTTCCAACACCAAATGCAGATATGTATACTACTCTAGAAGCTACATGTCAAGTTTGACTCTAGCTCTTATTATTTACCAAAATTGCTCAAAAAACACGATTTCGATATCGATTTTTATCGATTACTTGGAAGCGGGGCAAGTTATCGAATATCGGAAACAAACTCGATCTGCATTTATTGTGACTTTTTAGCCATGCTTTCTGAGCCTTATCTATAGCAAATATTTCTAAAATTGAAGCCAAGAATATTATCTTAGCTTACAAGAAACTACAAGCCCAGCTTTAATTTGGCCTAAAAGAACTCTGAACTCGAGTATATGTATATACATTTAAAATATAGTCGAAAACAAGTTTTAATTTTAATTGAGAGAACGTTTAACCCATTAAAATCATAAATAGCCTGCACTTCTTAAAAGCAGCTCTTAATAAACTCAACAAATTGCAAAATAAATGTGAATGGTATTTTCATGTGTGCAGCATGTCCAAAAAGGACTCGGAGGATGTGCCACAAACGCCGAGCACGGACACCGTGCCCGAAGGCAGTTTCAATGAGGTTGACGGCACGGCTGAGAATCTAACCAAATTATCGGAGGCGGAGCACAGCCAGGAAGCGACGACGCCTCTCATCCAGACGACGCTGGTGAGTCGAGACACACACACACACACACACACACCTGAGCACCTGAATATTGATATGCAGAGTATATAGCCTGTGATAAATCAATTAATGTACCTTTACCTCAGCCCAAGGCACGCAGCGCTAACTCAACGCCAGCCACCAACTCGAACTACTCGAGTCTGCCCTGCTGCGGTGCACGTGCCTCCAATTTGGGCGCCACCTCCGCGTGCAACTCCTCCAGCGGCCTGGCCGCCGCCGCCGCCCGCACCGGCAGCTGCAACGGGGAGCGCAATGCGCTGGGCATTGACATTAGCGCAGTGCACAATGCCGTGCTGCGTGGGAATCTGGCCAAGCTGCCGGAGCCCATGCTGAACGAGCATCCGGTGACCATCTATCCGGGTCCGTCGGCCAAGGCAAGCGGGGAGGGTGCGCGCGGCAAGCGTCTGCTCAACTCGGTGGAGAAGCACAAGGCCGTGTGCCACATGCTGAATCCACATTCCATCAGCTCGAGCAGCTCGTCGGGCTCCCAGCACACGTCCA
Source organism: Drosophila littoralis (assembly GCA_018903485.1). NCBI lineage: Eukaryota > Metazoa > Arthropoda > Insecta > Diptera > Drosophilidae > Drosophila > Drosophila littoralis. Next base: position 3,542,312 of record JAEIGF010000059.1, on the reverse strand, counting down.
GCGGCGAGGCCTCGCCGGCGGCATCCAACATGAATGTGGCCACGTCCAAGCAGCAGCAACTGGATGATGACTACTCCGAGGACTCGTTGGAGGAGTCCACCATCTCCACGGATCTGACGCCGGTCAAGCAGAACGGCGTCGCCTGGGAGATACACTTCAAGAGCAATAAAAAGAAGGCAAGTGCAAGCGCCAAGAAGGCAGCCTCCGGAGCGGCCAAAAAGGTGGGTGCACTGCCTCCACAAATCAAAGCAAACAGTTGCTCAGTGTCCGCCTATCTCCCACCTCTGCAGCAGCAGCAACGGGACAACAATCTGGCCGACTTCAACAACAGCTTCGTCTACAACGAGCAGAGCATGCTGGGCAAGGGCACCTTTGTCATACGCCGTTCCACGGCCAAGAAGCCGCCACGTGCCATCGACATATTCAGCATACCAAAGCCGCCGCGCACCTCCCTGGGCGCTGGCGCCATTAGCAATGAGTTCTATACGAGCGACAGCGAGCCCAGCGAATCGGCGCCCTTGCCGCCGCCCCCGGCGCCCGCCGAGATGAACTTCATCTACAAGGAGTGCGAGGCGGCAGCGGCGCAGACCCGACGTGCTCTAGAAATGGCTGCGGCCCAACGGGCAGCCCTCTCCCTGGACATAGCCGAGGCCACGGAGCATCTCGCGATAAGCAACAAGCCACTCAAAAGCAAGACGGCCATGCTCACCGAGAAGCGCCTCAGCGCCGAGTCCATGCCGGACAACACCTCCAGCAGCGAGGAGTTCGACGAGGCACGCCTCAACGGCAATGGCTACGATTTGTTCAGCTACAACGGCAACGGTGAGTGCACCCAGAAAACAACACGATCTAGTACGCCGAAGATTAAATACCCTAGGCTTTTATTCTTGTGGATATGTGGGGAGAATTGTAGAGCTCGTAATTGCAGAATTCGGTGAAGATATTTTGCAAATCAAACAAGGTTTTCTCACAAGAACCTAACTTTCGACCGATTCTATTGGAAGATTTTCAAATTTGGCCATATTCAAGGAGCATGGTGCTGAGTTAGGTCAAGATATCTTGATAAGCAATAAAGTTTTTAGTGGAAGAACTTAATAACTTGAATATTCTAAAATATCCCGTAGAACTAATTTGGATTTTATATAAGGAGCAGAGCTTGGTCAAGATAATCAAATTCCTCATACAAGAACATAATTGTCGATCATTCCTATTGTAGCTAATTGATATAGGGGTCCGATTTGGCCTGTATCGACATCCTATATGTACTGCCTGCAACAGAAGAACGGACAGACGACTCGACTTGGCTGTTCATAAAGATCAAGAATATATATATACCTTATGGGCTCTAAGATGTCTCATTATGTGTTGTATTTTTCATGACAAAATGATAACATACTTTACTAGGGTATAAAAAAAATTATACTTTCGACTGAAGACAATTTCTATTGAATAAAATATTCTATGTATAACTCGACCTCGTAAAGACACCTAATTTGTACTGTACAGGATCTCGTATAGCATCGCGTATAAAAATATTTCCCTATTTTGGATACCTCCCCAAGTTGCTTCAAATATTGCAAAGTGTTTAAGGATTCGACTTCTGATTTGATGCTCAGAATATCTGCCAGAGATATGTTCTATGCTCTATAAAACCACAGAGATTACTTGCAAGCCAGGCTAATACATTTGCTTTCTCTGCAGAACGTGTCTCGACAGCCACGACGCCCCACACGGATCTGGCGCCCACCCTGGAGGAGGATGAGGAGTCCGACTTTAGCTATGGCTGCGCTCCGCTCAAGCAGATCGAGCACAACATCAGCGCGCTGCTGCGCGGAGACTTGCCGCTGCCGGTCCAGCTGGCTGCAATGAATGGCTGCAGTCCGGCTGCATCGGGCGCTGCCGCCGCCGCTGCTGCGGCTGCTGCCGCTGCGGAGCTGCACGCGAAGCGCGTGCTAGAGTTCCGTCCGGGCGTGCACAAGTCGGAGAGCGCCAAGGAGATGCTGCTTTCGCAGAATATTGGCTTTGGTCCGTTGCCGCCGTCGCCGCCCAGCTCCAATCCGGACATGTTTGACTATGATGCGCCGCTGCCGCCTTCGCCCGTGGAGCCGCGCAAGCCGCTGGAGCTGCCGGCAGCCGCAGCGGCTGCTGCCCTTGGAAATGCCAATCGAGGCACCACTGTCGTCGAGGTGCATGCCACCGCCTCGGGCGCCGCGGTGCACAGCAATAGCCACACGCGACGCAGTCGTGACAATGTGGCTGCAGTGCGTCATTTTAACGATGAGCTGCCACCACCGCCGGCTCCCGCTCACCAGTCGAACAGCTATGCGGATGGCCTGCCAGGTCTGTCGGGTCCGCCGATGGCTCCTTCGGTGCCACCACATCGTGCTGGTCACTCGCTGAACACCATGAAATCCTGGAGCATCGATTCGCAGTACCGCAAGAGATCGCCCAAGCTGTTTGGCTACAGCAGCGGCAGCGGCATCACGACGCCCACTGGCCTGGGTGCCATGCCGCCGCTGCCACAGCCGCCCATGGGCACAATGGGATCCTCCTGCGATGGCGGCTCCGTTGCCGGCACGGGCTCCTATCAGCGCCGATATATCAACTATGGCACCAAGCGCAGCCTGAAGCAATCGCCGCGCGAGGAGCATCGCCTGCAAACCTCATGTAGTCTTCCCGAAACGCCCATATTCGCCAGAGGGTGAGCTCCTGCCTCCATCTACTTTTCTGCAGCATCCATAACTTAATCTACCTGTTTCCACAGCTGTGACATACCACGTACGCCATATCGACGCCAAAATGATCCCATACCCGTCAGCGGATCCCGCACAGCGCCACGTTCCAGCACATCGAACAGCATTAACATGGGCAACTCCATCTTGGGCATAGGTGGTAAGTGCTGCAGAGTGGGAGTCTAATCGATTAAGTAATCAACTCCCTTTCCAGCTGGCAGCTATGGCACCGCTCAAATCTGTCGCCAGCGTTCCATCAATCACGCCTTAGCCTCCAACGAAATGCTGCGCATGACTGGCGCTCCCGCCCGCGGCTGGTATCCCAAGCAGCGCAGCATGCGGCCCGCCTCCACGGAGAACATTGATCGTTTGGCCTCGGTGCGCGTGTGGGACAATCCGGCGGGCATGTCCGGCACGGGTCAATCCCGCAAGCCGCTCACCCTGCCGCCCAACCTGACGCCCTCCTTTTTGAATAAGTCACCGCGCGAGGCGCTGCGTCGCGTCACCAGCTTGCTAATCACCAAGAAGAGTAAGTGCGGACCTGAGTCTTATAACTTCCTTACTCATTGGGTTTCCCCTTTCATCTTCTAGAGCACAACAAGGAGCGCAAGCACAAGGCCTACTGCGATCAGCCCATGGATGATAGCAATAGCAAGCATGCATATGAATTTGAAACAGGTAATTTGCCAAATTTAATTTTAGCCCAGTTTTCCAACCCATTTTCCACCCATTCGAAACCAATCGAAACAAATGCAAGCACTTAATTTTTGCCTTATAGAAGGAAATTGTACTGAATATCTTCTCAGGTCAGAAAAGAAAATGTACGTGAAAAACTAACATTATTTCTATTTAAATTGAGCTAAAAACTAATCGAAAAAAATACAGCAGTAATTCACTTATTTTTCACACAGGAGAGTGGATTTTATAAAATTTGGTGAAACTTGTCTGCGGTAAACTTTTACATAGATACTTATCCTCTTGTTCGACGATAAGGGCGAAGCTGCCTTGAATTATAAATCAGGTGGATTCAAATGTCCCAGCATTGCCCGTTCAAATTTACATATTTCTAAAACCCTATCCCACTTTTCCACTTATATACCCTTCATTGAGGTTAGGTTTCGAACGTACGTTAAATTTTACTATAGCCCAAAGAACTTTTCTTTTGAGAGAACCCAAATCCGTGCGCTTAAATTACGGATTATATTATCCAGCTTTGGCCGGACGAAATGTGTATTTCTATCAAAGAAAGCCTTACATAAATAATGCAGCTTGCAATTGGTTATTCACTCGAACAGCGCACTGAATAAATATAATATTGAGTATAATATTAACAACATCTCCCTCTCTCTTCCCCTGAAGTCGGTTCCGCGAAGCGCAAGGAGACGAGCAGTCGCAGCAAGGACACTGCCGCCGCTGTCGTCGGTGCCACGCCCAAGGCCAAGAAGAAGGGTCTCTTCAAGACGCTGTGGAAACGCACGAAAACCACCTCGCTGGATCAATAGAGCAGCCAAGAAGGGAACAGAAATAACCAAAAGTCAACTTGTTTCAGACGAAGCCAAAACACTGCCCCCCACTCCAAAAAAAATACTATGGATATATATATGTTTTTAAAGAACGTTGATAATAACCGCACCTACGTATACACTATGTAAAATTTAACACTTAGGTATATGAAGAGGGCGTTGTTAAGCGCTGGGTCTACACTATCCCCTAGCCCACGACCCCAGAGTCACCTGCTCATCCATCAACACACAAACACACACAGAAACACACACGCACACACAAGTACGTTTGACTTATTCTCACGCTCGTTCGCTCACCTTGAAAATGTCACTCAATATGCAAGCAATTTATACACACACCTATATATGAATCTATCGTACATCTATGTACAACTATATCGGTCATATGAAAATGCGAAAAACTGAATAATTCAAATATGCACAAAGCCGTGAATCGTAAAGACTGAAAAAAAAAAGGAAAATTTAAATGAAATGATAAAAAAAAGAAAGAAACCAATACAAATAAAAAAAATAATTTTTGAACTTCAAAATGCCACAAACCAGACCAGCAGTTGAACCAGTATTATCTATAAACACTTAAATGGGATCATGAGTAGCCCGATCTTTGAACTTGCAACAATTCCATGGCCGTAAGACACACAATAAAAAGCACGCAACGATGAGCAACAAATAAAAGAATTAAAGAAAAAATGAAAAATAATACATTATTATACAAGCACTGAATTTATATATAGTATATAAACTCTATATACATAGTTTGGAGTATAGCTGAACCGTTTAGGGTTCCAGGCAGCATTACTTACTTTATATTATGATGTTTGATATACATGATGAAGCGACTTTTTTTTTAGCCTTCAAGTGGATTTTGGCGCCGAGTGCAAAATATTTGCCTAAGAACTTTCAAAAGATCTTAACGAATTTTTGGCTCTCTTGGCCAGCCAGCCAGCCTTGAGGTTGATTATCTGGCAAAAACTTGAGAAAAATATCTAACAATAAATTTGAATTCGAAATTTTGAGAGACTAGTATAGCCGAGAAGCCCTCCAAATTCCAAAGAATGTTTAATAATACAATTTCCATAATTTTGCATAGAATTCCAAAAAATGAGAATCGCATTAAAAAGTAAAGAAAAACCAATCTTAGAATGTAAAAGAAGAACCCTTACAAAAATGCTCAATAGAATTTTACCAGGCAGCATTTTGCTTTTTGTAATTCGGAAAATGAAAATCTGAGAAAATTAAAGATACGATTAACTGCAATAAGTAAAGAAACAAAACTGTAAACGTTTACTAGTCATTAAATATAAACAATAAAGAAAAGGGGAAAAATGATATATACGAAAGATTATGTATTTTTTATTAACACACTGATAAGCCAAGTGGCCAAATAAAAATAGAACTAACAACGTTAAGTGTAATTGGCTGCTTTTTATGAAACAGGCGGCGCCCCCTCCCCCTCCCCCTCACAGAGACAGAGCCAGAGCCAGTTGAGAAGTATTATTAACGAATTATTATATTATGCTATAGCAAGTTGGTATTTATTTATAATTAATTATATTGTATGTACAATTATTTGTATTAATATTATTGAATATATTTTTTAGAAAAGTAGTGTGAAACTGGAAAAAGAAACTAACAGAAAAAAAAAAACAAAATAAAAGTACTTAAAAACAATAAAGTGAAACTGGCAAATGTGGCACTTGGGAACTTTTTACGAAGCAAAAAAATATAGAAGGAAATCTTATTAAAACGAAATTTAATATCAGACCCCAAGTTTCTAAATAAAAAAAAAACGAGCTGAAGTCGTTTTTAGAGTGGTTTTTCCCTATAGACTTTTAGACACATCCATCCTACATATGAGCAAACTTTCTAAAGCATTAACTAAACCAAGCCCCAACAAAAAAAAACTATATGTACAATCCACATTCTCGAACATTCAGCTACACACGGATTAACTGCTTGGAAGAACCACATACGAAAATATAGAAAAAAAAACAAATAATAATGACAAATTACAATAACAATCTACATACACTCACCCACGCACACACACACACACTCACACACATATGTATGAAAGAGCTATGGAAAAAGTTTAGCACAGACAGAACAAAGCAAATAATATAATTTTTTAGCAAGAACAAATGAATTTTTAATATATATATATCTATATAATTAAAATTTAACTTCTAATGAAATGAAATAAAACTAGCATTGAAAAATTTGAGAAATATGAAATAACAACGTGTTTTCATTCAGAGCGTGAAGATGATATGATAAGTCTCAGCTACATTATTTAAATTAAACAATTAAGAAAATGTTGTTTAAAGAATGAATGAATTAAATATTTAAATAATAACATACTATAAAAAGTGGATACTATTTGAAATAGTTTATGTTCTTAGTTTCTAATGTAACGCATTAATTTAAAATCGTGAATACAATTTTATTTAATTTTTCTTTTGTTTTTTGTTTTTTATTACACATTCGCTTGCAATTTGGTTTTTGTGCGTGTGTTCTGTGTGTGTGTGTTTGTGTGTGTGGGTGTGTATGTGTGAACCAGATAAATATACAATTCATTAAGAAAATGATTCTATTGCCGCATTAAAAAATAAAACACACGCGCCAAAAGAAACTCGTTACAAAACTAAATAAACTAACTAAAAGTATCAGTAATGCGCACATCTTATATACGCGTTTTGTTTTAGGATTAGTTAGGATCAAAAAAGAAAAAACACACAAAAACAAACAAATATTGATTGCATTACCTTAAGGACTTCAATTCAATTGCCTTTGACATACTATCAACTAAGGTTTCAGTTATTGTTTATCAGAAGAGATATCAGAGTTGTGGTTGTTGTAATGCGTGTCATGAATTTTTAAAAGGTTTAACAAAATATGCCTTGGTACAATGTATTACAAGGTATTACAATAATTAATGTGTGTGTGGGCTTTTGCATTGTGAATTCAATTAGTGAAGGTTCTTTTGTTTATGCTTTGCTTTTTGCTTTTTTCTCTTTTTGTAATAATCTCTAGTAGCTGTCCGAGCCGAGTTCGCAGTCTAAGCCATATAGCTATACTCGTCACCAGAGTTAGCCGTACGCTCAATATATTGTTTGTCAATTAACGATTCTACGCACTTTTTGATCATTGCGATATTGGGCGTAAAGCTAACTTTCGATAAGGATAGTACCTGTTGATGTGAGGTATACAGTATGTAAGTTTATATGTAGCTGATTATACATTTTTGACCTACCTCTTGTATCAGCGCATTGTGCTTTAACACCTTGCGCGCCTTCATAATTCGCACAATAGCAGCCTGCAAAAACAGTTTACGATCCTCATCCACCGAGTTGATCGTGTGCTCCACCTGAAAGCCATATACATTAATTCATTGTTAATAAGAAATGTGTTAAATATATTTTGTTTTTTTGGTTTTGTACTCACCTCTTGTGGCGTTTCTTTTTGTAACGCCGAGCTTATCTTAAATTTCGTACGCTTATTTGTATAATCGAAATTCAATTCGATGCGCGTATCACCCGAGAGATTCTCTGAGCTGGCATTCAGCAATTTGGACTCAATCATCGGCTGCATATGCTTCTGATACGTTTCATCATTTAATTGCAGCGTGTTCTGTATCTCACGACAGCTGAGAGTGTCGCAGGTCTCGAAGAGCAAGATTATCGCCATTTGGTATGTCTGCATGGTCACGATGTAGGATTTCTTTAGGTGACTCAGCTTCAATTCGCCATGGCACATGTGATGCAGCCAGGTTAGTTTACGGCCGCTAAATAAATTGTGATAATAGTCCTCAAACTGTGTCAGGAAAACATGGGATAATTTAGCTAGAATTCTCGCAAATCGATTAGATTAGATTTAGAAACGCACCATTTTGATGGACTTTTCGAATTCCTGGGGCACTGCAAATGGAATAACCTGTGTGGAGCCCAAGGGCCAAGCGCCCGCCTGCAGCACTTTAATCGACAGGTTAATGCCTGTAAAATAAAATGTAAAGATTATCGATATTATTAATGTACTTTCTGATAATAAGTGGACAGTTAAGTATTTCTTTTCAGCAGATAAGCCGCAATCTGTTTAAAATAATTTTCTAAATATTTACTGGAGACTAATATATGAAATTTAAATTTTAAAAGGGTCTACAACTCGTTGTACGAAATGGGTTTCAGCTAGAACTTAAAGTATAGTATGGTAAGAGAAAGAAAAACCCTTTTTCGTGCAAGATGTGCAATACGAGCTTATTTTGTCTTCAAGGAATGGCGAAAAGTACATACCCAGATCAATGTCGTTGTCCTTCAAATGATTATTGAACTTATTGTTCAAATCTGTGGAGACTGAAATATCTGTGAACATGCGGTGCAGTTTGTTGGTGAACTCATAGCCACAGGCTTGCTGTAAAATATAAGTATATAAATTTAATATATAATAGCACATAATCGAAGCTATTTCAATGCACACCTTTAGACGATTGATCATACCCTCCTCGGCATCCATGCTCTGGCTTTGTTCGTGTATAAGACGCTTAGCTAACAATCTACTGTAGAACTTTTGATACACATCCTTGTCCTCAATGTATTTGAATATGGTTATGTTATTCGTGAGCTTCTGATCGATTTCCGCTTCGCAGGTTTTCGATTTTTTTAACAGAGTATCACAGTATTTGGCCACGTATTCAGCGCTGCGACACGGCTGTCGTTCGCTGGGACGTCGATTGATGACGCTGGCGCAGGCCTTGTCCAGCGCGCTGAGGAACAGCGAATCGTTTTCGAAGACATCGGCAATTAGCTCTTGATACTTGTGATGCACCTTCAGCATATTCTCGACAAAAGCAATGTGTATATTCTCGCCCTTAAGCGCATAGACTGTTTCGAGGCCCTCGTTTTTAATGTGCTCGAGAAAGGTTTGTATTAGTTCAGCCTTTAGATTATCGGGTATGGGCTTTAGCACGATGTACATATTGCGCAAATCCTGCCGCCGCTCATCCGATACCATATCGCGGCACTCTGAATATATGAAGCCCAAACGATCGTTGATAAACTTCTCTTCGCATTGCTTGCGCAGCTTTGGCAATGAGCTCACATGGAGAAACTTTTGCGCTCGCTTGCTCTCATACTCCAGAATCTTTATAACCTCCTGCATGTACTGGGACACGCTGCACCGTTGCAGCAGCTTGTTGGCCTCGTTTGTATAGTACGTGCCGCTTGCCTCTAGCATTGGCCCCTCAAAGAGCTCCTGGTATAGCTTTAACGAGCCAGTTTTCTTATAATCCTGCACCTCCACAAAGCTGTGTATAACGCCATTGATAACCTGGACGCGATGCGAATCTAGGGTGCCATTGCTCGCCCTATCTGCAGCTATGCCCTCCAATATGTGACGCACCAGGTCCTGGGCCAAATACTCCACCATGTACAAACGCCAAATGTCCAAGCCCAGCTCTCCGATTTCCATTTGTTCGGCGGCATCGCTAGACAGATTGCCATAAAATGATTCCGTATCGGTGATTTTTTGTTTCTTGATGTGCTGCTGGTTTAAGTAGCTGCAAAGGCAAAGCAATTCGTATACTTAAGAGAGGATTAATCGGTGCAGCCAGCCACTTACATGTATAGTTGGTGTAGATACTTTATGCCCTGGCTATACTCCATCCAGGTGGTATAATAGCGTTGCAACAAATCTGGTCTGCTTTTCGTGTTATTCGCATTGGCTGTATCATGATTGGCCAGAACTTTATTGGCCAGCATCTCCTTGACGTGAGATTCAAGGAATTGCTTTGTCTCGCTATATAGCCGATCGGCCATTGGTTCCGGCTGCGCCACGCACAGCGTATAAACATCGCTGTGTGCACATATAAAATTGTGTGTGTGTGTTAGATGAGTTTAAATATTGAAAACATGTGAATATATGTAAAGAAAAATTTTGGTTTTTGGCAAATCATGCTGCGAGCACAGTGGAACACAATCAATTTGTTCATTGAAATAATTACACTTTCTGAACAATTAGCTTTTAACGTTTTTGAATGCAAAATCAATGTAATACAATAATTGAAATTTTGTATTGTTTTTGGGCTAAAAGAACTTTTTTCCATTCTATTTTTGCTCCGCTATTAACGATTTTAGATTTGAAGAAGTTTTAGCCACACGGTCCCACTGTGCAATGTCCCACACGAATGACACCTTGTTTTTCTTATTTTTTTTTAGGTCAATATTATGGTGTTTTAGGGCTCCCACTGCCAAATATCTTTAGCTTTTCATTCTACAAGTTTGTCAAGGCTGTTCCACTGTGCAATATATAAATATGAACATGAACAACACTCACCTAAAGCTCGTGTTCCAGACGGCGCGTTCAACTTTGCTCAATGTTATCACCGATTCGGCAATGCAACGCAAGCGCGGCCAGACATCAACAAATTCCACTATTTTTGGCTTGAGCGACATCTCTGCTGGTGTGTGGGTGTGGGAGGATGTGGATTGTTTGCTTAACTGGGGGAAGTTTGGACAGCGATTAGAAAATCACATTAAAAAACACGTAGCAACAGATCGCAAACAAAAGCAGCAACGATAAAGTGTGGTTGACAACTTGCATTTGCTTTAAACGCGCATTTTGTTATAAATAAAGTAAAAATTGCGTCGCCCCTCGTACGTTGCTGCCAGGCATAATCAGCAGGGCCCAGGCCAAAAAAAAAATGATGTGAGCAACAACGACAACGACGACGACGACGGCCTCGGCCTCGGGCAGCAGTAAATGCAGTTGGCCCCCAAAAGCGGCACATGCAGTGCTGCAGGAACAGCGTGTGGAACACTTACGCGCTTCTTAATTACACTAGGTACTAATTATTTATGCGTAAAATTTAGTTTTTTTGCACTTTTTTTTACAATCCAAAATGAACTCTTATGTTACGGCGACAGAGTTGCCAGTCCATTTCGACAATTGACAGTGCTGCTATGCAACCCTGTAATGGCGTAGTACGGTAACACATCATGGTGACAGAAGTAATCGCTGTCTGCATATCGCGTATTAACATTATACACTAGCACATTATTCAAAGTCAGCTGTTATTAACATCAGCTGTTAATGCGCGCGCAATTTAAAAACTGTAAGTGCAAGCATTTAAAATAACCAAACAGTTGCAAGTTTGTTTAATACATATTTATGTAGATTTATTTAGTTTCTTTTTATTTTTCCTATAATTCGCTAATTGTTTTCTTTGTTATTTAAATTATATAAAAGTGCAATGTTAGATTTACAGTTAATAGCTTAAAACACAACACTTAAACTTTTACAAGTAATGTTTGTTTTTTTTTTTTAATTTTGCTAGTTATTTTCAAATTTGAAATAAAAACATAATTTTAATGTTGGAAACAGCGGGTTGACAGTTAATCAATCATCGTCATGCCTTTAACTTACACAATTTTCGTTGATTGTCATGCTTTAAGCCATTAAATAAGGGATTTTTGAGAAGGCTAACAAAATGTATGGATACAAATACTTATAAACTGGAATTGATGTTAGATTTTGTATATATTGATGGTATTCTGTTTTTGTTTTTTGTATTTTGTTTTTGTTGCTTTGCTATGTAAGTTCGTTTGTAGTTTGTATCTTTACTAATTCGTTGAAGTTCTCTAGTAAACATGCGACGCTCTATATAAGCTAATGTGTATGTAGAACTATATATAAATATGCATATGTTTGTATTTATGTTTCTATGTTAACGTAAAAGAAGTCTATGTTCCGTTTTTTTGTAATATTCATGCCGATTTCGTCAAATCATTTGCCTTTCTTTGGTTGCCTACTATTGCTATATTAACTATAAGATTATAATTATTTAGCATAAGTATAGTACATACATTTGTTTTTTTTTTTTTTTTAATTTGTTTAACTGTTTTTGGACTTGCTTGTGGGTTGCATTTTGTGTGGTGGGATACGGATTCTCAATTTAAATGTATATTTATGTAAATATCTCGACTTAGTCTACATATTTGCATAATGTATGTTTGCATTTGTATTTGTTGTTGTAATTCATTTTTTATAGTTTAGGTTTAAGCGCATTTTGTATGCAAAATATTTTCACATTGAGATTTATTTCTTTTGTTTACTTGTTTTTTTGTTGCGAAATTGATGCAAGTAGTATATATTACTATTTTTAAATTCCTAAGATTAATTATAAATTGATGTTAAGATTCTTTGTTTTCAACTACACATCGACTAATGTTATTAAGCAAATAATTTGTTATGTTACAGTTGTCAATATAATTTAAATTAAATAACAATTTGTTTGAAACAAAACCACTCACAATAATTCAAATACTTAGTTTAGTTATAAATTTTTAGGTACACAGTTTACAAACTTTTCGAAAGCAAATACCAGTTATAAATATACAACTAAAGAGTACGAATTTTCTTTAAATGTTTCATTATTTTTTTGGGTAGTTCACATAGCAGAATATCACACGAATATAGGCAAACCAAATATAGTAAGTATAACAGTAGTATAACAGTTAACTTTATGCTCACGCTCATGCTCACACACATGCACACACACATGCACACACACATGCACACACACATGCACACTCACACACACACACACATCAATATGTCTCGTAGAAAATGCAAAACGTTCTCGATTTACTCCAACAACGATTGAGATTCGGCCAAGGTTCCATTTCCCAAACACGTTTCCGGAGTGGTTTCCGTTGCGGCATCCTGTGCCTTAAGCTTTAGCAGCGGCGTCTTAATATCCGCCTCCAGTTCTGCGCTGCAGTCCAGGCTAAGTGGCGCGGTCGCTGTCACTGCCTCCGGCTCATGCAGCTCTACGGCCGCCTTGGGCTCCGCTGCACTGCTCTCAGATTTGCCCTGCAGATAGCAGGTGATTTAAGTAAGAGTATTCATAGAAGATCTTGGTTCACCCACCTGCAAATAGTAGGTCATAAGCTGGCCCTTGCCCTTGACTGCCACCAGGCCACGCTGCTGAAACGTATAACCGAATTGCTCCAGAATATTGCAGGTCTCCTCGGTTACCTGAACGGCGCCCGCTTTGCCGGTGCTCTCCATGCGCGAGGCCACGTTCACCGTATTACCCCAGATATCGTAGTGCGGCTTCCGAGCGCCAATCACACCAGCCGTAATGGGGCCATGATTGATGCCCATTTTGAGCACGAAATGATTGAATGACTGCTCATTGATGCCGTGCAGCGCATGCTTGAGCTCCAGCGCAAACTCCACCAGCAAAGCCAGATGGGACCAGCGTTCGGTAATGGGGGCATCATTGCGCAGATTCCGCTGCAAATTGATGCCACTGGCGGCCATGTAAGTCGAGCCAATTGTCTTGATTTTAATGATGTCCTGAAACTGGGGCAGCTCCAGCAGCTGAATAATAGAGATGGCATCAATATATAGTGGGATTATATAGACCTAGAGTATAGCCTCACCGCGTCGAAATCGGAGATGACCTCATTCAGAAAACGCAGGCACTCCAGGCCCTGATTGTTAACTGTTTCCTCCGAGTAGAAATCTATCAAGTACAAGAAGCTTTTTGAGCCTCTATTACAGGGTTATTCGCAATGTTGATTACCTGAAAAGTTGGGCATGCTGGCGAAGAGCACACCCACCTCGGCATAGCTTTGGGAGTAGAGATCATCATGGGAACGCTTGGCGTTCTTCATAAAGTGCTCGGCCACATGCACGGGCAACACATTGTAGACCAAAGCCTCATTACGCTGACGCATATCGTTGGCGGTTTCCTTTTGCTCGGCCACCTCGGTTTTCCATTTGAATATAACACGATCCTCGTGGTCCATCTGGTTTGAAAATGGACAAAATATATAATTCTTTTAATATAGACATATAAATAATTAAAATATTTTGATATAAATTATATCAATTGAGAAATTATCTGTTCATCGATCTGGCCTTAATTTATTTGTAAACTGGGAACAAAACATTGGGTACAGTAAAGTGTGAACAATGCTCTGGGAATAGACTGTTCCTAGTTTGAAGAGTGGACGATATGGCATACTGCCAGAAACTATAACTTTCCAAAAATATTTTTTTTTAAAGAAATTATTTAATATATTTAATAGTTTTGCGGTCGTTTGGAAAGTAAAATTACCAGAAGTTAGAAGTGTCTAAAAAAATAGAGTCGTCATTCAAATGTTTTCAACGCCATGAATCCAAAACTTTTATTAGTAGACATTTTTTAGGTATATTCTTTCATATACTTATATTCTTTCTTTGTATATCAAATTTTAAAAACATAAAATGATGGCTAAAAGTTATAATTTAAAATATAGTGCACACTCGTATAATAATAAGTATATATAATCATATATTTGTTTTTAAATTTTCGCAATTGGAACATTTCAAATTTCATTCGTTTCAATTTGCGACTGACAACCAGCTTCAGCTGGTAAATTGTACTCACATGTCGGGCTAGAAAGCTGAGAGACAATGCGGCGACCAGAAGCAGGCCTGAGGCACAATAGCGTGTTGATATGAGCCTGAAAATGCAATCAGTGAAAACAAATACGTATTAACATAGAATAGAAAATATTGTATATATAGCGTTATATAATTATCTGCATACTCGCTGGCTCTTCTTAACTTACGGCTGATGTGCCAGATCGTCTTCCAGAGCGTACAAGTCCTGCATGATGCACACATTGAAATAGCAGTGCAGAGCTGAAAGTTTAGTTAAGAGATTCCAGACAAATGAGATACGTGTTTCCTATTATTCCTATATGGGAAAACTCACCCGCAATGGACAACAGCAGGAGAATCTTGGTTAAATGCGTGAGCTGGGCAATCACTGCAATTGCAATGAGTATGAGGACACTGAAGTTGCTCAAATAGGACGGATATAGGACACGTTCCGTGGGCACCGCCTCGCGCATTTGCTCCACAAACGATTCGGGCAGCAGGTGCTCGGCGGTGACAACCTCCTCCAAGCCGGCCGTGGCATTGAATTCGCTCTCGCTGACAATATGCTCGGTGCGCACGAAGGTAACGAAGAAGAACTGCACCGGGAAAAAATAACAAATTAGCGTGCTTTAGTCGAGTGTTTGCCCAACTAGCAGATACCCTGTACCCAGCTGCTGATTCTTCTCTCACTAAACTTTATTTATGTTTGACTACCTTTTGTGTTTATAGCAAATCCGTAAGTTATAATTAATTATGATTAAACATCAAATAATCCAATTAGGAAATAGTTCAAAGAAAAATATATACAAATCTTCTGGTTTTTGGATTATATCCTTATCCCTCAAAGATACTTCTCTATCATGATGAAAATGTTTAAGTTATATTATAAAATGCAGGCCACAAAATTAATCATTAATTTGTGCATAAATAAAACCAATCAAAAATCAATCAATCAAGTTTGTATTAATTTTAATGTGAAAATTTCCCAAAAATCTATTTAAAGTGTCAGTTTCTGGAAGAAAAGTGGGAAGGTATGTAAAAATTAAAATAGGCACAAACATCGCCTATTAAAAGCCATTTGCAATTTGGGTACAGGGCATAAAAATCAATAAGGACTTGTGCAAGAGCATGCACGAGTCGAACCGCATACTAACCATGTCGATGACATTGCTGAGGCCAATGGTAAGTGCTATAATTATGGCCGCCAGCTCGCGCACGAAGGTAATGTCATTGAAGCGCTTGCTCACATCCACAAAGAACTTGGGCAGCATGCCACTAAAGCTTTCCGCAATGCTTATGGCCACCAGCATGGCAATGGGCACCAGCGGCGCGGCAATGTTAATGAAATGCAGCGTGGAGCGCGGCAGCACCAGGTAGGAGTACAGCACATCGATGCACTGCACCAACAAAGCGGCCAGCAGGGGCAGCGAGCTATACGGTTCCCGATAGACGGCATAGGCCTGCTCCAGCTGCAGATTCTTAAAGCGCAAGAAGATGTTCGTGTCCTTGGTCAGATTTCTGTGCGTGGCAAGGAATCAGTTTAATTCCCAATGGATATTATAAAATTAATTATATTTAGTTATTTACTCATGTCCATCGCGCGTTACGAGCTCATCTTTTAGACGCTGCTTAAAGTTCTCGAGCTTGATTTGTTCTTCCTCATCTTCAGCCGCTGTTGGGCTGTGTCCATTGAGGACAACACTCTGCGCCAATAGCTCCTCGTCATCCACTGTGGCATCATTGTCATCGTCGACATGTTCGTTGCTATCGTTGCTGCTGGCATTGGATTCCGGACTGTGATTGCCATTTTCTGCTTTGGTTTCGTGGATTTTCTTGGCGCAAGGCGAGGCGAACTGAAGAGTTAAACAAGGATTAGCATTGAACTTAACA
The DNA here is from genome assembly GCA_018903485.1 of Drosophila littoralis. NCBI lineage: Eukaryota > Metazoa > Arthropoda > Insecta > Diptera > Drosophilidae > Drosophila > Drosophila littoralis. The sequence goes on along the minus strand of JAEIGF010000059.1, from coordinate 3,525,739 downwards.
AATCAGGTTAAGCTGGGCACGGAGAGCTTAGTCTGCCACTCACCGGCTTAACCACTTTGGTAATGAAATAGGTCTTCAGACCAGCAATGCGCAGCAACTCCTCGCGCTTCTCCCCAAAGGCCGGCTCCACCTCGAACTCGCCATTGAGAAAGGCCAAAGTCTTGTCGGAAATATGCACGCGTCTGCGTTAGAAAACTCGATTGAATTAATGTTTAGCACAGAAAGGTGTCGATTATGGGTGCCACACCCATAAATTTGCATATTGAAGTGACAAGGATAAATCATAACAACATGAGCGAACGCCCCTTGGTTGGCAGCTCTTGACTACATCAATTATACATCAAGTTGGTATTGGACTCACCCGGCCTTGCCGCTGGATTCCATTTTATTAGCCAGCTCAACGTCCTTGGAGTAAACGTCAAACTGCCACTGACGCTGACCGAGTATGCCAGCCAGGACAGCACCCGTGTGTATGCCCACACGCATATCAACAGGTGAGTTTGCCTTTTGTTGCACATACCTGTATAAATAAAATATAAGAAAAATTGAATATAAAAACTATGCACAGCTCGCAGCGAATCCACAACGGGCGACAGGACGCAGGACGACGCGTGGTTAAGTGCAATTACATTTAATTGAACAAACGCTGATTTGACATCGCCTGTCGCCGACTGTCGCGGGTCCTGTGCCTGTGCTTGTGTCCTGTGACTAGTTGTCCTGGCACTCTACTCACTTGATGGCCTTCACCATTGAAAGTCCCATGTGTACGCAGAGCACGGCATGATCCGGCCGCTCGTCGGGCGCTCCGCTAATGCAATAATAGCAATCGCCGAGAATTTTAATGCGCAGCTGTTGGTACTTCTGTATGGGTATAAAGGTGTTTGACAATGTGTATGTGTGTGGATGGCGGTGTTAGTTACATTGCTTATAACGAAACGAGCTAATCGAAGCGTAAATGGGCGTTTGTTGTCTGCATACCGATAGAGTACGGCAACAGTGGTAAAATTAGCTTAATTATAAGGGGTTAAATCAATAAAATAAAAAGAATAGATTATCAGGCAAAAAGGATGCATGACGAGGTTATAAAAGAGCTACAAATGTTGAAAAGATTACGAATTGAAGTCAGCACAAATAAATCTTGTACAAAATCGAATTCAAAATATATCTGTTCAATTGTTATTTTATAAAAATTTCTTTTAATGACTTCACGTTAAGTAACGATAAAATAATAAAAAACAGCTTATTATGTAAAAATATAAAGTCGAGAAGTACTTTAAAATTCGCAAAGAACTAGCATTTCAGGAAGAATTTTTTTAAATATTAGAAGATATTTATTACAATTTTTACATGGTCTTTGCGATCAGAATACATTTAGCTTCTGTGGTAAACGCATAACTAAATTTCTTCATCGAGTTTTGGCTTATTCCAATAAACATGATTAAGCCTAATATTTATACGCTTTTTTATAAAAAAAAACATCAAGTATCAAGCTACAATGTATAATGCGCAATAACGTTTTATTCGAGAATAATATAATTTGAAAGATATTCAAAACTTAAAATGCAATAAAAATATATATATATTTGAATGATTAAATCAATTGATGTATTCTTTAACATTCACCATATTTTATATAAACTTTTTAAAGCGTCAATTCTGAAGAATTTCTTAAATTACGAAGTTTAGTGCTTAAAAGGAAAAAACAATATTTTAAAACAATATATATTTAAAATAAAATGTTGAAAAAATGCAAACTTTCACAGTTTATCATTTTTAATATATTTTTAATAATATAAATTATGTTTAGCCGTTGAAATCAAAACACTTAATGAAATTAAATCAAAACAAATCTCAGATATGCCCATTAAAAACAATAAACATTGTATAGCAGCTATATAGATATATAGTACCACGGCAAAAGAAAACCTATCAAGCAGGCAAGTCAAAACTTTTTAACAAAAAGTTCCTCAAAATCAAAACCAAACTTGAATCTTAGCTTTCAACCCGGCCAAAGCAAATGAACCGAAAACGCTGCGAAACCAATAAAAATAAATAAAAGTGAGGGAAATGCAGAACAGCCACAACTCAATGGCGGGGAAAACACATACACAAAGAAAAGTCGCCGACCCAAACCAACAAAAGAAAAAAAAAAACGAAAAAAAACTGCACCAAATTAACTGAGCCTAAATTTAAAGGACCTCTCAGACAAACCCAAAAATCGCATGAAAACAAAAATCAACTCCGACACATTTCACACGGCTGACTGAGCGTAACTTTTGTTATCAGACCCCGCCCCGACCCACACGCCCCCGCCCATACGCCATACGTCCACTTAAAAAGAAAAAAAAAAGAAAATTAAGTATGCGGCGGCTAAAAAGAAAATGAAGATGAATGGCAAGCGGAGGAATTCAAATTAAAGTTCGAAATGCGCAATTGAAGGAAATGAAAGAAAAAGTAAAGTTCTTCGATGCTTATCTCCAACATCATTATCAACATTATTTCGGGAGATTATTACGGGAATAGGCAGGTGAACGAACAGCAAGGCGAATAAAAGGAAAAAGAAAAAAGAAGAGCAAAAAGCAAGCTGAACAATACGAAAGTTTTTCACTTTACCTCGGCGAGCCTATCGAAGCGTGCGAAGAGCTCGTTTAGCATTTTTACCAGATCTTGGGCGCTATACGTCGAGGAGATGGCGGTAAACCCAACAATATCCGCATACAGTATGCTTATTATTTATTTTTCGGTGGGTGTGAAAAAGAACATAACGATTAAAGTGCTTGCTAGGGCTTGGTTCTTTCGAATAAAATATGTCGCCTTCAGGTAATGAGCCTATTAAACTTTTGGCAGGAATTGTTCAGCGGAACTCTTAAGGGTAACAAGAAATGCTTATGCATATATCTAGAAATACCTAGAATATCTGAGAATCTCAACGCACTCGTTAAGCCAACCGTTTGCTTGATCATTCTTATAATCATTTAGTGTGAATAGGCGTTATAAGAGAAATACTTAATGGCGATAATATGTTGATTAAGGTGCTGTAAGAGTTAAGCCTCATGGGTGTTTAGGTTATCCATACTAATAACAATAAGATCTTAACGAGTAGTAAGTATGGAAAGCTAAGTTTCAGTTTATAAGCGTGTAAGCTTAACTTATGCATATCAGAGATGAAGCTTGTAGAAAGCTTGACTTGAGCTTAATAATTGCGAATATATTCAAAGGGTGTTAAAGCGAATCTTGCGCTTAATACTGAGTAACCTATACAACGAGTAGGTATAAGCGAGTAGCGAGTAGGAGGTGTCAGATCTTATCTTGAGACTAAGAAAAAGTAACCAGTAACGATTAACGAGCTTCATAATGAGTAAGGACTAGAATAAGAGCTTGCATATAATAACGAATCTTATTTAGGCCCTTTAACAAGTGACAAGTAGATCTAGTCAAAGCTTTTGAAGTGTTTAAAAACCGACATGAGACCTTCAAAGTCCTAGTCTTATAGGAAGTAGAGTTAATAATATATTGTCTTGACATGAGCTAGACATTCATTGCATTGTCTTGTAAAAGTTATCAATTTACCTCACATTCTCGTGCCGACTCATGTAAATCTTTTTAAAAGCCTCCGAGCTAGATGAGCCTAAGTCCTCGCGCATCTTAATGGCCACATGCTTGGGCAGTACAGATAGTAGCAAGCGTTCCTTTTAAATGAAAAATATATATTCTTAATTACAGCTCATAAAAGTGTTGATGCTTACACACCTGCTCCGCCGACTGCTCCTCGATGACCATCTTTACCTCCAGACTCTTTTTGGCCTCCAAGAAGGCGCGCTTCTGCTTGGCCTCGCCCATGAAGTAGTACAATAGGCCAATTAACGCCGCGGTGGCTATTAAAACCGCATTAGCCGCCGCCTGATCTGAGATTAACGGATCCGGCCGCGAAAAGCCTACGGGCAGACTCAGGCAATTGAAATACGTGCAAAAGCCAACGACTAAGCCCAGAAAAATCAGCGGCAACGGCAGCGTCACATATATCAGGAAGTTTAACAATATGGCCCAGCCGAGCACGTCCCTAAAAATTGTAAGGTATACCTATTAGAAATCGCCCAAAATTCACTAGGGAGCTGCAGTTACCGCGGCGAGAAGCTGGCCTGCAGCATCACATAGGCGGCGAAATGCAGCATCGAGAGCAGCCACAAGGCTCGCGGAACAATCGTCAACAGCGGCTGACGGAAGCGTCTAAGCGCCGGCTGCTCCGAACGGCGTCCAATGTGCAGGAGAGCCGCCAGCGTCATATAGGCCTTCAGCATGCAACAGTTGACCACTGAAGATGAGAAATGGCAGAAATGGGAGAAATGGGAGAATTCATTTAAATCAAATCAGCCTAAATGCTTAATGCTTGAGATATGCCCGCTTTTGGATTTCGAAGAAGTATAAATATTTTAAAAGTTTTGAAAAATTATTAAAACTAGGAATTAAGAACTCGTAATCTATCTATAAACAAATTCGTACCCTATTGAGGTTTACTGTTGACAGTTTCAAAGGAAGTTCAAGGAGTATAAAAATATCCTTATAATTCGTTGTTGAGTAAAGAATTGAGTACACAGACTAGCTCTATAAAAGATTTGATATCTCCAACTAACTAAGAACAACGCAAGGGAATAGAAGATGAATCTTTGAATTTATTACAGTACATTTTATGGCATATACAACTGTTTTGGTACCCTTTTTGTAGCCGTATTATAAATTTACATATTTTTTGGGAATCTTGGTTAATAATAAATATAGTATGTATATTAATAGACATTTTCCAGTAGGATTAACAAATTTTTAACATGGCCCTACATATTGACAATTTGCGAAGCTTATCAAGTCTTGATAAGGCCTAGGATAATGCGGAAAGACTCACCCCTTGTTGTAAACGCCTGCTCCCAGGGTATGAAAATCGTCCAGAGATTGAAGAGAACGGCCGCGAATAGAAACCACTTGAGGCCGCTGCGTCGCTGCTTGATGGAATAATTGTGATAGAGTTCGTTGAGTACGTGCTGCGGCAGGATGACCACGCCGCCGCCCGTGATGCCCACACCGCCGGCGACCACATCCCCCTCGTTGGGGGGCCGACGGCGCGGCGGGGTCCTTAGGCGTTTGGCTTTGCTCGGCGTGGATGTTGCCGTTGTTTGGCCATTCTCGAGATTGGCAGTTGCTGTCGCCTTCTCTTCCGGCATGTTGCGAGGTCTTGCAGTTGCAAGGTTATTCGTTGATCGCCGCTTTTGGTTTTATAAATGGAGTCTGGTCATTTCCGTTTTCCGTGTTATCTTTACTTATTTATGAAACGATTGGGGTGGGGATGGGGCTGGGCGAACTTCTTGAGCTGCTGAGACGCGTTGGCAAATAGAATAATATAAAACACAAACTCAAATACGAAACTTTTACACAAAACACAAACGTTAACGGTAAATTTGAGGCTTAACATTGCCGTTTGCCTCATGGCAGCCTCTCCCTCCCTCCCTCTCTCTCTCTCTTGCTCTCTCCCTCTGCCACTCACTCTGTCTAAATATAAATGTATGTGTGAGCGCCAAGGCGGAAGCGTCCTTGTACGAGAGCCATGAGCGTGGCCCTGTGTGCGAGTACCGCAATGTGTGCGCGTGTATGCGTGTGTTCGTTTGTGTTTGTGTTTGTATGTGTGTGTGCCTGCCTTAAGCAAAACGCCGTAATACAGTGGGCTAATAGTAAATAGTTTGCTTAACTTTATTCAATTTGTTATTATATAAGAATATTTTAGCTATATAAATAACTTCTGTTTTTTGCGCTTTTTGTTAGTTCAATTTTTGTATAAGAGTTGAATTTTGAAATGCCATTCGGTTAAAATTATATATCCAAAAGTATCGGATTATCAAATTCGCAATCATTTTGATAACTTTAAGAATACACCTTAACCATTTTTGTTGCATAAACAGTATTCTTAACAATTTATTTGTTAATTTGCCTACATTCTATAGTCAATATATATAAATTCCTTGGGTCGAAAATACTACTATTTATTAAAATACCACATTAAAATCATTCAGTATCATATCAATTGAAATACCTACGCTGATAAGAAACATAAATTGTATTTATATTGATTTTTTGTACTATCATGTGAACGGAAATCTCAATATAAACACCCTTTTGAAGACTACTATTTGATTAATTTTATTCAATTTATGTGCATTTTTACTTTATCTTATCATGTTAACAAAACCTGAATGAAATTATCAACACACATTAATTTAATACAAAAATAATATGGGTTCATTTTACTATCAAATCAATTGCACTCCCGTTACAAATACCTTCAAACAATATTATTGGGAGTTTTTTATAAAACATTGTATTATCTCATCATAAGATAAGATAGAAAAACTTGAAAGTTTTTTGCGACAAACGCAGAGATATTAAAACTCAGTAATTTTTATTATTAGAGCTATACTAGTTTATTATAATAAATGGAATGTTATCAACATTGCCAGGCGCGAATGTGCCAAACAGAAGTTTAGTTTATTGCTCCTCAAACTAACTTGGGTTTTTCATTTTAGGCCGAATGTAAATTGAGTTATCACATTTTCAGCATAGCGCTTAATATCCGTTTGCATAAATTATGACAACTTTTACGCACGCACACACCACAGTGTTACAGGGCCCACTCCCCCTCTCGCTCGCACGCCCAGTGCGTCTCACTCTGCCACATTGTTGAGCCCTCTCTCTCTCTTTTCTGCTACCTGGCTGAGTTGGTGTTTCCTCTTCACTTGGCTGTCGTATCCCTATTGCCGAATTCGTTGCTTCTTTTCTTGGCATACAAAAATCCTTTACTTCTAGCTATGCTCACGGATATACATATACACAAACATGTATCTCAATAGCTGTGTGTGTGTGTGTGTGTGTGTGTGTGTGTGTGTTTATCTATGTGTGTTTAAGGCTGATTTGCTCAAGGTTCGTTTTAATGCGTTGTGATTTCGTTTGTGTTTGTGTGTGCGTGTGTGTGTGTACACAGTTTATGCATTCGCAAGCAATTTCGCATCTAATTTTAATTTAAATAAACAACAGCTCGCGCATAAAACTAGGCAGCAGATTTGAAGTTTTTTTTTTTTGATTTTTTTTTTTGAGGCTGCGATAACGCTCAGCGTGTACAGAAAAGTCGTCCGCACAGCTGCCTGCTGTACACTGTCAGCCAAATTTTTCACTTTCCATTTGAATCGAATGGATGTTAGCACTCACTGTAATTTAAATTATTAACCTTTTTTGCAAACAGCTTCGATGTGGTTTTTGTTTTTTTTTTTAACTGCTGCTGTGGCTGCTGCTGCGGACCTATTTTTGTGAGAAGCGTCGCGCGAGCCAATTGCTGCGAGCTAAACTAAGACGCACGATAAACTTGACTGATTGTTAAGTGAAAATTTTTGACAGTCAACAGCCCAAGAGCTCAACAGCAGCAGCAAGGACTTTTCAAAAGCACCAATCTCTCGCTCGCTCTCTCTCTCTCTCTCTCTCTCTCTTCTACGCTTCCTCGCGCGCTCAGAGCGAGCTTTTTGGCTCAAGCTCTGTGAGCGCATGTCTGCGAGAGCGCATGCAACTGATAACGGTACAGCTGTGCAGCTTGATAACGCAATGTGCAACTGCTGTTAATGCGTGCGTGTGCGTGTGTGTGTGTGTGTGTGTGTAAAAGTACCTCACACCCGCACTTGAGCCTGATTACTCAAATTGCCGCAGGCTCATAAAATTAATTACAAAGAAATGTTACTAAAATGGCTATCAACAGCAACTGCAGCGGCGACGCCAGCTGCGCCGTCGACGCTGTCGGCTACAAAAACAGCACCTGGCCTTGGGCGCGCCACAGGATGCAGCTGCAGCTGCGGCTTCGTGTGCGAGAGTTGAAAATGTAATGCATCTTAAGGAGAAAATATGTTCAGCCGAATAGCTTACAGCTGATGCTCTGAATAGGTTGAACAGCTCGGAACTAGATAGCCCAATCGCTAATGCCTCAAAGAAGCGCGGCTCAAAACTAAAACATGTGCTACGAATATAATACGTAGATATTTAAAATAGTTTTGAATCGTTCAAATTGATCGCAAGGATTTAGTAGAAGAACAATTCTTACGCGCAGGTTGTCAGGAAACAAATTCATATAAAAATGTACATCGTTTAGATATTTTAATATTATTATTATTGAAAAAACAGTTAAAAGATTCAACTAAGTTGTAGCTTCATTTACAAAGGATTGTTGCTTTTGGGAGCTGACGTTAAACTCATATTGTAAATCGAAATAGAGATTATTTTCGACCTACTTAAAACAAAAGATTGATAATAATAAGATTTTCGCTGTTCGAGACATACGAGATTTTAGATGTATATCCCAATCCTAGGGAAACTAGAAACTAGAACTCCTTTAGAGTTCCCATTCTATATGTTTATTTTTACATTATCTTCGGGAATCTACTCTAAAAACGTTTCAGCTTTGAATAAGGATTTCCCTAAATATATGTTTATTTTTACATTATCCGCGGGATTCTACCGTAAATTCGTTTCAGCTTTGAATAAGTTCTGAGAGGAGATAAGAAGATCTATTTCGATGTTTACTAAAATTACAGTGAAGCTTGCATTAAAGGAGTTCTTTTGATGTATTTTTATATTTTCTTGGGAATTCTACTTTAAAAAGGGCTTAACTTAAGTTCTTAGTTCTTAGAGTTTTAGATCTAGGCAGAGCTATTGTTGCCACAAGCATAATATTTAGATATTATATGCAGTATAAAGCGTATTGCTTAATATATAAAAATTTATCCATGGATGCATCTATGTATGTATATATGTATGTATTTATGTGACGTCAGAGGCCGAATACTCACATTTTTCGTGTTACATTGCAGCTGGAAAAACTTTGTAAAACGCGCGCGCAACGACAATAAACTCGGAACCAGGTAATAAAACGGACAAACAGCCGGCTTTCCCGGGCTGCTGCTGTTGTCCTGAACAACATTAATCCAGGACGCGCACAATGGCACGTGATGCTGCCTAATCCATCTGTCTGGGCGTCGCACAGTTGGGTCGCCTTTTACCTGCCTGCTTGGCTGCCTGGGCTGGCTACTGGGCTAGAGATTTTGTAATTTCCACTTTTGTGCGTGGCTTTCCAAATTCAAACCAAAACTACAACAACAATTCGAGCATTAATTTGATTGATTGCTGTACATTTGTATTTATCTGGGCAACTGTTGGCGGGCAAAACGTGTTTATGTCACACTGACTGAACGGTACTATTTAATGCTACTATCGATACTTTTAAGCTATTGGTTATCTATGTAAATAACATAACTAATCAGGATTAGGGTAGCCAAGTTCAAAGCTAATTTGTTATTTGTTTACATTAGTGCTAAAAGAGTTACTTTACGATAGTTTCTCCACAATTATTAGCGATACATCGAATGATTTAATGTACTGTACCAAAAGATAAATCCTGATAGAAATGACATAGTTGAACGGTTTAATGGTTTTCTTTTCCATTTTCGTTGTTCGTTGGTAGTCAGGGGAGGCTCAACTCAGGCAGCTGGCACGAGTCTGGGCTTTGGGTTAAGAGCAGATGTTTGTGTAAGCAACATGTGTAAAAATAAAAAATGCATTCATTGAAGAAATACTACTGCAAGCAATTTAATTAATTCGTATATATATATAATATATATATATAAATATAAAACAAACATTTATGATTATGACCCTCCTAGTATGAGAAGAAAAACTATGATGCATGAAATTAAATTAATTTTTATTAAGGTTTAATTGAATAAACTTAAGCAGAAAAACTGATCGGCACAGAGGGCTTTGAGCAAGCTGTTAAGAACATTTTTTTTAATAGATTATCTCAATATTAAAATAAAACGATGCATTGAATACTTACAGCATAATACATCGTAACATTGTATGTTATCGATATATATGTTTTGCCGCTCCACTGAATGGTGAAACTATTCTTGTTCACTCTAACTTACAGTGCTAGCTAAAAGTGCTATTGCATTCGCACTATTCACCACTTTGTATATTAGTGTTGCAATGCCATTATCCAACATAACAGTGCCATTTTGAGTATAACATAATAAAATTTTACATTATAATTTAATCGCATCGCGATATGTTTGAATAAAAAGACGGTTTTAACCAGTTAAAGGGACAATTGTTAACTATCTGTATGCACAATGTTTATTTATTAAGTGATTGTATATAAATAATATACCAAATTTGAAAATTAAATTAGCAGCAAGCATTATTTGGAAAACATAACCGTGCGTTGAATATATCGATATCGGCGTTGAGGTTCGCCGGCCATCGAAACAATATCAATATACCTAGTGTATATAAAGTTACCTCAGCTTCTGTCTCTGTCTCATTCGGCGTTTTTCTGCGTGACTGTGTGGACGTTATTCTTGAACGGCAACCAAAAAACTCAGCAGGCTTTCAACTTTGTAAGCAGAGATACCTGAAAAAGTGGTCAAGCAAGAGCAATTTGCACAAATTTATAAAATTTGCAAATCTTGTTGAAACGTGCTTGGTTTAAAGTATTCAAAAGTCGTGTTTACGTACGCGTGCTATTTGCAAAATCAAAAACTAAACTCTTTTTCGCGCTTCTCTTTGAAAGTAATTCTTTAAAAGTTAAAATGGCTGATGTGGCTGAGAAAAAGAAGTGAGTAATTTTATTTGGATTTGTGTGTAATGTGTGTGCCTTAGTCTATATTGCATGTGTGCGTTGAATTTGTTCAAACAATACATATAGCGGCAATTGCGGCTAATTTCGCAAGTGGTGTACATCATTTTCTTCAGTTTGGAAAAAATTTCTTTTTGAATTTTGTGTCTATCTACGTAAAATGCTTGAACAATTCATAGAGTTGTCTCGCTTACGCCAAAGCGGCCCAAATGTGCGCGCAAAAAACGACGCCGTTGAATTTGGCGCGGCGTCATGACGCTTTCTCGCTCACACTCCGGCCGGCAAACAGCGACGACAGCGGCGGCGACTTCGTCAGCACGCTTGTTGTTGGACATGTTCGTTGGTGGCGGCTGGTGAAGGCAAAGAAGTAATATATTGAGAGTACGCGTGTGTGTGTGCATGTTTTGTGTGCAAAGCGGAGTGCGCAAATAAGTATGCATGTATGTATGTATGCACAAGCGTGTGAGCGCTGCATCTGTGTGAAGCATTTAAGTTGCCGCTCTTTTATATATATATGTATTTTTTTTTTTATTTCGTGCCGTTTGAGTTTCAGCTGTCGTTTTGTCTGTGTCTCGCCTGTTTGCTTTTGCTGTCGTCTGGCCCTGGCCATTAATTTTTGTCAGGTTTCGTCTTTTGCGCATTTTTCGTTTAAAGCTTAAAGCTTGGCATTATTGGCCGCTTGACTTTTTACGCTCTTCTTTTTTTTGTGCTAATGAGCTGCTCAAATCAAATGTTTCCAAGTATTTTGTCATTGCCGAAAATAATCGCAGTGCCGGTTTGCCGCATTGTCTGCCTTTCGTTGTGTGCGTTTTCTTTTAACTGCTCTTGCGTCGCAGTTAAAGATAACCGTTATAAACGTTTTGTCTGTTGTCTTAGGTTGTGATTATGGGATGAGGGAGGGGTGTCGGCGGGAGTATTGTCGCATAGTGGGTGTTTATGTGAGCATGTATAGTTTTGACCGTTATTTTTGCCCTGCATTGCAATTCTCTGAGCGCTCGCCCTCTCGCTCTCTGTATTGCTGTTTCGCTTCTGTACGTGACGCGCGCATATTGTGGCACACAAAAGGTGTGTGCGAGAGGGATGCATGTAGTGTTGGAAACATAAAAAACCAGTTTTATTTTGTTCGTACGTTGTATTTCAAACAAGTCGCGCTTCTTTTTTGCATGCTTTGCCTTTCCTCTGCGCTCTTTACTTTTTGTGCTATGTACACCTATTTCCCACTGTGTATAAAGGAAAAAGCACAATTTTTATATGGAAGCGCATGCCGCTCACCTTTTCTTATACTTTTTTTTTTTTGTTCGTTTCTTTTTGCGTCGCAGTTTCCACGAGTTGTTGCTCCCATTTATCATTTGCGTCGGCAGATGCTTTTAACATGTATGCGAGTGTGTGTGTGTATGTGCATGTATATGTATATGCTTCTACTGGGGGTGGTTGTAACTAACGCGGAAGCGACGCCGGCTGCGACGTTCACCGCTTTTGCCGGTCTTTTGTGTGCTTGAATTTTTTGCGTGTGTCACGAAATTGTGAAATGTTGGTTAGACATTTTTTTTTGTTTGTATCAAAATTGTAATTATTTTGTTTTCCTAATCACAGCGAGACCCCCGTGGTTGAGAAAGTTGCTGCTGAGGAGGTTGATGCTGTAAAGAAGGATGCCGTTGTCGCCGACGAAGCAGCGGCCGAGACACCGACCACCACAGAGAACGGTGCCGGCGAGGAGTCCAGCAGCAGCGCCGATGGCGCCAAGGAAAACGGTGCTGATGCGAGCGCCGAGGCTGCACCCGCTGCCGATGCCGTCGATGGCGAGAAGAAGACCGAAGCACCAGCAGCAGCAGCAGCCGCCGATGAGAAGAAGAAGGACGATGAGGCAGAGGAGAAAACAGCTGAGGCCAAGCCAAGCAGCGAGGCAGCAGCTGTTGAGAATGGCGCCGATGATGCAGAGGCAGCCAACGGTGATTCAAAAGGTGAGCTAAACCAGCCTACCTCCCCCTCCCCCACCCAAACCATACAATTTTACAGTTAACTAACTTTTGACTCTCTCTTTCTCTCTCTCTGAATCGTTTAGATGCGCCCGCCGCTGAAGCTGTGAAGCGAAAGGTCGACGAGGCCGCCGCCAAAGCCGATGAGGTCGTTGCCACGCCGGAGAAGAAGGCGAAGCTGGACGAGGCCAGCACAAAGGATGAAGTTCAAAACGGTGCCGAAGCCAGCGAGGTGGCTGCCTAAAGTCGCAGACCGCGCCGCATCGCATCGCCCGCTCAGCAGCAGCACAGTACTACATATAAATTTACTAACACAAAAAATCACACACACACACACACAAAATGCGTTCACACACATGCACACACGCACACACACACTGGCAGCACATGAGAGTACATTAGTGACCGTGCATGTGTATGTGTGAATGTGTGGATGTGTTGTGTGCTGGCGCTTCTCTAATAACAATCCTGTAAAGGGAGCGTAGTCTTAAAATGTACCGATTCTCTCTGACTTTACTAACAAAAAGCAACAAACACAAGAAAAAAAATCCATTATCATTTAAAATTTACTTAAACAAAACAAAACTTAACTTTAAAGAAAAAGTATATATATATATAAAAACAAAAAAGAAGAAACAATTAAGATGCGTTTTAAGCAGTAAACAAACAAGCAAAAACAAAACAAAAAAACACGAGTTGTAAACAAGAAAAGCATCAAATTTAATAATTATATGTAATAAAAACTCAAAATGAACGATACAAACAACAACTTGTCTTGTAAAAGTAAACGAAAACAAATTTAAAATTACGCATTTGTCATTTTTAAGATAATTTCTTTTTTAATTTTATGTATGATCCTATATTATATATGAATATTTATATTAAAAGAAAAAAAGCTCTATGTTTAAAACTCGAAAGCAGATCCTAGAACAACAGCAATAACACGTTAACGCGTAAACACGAAAGCTGCCCACTTCCAACCCCCTTGAGAAATCTATACATAGAATTGAGAAACCATATAAAGAAATGCGTATATACATATATATATAACTTGTATATGACATTTTTTCATATAGCAATCAAATCAACAGCGCCGACTCGCCAAACTTAAGGAAAAGAAATAATGTATTTTACAAATTTCAATAATGTACAACCATTTTTGTTCACTCTCTTCTAATTGTATACGTCTATACTTACCTTTAACTTGGCTAAGTCTTAAAGGAACGTTTTTATTCCACAATTTCATTTGCATTTAAAGAGCTCAATTTTGTGTGGAGCGTTGTATGTGTATTGGTGGTTTGTTATTTACATAGTTTCCCAACACTTCCACGACCAGACAACTGTTCAGCTCTCTCTCTGTCTCTCGCTCTCTTTAAACATGAATAATAGTTTAGTAAGCCAGAGGCAGCAGAGCAGCAAAAATAACAAGAACAACAACAATCAGACCAAACCATAGGCAAAAACGCTTGCAAAAAAAAAGTATAATTGAAATAAAAGGTGACGCAGAATACATAATTAAAATTAGAGCAGAGCATGTAAAAATGGCAAAATTGAAAAACTTCAAAAGTAACCAGCGAGCGCATTCAGTCAAGTAACAAGAAAATGGCTAACAAAGCGTAGCCTGACAAAAAAAAAAAAAAAAAAACATTCGAGAACATTCAAAAATAAATGGAAGAACAAATGAAATACAAAAACAAAAATCAAGTAAATTTATTCTGTCTACTCTTCGAGGGTTTTGCACCTTTCTAGCAAATTCTAAAAGCTCTTTATAGAAACCGCTCACATGCATACCCACACACACACACATGTCTGTGTATGTGTGTGTGTTTATACATATGCATGCGTGTATGCTGTGCGGGACGGGACTGTACAGCTTGTACAGCAATAGACGCTGCTTATCAACAGCCACCTTTCGGCATTAAATGCGGCACAGAAGGCTCGAATGCGTGTGCCTGCGTATGGGTGGGGAAGTTGCATTATTATTTAAATGAGTAATTGTTTTAGCGATAAGTTGTATACAAATATGCATGTATTTAACGTTCCCATTTGTTAATACTTCCAAATGCAAATCGCGCAAATTTGTAGCACACATGCATATTCCGCAAAAGCTCGATACGCATTTATTATCGGGCACAGTAATGCCACGAAAATAAATATGATCGCATCCGTGCAGTGAGTCATATTTTAAAGTACATTTGTAAAGCATTTGCGGAAGCTTTCCAGCCGAAAGCGCTTTCCAAAGTAAGCTAGCTTTGAAGCGTCGCGGATTGCATAGGCATATGGGCATGCATGCAAAGCTTTTCAAAGCTGCCAGCTGTAGAGCATTGTGCTGACCATGTAGCCCGAAAGCTTTTCCACGAGTGGTGCTTCTGAAGTACCAAGAGTTTTCACGTATTGGTTTCTATTTAGTTAAATATATTCTGTTCCACCCTCGTATTACAATAATTTTGAACTGCGCGCGTGCCAATTGGCATGAAATATATGTACATATTTGAAAACTCCCAACCGAGCTTTTGGTAAACATATTTTTTTGAAACGCAATTGATTGTCTTTGACCCAAAAAACCAGACGGGGCTCGACGTAAATAAAACTAAAACTGGTTCTGGTAAAAAATTAAATATAACCAAAAAAAAAAAAAACCGATTTCCAACATTTAAATATATATTTATTTTTCACAAACGTACAATTTTAAATTAACAGAAGCGGCCATAGCAATCAGCCTTGAGCCGTCTATCAGCTAAAAAATTGCAAGAACAATAAGACATTGGTGGGAAAGCAAAATCGCACCCAGCTGGTGCTCACTTGCAAAAGCTCGATCGCACATCTCAATAAAACTCGCGCACGTATCGATTGCAATATCGATTCGCAATTTATTTCAAATCCAAATGCAAAGCGTGAGCCAACGCGCATTGCAAAAACAAGTGATAAGATAAAGAAGAGCAGGCAAGCAAGAATCGCAATCGCTGTCCTCTTTGGCGCTCTCAACCAAAAGCTCCGATCGCAGTAGCAGTTGAAACGTGGGCGCGAGTGGATGTTAAACCGGAAAGCAGTGCAAAGTGAAACCGTTAAGCAAACAGAAATCGTCAACAATCCGTCTAGTTATTTCTATAATTATTGTAATTATATTTAGTAAAAAGTGACGTCGCCTCGTAAAGTGTCTGTGAATAGTATTTGTAATTATTGTTGTCAGTGGAAGTGTGCATAAAATACGTATAACAAATAGGAAACACACACATACACGCACACACACACTCACACACGCACTCGACATACACACGTTCACACACATAGCTGTTACGTTACCTTTTGGACTTCGTGTCGAGGACGGCGGAAAAAGAGCGAGAGTGTGTGCAGCTAGCCACAAGATGTCCAACAATTTGCAAACGGTAAGAGAATGCACAAATGCCTTTCAAATTCGTTTTGTTGTGGTTTTCGTTTTTGGTAGCCGCTTCATCAGTTTTCATCATACTATTCTACGTAATTCGCGTACATTGACCGAACCGCCGCCTTGTGTGTCATCGCAATCTCCGGCTGTTTAGGGCCCTTGAAAACGCGTGAGAAGCCTACTGACTTTGTTAGGACTTTTGTCAGTTAACATTTGCGCAACAAGAAAGCACACTGTTAAAATAAGGCATTCGGGTTTTGGTATACATATTTATGTAAGCTGTCTTTAAGTTTCGCATTTTGCGTGACGTCTGCGCCAGTGTTGCCAGAGTGCAATCATATTTTATGTGTTGCCCAATTTCTTTGTTGTTATTATATTTTGTTTTTATTCCTTTTTTTATTTTGATTTTAAATATGATGATTTTTTGTTTGTTATTTCATGCACATTTCATTTCCATCAAACATTTAGTTTTTATTTAAGAGAAGTTCCTTTTAGAAGTTTAGAAGTCATAAAATGTACATAGTTAAATCATATATTTTTCATTAGCTTTATATAAAACTTGGACTTCTGGAAGGAGGGTTTGCGGGGAATTGAAGTTAATTAGAATAAATTGCATACTACTTGAAAAGATATTTATAACAATCTGATATATTTCCCCACTGGATTCCTTTTTTGTGGAATCTTCTTTAACTTCGTAAGGAAAAGATATTTGCGGAAAATGTAATTTCGTTTCGTTCGTAAAGGTTTTACTGAATACCGCAAACCCCATTCGACAATCACATTTAGGTTTACTATTTTATTGCCTGATGAAATAGAATTAAAGCACATTGAAGAACTTGATTAGCTAAAACAATAAACTAAAATTTAACACGCCGCATTAGTTGTTGCGCCTATCTGACAGTGAGCCATAATCTTCAAGGGTATTTAAGCTTCGGCTTGTTTGTCATTCAAGGTTTTTCCGTTGTTTCTTTTGATTTCATTTTGTTTTTTTTTTTTATGGTGATTCCACGTTTTTTTCGGATTCCTTGCTGATCGTTCACCGAGGGCTTATCGCCCGTTGCCTTTATACATTGTAGATGCTTGTTCTCTTTCTAACACAACTCGTTGCCTGCTCTTGATAAGCATTTCATTTTTTTTATAATTTGTTTTTTTTTTGTTTTTTTTTTCACTTGTTGCCATCTTTTTTGCGTTAAGCTCGTGTCGCAGTCACTCGTCGCATTGGCCGCCGCACAGGTGGCTCTGCGTGCCGGCACCCCCCGTCGCCGCCTCAGTCACAGACTGGCGAGCATTTACCGCCCCCCGCCAGCCGCCCACAGCTGCCAGAGTCGCCGCAACAGGTCACGTGCCGCCGCTGCTGCTGCGCAGTTGCGAGGCGAGCTGCAGACGCACACTTGTAGCCAGGTAATTGCTCGAAACAAGTAGTATCTACTATCTGCATACACATACATATACGATACATATGCATACGCGCACACATACATGTGTGTCCATGTGATTCCCCCCGCAGCGCCGCCGCTGTTAGTTGTCTGTTAACGTAATTATTGAGCTATTATTGGCGCATTTTCCCCGTAATGCGTAATGTGCTTTTGCGTAAAGTGATTCAGCTTATGTATAATCTGATTTTGGATGTGACTGGTTAAAATGCATTTATTTATTTCTGTTATTATGTAAATTTAACTTTTCATTTATATTTATGACATCATATTCTTTAAAAATCGATCCTTTTAATATTTTCTAAATATTTTAAGTAGATTAACACAGCTAGGAATTATTTTATCTGAGCCTGAAATGCGATATATCATGTTAAATCAGTATTATATTGATATATTGACGGACGACCGAGTTCAACGAGATGAGGGAAAGAGTGTGTGTGAGAGAGAGAGAGAAAGTCAGAGAGGGATAGAATGTAAAAAGAATTTCGTTGTTGGGGCTGGGAAATTTACGGTTCGTGAACTTGATCTGCGGTTTTTACGTTAAAAACCCAAATACCAAAATATACCCTACATATTGACAAACAGAAGGGGCATATAGTGATAGTCGTACGGTTAGATTAACTGTCAAGAATTTATTTTGTTTAAACAAAATAAACTAGCTCAAAGTTGTTTTATCGATACTTTTATTTTTATTATCACAACGAATTCCACAATTCAATTAAAGTGGAATTTCGCAAACTAAGCCCAAAATCTCTGATAATTTCATAATAAATAGATAAGTTGTCATTTATTAATTTATTTTGTGCATTAGTACAATTCAGTTTGTTATCAAATTATAATTTTAACTAATGCTATTTGCATACCCATCAATAGGTATTAAGCAAATATAGTATATATAGTGTATATGGCATACCGTTCGGTTTAGACCAAGATAACCAATTGGCAAAAACCAAAAGTCATTTAGTGTTAATAATTCTCGAGCTGCAAACGCGTCACGAATGCCAACTATGATAGATATATGTATGTCTATTGGCCTGGCTATAAGGTATATGGCTTGATGAGATTGTGAAATAGCTTGGTTACAATGCGCTTGTAAATTGCGATAAGCTCGACTACTATACCCTATACTCTACAGCACTTATAGATAATATCAAATGGCGTTTAGTGGGTGTTAATATCAGTTATTTGGTATTCTAGCTAATTGCTTGTTTAACACGCGCTCTTTCGGCAAATCTTATCAGAACATGGTCTTTTGGCTTATCAGCAGCCAATATTTTCAGACCTTAGGCAGACTTTGGGAGCCACCAATTCACATTGACCTATATATTAGCTGGATGATTAGCCGCATAATAAAACATAGAATGCAATATGATGAGCTACAATTGAAGAGATTTGTGGCTTGCACGAGTTTGAAATATCTTAAGAACTCAACATTTTGCTCGTGAAATCGAGGGATTTGTATAATAATTAAGGTATAATAAAAATCTATGCTGGACATTAAGTAAAAAGGGGATTTGAGACCTGCAAAAGCAAAAGAATTTTGCTGGGAATCAAACCGGAAGTTTCTCGTTAGCCAGAGTCTATTCAGTTTTCAGCTCAGAGCCTGCAGGCAACTGAATTTGTTATATAAGGTGAAGATATTTTAAATAAAAAGCAAATTAAATTAAATTATTATTTAAGAAATTTAAGTCTGGCAATAAAAATGTTTCAATTGAATTAATTATTTATTTCTTAAAAGTTGCAGCTCGCAATTTGTCAGGTCCCAGGTCCCAGGTCCCCAGTACTGATGACCTCCACGAAAGATCGATCGAAACATATTTCGCGAAAGCCCAGATCTCTGACAGTTTGACAGCGACTGCTTAGATCAAACAGTTGTAGAGTCACTGTAGTCAAATTGTAGGCAGAGGATTGCGCAGTCGGTGGCAAAAGGCAAAGATAATGTAACCAACATCCTGTTATCAGAAACTTTGTTCAATGCCCTCTGGCATTATCTGAAATCTGAAATCTGCAACCGCGTTCTCTATTGATTGTGGAAGAAATTACAATCACATAGTTCGCGCATCTTTGCGACTAAGGGGGCGTCCTATGGAATGGTTGTTGATAAGTTCGAGAGTTGTGGCTGATAAGCTCCGGAACCGCTTATCAAGAACCTTTTCGCTCGGCTAACAAAGCATTTGTCCCATTGTTGTTGGCGTGAATTGCATTTCAAATAGAATTGAGTAAAATTAGGTTTACCACGTGCCGGCATAAATCTCTTTGCCATCTAGTTTTTCCTGTTCCTCAATTCGCAATTATTTTTAATGAAAACATTTTTCTTTTGTTTTTCAGCATTTTCTTTTCATTATTTATTATTTAAACGAATCTTGGATTTGTTTATTCTTTTATAAAGTATTTATTCTAGTGTTGACCTTCTTATTATGTGTTCACCCACTTGATAAGGCTTTTGCTTTGTGCGTAAATGGAAGATTTTCTTGTTGCGATGATTGCGTGGAAAATTCCACGCCGAATGCGTTTCTCTGTGTGTGTGTGTGTGTGTGCGTGTGTGTTGAGGGAAAGTTGTATGAATTGAGATGCCATCTCAATGGATTAAACTAGTTTTATTTGAAGACTTTTATTATTATAACGATAATAATTTCCAATAATTTTCATATTTTAAACAAATTATATTTAAAAAATTTTTACTCAAATGGACTGTTTACTAAATCCAGTCGAAAATGAAATGGCTTCATACTTTATTTGATAAAGATAAAAGATAAATATATTTTAGGTAACATATATCCAATATTAAAAGGAAACCCCATTTGGACTCAATTTTGATGGTATAAATACTTAAAAATTTAAATTTTCAAAAGTCTGTTCTGTTGAAGATCTTAACAAAATATAAAATAAGAGTATAATTTGTACGCATTTGTAAAAACAAGAGATTGCGAGAGAACGAGAACGGAACAAAAGAGAGTTGAAAATGTTGTGTGAGAGTCAGTTTAAAAAGAGGGTGGAAATGGGGAAGACAGAAAATCGAAGAGCGGAAGAGAGAGAGAGGGAGAAAGAGAGAGAGAGAGAAATAAAATCTCGAAGGGTTGCACCGCTTGGCATAACCTTAAAGAAAGTAGAAATCCGGTAAATAATTGCATACCTGCTGCACTCATTCAGGATCTAACTGGATGACTAGGTACCTGGGAAAGTATAAAAATATATACAATAAAAAGTTGCAATCCTTTTTATAAGAAAGCAAATATACCTTATGCTAATACCATAATATCAGAGGTAATTACAATCTGCAAAGTTAAAAGGAAGGAATTTAATTGGTTTTTTTCCCATTAATTAAGATCAATTGAAAGGGATTTTGTAAAATATATGAAAGAAATGCTTAAATAGTTTTGAGGCCGAAAATAGTATCAGATTTGTAGATTAAAGGCAATAAAAATTCTGCTTCTGTTTTCTAGAGAGTTCCATTTCCAGGTAGCTCAAATTTGTAAGTGTTGGAATAAAATTTATATTTTATATTTATATAAAATATTGGCAAAAACTGAAGCAAGTGTAATACTAAATAATCTAACTGAAGATAATTAAACACGAGTATGAGATAAGGCATCTTTGACGTCAGTTATTTGAACAGGTGCCAACATGTAACACGGGTCAACGAACGCAATGGACTTAAATATAGACAGCAAGGTCCTATGTTGAAGTCTGTTAACAATATTTACAAGTACTTAAGACCCAATCTTATCTTTAGTAGGTACTAGACTACAACTAACTGCCAGCAAACCAGTTCAATCTAGTATATTTACCTGTCTCAGAGACCTCAAACATCTGTTCTGAATCACAGCACGCAAATATTTCGTTTTCGAGCACCTATTGACGTATTTCTTGCGAGTTACAGTCGAGTTTCTGGTCTAGGTAAATATATGCTTTGCCCTAGCAACCCCAAGGCAAGGGCTGCGGTGGTGGTGCACAAACCACCAAAACCAAGAGACAGAGCGACAGAGAGAAAAAGAAAGAGAGAGAGAGAGAGAGGGAGAGAGGGAGAGAGAGCTAGAGCAAGGGGCCACATCTCGGGCCGTCGATGAGTCAGTTTTGTTGTACTTTGCTTCAGTTTGTTATTGACCGCTCAGCTGTGAGGAACATTCGACTTGATTCGGAACAACATTAAAGACTTGCGTGCATACGGAATTGAGACATCTGATTTGATATAATTAGATTTACACTTATTATATATATATATACCATATATATTTACATTTTTATTGAACTTTTGTAAAACATAATACGCGTAGTATGAGACAACGTAAACATTTAAATAAACACAAAACTCGTCGTCAAAAGCTGCAAAAATTACCAGAAATTGATGAGAATTGTTGTAAACGCCCTCGTTGTAATTATGAACATATCTGGCAACATTTTCGACGCAATGTAAGCTAACCACAAGTATTTATATAGAACTATATAGTATTTTACTGCTGGGCTTTTGTTGTTTTTTCAATTTATTTGCACTTTGCTTTTAAAATGTAAATTTTTTTAAATCTCCTTCTAAGTTTAGGTACATGTCAGACCCTTTTTGCTACACGACTGTTGTCGACCAAATTTCTTAAAACCAAATTTTGTGGTACATTTTGTGATAGTACCAAAGTTTTCTTTATTTTTACGATTGCCCATGGCTAGCAACTATCTAGTATATATGAACAGTTATCAGCTGGTTTCCGGACATATTTTGTAGTACATTTCAGGAATGGAACAATTATTAAATAAGTTCAGTCTTACCATTCTAGAATTATTTAGAAATCCAAGTACCTACATAAGTTTTGGTACAAGTCGGTTAGTTTAAGCTTTAAAGTTTTGTTTGGGTACAAATGTTTTCTATAAGCTATCTATGTGAAGAGTACTTGTTTATTATTGTATTTAGTCATTCTTGGTTAGGTATAATTATTTGTTTGCCCACTCAAGCTTATATATGTACATTCATAATATACTTAGCACTTAGGTACATGTCAAATAGGTATCAAGCTTTTTTTTTAATTATTTGAGGTTCCACACTTGATATTTTAAGTTCATATAAGCTATTTATAAATAAATTTACTGCGGTTTTTGTTCACAACAGTTAACATGCCACTTGTTTTAGCTCATTGATTCGTGTATTATATATAGTACATGTTAATTGTGTACCAAAATGTTGTCTAGCAGACTCAAGGTCTTGCAGTTGTTCTAAAAAGACATTGCTTATTTGTTGTCTTCAAAATGAAATATGCCATTTTAAGCACATGCAAATACTTATTATATTTAGTACACCATCCCCAAAAGCCCCTCCCGGGCACGAGTACGAGCATTTGTTTTGTCAATTTGAAAAACGTGAAGCATTTATTGCCGCTCTCCGTAACTTAACGCATGCTCTCTCTCTTCTCTATCTCTCTCTCTCTCTCGCTGCCTTTGCTCTCTTTTGGATTTGACGCTCTTGGCACCAACCCAAATAGGCCACACTCGAGGAAATTCGCCAAGCGGCTTCTCGCATTTGCCGCGACTATCTAACCGGACGCTGGAAGGTGGTTACCCCAGAACAGCTTGTGGTAAAGCGCATCAGGTGAGCTCTAGAGGCCTTATATGCAATAGGCACAAAATAATTGAAATTCGAACTGTTTTGTTGTTTTGTAACCCCTTTTAGTGGCGGCCTCTCGAATTTCTTGTATTACGTAAGTCTGCCCGACTTGGATGACTTCGATGAGCAGCAATTGTTGGAGGTGGAACAGCAGCAAGGAAATGCCAACGTCAGCATTGGCAAGCACGTCATAGCCGCTTCGGTATTTGCCAAGAATAGCAACAACAACAACAACACCATTAACTATACGGCAGCTGCTGTCGCCCCGGAGGCGGACAAAAATTTGGCACAAACTGTGGTTGGGGGCGTTGATGAAGCCACCAGCCCCACCGCCACACCTGTTCCCGTGTCTGTCGCCGACGATGATGACGACGCAGCGCTGAGCGCTAAGCAGGCAAACAAACGGCGACGCTTCGATAGCGACAGCGGCGACTCGAGTTTACTGAGGCGCCTGCACACCCCCAAGCAGGAGCCACGTGAGGTAGGTCGGTCGATCGGTCGGGCAGTGCCCGTCCAAAAATAAAATTCTGTCGCCCAAAACTTGATAGTCTGGTATGCAAATATTTATATTTTATTCTTATCAACAGGTTCTACTGCGCATCTATGGACAAACCCACGGCGATCATGCGTTGGAGAGCATGATCACCGAGTCCGTGGTGTTTGCCTTGCTTAGTGAGCGCAATTTTGGACCCAAGCTGCATGGCATCTTTCCCGGTGGACGCATCGAGCAGTATATACCGGTAGGTTGGCAAGGAAAATAGCACTGACAATTTCCTCGAGCTTGGCCAGAAAATTTGTGGAAGTTCGATAAGAAACTCAGTCAGAGAAATGCAAATTGTCAAACAAAGGAAAATAGTTGTCACTGATCAGGAATATACATATATACGCCCTTACCTTTAGTGTCACAGTTCTTATCAAGGTATTACAAAAGGCGGTTAGTTTCTCCTATTGAAAATTAAGAATGTATATCTTATTCTTTAAAGAATAAGCAAGATGTGTACATGTTATTAGAAAATATCTGTATACCATGCATTTTGCTACCTTAGTTCAAGTTCTTAACATAAAAGGCGGTAGTTCCTATTGAAAAAAGAATGTTCTTATTCTTTAAAGAATAAGCAAGATGTGTACCTGTTATTAGAAAATATCTGTATACCATGCATTTTGTGAGAGAAACAGTAAATTTCTTGTGTCTAAGATAAATATAAACATATTTAAATATAGTAAATTATGATTAGGTAAATTGTATGGCCCATCGAAATCATATAAGACCTAAGCTAATCAGAGGAATAGCTGAATACGAATTAAATTTATATGAAGCCTGTCATAACATAATTTTCTCTCTGTTGTGCCCTCTCTGGTTGCTGTACATATATTGCCAATAAAAATAATTGTATAGTAGTTGCAGAATTAGGTTAGTTTCCATAATCGCTTTGCTCTCTAATAACTTGCCGAGTTTCAATACTAATAGAAAGACGTTTACTTTGTTGACTTTATTAAATCAATTTGATTAAGTTGCGAAAAGTAGCTTCCCATTTCAATCTAATTTTGAACATATAGCCTAAAGCTCATCGACTTCTAGCTGCCCCAAATTTAATAGATATAAAATATCATAATTAACAAATCTCGATATATACACATATTTTTAGGCACGTCCGTTAGCGACCACAGAGCTGGGCGATGCTCGCATTTCGATGAAGATCGCTGAGAAAATGGGCGAAATACACAGCCTGAATATACCAATGTCCAAGGAACCGGATTGGATCTGGAACTGCATGGATCGTTGGCTGGCCAGCTTGGAGAGCATTGTGAAGGGCAAGATTGAATCGAAGCCCAATTCGACAGTGCTGCAAAAGCAACGGAATTTAATGCGCACCATTAACTACGTGCAGGAGATAACCTGGCTGAGATCGGTGATAGATGCCGGCGCCTATCCCGTTGTCTTTTGCCACAACGATCTGCAGGAGGGCAACATATTGTTAAGACAATCGAGCAGTGGTCAAGAGCGTACACCAAGGGAATCCATAAGTATCTTGCGGTGGGTTCAATCGAAAATCATTCTACAATACACTTGGTATACCAATATAAATCTTATCCCTGCCATAGATCCAACTTTGATGAGACCCTGGGCGACAGCCTGGATGGCAACAGCAATTTGGATACGGATGACAAGTAAGTTCTATATAATTCTATATAGTTTTGTGCTAACCTCCATACTTCTCTGTTGGCCGCTAACCAGTATTTATTTGCCAATTGCTAAATTAGTCCTTAAGTTATATATTATATATACATATAGATCTATGTGCTTGCTCGCCGATATAAAACTACCTTAAATTCTAGATGGCCCCTTGCTGCGGTCGTGAAATTGAGTAAAAATTTATTGAGCTGGTTGTAAAAATCGGCCTAAGCAAATTACCAAATACATACAGGTTATCCATGCCATATTATGTTATATCTGTTGCAAATTGAACTAATCAAATTTCTCCCACCTCAAATAAAAATCGTTCGCATTCGTATATAGCAAATCGCCAAGCGCCTCACCATGCGCCGAATTGGACACCACAGATGATTCTGCACTGGACTCCAGTTTTATGTCCGATCATGAGCCGGATCTCATTATCATTGACTTTGAATATTGCGCCTACAACTATCGGGGCTTCGATTTGGCCAATCACTTCATCGAATGGACATTCGACTATACCAATCCGCAGTTCCCCTACTTTCACCACTATAAAGAGCAATATGCCACGGCTCAGCAGCGTCGCGACTTTATTGTCAACTATCTGAAGAAATATCATGACGATGAGCATTACGAACCCAATGTCCAGGAGCTCGATACGGTCGATGCCGAGATACGGCTATTCACCATGCTCTCACATCTCTTCTGGAGCCTCTGGTCCGTAGTTAATGTTACCTCCGCCATTGAGTTTGGTTATTGGGTAAGTTTTATAATAAGTATCGAGGGTGGGTAGATAAGAACTAGGTAGAATACTTTGGGAAGCTTTATAAAACTCATTATATTGGGTGTTAAAAAATGTACTTGAGTATTATTCTTTAGGCTATACAACTATAATTGTTATAGAAACTATTGGCAGATAAGAAATTTATATCTTAATTCGCTGGAGATATTAGACGATTGACTTAGTCCTACTAAAGATAATATAAACACTTTAGGTGGAAAATGTTTGCATTGATTAATATTTAATTTTTTGTTAAGCTCAATAACAAAAACTTAAAAATGTTATGTTATATTAAATAATACAAATTATGGTTAAATTCTTCTTCCGGCAATACTTTCTGTATAACACGCTCGTAAATTGGTCAAATTTTATTCTTATCTGAACTATTTTGTCAAAAAGACATTTAATTCTGAGAATATGTTGTTTGAATCAGGGTCTTTGTATTCACTATCGAGTGTTTAATTTATGAATGATTATGCTTAATCTGAGAACTATCAAGGTTTTTTAACTGGGTTTTAGTAAATCAAGTTGTAATCTATATATAATAGTTTTTATAGCTAAACTGATTAGATTAGTTGTTGTTTAACAATACATTTCTTTGTGTACTTATAATGGCTGTCATATATACCTAAAGTAGGTTGTTTTTTCTGTCTCGAACAATATTATTTTTGTTTATATCATAATATTGAAAGTAAACTAATTCATTATTGTGTTGATCTTGCAGGAATATGGCATTTCGCGCATACTGGAGTATCAAAAGCTAAAGTCGGCCTATTTGGCTAAATGAATTTCGGCACTTGAGGATCAAATTTGATGGTGAAAGAGTCAATATCATCAAACCGCACTTAATCGAATCGTAAAGCGTACTTAAGTGGCCTTAAACTTAAAAACAACAACAAGAACAAGAAAAACTAACATTTTCCCTCCCTCCCCCCCCAAAAAAATATGAGTTAGGAAACATATTTCCCAGCTTAGTTATTGCAGTTGATCAACTAGTTGACAACACACTACTTGATGGACTATATGTGCTATATAATTAGGATTGAGCAGACCCATTTATATATATATACATACCTATGATATGTTATGCGTAGCTACTGCTATGCATGCATATACATATATAATTATGATATATTGCTGAGAAGAAAAGTCAAAAGAAAATTTGCAGCTGTGATTATTGCGTGAGTTAAGCAGAAGACAACAATTTTAGCTAGTTACGATTGTTGTTGCCTTAGATACGGGTGGCATTATATACTGCCCCCCATCTACTACAGTTTCGTTCAAGTATTAAGAAAGCACTCACTATCTATCGCTACGACTAACTAGCGCACTATCTTACACGGCTCTACAATTCCTTGCATTTTCACACACACACACAAACACACACATCCCACTGACCATACGTCAATTTGTTCGAATTTATTTGTCGTACGAATTTGTTATCCCTATTTGCACAAAATTCACTCTTGGTTTTACATAGTATTATTTTTTAAACATATAATACCCAACTGGATAGAAGCTTTTCCATTGCCTAGATTTTAAATTGATTGTATTCTTTAAACTTGATTCCCAATTTTGGATAACAGAAAGCAGCAGCAACAATCAACAACAAATTGTGTTTTTATGTACCTATCTATATTCCTTAAATGAATTTAGTTGTAGTATATATATATATGTAATTAGTATTTAGTGTTTTTGCGTCTATTTTTTAATGCAATCAATAAATCAAAAATTTAGTTAAAATTTAAAATGCATTTTGTTTATATTTCAACTGGTGCATTTTGTGTGACACGTTCGACGTAATTTCTGAAAATATTACGTGAGTTAATTTAATGCGAAACTCAAATTGCAAATCATAAACTATGAATTTTATTTCGTTTAATGAATTAAAATACTTCTATAGTAAGGAGAAGAAAGGAAATGAGAATCTAATCGAATTGGTGGAAGAATAGCTAGTATGACCAAATCTCATTTTTAAACTAGTGTGAATAGTTTACGGCTTAGCAAAAGTATCAAAATGCTTGCTCTTGCATTTGAAGACATTTATTTAAATAATTTTGCGAAGATAAAACCAGTTTCCAGTTGCGCAAAGGTCAATTTAATTGACAAATGACAACAATAACTAACTAACAATTAAAACAAAGGATATAAATAGAAAAATGTCAAACGGAGGCTGACAAAGAATTAAGGTAAGAAAACTTTAAATTAATGTAATTGTTTTTATTATATTTTGAACTTTGAGCAATGAAATTTTAAATGAAAGAGCGTTTTCTTATTTGTAATTATGATTAATATAAATAATTAACTTTAAATATTAAAAATTATATTGAGTAGTAGATTGGTTAATAGATTTAGAAATATATCGATGGAGCATTTATCGATATCGATTGGCTTTTACTCAATTCTTACAATGTTTAAAAAAAACAATGAATGTGAGAATATAATCAACCTGGGCAGGCAAAAGGCTTAATAAGACATCTCTTACCTTATAATATAAATATTTTTCTAATATACCTGAGTTTCTCAGCTATTTGTACAGTAAGACTTTAAATTTGTGGGTTCTTACATAACAGACACAAAAGTTAATTAATAATTTTTCCGATAGCCCCTTACTTATATTATAATCGATAAATATCGATATCAATAATAAGTATTAAGAACTGGAGACTATTTAATTGATTTGCGTACAACTTAAACGAATCCAGAATATTTTACTTTTAGAACATCTCCGTACTTACCCAATCTTCAATATTGCAGCATTTATAAAGCAACCTTAATTTGAAGTTTATGCGCACATTTAAATGTCATCTGTATGCCCTGAGCATTTCATGATTTTTATGAAAATAAACAAAAAACCTATTTGGAAATCAATTTTCCATTGACCGGGAGGTTGGGCTGAGTAAAAACACAGCTGCTGCATAAGGTCCGCAGCTCGGGGTGTGCGTGCATATGTTCGTATGTGTGAGTGTGTGTGCGTATGTACGCATATACTATTATGGGTGGGGGCATATCCTAGTCGGGTACTCGGCTAAATTTAATATTATTATTTTTCTTCTAATAACAATTATTATTCTTAAAAACATGTATTATTTTTGATTTTATTGTTATTAACAGAAATATTGATAGTGTTAATAATAGTAATAAGAATAAAAAGCTTAATAAATATTATAGATACATATATTAATTACATTGTAAGGGACTTCGCAATACAATAATAACAGTTATAAATACATGAATAATGTTAACAATTTCAATATAATTATTCTACTTATTATTAATTTTATTATGAAATATATTAGAATATAATTATTGTTAGTATTATTAATATAAGTATTATTATTATTAGTATTAGTATTAGTATTATTATTCTATTTATTTTCTTTATTCCTAAAACTCTTACATAAT
This sequence comes from Drosophila littoralis, assembly GCA_018903485.1. Taxonomy (NCBI): domain Eukaryota; kingdom Metazoa; phylum Arthropoda; class Insecta; order Diptera; family Drosophilidae; genus Drosophila; species Drosophila littoralis. The sequence goes on along the minus strand of JAEIGF010000059.1, from coordinate 3,496,285 downwards.
TTTTCTTGTTATACTCTTAATATTGCGGAGTCTCAAATTTTAAAGAACTTACGTTTGATTGATTGTACTCAATGCTGCTCGACTTGTTTTGCAATCACTTGACCGTAGCTCACTTTAAGGCTGCCAAGTGTCAAACGTCAGGCCTTGCTGTTAATTTCCTTGGTAAGGACACAGCCCAATTACGCAAATCCTTTGACATTAATTCAAAACACAATGAGCTGACGCCGCCGTAGCTGCCAGGACCACAAGGACAGCAAATCGTACAATTGCCAGGATGCGGCCCCAAACAATGCAGCGCATCTTTAATTAATGCAACAATCACAGGACAACAGAAGGACTATTTAAATGCCTGACAGCCCGGCAGTCAAGTCAGTCAGTCAGTCTGTGAGTGTGCCTCTCGCTGCACAATGGCTATCTGCATGTCCTTGTTCATGTACCATGTGCCGGGTCCTGTGTCCCGTGTCCCATCTCTTATCTCCCATCTCCCTATGGCCATGTTGTTGTCTTGTCTTGCCTTGCGGTTTCGGACTGCACTTGAAACCATTTGAGTAAGGGTTGGTGAGGGGAGGAAGGATGGGGGGGGGGGGGTTCGGTTGTGTGGTGCTCGGTGCTTTATACTCGTCTAATGTAATGTACGCCTCGGCGGGCAGAAGCAATCCAAAGCAATTGTCTGCGGCTAGTGCTGAACGAGTGTCCTGCCAGGGACAACTATTGTTTAAATAAGTACAGCTCCCCTAGCACCCAGCAGCCCCCCCACCGCCGCCCCCTACTCCTATTGACATACGGGAATACAAAATAGAAAATGATTTTCGGATTGCACTGCGACAAGGCTTCAATATTTCGACTACAGCTGCTACGTGATGCACTTTGATTTTGATGATGATGAATTGTTATGCAGTCTTGCATCCTGTCCGAAACCATGTCCTGGCCCATGTCCTGGGCTCTGTCCAAGCTGTGCGCTCGCCTGCATTTCGACCAAGACTTAATTAGCATTGGGCCAAGACTCGAAATCAAATTAATTAGCAATACCATGGCACTCGTATTGCAGCTGATTGAGCATTTGTGCTCGTCATAAGTAAATTTGATAAGACGTGATAACAACCTCAGCATGTTCCATGAGAGTTTAGACATAATCAACAAACACATTCCAGCCACTCAACAAAGTCGATACAGCCCTTGAATTTATCTCAACGGAATTTGAGAATATTTTCCAAGATTTCAAGGAGTTAACTTTGTACCTTTCCACATTGGGCATTTATATATATTTTTCATATCTTCGGAATAATTTGAATATATAGAGTAAGATACATATGAACATAGTTTTTGTGCGAAACAAATTATTTTTAGATATGTTTTATCAATTTAATTATAAGCTTTATTTCAGTTTTGAAATGTGAGCAATGTCTTTTGGCATTGGTCTAGTATATCATATATGAATGATCGCAAATTAAATTTAGTAAGAATGCATTTTATGTTTCTCAAGATCTCAAAATACAAAATAATGTATGTCGAATCCAATAGCTTGAAGTATAAGCTTCATAACGCCCCTTAGATAAAGGTAAGCTTCAAGTACCATCGGACTATTCTTTAAAAAACAACACTGGGCCTATCAGTAATAAGGTAAAATGTATCTATAAAAAACCCCCGAAGATAAATCAATAAACCTGTTGATATTCATTTTTTATTTCTGCTTGTAATGAGGCGATAATTTAATTAAAAGAAATTGAAAATGTTTTAATTGATAAAAAAAGATTTAAAAAAATATTTTTTTATATAAATACATACATATGTATATATTTATGTATAATATTAATAACATAATACTTAGTGTATCCTTATATTATCGCATTAATGAAACCTAAGCCAAAAGCAATTAAACACATAATTATTTTTGAACAGTTTGAGTCTTTGTCACGTCGTATTACAACTTGAAACCCACAACTTTCTCAATATTTATTTTAGTTTCAATTTTAGAGTCTACCATCTACGCACTTCCTTCCGACCGGAAGCGGAAATCCACCGCCTCCTTCTGCGTTTGTTTTATTGTTGTTGTTCTTGTTTGTTTCTGCGGTCAGTTTTGTGTTAACTTTGCTGGCCGTTCTGTATATAAACTGCTTCTAAATTACTTTGACCAAGTTCTTCGTCTCGCTTTCCTCTTTTTCTTTTTTTGTTGACATCATCTGTGCCTGAGCCAACCAGCTCGTCTTCCTCTTCTCGGACAAGATTTGCACTTCCGCAACAAAAAAAGAATAAAGGCAAGGAAAATGGAAAACTTTACCCGGCATTGTTCTTGTCTACGCCTGCAACATGCAACTGTCTGCGTCTATGTCAAGCTGGTGTCCCTTCCCATGCCCCTCCGAATGCCCTTGGGTGTCCTCACATAGATCCGACCGCCCAGTTCATTGCACCTCCTCTCCCCCCCCTGGCTCGCACATTGTCCCATTGCAGCTAAAGTTGATTTATTGTTTGCATTTTTACAACTTTTGTGTCAGTTTCTGTATGGTTTTTCATTTCGTTTGACTTTGGCATCTCTTTTTCTTTTCGGTATCTTGAGCTCTTCTTTGTTTTTGTATTATTGCCTCACATATTGAAATTGTCAACTTGGGGCCATTGGTCGAAGGTCCTTGACTGCAGTTGAAGGCGGCCAAGTTTTATGGCTTTAAAATTGTTAAATGATTTATTTGAATACTTTTGATGCACTTAGGAGTTCTCAAGTGGCAGCCTTTTGATTATATATATCATTTTATATGTGTGGAAAGGTAGTGTACAATTTTTAATGCAATTCATTCATGTGTAATACATCATTTAATTTATTTGTATTCTTACATAGTTTTCTCATTTTTATTCATTGCTTAAGGTAGTCTGGAGTGACAGCTGATGCTGCCAATAAGAATAGTTTTGAGGTTTTTAATGGGTATTAATTTATGAAAGGATAAGTTAAAATTGTACATTTTTATTCTAATTTTTCGTATTGAAAAACTATCAATTGTTGAACAAAACTAGTTTTAAAATGTATTGCCCATGTTATATATAGTTTTATAACTTGGTCAATTGAACGAATTTAACAAAAGTATGAATGTTGTTTTTATTTTTTTTAAAAGGAATGTGTAAAATTTCGTTTTTAATTTCCGATGAGTTCTAAATTTTCGAAATTTATTTATGTATTGAATTCTACCTTACTTTTTATTACCTTCAAGGTTTTAAAAATATTTAATAATACAAATATACAATTGCCGCTGCTGGCGGAGCGGAGCTCACCTTGCAGCTGCAGGGCTTTTAAATTTATTTATATTCAGATGATATCTACATTTATAATAACAAATTTAACAAGTTGCTCACAACTTTTCTGAAAGCAAAAGATTTTTATTCCATTATGGCAAAGTCTTTAAAAAGGGGGCCAGGTCCTTCAGAGGCAAATATTTATTTAATTCAATTCAAATTTTCTCTCTGCACCCAAAATGGACTCCAATAATTTCTAGTTATGAGTTGACAATTTGATATAGTAGCAGTAGGTGAGACATGTCCCATAAAGTAAATGAGAAGTGTATAAATTTTTGTCAGGCCATTAACGCGCATGGAACTGACTCGAAATTACATATTTCAGTTGACTTGACTTTTTGGCAAGCTAATTTTAGAGTCGAAAAGTCACAACGCCGAGCCCCATCATCAGTCAAAAGTGGGTGCTGGCATCTGAGGCGTGGCTCGCCTTCATCTTAAGGTCGCCTGTGAAAATTTAAAAAAACAAATGAGTTTGAAATGTTGAGTAAAAAAAATAACTGCTCTTCTCTTTTGGGAGGTAGGTCAGAAATATTTATATAAAAATTAATTATTTAAGAGTGTCACCATGAAGCGTTTAACGTGGCGTATGAATTCAATAAAACGTTGCCTACTTTTGTGCATGCTTAACTTTGAAGGGTTTGCATTTAAGAAAAGTGACCTTTTAAGAATGCGTGAGGAGAGGGATAGGTATTTCAGAGATAAGATTATATAAATCGGTGAGGAGACAGACATTGGCATTTCAGAGATAAGGGATGAGGGAAAGAAAAACGGAGTTAGGTGACATACAGAAATATGAATAAATTTAAAAAAAGCTTTGAGATGAAAAAGGAGAAAATTGAGCATTAAAAATATGAGAGAAAATATATTAAAAAAAAACAGTTAACAGTTAAATAAATTCCAATTAAGTACGAAAGTATAACTGATCGGTATAGGCTCTGTTAGGCTGTTCTTTTGTCATCGGCGTAAAGCTCTTGTGATGTACTTTGATATAATGCATATAATTCAATTTTTTGCATAATTCCTTCATTTTGTTTTTTTTTGATAGTAATATTGTCGATAATAGAATGTACAATATATAAATTAAGAAAAATTTAAATAAATAGCAGATGATGCTCTTTATACTCCGTATTCGTAAAACGACTGAAGGAAGGTATAACGACTTGGTTGTAAATGTGTGTTATAGCCAGAATAGTTCATTTTCGACTTCATTAAGCATACAGCTCACTTAGTTAAGCCTTCCTAGCTTAACAGCCAAGTCGATGCAGCCATGTCGGACTGTATGTTCGTCTGATCGTTAAATCCACGTAAGATAAGGTTGCTGGCAAAAAACGGTCCAAATTTGATTTGAGTGGTACTTGATTTATTTATTTACTTTCGAGTGTTTGAGTTGTATGCAAATATGGACTGGCATAACTATTCGAATTTAAAGTAAAATAGTTGAACTACAAGCTTCGTATTATTTGAGAACAAATTTTCTAGAGCTTTTTAACTTGTCTAGCAGTTGTATTCATTCAAGACATGTGCAATATGAAAAATACCTACTGCTTGTTAAAGAAACCAAACTTCAAGTCAAACTCAAGCAATAGTATTATCTGTGTGTTGGCATACGAAATAGTGACTGCTCGAGCGGCGAGCCAACGTCATCATTCTCCCAGAGTGGGCGGACGCCCACTAGTGACAGCTCGAGGCGAGTCCAAACGCCCAGGCATAACTACCCGCTAGTCAAGCCAACCCTACGTATAATGATAAACATGCACAGGCAGCGAGAATCAGATAAAGGGGGAGAGAGTGAGGTGAAAGGCAACCCAAGCATTTCGAGATATTCTCTTTTAGCAATTTCACGCACTATACGTGCATGTGGCAGGCCATACATAATACAAATACAAATACAAATGTCATGAAATACATGTATAAGTTTTACGCATACAGCGACAAGCAGAGATGGAGTGAGAGAGAGAGAGAGAGAGGTGCCGCTGTCTGTATTTCTCGCAATCTTTGCGTGGCATTTTTACGATTTCTGTTCGCCGAGTGTAACTAAGCAAACAGCTCGAGGCGCAACAAATTATAATGTACATAATGGCAATGCGTTGCAGACACACACACGCACGCACTCAACTATAGTCTCAAGATATTCACAGATAAGCGCAGTGCGTGGCTGTAGGCCACAAAGAGGTTCCCTGAGTTGACCATGTCGTATACTTGATATTTAATGGCAAACTTTGCATAATATTCTCCCACATCTTCTCCACGTTTTTCCCCTCCTACATTTTTTCCAACTTTTTCTCTATTTTTTTCTGCTTTATGCTGCGCTACTTTGCGCTTTGTGTTATCACTGACAATTTAGTAGCAAAGCACAAAAAAAAAAGAGACGCCAAACGAAGTGTAATCTGATTGCATTTGGCAGCAGCACAAAGCGAACGAGCGGAGCGCGGGGCTTACAGCGGGCAGAGGGGAATATGTGTGGAGGGGGGTTGGGATGGAAAGGGGCACGTCGAGGGTTATAATGTCGGTGTCATGTCCTGGCGTCTGCCAAAGGCGTTTTGCTTAATCAAACGTCGCTCTTTGTGTCAGCGCGATGTCAGTGAAGCGCTTTACACCTTGCCATGTTGCTGTCTGTTGTCCCCTCTCGCTCTCCTCTATACTCCGACCCTCCATCCCCACCCCTTTCTGGCCAATACTCGCCTCGCTTTGGGCCACGCCAAGTCATTCAGTCAGTCAGCGAGCGAGGCAATCGCTGAGATTGATTATGTCTGCTTTAATCTTGCAAATGTAATCAACATGTTTATGGGTTTTAGACGCCCCCCTTTTAGTCCAAACCCACGCCTCTGGCACACACCTAGGGGGGCTCTATTTTTTAGACAGTCTGCTTACCGACTTCATTTAGCTTACACTTTGTGCGGGTGTGCAGCTGCTTTTGTGTGTGAGTTAACTATGTGGCACGTTAACATGATTATGCCAAAATAAAAATTGGATTGAGAGCCAAATTTTATAAAGGAAAGAACTGCTATTAGATAGTAGTATCCAGATAATGCTACTAAATACTGTACCATATAAGTGCAGCTGGTAGAAAAAATAAAAAAAATGTAGGTTAGAAACGGAAAAGAATAATTCTCACTGGAATGCCAACGATTATGGAGACATAAAAGGGATAAACTATTTATAAACTGTATTCTTTCCGACTCATGTTTCGGCCGATTGGTACTATAGCAGCTATATTATATAGTCAACCAATTTGGTGGATTAACAAACGAGTTGGATGGCTTAAAAGGGAATCTTTATTCCTAATGGAGTTGAAAATGTATTGCAGTAGACGTTTTGTGGAAACAGGAAGGTTCTACATTATGTTTTCAAGGTTAAACATGTACTTAGTTATTGTGCTGCATAATAGGTGTTGCCACAAGTCAAGATTTAAAAAGGCGCTCGTTTACATTATGTATTTTCATTTTTTTTTTTTTTTTTTTTAAAAAAAAAAAAATTTTTTTTTTAAAAAATATACATTAACTTCTAGTTCTGCATAAATTTACATTTGCACCTGGAAGATGATGTTAGTTAAATGATATACATATGTCATATTTTTGTTGATATTTAAAAACAGCTTATGGACTTTGATTGGGCCACCAACAAGAGGTTTTTTTAGATTCCGATTTTACAAAATATTCTAAAATTATTCAGAGCTTTAAAATTGTATTTTTGAACTAGTTGAGTTCGCAGGGAATTGCGTGGAACCTAGTTAGTAGTTCTCATGTCTTTCCTTCTGAAGGGCTTTTTGAAGGTTTGGAAATTTGTTATAATTTTTAATATTGATTCAGGAGCTGCAGCAGGCCTACATTTAGATTTGCCAACTATAGTTGGAAATTGAGATTCTCGAACAACAGCAGAACCCATCTGGCAATTGTTGGGATAATTGACACCCGCTGACTTGGCAGCACAGCAAACACATGGAGGCCATGTGGGATACCAGGCAGAAATCCAAGAACCAAATGACAAACAGAATTTGAAACCGAAGCCACAGCGCGTGTAAACTTTTTGGATCTTGAGCTGGGATGCTGGGAAGCCATGAGCGAGAGAGAGAGCGCCGAGAGTTTTGGAGTCCGTCAAACTTTAATGATTGTGCGGTGGTGCATAAAGTGCAAAAGCAAAGTACAACATTGAGTGCAGCGGGTCGGTGGAGGGTGAAGGAATGGGTGCTGTTGGGAATGCAATGGGGAATACAATAGGAGCTGTGAGAATTGAGCGAGAGTGAGAGAGAACGAGAAGCGAGCGAGTGGGCAGGATGGCTGGCAAAGTTTTGGACGTCTCTTGTAGAACTTCACACGGTCCGTGGACCCCGGCGAGTCAGAACTTGAACTTTTAATTTGTTCCAAAGTAAATTTCTGGCAAAAAACTTTAAGTCATATTGGTAGTTGGCTGGCCACGAATTTAGCTTCAGTCTGTGTGCGACATATGTGGCGTCAGCTAGGAGCAAGAGATAGGGCTGAGTTTACGGGGGGACGGCGCATGGGGGGCCGCTGGCTGTGATTGTGTGAGTGGGGTAAGGGAGGGCGAGGCGGTGCCTTCTGTTTTGGCATTTGCAACTAAAATTGCTTCAATGGCTTTGTGGCACTGGCCGCAATCGATGCCGCTGGCCACCTGCCACGCCCACTCGCACAATCGCGTGGCAGTGCCCCCAAAACAAAAAAGTTTTTCAATTAAATTTATGTGCAAATAAAGTAAAATTTTGTAATTTTGTAGTCTTTGTTGTTGCTTTTGGCACGAAAAGCCACCAAAATCGCAACATTGACGAATTGCTTAATTGAAGTAATTATTTATGGTTCGCAGTGGGGCGTGGCAGGCATGCGAATGATCAGGCTCTGGCCTGGTCTGGCTATGGCGTCTGTTAGCAATTAATGGTGCATGTAGCTCGCTGAGCAACTAGTTTGAGATATCGGATTGATGGCCGATGGTTATAGGTAATAAATAAATAAATTTAAATATAAATAAATATACTATGCAAAAACTAAAATGTTGTATAACTGCTAGCTTATTTTGTTCTTCGAATTAGTATTGTTATTTTTTTTATTTATTATTATTTTTATTATTTTTAATTTTAATGCCTAACTATTTAACACATATATGAACTTTATATTTTTTTATACGATTTTCGAACGAAACTTATATTTTTAAAACTTTTAAAAAGTAAAAAAGAAAATACACTGTGTTAGAATAAGCACCAACTTTGTGTGGTCCGGCAGTTGCATTGTTATAAATTTAAAATCTCAAAAGAAAATCCCAGCATATATAGAAGACAACCCTCAGCCAAGTGGCATGCGTTTAAAGAGCGATTAGCCTCCAGTTGCTATCTAAAATAAAAATATTTCTTTACCAACAAATAGCAGAAAAAGTTTAAATAAATATGCAAATTGTTCAATTGGTATCACAAAAAAATGTATGTTTGCTGGGAAATTGTGAAGATTAGTCCAAAAGTTGTTTGGGACAGCGCTTTCCTAGAACAGAGAAAGCCAGCTGCATACGTCATCATCATCATCATAAATGATAAATCGTCAATTCCCGCTGGCCATGTTCAAGTGGCTTGTTTTATTCTAGTTCTTCTTGTTTTCTTTTTTTTTGTACATCAATAAAAGAAAAGCCAAGGAGCAAAAGAAATAAACAAGTTTCCTTTTTTTTTGCCAAGAGCAAAACTACGAGTCGAATGCCACGAATGGGGCGCTAAAGGGTGTGCGGCAAACAAAGCCAATGTAATAAAGGAAAACACAACAATCATATTTTTATGGCAAATGCAAATGTAAAAGGAAAACAGGACAACAGGACAACCGAACAGGACCCAAACCCAGCCAACTCACTTATGACCCTTCGCCTTGTCCTTGTCAACGGCCATTGTCGCCCGGATGACAGTTGAGAATAAACTAAATAACAATAAAAGAAATTCGGTTAAACGAATTGCAAATACACTTCGGAACAATATTAAATAAATTAATTCATTTAATATTAGATATAAATTCTTAAGTTTAATTAAAAGGAAGTCTCACTTAATATATGGCTGGGCTATGATAGGTCCGTTAAAAGTTATTTAATTTTTTAACAGTTTATCTTATGATTTTATTAAAACCAAAATTAAAAATATTTTAAGTCCTTAAGAAATTACCGACTTATTTTATTATTTATTTATTTGCTTTATTTTACATCAAAATATGAGCCTTAATTAAGGTTATATTTGGTTTATAATTTAATACAGAAACTTTACATATAAATATGCAATTAGATAAGCTTTCCAACTCTATATAATGTGTTTTAGGTCTAGGAAGAATATTGTCTCTTAGAATATTGTAAATTAGTTTAAGTAAGACTACTTTGCGTTAAGATAAGTTTAAAAGCTGCAACAATTCTTAAAAAATAAAAATATAAAATCTAAATACGGAGCTTATAAACAATACATTTTATATAAAATGTATAAATAATGTTAGTAATAAGAATAAAAATAATAATAATAATAATATTAATAATAATAATTATTACTATTATTTTTTTTATTTTTAACGCGAATCCCGATGCAACGTCCTGCATGTTAGGGTATACGAAAAGGACAAACGCATACATTTACCTATTACGCGGTAGATGGCGCTGTTGTGGCGGTGGCCGATAAAATGATTTGCGTACAAATTGGTTCGAGCAAAATTCGATTGAGCTGTGGGAATATTCAGCGCCCTTTTGTTAACCGGGTTAACGCGCAAAAGGCAAAGTGGAAAATATGGCAAAAGAGCAGCAGCAGCAGCATCAACAGCAGCAGCAAAAGCAGCTGAGGAAACCGCCGGCCAACGTTTCCTAACTTCGTAAAGGGCTAAAAGCGATTTGGTCTGTGCCCTGGCAGAAGAAACACTTCAATGCCGAAAAGAAGTTTCCTGGGTTAGTGGGAGGGGGGAGTGGAGTGGGTAGCTTAGTTTCCATGAGGGTGAAAAAAAACTGTAAAAAGCTTTTGCGGTTATTGAATTTCTGAAGCGTTCCTTCGCCTTTGTTGCGGCTACAATCTCTGATGCTGCCAAATATGCCGGAAAATTTTAATGATTTCCGCGCGTTGGAGACAGAACTCAGCCTCAGACTAGATACGAGCAGCCCGTCGCATTTACTTGAGTAAATGAAAACAAATCGACGTCCAGCGAGTCAGCAGAAGTCGCGGCGAGCGCATTCATTAGATTTTCGCCCAACTGCAAACACAGTTTTCCCCAATTGCATGGGCTGCATAAAGCGCTGAGCAGACCAACAGATAAACCAATCGATACGTCATCATTAGTTTTGGGGCAACTCCAATACCGCAGTCAAGAGCTGGCCTCCCAGTTAACTGGGCACTGCCACAGCCAGACACTGCCACAGCCACTGCCTCATGCCTCAATGGGCAAATGATGTGCAATGAATGCGAATATTTCGCGAAAATATCTTGAAGATTGCGGTGGTTTCATTATTGCAAACAACTCATTATTCTACTAACTTAAATTTATTTAATTTGTGCTTAAGGATTTCGGGAATTTTATACTGAAAAATGTATTTTTTGTCCCATTGATGTATGTCCTAAAGGCTTATTGGAAAGTATCCATTATTCTACATACTTCGATTTCATTAATTTCTGCTGTTATTTCGGAAATTTTGTACTTGGAAATTAATTTCACGTCCCCATAGATGTATATCTCTAAGGCAACTATTTTATTTCAATGGAGCAATAGATTTCTTATATAACTAAGTACAGAACTGTTATAGATTGTTGGTAATGTAGTTAATATGCATAAGGATATTCGTGGCTTATAATTTTAAAATGCCTTCCGAGTCTTATGTTCTATATATTTAGAATGTATAATATATTATTCTTTCAAAGATTCATTTCTTAGAAAATGATTGCGCTTGCTCTAAGCTTTTGTATAAAACAGGTAGTAAAAGGAAGATCCGAGACTATAAAGTCTTGGTACAAGGTGATGATTAGGTCATATGTGTGTCCTTCTGTCTGTCTGAATGCGTTAAACTATAAGAGTTGCTTTATTTTTAAATTTGATAAACTCCTAAATATAATCAATAATGCAGCCTGGTATATATTTTATGAAATTACGGAGATCTTAAGAGCTGGAATCACCAAATTTGGTAGGTTAGCTGTATAGGGATCGGTGGTATTTTGTAAAGTATTCATTGTATACTTATTTACTCACATCCTAACGCTTACTAAATTCTACATTTAGATTTTGAACTCCACTTTGAACATTTATTTAAATGTAGCATAGCATACTTTTCGGCGTGTATAAAACTATCGCACCATCAAGTTCAGTGAATTTCCAACCTCTGTCAGTTGTTTCATTGCTGGCCGCCTGATGGCATCAGTAAAGGTTTTTCATGCCGGACAAGCCGCCAATGCTCATATCTCTTTCCGACTTCTCTATCGCACACGCCGATTGCTTTGTCTTCCTTCTCTCTCGCTGCCTCTCTCCATTTTTGTCACACATTTACTGCCGAATTGGCCAGGTCATATTTGGTTATTTTTGCCATTTTTTTTTAGACCCAAAAGACCGAATTAATTACGCTAATTGAAGTGGCTATATGCCTGCATATGTATGAGCGTTAGGCTGTATGTGTGGGCGTGAGAGTGTGGGGCTGTGTCAGTGGGAGTAGAGAGGGAAGCGAAGTGTGTTTTAGGCTTTTTGGTTATTTGTACTACATGAAAAAGCAAAAGCACGTTCCTGCTGCTTTAAGCCTTGTACGCAACAAATGAGAAAAGCATGAAAAAACGGATGATCCTAAAAGTGATAGGTCTGTTGTGGATTTTCATTTCGAAAGAAAGTACATAATAATTTTAACAGAGAATCAGGAACTAAAATAAAAATAAACTCGAATAAAGTAGGCCTCATCGACATTAACAGGTCTTTCTTTTGGTATGTTTATCTTTCGGAATATACAAGAAACAATTAATTTGTGCATATGCTTTGTTCAGTTGAATATAGTGTACAAATTGGGATTGTTCTGCAAATAATTATTTGATTAATTAAATCATAATCTATCTATTTCAAGAGAAATTTTGGTCGAATACCGTAAGCTGTGCTGTATTTTAGATTTTGTCAATCACTCAAAAATAGCTAAAAATCCTAGCTTTTTCAAAGTATAACTTGTTGCTAGTCATTAGTACTTAGAGACAAAATTAAGTTCTGCGAATAAGTTGCTCGAAAGTGCAAAACTATGCACAATGGAAATAGCATTTGAGGAATTTTGTTGCATGTCTTCAATTACGGCGAAACTAACGTTTCCAGCAGGCATATTCAACTAATTTAATGTTTAATTAAATTATGCAAACAAATGAACAGTGCTAAGCTGAAAGAGACAGACAAACATTGAAACACTGAGAACAGGAAGTGCGTCGAAGTTTGTTGAACATCTCGAAAGGAAAACTTTGTAAACAAACTGCCAAACTACGGCGAAATGCCCGAACGAACGACTGTCGTCTGCATGTGGGAGAGTTAGAACTCTATTACAATATGCTAAAAAGTGCTAACTGCCAAATCCAAGTCCAAGTCCACGTCCAAGTACAAGTCCAAGTCGAACGGTGAACAATGCAAATTCAATTGGCAAGAAAAGGAAAACCAAAGCATTTGGCTGGAGTCATAATATTTATGCTCCGAACTTAATGGCAAGTTCAGATGGCGTTTAAATTTGCCACGCAAAATGCAAATTGCAGTCAATATTAGAGAGTGAGGGGTGGAAGGGGGAATGGGGTGGGCTAAGAAAAAAGCAAGAAAAGTCGGGCAGCATGTCCGGAAGTTGACACTTAAGTTTATAAATCCAATAAAAATCACATTAGCCTTGCGGCGGAAACTCGCGTGCAAACAATGAAGAACAAGAACTGACACTGAACCGAGCAGTGCGACAGGAGGAGGGAGGGATGGTGCTGGCGCGGCTGGGGGTGCACGCCAAGGGGCGCCAAATCCGCGCGACACATTTAGCTAAGCCACTTGAAGCTACCCCCGAGCCACGCCCCCCGAGAGAGCAGATATGCTAATGATAAGGCCGCCCGCTTTTGGACCAAAGCGTTTTAGTCCAAGTTAAGGCAAGCAAGTGCGCTCTAGTTGCGAGTGCCCGACTGGCAGATACCCTGTTTATTCAACTGCCGTAGCAAACATTAAAACATCCTTCTTCACTCACACACACAACTCTCTTTTGTAAATTTATTCTTGAATAACTTCGGTGCTTCGATCTGTTTGAAATTTATTCTAAAAAGCAACGCTGGTCCAAATAATTTTTTGATCTGTGCTGGAGTCAGGAAAGCTCGGACAGGCAAACGATTGTTTCGGCTATCAACAGTTGGTCATGAATGTACTTCATGGGGCCGCAGATGCCTTATTTTGCCTGTTATACACATTCTAACAAAACCATAATACCCTTTTTACGCACTTTAAACAGGGTATACAACAATTTTAGCCCACTCGAAACTTGCTTTTAATAATTTAAATGTGGGTCTACTGCAAAACACGGCTAATGGAATCGCCAGCCAGTTACCATATTGACTCAGCACCAATCGAGCGGACACTGAAAAAGCTTTGAGTTTAAAAATGGCCGCAAACCGGAAATGACAGCACCCCAGGACAAACATTCTAAAACGAAATCTTTTAAGTGTTGAGCGCTCTATAAATGTTTTTCGCTTGTGTTTTTAGTGGGAAGCTTTTCCGTTTTTGCGATAATAGATATTGGGCAGATCTAAGAAATAGTTTTATATATTTTTGTTTTACAAAAAAATGATTATTATTTATTAAATACGTCATTGGCTAATTCGGAAAAAGAGAAAATTTAAGTTCGACGCAAAGTATAATGAATATATACCTATACCTACTTTACATTAAATTACATTATAGACACACATGTTCTTCTTCTTTCCGATGCCCCAAACTAATGCATAATATATAAGGTATACAGATTCAATCTTAAAATTCATGACAATGCTTAAAATATTGTTTTTTTTTTTTATATTACTGAGTGTCAGCTGAACTTAAACCAAGCTACTTATGAAATACAACAAATAATATTCAAAATAATATTCTCAGGCAAAAATTCTAGATCAACTCCCATTTTAACTCATTTTTATTTGGTGTTTATATAAACACGCATACACCTGTTTCAGAAGAGGGAGAGTGTAGAATATAATAATGGCAGAATATAATATAATAATTCACAGAGGGTGGATATTGTGAATGCTAGGAGCTTCTGTTTTTCCCATTGAGTAATAAATAATAATAATAATAAATAAATATATTTGTTACTCAATGTCCAAAAGGAAAGGTATTAATATTGTTTTCATTTAAAATTCTTATGCTTGTTTCAATTTGCAAAATGTTCGCAAAAACACACATCGATGCAGCTAACGCATTATCATGCAAACTAACTACATTAACATACCGTAGAAATGCATTTCTATACAAAGTACAAAGTGAGGGCTGGGAGATAGTGTGTCTGAGAATTTGAAATACCTTCAGCGCCTTTCAAGTGCGTGACATTAACAGTTGAATGAAATATTGAAAATTGCATGAATGAATGAAAGACATTGAGAGTGAGAGACTGGAGCAGGAGGTAACGAAAGAGAGTGGGAGAGAAGAGGGAAGCAGGCACTCGTAATGTAGGTTCGTCTCGGCTGCAACTCATCATCAACGTCATTTGCAAAGTTCGCGGCAGAAGCGCTCAAATTTGTTGTACCCTGTACCCATTGAAAAGTGTTAAAGTGGGTATATTGCAGCGTGCCAAATTTGGCAGAAGGAAGCATCTCCAACTCTTTTAGAGTATACGTGTAAACATTTGTCAAAAGGCGAGCTAATTTTGTCTCTCTGACAACAAATTTTAGTTATATGTAAGTGTATGCCATACGCTGATGAATATTATTTTAAGTTGTCGATAACTTTACACCATTTTTCGGAAATCGATTAAAATCGATATCTAAACAAAGTCTTAATATTTTTTGGAGATTTTAGAATCTTAAGATACAAAACACTGATTAAAATAGTAAATTTCTTAAAATATCATCCACGATAAAATGAACTCGTGTAAAAGTAAGTTTTTTATTTCGATTTTGTTTGCTCGATTCGGGACACGGGGTATTTCTTAGTCGGTTACTCTTGACAAGATAATTCTCACTAGTTTTTTTGTTGCTGCTGTCGGCATCAACAACTACAGCAACAATCAGGCAACAGCTTCAGTTACTTTTAGTGGCATGCCCCCATCTGTAGCAACGTCTCCAGCTTGTCCTGCCACGTCCTGTCGCGTCCTGCATAAGTGCCGAGTGCTTGCCGCAAATAAATTTGATTTGCATGTGCAAATGAACGTGGAATTGAATTTTCTTATGCATGAAATGTGCGCATAATTGGTCTATGGCACACACACACATACACACACTCACACATTCACACAAACACATGCACACACAAAAGCACACTAACGGGACACAGACATCCGCAAGAAGAGCCACTGCCAACATGCTGTTTAGCCTTTTACCACTAGACAAGTGCCCCAGTTGTGGCATTGCTCGTAATTGCTTATGTATAAATTTCAATTCACAAATATTTTTTGAGTATATTTGGATTGCAGTGAGGCGCAAATGGATATACAAATATAAATTCGAACGGTATTGCTAGGGATTTTTTCAGAGAGGAGTGAACCGATTAGGAATGGGGAAGAAATACATTTTTTCAAAATTTAGTTATAAAAAACTTAGGAGATTATAAATTAAGATCAAGCATTTTTCTGTACATAAAATAATATGAATTAAAATTGTATCATTGAATAAAAGCATTGATCTGAAATTACAGAAATTCAAATCAGTATTAATATGTTCGGCAGTTTATTTGGATGAAAAGTGAATCTCAATTGGATATACTAAGTAAGGTAGGTAAATTTCCCTGCCCTACACATTAATTATATCATAAATTCAAGGCGGCATGACTTCTTTATGAAAGCTTAAAATGAGCCTCTTCCCTAAATTGTGTTTATTGTTATCTTATTATAAGATTGTGCGGCAAAGATATTCCCTTTAATCTGTTTTAGTTATGTAAGGATTTATAGAAGTTTCCTTAAAGGGATAATGTGGAGTTGATTTTGATCGAATGAGAAGAATGGCAGGTATTATTAAAATCCATTCAAGTTTTCTGTCGTCCTTACCATATATATATATATATATATATATATGAAGACGTTGTCTTTTGGCCCCATTCCGGCTTAAAAAGATTCCAAAGGAATGCTTAAAATAGTTTGGTTTAGATTCTAAGCTATAGTACAATATTATAAGATATTGCATTCTTTTTAACTGGCCAGTTAATACTCTACATTATAAATAATTAAGTAGATTATAATAATGTTCAAGTATATTTGAAGCTTTCATCGGACTGCACTCCATTAATGATTAATTATATGCTCTGCAGTGTTTTAAGTGTCGCGAAATCTACTTCAAAAGGATTAAGTGGGTGGCAATAAAATAACTACAAAAGAGAATATAATTTGTATTACATAATAGACAACGCGCCTTATTCAGACTGAGTCAAGTGACGTGGAGGTGCCATGTGTTTGACAGTTGTTATTGCCCACTTAATAGGGTGTTAAGTAGCGAGAAGCACTATGCATAATGCCCATCGTACTGCTATACTTGACGGACTTGTGGAAATACAATGCCCACTGTGGAGAGCCTGGCGGGGGGACAGCAACTGCACTCGAGAACTTGAATAATTAAAAATACAATATGTAGTGCAAACAGTTGGGCAAAAGTGGAGCGTTCTGCTGTTGGCTGGATGACAGTCTTCCTGGCTGCACTTAGCCAAAGATATCCACTTACAGGACTCAACATCCGAACAGCCAACCCACTGACAAGGGAAATCCTGACAAGCTGTGCAAACAATCGAAGCAAAGGCTCGACAAAAATGCAGCCCGTGCCGTGATTTCTTTGCAGGCCAACGTGAACAGTACGTGCGGATGCTCCCACAGAGCTTTTATGGGTCAACGCCAGGAGTAAGACATACATGTGGGGATGAAAGGGCCTCCGAAAACTAGAGATGACAGCGTGAAAACGTTTCTAGAAACAAATGTGTTCCCCGATAAAAATATAGCATAGTATGGCGATCTTGAATTGAGATGCGTCATCCGAAAAAAGTAATATTGTGCTCAAGTAAGGCATTAATTTAAAAAGATTTGAATAAGAAATACTTCTTTGAATTGATATTCGTTTTGACTTACTTTGAAGTCCTCAAGGTTTTGAAAGCATTTAAAAATCTTTTAATCAGCAATTCGAATTGAATTTTTAATATAATTCCTTTTGATAATTGCATACATGACCAATTTTATCAACAGTGCTTTGGTAACTGAGAATTTGAAGATTTATTGCATAATATTTTGGCTGAAACGCCTATGCATTATATTAGACAGCTATTAGAAGCAGTAAGACTAAAAGTGCATACAAATTTTAGATGTGTACTGGGGTTGTATTTTGATCTCTCATCTTACACTTTTTATCTTCAATCTCACATCACTAGCCGAGGGACATTTTCGTTCGTGCGGCAAAGTCGCCATCGTCATTGTCAACGGTTTTTGGCATTGTTTTGCTATATATGCCGCTGCCGTTGCCTGTTACGGTTAGCGTTAGCGTTCCCGTTCCCCTTACCGTTACTGCTGTTCTTGCTCTTGCTGTTACTGTTACTGTTTTATTTATTGTTTGCGCTCATTTGAGTCAATTACGACAAACGGAGATTGTTAATTGTTTTGCTGCTGCTGCTGCTGCAGCGGCTGCCGCTCAAGTCCAAGGCAAACAAGTCACATCCTGTCCATAGTGAAAAGGGGGTGTTGGGCGCACTCCATTTTGTTTTCTAGTATTTATTCGTTTGCCTCTTTTGCCTTTGTTTTGCTGCTGCTGCTGCTGCGGCAGCTTCTCGGCTGCTGCTTATTGTTTGCCTTTTGGTCTCTGTTGGCCTTTGTTTGTTTGCTTTTGGCCAATAAACGGTTTCTCCCCTATGGCTCTGCTGGCCCCCGCTGGCCACCCACTGAACTGCAGCGCGTTTAATGGCGCGTTGAACGTTACATTTGCTCATCGTCTGTACCACGCCCCTCCTCCTCCTCTCTGTCTACTCTCTTCCACGTTTCAGCTGTTTTTCTTGCTGCTCGACTTGTTGTCGTGTCTCTTGCGTAAACTTTAATTGGCTGTCAGTTCATTGAGGTAAGTTTTAATTAATTTTTTCGACCATGTTTTATGTGTGGCTGTGTAGGTGTATCTTTGTGAGGCAATGGCATCTTCATCTTAAATGGGCGCCTCTACTATGTGCTCTTCTCGGCAGCTAAGTGGTGCGTTAAGCCGGGCACTCAAATGTTTTGCTAATTGTTCTGCCAACATTTTGTGCGACCCAGGGGAGGCTGTGCAGGATGTACTACTTAAAGGTTGTCAATCTTTGGAAATTTATATTTCTGATGCTTGTAGAAAAGTCTTTTTTGGCTTTTATGGGCTTTGTTAAAAAAGTGAGCAAAATATTTGTTACTCTCCTAAGGATTTTTTAAAGGCTATAAAGGTAATGGAATTTTTATGGATAATTAAAAGTATTTCTTATAGAAAGCAAAAAGTGGTCAGTCTATTCGGCTGAGTATAGAGAATTAGATAAAGTATTTAGTTATTTGCATCAGACCTAACATTTACCCGCACAGCCTTAATCGAACGGTCCCCAAATTTAGTTAGTCATTGCCTTGCTAGCGAAACAAAATAATTCTACTCTAAGACTTATTCACTTTGAAGTTTCTTGTTCCACTTAAAATTTTACGATGCGTTCTACCAATTAAAAGGTTTTCCTTTTAAATTTTTTCAGAATTTTATATTTCTTTGAAACGATAAAAATAATTTACAAATATTGGAAGCCAAAATTGCAATTTTGATAAAATTTAGAATTTCTAAATATCTAAATTTCTATGGTAGGGTAATCAATTAGTCCAAACGTGGAATTTTACGAGAACCTGAAATGATATAAAGGTATTTAATTTAGAATGCAACGACACTTCCGATATTATTATTTATAAGTTTCAAGCTCTTGTTTCACATCAAATCTCAATTTGTATTGTCCTAATCAAGCCCAGCTTAATGTTATTTAATATTTTGGAATCTGTACTTACCTATCTGCCACATTCTTTGGTTCTTACTGCTGGCCTTAAGTAATTTATTTTCTTGCTCTTTGTTTTTATTTAGCGATGGCTTTTGCAGATTTTCTTTTTCGGGAGGCTTTACAAATTTGTCAACTTTGCGGCTACGTTTTCTCAATATAGTCATATCCAATTCGCTTAGATGTTTCTGATCATATTCACTTAACATTCGTGTTGGTATTCTCATGTGCCAGCGCCTTACAAAGCCACTAGTCTGTGGCCTTAAGTCGACTAAGCTGCGGTTGTTTTCCAACCCATGAAATCGCCTGAGATTTTCGACTTTTAAATGATTTTTAGTTGAGCTCATAGCCTCGTGGGCCATGAGATCTTTCAGTTTTTTTGACAATGTGGGTTCCTGTAGGTCTACTCCACTTAATACTTTCTCCTGCAGTTTCCGCCTCTGTAGATAGTGCTCCTTGAGTATCTCATTGCATTTGCGGACCTGCTCGGCAGCCAGACGGCTCTCAAGCCTTTTTTCTGTAATGGGCTTACCATTTCGTGATCTTTCCTCATTAATTAGACTTATTGCAGAACTTTTGCTTAAGAATTTGGAGTAATCGGGTTCGGTTATTGGTTTCTTTAACTGCTTAAAAGATGTCACAGAACGATGCGGAGCGTAACCTGAATAAGGAGCTGCAATTTAAATTAGAATCCGCTGCTCAAGCTATGGCACTTACTTTTTGGGAATGTTTTGACTAAGCCAAAAAGGCTTATACTATTAATTTTACTAATATTTTTGGCGGCCATTCGGAACTTTTTTTGGGCACTTTGAAAACACTTTACAATTTTGCCTAGCTCCTAACAGTTGATTTAAAATTGTATCTGATTTTAGCAGATTTGACAACATGAAATATTTCCTATAGCTTAGGTAAAAATATTTTTTGCTTATAACTTTCGCCTACTCAGCTTGTTGAAAGCAATGGAATAAGTTGTCTTTCCAAACATATCGATAATAATAATCGAATTTCAGTATAATAATGTCATCTGACAGTCAATTGAGCATTCGTGCGTTTTTAATTGTTTTCGTGGAAGCTTCTTTCGAATGTCGAAAATACTTGGAAATCGAAAGTGAATTTCGGCCATGTACTCAAAAAATTACGTGTAACTGGCTAGCAGATCCTAACTAATGTCACCTATTGCACAACGATGCGCTTCATTAGCGAAATATCCAGCCTAATGTCCATTAAGTACCTTCCAATTGAGCCCAAAAGAAAAGTGCATTAAGTATTTTGTAATATTTAATGTTCGTCGAAAAGGTCGGCCCCACCTTAGTTGGCAAAACTTCAGTATGACTTAAATAATCCTTAACCGACCATCATCATCATCATTACGATGATGATGATTATTATCATTATCAACATCTCGTTGTAGCAACCATGTCCAGCAATCGCACCCGAAACGTGCTGCTGCTCCTGGTCTTACCTGGCGTCTCGTTTAGAAAAATTGCTCACGCACGGTTTCGTTTTGGATGGTTGGGGTGTTTCGGGTCTGGGCAGCAGGAGGATTTTGAGTGCTGGCAGTTCTGTGGTCTGGCTTGCTCCTGATTTTGTTTACCATTTACCGTTCAACATTTTCTGCTGTGTATCGTTCGTCGCCTAAGCGCATTAAAAGTTTTCTCTTTTTTTTTTTTTCCTTTGGGCGATTTTCTTTTATTCGTGCACTTTATCGAAAGCACATCACGTAGTGCACCTGATTTGCTGACAATCCTTGGAAATTCTAAATAGGCAACCGGCACAGGCTTAAGACTGGACTCAACTGGACTCTAACCGGGCTGCATACGAAATTCGTGCAACACTTTGTGGCATCGTTTTAATTAAGATTAATTGCCTTCAGTAGTTAATAATTTCACTCGCTTTGATAAATATTTAAACCACCTCTTGAAAGTGTCTCACTTAAGGGCCCGAAAGTTAATTTACAGCCTAAATGGCCCAGAATATTTTTCGAAAAATTCTGCTAATGGGTCTCGTCGTTTAAGGGAATCTTAAAAAAATGTGCGTTTGCTCAAATTAGGTATTTATGAAGATCCATGTTGTTTTAAGCAGCCATAACTCTTGAGGAACTAAAAGGCAATAATGTTCAATATTTGTCGATATACATATATCAATAGATAGAAACATCTAATTGAAAATACAATTTATATAAAATAAAATTGCCCTGGTCTTCGGTTTTCTGTAGCCTCAACAACTGGTTTATACAATTCAACTTTTTAGTATAATAATATAAACTAACTTAAATCAATATAGAATATTAAGATATCGATAGAATACTATATGATAACACAGTAAAAATGCATGTACAACGAGCTTACATACAAACAATAAACATACAACTAAAGATATCTTAAAAACAAAAGAACAACTATATTTAAGAGAACTAACAAAATTCATAAATGAAGCAAGAAGAAATATTTAAAAATAATCATTTAACCATTAAAATTACCTTACTTACCTTACAGTTTACTGAAGCAACACAAACAACTGATTACCCACAGGACTGCCTCGCGTCGTCCTAGCCACAACGTATCTGGTCATCAGCCGCATTGCTTTGCGACGACCAACCCCATAGACAGTTCTCGCAACTTTTTTCCTCAAATGAAAAAAAAAAAAACAATAAACAGTCATATAGGAAATATATAATCAATTAATACGATTTAATATATTAAGAAATATGATGGATAGTAGTAAAGCAATTGATTTGAAGTGAACAAGAAATATGACTAAATACTGAAGTATGTGGGTCAGAGTTCTATGGTACACACACTCTTCTGCACATGAAGCTGTCCAACAAAACAGATTTCCTTTTTTGAACTTTACCCTAGCCACTGGGGTCTGTGTGTTTGGCCCAGCTTTGTTACATTTCAATCCTCTGGTCACAGTGCGTCATGTGTTTGGGCTTGCACCTGCTTATAGGGCAGAAAGGTGAGCTATTGCATTGAGTGCGACTCGTTGTTAAATTTGACTTCAATACCTTCACATCAGCCAAGTAAATCTGTTGGGCTTGTTGTTGTTTTGTGGCTGGTAATTGCAAGCGAATCTGGGCAGCCCATACGAACGTCAAACAAAACTGGCCATCATTTTGGCTAATTGGTTTGCCATATCTTTGAGCTATGGCTATGTACAAGGAGGTACAAGCGTGTGCTTAGCTGTATACAGTGCAAGTGGCAGCTAAAGCTGTAGGTCCTCTTACATAGACGTTACATATGACTGAGAGATGAGTTTATTAAGGAAAACTTTAAAAAGATCTAATTATATGATGGGGATGAAAGAGAATCCTAAATAAAATTCTTTGATATTGAGCATTTTACATAAAAAGATTGTCAAAATATTTATTTATTCTTTAAATTATATTCTCCGAAGAAGCTAATGTAATTTAAAATCATCATTACAAAAATTAGAGATTTTTATCATTTCACTCAGCTCTTACACTTAATTTAAGTTTAGAACGAAGGTAGTTTATATAGTTAATATATATTTGCAATATTATATTTTATTCTGTTAAATTATATTGTATTGAAAAAGTGTAACAATCGAAATAGGATTTAAATTCGGTTTTTATATTTTTTAATTTAATTTGTCAAGCGTTTAAAACGGTAAGCAATTGGGAAAAGCAAATTTATCTAGGTAGATACGTTAAAAGGAACTAAATAGGATTAATAAACTGTGAAATTGAAAAAAAAAGTATACGTTGCAGCGCTGTTCAAATGCCATGCTCCATTAGCGTAGACCAACACACGGAGGTCTGAACAT
Organism: Drosophila littoralis; assembly: GCA_018903485.1. NCBI lineage: Eukaryota > Metazoa > Arthropoda > Insecta > Diptera > Drosophilidae > Drosophila > Drosophila littoralis. The sequence goes on along the minus strand of JAEIGF010000059.1, from coordinate 3,473,096 downwards.
CAGGACACCTAAAGCCAGTTCCATGCCCAAAAGCCCGAGCCAAACTTGCGACTCAGCAAATCAAATTTCAGGGCCCTGCGCGTATCCATGGGCACAGCTTGCCCAGCAGCTAGCAGCTTTTGCATTAAATTGACAATGCATTAGAATAGGAGTGCCTCCTCTATATGTAAATATGAAAGTAAATGGCTGGGTGGAAGCCGAGCTTCTATGTCACTTAGTTTAGATTATGATGTTGAGATTTATATATATTTTATACATTTCTATTTTATTTTTATGTTGCTTAATTTCTACTGAAAATTTGGGTTGCATGTCTACATATTTATGTTAGCTTACTTCTAGTCTCGAGTTGAAGTCTTGGGCGAGTACCTAGATTTTATCATGAAGATATTCCTAGCAGCAAAAGACACTGTCATTGCAGCATGCGTTGCAGTCGTATGGATACATGCAGGGACTACAGCATGTTGAGCAACATGCGCAGTCACAGGATATATAACAGCACAGAGTACAGCAGGGGCTGCAGCAGGTACTGCAGCACGGACTGCAACATGGGATACAGCAGGGACTACTGCAGGCACTGCTGCAGGGGCTGCAACACGGACCGCAACAGGGATTGCAGCAAGAATAGCAAGGTGAGCACATCTTGGTAATTGAAGACAGTAACTGGTAATAGAAATAAGTTAATTGATGTTAAACGAAAGTCAAGAAACTATATTCGATTCTTACCCTTGAAGGAAGTTCTTCACAAATATAGGAACTGCATATTTGCAAACGAATGGTGTGAGTATTGATTGGGTTGCATGACGCTCTCGGTTGTCAGAGGCCAAAAGTTCACACAGACGATATCACAAATGTATAACCACACAAAAGACTAGAGCCTGCAATAAGACATATGAGTACAGAATTATTATTATACTTTTATTAAATCAAAATTAATACTCACATGCTTGCAGACAGTCATAAAAACTTACACAAACATATATAGATGTTAATGGAGCAGAAGCCAAAAGAATTATGAAAAAATGTTGATTTGTAATGCTTTAGTTGAAAATACTATTTCAAGGCTTGCTTATCGGTTCGTCATTTCGACAGTAAACAATTTACATACTCTGGAAAAAGGTATTATAAAGAAAAGTACACTCCATATCCGACAGCTTCGAAGAATGTGTACCTATACAGGATATATATTTCTGTAAAAACTGCATCCCTTGTTAAAAAGCTATATTGAGAAGCGTTAAATAGGTACAAATACTGTATCATAAAACTGCTTTGGCCACACAAACATAATTTTGTTTTCTTATTTTTATATTTCGAGATGAGCTTACCATTTCAGGTTAAAAAAGTTGAATATTGAAAGTTCTTTATCGCTAACTCAAACGAAAACTTGTTTTTGTTAATATTAACAAATACATTAACAAAAGTAGATAAGTGTGGAATAGAAGAATCATTGACCTAACAGAAACGCCAGTTTCTTAAAAATATAAAGACCAAAGGCCACATTAGTGTCCACTGCCGATATATATATCACATTTGCTGTCCTTTTTTGAGATAGTAGTTAATTGACAGCACAAACAATTAGAAAAGAAAATATTCCACATACCAATAATATGTCTTTGCTGGCTTGTATATAAATAGCTTAGCATATCGAAACAGAATAGTACCTCTCACATGCTCGCCATGGTAAGTCACAACTCAAACGTCAATTTCGACACAAAGACTTCTTAGAGAAAGTATCAGTCTTTCAGGTATTTGCTGGTCTTTGTAATTTTCGCCTATTGCATGGATATGGTAAAATGCCGACCAGATAGATTACGGCAAATTCAAGTCAGACAAGGCTCTTTAACAACAATGCCAACAACCACAACTACAATTAGTGATCTCTGTATAAAACATCCTAATATACCACCTTGTCGCACAACAACTACTGTGACAACTCCAACGCCAACCACACTGACAACACCAACTCCAACCATACAGACAACTCCAACTCCAACCACAGTAACAATACCAACTCCAACCACATTGACAACTACAGAAGCAAGTAACCTTTGTACAACATTTCCTGATTTACCAATTTGTCGCACCACGCCGACTACAACCACAGTGACAACACCAACGCCGATTCCTGTGACAACACCAACGCCAACCATAGTGACAACATCAACCCCAGTGACAACTCCAACGCCAACCACACTGACAACACCAACTCCAACCACACAAACAACTCCAACACCAACCACAGTGACAACACCAACGCCGATTCCTGTGACTACACCAACGCCAACCATAGTGACAACATCAACCCCAGTGACAACTCCAACGCCAACCACACTGACAACACCAACTCCAAACACACAGACAACTGTAAATCCAACCACAGTGACAACTCCAACGCTAACCACATTGACAACTACAGAAACAAGTAACCTTTGTACAATATTTCCTGATTTACCAATTTGTCGCACCACGCCAACTACAACCACAGCGACAACACCAACGCCGATTCCTGTGACAACACCAACGCCAACCATAGTGACAACATCAACCCCAGTGACAACACCAACGCCGATCCCTGTGACAACACCAACGCCAACCATAGTGACAACATCAACCCCAGTGACAACTCCAACGCCAACCACAGTGACAACACCAACCCCTGTGACAACACCAACGGCAACCACAGTGACAACACCAACCTCAGTAACAACATCAACGCCAACCCCAGTGACAACACCAACGCTAACCACAGTGACAACACCAACCCCATTGACAACTCCAACGCCAACCACAGTGACAACATCAACCCCAGTTACAACACCAACGCCAACCACATTAACAACACCAACCCCAGTGACAACACCAACGCCAACCCCTGTGACAACACCAGCCCCAGTTACAACTCCAACGCCAACCACAGTGACAACACCAACCCCAGTTACAACTCCAACGCCAACCACAGTGACAACACCAACCCCAGTTACAACACCAACGCCCACCCCTGTGACAACACCAACGCCCACCACAGTGACAACACCAAATCCAGTGACAACACCAACGTCAACCACAGTGACAACACCAACCCCATTGACAACTCCAACGCCAACCACAGTGACAACATCAACCCCAGTTACATCACCAACGCCAACCACATTAACAACACCAACCCCAGTGACAACACCAACCCCAGTTACAACTCCAACGCCACCCACAGTGACAACACCAACCCCAGTTACAACACCAACGCCCACCCCTGTGACAACACCAACGCCAACCACAGTGACAACACCAACGCCAACCACAGCGACAACACCAAATCCAGTGACAGCACCAACGTCAACCCCTGTGACAACATCAACGCCAACCACAGTGACAACTCCAACTCCAGCAACAACGCCAAGCCCTGTGACAACACCAACGCCAACCCCAGTTACAACACCAGCGCCAACCCCCGTGGCAACACCAACGCCAACCTCAGTGACAACACCAATCCCATTGACAACTCCAACACCAACCCCAGTGACAACACCAACGCTAACCCCAGTGTCAACACCAACGCCAACCACAGTGACAACACCAAATCCAGTGACAGCTCCAACGCCAACCACAGTGACAACACCAACCCCAGTTACAACACCAACGCCCACCCCTGTGACAACACCAACGCCAACCACAGTGACAACACCAACGCCAACCACAGCGACAACACCAAATCCAGTGACAGCACCAACGTCAACCCCTGTGACAACATCAACGCCAACCACAGTGCCAACTCCAACCCCAGCAAAAACACCAACCACAGTGACAACACCAACCTCAGTAACAACATCAACGCCAACCCCAGTGACAACACCAACGCTAACCACAGTGACAACACCAACCCCATTGACAACTCCAACGCCAACCACAGTGACAACATCAACCCCAGTTACAACACCAACGCCAACCACATTAACAACACCAAACCCAGTGACAACACCAACGCCAACCCCTGTGACAACACCAGCCCCAGTTACAACTCCAACGCCAACCACAGTGACAACACCAACCCCAGTTACAACTCCAACGCCAACCACAGTGACAACACCAACCCCAGTTACAACACCAACGCCCACCCCTGTGACAACACCAACGCCAACCACAGTGACAACACCAACGCCAACCACAGCGACAACACCAAATCCAGTGACAGCACCAACGTCAACCCCATTGACAACTCCAACGCCAACCACAGTGACAACATCAACCCCAGTTACATCACCAACGCCAACCACATTAACAACACCAACCCCAGTGACAACACCAACCCCAGTTACAACTCCAACGCCAACCACAGTGACAACATCAACCCCAGTTACATCACCAACGCCAACCACATTAACAACACCAACCCCAGTGACAACACCAACCCCAGTTACAACTCCAACGCCAACCACAGTGACAACACCAACCCCAGTTACAACACCAACGCCCACCCCTGTGACAACACCAACGCCCACCACAGTGACAACACCAAATCCAGTGACAACACCAACGTCAACCACAGTGACAACACCAACCCCATTGACAACTCCAACGCCAACCACAGTGACAACATCAACCCCAGTTACATCACCAACGCCAACCACATTAACAACACCAACCCCAGTGACAACACCAACCCCAGTTACAACTCCAACGCCAACCACAGTGACAACACCAACCCCAGTTACAACACCAACGCCCACCCCTGTGACAACACCAACGCCAACCACAGTGACAACACCAACGCCAACCACAGCGACAACACCAAATCCAGTGACAGCACCAACGTCAACCCCTGTGACAACATCAACGCCAACCACAGTGACAACTCCAACTCCAGCAACAACGCCAAGCCCTGTGACAACACCAACGCCAACCCCAGTTACAACACCAGCGCCAACCCCCGTGGCAACACCAACGCCAACCTCAGTGACAACACCAACCCCATTGACAACTCCAACACCAACCCCAGTGACAACACCAACGCTAACCCCAGTGTCAACACCAACGCCAACCACAGTGACAACACCAAATCCAGTGACAGCTCCAACGCCAACCACAGTGACAACACCAACCCCAGTTACTACACCAACGCCCACCCCTGTGACAACACCAACGCCAACCACAGTGACAGCACCAAATCCAGTGACAACACCAACGACAACCCCTGTGACAACATCAACGCCAACCACAGTGACAACTCCAACCCCAACAATAACGCCAACCCCTGTGACAACACCAACGCCAATCTCTGTGAGAACTCCAACGCCAACCACAGTGACAACACCAACCCCAGTTACAACACCAACGCCCACCCCTGTGACAACACCAACGCCAATCTCTGTGGCAACACCAACGCCAACCTCAGTGACAACCCAACACCAACCCCATTGACAACTCCAACACCAACCCCAGTGACAACACCAACGCCAACCCCAGTGTCAACACCAACGCCAACCACAGTGACAACACCAACCCCAGTGACAACTCCAACGCCAACCACAGTGACAACACCAACCCCAGTTACAACACCAACGCCCACCCCTGTGACAACACCAACGCCAACCACAGTGACAGCACCAAATCCAGTGACAACACCAACGACAACCCCTGTGACAACATCAACGCCAACCACAGTGACAACTCCAACCCCAACAATAACGCCAACCCCTGTGACAACATCAACGCCAACCACAGTGACAACTCCAACCCCAACAATAACGCCAACCCCTGTGACAACACCAACGCCAATCTCTGTGACAACTCCAACGCCAACCACAGTGACAACGCCAACCCCAGTTACAACACCAACGCCCACCCCTGTGACAACACCAACGCCAACCACACTCCCTACAACCACAGTAACCACTCCAACGACAGTGACAAGCACAGCTTTCACGACTAATTCTGGAGGAGAGCACGAGCACCACAACCATCATCACAGTCATAATCACCACATACCTTCATTTCCTCTTCCGTTCCCTTTGCTTCCGCTCCCAGCTCCGGTTCTGGGTAATCTGCCTTTGCCGGTACTTTCCTTACTGCAGCCTCCCCCCCTACCGCCGCCACCCCGCCTACGGCCGCCTCCCTACCTGCCTGGACTTCCACCCCTCCCACCAATAGCTCCGCCTTTTGGCTTCCATTGGAAAGCCCTCGGTCAAACAACATCTCAAATTGAATGAAATTGTATGATTACAAGAATATATAAAAACGATCTACATTTAAAAGCGTTTAAAAGAAAGATAAATTTAATAAGCCATCTATATTTTTAAACGAAACTTTAGATTAATCTTTGTGTAAACTATAAATATATAAAACTAAAACTATAGCCATTTAGTAAAATAATTTTTCTTGCAATCCATTTGATGAGAGCTTTAACCTAAATGAACGGCACCTTATTTTGTAATTGTGTCCGTAAAGTGTTTAATTATACCCTGAACCTATTAAAAATGGGTGAAAGGGGTATAATGTTTTTGTGCAAAATGGAAATGTATGTAACAGGCAGAAAGAAGCATCTCCGACCCCATAAAGTATATATATTCTTGATCAGCATCAATAGCCGAGTCGATCTAGCCATGTCCGTCTGTCTGTCCGTCCGTCCGTCCGTATGTATGAACGCAAGGATCTCACAGCCTATAAGAGCAAGAGACTTGAAATTTTAGCTGTAGGTCCTCCTAGTGCCTACGCAGATCGAGTTTGTTTCCGATAATCGATAACTTACTCCGTTTCCAAGCAATCGATAAAAATCTATATCGACATCCTGTTTTTTGAGCAATTTTGGTAAATAACAAGATCTAGAGTCATCAAACTAGACATGTAGCTTCTAGAATAGTATGTATATCTGCATTTTTTACTTACTTGTTTTTAAGTTAGAAATAATAAAGAAAAGCTATTTTCGCAGTCCCTGGGACATAATTCAAAACCGTATTGTATTGTATTAAAAAATAACTTGCTAGTATATAAGATGCAAAATAAAGATATTGCGAGAAACACTAAATTTTTTTTTCTCAAAGAACTCAATTTTTGACGGATATTCCTATGACAGCTATATGATGCAGTGCCTTGAGCTGCCCGCCAAGTGTATTGCCCGCGCCAACCTGCCAAATAAAACTTGCTTTTGCCAATATACATAGATCTATAGGCAGCTTGTTGAGCCGATCTTTATTTATTTAATTCTATGAAATTAGTAAGCACAAAAATGGATAAAATTGGTTTGGGATTGTACCCAAATAGTTCAAATTTCCTAATGTACAATACGACAGCCTACATACTACATTTTATTTATATAGTCTCAAGTAAAATTATTACGTAAATAGGCCGAGATGCCGACAGTAAACAAATTCTTTCTAAACTTGAATTTTTTAGAGCAGTCAAAAATATATTTCAAATTTCAATACTAGCTTTTGACGTTTCCGCGTCCACACAGAGGAGAATGACTAGATACTCGGCTCATCGTTCTGCTCAAGAATATATTTACTTTCTATGCCACATTTCGTCTGAATAGACATAAACACTACACTATTTTAACCGTTATAAATGGGTTTTAAGTATTAAAACTGACTTTAAATATAATATTTGATATATTTATTTTCGATAAAATTAGACGGAGACATGTCATGTCTGCAGCTAGAACAGTATTTTATTATATATTGAAATTGATTAAAATAACACCCGACTAACATTTTAAATATAATGTCAGCAATGCAAAATCTTTTTACAGTGATTGCCTTGTATCAAAATGCACTTCCTTATCGGCGAACTTGTAGTACCTTAGCTCACATTCACAAAAGTAGCATTTTGATATATTTTTGTAACATTGCAATGGAAACTTTGACCTTTCAAAACAATTTATTTATGTTGATAAAATTAATAAATTAGTGCCTACTGCTGACATATATATTGCAAAGGTTAGTTTTCTTATCTGATTGGAGTTCATTGACAGAGGCTACAATTGAGAAAGAAAATTTCACTTATCTTTACAATGCTATACATTTCCCTGTCCCTATATAAAGAGCTTTGCACAAAGAAAAAATAATAGTGCTTCTCAGTTGCTCGATGTGGTAAGTGACGACTTAAGAATAGGCTTTCCCTTTAATAATTCTAACATTATATCAGATTTTCAGGTTTTTGTTGGTGTTTGTAATTTTTCAAGTATTTTCTGTGTCGATGATAAAATGCGGTCCTGATAAATTACGACACATACTAACATCGACAATCCAAGATTAAATCACAAATACAACTCAAGTTTCAACTCTAAAGACAACACATTATTTAACTGAAAAAACAACTAATATCTCTACAACGAAGACTACAAAAACTACATCTGTTTCTACCAGAAAGACAACTCCACCTCGAAGTATAAAAACAACAAAAATTTCTACCACAAAGACAACCCAATGAGGTTTCCTCAAATTGAAAAATCTGCTGGTAAACATAAGTTGGATATTGAGAGCTCTTTGATCGCTAATTCAAACGAAAACTTGCTTTCTAGAATATATATCCACACACATTTACAAAAGTAGTGAAGTGTGGAATAGAAGAACCATTGACCTAACAGGAACGCTATTTGCTTAAAAATATATGGACCAAAGACTACATTAGTGTCCATGGCCGATATATATATTCCACATACCAATAATATGTCTTTGACGGCTTGTATATAAATATCTTAGCATATCGAAACAGAATAGTACCTCTCACATGCTCGCCATGGTAAGTCACAACTCAAACGTCAATTTCGACACAAAGACTTCTTAGAGAAATTATCAGTCTTTCAGGTATTTGCTGGTCTTTGCAATTTTCGCCTATTGCATGGCAATGGTTAAATGCCGTCCAGATAGATTACCGGAAATTCAATTCAGACAAGGCTCTTTAACAACAATGCCAACAACCAAAACATCAATTAGTGATCTCTGTATAAAACATCCCAATATACCACCTTGTCGCAGTACAACTACTGTGACAACTCCAACGCCAACCACACTGACAACACCAACATCAACCACAGTGACAACTTCAACGCCAATCACATTGACAACTACAGAAACAAGTAACCTTTGTACAACATTACTGATTTACCAATTTGTCGCACCACACCGACTACAACCGCACTGACAACACCAACTCCAACCACGCCGACAACTTCAACTCCAATCACACTGACAACACCAACCACAGTGACTCCTGTGTCATCTACAAAGAAAACTTCAGTCTCATCTACAAAGACAACTAAAATCTCTACAACGAAGGCAACAGAAACTACACCAGTTTCTACCGCAAAGACAACTTCACTTTCAACTACAAAGACAACTAAAATCTCTACAACACAGACAACTCCCGTTCCAACTACGAAGACAACTCCTGTCTCATCTACAAAGACAACTAAAATCTCTACAACGAAGGCTACTAAGACAAGTCCTCTTTCTACCACAAGAACAACTCCATTTACAACTACAAAGACGACTAAAATCTCTACAACAAAGACAACCCCAGTTTTAACTGAAAGGACAACACCAATTTCGACTGCAAAAACAACTAAAATCTCTACAACGAAGGCTACAGAAACTACACCAGCTTCTACCGCAAAGACAACTTCACTTTCAACTATAAAGACTACTAAAATCTCTACAACACAGACAACTCCCGTTCCAACTACGAAGACAACTCCTGTCTCATCTACAAAGACAACTAAAATCTCTACAGCGAAGGCTACTAAGACAAGTCCTCTTTCTACCACAAGAACAACTCCATTTACAACTACAAACACGACTAAAATCTCTACAACAAAGACAACCCCACTTTCAACTGAAAGGACAACACCAATTTCGACTGCAAAAACAACTAAAATCTCTACAACGAAGGCTACAAAAACTACCGCTGTTCCTACCACAAAGACAACTCCACTTTCAACTACAAAGACGACGAAAATCTCTACAACAAAGACAACTCCCGTTCCAACTACGAAGACAACTCCTGTCTCATCTACAAAAACAACTAAAATCTTTACAACGAAGACTACAAAAACTACACCTGTTTCTACCACAAAGACAACTCCACTTTCAACTTCAAAGACGACTAAAATCTCTACAACAAAAACAACCCCAGTTTCAACTGAAAGGACAACACAAATTTCGACTGCAAAAACAACAAAAATCTCTACAACGGAGGCTACAAAAACTACCACTGTTTCTACCACAAAGACAACTTCACTTTCAACTACAAAGACTACTAAAATCTCTACAACAAAGACAACCCCAGTTACAACTAAGAAGACAACTCCTGTCTCATCTACAAAAACAACTAAGATCTCTACAACGAAGGCTACAAAAACTACACCTGTTTCTACCACAAAGACAACTTCACTTCCATCGACAAAGACTACTAAAATCTCTACAACAAAGACAACCCCAGTTTCAACTACAAAGACAACTCCTGTCTCATCTACAAAGACAACTAAAATCTCTACAACAAAGACAACCCCACTTTCAACTGAAAGAACAACACCAATTTCGACTGCAAAAACAACTAAAATCTCTACAACGAAGGCTACAAAAACTACCCTTGTTTCTACCGCAAAGACAACTCCACTTACAACTACAAAGACTACTAAAATCTCTACAACAAAGACAACTCCTGTTCCAACTACGAAGACAACTCCTGTCTCATCTACAAAAACAACTAAGATCTCTACAACGAAGGTTACAAAAACTACACCTGTTTCTACCACAAACACAACTCCACTTTCAACTACAAAGACTACTAAAATTCTACAACCAAGACAACTCCAGTTTCAACTCCAAAGACAACTCCTGTCTCATCTACAAAGACAACTAAAATCTCTACAACGAAGGCTACTAAAACCACTCCTCTTTCTTCCACAAAAACAACTCCACTTTCAACTACAAAGACGACGAAAATCTCTGCAACAAAGACAACTCCTGTTCCAACTACGAAGACAACTCCTGTCTCATCTACAAAAACAAATAAGATCTCTACAACAAAGGCTACAAAAACTACACCTGTTTCTACCGCAAAGACAACTCCACTTTCAACTACAAAGACTACTAAAATCTCTACAACAAAGACAACTCCTGTTCCAACTACGAAGACAACTCCTGTCTCATCTACAAAGACAACTAAAATCTCTACAACGAAGGCTACAAAAACTACCCTTGTTTCTACCGCAAAGACAACTCCACTTACAACTACAAAGACTACTAAAATCTCTACAACAACAACTCCTGTTCCAACTACGAAGACAACTCCTGTCTCATCTACAAAAACAACTAAGATCTCTACAACGAAGGCTACAAAAACTACACCTGTTTCTACCACAAAGACAACTTCACTTCCAACGACAAAGACTACTAAAATCTCTACAACAAAGACAACCCCAGTTTTAACTGAAAGGACAACACCAATTTCGACTGCAAAAACAACTAAAATCTCTACAACGGAGGCTACAGAAACTACACCAGCTTCTACCGCAAAGACAACTTCACTTTCAACTACAAAGACAACTAAAATCTCTACAACACAGACAACTCCCGTTCCAACTACGAAGACAACTCCTGTCTCATCTACAAAGACAACTAAAATCTCTACAACGAAGGCTACTAAGACAAGTCCTCTTTCTACCACAAGAACAACTCCATTTACAACTACAAAGACGACTAAAATCTCTACAACAAAGACAACCCCAGTTTTAACTGAAAGGACAACACCAATTTCGACTGCAAAAACAACTAAAATCTCTACAACGAAGGCTACAGAAACTACACCAGCTTCTACCGCAAAGACAAATTCACTTTCAACTATAAAGACTACTAAAATCTCTACAATACAGACAACTCCCGTTCCAACTACGAAGACAACTCCTGTCTCATCTACAAAGACAACTAAAATCTCTACAGCGAAGGCTACTAAGACAAGTCCTCTCTCTACCACAAGAACAACTCCATTTACAACTACAAACACGACTAAAATCTCTACAACAAAGACAACCCCAGTTTCAACCGAAAGGACAACACAAATTTCGACTGCAAAAACAACTAAAATCTCTACAACGGAGGCTACAAAAACTACCCCTGTTTCTACCACAAAGACAACTCCACTCTCAACTACAAAGACTACTAAAATCTCTACAACAAAGACAACCCCAGTTACAACTAAGAAGACAACTCCTGTCTCATCTACAAAAACAACTAAGATCTCTACAACGAAGGCTACAAAAACTACACCTGTTTCTACCACAAAGACAACTTCACTTCCAACGACAAAGGCTACTAAAATCTCTACAACAAAGGCAACCCCAGTTTCAACTACAAAGACAACTCCTGTCTCATCTACAAAGACAACTAAAATCTCTACAACAAAGACAACCCCACTTTCAACTGAAAGGACAACACCAATTTCGACTGCAAAAACAACTAAAATCTCTACAACGAAGGCTACAAAAACTACCCCTGTTTCTACCACAAAGACAACTCCACTTTCAACTTCAAAGACGACGAAAATCTCTACAACAAAGACAACTCCCGTTCCAACTACGAAGACAACTCCTGTCTCATCTACAAAAACAACTAAAATCTCTACAACGAAGACTACAAAAACTACACCTGTTTCTACCACAAAGACAACTCCACTTTCAACTTCAAAGACGACTAAAATCTCTACAACAAAAACAACCCCAGTTTCAACTGAAAGGACAACACAAATTTCGACTGCAAAAACAACAAAAATCTCTACAACGAAGGCTACAAAAACTACCACTGTTTCTACCACAAAGACAACTTCACTTTCAACTACAAAGACTACTAAAATCTCTACAACAAAGACAACCCCAGTTACAACTAAGAAGACAACTCCTGTCTCATCTACAAAAACAACTAAGATCTCTACAACGAAGGCTACAAAAACTACACCTGTTTCTACCACAAAGACAACTTCACTTCCAACGACAAAGACTACTAAAATCTCTACAACAAAGACAACCCCAGTTTCAACTACAAAGACAACTCCTGTCTCATCTACAAAGACAACTAAAATCTCTACAACAAAGACAACCCCACTTTCAACTGAATGGACAACACCAATTTCGACTGCAAAAACAACTAAAATCTCTACAACGAAGGCTACAAAAACTACCCTTGTTTCTACCGCAAAGACAACTCCACTTACAACTACAAAGACTACTAAAATCTCTACAACAAAGACAACTCCTGTTCCAACTACGAAGACAACTCCTGTCTCATCTACAAAAACAACTAAGATCTCTACAACGAAGGCTACAAAAACTACACCTGTTTCTACCACAAAAACAACTCCACTTTCAACTACAAAGACTACTAAAATCTCTACAACAAAGACAACTCCTGTTCCAACTACGAAGACAACTCCTGTCTCATCTACAAAGACAACTAAAATCTCTACAACGAAGGCTACAAAAACTACCCTTGTTTCTACCGCAAAGACAACTCCACTTACAACTACAAAGACTACTAAAATCTCTACAACAAAGACAACTCCTGTTCCAACTACGAAGACAACTCCTGTCTCATCTACAAAAACAACTAAGATCTCTACAACGAAGGCTACAAAAACTACACCTGTTTCTACCGCAAAGACAACTCCACTTTCAACTACAAAGACTACTAAAATCTCTACAACAAAGACAACTCCTGTTCCAACTACGAAGACAACTCCTGTCTCATCTACAAAAACAACTAAAATCTCTACAACGAAGGCTACAAAAACTACCCTTGTTTCTACCACAAAGACAACTCCACTTACAACTACAAAGACCACTAAAATCTCTACAACAAAGACAACCCCAGTTTCAACTACAAAGACAACTCCTGTCTCATCTACAAAGGCAACTAAAATCTCTACAACAAAGACAACCCCACTTTCAACTGAAAGGACAACACCAATTTCGACTGCAAAAACAACTAAAATCTCTACAACGAAGGCTACAAAAACTTCCCTTGTTTCTACCACAAAGACAACTCCACTTACAACTACAAAGACTACTAAAATCTCTACAACAAAGACAACTCCCGTTCCAATTACGAAGACAACTCCTGTCTCATCTACAAAAACAACTAAGATCTCTACAACGAAGGCTACAAAAACTACACCTGTTTCTACCACAAACACAACTCCACTTTCAACTACTAAAATCTCTACATCAAAGACAACTCCAGTTTCAACTCCAAAGACAACTCCTGTCTCATCTACAAAGACAACTAAAATCTCTACAACAAAGACAACTCCAGTTTCAACTACAAAGACAACTCCTGTCTCATCTACAAAGACAACTAAAATCTCTACAACGAAGGCTACTAAAACCACTCCTCTTTCTTCCACAAAAACAACTCCACTTTCAACTACAAAGACGACGAAAATCTCTGCAACAAAGACAACTCCTGTTCCAACTACGAAGACAACTCCTGTCTCATCTACAAAAACAACTAAAATCTCTACAACGAAGGCTACAGAAACTACACCAGTTTCTACCGCAAAGACAACTTCACTTTCAAGTACAAAGACTACTAAAATCTCTACAACACAGACAACTCCTGTCTCATCTACAAAGACAACTAAAATCTCTACAACGAAGGCTACTAAACAAGTCCTCTTCCTACCACAAGAACAACTCCATTTACAACTACAAAGACGACTAAAATCTCTACAACAAAGACAACCCCAGTTTCCACTGAAAGGACAACACCAATTTCGACTGCAAAAACAACTAAAATCTCTACAACGGACGCTACAAAAACTACCCCTGTTTCTACCACAAAGACAACTCCACTTTCAACTACAAAGACGACTAAAATCTCTACAACAAAAACAACCCCAGTTTCAACTGAAAGGACAACACAAATTTCGACTGCAAAAACAACTAAAATCTCTACAACGAAGGCTACAGAAACTACCCTTGTTGCTACCACAAAGACAACTCCATTTACAACTACAAAGACTACTAAAATCTCTACAACAAAGACAACTCCCGTTCCAACTACGAAGACAACTCTTGTCTCATCTACAAAAACAACTAAGATCTCTACAACGAAGGCTACAAAAACTACACCTGTTTCTACCACAAAGACAACTTCACTTCCAACTACAAAGACTACTAAAATCTCTACAACAAAGACAACCCCAGTTTTAACTACAAAGACAACTCCTGTCTCATCTACAAAGACAACTAAAATCACTACAACGAAGGCTACTAGAACAACTCCACTTTCAACTACAAAGACTACTAAAATCTCTACAACAAAGACAACCCCAGTTTCAACTACGAAGACAGCTTCACTCTTAACCACAAGGACAACTCCACTTATTACTACGTTCTCTTCGGGATCCACTTCTCTAGAGCCAACTGAATCAGCTCCAATGTCTACAACTCCAGATCCGACAACTTCAGTGTTTACAACGCCACCTTCAAACTCGATTTCTACAGGGACGACTTTATCTACTACTGATCCAGAAAGTTATCATGTTCACCACCACAATCATCATCACCATATACCACAGCTTTCACCGTTTATGCTTCCTTTTCCTGCACTTTCTGCTCTTGCGAATCCAGACCGACTGCCTATTCTACCCCTTCCATCATTGCCACTTCCAGCTGCAAATTTTCCATTACTTCCTGCTTTCTCGCTCGCGTCTTTATCACAAATTCCGCAACCACCGGGTCTTCAAGTACTGCCTCCGCTTCCACCAGGTCCTAGACCACCTGCTTTACCGCTTTCAAGCCTACCGCCTATTAATAATTTACTGCCGATTCCTCCTGCTCTATCTTTTCCTATACCTCCCGCCCTGCCAACTCCATCCAGAGTTCCAAGTCTAGGTCTTCCAAGTTTTCCAGCCCTTCCACCTCCATCCGAATTACCGCTTCCAGTTTTTCCTAGTCTACCCAACTTTCCAACCCCTCCCAAGTTCCCAGATTTAGCCTTTCCTAGTCTCCCCAATCTTCCAGCCCCTCCTAGATTTCCGGTTCCAGCGCATTTCACACCTCCTGCATTGCCGTTTCCGGGATTACCTCCACCACCGCCACCATTTTCAAACCCCTTTGGCTCTCTTTGGAAATCACTTAATGAAAATAGAACTTATGACGGGGTAAACAAATACTAACAAAATATTTGTAAATTAAATTTGCATTTTCTTTATAAAAATTTACAATTAATTTATTTGGTGGCTTTTCAATGGGACTTGGCTTTGTTCTGAAGATAATGCTAACAGCAAGGTCCACAACCGCCACAGCAAGTTCCACATGGTGCATAGCATGGCGAACAGCCACAAGGACCACACGGACCGCACGGTCCGCAGCAGGAGCCAAAGCAGGGACCACAGCAAGGCTCGCAGCATGGTCTACAGATTGGAATTAGAGTGGAACAACCGTCGCAGCACATCTTGTAGGATGACTATTTCCTTTTGTGTCTCATTGCGATTATTGTTAGGCCTGCTGTGTGAAAGGTATAAAAGTACCTACCTTTTAGCTAAATGCCTCGATAAATAGTTCCTTACTGCTTGTGAATTCAATATTGCCGAGTGCAATTCTCAGATTCTAAGCGTCCACAAAGTCCTTGCAGCCTATTGGTTGATTACAGAAACAAACTGATTCCTGTTGCAAATAGATGTTTCCAAATAACTCCATTTTAATTTTACATTTTGTTTTCTACTTACATGCCTAAAAACAGTCACAATGAAATTACAAATATTGTGCCAGGATGTTTAATGTAAAAACATTCAAAGATGTATGTCTAAATATTCAGAAGGTCCATTGGACCTTGAACAGTTTTTACTTAGGCCTACTATACTTTTTTCTTTTTATTTTAAAATATTTGTAATATATATGGGTATTTTTTAATAAATGTTGACTGCACGGACGCTAAAGTTAGTAACTTTGCATCATACTTGTGCTGAGTCTTCATGAAACCATATCCCTGTTCCGCACCTCTTTGTCGAACTCTTATTTATAATATAATCCAATTATGTATATCTATTAAACATACCACTTGTGGATAGAACCATATCCGTCAAACTTCCGACAGATAATTCGATTGGGATTTTAAGACGAAGTATAATTCTAGACAACTATTATCAGATTAATATTTTATATATAAAATGATTTTGGTTGCCAAGTGTTTCTCTTAATATTTGAACAATAAGTTTGCCAAGCGAAAAGTAAATTTATCTGATTTAATTCTAGCCCCCATGTCTCAGATGATAATTATATATTTTATTTGGAAGTCGATGAGACGAGAATTACTCTTGCAATCAACAGTTTCCGCCGCAATTGTATTACGTATCATTGATATTGATTGATATTTCTAATAAGCCATTTTATTTTACAAATTAAGTACACACAAAAAGTTTGTATTTAACATTTATTAACTCTTCCTTATAATCCCATTTAATTAACACCATCATACCATCATCACCATTAAATAACTTGATGCCAACTTAACTATTGAAAACCATGCAAATCTTGTGGAGAAAATATATATAATTAATTAAAATTCACATGCATTTTGACCTACCCAGTATACCAGTACCAGCGATAACTACCAGTATCACTAATGTGGGTGCATTGTGCTCTGTATCCTATCTCTATCCTATCCTAATTCCAACATATGGCTAACACCATAAAACAATTATAGTTAACAGCGAAATCTGTTTAAAGAGAACATTATTGATAAATTAAAAAACAAATAGTACATTTTTAACTTACCAATCAATCGACATTTGAAACGTTGTCGGAAATTTAAAAATGTGTATTACTTATTAATACTGTGTGTTGTGTAAGAAATTATTTACAAGAAGTGCAAGCAAAAACATGACTTGTATTAAGTATTGAGCTGTAAAAAACTTTTAGAAATTTAAGAATTTAGTTTTCTAAAAATACTTACCTTTAGCCATTTTTTGGAATTAAGATTTACCGACGAATTTCAAAAAGACATTTTTAATTTGAATTTTTTGTTTCCAAAATGTATGTGGACCTAACAAATGTTTGTTGAAGACTGAGGATATTTATTAATTCACTTCGAGACTAAGCAAAGATTTGAAGCCTGAAAGTCAAGGCTAACTGCGATCTGTTAAAAACAATTTTGCATGTTTTATAGTTTTGATTGCCCCTAAAGACGGTATTAACTCTGCGGAATATCGAAGTGAATGTATTTTGAAATACTTTGGTAGTTTTAATTGTATCGATATATATATCATATGCCAAGATATTGCATGTGGCCGGTTTTAATATACCTATCAGAATATTAAAAGTAGTCGTTTCTGTTTATGAAATTATATATTTAGTGTGCTGTAACGCTGTATTCTATGGACATAAATAATTTTTAGAGCTACACATGATAGTAGCTGTAAGCTATTCTTCCTAGATTTCTTCTGCAACCGAGATCTCATCACCGCCTCATCCAAATTTAAATGCCAGTGGTTCTGTGAATATCTGTTGGTAAAATTAAATATATAATAAATTAAATAAACGTACCAAGACAAAAAGTAAAAGCGTTCAGCGTTTTTAACACAATCGTCCAGTCCAGAAACCAGGTCCGCTTGGACCCCACCAGCTATTAAATGGTCCGTTGAATGACCCAAAGCAGGGATCATAATAACCACCAGGTGCACTACCACCGCAAATTCCAATGCAGGCGCCAGGATAGCACGTATATCCAAACATGATGATTTGGTATGAGCTGTATAGGCGTTTGAATTTCTTATAAAATCTTTTGATCCAATAAATAATCTTACATTGCTCGCGTTACACGAAAATAGGAAAAAGTGCCTAAATTTCAAATTTAAATTTAAATTTGAATACCGAAAGGTTCCAGTGTCGGTGTTGAACTGACTAAAACTCTATGCGTAAATCATGAGGCTGAATTTGGACCATGAGTTGAAAGCCAATGCCTACTAGGCTGAAACACGAGTACATAGCTATGTTTATTCTCTGTACGTTCTGAACAGAATCCTTTTAAATCGAATCCTTTATTCTTTGTAATGCAGAATAATCAACTTTGTTTCTGGAAAGTGCTTGCCAGATAAGTTAATTGTCGAATACGGCACAAAATTAAGCAAAAAGTAATTTCAAAATAAAATTTAGTTGGCGAGTTTTCTTATTTATTGAAATTTTACAAAATACAAGGTGTTTTCTATATATTATTTGTAGTACTTTTGCCTTATTCCTTTATTTCGTTCTGAAGATCTAGTTAACAGCATGGTCCACAGCCACCACAACAGGGTTGTAGTCCATTTCGCTTTCCACAGCAAGGGTTGCAAGGGGCACGACCACAGGGACCACAGGGACCACAGGGGCCGCAAGGACCGCAAGGACCGCAACAGGGGCTACAGCAGGGTGAGCAGCAGGAGCCGCAACACGAATAGCATGGATTACACATCTTGATATGGTGGCGAGTTTTCTTGCTGTAGGGCAGGGATAATCAGATATAGCCTAAACAAGCGGCTACAAGAGTACCAACCCTTAAGTCAACTTCTTCACGGAAATAGGTTCTTCTTAGTGGGCAAAACGATTTAAGAAATATTGTGATTATTTTCAGCCTCCAAGTCTCCAAAATTCCGACGGACCTAATGGCCCAATGTTCAGTTATAGGAGAGACTGGCACCTTTAAAAAAAATTTTTTTATATTACTTTTTATTTGAATAAATATTTCTACTTACAGGCCTAAAACCTTCACAAAATTCGTTTTTGAATATAGTTTTCTCTACGAGGTTCCAAAGAATAATGAACAAAATACTACACAGCCATTGAGAGGTCTTCCAAAATCAATTTCAAAGCCTGCTTTGGTGCTGTATTTTAAAGGCTTACAAAGTTTTTGGCAATTTAGAATAGTTATCGGTAATCGGAATCGATTGCCTTCCAGAGTCGAGTTAACCTTCGATAGTTATGGCTTACAAACATTCGCAAACAGAAAGAGATTTAAAATTTAAAGAAGAATTGTTCACTTTATTCGAGAAATATATAGCATAAGATAAATCAAGGTTGTGAGTATGGTTTTATTTTCTTTTTGTATATGTTAACATAAACCTTATATACTGATCAAAGCTGTTGAAGCGTCAGATTACCGAGCGATGGTGGGTATATAAATAATTTTGAAGGTCAAACGACCCTAGAATTCTTCCTGGTTTTCTTCTGTAAGCCAAATCTGCATAACCGCCTCAACCATGCCATGAATATCTCAGTTCTTTCTGCTTGTGATTTTTTTGTATTATTAAAAAGTTATATTTTATAATTACTCACCAGGACAAACATGGGAAGCATCAGAAAATAATCAACATGCCATCACCAGCAGCCACCCCAGCAGCCACAACAAGAGCCACCCAGGCCGCAAACGGGCCCAGCCATTGACCCATAGCTGGGATCATAGAAGCCACTCGGCGCGCATCCACCGCAGGAACCAATACAGGCAGCGGGATAGCAAGGCCAACTGCACATGGTGATTTGGTAAGAGCTGAAAGCGAACGAGATTATATTATCTTTTATATTAAATATTATTGAAATTGAGTTACATTAATCGGGCTACACGAAAAAAGGAAAAATTTCTAAGTTTTCAAAACTTATTTATTTTCTTAGCTGAGTTTCGAAAGGTTTTAATGTTGATGGTAAACTGAATAAAGTTTGATTTGTAGGGCCTGGATAGGTTATATATTGAGTGAAAATTCAGGGATTGCTGTTACGTAAAGAAAAACAGATTTTTAATTTAAAATCATAGCTTTAATGTTCAATTTTAATTAAATTTCTTGACTCGGTTTTGTCACACCTCATTTTATGCCTTTTAAGGCCAAATTGTGGATGAAGAAAAACCTCTGCCAAAAATGTCATTTGAGCCAATAATTAACTTAAGAACCACATGAATTAAGAGTGTTGCAACTTAAGTGAAAATGCCAAGAGTGCGTAGAAGACAAAGCGGAAATTAATATCATACACGCTGTGCTACAGAGTTGAATAAATTAAATGATATTAGTCGCTACTTTGTGTATGCATACTTGTGGTTTTGTTGATGTTACGCATACGCCGCGTGTGACAGCCAGAGCGACAGCGAGCGCTGCTACGCCAAAGTCGAGCGACTTGTCAATGCTGTCAGACCATCAACTCAATCGTTGTCTCTCTCTAAAATTAAGTGCGAAAATGTGCAAATTAGATTTTGTGGTTGACGCAAAGACTTTCCCAACCCATACGCACAACCAACAACAACTCACCTTTAATTACATCCAGTCTACGCTGCGTATACGCAACCCGGCATCTAGCGAGCAACAACAACTTTTTGACACCACCATATGAATTAATTAGCAATTGCCGCCGCGCCTGATGTACCTGCTATTTAGAAGCAGCCCTCTGACAACTAATATACGGGGTACATATGAGAGCAATATATATGGAAGGAGCATGTCTTAAATGATCGAATATTAAATACCCTTGCTGATAAAATTATTAAATTAAACGACAAAAGTAGTTGGGTTTTTTGAAATATATTATTTCTGTTATTTGTTATATTTATAAACTAAGTTTACTTATTTATTTATTTAATTCGACGGAATGTCTATTTAAATAACTGTTTGCAAATATTTGTATTTCGTTTCAATATGAACTCCCGTGATTGTATTGGGCTTTGGCACATATACATAGTTTTAGATTTCCTTGGTAGTGGGCACTAGAGTTAAGCAGCATCTGGGATGGAAATCAAGTATAAAGGGCCCACAATGCCAGTCTTAATATTAACAGGCTACGGTTAACCAAAGATAATTGCCGACCCTTCGTGAAGAAATTTCTATTAAATCTGAGTAGTGTGCTAATCAGATTTGGCCTAATCGTAGATATATATCAACAACGGGTATTTAATAAACCCATCTTGTTGTCTTTGGTATTTAAAATATCCGAATTAAAAGGTAGGTACATATGTATATAAATATGTGTATGATTTTCGTGTGTGTGTTAGGAGCTTTTATTGTCAACATATAAGGAGTTGGGAGGTAGATTCCGCTTGACTGGTGCGCAGAAATCGTACCTTGTTGGACCATAGCTTCGAAGCGGTTGACAAAAAGTTAGCATTAACAAAAGTTAAGCCAAGCAATTGCAACTTGTACTCGCCATGTCCTTGTTAGCTCTTGCATACAATTATAAAGCCATTAATGTCAAACGGAATGACACAGGACACATTGTGTCCACCCACACATTTACTCACCCGCACCCTCACACAAACACACACACACACACACACATTTGCTGGCAGGACAATTGTAGAGCATTGTAATTGATTACACTTGGGATCAGCTTCATTTTGACATGGCCCAAACACAAGCCCCAAAACCCTGCATTTAAAAACTATTCTCCGGCTTATTGTCTAGGTAAAGAGTGGGGGCAAATAATTTGTATGTGTGTGTGCGCAACTGTATGCAAACTGTCAATTTAAAATGTCACAACCAATAATAAACGAGGCTTGCCCACACACACACGCTCACATACATTTATTGGACACATTGTACAGAAATCAATGTTAATTGTTAAGTGAAATCAATTGGATGAATTGCCATGCAATTTTTTAAGTGTTTCATGAATTGTTTTTTTATTGTTCCGACACTTGAAACACTATTTGTTCCTTGCTGCCAACACATAATTGATTTATTAAGAGTCGGGTCAAGTGAGGTACAATGGAAGCGAGCGTTTTTATAATTTTTTTTTAATCTTTGCATTCTTCTCTGTGGAGTATAAAAATAATTATTTTTTTAAACAAAAGCTCTTAGAACATAAACAAACAACTACAGGCTCTCTTACCTTTCGAGTGCTCAATTTGTATTTTCCATTCTCTGAATTATAGCTTAATAGAGAATAATAAAACTTTACACATGTATAATTGGGTGTATGATTTTGTGAACATTCTTCGTTGTGATAGATAGAAGAGTTTAATTTGAAGAGCTGATTTTATTTTAAGACGTTTCTTCAGGTTGCAAATTGGATGAGTAGAAAATATTTCGTAAGGGTGATATATTTGCGACCAAAAGAAATTTAAATTTTTTTTAATTGCATGCGTTCAATGTGAGGATTTTTAATGAACTGTTGTAGATTTGGTCATTTCGGACATAGCAATAGGGTATCTTTTAGCTGGGCTGCATGGTCTATTCTTTTTGTTTTCATAAAAATCCCGTTTGGTATTCATTTATGTTTTTGGCGCTAGCTGCATCAACAAAGAATGCGCATTAATTTTCAGTTGAGTTCCACCTATTTATGCGACACATTTCAGATATAATTTCAGCGGTTGCATAAATAATGCACCGATTGGCTGAATTCGAATAGTGTCTGACTACGAAACGCATTTTATGCCACTGGGAATTGCGTTTATGGCCAGAATTTCACTTGGTAATCGGCGACGATGCGCAAGTCAAGTTAATGCCAAACAATTTGTCAACAATACGTATTATCAGATTTTTGATTGAAATTCTTTCTTGTTTTGTTTTTGTTCTTTTATCTTCACTTTTAGTTGTGCGCTGAGTGAAGATTGATTTGAGGAGCAACAACCACAGTGGAAACAAAGAATTTCTAGCACAGTGTGCAGTTGAAGATGAAAATGATTGATTTCCCATAATGCCAGAGGCAGGGAAATGGAAGGCGTGGTGGGTTTTGAAGCCAGCATTCACTCAGAGTTTGTATTTGAGTTTGAGTTCTTGTTTTAAACTGAAGCGTTTGTTTTTGCTAGCCGGTCTAATCATCAATCAATCAATCATATGCCCTGCAATTGCTGCATAAAACAAAGGCAAAGCGTTTAAAGTTTTGCGCCCGGAAAAGTATGCAACGCTTTTTGTCTGAGCTGCAGAGTGCGTGTGCGCTCGTGTGTGTCTGTATGTTTGCCTCCCAACTTAACGTTTCAGACTCCGCCGCAGTCCCTGACTTTATCTCAGCTTGCGAATTTAATTTCAGCTGTCAATCAGCATTCATTACGAGCCAGTTGGCTGGCTTTAAAACCGCATTTGAAGGCTTGCCAAAGAAAATTCCGCATACGCAGCTTATAAAGAAGGACAGGTAAAAACATGGCCAGCTGCACACGGCCCACCCACAAACAAACACACACACACACTTACAAACAGCCGCCAAATTGATTGTAATTGACACTTATTGGACAGCAGACACTGACAGAGTTTCGCTGTGTGGATTGCGGACCTTTGCCCTTTTTGTTTTGGGACTCTCCTGGGGCAGTGCAGAAATATGTCGCTGCAAATAAATCAATAAGCGCCAGACACTATGTAACTTTGTAAATATTATTAGCAAGCACATTGTCTTTTATTTTATATATAAAATAATATATTTGCCGAAAATCGACTTTTAGACTTCCTATGTCATAAATAAAATTACAATTTGTTTAATTTTTCAAAGTATAACACTATGCGGCATCAATTGATTTTATTTGATTTTTATGGTATTTTATGGGTTGACTTGTGACCCTTATCTCAAAATTGATTCTTAAAAGTCATTTCAAGGCATATGTACGAATATGCATATTCATATCATACACAGAGTTCAAGTTATATATTGATTGATGCCCAGCAAAACTGTTTTATTTTATTTTAAGTTTTATATTTTAATACCTAAGGGAATTAAATGGAAATATAAGAAAATTTGGTAATGTGTTTTTATTTTAAATTGGGAAAAGGAACCGAAGTGTATATACTCAATTAAGAAGACAAACTACAAATAAAATGAAATTCCTGATTTAAAAAAGTTTAGTTTTGGCAAAACTATCAGAGATGGAAGTTTAGTCAGAGCATTTATTAAGCTGAATTATTCTGTGTATAAAAGTTAGAGAAATGAATAAAACCAAGGACTATTCAGTGTCAAAGCATAGTTGAAATAAGACTCTGATTAAATAAAATGAAATATTTTTGATTTAAAGCAATCTACGTGAAAATCTCTGCAATGTAGCTCTGACATTTTCTTTTTTAGTTGTGTTTTGTTTTGTTTTGCTATTTCAAACAATAACAATGACAATATACAAATGCAAGAATTCTTTTATACACCCACACACAGACGGTTTAATGGAAGTAAAAAAAAATGTACGAACTGATTCGACAATTTGGATTTTAGCTTGTGGGCCAAAAACGTGTCCGGCATTTTTTTGTGTGTTCGGCTCTTGTTAATGAAACCCAAAGTGAGAGTCTTAAAACAGGCTGCCAGTCGAATTGATTTCTCAGCTGCTTTGTTTTGTGGTCAGCAAATTGTTTTAAATTTCTAACAACAAGTTTAACAGCCTCATGTGCACCCACTTCACCATCCACACACGCATCCACACACATATTCACACACACACACACTCGCACTCGCACACATCACATACGGGGCACATACAAAAAGTTTTGTTGAATTAAGGGCCGACTTACTACTGGAATCCATAGTACTTACTTACGCCTTCTTCGTTGTCCAACGAAGCATTGGATTTTAGCTGAGCTCTGGAGCGGTGCTAAGTGCAGTTTTTCCAGCCGCCCCCTCAATCCTGCCAGCCGTCCAACCCACTCCCACCAACCCGTTCAGTTTCGCTAAAGCCGTAAGCTGTATTTAAAGTTGCTGCAAAGTTTTTAATTCAAATTGAGAAGCGAGCGAGAAATGCTGCAGCTGAAGTCAAGCCGAACCGAACTCGTTTTCAGTTTGATTGACGCATTGAATGATTACCAACGGATTTTTCACAGTCTTTTCCCACAGTTCCGTAACTGTGTACTTGGCATTAAAACTTTAACGCGGGCGTAAATTTATATGCCTGCCACTTGGTTTGTCACCTGAGCCAATAAATACCTTATTCTTGCTGCCTCAATGACGTCATGAGTTTCACTTTAACCAGAGGTGAACTATTGTAATTGAATTGAATTTAACTTTGCTTGTTATTGTTTCTTAACTAATATGATACTTAAACTATGTGAACGAAATTGACAGACTGACTGATTGATGTTACTCATCATCGATGTTCAACGTTCTTGGAACATGCAATGCCTATCCTGCCATGTTTTTAAAATATGCGTTGCCTGGGCCTGGGCATATAATTATGTCTGAAATAAATTTCGAAACGTATCTTCTGTAATACTTTTGGTAGTTATACGAAATATAAGTCGGTGTTTCGGAGATTTAACATTAAATTGTGGCATTTACTGGGTGTGGCTTTTTGTCTGCAAAAATAAAAGCGACAATCAACAGTCAACAGGAAAAAGAGGCCACAAAAAATTATAGAAATATATATATATATGTATAGTATATATGAAATGCTCATCATATTTTTATAACCACGTAGACATAAAGATTCGAATCGCTATACTTCTAAAGGGCAACGTGAACCGGCAACTGGCAACTGGGAACTGGCCGGCGAATTTGTTGCTCCGTTGTTGCTGTAATCTTTTGTTATGTGACCAATAAAGTAGGCGGCAGTTGGCCCGCAGGCAGGGCACAAAAAAATATAAATGCACCCCATCCCCTGTGCAGGATACTGGCCGACGGGCGAGGGGGCGTGACGCGTTCCGGGGGCGTGCAAAATTGGTACGTAAACCCGACATAAGCCAAATGTGCAATAAAAGGATTTGTGTGAGAAATTGCATGAGCACGCATTTTAAATCCACATTAAGTATGTATGGGGCTATAGTGGGCGGTGGGCGGTGTTTGGTGGACGATGGGAATGGACTTTAGGGCAGGACTAGGGCGGTTTTTTTTGGGCAGTTCGGTGGCTGGGAATAAACGCGTATAAATAAACATGAAATAAAAATGTAATGAATACCACAACAAAATAACCGAGACAAAAAAGAAGAGAGAGAAGAGAGAGAGAGGAGAGAGAGAGAGAGTGATAGAGAGAGAGAGAGAGAAAGAGAGAGAGAGAGGTGTAGCAAATTGTTGAGCTGTTTTGGCGAGATGATTGAGAAATGATTTATGTCGAGGGCAGCCTGAAGAAAAAAATGTCTAAGTAACATAGAGAAATAGTGATGTGATAAAGCTGACTTTAAATTGTCAAAATTTGAAACAAGTTTTGACAATATTTACCTTTAATTTTATATACATCAACAGCTCTGGAAGCATTACGTTCAATTGCACATTCCCTTTGGCTTGGGCGAAGCTATAAAAACGAGTACTACTTATTTTTAAATAAATAATTTTGTTTTAGTGAGTAAGAAATTTACGAAATCATAAATTGTTTACTATGTTTGGGTCTAGGCTATAGCATCTGAGGCATTAAGCTTATTGAATACATTTTTTTATTTCTTTCATAGATCTTTAAAAATTGTTTTATTTTTTATAAACGTGTGTTTGTTAAATTACAAAACTGAGTTTTTCCTAGTCTGTAGGGTATTTATGTTACTCTGCGCTGATCTCAACTGTACTCTCATGTTGATTCATAAACTAAACATTGTTAAAGTCTATTATTAAAGGTAATATCTATAATCTCAAAAGTATACATCGTTACATGCTACGCCGTTAACAAAGATCTCAATAACAAACATCGTCTCGTTGTGTAGCTCATCGGCAATTATCATCATTTGGCCAGAGGCTAATTTTACAACTCCCGCAACTCTCAACTCAGACCATGTGGCTAGAGTTCGAACTGGAGACGCAGTGCCACAATGAGTTGCATCTACGTGTGGGGCAGGCCGGCAGATAAATCAAGTTTTGTGGCACAGCCGTTGACGCCTTTGGCTCTGTGCCTTAAAGTCGAAGAGCTAAGGCGATCTCTCGAACTGCAGGCCTTGTCTACACGTTTGGGATCTGGGCGTGTTTTTGAGCTTTGTTTATTGCATATAAATTGATTAGGGATCAATGGGTTAAACTGATTTATCAAGCGCGTCTTGACTGACTTATGCAAAAGACGATGCGAGTGGGGAGTAATTTTGAGTAAGAAGAATGACTTGATTCAAACAACATATACATCAGGGACCACAGAATTCTTTTACATTAGATTCTGCCTTAAATGAAATAAAATTCTATTTTTGTTAAAAAAATTCTATTTTTGTTAAATAATTAACCGAATGGCCAGGCAGCAATAGGAAAACATGCTCTTTTTCCCAAGCCGCACCGTAAAAAAACATATACTATGAAAACTTGTTAAACAACTAGAAAACTTTTTGCAAACAGCGCTAAAACATCAACAACACACACAACCACACCCACACACACATACACTCGCATACATGTGTGGGTTGTTCTATCTCTCGTCTGCGCTGCCTCTCACGCAATAAGGCAGCAAATGCCTCCAAAGCGCTGGCTCATGTTTGTTTACTTTCCACTTACAACATTAACAAACACAAAACACAAAGTTTCAAGTGAGCGTTTGGCATTTCACCTAATTTCATTTAACGCCTGGGGGAGCTTTGGCTTATAAAATTTATGTCAGAAAATCATCTCAAATTTAGTTTTGACGACTCCCGCCAATAATAATTACTGCCAAGTACACATATAGTATTTGTCCCGACTACTAATTACAACTTTATGATAAAGTTGCCTCTGTTTATTTTAGTGAGGTTTAGCAATTTAAATTTTTAATCCTAAATATTTTTCAGCAGTTATTATGAAAACGTTTGACTGCATGGGAATAAAGAAAAAATTAAGCAGATCTGAAGGCTTCCAAGCAACAGGGTATTATTACTATTAGTTTTATTAAAGGATTAACTCTTTAAATAGCCCTAGCTACTAAGGCAACCGCCTAACATTACATTAATCCACTAGCCTCAGCCCGCATCCAAAATGACTACTTGGTATTCATTAGCAAAAGCTTTCAAAAGAACCTACATATCAAATAAGTATTAATACAGAAGTACTCGTAATCATACTCATATACATATAGCCAATTGCCACATAAAATCCAAAATCAATGCCCACAAATCTTGGTGCAGCTCAACTCATTTCCTAATCAATTAAATATTCCGATTTCGAGGGACGGCCGTAGCCCAAGTCCAATGAATGCGTTTTGGACATGGCGAACAAAGCCGCGACGAGGGACGGTTACTT
Organism: Drosophila littoralis; assembly: GCA_018903485.1. Taxonomy (NCBI): domain Eukaryota; kingdom Metazoa; phylum Arthropoda; class Insecta; order Diptera; family Drosophilidae; genus Drosophila; species Drosophila littoralis. The sequence continues at coordinate 3,444,082 of JAEIGF010000059.1, read as the reverse complement.
AAGATTCATTCAGCTACGAGTTACGAGTTTTTGGGGTCCTTTTGTGATTGCGTAATTACGTCTAATGAATTCAGCAAAACGAAATTGAAAGAGCGCAGCGAGTCCTTCCCCAGGAATTTCTTTTGCGCTCAACCTTTTTTTTTCGCATTTGCTTTTGGGTGAGCTACAGCTTAGGATTTGTTCTTGTCGCTTTTCATTTTCAAGACATGATAGAATAATAAAAATTTAAGGCAGCAAAATCTGCCGTAACATGTACCCCAAATTCTGAACAGTTTTTTTTTCTTTTGGTACCGCTCACAAAGCCAATTAAACAGTTTGGGCAATCGATTTTGCGTATAAATCTCCCTTCCAAAACCCCTAACAGGAGCTGTCAGATGCTGCCTGAGCCACACAAAGTCCAACAGCTCCACAGCCTTTTGCGCCAGCAGCTGCTGGCTGCAAGTGTTTTAAGGACATTTTGGGTAATTGACATTTTGACATCAATTACCGCATTTGCCGGGCGTAAAACTTGTGCTTAACCCCATCTATTTCTTGTATTTGTTGTTGCTGTACTTGTTTACTGAAGTAAAGTGTCCTTTACAAGAGTCACCTGAGAGCCAACTGCTAATGATTCAAGTGCTTTCCAAATACGAAACAAAACCAAAGAAACAGGAGAGGCTAGAAAAACTGTTAAAATTATATATTTAGAGAGCTCAAGGGTTTAAAAAACCCAAAAATTATATTATATTAAATCTATATAAAACTCTTTGACTGACTGATGTATTCATGATCATTTGCATTAAATGCAAAATTGATTTTAAATAAATAAATAATAAATTAATAAATATTGCTAGCGTTTATATTTTTCTTTAAATAAATATGATTTCATATGTCAAATATTTGATATGATTTCATAATGTCAAATATATGATATTCGATTTCGATTTCGAACTTCCTTTATCGATGCTAGTCAAAATTCATATCGTATCTCCAACTTGAACCCTGTTACTCTACATGCAACTCCCTTGGCCCGCATTTGGCTCAGCAAGTGGCGTCCAAATGGCGACTGCTTTTTGGGGCAGCTACAGAAACAATCTGAACTGTCAGTGGGAACTCAATGCGCCAGGGCCAGACTGTCAGGCTGCCAGAAGCGGGTCAAGCAACCAAAGCTACATACATATTGAAATCGCAACAGTGGCAAAAAAAGGTCAACAACAAGAAGGCTAAAACGTGTAAAAGTACGGGCCTGACTATTAAATGCCCTGTAATATCAAAAACTTAACTCTACGCTTCGTGTTGCATTGCTCTATAAATTACTAATGGGATTGCAATTAAAATTTAAATATTTATAAATAAAGGTGGATATATTTATATAAGAGCACGCAGTTTGATATATATACATATTAACATATTATATATTAATCATAAGCTTTTTGGAAAGTTTATAAAGAACTACAAAACGACTTCGAAACTAAAACAAAACAGTTTTCAATTTACTATTAGAAGGAATTTACATTCCAAATTTTGTCGATCTAGTTCTGACAATTTGCGAGTTTATATAGTCAGTCCGCAAATGTGCGGTTGTGAGTCAAGAACAGTTTTATTTTTTGGATACCAAAATAACTTCTTAAATTGAGCTGGTTTTTAATACCCACTCTATGGAGTTTTAGATATACAGGGTATATTATGAGCAGCAACAAAAGGAAATGTCATTGAATTTTTACACCAATGCAATGCAACATCAGCTGAAGCAGGAGGAGAATTTAACGCTGTATCCGCTCCTTGTTCTCCACTGACTGCTAACGTTTTCAAGTCATTTTCGTAATGGAATGACTTTTGAATATTTGAAGAGCTGTTACACAACATTGAAAACTTGACTGGCTGCTACACATGCTGCTCCTGCTGCTGCTGCTGGTGCTGCAGGGCGGCAGTTGCGAAATCTTGAAAACGCCTGGGGCAACGGAACTGGGTGTCAGTTTTGGGCCGACTCCCTCTTCTATCTATCGTCGCTTTGAAATTTTCATGAACTGCTGCTGTTGCAGCCATCGCAAGTTTCTTTTTAATTTTTAAGCATCTCCTCTCTCTCTGTCTCTCTCTCTCTCTCTCTCTCTCTCTCTCACAGCAGCACAGTTTTCAATTTGCTTGGCATGCAGCTATCTGTCTATCCATCCATGTATCCATTTCTACAACTCCAAAGCTACACAGAGTTAGACAGAGTGAGTGGAAGGGAGAGAGCATGTGGCAAGGCAGCAGCATCAATTGCTCAAGTCAAGTGCCAAAGTTTGCAATTGCAACATAATCGATGATTGGCAACATGGGGCAACTGCGCGGTGTCGGGGTTTAGTTTTCATCTGAGTTAATGCCAAGTGTTCAAGGGATTCGCTGCAAAGTTTGAATGTGCACATGTTTGCATATTTTGAAGAGATTTTTGCCTTGCCAAACGAGCAAGAGCACAAAACCCAATTCCTTTTGTCATCTGGTTTTTCGCTACAACATTTTATCAACTATCATTATTATGAACGAATGGGTAATAACTGAGTTGTGTGATAAATAAATAGAAACATTATTCAGACTGATAAGATTATTATAGATTATTATCAAAAATATTCCTTTAAGATACATTTTTGAAAATATAAACTAACAACCGATGCCCAGCCGGATATGCTAGTTACTCTCCCATGCATATTCACATTAATAACCAAGTGTTGACTTTATCTTTGGTCGCAGGCCATGAAAATTGCCCACATATCGACGAGCAGCACATCCCATAAATAATTTGATGTGAGAAGCGAAATTTTTATAGCACCCACATGCGAACTATGCTGAGAGTTGGATTCACAGAGAAGAGCTAATCTTTTATTTTTGTGGGGGACTCGAAAGGTTTTTGGCGAGCCTATGCTCACATATTTATGATCACTCAATTATGGTGGGGGGGCTAGAGGGGGCGTGGTCACGTCAGCATGAAACAAATCGAAATGTATGTATGTATGTGCATATCCATTAGCATTCCATTCCATTTTCATTTATGCGGCCATATTATTTATGCGTGTTGTTGCCTTTGTTTGCCTAAATTGGCATCAATATGCCTCACACATACACATGAACAAAAATCGAAGCTGCCACGCCCACCTCCTGTGTGTTGACTGTTGACTTTCTGCGCAGCTCGTGTGAGGCATTAATGTTAATAATGCACGAGTATTTGGGTCCAAATGTCGGGCAATGTACTCGTAAATAGTTAAAAATTATATTTGATTACAGCGGCCATTGGCCCAAAATGATGGCCAAAAGCTCAGTTTCCTTCCTCTCTCTTATTTTTGTGGGACAGTTTCGAATTGATTTTACCCCTCGCACTCGTGCTGTTGCAAATGTTGTTTCAGAGAAAAATTGAGATGAATTGTTTAGTAGGCAATTTGTTTAAGTGTGGTTGTGTCATGGGCCAAAGTCGAGTCTACTGGGATGGGCACGCACTCAAATGGAACTTAAAAGTGTTTCTTATGTCTTTGTTGGCCATAAATGTGCGTAAACAAATCTTTGCTTATCCGAACTTGTTGTTCTTCATCTTCTTCTGCCGGCTTACGAGCATTTTATGTGACTGTAACTAACTGGAGTAAGGCACTTAATATCGGGGCCTGTAAATATGTGTCAATGTCGGTTGGTTGTGGTAGGGCAGCCGGGGAGTGGTGTTTCGGGTTATTTACATCGGCAAGTTGAAAAAGTAACAAAGGATATAATAGAAAAGTTATTGAGCACAAGTTTCGTCTCTTAGGATTCAACTTTTGACATTTTGACCACGTTCTGTGGCATTATAATTATTATTTTCTGTTCTTTTACGGTATTGTATAATCGATTGGTGGGAATTGACCATAGCTCAACATTCGCTTGTATATATATACAAGAAGTAATATTTATACTAAAGACATGCTTATGCATATAGAGATTCCGATAGACACACAGAGATCCAGATACTAATATAAGTCCAATGATACACACGTATAAAGATATATGTTAGAAATCCCTATACAGATGCAGATACAAATGCAGATACACATCGATATATATAATTAGGTAATAATACAGATAAAGATGAAAATTACATATAAGTATAGATATAGTTAGGGATGCATCTCAACATTAATAAAATACAAGTACCTTTTTATGTATAGATACTAATATTAAGATACATATGCACACATAATACCTCTTCTGTTACAAACACAAATACAAATTAAGGTGCATATTCAGATTCAGATACTGATGAGAACGCAAAACTATGATATGCAGATTTTGATAAAGAAGCACATATTCAAATACAAATACTAATAATACATATATAAATAGCAGTGTATATATTTTAATTATAATCATCAGTATATTTTCCTTGTTAACTTGTGAGATAAAAAAGTCAAAAAATGTATGCCAGTTAGTTACCATTTGGATTGATGATAATAGATATAGAGTACATTTATGTTTCTATTTAGGCAACAGAATAGATAAGATTATAAGAAAGACATGCAAAGCCTTTTTAAATTTCCTTTGACCAACGATGCTTTTCTTTAATGGTAAAATGAACGCATTTCCATGAACTTGCAATTAATAACATAAATAAACTGTGCCATGGCTTTTTTTTTGTATTTTTTTACTGCCCGGAAGGCGAGCTCAAATTTGTTTAACCGCCCTCAAATGGACGCCGCTTTTTACTTGCTTCTACAAATTATCATTTTACATTGATTCTCAGGCCTGTGCATATATGTATACACATATATATGCACGTATTTTTTGTGATCTAAAAGGGCTGGCACATCTCCGGGCCATTCGCTGGCGGCCTAATGCAGTTTTCTTGTTAGCCGCTTGCATTTAAATGCTGGTCGGAAGTTTTTGACCGAAATCTGACATGAAAATTTAGCAGAAAATCGAGCTGGACATTTCAAGCCAATTAGTCAAATTTGTGCCCTAAAATATGCACGAGTTCGAGCATTCCGGGGCATTTATTTATTTCAATTTCATTTGTATGCGCCGCGCCGCACCATACCAATCCGGTTCTGACCGCCGGCTGACCCCAGCCTGGTAGCCGGTTTGACCTTTCAACACCATTCGTGCGTGCGTATCTAAATCTTAATTGTTTGGGCTCTACAGACAAAACATCAAAAAAAAAAAGGATAATTTCTTATAAATTCGTTGAACGCATCCATTTAGAAAGAGGTCTGCGCCAAGTGTGTGTCTGCAGGTGATAAAAGCAATATGTTTTCATCTATCAAGGGTTTTTCGCCTAATTGAAAAGCCAGACGGCGACGGAGTCGGTGTGCGGTCCCTCAACAACTCCTTGAGCTGTTGATGCTCAAGTGTTGGGCATATCCATAGCATTAAATGCACTGCGGTCAGGTAGAAAATTTTAATTGGTCATGCTCGGATTACATATTCAATGGGGCATCTCGCAATGTGTGGTGCGTTTTTCCTATATTCATAATCAACTGAGCTTCATATAATGAAAAGTTATGTGATCATTTCTGGCTACTCATCATTATTGATATTAATTTTATACACCCTGCAATCTTAATGTGTTTAACGGGTATAACGAAGCTGTGAAACTGTAGACACAGAAAGAGACTACTCCATAATATATCGTTTATATTTAATATATGGTATACTATATCCATCAAATCATCTTTAACCAATTAAAATATATTTTTACTATATAATGTACTTATCCAGAAAGTTGGGCTTATAAGTGGGTTACTTATGTCTTTGATTTTTGATAGTTTTCTGTCATTCCCCTGGTTTAATATAAACTTAAATCGAACAGATTTTGCATTGCTTATCATAGAAAATAAATGTGTCAAATTTCATATAGTTTTTCATTTAAAATTAAAAATTAATAACATAATAATATAAAAATAATAACATTTCACATAAATTAGGCAGCGCCTTTCGATTACTTTTGTTATTTAGGGTATTTACATGTCGATCAAATTTTTACAAAACCTTTTTTATATTTTTTTATTAGGGGTGTAGCTCATTTTGACCTTTTGTTTAGCTTTGTTGCCTAACTTCTAAAAGGGTTTCGGTTATTATTTTAATGCGTGTAGATGCCCGATTCGATTTATGTGTTTATCCTAAAAAGATTACTCAATTTGGTAGTGAGCTATAAAAGACATTTGTGAATCTAAAAGATACCAAAGCTTAACATATACTGATATATTTTTTTGTTTAGCACTTTAGTTATGAAAGTTTTAACAAGTAAGAGGCTCTAGTCGGGAGTTCTCGGCTAGTTGGCTTTAGCAGTAATACAAATAAATGAAATAAAATATAGTACCCTCAATGGGTACCTACATTCCAAACTTTTCTAGCTCTTATAGGTTCTGAGATCCTTGCGTTTATACCGGATGCTGATCAACAATATCTATACTTTTTGGAGTCGGCGATGCTTCCTTCTACCTGTTACATACATTTGCATAAATACGGCATAATTTTTTACCCATTTTCATTGGGTTCAGGGTATAAAATATATGCGAATAATTAATATTCCTGGAAGTTCTATTTAAGACATCAAGTGGCGTTTTCTATGTACCGTATTATTTTTAAATGAAAGAGTATTGTAAGTTTAAGGATTTCATAAATAAATATTCAAAACTTTCTATTCCATATTCAAACTCAAAAATGCTTAATATTCAGTATGCCGTGAGTGTACATTTATGCAAAAATAGCTAGATTAGTAGTCAATATTTGTCCATTGTTCTTCAATTGGTATAATTGGTATGTAGGCATACCTACTCTTAACATACAATACATACCTATTCCTAAAATACCTATACCAAAGTTGTTCGGTAAACATTGAGTGTTGCACACATAAGTCTCTTCCCTTAACTATTCAGTCCAGTACCAACACATGGAGGAAAAAATGGAAATCAGCAAAATCAAATTACATAATCATGTTCGTCAGTCAACCGAATGCTTCGGTCGATATGCACACAATCGGATACGCTGCGCACAGCTTTATAGAGTATGCCAAATGTTAATGGCAATAAAAATGAGTAGGCCGAGAGAGGTGGTGGGGAGAGGCATGTTTCTTTTTCATGTCGGATCTATCTCGCTCGGGCTCAGTCGACAGTCGATGTGGCATCAACTTTAAAATGCAATTGCCACACATTTGTAAAATACTTCGCTACGAATTGCATTTGTTGTTGTTGTTGTTGCTGTTGCATCTCCATATCCTGGCCATATGAACAATTATGTGTTTGCACTGCAGCAACAGCAACAGCAGCAGCAGCAGTCGTCGATTTCGATGGGCAGTAAAAGTGCATTCGATCGAAAAGTTTTCATTATGTTCAGACGCCGGACTCGGATTCGTACATTTGAGCGGCAGCAGGGGGCAGCTGGCTGGGGCAGGTGGCGGAAGGCAGGAACTATCTACGCTTCAGTTCATTTATTTGCAGAATGCACAAGCCACTGTGTGTGTGTCTGTGTCTGTGTGTGTCCGGGTGGGGTTGTGTGTATAATTCAGCCAACTATTTAGCACTTGCACAGTGCAACGAAATGGCCTACGCACAGAGCCATGAAATTGAATCGCAACTGTGAAAAGAAGAGCATTAAAAAAATGTGAAAGTAACAAATTGTTTTGGCAAGCCGAAACCATAAATACTCTGCAAGTCATATGCACTGGGTGAAAAGCTGCTAATGAAAGAGTTTTAAAAACTCGTGGAAGGGTTAAAAAAAATCGGGGACTTATCCTTTTCGGTTTAGTGAAGTAGTATTCTTTATCACTGTACAATGAACTTTTGGGCTTGAATGAATGTCGTAAGGTCTTAGCCAAAAGTTATGGTCGTCAGTGATTAAAAGGTTGGGCTTATAGTTAAAAGGTATATAATATAATACCAATTTGATGCCAATTTGATAGACCGCTGAAACAGAAGCTCCTCTCTTGCAAATATGGGTAGATAGACTTCTAGATTAAGAAGTTAAAAGTATCTCAGCTAAGGAAAATCTATGAAACTGCCTTGTAGATAAGCAGATGCGTGTTGTAGATAAATAACTTTTGTCTGCAAAGCTTAGGTCCAGGCATCATTTCTACCGCTTCTTTTTATAATTAGACAATGATCTTTATGCTCTTGCAGAGTCTATATATATTTTGTGATTACACATTTCTGTTCCAATAAAGTATAAATGGTGATTAATGATCAGTATCCACAACTGACTCGCAATGGCCAGGTCTCTTCCTTAAAGCTCAAGTCATCAGAGTTAGCACACAGCGAAGCGAGATAATGTAGTCTTGTCAACCTGAAGGTCTTTCTGGTTGAATTAGTTTAATTATTTCAATTAGTTGCTTATAGCAGATAATATAATAGATACGGTTATATACATATTCTCATCATTAGGTTAAAAGCTTTATTTTTTAGTTTGAACCCGATTGGATGGTAAACAAAGAAGTTGCTCTCATGAACTGGACTATTCGTTGACCGTTAATCAATCAGTCAGTCAATCAGTTATTAAGGACTAACTGATTGATCGAGATGTTTAACTCTTTCTTTTAGGGTAAAAACTTTAAACTGTTTTTGTTTGCTGCTGTTAGGCGCGTCATTTGTAAGCCGTTTACGCAACAGCAACAACAGCAACAACAGCAACAACAACAGCAACAACAACAACAGTAACAACAACAACAACAACAACAATTGGGCAACACGCAATGAACAAGTATTTAGCAACGGGTCCTCGGCATATGCCGGAAGTTTTGGCCAACACATTTAAATGATAATTATTATAATTATTTACGGAGCGTCAGACGCGTGGCATATGCGAAACATTTTTGGTTCCGTTGAAAATCAGCGCGATGCCACGCCTCATTTAATTTATGCCGCCTCCGCTGTTTATGTGTGTGCGTTTGTGTGTGTGCTTTATACACACAACAATGACGTTTTAATTATGTGCAGCGATTTCAGCTTTCAATTGCACTGAGCCAACATTTTATCTAAATTTGTTTATTCATTATTATCGCAATTGAATTTAATTGAGACACAATTTTGAATATTTTCACTAGGGATGCGATTAGAACAAAAGGCCAACTATATGGAACATTGTTGGGAATTAAAGTTTTGATCACTTTTTGCTTGCAGCTTTAAAGAGAACGCATTTATTGTTGTATTCGATTGAATTGTAAAATTTGTCGATAATGCATTGTGCGTTACTTTTATATATCAAGTCTACAGAAAGGGTTTTTAAAATTACAAATAATACTATAAGGGATTTCTAAATCATATATCTAGCAAGTTGTGTTGGGAAGCAAGTTTTATAAACTCTTTATGATAATATAACAAAATCTTTAATGTTTATGACAAGAAAACCCAAATTCCTTAGTGAATTAAGCGGTAAAATATTTAAAGTAAATATAAATTATTAGCTTTATATATTATATGAAATATGGTTATTTGTTTGCTTAAAGATAGTTTTATAGATAACATATAAAACGACCACCAATAGGGTTTCGTTAACTACGAGAAAAAAAATATATGAAAAAATAAACCTTTTTAGTTTATTTTGTGTAAAAATGTATTAACAAGAGTTGTGTAATTCTCTGCAATTCAGATTAAGGATTACTAGCTTAAAACGATATGCTTTAAATATCTCGATCTATTGATAAGGTATTTGTATCCATTTATTTAGTTCTTGTTTTATTGTTATTATTTATTTATAAATATAAAATAATTATTGTGTGCCATTGAACTATACAACATGCATAACGAAATATTTTGAATACCGTCCGAGCTCGTTCTCATCATTAATTTTACACTGCCACTCAATGTGTTTGCTCTATCTTTTAAATATTTTTATTACTATTTTGTTCTGGTAATTTCTCCATTTTTTTTTTTTACTTATTTTGTTACTCAAATTGTTCGAGAAAAATTATTTAATTGTTGTTATACAACTCGAACTCTTAGCATAATTAAAAAGAGCTACCGGCAAAATGTAGCCGCAATTTCCTCTGTTTGATAAATTTATTTAATTTTAAGATCTGGGGCCATTATCAATTCCCTTTTGTTGGACGCGTTGGCGTTTTAATAGGATTAACAAAGGGAAATATCTCAAATGGCTGCCAAAAATATGTAAAGATATTGATTTTAATGCGCCACTGAAAAGAAAGCGTTGACAAAATATGTTTACCCAGTCGAAGACCCCCAATGTTGCACGAATTCTGTTTTTTTTTTTTCATGGCAACAGACTCCAAAAAAATGTTAAGATTTTAAGCGCATTAAAAAAAGGAAAATGAAAGAAAAACTCGCTAGGGTCATAAGAAAGCGCATTCGTCAGCGTGTTGCGTTCGAAGCACTTTGAACTGTAGCGTCAAACCGGCTCGAGCCGGCTGCGACCATGTTGCTAGCAACATCTATGGGCAGCTCAAAACTCACCACGGACTCACACTCAAACTGTGTTGCTTCAATCGCTCTAAAACCGTTAAGAATATGCCTCAAACTGTTGAGTTGCAACTTGTTCAGAGCGTTTCACTCAAACCCGGTATGGCGTGTGTTACTGCAACATGCATGCCCTGCAACAATGTTGCTGACACATTCGGCCAACTTCGTGTGCGCTGCGCACAAAGAAAAAAAAAAAACGATGCCGAAGCCAAAGCCGAAGCTGGCTACGAACTCGAGTTGAGTTTTTTTTTTCCACCGAAATAGGCAACAATATAGAACTTATTGCGTGTGGAATATGATGCAGATTTTCTAAGGAAATTCCTGAGTGAAAGTTTCCATACAAAAATTAAGTTTGATTTTTATGCGACTTTATAATATCTTAAGAGTCTATGAGCCTCTGCCTATAAATGTAAATTTTTAAAACTGTTTAATATGTAGTATAATTTAATACGGAAATTAACTGTCTAAATATTTGAGTACAAAGTCTTATCTTAACAAAGTATTTTAATATTTAAGAAAATTGCGTACAAGTTTAAAATATGCCAATATATATATATAAATATATATTTAATTAATACTAAAATGGAAATATAAGGCTTGTCAAATATAGTTATTATATTTATTATCATATTATAGCAGACAAAATTCTTAGGACTAACAACAGATCTTTCAATATGAATGAATAATTTGTATTTTAACAGTTGCTTTCGAAATTCTTAGTTCATATTTATCAGAATCTAAAAAAAAAAACGTTTTTGGAATAGAAAATTGAACTAATAAGGAAAATTTAAAAATTGTTTTCTCTGTTTCAGTTTTGCATATTTGAAGCTTAAAAGTTATAAATAAAAAATAAAAAACCCTTGAACTTTATGTCTTGGAATAGTTTTTCTTGGGAGTACCAAAAAACATTTTAATATTGTAATAAAATATATCTTGATCATATCCCATATCTTTATGTATATTTATGCATATAAAATATACAAATAAAACACATTTAAAGAGGCAAATTATAACTAACTATATTTTTGATGGAACTCAAATATTTGACCAGAAGAAAATTTCTTCAACTATGAACTTTTATCGCGAACTATAAATGCTAATAAAAAAATATAATATATATGTACATATAAATTGGGTTATTGAGACCATAAACTAGTTTATCCCGACTGACTAATTGACTAGTAATCAACGCACTAGAGAATCTTCCGTCTGAGTCGAAGACGAGCACTGAGATGTGACCTCACAGTATTCGACCTCGAAGTCAACAACAATGCAGCCATCTAAGCCCGCTTTGCAAGTCGAGTTCGAACCCTGCGAATGGACCTTTTTTTTTTATTTATCTTCATTCCTTCAAGAGTATTCCCCAAACAAGGGTATTCCCTAGTCGGAAGCTCCCGCCTAGAACCTCTTACTTGTTATATTTGTTTTTTGCATATACGCATGGGCTGGTAATTTGAGCTGTTATGTATCTGAAGTTAGCGCAATTATAGAAACAACTTCAGTGCTACCTGCAGTTGAAATATTATTCTTTTGGGCCAAGAGATGGCAAGTAATTAAACACAAAAATAAATATTATCATAGTTGTTAAGATTTGTTAACCTTTTTTTTTGAATATAAAATAGATAAATTCAATTAAATATATAAAATATTCTCCAATGTAGAAAATGTTCCTCAGCAATATTTTGAAGTTTAAACTGCAAAATTACGGAACGTAAAAAGTATCTTATAAGGGCGGATAGGTTTTAAGAAATTTTGAATAGTTTTTTTAGCTTGCTGAAACATGCAAAATATTTAAATAATTAAAACATTTTTCTTAGCAGCTCGCCGCGAACTTTGCCAACTTTTTGAGGTTTTTACCTGACGCTGACTGATGCGATGCGATGCGATGTGATGCGAGACTCCGGTCGAGCAGGTGGAAAAGCTGTTAATTGGCCGCATTTGTTTTGGGCACGCGTCGTCGCGTCCATCTTTAATTAGTTATTCATACGAAATTTTAGTCGACAGACCATAGAAACCAGCCAATTTTTTAGCTGTCGGTTTTCTTCTTCTTCCTCTTCTCTTTGCGCTATTTTGTTTTGCCTTTCTTATGGCACGTTTATCTCTGGACTTCTTCATCTTGAGCTTCACTTCAAAATTATCATTTTTTTCCCACGCCCCGCGCAGGTTGTTGTGTCCTGGCGCCATTTATTTGCCGCTGAGTGGGTCGAGCGAGAGTCAACTACAACAAAAATGTATAAAAAAAAAAAAATAAATTTTGGGTTATGCGTTGTTTGAGAAAAGTGAAATTAGCATAAAGTTTTCCTTCTGTTTTTTTCTTCTTATTTTTCGCTTTCGCTTGTGCTTTCGCTTCGTATTTTTCACTCGCAACTTATTTTCATCGTTTTTTTGTTGTTTTGTGTTTTTTTTTAAGTGTAATTTCTTGGGTGTTATATTCCTGAGGTTGTTCTTGTTCTTGTTGTTAGTCCTCGAATTGTTGTGCCATCAACTTTATGGCGCAAAACTGTTTAAAGAATTAGTCATCTATTTTTCTTCTTTGTTAACTTTTTGATGCCACATTGTCTAATTTTTGTTGTTCGATAAACTTGAATTTATATGTTTTAAATTTATGATGGATGCGAAGGATAAAAATTACATAAGAACGTTTAAATAAAGGTCCTAGACTTTTTGAAAATAGACCGAAAGTGCTATTAATTCAATTATGACTTTATTGCATCGCAAAGCATTTTAAGCTTTTATAAAAACTGTTGTAAGAATATTTCTAGCTATTTATTTAAGATGATAACATTGGGTATTTAGTTTTTCAAATTCTAAGAGTGAATTGTCTCTTACCATTATGCATTTGATTTTTGTATAATATTTCATATTTATTGTGTTCTCTTTAGTAAAAGATTAAATAAAATATAAATTAAAATACAGAAAATCAAATATTAAAATACTGAACTTTGTTCATACAACACATTTTCGGATTAAGAAATTTGAAAATACCAAATCTTTTAAATAATTTTGAAATATTACATATATTAATAAAAAATAAAAATAAAATAGGTGGTACTTTTTTTTGCTTAAAATCTAAGATACAATAATTTGTATTCCATCAAAGTCTTTTGTAGAGTAAAGTGCTTTAAAATGTTGAGAGTTGTTTAATTTTTGCGAAATTGTGTCCAGATATTCGGATCAGCTCCGATAGCCATCCACTTAATTAGCTTAACTGCGAAGGGTTTTCATGCTTATTAATTGCATTATGGCTAATTAGCTTTAATTTATTTAGTAATTATATTTTAATTTTTGCAATATGGCAACATATTTTATACACATGCATCTATATACTTGTGTAATTATGTAGGCTTGTGTAAAATAAAAATACAATCAGAATTGTTAATGACACACGGCGCCTCGTACATATACGATTTGCATCTGGTTAACTATAATGTAGATAATTTATTAATGCAGAGTGCAACACAATTTGTTGCATGATGCATGTAAAGAGGATTTAATGCAAGCCCGATGCCATCGATACAAAAACCAGGACAAGCCGACATGAACTGAAGCTGAATGTGTACAAGCTGGATAAAAGGGATAAGCCAATTGCTGGAATGAGTAAGTACAACAAGAGCGTTAACATGTGTACGTGTTGCATATAAATATGTGTACATATACACTCAGAGAAAAACATAGAGTTTCGTGCGATCGTTTATCGTTTGTTCGTTATCGTTGTGTTCGCATAAATTAAAACACATTTTAGTCTTAAGTATTCACAAACAAAGTTTGATTCTTGACTTTAAAATTAGTTCGTTTTATAGACTTGCCTTAAGTAAAAATTATACTTTTTCCATACCTCAAATAAGGGCAAATAGGTCTCAGCGAATACACAACAGTTAGCTAAGCTTTAATAGTTTTTTATGCTCGCTCAAGTTTTTATTGGCACACAACACTTAAAGGCTTTTGTTCTCGGATGTAGTATTTTGTTTGAAAACCAAATTTAAATTCCAAAATGCTGTACGATTTTTCGCTGAGTGTATGTTGCACAGTCTGGCAGCACATTGAGCGACTAATTAAAAGTGCCAACAGTAGAAGATGCCCATACAAACAAGAGACAAACAGATAAACATGCAAACAACTGTGACGACAACAAGTTGATTTCTGAATGAACAATGAGCCAAAAGGAAACTGAGCCAAAATTACAACCAAAATAACAAGTCGCACACATTGTATGCAAAACGTTCACAAAAAGTTGGCTAAGAACCACACCCTAATACTCTTTGTAGGGCATACATTAAACATGATATCTACAACACTTTGCAATGCCAAACGCATTCCTATGCAGCTCACGTAGTGCTCCACATATATATCTATATACATATATGTATATAGGCGCCCATAATTCTTTCAATTTTAATTGCACATCTGACAACAGGTTGTACATGCATTAATTACTTTGCATTTTAGTATAAATAAGAAGAAATACATGCCCTAATACGCATTGCATATTAATTCAATTACACCCTGTAATGTAACCCAAAGCTGTACGACAAAGTTGTGTGAAAGAAATTAATAGTTGCATATACATATATTTATGTATGTAAAGTCCGAAATGTGTGTTAAGATTACTTATGAATGTTATCAAAGAACAATTTTCTGTCATATTTTGTATTTTATTTGCTTATCGAACTCATAAAGATATAACAAAAAATTATATATAGTACTATTTAAAGGTTGATATTCTTCAACTGTGTTATATTTTTTCTTATGGCATAATTATTTTAAATGCAAATAATAATTATGAGATCAAGGATATATGTTATGCCATTACTATTGACTTAAATATACCCTTTTGTGCCTAGCCACGGGGCTAATAAGCTATTTGTAACTAGAGGGAATGTCAATTGCTGCTCCGAACTGTTCCTTTGCATTTACAGTTAACTGAACTTTGCCTTCTTTTTCGAGGAGTGCGCGGGCTCCACTTGTGTAGTCCGACAATTGGGTCGTGGGAGGGATTGGGGGAAACTGGCGAAGGGCAAGTTTAATTCTAAACAAATTTAATTGAAAAACTTTTTGGACGCTCCACTGATGCCAATGGTCAGATTTGGGCAAAACTGCACAGCCAGCTGTAGCTGGTGGAGCACTTTCCAATTCCTCGAGCCACAAAAGGATACAAATGCATATGAAATTGTTGCAAAGTTGCAGTTGCAGTTGCAATTCCAGTTGCTGTTGCCATTCGCCCGTTGCAGTTGCTTGTTTGTCGCGATACACTTGAGGACCGCTTGGCATTTAGTTTTTCGAGCTCTCCGACTTTCTTGGCTTGGATTTCACTGCAGCCCCGCACCAATTGGCCAAGGGAGCTGGCCAATTTTTGCTGCTGTTGTTGTTGCTCTTTTTGTATTTTTTTATTATTTAATTATTTGCTAGCCCAAAAGTCAACGGAGTACTACAAAACTTTGCAGTTCTTGATGAAATTTAAATTATAACTTTTTGCTGCTTTTTGTTGCTTGTGGAAGATTTTATTTCTCTTCTTATGAATAATGCTTGCACGATTTGTCTCGGGGCATTGGCTTTTGGGTATTGCTCAATGAAATTATATCAATTCAATGAACTTGTGGGCAATTCGGTTATGAACAAAGTTTGTTGTACAGCACAAAATCGACGTAGAATTTATAGAAAAGGGGTTCAGTAATTTGAAAAATATTAATTAAAAAATAATAAAACATAATAGCTAGCAGTATTATGTTTTTAATATTATTAAAGTTAGGGCTCTGCATTTTATATATATTTAACATATATACATATAAATCTGTAACTGTGCTTATTGAAGCTCTTTAATAAATCACGAGGCGCAGGGTATACAAGACTAATTTGTAGGTCAAAAATAAATCTATTTACGACTAAATACAAGGTAAATCGCCAAACAGCACAGCAATTGCTTGCTTAATGTTAAAAGTCGGATTATCAAATAATGTATTTCAGTACTGTCTAGAACTCAAGATAATTGTTTTGTGCATATATTAAGTTAGTTGGAAAGGAATGAAGCTTCAATCTGTAGATGCAACAATAACTTCTTAAGTTGCAGTCTGAATTAAATATTAAATTGATTTATTTCTAGGTACAACATGTTTTTCTTTTTTAGTATATTTTCGCACTTTAACTTTAACTTTACTTTAAGCCTTATATTTTATCGCTGCTCAACACTTTACGATTTACTGCTGAGTATATTTAAATCTGCTTAAAATATATTTAAATATTAAATATTTTCCCTACTTAAGCTCATTTAAACGAATTCTTTTTCTCTTTTTATCAGCTTATTTTGTCGCATTTGTTGGTATTAAATTTGTGCTCTAGAGTACTTACAGAGCTTTGCTCTGCACAGATACTTAGCTGCAGAATTTTTTTTAGTATTACAGAACAGTATTATTTTCAATCAGACCACTCACACACACACGCACTCTTTCACACACACTCACACTCATACACGCGTTCTATTGATGGCCAACCAGATCGTTGCGATATGGAAATGGAGATGAATCGCAGCTATTCAACTATAAAATGCCGTTAAAATATCCTAGCTTCAACTATGTATGTATATACATGTGTGTGTGTGTGTGTGTGTGTGTGTGTGTGTAAGCAGACAAAAGCAGCTGCCTGATATGTGTGTGTGTGTGTGTCGCATGACTTTAGATATTTTATTGGTTTCAAGCGGCTGCCGCAGCGCGCACTATTCAAAGATTTATATGAAAACTCAAGGATCAAGCTGCTGCTTATAAGTAGTTGCATGTGTGTGTGTGAGCGATTGTGCGTGTCTGTGTGTGTGTGCTTGTGCGTATCTGTGTTAGCATGACATTTGTCAACTGCAAGTGGCTGCCAAGGAGCAAACTTGCATACAACTGCGCCGCGTATGTTGACGACCAAGTTATGTCCTTGCCACAAATTCATATACTTACCCACATACGGATGCACATACAGTGAAGCATGATCATGGGTGAGCACAAAAAATGCCAATGCCAATATTATATCGTATATTCAAACATTAATAAGAAGACGTAGTTAAGTCGATCTTTAACGGTATTTAGTGTTGACTTTAAAACACAATTGATATACTAAAGAAAACAGACATTTTGTGTGTTTAATTGGTAAAGCACGCAACTAAACAAAAATTGTTATATAAATAACTTAAACTAAGTACAAAAGTATATTTTAAAGTAGGTATTTTTGTTATTTTTAGTTTTAAAAATAAAATATTTAAAATGAGAGCAGCAAAATTTATTTAATGGAAAGTATCTGAAAATTTTAATATTAATTGTTATTATTAATAATACTAGATTACTGTTTTTATTATTTTCATTATTATTACTTTTTTATTATTAATATTATCATTATTATCCATCGCTACAATTTGCTTTTTTATAAAATTTAAAATGTATATATATAGTTAAATGTATATTTATATAGTTTGCTAGAGACAAAAAACTATAAGAAATATTGCTAAAAAATAATGAAAAGTAAGATGCAGAATTTAACTAATTAAAAGATTGTTAATTAGTGCAAGATTTGAAATTGAATACATAAAACATAAATTACCCGTCAAATAGTTAGCTAGATAAAATATACCTATATTTATTTTAATTATTATTATTAATTATTAAATTGATTTATATTATTAAATTGATTTATATTATTATTAAATTGATTTATATTGAGTTGAATAGCCTGCTGTTGATTATAGTATTGTTCTACTGTTAGTATCTCCGATATGTACCGCTATGTGCTGGCATTATACGAATTTTTATTTTAATTTTTGCCTTTTGTATGCTCACTTCAAGTCTCCTGTTTATGCACACACATACACATGAGCACAAGTATGTGTGCGTTGGTGTGTGTGTGTGTGTGTGTGTGTGTGTGTGTGTGTGTGTGTGTGTGTGTGTGTGTGTGTATTCATGTACCTATTGAAGGCAGCTGAGTTTCAGGCCAAGAGCCCGAAAGAAAAATGTTCGCAGAGTGAAGCATTTTTTTTTTTTGGTTTTCTATTTTTTTGTTATTGGGTGCTTCTGTGGCCCACTTTGTTGGTGACTTGCAACTTTTTGTTTTTTTGCCTGCAGATTGTCGTCGTTGTTTGTTTGTTGTCGTTGTCGTCGTTGTTGTAGTTGTTGTTGTTGTTGTTGTTGCTGTCTTTTTACACTTTGTCGCATTGCAAGGAAGTGTGGAGCACTTGGGAACTACTTTTACTTTTGTATACGCAACACTGTACGTACGCTGCCGCACCCGCTGCCCCTTTTACCGGTCCCACCTGCTTTGGTGTTTACAACAAGTTTTGGCTTTGGCTCACATACATATCGCATATCGGCGCTTGCTCAAGCACCTGCCAGACAAACTAAGTTTTCCTTTGCAACGTCTTAAAGCTCTTCATTTTTTTCGAATGTCCTTGCGACGTGTAGGCGTGTGCATGTGTTTGTGACACGCAATTAATGTGACCTCATATGTGTGAAGTGGCAGATAAAACGTAAAAAACAGCTGAGACAAAGTTAACAAGATCTACACTATGAATTTGCGCAAAAAAGAACAATTTTGAGATTTCAGTGTCAATGATATAGTTTTCCGTGAGTTGGGTTCGTAAAATTACAAATTAAAATTAAAGAAAATTATTGACTCTGCTTACGATTTCAAAGGCAAATAAGTTTTGGTGCAGTCAAGGGAAAAGTTTTCAGATTTCGGGTTCGCCCCTCGAGCGAGTGTACAGATGAAGTATTTTCTTAACCGAAGTATGGTTGATTGTTGTATTAAAATCAAAATTAATAGTTACTATTTTATAATAATAAAAGTCATTTGAATTTATTTAATAGAAGTAATTTAATAAAAAGATTTTATTTTAATTGAACTTTTACACTTTTGCGTGGAAAATCGGAACTCATAAATTTTAAATATCTGAGAAAGTGAAAAATCACTACATATTCATATTTGTTTAGCGTTCGCTGAAGTCAGGTTTTCCATTTCCAAAAATAGCATTAAGATTTTGAGATTTTGATTTGAGATTCTGAGTATGGCCAAGTCTGATCTAGCCTTAAATTCTCATACTGCCCTACCTTAAGTATAATATGAAGGGACGTTTCTTGTTTGCTCGAAAATTATGAAGCAAATTATGAACAGCTCTGTTTAGTCAGGAAGAAGGGTAAAAAGCTCATTTAAATGTCAAACTGCCACGCCTTAAGCGACAAGTAGGAACAGTTCGATACACACCCAGGACAATATAACCATCAAGTCTAATTAACCAGTCACAAGAAATAATATCGATAAAATTGCGGTAAGGGCAGAGACGCTT
This sequence comes from Drosophila littoralis, assembly GCA_018903485.1. Classification (NCBI taxonomy): domain Eukaryota; kingdom Metazoa; phylum Arthropoda; class Insecta; order Diptera; family Drosophilidae; genus Drosophila; species Drosophila littoralis. Next base: position 3,424,399 of record JAEIGF010000059.1, on the reverse strand, counting down.
TCAAAGCGATAGAAGACTTTCAAAGATAATAGCTGACAATAGTGGCAAAAGGATAGTCAAGTGTAGCATAGCAAAAGCAAAGGAGAATCAACAAAATGGGGTAACGAGAGGCAGAGGGTAGACAAGCGAAGGGAAAACTTTTGACTTTGGGCCTGTCAGGTGTGTTTTGCAGTCGCGACATTATTAACACGTGACTGCAAATTTTTAATTGCCTATTTTAATTGAGGGACTGGCCTGGCAGGAGGTGGTTGCCATCAGGAAAGCAGTTGTTGTTCGCAGCGAAGGCTTGGCATCTGACATTAAAATAAGAATGATAATGGCAATAACAATAAAACTGTCCCAGACTGAAATAAGCTCGTTAAGCTTAAAATAAGCACAGTGAAAGTAGTGAAACAGAGCAATAACAACAAGAACAACAACATATACAACAACAAAAGCAACTAAACAACGACACAACAATAACAAGAACCGCCAGCATCCACAAGCTGTAGCTAAGGTAAAGTCATAAAAAGTTAAACATTGCGCATACGCCACATTGGCCCCTTTTTTTTCGGAGTCTTTTTATTTTGTTTTACATTATTATTATTCTGTTTTTTTTTCTTATTTTTTTTGCTGTCTGCTGTTCGTGTAGTCCATAATAAAGTTGTAAAACGCAACTATGTATTTATTGGCCATAAATATTTTTGCTTCATTTTGTTTTAGGGTTTTGAAAAACATCAGCTTTATGGAAATTGTTTTAAAGTTCGCTTCAAGTTGCTGCTAAGTTAAGTTTTTGTTTATTTCTTATCGGTGTTAAAAACTATAAAAAGTTCAAGAATTATATTAACAAATGGCGTTACATTTTATAAATAAATTCAAAATATATTTCTAGATGAAAAAATGTCTTATAGAGTCGGAAAATATTTGTGAATGCGAGTAGAGAAGATGATTTCTATTTGGTCAGTGAAGAGAAATAACGTATATTATCATTCTCTCAGAAGCTTACCTTAAAAGCGAATGCTAATATATGTGTGTATATTTTAGAGGGATCTTGAGATAGAGAATCTTAGGGTGGAAAGTGTATTCAGTTTCTGTTCTAATGTCTCAGCAGCTGACCCATTTTATTTATAGTAAAGGTGTTCATTAATAGTAAGGGTATTTTCTGAATAGATGCGGCATATTCGACTAACACACTGTATAAGTAAAATTTTTACTAGAACTGTGGGAACATTTATGTAATTATTTATTTCAAGTTAGAGTCTATAAATTGTTTGGAAAAAGGAATACAAATATTATTTCATAAATAAACAAAATACGTTTAGAGAACAGTCTTTATATTTAATATAATGTATTTCTAGAAACTTTCTGGGTTTGATAGGTTTGCATCGACGAAAAAATGGGATAATAAACAACAAAGAGCTAAGATATTTATAAGAAATGTTTTTCATTGCCTGCTTGCGTACATAATGTTCTCTAAATGATGATGCTTCACATTACCAAGTTTTATGTGTACAGGGTATATAAATTGATGCAATGCAAGTTGTCCATTCATCCCATAACTTGGTTAGACTTGCCACCAACAATCCCGAGTATTTCCCAGTCATAAAAGTCACACTCAACACAGGGAGAAGAGAAGCACTTTGCTGCAACACTCGAGATTTTGTTGGCCAGTCATAAAAAGGCGGTGATAAGGTGCATTGATTATGCGGCGCCTGCTCGGCCCGTGATCAAATGCTCATTATAAACCACTAAAAAAATGCTTAATTACATAACAAGTCGCTCAGCGAACGACGCACAAAACGCCTGTAGAAGTTGTCAACGTTGTCGGAAACATTTTCTTCCACCTTTGTGTTTCTGTTTTATTTGTATTTTTTTTTATGGAGCACTTAAAAACTTGATGGAACAGTCGCACAGTGGGTTGGATAAACGTGTGTTGGTCGACCAAAGTGTTTTGCCGGCCACTCGCAGCGCCGCATCGCATGTTGTTGTTGGCCAACGTCTGGGTCATTTGGTTAGTACTCAAAGTGCCATAAAATCCATGTGGCAGTGTTTGCTCCCCTTCCCGGTTGGTGGAAAAGCGTCACGCGATTTTCCAGCGGCCTTCGCATGCCCGTTGCGCATTTCTGACACGCCGTTTCGTTCTGTCATCCAATTAGGCAAAGAAGTTTCGCTTTCACTTTTTGGCTACCCCAAACTACGGCCACTGCGGTATCTTGGCAATTAGCTAACAAATCGGACATGATTTCAAGTTTATAAATATATTTAGATAAGACTTTAAATATATTTTGTGTAAATCGGTGAAAGCCGTATATAGTTATTGTGCACAGGTGTCTGGCAAGTGCTTGAGATTGTATTGTATTTTGTAAAAAGTATTCTTATAAATAAAATATTCTGGTGTCGTGAACAAAATATGTATAAAATGAAGAAGATCTTTAGTTACTGAATTTAACAGCTTAAATACATTTTAAGTGTTTATGGATGTACCAATGTCCTGGAAGTAGTAGATATTGTATGAGGTATTTATGCCAAAATGTCACTTTAAAGCTTATAAACGTAAAAAGAATTATCGCAATAGTAAGATATGCATATGTTGAATTTAATGTTCATAGTAATATAATATTTCTTATTATTTTGTCTTTTGGAACTATTTTGAATAATGTGCTTTTCTTTTTTTTCTTTTTTATTTTGATAATTATTCTTAATTTAAAATTATACTCTCTGCTAGGGTCTGCAGTTATATATATTGGTAAAACCTTAAGTGATAGACAAATCAGTTCATCCTATATGTTTCTTCCAATCCACTTCCAATGTCTTCATCCCACTGAGTTCGCAATGCAAATGACAGCCGACGCACTTTAAATAAGCATTTCGAATAGTCAACTGTGATAGGAATATTTATTCATATATATCTTGTTCAATAAACGCCTCAAAGTGTCATATTCTAAAGTTTGCAAGTCAGGGATCGAGTGAAAAGATGGGGAGGGAAGAAACAAAGGGAAAAGGAAACCAACAGGCGACCAACTTAAAGACAAAAGCATTTGCCACACAATGCCCTTTGGCGTGCTACAAGTTATGTCAATAGCCCCGGGATGAAATTGTGGGCACAGGCTGGGACAAGAACTGGCACAGTTTGAGTTTTCTAGCCACAGCATTGGGCCATGTATTCATGTGTGTATGTGCCCATGTCAGCAGAACATTAACGGCAACAATAACAAATATGTCGGCCCATCGAAATTGAAGTGATGAAGTGTGGTGCAACCAGCCACAGCGTCACCTCGCAACCCTCTAGCAATCCGGCAACATTGACGACTATTGTTAACAGGCGGCGAATATTGTACATGACAGCCTGTGCAAAAAGGACTGAACTGATGCGGCTCGTGAAACTGGCAGAGTGAGCTATGCGCTATTTGTATTTGCCAGTCGAAACAATAAATCCACTTGAGGCAGGCCCAAAGAAGCACAAAAACCCAAGCCAAGCCAAGTCAAGCCAAGCCAAGCCAAGCGAACCCAGGCCAACCCAAACAGAATCAAAGCGAAGCACTTGACAAGCCAAAAAGCAAACGCTAAACAAAAAGAGTTTTGACGCCAGTCAGGTCAATTCTAGGGATCTCAATATGTGGAGCAGGGGTCAGTTTTGGACAACGTGCAAGAGCTGAGTTATGGCAAAGAAACAAGGTAACGCATGGGCTTAACCTCTGAACACCAACAGGAAAAACTGACCCATTGATAGAATCGGGAAATTGATTGACTTGTCTTGACCTGACGTCAACTCACTTTTTGGATAAAGCATTTGGGTTCTTGGCTGTATGTAAATTAATAAGGGATGCCTTTTGCTGATTTGTTAGGAATTTATTTCTGGGAAAATTGATCACCAACTTGCACAATTATTATATCTAATAATGGACTTAAAGCTATATTATAATCCACCTTTCCTTATCATCGATGCTTACATAAGAAGCCCTATAATATATCTGCTATTGGGCTACACTAAAAAAAAAAAATATTTTTATTAAGAAATGCTTTATTAACATAGTTTAGTGCCCAATATTTTGCCGTTATTATATATAAGCGGTTAATTATAGAACTTATATTTTTAATTCCTGGCCTACACACTTGCAATTTTACTCTGCAGTTTAGTTGACGCCAAGATATTTAATTTAACATCAATATATTTTTATTTAATAATTAAATGAATAGGTTTATTTATTTATACTTTGATAGCTTATTAATTTTTTATTAAAATCTTAAATACCCCTTAACAACCCAAGTACGATAAAATGGCGCCTGTTATAAAGGTACTTGATAATTTTATTCAGCATCCTTTGTAGCTGCCTTTTTTTCTTCGTTATAATCCTTTGACTATGCTTTGTTACTGGGTTTTATTGAATATTCATTCAACCGCAACTCCAAGCTGGCCATAAGCAAAGAAACAAAAAAAGGCATCTCATTATCGGAAATCTTGGTTTTAGTGCTTGCTTCGACTTTTGGCTGTGCTTAACTTTTCTTAACTAATTTATTAAGCACTAATTGCGTTTGGCACTAGACTCAATTAATCAATACCAGAATACGAGTATATTTTGCACTTTGATTAATTGGCCCAGGCAAATGGGGAAAAATGCATTCAAAACTGGACAAAGCTGTCCACAACTCGAATCAATCTTCGTTCGCCTTACTTTGACTTATCACGTTTCCTTCGCTCCCGCTCTTATATTCATTGAAAAGCTCTCCAGTTCCATTGGGCTTCATTTGACTACATTTATGCGCCTCGTTTTTGGCTGCCATTGACGTGGCTGTGCAATAGCTGTCGCCTGCAGTTCCTGCTCCGAAGTTCCACACCCTGTTTATTAAAGGTATTGCGGAATATATTGGTTTCTCTATCAGCTAATATTAAAGCTAGTTACCACAAAATATATATAATATGTATTTCGTATAGAGTCATTTCAGATTACATTTTGTGTATTTTCTGATTTAAGACATCTTTATGTGGGCTAATTTGTATTTTTCCTTTCTTAATGGCTGATTCGGCGAATTTAAGTTCCATTGTTATAAGTATATATACCAACAAGGTTAAAACAACATAACTTTCTGCAGATAGGATATGGAACCTTCACTTTAATGTCTGGAAATCAAAGACAAAATAATTTCCCCTTCGCAAGTCAGAAACACATATGTATTGCGATATTCACTAATGGCTTCTAATTTGCTTGGCTGCCTACTTTTAAGCAGGTTGTCATTTGTTCAATAATTAAAGCGTTTAAATGTACATCAAACGATGTATGGTAATAAGTTGACAAATCTGAAAAAGTGAAAGCTAGCAAGGTTGGCAAAATCGTTTACGCTTGGGTCAAGGCTGTTGAAGTCCGTTAAAAAAGCGAATGAGTCACCAAAGCTTAAACGATGGGTTCCATGAAAGATGAGAAACGCTTCTTGAAATCTTGGAAAATATTTTTCGAAAGTCGGCTAAATACCTCAAATTTTAATAAATGGTTATTAGCCAATATTTCGCCCTCATACTACGAACAGAGTATCGTTTGGTCGAGAATGCCCAACTGCATTGCGTTCTACTCATGCATTTCTTTTTGCATATTGAAGAGATGCTGACATTTCTGGCTGTGTCGTTTTTACACCCAGACCTGCAGCAACAGAAACAAGAACAACAACAAATATAAAGGTGGAATTATTCGAGTGGCTGCGTCGTATGTTGTCGTCTGGCTGCGCCACTTGAGACTGACATATAGAGAACATGTCTAGCTGCAAGTGCGTTTACTAGCAGCTTGTTAGCCAGGCAAGCTGAATGTTGAGCGAGAAAAAGTGATAGAGAGAGAGAGCGAGAGAGCTAGAGAAGACCAGGCTCATTGTCACAGCCAATTTGGCGACTGATATTTGCCATTTAGTTCAATCAATTTGCCACAATTTCCGCCCGGGTAGCTACCCTATTGAAACCTAATGGCACAGCTCAATAGCCCCAACCGCTGCCAGCGGCACGTAGGTCATTGATCAGATCTACGCGACAAACATAACAATGAGATGGCCCGGAGTCCGGAGTCCAAAGTCAGAGACTTTTGGGCACGTAGCCGTAAGATTTGTAACTTGTTGAGAGCGTTCCATGGTGCTTGCCAGATTTTATAGTTTATATATATTTGGGCATATATAGGTAGGTGTTTCTGTTGGCCCTTTTGGTTGATTATTTTTGCAAGTCTTGACTGCAAGCTGCAACCGGCAACCTGCAGCAGTCGTGAGTTATGACATAATGAGCCACATTTTTGGCCACCGCATTTTCTATTAAAATTCAAGTGTGTGGCCCTTGCGCAAATAAGTCGCTCCTTGGTCCCCTTTTTTTATAGCCTTGTTTTTGGGTGGGTTGGGGGTGTGTGCTCTTCTGCCATCGGCGGAAATTACATAGTAAATTTACCACAAAGTCTATGAAAGCTCCAAAAATGTTGGTATGTGCAGTCTGCCTGGCAAGCAATTTAATTACAAAATTAAAACGTGGCGACTGCCGTGAGAAACAGGAATGCGGCAATGCAGACATGAGCGACGAAGGGGTACGGTTATATATATATAAACAGACTGTAGACTTCATAATTTCCTACATTGCTTGGAACATCAATGTCGAAAAGGTTCAAAAGGCAGACAAAAGATAATGTGTCTAACCTAAAAAACGTGAAAACTGACTTAAAATTGTATTTTGAATTTTGTATTTTATGTAATTTAATTTAAAATAATTTCTGTTGGTATCTTTGGTGAGGTAACTTCTCTTTATGTACTTGTTATAATATTGTATCGTTAATTTTGCAAAGTTCTCAGTAACTTTTTATGATACCGGAAAAACATATTGCTAACACCAAAATTGTTGTTTCTAGTTGAAAGTTCTAAAAAATTAGAAAAAGGTCCCAAATAGTGCATTTGCTTTCAAACCAAAGATTATTCTACGCAAATATTCAAAATATTTGGAACACTATTGGCATTGTATGTGCGTGTATGTGTTTGTTTGTTTGTTTCTGTGTGTGTGGAACTGGCTTAAAATTATTCATAAAGTGTTCATGCCATAAACAAATCTCGATTGTGGTAACAAGAAATTGCAGGTTGCCAGTGCATCTTAGGCAAACGCAACAACAAGCGGCAAGTATATCAAAAACACAAGCCGACACACACACGAACACAGCTGCATGTACAAATGTATCTGTAGCTGCAGTTGTATCTGTATCTGTGCATCTGCGCAACCACAAATAAGCCCAAGACCCATCCAAATCAGCCGCATGCATTTTATGAAAACACAAAAACCCAACTTGGACTATCCGAAGCCTAGCTCCCCCTGCCCCCCCTCACATTCACAACCCCCGTCACATCTCACCTGCTACCACTTGTCAAGGCCCGGAAGACTGTGGCAAATGGTCAGGCAAAAATATGAAAATACAAAATGCGGGCTCATGTGGGCGGTGGGTGGGTTGGTTTGGTCTGGTATGAGTGGGTGGTTACCCATTTGGCACCTGGGGAAATCAAGCAGCTCTCATGCAGGTCTCGTTCTCCTCGGCTCTTGGTGTCGGTCGGTCTCTGTTGTTGCCACTTCAACTGTAACTGTAAATGAAATGAAAACGACCACAGACAAATAGCAAAACATGACAACAAGTTCTGACTGTTTGTTTTTCTAGTGGGCGTGGCATGAGCATAGGCATGGGGGCACCCGGCCGAGAAAGCGAAAACAACTCAAGCGTCTCTGAAGTTGGTAATTTCATTATCAAAAACATATGTGAAAATAAAAACTTCTTTCAAGGCTGCACATGGCATAAATTCTTCGCTGCGGTATATGTTCACAATTTTTGCTATTTTCCAGTCAAGTTTTTGTGGTCTGTTCATTATCAAAAGTAAATATCAGAAATTTAAAACTTAAGGCTAGAGTGGAAGCTGCTTGGAAAACCAATATTTTTTTAAATATGTAAGTGTACCGAACCTTAAACTAACATCGTTGTTACAAAAATAGGCGAGGTCAAGCGTGAAACTAAACTAATACTGGCTGACACTGAGGTAGCTTCCAGCTAGGTATCTTGCTTACATATTCAAACAATGGCTATGATCTGACATTGACGGCAGCTCGACCGTAGCTGCCAAGCCTTAGCTCAAGGATCGCCTGGAGTCCTATCACCTGGCCATCGATTTATGTGCATTTGACTTTAGTGGTTTTGTTTGTTGTGGGAGCTGGCCAAATGTGGGTATATGTGTTAGACAGCATGGATTTAGAAGCGTGTTCTGTAAAACTATGCGTCTAATGGTTTAAGGATACAGTGGCAGTTATATAATGTCCACATTTTTATATCCATACTTAATTGTGTTTATATATTAATTTTGTTCCCTCATGGTAATAACAATATGCATGTATACATATATACTAACTAACAGTTTTGGGAATATGCAAATGTATTTAATAAAATTAAATAACATAAATTTTGATTTTACTTGATATTTATTATTTATCCATTAGCCTTTAAAAGTAATTCAATGTTGTCTAACTGAAAAATATAAAATACATTTCATTTGTTTAAAATATCTTTTAAAATATATTTTTAATAAAAGTTGTACAAAATAAAACTAAAATATAGTTCATGGTACGTATTTCGTGTGCGGGTTCTACATCAATAAAACTAGCTTTTAGTTTTCACTTTTCCAATAAAATTTGAGTTTTTCTTTGAAGCCGGTTCGGTTTAATATCAGCTTGCATAGCTTTCCTTTTACGTTATAGTGAAGTCAAATTGTGATAAAAAATAAATATTCAAGTGGATTTGAAGCTGAAGTGTATGTAAATCTCAAATCTCATGATTCTCTCACAAGCTTAGCTGTTGCCGCCACTCGTCTACATATACTTGACACTCACTGTTGCTTATAAATAAATGCGTTAATCTATTGAGGCCATAACGACATCGTTGGCATTAACAACCACCCCCTCAACAGCCCCTCTTCGAATGCGCATTGACGCATAGTTAGAAAAAACAAACACGAGGCTGAGTTGTCGACAGCAAACAATCTGAATTTCTGCAGGAAAATGCAGGCGAGCTTTTCCACCAGCCAACAGCCAACAGCTAGAGGGGCCGCCTTCAAGTTGTCCCGCCACTTCCGCCACACCGCTTAGAAGGCTGCTGTTTGTATTAAATAAACCAGGGTTCAGCTGCCAAAGCAGCTGAGCTGCTCCCAGGGGCGAGGTTAGCGGCGGGTGCGAGGCGGCAGGCGTCACTTCTAGCCGCAATTTATGTCGACTTCACTTCCGGTCTGCGGGAAATAACTCTTGTTGGCCACAAGCCGGGCAGGGCCTGCCTGGGCCAGCCCCCTCCGAGTTGCTGGACTGTGTGCGGGAATTTCTTGTCATCATTTTCCATCCAGCTGCAAATTAACTTGCATAATTTAAGCGCTAGTCGGAAAATGTTCAGCCCAGTTCATCGGGCGCATTTAAAACATGATGAAAGCACTCATTTTGCCCTCCGGCCTTGCCTACTAAATTATTTCGAGAACATAGCGCATAAATCAACACAGCGGTCGACTGGTCTCTGGCCTGCCCAGTTGGGTCAATCAATAAGCACTGCTCATGAGCTAGGGCATATTAATCAATCTGATTTTCAAGTTAAATTTCATTTATTAACTTTGCTTACCCTTTGCATTTTATAATTATATTAGTCTACGGTCAAGTGTGTAATAACACTGCATGGAAAGGAACACAAAATTTTGGAGGGAGCAAATATGCTCTTGGCATTATATATTAACTTAAGTATGCGTACCTTGGACGGGGATGAAGTCTGTTTGGGAAATTTTAATATATTTAATAATTTTAAACAATTTTAATATATTTGGAAAATTTTAATTTCCAATCTTGCATATAGAAGTTGTAATAAATTTGTTAAAGATCATTTTGGTTTTCGATCCAGTTCAACTTGCACTACCAGACTTTTCTATGTATACTTAAAGATTTTCTTAAATTATGATTTTGTGATGACATATATATACACATATTTAAGTGCAAATGTTTCGAAATAAATATTTTGTATTATGCCCTTAAGGTTAATTGATCCCTAAGCCTTGTGTACAAAGTTCCGAGGATTAGCCCAAGCAAGCATTTAATATATCGTTAAATATAATACTTTTAAAACTTATTTTATTTTACATTTATGATTTTAATAATTATATAGAAGGTTTTTTTGCTATTTATTAGAAATGTTTGTCATAATGCCAGTACCCAAAGTTGGAATTCTCCGATCTATCGCTGAAATAAAATATATCCAGTCGATTCGAGCTTTAAGTATTCCTACATTCATTTGATTTTGATGCGGTATCATGTAATTTTTGATCTCTTGCCAACACTCACTGGACCACATTTTAGAAAAATTCAAATATTGCTTTTTAATTTTTCCTGTCGATTGCAACTCTGAGAAATTGCGTCATTCGTGTCATTTGGTGGCGCCAACGAGACCGGGAAAAAAGTTCAAATCTCCGACATGCATAAATTGTGTGACGCGGTTTTCTGGTGTGTTCGGTTATTCGCAGTAAATCTGCGAATTGTTAAGCTAAATCCAAAAGCCAACTCCGAAGCCAATGACTGCCACTTGGCAACATATCAAGGAATAAGGATGCGACGGCGGCTCGTTGCCGCCATGAGAATTTACGAGTGACAGAAATTGTCTCTGTGCCGCATGCAGCATGCGGCTTGCAGTTGCCTGTTTCCCGTTGCCAGTTGCCAGTTTCCAGTTGCCTCACAGTCCTTTTTACAAATTCGGAACATCCAGCTCAGCCCCAGTTACGCTTAATGACAAGACAAATTATGAAATTTTTAAGATGCTTAATTTTTGTTGGGTTTTTGCCTCGTCTTTGGCAGGCATTCAACTAGAAGCTGAAACCCAGTTGTGTCGAGAGGAGATGAGTAGAGAGGGGAGTCAGGGGGGCTTGTTGGGGTTTCTTTGCGCATTAAGTATTTATGTTTGTGCCAATTTGGTTTTCCTCTCCGTTGCAATTAGACTGTAGAACTGCATAATGAAATGGCAAGTACAAAGGAACTGAGCTCATCGATGGTTTTGGAATATTGAAGTGGGGGCTGCATATTGAAATGGGATTCTCTTTGTGTGACAGTAAAATTAAGTTTTAAATTTAAGACAAGAATGATTTTGAGTCGGAATAGAAGGTATAGACTACAAGCAAGAAAAAGATTTTAAGAAATTGCTCTCAAAATAAAGTTAAATTTTTACGCAAATAATAAAATTGTGTGCTTCAATTGTTGTATTAAAAAATTTATTATTTAAAGTGATAATATACTAATCATATTAAATATTGTTATTGTTAACTCATGCATATAACATGATTAGAAAAATCTGCCATGGTATTTTTTGTTTAAAATCTTCAAGAGAGTTATATGGTCCTCATCGACATCATAAAGGCCAGACAAACATATTGTTAATAACAATATTACATTAAAACGAGAAAGAAGGGCTATCTTCGCACGCCGAAGATTTAATACCCTTGCAGACCGAAGCTTTTCTATTAAGTGCGAATTTAAGCTTTTTGGTCTGGCTTCCGTCCATGTCCATGTCAAAAAAAAACAAAAGGTTTTTTCATACAAAAACTTAATTTTCGACCGATCGTTCCTATGGCAGCTATATGATATAGTGGTCCGATCCGATGGTTTTGACATATGTGCTGCGTGCAACAGAAATAGGGACTTCTGCAAAGTTTCATTAAGATAGCTTTAAAACTGAGGGACTAGTTCGCATAGAAACAGACAGACGGACAGACGGACGGACGGACAGACGGACAGACGGACATGGCTATATCGACTCGGCTGTTGATGCTGATCAAGAATATATATACTTTATGGGGTCGGAGATGTCTCCTTCTATGCGTTACACATTTCACGACAAAATTATAATACCCTCTGCAAGGGTATAAAAAATTGTTCAAGGTATAATTATGGACCGGATTGAAGTGGCTCTCATAAAAGTTATCGATCACAATTTTTGTATGAACAACATTTTTGATTGTCAAGATATCTTAACCAAACTCTGAAATTACTAGCTTTAGAATATATATACCCTTTATATACAATGTGTAAGGTTTAAGTAGCATCCAAAAATTTTAAAATTTAGCTTGGCTATATATCGTACGACAGCAAAATGCCTGTACGAGTTTTATATCTTCAGAAATATTAACATACAAAATGAAGATTCTGTTAAGCAAGTTAACTTTATTCAGTGTTTGGCTGGGTTTCTGCCTGGGTCTTTTATCTTTTTAACAATGAGCAGAAATTGTTTCCTGTTTATGAACTCTTTTAACCAAAGTTCAAGAGTCCACAACTTTAATAACTAAAATTGAATTTCCTTATTAAGCGATCACCAATTGTGCATTTTTACTTTAATTGCTTTGAATGGGAGAGACTTCAACTAGGGGACTCGACGTCTTTCAGCTGTCATCTTCAACGCCCTGTTTAAAACTTTTACGCACTGCAAAGCATCAAATCAAGCGGACTTTAACTTAAAATTTGCATAATTTATTGAGCAAATCATCAGACAAACAATACGTAAGACCCAGGAAACGGGAAGTAATTTAACAACTGACGGACACAACTTCTGGCACAGTCTGTCTGGCTACTCGTCTCTCCCACTCTCTTACATACTCTGTCTGTCTCTTTCTGCGCTTAATAAGCAAATTAAAAACTATAGCAAAAAGTGTGCTTTGTGGAGAAACTCTGAAACTTTTGGAGTAGATGGCGGCTGTTTTGCTTTCGACTTTAGATGCTTAGTTGGCGTGAAACAATAAATCCAATAAAACACACATTAGCCGCGACACATTTGACGCTTAACGGGGCTTAACAAGTGCGAATACGATTCCGGCAACACTTACTGCCCCGCCCGCACCACCCGTGGACAAGTTCTGTTAGCTGCCGCTTAATGCGTGTCGTTGCCGTTGCCGTTGGCGGGCTTATTTTACCGCATGCGGTGTGTTGCATGTTCTAACCAAAACCCAATCCGGCCGCGCCAGCCCACTTCCCACTCAGTCCCTTTTAACTCGTCCATAAGCCATTCAACTTAAAAGCTAATCCACTTATTGGGGCTTGGGCTGACAGTGGCTCAAAGTAGTGACAACTGAAGAGCAGGTAAATCAACTGAAGTGCTGCAAAATGTCAGCATCTTAAAGTGCAGACAGACATTCGCACACGAGGCGTATGCGCAATGTGTGATTTAAATTGCCAACTTTGGCATTTGCAGCACATTCGATTGAAAATCACAGGCTGGCATAAAAAATGTGCACAAAAAAATACTAGAGGACTGTGCAATCAGTGGAGGAGTGCCAACATTTTTGTGGCTTTTGAAGTTCGTACCACTCCCACAGCTAAAATAAAAAGGAAGTGTGTGTAAAGGATTGCAGTTTTTTTCGTGCCCGCATTTTTTGCATTTGCTGATAAATGGGCCCTGTGCACTGAGTGCAAGGGTCGCGTGAAGTCAAATTAATTACACTAATTGACTTTGCAGCTAACAAACCAAAAACGCGCCACACACACGCACACATATGTAAATGTAGTGGGACAAAAACAAGATGAAAAACCTCCGGCAAATACTGTCACAGATTTGTCAGATATTCTTTGGTTTTTTATGCGCGCAACAGTAGACAAATTTTATTTTAAGTAATCACTGTAGAGTTGCGGGCTCGGAATGGTATTAAAAATGAAACTCCATTTGCTTTGAAAACTGCATACAAATTTTATCAAGATTTTGCGCTTTAAGTGGGTCAATTAATTTAATTGATAATTATATGAATTTAAACAAAAGTTCCACTATGTCTGCTTGTAAAACATTAACTTAAATTATATCGAATAATTCAATTATATCTCTTGCACTTGAATTCATGAAACGCGAGTATACGCCAAGCCTAAGGGCGCGGCATTCATTTGGATCGTAAGCTGAATGATTTTCAGTGTCATTTACATTTTCATATGCCCGTAACAAAAGATCACTTCATCATAACATAAACATGTACACATAGGTATTCACATTTACTGCCATTCAATTTCTGTTCACGTTCTTTTCAATTTCCCTTGACGATTTTCAATTACTTGCTGGAAATGTATTCGCCAGATTGTAGTATGTCTATGGCCGTCAGTTATATACTCACCGGTTCCGATTTCAATGGCTGATGGCATTGCCATTTATATGGCATAATCATATTCATATGTGTGACAGCCGCATTAATTACTCGCCGTTGGCCTGCGGGGAAATCAGCAGCGATATTTTGCACATGGCTGGCGAGAAAAATATTTTCGGGTAGAGCATTTTTAATGTACTTACTTTACGCTTGGCAAATGAAGTATATACCATGTGGCCGTTGCCAGAAGATTTTGCTGAGCGGCCGGCAAATTAACGTCAATGTTAATTGCATGATTGAGTCGTCGTCCTGAAAGGTTGCTGCTTCACTTCAGTGCCAGCTGCTATGGTATTAAGTCGCCATACATCCGTAGTATGTTTTTCCACAACTCATCGATGAGCCGCTCCACCATGCATCCATTTGACAACTGGCACACGTTTCATTCGAGAGCTCTCACATACTCATACTCACACATATATTGTGCTTCTTATACTTATATTCACATGTGCATTCGCATCGCTTCAGCAGCAAATGTCCTTGTCTCAGTTTCCATGCATGGGCCACATTTCGGCGAGAATTTCGATTATATCACTTGGCTCTGTGACTCAGTTAAAATTGTCGCTTATTAAAACTGAGGGATTTGCGGCCATTTTTATTTAACATTCCTTACGTCAATTAAGCTGCTTTAATGTAACACATTAAAAACTGCCCAAAAGGCCGAGTATATCAAAATTAAAATTATATTAGCAATTATTTGAACATCAAATCATATCAAAGAGCGCAGTATTGTAAAACAATTGCCCTTAAGACGGTTGCCGAAGTGCAGCCGAAATATATTGGTTAGATTCAAACAAAATTTCGTTTCAATTTGGTTTTGAATAAATAAGCCCTGGACCTTGAGCCAGCCAAAAAAATAATTATAAAATGGAAAGGTCGCCAAACACAACATTAGATTACTTATAATAATATCAATAAATATTGTAGCATAATTCGCGTGTATGTCGTGAGCATTGTTTTCTTGGTTAAAGTAATACCTACATTTTATTTTACTTTATTTACTTCCCTAAATTATATCCCAAAATGGTCTTGAATCGCCGTGACAGAATAAAACTATTATTCAGCTTATGACTATTACTACTTCACTATCAATTTTATTATTACAAATAAATATGTAAGGTGATTATTAGCATCATTTACAATAATTAAATTAAATTAAATAATTTAATATTAAAGGTTAAGTCAAGTTAAATTATAGGTTAAACTATCTAGTCCAATTACTAACTGCTACTCCATCTTCTTTTAGCCACTTCAGATAGTTGTCCTGCTATTTTGACATAAATGGCTCACGTAAATGCCGCAAAACTTGAGCCTGAAGGATTGAGAAGGGCAAAGTGCTGGAAAATGGCCATATTACACGGTCAATTGGAAACTGATTGAGTCTGTCCTTCAGCTGGGACACCAGAGCAGATCGATGGCTGTCAGTGCAGGTAAAAATTCAATTCAATTCAGTTAAAAATTCAATGTAAAAACCCAAAAACTGAAAGCTGGCAACTGCCAACGAACAGACGAGAAATGCTCATGTACTTGAGATATTTTGTCGCTGGGTTGCCGCAAAGTATGCAATGCATTTTATGGCTTCGTGTGTGCATGTGGGTGTGTGTGTATTTCAAGTCACATAAATAAATAATTAGCACATAGTGCAGGCGACATTTCACATATGCTGCATATGCTTCATGTTTAATGGCTGCTTAAAGTGCAATTTAGTTTCCACGTCCTTTGTGCTGACATAATGATGCGACCAGAACATAGAGCCCTGAATAGTCCTCTGCCTGCTTATAGCCATCCGCGGCTTATAAAATTCTTGTTTACACTGCATCACATAAAATGACAGGAGCAGCGACCTTCGCATGACAAAAAAAGTATATATATAACAAAAAAAAATAAGTAGAAAAACGACAAAAAAAAAGAACTGAAAGCAGCAGTCGATTATTTTTGCTTGGTTTTTTCGTCTCGTTTGGTTGGCTGCTGCGTACGTGCCTCGACTGCTTAATGTACTCGTTTGCTATCGGCCTTTTAGGCGTGAAATAAGCTACTTAGTTGTGAGCAAAAAAGGAACTCGTTTGCTTTTGGCAATATGTTTATAACAAAGGAAATTATCAATTACCTGGCAGCGACAGCCGAGACATTTCCGGCCAGTTGAACATACGTCTAAATTATACGAATATTTATGCCTGACTGCCAGAAGATTAGCAAAACATATCCTGTGAATCAATCAACTGGGGTCGAGCTGGGCATATACATAAATCTAATGCTGGTTAATTTCAGGAAAATCTAAGAACTGTTTGGTCAAACCATGTATTTTACCCAGCCAAATCCTTTTAATCACACTATTATACTTAAAATTTAACGACAATTTTGATGAATGATACTAATCCGAATATTAATTTAAATATCAATCTCCTTGAAGCTTAAGAAAATTTGAGTGAACACTTAAATGATTGAATAAAATGTTGTTTAAATTGGTATAAGAGTAAAAACGCAAGGAGTTGAACTGGCTGTCGCTCTTCTTACTACTGAGCTACGGCATTTGACCTAACGTGGTCTGAATAATTAAGCTTCTTATATTAACTGAAGAGCTTTGTAAGCTTTGCGTCTTGTATTCCCATTGCGGTTTTTATTTTAAAATCTGAAATTAAAACATTTTTTTCATTCCACTTATATAATACTTACTATCGGGTATTTCGAGGCCTTGCCAGAGGTATAAAATAATTTTTCTCAAAGATCTTTGCAAATAAGTTTGAAACTGATCGGATGGTCAGTCAATTTGGCAAAGTTGTTGCTGTTTTATGGCCTGTGCGTTGATCAGTCAGTTAGTTAGTCATTCAGGCAGGCAGTCAGGGCAAACAGTTTTATATATAGAGATCTGCAGTTTGTTTACTGGACGAGCTTATAAGATTGCCTCCATTTCATATTACACAGGCGATACCTACTTTAATTTGCCTAACGCAACGTTTTAGTATGCCACATGAAATAAATTAGTAATATATCTGATAATTAGTGCGAGAATAGCTTTTTATCTGCCGCAATAAAATGTATTCGCCAAGCAAATACAAAACCTCTATACTGTACTTATTCTCTTTTTCAAAGGATACACACGTCCTTATTTGTTATGCCGTACTTTGTCTGACAACCACTCAAACTTTGTTCGGGTAAAATCCACTTTATTTGTATGTATATGGCCGCAACTAGTTGACTGAAACTTCAGATAAACCACAATAATTGGCCATTAACCCATATAAAATGATGCTTTTAAGCCATGCTCCAGCCACACAGCCATTTGGCCAGCATCCAAAAACTGCAACTTCAACAACTGAGTTGAAGACACAACGCTAATTGCCTCTAAGCTCTGATAATAAAACAATTAGAGATAACGCCACAGAGTTCATTGAGCTCCTTCTGCCAGCTTGTCACATATCCTTCGTGTTATTTAAGGTCATGAATTTATAATGCAATTTGGTAGATTTTTTTATTTGCGTGCGTTGACAGAATAAATTATTAAATATGTATTTCAAAAAGCGAACTACTAGTCTAAGCAAAATTTAAGTTATTTAAATAGAGTAAATGTGGAAATTGAAATGAAAACATTTCTTGTAAGTGTTTTAAGACAAATGTAAGCAAAAGCATTTATGGCCCTAACAAATGCCTTCATGTGGCAAACAACTAAATAAATGCATAATATGGAAGAACTGATAAATGAGAAAATTACATTGGGAATTTAAATGATTTTTTATGTGGCATTCAAGAGAAGCGTGCCTATTCTTTTTCCAGCAAAACAAAATTAAAAAACCAAAATAATTTTACGTATACTTTAACGTTAGGCTCTGACAAATGCAGTGCAGTTATCAGCCTTGAGCCTGCCACATGAATCTAAACTGGGATATATCCAGAAAATACATTACACACATTTGCCAAGTCAACTGATGAACCAACTGTCCAAGCTGCCGTTCAACTGACTGCAATGACACACACTCACACATTCGCACACACTCACACACACACACACACACACACACATGCTCGCTGCCCTCTCGCACAGGTGTGAAAATTTATGCCTGTGCATGTGTCACTTTTTCTGATACGCTCTCCCTTTCTCTCTCGCTCTGTCTCTGTCTCTTTCTCTTTATATCTGTGTCTGTCTATCTGCATATCAGACGCTGCCGCAGGCACAATTTTGCATTTCAGTAAAAGTGTCAACGGCATTTTAAAAGAAAATTTTCATAATTTTTGTAAATGCAACTGACAGCAAACGCTGATGATGATATTCCTCTTGCTGATGATGATGATGTTAATGCTGATGTAGGAGGCAGCCTGATGTCTGCTGTCTTGTGGAGTGTGTGCTCATTTCAATTTAATATGCTTTTTAAGTCTGCATTCTTTTTTCGCTTTTGCAAACAAACAGAGGCTGATCAGCTCAAGTCATATGTATATATAATATAAATATAAGAAAAAGAATTTTTAACAAAAAACTTTGTCGCTAAATGTCATGAATTTGTTACTCACTTGTTTGGCTTTTGCGTAAATTGTCGTCAAGTTGACACCTTCAGAAAAGACGTGTTTGTAGCGACAGCCTGCAGGCTTTTTCATACTCTAACAAAAGGTATTTTGTGTATGCTATTATATTTGCAACATATTGAAGAATACATTTAGTAAATATATCCGTGACCTTCACATAATATGTTCAATATGTCAGTTTATCTTTCCACCTTGTTTCATACCAATTACATAAATATAAATTATCTTATAATTTAGAATTGGAGTTTTAGTGTTACAAAAATTAAAAATAATAAGTACAAAATTCATATTACAAGAATTAACATACTTAAGCCAAGTGTGACGCGTTTTCATTGGAGGCTCAATAATACTCAGGTTGGTTGATTTGACTCGGAAATTAAATTTGTATATATCAGCAGCTTATGTTACGATCAACCTGTGTTGGTTAGGGTATTGCATCTTCGGCAACTCAAAGCAAACGCTGCTCTCTCATTCTATTCGTGCAATCAACTTTAATGACTCACATGAGGCGACGACAAGGCAGCCGCTGATGGCCTTCAATAAAGCTTATAAATCAAAGCTGCGCCCCTTTGCCCGCCCAGCTCTTCGCCACAGTCATATTGATTGCTTCCTTTAGACACATGTAAAAAGTTGTCAGGATAATTTTGGCAGATTTGTTTGCAGGCGTCTGTCCCATGCCGTTCGTGAGATGCTACACCTTAAATATCCTTCAGTTATAGCATTAAATTTACATGTTTTTAATCTTTTTGTGCGGTAGTCTCTTGGTACGCTTGTTAGATTTGTTCGACTTACTACTTACTATAAATTTAAAACATTTATGCTTGCTTTGAATAAACTATACAAATTCTTAAGAATTAAATTTATTTAAAACTTATTTTATAAGTAGTTGCAAGTATACAAAAATATTTGGATATTGCACGAAACTTATTTTAAAGCAATCCAAAATACTTAAAGCGTGTAAAAAGTAAAGAGCTTTACTTAAAGAACAGCTTAAAGCTATTTTCATTGCCCAAGCTTTCAATCTTTTCAAACTCAAAAACGAATCGTTTGCGCAAAAATGACAACAATAATTCAAGTGACTTCCGTGCAAATCAGACGCACAACAATCGTCAGTAGCAGTCAGCATTCCCAAGTTCCTATTCCTCTGCCCCAACCACCCCTGCCGCCCACACACTCTACACACCACCTATTCCCTTGACGCAACCATATGAAATATTCGCCCGGGCGCGTGTGCTACTGTGTTCCAGGAATTTCACTTTCCTCCAGACGACTTCGATTCAGCTGGCGACCCGCAGCACCAGGGCGCTGCTCCTCCTGCTGCATTCCAGGCATTCGCATTACTCCTGGGCAGACAAGGGTATAAAAAACGTTGCAGTGCACTGCACAGCGGGCGACATAGGCGGCGGCGGAGCTGCGGGTGCGGCGCAGGGCACAAAGTGAATTTATTGCTTTTGCCGCTAAAGTGAAACACAAAACGACTTCATTAAGCTATGTCGACATTGTGGTCTCTGTATGAGTTGCTTTAGGAGGCGGTGGGCGTGGCAAAACCAAAACAAGGTTATGTTTTTTTGTGAGCACATAAGATTGGCATATGGGTTAAAGGATAAATGGCATGAGCTTCAGCAAAAGGAATTCGATGTGGATGAGCTACTAATTGCAGATGCGTGTTTAGTTTCGGAACATCCATTTTATTTTGTTAAAATTCTTTTTGTAAGCATTTTTATTTATTGCACAAATATTTTAATTTAAGATTGAGTAAAACAGATATTCATTTAGTATGCTTTTAAATTTTATCTCTAGCAGTATTTCGAACTCAAAATTCTTTCTAAATGGGGGAACTTTTCTGCGTTTCTCACAATTTTAAGTTATATATTTCATAAGAAAATAAATAAATATCACTGCGCCGAACGTAAATCAACAATAATAATTCGATTTTAAAATATTCTTTGCATAAAGGCACTGAAAACGAAATTTACATATGTATAAAAATCCCATATCATATCAACATAGCACATGTTAAAAGTCCGAAACACACTAAACATGAACCTTAAATTACCGTTGGCATCTAAATTAATCACTTTTATTTCGGATTTACACTTGCTTTTATTTTCTGAAAATGCATATTGAAGTTATTTGCATATTTAATTAAGCGGCAGCTCTATTTGAAAACCAAATAAAATTCAACAGAAATCAATGCATAAAAGGCCGAAAAATAGAGAAGCCAATCGATACGCGAAACGGGGTGGGCATGGGGTATACAGGTATAGGTTGCACTTTGTGCAACTATTAAAAATTCAATTGTTAAAAACCCGCTGGCAGTACCAGTTACCAGTTCGCAGCCATCTCTATTTTCTGTGATGCTGCCGATGCTGCTGCTGCTCTTTTGCAGCTGCCCTCATTGTGTCAAAGTGGTAAATTTGATGGGCTTAACTGGAGGCTGCGACTGGGTTTGTAGTTGTGGCTGGGATCGGAGCTGGGTCTGGGGGTTGGAATCCACCAAGTTTTAACGCCGTTAGGCTGCCTGCCTGCCTGCCCGCCCGCCTGGCGGGCTGTCTGTCTGTTTGACTGTTGGCCGTTTGAAAAGTCAAACGTCGAGTGCAGTTCGCGTCCATTGGGCAAAGTTTTAACCCTGCAAAGTATAAAAACCAAATTGTTTGGTCGGTGTTTGGTCCCAAGGCTTGCCACGGCTGCGATCTGCGGCTGGGACCCTCGACAGGGCATATGGCGTGGAAATAATGAATGAATGCCAGAAATGTTGCAATCGCCTGCTTTGCCCTCTCAATCGCCCAAAATCTATAACGTACTCCGTGACAGTTTTCACGGACTAACTGCTCGCTGTGTTTGTCACATTGTTGCAATGAGATTATACCGAGATTATACCCCACATGCTGCCAGCTATCATGCAGATAACGTATAACCACGAGAATTCGAATGCACTATTCGTTATCTCTTGTTAATGACAGTAGTCATGGCCATGTGACTAACAAAAAATAAATTTACTTTGGGCAAAATTTAATAAAGAAAACCGAATCGAATGGCTTAATAAATTTTAAAATACAAATTTTATTTTGCTTAAAACTGTCATTAAATACCCATATTTGTATATTTTAAACAACTAACCCGGACTTGAGACTTAATTTCTTCAATATTAAAAAAAGACAGGTACAGCTTTTGCTTAAGAAAAAATAAATGAAATAATAATTGGTGAACTAATTCCGAATAGGGTTTTGTCCGGTAGTTCAACTTCAATAAATAACATTCTATTCTTTCCTCTTCAAATTAGATATATTTTTTTTTGGACTGGACGCTTCAAAGGTAAACCCTTTGTCAAGATTTCTTTATACAAAAGGTATGCGAAAATATGCCGTTTAGAAATTTAAAATGTTCTGAAATTGGAATTATGTTGAAAACCACACCACACAATGTCCTCTATTGATTTTGAAAAGCGCTGGGCCAATCAAAACTGATCTGACTTATGTTCGTATTAAAGCTTATTGTCTGAAGACCTTAGAGTATGTTTGTCTATATAAAATACTGATCGCCTCGCATCCGTTTATATTTTATGGCCAAAAACATATTCAGCTGTGAATATACAGCTATTGTCATATCGCTATGATACCCCCTTTCGCTTCGCAATTTTAGTAATAGATTGTTTAAAAAAAACATGTAATCTATATAGACTGAAAAGCTAAATATAATTTAGTTCAAACAGTCGTTTTGCTCAGATACGTTTGGTGAATGTAAATAAATAAATTGTTAAATCAAAGTTTTCACTTTTCGCCATTGTTATGGCTTTTTGTGTTTCCCCAAACGGCCAAACTCGACCAGCTTTAAAGTTGGCTCCAAACGCACATTTACACAAAATGCACACAATATGTACACAAAAAATATGAAATATTAGTGGGCAAAATAAGTACAGCAACAGCCATTGGGAGAAGCACAGAACAAGCGTAACGACCAAAATAAAAACTTTCAACATAAAAAATTTCAATGACAAAACTGCAGTTGGTAAAATTTGCGCGCCATTTCGGAAACACTTAAAAGTTGGCGATTTTTTTTCGACTGCAATTGTCGGACGGGGCAGACGGTGCTGGAGTGAATATTTTAAAAATGGCGCCGCAATTCAAATGCAATAAAATGATTGAATTACTCAAAAATGAAAATATCTATTAGAGCTATACTACGAGCAATTGATGGCCATAAGCCATAAAATAAAATATATCTTATTCGTGTATTTTCTGTTAGTGTTTCTTTAATAAATGTGTCCAATTTTGTATGGATTATTTAACCAAGTTTCTGTATTTTATTCTTAATTTATTTTTTGTGTTTAATATACACTCATTAAAAACTAATGTAGAAGCGTTTGTCTATATATGTATACACTGTTTCCTTTTAAAATGGGTTAAAAAACAGTTTCTCATTTGTGCACATCTTGCTTACAGCCCATAAGAGGCTTAACGTGTATACTTATGTTCTTTGTTCTCAACAGTCGGTCTAAGAGCTGGCAACGGCAAATTGGAATATAAGTTTAATGTATAGCATGTCCAGAAAAATTCTTTTGTTAAAAATACCGATATCTAATGGAATTTTCAATGTTAAGTTTTGATTTGTGAACTCCCTTTTTTAACTCTTAGCTAAGAGAATCTAACAGCTAGGAACTTTTAATTTGCCAATGTGGTCTCTCGTGTAACAGAAACAAAATATGTACATCTAACATTTGATTAGTAGACAATAAACATAGTACATTTTCCAATAAACAGAGTGTCTCCTAATCGGCTCCTTATGTTTGTTCAACTTATTTATTTATTCGTGTCCAGTTATATTTCTAAAATTAAAGCAGTTTATAAAAGCTAACTTAAATAAAACAAATTGACAGGCCACATCTGAAAGTGCCATTAGAAGCTGCATTCAGAAGTCGAGGCTTCCATCGAATACACGTTTATCTTTGTGGACACATTATTAACATGGCCAATAAACAACTGACAATTTGTGAGCGAACCAGAAGTTGACGCCCTTTTAAGTGGTCAGCACAAGGGCCAAGTGGTAGGTAGATGGCTCAGGAAATAGTGGGAAAGGGGGAATGGGTTAACCTACCACGGCGCTCGCTCTTTGACCCGTTTAATTTATGCGTTCCAGCCAGAGCCGAGCGGCTTAGAGGCGACGGCGACTCGATAATACATAATACCAAAGGCGATTACACTAATGGTGATTGGCTTTGTGCTTTACGAGTAGAATCTGGTCCACAGTTAACGGTGGCAAGTTTGCCTAACTGTTGATCATCAGCCAAGTTTTGTCTACGCTCTGCTCGTCTGTCACCAAATTGCGACGACCCCCTTGCCGCACCTCTCCCCCTGTCTAACACCCGTCCCAAATCTTTTTGGCTACTTTGTAGCCAACTACTTATAAAGTCGTGACAAAGTCATTGACTGTTTGCGGCTCGCTTGGCATTTGCATAGAAATGCAATTTTCGGCCAGCTCACGACTAGAGCAAACACACACCCCACCCCCACCCCACACACACACACACACACACTCCTCCCCTCAGCAAACAGCTAAAACTGAAGCTGGAGGTGGAGCTGAAGCTAAAGCTGTTGCTGGTGGCAGTCGCCAAGTTTCTTTCGTTGCTTGCTGCACATAATTTTCGGCTTAGAAAGTTGTACAACACACACACACACACACAGTCACAAATTGGCCTGCCCTTCGCCCCTCCAAGCACTTGCCCCTCTGCAACGGAATCGATTTTTGCTTCTTAAGCCAAAAAAGAAAAGCAAAAGCGGGACGCGAAACCATTTAACAGTTTATCCTCAACTGACAACTGGGTATCGGTATCGCACTCCGTATCTCTAGCCCAGTGCTTGTTATAGTCTCAGCTTATTTAATCATAAATTCCATAAGTAATCCAAGCCATGAGACAATTTGCAGTCGATGTGACCAATATTGCGAGCGGTATAATCGAACAAAAAATTAAACTGTTGCAGAACTTATTTTAGAACTTTAAAGCTGGCCAAAATTGTGCGGCTTGAGCCTGGGTCTTTGTTCATATTGGTTTATATTCATTATTGTTATTTTTTTGATGCGAGTTAAGTTTTGCACCTTTTTTCTCAAATATCAAATAACATAACCAATTTATTGTTGGGAAACTATGGCTCCGTTTAAGTTCTCGTTCGGCGTCTCTCTATCTATAGCCTAATGGTAAATAAAATTAAAAATCAAAAAGGATTTACAGCCTTGGTAGAAGTAAAGGCAATTAATTAAGAAGAAGTATTTCAAATTTGATTTATTCATATTTATATACTAGCGAGCTTGCTTTGGGTAAAATGTTATTAATTCTTAAATCTACTAAGCACGCAACAAAATATCTGTCGTTTTTCATGTAAACTCTTGATACCCAGTTCTTACCCAGAGGACGTGTATTTTGCAAATAGTATGAATATCAAATAACAATAAACTTGAATAATAAAAAAAAACTCAACAAATTATTAAAAAAAATTATTCAACCAGTACAAGCTGTTAAATATTTTTAGAACATTTCTTTAGCTGCATGCCTGCACTTATAGTTGAAGTATAAAGAAAATAAAAAGTTTAAGTTTAAATAATGATGCCTTTTTAGTTATGAGCCCAAAAGTTGATTAATTAATGTCAAAACCGTTCAACTTCGCTTTGAAATAAAATGTATAGGTATATAAATCATTAATTTAAATATGCACATAAGTATGTGTATTTAAACAGCAACTGTTATATAACTAATTTTTAAAATACTTAAATAAATAAAATATATGAATATACAATTATAATCTAAGTATAACTATGGCATATACATGCTGAGTTGGCCATCAAAGTTTCACAGTCATGAATGCAATGTCTGTGATTTTTTTTTTAATATCGCGTGTGTGTTGCAAACACAACCTGCCACAGACAGAGGCAGAGGCAAAGGCAGTGACAGTGGCAGCCTCACAGTTGCACAGGAAGTTTGTGTCCTTAGCTCTCGGATTGAATGACATTTGTCAATTTAATGCAAGTATCTGCCAGTTTAGGGCTTGACAGCCGCCAGGCCCAGCTGACAGTTTTTTTATTTGCGATAATGAAGTTGCATTTGCATATGAAATTCCTATTTTACTCCCACATAGGCAGCCCTATCCTGTAGGCTTTCAGCATTTACATAGATTTTAATTTGTATTTTTCATACATTCAATTGAAAAACTTGCTTAAAGGTCCGTCAGTCGCGCCTGATAGCCCTTCGAAATTCTGGCCCGTTCCCATTTACGAATTTCCTTGTGTTATTTGCGATGAATCAACAAAATTTCGTGGAAGTTTTGGATTCGACCTTTTCTCTATTGGCAAACGCCTTCGGGTGTTTTCGCTTTTTTGTCGATTTAGTTTCTTTGCTTTTGCAGTTGCTGTTGTGTTGGTAACGAAAAGTTAAATTTATTTAGTGTTCAGGTTTGTTTGTCTATTTATTTGATTGGCTTGCGTTTTCGATAAAAGCTTTTGCATCGGCCCATTCAATTTTGCGAAAATGTTCCTTTAGGCATTTTCCCAGCTTTTTGCTTTATATACACGAATAATTTGTTTTAACTTTTGTTTTCCATGTTCGCATTTAAAAAAAGGCAATGCTTTTTAACATATATTATTTAGCGTGAGAAGGTATGGGTGATTTTTCAACTGGTTCTGGTTTAGCAATAGCAAAAATGCTACAGTATTTAGAGAAATTAATTCTCTTTGAAAAAAATGTTGCTGTAAATATTAAAGTGCAAAAACTTCTAAAAATATGTTCTTCAATTTGTCTGCCATTTTTAACTGTCCATGAAAATACTCTTTAAGAAACGCTTTAATGAAATATGTCTCGTATATCGAATATTTAAAAACAATGTTTTCTTTCTATTGATCAAATATTATTCTATTCCATACTATATATCAAATTTATTTTTATTTAGATCGGATTATTAGCTACATCTTTTTATTCATATTAATATTTCAAAATTAAACGGTCTTGTAACGATATTTTTGCTTTATTTAAAGAGGAAATTTATGTTTAAAAGATATTCCTGGCACTATCAACATTTTTAGACCCTATAAAGTACATATATTTCTGATTAATGTCAACGTCAACAAATTTTAGTCATACGGATCGGTTCACTTATACTATAATATATCTATTGGTCTTGAGCAGAGTTCTTCTTATTTAAGTTTCTGTTTTCTTAGCTTCTGCTTTATAAATTTTAGCGTTTACGAGCTGCACACAGTGAAGCCAAGTTTTATATATTATACAATTTTGCTGTCAGGGCAAAAATAAAATCTAAATATATTTAAATATTGTGTAGCTACGAAATAGAAAGAAATTAAAAATCTGATATATTTCTGCTAGGGTATTCTGTCATCAGCACATCAGCTTTTTCTGTCTATCAACTTTTTTCTTACCTCTTAATTTGCTCAATTGTCTTGCCAAACAAATTTCAATGATCAACGCCAGACGAGCATTGACACAGACTTCCTGGAAAACTCCAGACAGTCAGAAAAGCATTTACAGAGCGGGTCCAAATACGACTTCAATTAGATAAAGTGAACTCGTAAACTGTTTATTTGGCGACGAGTTTTTGGGAACTTTAAAGCAATTTTAAAGCTACAACTTGAATGAGGTGAAAAGAGCGACACAAATGTTGGCTAAAAATGAGGCTCGAATTGTGCGCAATTTGTCGTGCCCTAAACTAACACACATACACACACACATAAACACACATGTGTGCAAACAATGCAACGCGCCTAGCTTATGACTGAAGGGGTGCTGAAGGGGCTGCGGGTCGCTAGCTAATTGTTGCAGCGCTCGCGGCAGCTTTGCGGTCATTGTGTGTGTACCTTCCTGCTTCCAGCTGTCAACGGGCTTTGCCCATTTCTGCTTGATGCCGCAGCCACCCACCGCGCACTAACCCCATCATGCTGCCGCCCATTTTTACGTCTTTTTTTTTAATTGCCAGGATTTTCGCATTCTGCATTTTCCATGAACTTAACTTGGGAGAGCCGCGGACGAGCAGACATCCAGCCAGCTGTAGTCTCTCCACTCACAGCTCAGTGCTCCCCTTGCTCTCCCTAGCCCTTTCCCCTCCCTTTCGTGAAGCTGCTGCTGTTGCTCCTGTGGCATTAGTTTTGGTCCTTTGCATTTGAATGCGCATGAAATGTTTTTCGACTTGTTGGCAAGTTTGCGAATGCAACTCGTCCAGCAACGCCGCACAACCCACCCTCAGTTGCCCCACCCTCTCGTTGCCAGGCCACCGTCTTGTCCTTTAATCGACTTCTAATTACTTAAGCTCTTACCAAGCAGGATAATAGCCACAACGTGGCTCTCAATGTTGATGCAATTATTAAACACAACGGGCCAAATGTAAATTTGATGCGAAAATTTCAGTTAATGCGTTTCAAGAGTTAAAACTCAAATTCAATTGAAATTATAATAATTATATATAATTTAAGTGCTCATGACAAACGTCATACTTAATGCTCAAACAAAACACTTAAAGCTGTACTTTAAATAATAACTAGTTTCGGGATTTAAATCTGTAGCAACTGCTTTTATGGTTTGATTTTATTCAAGTGACTTGTGCTAAGCATCAAATGTGTCTTTAATTTTAAATACAAAGTTTTAATTATAGAATGGGGTTTTTCTTAGTTTTATAAAATATTTGAAAACAACTCTCCGCTGATCAGTTAGAAAATATTATTATATAGGTAATTGCATTTTGCACCTTTATTTATGTTGCCAAAAAAATAAGTGAATCTGTGATTATCTATAATGCTTAAATGGTTCTATCTTCATACTGGGGGCAAGGGCTTGCAAATTCAGAGTCGATAGTAAAGCCCGCTGATAATAGAATCTTGAGACTCTTCTTTATGATTGTTAGCTCACATTATCCTTAAGCCAGCCGGCTTAAAATTTTGTTCGATCAAATAAATTTGACAAGATAGATCAGTATGCAGAAGACTAAATACAATTATGGAACTAAAGCAGAAATATATATATATATATACGAGATGTTTATATATATATAAATTTTCCTTTTTTAACTATTCAAAAGTTTTCCTTTAAGAGAAACAAAAGAAACATATTCTTTTCAGCATATTAAATATTCTATATTAAATGCCGTGCTTACCTAAGATGGAAAATAATAGTAATCAAATCAAGATATCAAATACCACAAGCACACACACACACACCTACAGTGAGCATACCTATCTGACGAACAGTTCAAAGGACTGGGCCTACGGCAGCAGATAGTACTTATATCCGCTCATAGATACCTATACATATATATGTGTATATATATGCGTATTGGCATGCTGCCAGGCTAAGCCAATGACATGCCCATACGCCTACCTGAGATAGAGAAAGGCACAGTTAGAAAGCGAGAGAGAAAGAGAGCGTGCAAGTTCTGGCAAGGCCAAGGCAGTACATGAAAAGAAATGCCGCTACACTCGCTAATAAACCGTAATAAACTGCCATCCTCTGGCTGTCTGCTACGTTTTGGTGTTTGTTTTCATGTAGCACCACCTTGTGTCTCACCCATACTGCGCTGCCTCTCATTTCTTACCGCCCATCATCTCTCTGCTTTCCGAGGCATACGACAAACATTTAATCTGCACACACAGACACGCGCTTAAATTTAACAGCAACAATTTTTGCAGAACTGAACCTTGCAGGACGAGGCGCGAGGCGAGTTTGGGGTTGGGGACAGGTAAATGCGGGAAGCCTTTTGTAAAAATTATGCTCCTTGTTTGGTTCGCTTTGGCAAGGCTGGCAAGCCAAACGCACGGAGGATGATTATGAGATCACTTTGTGTGACGTGCTGGCTGGATAGCTGGCTGGCTGGCAGGACCCAAGCTGTGCCGCCTGCTTTGAGCCTGTGTCTGTGTGTGTGTGTTTGTGTGTCTGTCCTGCTAAAGGCGTCCTGCATGTGCTTTAATAAAAATAAATGTTACTTGTAATAATTTCTTGCACGTCTCTTGCAATTTCCACACCGGTTTTTGTTTTATTTTCCGTATTTAACGTCTGTTTGCCTGAGACCCACCTGAAGGGGTGGGCATCCCTTCAGCAGCGGAGGACGTTTCGGAGCCTGAGTCTGTGCCTCGAATCTCGCTGACTGCCCGTCTGCCGGCTGCTCCATTGTGCGCTGAAGCCGAGTCAATACTGAGGCGTCTGCGTTTCTCAGTGGGTAGAGTGCATAAAATATTAATAATTGCACGCGTGGTGGTAATGAAAATACATACACACACATACACACACACAACAACCTAATGCATACATTTTGGGTTAATAATGTGGACATAAAGGAACCACACACACCCAAACGCATCTTGGCCGTTGCGACGGATATAAACGCATAATCAGCATCTCGATGAGTTTTTTTTTCGCCTGGCACTGCAGAGCTAAGTTCCTGCAGAACTGGAGGCCATCCGTCTCAGTTTACGATGATTGAAAGGCAATTGAGACTTGTCTCAAGTTAAGTGACAGCATTGAATTCTAGTTGAACATTCAAGATGCGCTCCTCTTTGGACAGAAACACTTGAAATGTCTACATTTCTTTAATAAATCTGGAGACAACAGGTTTGTTTGGCAAATAAAAGATTCAATAATAATATGTAAATGGTCAGGAACAAGCAACCGATAAAACTTGCCTAATTACAACTTTGCTTTTTGGGTATACCAGTATATCAATTAAAATGGGTAGAAACGGGTATATTGGTTACATGTAAAAAAAATTGACCTTCAAAGTTGATTTATATAAATATGTATATTCTTGGTTAGGATAAAGAGCAGAGTTAACCATGACCGAAACACTTTTTGTTTGTCTGTGTGGATGCATCCATCTCCTAGACTACAAGAGCTTGAACTCATCTCTTCCATAACTCCACCCTTTATTCGTATAACGTAAACTTCAGTTTTTAACCTAAAATCTAGAATTATCGAATTCGGTTTGAGTGTTCCCCATCAATTTTTGGTATCTCCCCGCTCTCCCTAAAAATAAAGGGAATTTTGGAGCCTTGTACTTTGTTATATGCACATATTAAGATGCAATATTCTAGCACTGAATATATGACAAAGATTGGTTAACAAACACAACAGTATTTCTGGTTTCTCTTTGTAGATATTAGCATGAAGAGAAGTTCGCAGTGTGTTACAGGGTATATCTGTTGGCTACTCTTGACCACAGTACTCCTGCTTGCTTTTATCATATTATTATGATTTATTAGAGATTCTCATACCGGATAATCCCTTTTTGGGCGGTCAGGCTGGGATTCTTTTGCGAGCGTAGTCTTTTACTCAAAAAAACAATGTCTCTTAGTTTTATAAGGAAATCCGTCGACCTGTTGGATTGAACCGGTTCGGAACAGCTGCTCCAATTGTCCTTACTATGAAATAAATAAGAATACTACTTAAAAACATGCGTCGCCTACGTATATTTACTTATCTTTGCTTTTGCTTCGAAAAAAATAAGTAAATAAAATACATATTAATTACACATTAGGAGATTGTGGACGTTCATATAAACACACGGCCCCCAATGACAGGCATTGTGAACGTGTGAGAATATTGACAAAATTGTGCAGCCAAAGAGAGCTTGTGGTTAGTGGAGGGAGAGCCTTGAGCGTCGACGACAGCACCTGTCAGCTGTAATTAAGCAGAGGAATTGTAAAGAATATATTTATATACATATATATAAAAGAATCATTTGCTTGGCTGTGACGTCAATTGTAAACTATGCCACAAGATGTGGCTGCTCTGCTTTTAATCCTTTTGAATCCTTTGGCGTGGCTGCTGAAAGTGACGCTTATTGGATGCTTGCTAATCACATTTATAGCTCGCCTTCGAGATTCTTCTATAGCCTTCGGTTCACTAACCTTTGTAACCCTTGAGCCTGGCCTAATTAGAGGGACCCACCCACAGCGACCGCAATTTGGAACCCTTTACTCTGAGACGACCTTGAACTGTCTGTCGCCATTGTGTCGGGCATAACTGTCAACAGCAGCAGCAGCAACAACAAAAACAAAAACAATGACAACAACATCAACTCTATAAAACTTTACTGCTTTTGTCAGTTTCACTTTTCGTGTTGGTTGGGTGTTTTCCGCTTTTCCTCTGACTCTGAGGCTGACTCTGTGCTCGTTTTCAA
This sequence comes from Drosophila littoralis, assembly GCA_018903485.1. NCBI lineage: Eukaryota > Metazoa > Arthropoda > Insecta > Diptera > Drosophilidae > Drosophila > Drosophila littoralis. The sequence goes on along the minus strand of JAEIGF010000059.1, from coordinate 3,392,579 downwards.
TTCAACTTCAAGTGCAACGCTTTCGGCTTGCCCTCGATACGCAGTGTAACAGCTGACAACTTTTTGCATCTCGTCCGATCGTTGTTGTTCACGTTGTTCTTCTCCTTGTAGTTGTTGTTGTCAGTTTTTATTGTTCCCGGATGGATTTTAATTCGTCTTTTTTTTACATTTTTAGTTGTCTGACTTAACTTTTACAGCTCCTTTAAATGTAAGCGTTGTTTGACTCTTTATAGAATTTTATTTTGATTATATATATAAATCATTTTCCTTATTCATTTAATTCTTCACAATGTGCTATCGTACCATAAATATACTTAAGCATAGCACAATAAATAATTCTTAACATGATATCTTATAAATAAATAATTAGTTTAAGTCAATATTAATAAAAGGCTGCTGTCACACATTTCTGACCGACTGAAAAAACGACAGGACCTAAAAAAGGCTTAAATATTTAGATGGTAATAAACTGAGAAACGAAATTAATTTATATAAAATTGGAACATACATATTTACTTAACACTATTTGCACTATGCCCACCCAATTTAACAAAAATATTTTTAAAGTTGACATGTATCTTAAAGATACTTCGTATTAGGCAGCTAATCTTCTTCTATGTTGATATGGTCCAATGCTCCTCAGGAGTAGTGGAATATTTTTACAATGCGCCCTAAAAGCTGTTTTAGCTTTCTATTAAATTGGTAACTATTTCCACTAGCACTGAGCTTTCATTGAATGAAAGCTTGAACAGGAGATTCTGCTATGCTGTTTTTTGCTTAAATGTGTCTGAAAAAAGCTTTTAGTTGAAAAGTAATTTGAGCTTTTTGGGTGCCTGATTTTTGTTAAGGGTTGTTGTAGCTGCTTTACGTAAGCTTTCTGAAATCTGGGTTTCATCGGTGGCAACTCTGGTTGCAGCGTATTCAAAAGTAAAATATTTAAATAGAAAACATTTGGTATTATATTAAAAAAAACGAATTTATTCAATTAATTTTATTTATTGATGCTCTTTAATATTAAATTTATAAATATAGTATAACTACTTATACTGCACTTAAAACGACAATAATAAATTCTTACATATATAAAATGTATCGTTCGCGCTTTATATCCAAAGGATTTCTACTTCATTAGTGCGTCCTTCAACTAGTTTAACCCTTTTGACTGCACAGCCCAGCAACTAGGTAATTTAATTTCGCCAACATGCCAGCAATTAATCCTTCAAGAGTGCATGTTGATGCAGTGTGTGTGTGTGTGTGGTGTGTGTGTGTGTGGTAAGCCTATATGCATATTTTCTGCACGATTTGTGTATTCCAGCAGAAACATTTAATTAATACATACACAATATTTTTATAATAACAAATATACATTTATTTGATGCTCAATTAGAAGATACCCTTTAACTTGATATTTATACATATGAAAACACGTTCAATCAACATATGTATCTCTAATTACTTGGATCGCAGAAGTATTTTTTTGCCCAATTACATTCGCTTGACCTTAAGTAATTGGAAGTGGGTATAAAATACAACAGAAGCACCTAAAGAGGTAGCTTAAATAGGTAGAACAGGTGTATGAGCTGCGATAATTTGAGTTAGCTTAGGTGGAAAACTTAAGCACAGCACATTAATCGCCGGAGCAGCATTAGTTGTAAGCGTCGGGCACGAGGGAACCAGGTGAAGCAGGCAGCACACGAGTAACCTCAATTTTGACACGCACACTTTAACTTCATGTTAAACGCGGGTAGTAAATAAAAATGTATTTCGTCACTTTCATATAAAAATGAGAAACCCAACTCAAAACAGAAAAACGAAAAGCACAGCAAAGGCGACGGATATGGCAGCGGAAGTGAAAGCAGGGCACGTCGCCGGCTCCTGACTGACAAGGATATTTAGCCCAACCACACCCACACATACACACACACACACACACATATGCATACACACGCCTGCATGCAACGGTGTTGCATCGTCTGCTGCTCGACGGCTGCTGAGTTAATCTGCTTCAATTAAGTTCATTTATTTGAATTTAATTGCTTTCCGTGCGCCCCCAATCCCGGCCAGAGATCCGTTTTTAACTTTGTCATCGGCGGATACCCAGCTGCCATCAGGCGCGCCCCCCACCAGCACCTTAACTTGTTTAGGCTCTCACGGGAATTGCGCGTAAGTGCTGTCTGGATCCAGGGCTCTGTGGGACATTCCTTATTCAACATTATTGTCTTGTTTTTGAACAGGCACAATGATTTTGTTCAACAGGCAAAATGAGCCCATAATAAAAATATATATATTCCGAGCAGAGTTAATTGATTGTCTATTTGCCCTTTGAGAGCTAGAGAATTGTAATCAAATTTTATGAGGAATATCTACTGGACATCTTGAAGATCCATGAAATAGCAGAGTTATGACTAATTTGGTGATCCATATACTTTTTAGAAAAATAGCCATAGCTCGGTCATACCCTTGCAGATTTTTGAGAGATCGTGAGGACCACCTACATCGATCTGCATTCAAAAATTATGGATTCATCTAATTATCTTGGACTATGGACTTATTCATAAGGGCGGATGAAAGACTTAATCAGGAAAAATGATATGGTTGACTAGGCACCATCATGGGGGCAAAAATAAAAAAATTCAAATAAATTATTTTTAAATAAACTTTAAATGGATGGATATTGGTAGATAGTCCGTTTTTAACTTTGTCATCGGCGGATACCCAGCTGCCATCAGGCGCGCCCCCCACCAGCACCTTAACTTGTTTAGGCTCTCACGGGAATTGCGCGTAAGTGCTGTCTGGATCCAGGGCTCTGTGGGACATTCCTTATTCAACATTATTGTCTTGTTTTTGAACAGGCACAATGATTTTGTTCAACAGGCAAAATGAGCCCATAATAAAAATATATATATTCCGAGCAGAGTTAATTGATTGTCTATTTGCCCTTTGAGAGCTAGAGAATTGTAATCAAATTTTATGAGGAATATCTACTGGACATCTTGAAGATCCATGAAATAGCAGAGTTATGACTAATTTGGTGATCCATATACTTTTTAGAAAAATAGCCATAGCTCGGTCATACCCTTGCAGATTTTTGAGAGATCGTGAGGACCACCTACATCGATCTGCATTCAAAAATTATGGATTCATCTAATTATCTTGGACTATGGACTTATTCATAAGGGCGGATGAAAGACTTAATCAGGAAAAATGATATGGTTGACTAGGCACCATCATGGGGGCAAAAATAAAAAAATTCAAATAAATTATTTTTAAATAAACTTTAAATGGATGGATATTGGTAGATAGTCCGAATTTGGAAAGCTGTGCTATTTGGATTCGTGAATGTCTATAGAAGTGATGGAAAAATTTTGATTTTGGAACCAACCAATACTGAGAGGATTTGTGTTATAATTTTAAAACGCGAATTTTGTAATACCAATCGGTACATTTGATTCGTATGAGTCCGAAAACGTATTCGAAAACTGGACGGTATTTACCCATGAACTTGCATATTTGATGGCAGCTTTTAAAAATTAAAAGTTATATTAGCTCAATTGCTACATTGTGATTTTTTGTATTTTTGAATATTAAATGACTTAAGCAGCCCACTGTACATCCAGACACACACACACACACACACACACATGCATACAGTTTCCCACCTGCAATCTCCGGTGCTGTGTCCTTTTATCGAAGGCACGTGTGTGTGTGCGCGTAGTCCTTGCTTTGGTGTGAGTGCTGTGTTCATTTATTTGTTGCTCTGTGAATACTCGTGTGAGTGGCACGAAAATAAAACAGTTTCACTATCATTGAGTGCAGGAGGGGAGCAGGGGCAGCGACAAAGTGTTTATAGTGTATGCGTGTGCGAGTGTGTGTGTATGTTTGGGAAGGGGGCATGCATGTGTGGCGCCTGGGTGTTCATTAGGTTCAATGGAGCAACTACAATGTCGGCACTCGCCGTTCTATGCAAATGAATGTGGACCACATTAGCTGGGCCAGACAGCAGACGGGTTGATTAGGTGTAACGGGGCCGGCAGGGCAGGACATGGGATGGGCAGCACTTTGTTAGCTTTTTGCTTTCCGTTTTCGGTTTCATTGTAGTTTTCGGCTTTTGTCTGTGTTATGGAAAATGCTCTCTCGAATTGGGTCGGGCCTGCTGACCCCTTACAGCAACTGCGCACGTTCATCATAGTTAGTGGGCACCGTAGCCACTCACATATGTTTGCATTGTGCATTGGAAAATGTTGCCCCTTTCACATATGCGACCACTCGACTTCCGGTTGCCGGTGGACGACTCACGGCAATAACTTTAATGGGGCTTTAAGCCCTTTGTGGTTGCTCTCGCTTCCCGCCTGCAGCAAATATTAACTATTGGGCTTGATTGGAGTGACTTTTGTTTTGCCCTTTTGTCAGCAATTGCTGTGACAATTGAATTAGCGCAAATTAATTGCAGCTAATTGTGTTTGTGGGCGTGCAGGGTGTGAGGGGGTAGTTCGCAACGAAAATATCCCTCGAGCAGTTTTAATTAACTTAGATTTGTGTGCTTTTTGGATTGATACAATTATTTAATCTCAAACTTAAATTAACTAGAAGGCAAAAGGTTCTTGTTTGCGCCCAATTTCCATTAAGATTTGACTTGATAACATTTTCTAAATAACCCTAATGCATCTGTGGAATTTCTCTTCGAGTTTCGCTTAAAAATATGTGTATCAATTCCTTTAAAAAAGAAATCGTTCAGGAAATTAATTAACATTTTAAAGTTAAAGATTGAATCTTTGTAACGTAGATTTTAGCTCGCACTTCTTCTCATTTTTCGCCTTACTTTCTTACAGGATACTTTATTTCTACATTATGTTGTTTCCCCACTTAAGTACCAATAAAAACGGATTCGTTTGTTGAAATTGAGTTTGTCACTAGCAAAAAGACATTTAAAATAATTATAATATTTATAACAAAATTACATACTTTTTCTAAAATAGTTAATTCGAGGCACACTTTTTAATTACATTTGCTAATACACAACTCACCCTATGGGCCAGCTGCCCCTCGCTTGTCAGCACTTGCTAAGCCCAAAGGATTTGCAATTATTTTTGCTAGCTGCTCGAATCCGTGCAAGCATTTTGAAAAGGCTGCCATTACAGCTAAATCATAATTGCTGACGCTCAAAAGGCATTTTAAACCGTGGCCTCATACAAAATGCATATGAAATAACGCTATCTGTGAGATACTTGCAACAGTTGCCGCACGCAGCGCCAGCTCACGTATGTCAATTGCAGTTTTGCAAGATAACTCGTCCTTGCCGGCAGCTGCTTCACACATTTTTGCCATTTGCCGTTCATTTAATTTGTTGCTCAAAGTGATTCCCCCGTTCCTGCCCATTCCCGCGCTGTGCCACGCCTTTGTCATTGAGTTGCTTTTTACAATCCTTGAAAATGTTCGCAAAGGCGTTCGCATAGGCACAACATAGCGTACTTTGCTGTCTTTGTGTGTCTGTGTGTGTGTGTGTGCGAACATTACACGCAAGTCAAATAAAATTTTACGCTACACACACACAGGCACATACACACATGTGCATGCACATGCACTGTTTGGAACTCACTCACAAAATGGCGGCGCATAAAAAGCGTCTTTAAAATGCGCTCAGGAAATTGTTGCATGTGACATTTTAAATGCGTCAAAGAAAGGTACCACAGCTATTCAATACAGTTGGTCACATTTATAATTCTAGCTTTTGATTATTTAAATTTTCATACATACATATTTAAATGGAATACACAGTTAATTTAATTTTCTTTAATTTTAGTTTATTTTTGTTTTTAGCCCAAAAGAGTATTTAAGCTTCGGCTTTCCACAAGATTATTTGCACTTTCTTGTTACACGCTGCTGCTGTGCACGCTTTGGCATGTGCCTCAGTGACTCTCGCTGTGTGTGGGTGTGTGTGTGTATACACGTGCGGTTTTTGTAGTTGACACACTAACACATACTCGCACACAAACACACACCTGCAGCTGTTGCGGCACGCAAACACATTTCATTTACGTTGAATTTTGTGCAGATTTGCCTGGCCAACCTGCCGGAACCGAAACCCAACCCCGCCATGCCCCGCCCACCTCCCGCCACCAACTGCCAGTAAACTGTTCTCGCATACCTTGCCTCAATGTTACCAAAAATACACACATATTTTCATTTTCCTGTTGCCCTTCCGGCCAGTGTGCTTAAGCGTAAAATTTCGTTTAGTTTTTCAACACATAAAATAAAAATCAGCAACAAATGCAGCATGAAATGGTATAAAGGGCTGTATAACAAATATTTATTGACCAAATTCCTTCTATAGATTTAAGCAACATGGCGGGGTAGAGAAGCTTTTAATTAAATCACTAATCGAACTGCATCACCGAATACTCTGCTAACATATAACTGATAAGAAGAATGTGCCTTTGGCAAGAGATGCCCTACCCTCGCTACTAAATGCCCTACCCTTTCACCTATAAACTATCTATGCCTACGTCAGCTGCTTGGGCTGCCACAAATGTTCTTCATGCGCTTAAAATGCATGTTTAGGGCTGTAGCTTTTACTGTGAAAATCAATTCAAATGATCGTTATCGATAGTTGCGTTATCGATAATTCATAATTGAAAATTTAGTTTGAAAATAATAATATTTATTAATTCATATTTATACAGAATATTTAAATTACACAAAATTAGATCGGTATATAAATTTTTTTAAACACACTTTCTTTTCTAGAGATTTTAACTCACTCGGCTTACTAAGCTAACATATTTTTTTAAATACCTTTATTTAATCCTTAGCCTTTTTTAACGAACCGCTAACCGCAAATACCCTAGAATTATTTATGCATGCTTTATATGTTCTGTAGTACTGTTTGTCGCATATTTTTGGTATCATAGATTTGTGTGTGTTAAATAGGCGTTAGCTCAGCATGCCCCATAGACCTCAATTTTGGCCACAGTTGATGTTTGTCCTTTTTTTTTGGGGGGTAGGTGGATTTTTTCTGTATACTGTGCAACTACGTTTGTTATTCGTGGGCATTTTTATAGACAAAGTTTTGATTTTTATTCTATTTTTGTTTATTTTTATTGTTTTTTAGTATTTTGTTGTTGTTGTCTCTGCCGCTGCTGCTGCATCCGAGGCTTATTTGTCTGTGCCCAATTGATTGGGGTTTATTTGTGTATTTGTTTATCAGTTTTTGTGTGTGTGTGTGCCAGTTTTTAAATTAAATTTGAGCGGATTTTAAAAGTCAGCCACTTTTTTAGCCGTTGCCTTTTTTTTGTTCTTTTGTCTGAAGAGTGTTTTGACTTTTTTTTCGTTATTTTTAGGTTGGCCATTTATCAAGCACTGATTTAATTTTATGAACTGGGATTCGATACCATGGAATATTATATTATATATATGACCATGTATAGATACTTATGCATGTATTGGAATTTATTCAGTGCTTGCAAACGATTTATCAATTTCCTGATTTATGTACCATTTAACTGAAATATAGACATATATTTTTTACAAGTTAGTTATTTATAATCGTTTTTCACCCTGACCAATTGAGGTTGGCAATTTCAATTGCGTTTGTTAAGTGCTATCAATTAAAGCTTGAAAAAAATATTATTTTTTGCAATTGCTGAGCATACTCTGAGTAAGTAACAATATTGAGTGCCTCCTTAGAGAGAGTTAGTAAGAGTATTTGTATTTAAAAATAATTCTTTGAACGTTTTATAGGAAATGTATTTCTATTACTTTATAACTTTGTAGCAAAAAGATTTATTCACATAACATATCATCGAATTTGTATAAGTATTCATGTAGAGTTTTTACATTTTGTAGACTTTGACAAAAGCTGTTTTATGCCTTCTTGTTGTCTTGAATAAGTTACACAAATTGGTTGTGAAACTGGAATGTAAGCTCTACTGTTCGTTGACAGTTATAACTTGATAAAAGTATGACTTGCACAGCAATCTCAATTATAACTATTGGGAAAAGGTATAACAGTATAATAAATGTCTTATACAATGAGGGAAATTATACCGATTGGAAAATATGTTATACTGTATAACAAACATCTTCTACAATTAGGGATTATATAACTGTCGGAAAGCAAGTATAACAGTCAACTTATAAAATGTATATTTATAGTGTTAGACTGTCATACTTATCCTCATGAATGTCATCCATACATTTTCTGATTGCTATAAACAACCCCTGCTGCAGCTCAGTTTACAACCATGAGTTTGTATCTTATAAAAATACAACTTCCCCTCCGACAGAAGGGGTAGGGCCTTAGTGAGTTTTTTTACATGTGTAAATAATTATGCGATAATTTTTATTTAATTTTTATTTGTAACATATTCGGAGCATTGTTAAACTAAAAACGATCCGACTTAAAATAATAATATTAATTTACAATAATAATATAATGAAATTAATATGTCACAATTTTATGGGTTAGTTGAAGCTGCCAACTCCTAGAATTGCATTCTGATAAGAAACAGATAAAAGAATGTGTAATAAATACGTCGACTACATCGTTCGCTTCAAAGCAAACATTAACTTTTTCTGATTAATTCCGTTTCGTAGTCATGAGCTTAACATAAAGCTATTTAACATTAACAGCGTATTTGAGTTGCTGCGCTCTCCGTTCCATATACGTATGTACATATGCATATATTTATATCTTCATGGAACGATAATGCGCTCTTGTGCCGGGTACATGGCCAACAGTGCAAACTCAGCATAATTGGGCTAGCTACGGTCAATAACTCGCTTGTGGCTGATCATGCATAGCTTGTCTTTTATGTGCGCACATATGTCTATGTATGTATGTATGTCTGTATGCATGTATGTATCTATGTATGTCTATGTACTTAAAGTTGTGGATTGACTGACTAACGGATTGACTGACTGAATAGCGCCCAGCCCGTTTTGATACTCTTAAGTTACTTGATGTGATTTAAGCTCACGCTTAAAAGGGATTTTTAACGAAATCGACTCGCAATTTTGGGAAACTCGTGAAAAAGTCCGTGTGTAAGACTTTAATTAGTTCTTCTAACACATTCAAACTTATTTTTAAAGATATGTGTACAACACTTTTTCTGCGCGACAGTGGCGGCGATATCCTAGGTTTTATCTCATTATCAAAGATATAGAAAAAGAGCTCCAAAAAGAATTTCGCCCACAACTGTGGAATACTCGCGGAAAAAGTCATGGGGAACATTTTTATTTACCCTTTGGCTTTTAAGTCATTCAAATTATTTATATGAGACGTGGTGCACGTTTTATTGAACATATTTTTCAACGGGAATAAATGAGTGGAAAACTTTGAGTGGAAAACCTTTTAAGCGTTGAGTACCTCGAAAAATGGCTTAGCCCGAGAAAGGCCGGGTAATACCTGCTACACTTATATATATTTATTTGTTCAACGAAGTGTTGCGAAAATGAATGTCAAGGCATAACATGACGACAACTTAAAAGCGAGCTTACGGAGTACGATAACAGAAGTTGATTATGTTTTGCTCTGAAATATTATGCGGGCCTTTTTCAAGGTTTCCAATAGCTCTTTTAGTTTGGATGCAACTCATGCGAAGTTCAGACTCCATGACAGTCAAATGTTATACACATAATAAACTTGCTAATTGCTCTTATAACATATTAAATTGGTGCTGTTTTAAGCAAAAAGCTAAATAAATTTGAGAGAAATAAACGTATTTTTCTTTTGTTTAAATATTGTGCGTGCTGTTATTTAAAAAGTTCGTAAATTGAAACCTAATTATGGATAATGCCGCTGAGCGATTCATTGAATTTGAACAGAAAATGTTGGTTGAACTTAACAAAAATTCTAACGACATAGAAAACCTTTACCGAATCATACTAAGTGCCACACTAATCGTTCTGTTTATTATCACAATACTCTTTTTTGTTAACCTGGAGCCAGTTAGGATTTGGCTAAATGCGCATCGAATTTGTGCATTCTGTTTTCCCACCAGGGCGTGCGATGGGAAGAGAGAATATGACAAACAATATATTGCCGAGATTGACGAAAATTTGGAAAAAGGTAAAGAACATTTTAAGTTTTCTTATCATAAAGGTGATGACAGTTAAAAGAGCATTTTAAAGTCAATGATCAATTCACAGGAAATCCTTATCTAGATGACCAAGGACTATATGCTGGCGCCAAGACGACGCCGTCCCTTATAGCAACAAGCAAATGATTATCATCAAATGTCCGGATGGCCCACATTGTGGGCAAGGGGCTTAGAGCTTTGTGAACCGGATTAACGACATAGCTATGTTAAGTCTAAGGAGCTAATATTTATATGTTTATGAAGATGTATGCATACGATAGAATACGTATCAATTTTATTTATATTTTCAGCAATATAAATATAAATAGGTTTCTAAAAAGAAGAAAGCTGAGCATTGTTCCTTGATATGACTTTGTATACCTATTTATCGTCTTAAGCAAAATACTAAATTGGCCTTAAAATTACTAAACTGGAAAATAAGCATGTTTATAGGATCAATTTTTAATTCTAATGAAATCAATAACATTCTTTTAAGTTTGTTTTAGAATGTGGTTTGTAAAAGCAGGTTCCACAATATATGTACATGAATATGGAAATATTTGCATGTGGCAAGAAAAATATGTAAAATATTTAAACTCACACCTTTTCAAGGTTTTTAAAAGCCTGTCAATATTTCCAAATTATCTATATTTATTTAAATCATTAAATATTGTGTTTGCTACGGCAACTAATGCATTAATTTAAACGGTTTTTGTCCTTGTAACATTAGATTAATATAAATAAATTGCAAAATAGATACATAAATATGCATGTATTTATGCACGTATTTATATACACTTATTAAGTTTCTGTTGTTTTTACTGCTGCAGGCTTATGCGCCTGTTATCCTTACTGAATTGACAATTAATAACTATTATGCTTCATTTGAAAACCTAAAATGTATTTTTATCAATTTTAATTAATTTCCAAACAATTAATTATGCTTGTTTGCGCAACATAATTTTAATGCATCATATTATATCGAATTTTTATTATGATAGATTCTGTTCAAAGGTAACTGTAATATTTATTATTTACTTATTTGCTTTTATTATTTATTTTCAATTGTTTATCAGAATAACTCAGAATTAATTTCTTAGAAATTCCAGATTTGAATTGTTACTTGCTAATTTTGCTATCAACAGTCGCCAGCCCCATAAAATACTCTACACATAAATCCATGATGAAATGGATTGGGTTTTCCGAATCTATGCAGCTGATAAAAGTAATTATAGCGAAAATGAGGAAGGAAAATACGTCATAAAATGGATTATAAATTCGTGAATCTTTAATTCTATGTACTAATATCTTTGGCTGATGATAATCTCTAGAAAGTTTTAATTTGTCCTTAAAAACAACGGAGGCAAAATTAAAATAATATTCTACTTCTAATTTCCGAGCGAGCATTATTATTACTTAATTTTATGGTGTTAATTAAAGCAATGTTATGCCCCAATATATAGCCCATAATTGTAGGTACAACACAGCTGCTACAGCTTTCAACAACTCTTGTTGCATCTTGCATCACGTTGCAAGCTGGCGTCAGGGTGAAAATGTTTTTGCGGCTTATCAGTTCGACCGCAACTGAAAATGTAATCATATCGTTAACTGCTGATTGGAAAAACTTAGCACACACATTAACACAGTAAATGAAAAACCGGAAAACATACAGATTTGGTTACCGAAGCGTCAAATGAATGTAATTAAACTGAACCACAAAATTTCATAATAAATGCCAGCGAACATATTTCCAATATGGCATAAAAGAGCACGTAGCTCTATGATCAGAAACGAGCAAAAAAAATTAAGTTGGCCATAATCGTAAAACTGCCCGTCGCACACTTCACACTTGCGGCTGCGTTTGGGTTTTTGGTTGCGCTTAACAAAATTCTTTTTTGGTTTTTTTTTTTGCCCCCCATTGTAGCCAGAGCCAACTTTATTAAAAATCACTTAAAAATAACCAAAATAGCTGGCAGGGCGGCCGCGTTGATATTGGGGATGATGATGATGATGATAGGGCTGATGATGGCTATGATGATGATGATGATGACGTTACCGGCTTTCGATGGTGGCTGCGGCATAAATTTTAGCATAATTCAGGCAACAGCTGTTGCCACAAACGATAAAGACCATGAATGGAATACAGCAGGAGTAGCAGTAGCAACAACAACTAGGAATAGCCATGAGCCAGACGTTCAACTCTCGCTGTATATGGGCGCATATAAAGCAATTTGGAATCTTTATAAACACACAAAAATTTCCAGTATGACTTCATTTTTCAAATTCCTGCGAAATGTAGCCCTTAGCCAAGTCTACTTTGTGCTTTTTTTTTGGCTAGAAAAAGTCAGAGCCAAGAGTCGTCGTTGGCAGGTGTTGCATTGAATTAATGGTGCAAATGGCATTTCTATTGCCTGCGAAATTGAGTTGCAATAAATATTTATGCACTAAAGTGAAAAATTGGCACAGCAAAAGACAGCGTTGAGCGTTGGCGACATCGAGAAAAGGGCACAAAAATGAATCAAGTTGGTCACTGTGCACGTGCATGTGTGCATGTGTGTGTGTGTGTGTGGGTGTGTGTCTTAGTGTGAAATCAAAGTTTGCAAAATGAAAAATAAATATTGCCATTACTCTGCTGCAGGCAGCGAAGCGCTGAGGTAGAGTCTGAGCTCGAGCCCAAGTCGGAGTCGGAGTAAAAAACTGCGTCTGAGTGGGAGTCGGAGACGGACACGGAGACCGAGACCTGAGGCCGATGTGTCTATTAATATTCATATATCGAGGCAAGTCGGTGCCAACAAATCAAATGCAGACGGCGTCTGGCAACACAAACAAAGACGGGTTAAGACCAGAAAACAAAGCTGGCAATAAACGAACATTTGATGCACTTTGGGCCAGGTGAAACACCTTGTTGTAGAGAAAATCAGGGCTTTTATTTTAAGGCAATACCAGCTCGACTTAAGTTAACGTTTGCTTAAATTGCTTAAGGAACAAGGGATGTGGGCTTTAGTTATGGTTTTGGTGATGGGAAAAGGAGCGTACAAACTGAGAGAAGGAAAGCCGCACCAAGCGTATTTTTTAAACATTTTCGTGTGCTTTATTTATTTTTAGCGGTTAGCTTGCCAATATTAATGAAAAATTATTGTTAATAAAGCTATAACAAGTTAAAATAAAAGTTGAAACTTGTAATCGATAAAATGAAACTTAATAAAAAACACCTAGCTAATTAATTTGAATTAATTCTATTTTCACGAATAACCAAATATTTTAATAATTGAATAAATTGATAGCCAACTTTCATAAGAAACAAAATTAACATTACCTCAATTCCAGGTTTCAGACCCTTCTTATTTCGTTGTATTTGAATTGGTTTTTTTTTACGGCTCTCCAATACAGTCTCACGAGCTACGATCCGTTCGACAGGTAACTAGCTGAAAAAGAAAAATATTTTATAAAAATAATATTCATAAATTACCGAGATAAACTTACGTTAAGTCATGTATTAAAGTATCCCAAAAAATGGAACTTATTAATTAATGGTAATTCATTTTCTTGACTATATAATCTAGTCATATATTAAAGTACCATTAAAATGGAATATTCTTATGATATACTTATAAAAAATAAATATTATTATGGCCTTTATGAACTATTAAAAGAGTTTAGGTCTTTTACAGTCTAGTTCTTAAATTAACCATTAAATTAAATATTATCTTAATTAATTAAAAATATATTAAAAATAAACGAAAAAATATCTTCCCTCTTGTCGTACAGCTTTATAGTTTGCCAACCTACAGCAATTAATACAATTATTATAAGAATAAAACACAAAGAGCTGATAAAAGTTAGTACATTGTTTATCTAACGCAAATCGAGCTTCAGCTCTCTGTTTTTGTACCCTATTGCAGTGTATTCAATCAAATCCGAGTTCATTGTTTACGCTCGACAATAGTTTGTGCCGTTGGCTTTGCATGTTGGAATTGTGCGGCGGATGGGCTTAGAAAAGTTAGGAGGGACTTTGGGCTGGTCAAGTCGTTACCATTTTGTCTGCCATTACGTTGGAAAAATCTGTCAATTACCAGTAAGAAAAGCGCAAAAGCATGTCTATCACACGGATTCTCAGACACTGGCCAAGTATTGTGCACAAACAAACAGTCGATTGGGCCGTCAAGTGGCACTGAAAACTGACTCCAAGGAGGGTAAGGGGTGGGAGGGGGGAGGGAGCAGTAAAAGGGTACAATCCGACCGTGGCTGGGATTCTGAGGTTGCCATGCCTGCGCCTGTTTGCCATTTGTTAGACTGGGTCTAGGCGGTTCATGATGTTTGCCACGTTTGAAATTAATTCGTTGGAAATGGCGAGAGTAAGACAAACGGTTGAGCCAGACGGTTAAATTAATCCGCTATAAATATGGCAAGTGTGGCAAAACGTGAATTAAAAGGGCAGAGAACGTTGCATATCAAAATAAAGGTAAGGACAAAGGCTATTTTAATTAGATTCTTGAACTCAATCCAACAAACCTGAACTTTGAACTGCAATTTCATACTTGTATGCAAGGCAACAAAATTTTAAGCTGAGCTCGTTCGAATCAAATGATTTTTTTGTACTATAGATAAACCAAACTTTTTTGACCAATAACTTAATAAATCAAAAACATCAAACCCTAACTCAAGCCCAATAAACATCAGAACACAAACACGAAACGAACAAGTATGTTTTTTAAATGGTTAGAGTCTTACAGAATAAAATAATTGAAGGCTTACTATTGCACTTATCTGATCATATTTTACAGATGCCAATAGAGATCAGTGTGGGCCAATTGAATTCAAAACTGTGTATGCCGGGCTTTCAAAAGAACGGGCAGAAATACATTGGATTTTTGAAAACAAATGACAGCTCAATTTTTTAACCAAAGCCTGGTTTCGTGGATGTGGATGTGGAAAGCCGAACCGCTGACAATTTTTTGTAGGCCCTGTTTATTATAAATATTCATATACCCTACCAATCAGCATCTGCTGCAAGCTAACAAACTAGAAGCTACCTATCAAGCGATATCCTAGGCTTCGCCTCCTGGCAACAGCGCGCAGCAATAGCTGCGAAAAGGCAGAGAAAGCAGAATCCGCAAAGAAAGGGAATTGTAGAAAATAAAAAGCTGAAAAAGACAAACGCACGACAAAATTTTTCACGATTTCTTTTTGTTTTCCTTTTTTTTTTTTTTTGGTTTTTTGTTTGTTACCAGCATTGTAGGCCAGAACGACAGCACTAAGGACATCGAGGACGTGGACAAGAGCTTGGCAGGCTCGGTTTGTTTTTTAGCAAAAGCCTGACAAACCTGTCACGTGATTGCTCAACTGAAGCTTGGCCGGCGAGCCAGCGTTGCGGCAGGACGAGTCGGCCCAGCTGTTAGGCCGACGTCAGCTAGTAATAATGACACCCCCACTCCCTCCCACAACCCAACCCCCAAACACGCCCACACCCTACAAGTAGCCAGTTGTGCACGCGCCTATTCACTCGGCTCTGTCGTCACCGTGGCCGTGCGTGGTGTGTGTGTGGGGTATGGGGTATGGGGTATGGCGCTGTGTCCTGGACAGTACCTATGTCATAGTCGTAGCCATGGCGACGATATTTTTCTAGTGGCTGAAGCTTTTTAATTGAATTTTCCGCTATTTACGACGTCGCAGCAGCCATAAAAGGACGAACTATCCCAGCGAATGGCAGGCGCTGAGCGGCGCGGCACGGCACGGCGGGAAATTTTGCTTAAAAATATGGCAGCAGTTGGAGAAAAGCGAGAAAGAGTTGCCAGATACGCGTAGAACGTAAAAGGGAAATTGTGTAAAATGTATTCATAATATATAAGCGCTTCGGTCCGAGCTGCCCCGCAGGCCTGGTCCCTACGTTTTTTAAGTAGTCCCGCTTTATTCTTTAGAACACTTTTTGTTGTCTCTTGTGCCAAGAAAATGGTGTGAAAGCTTTAAAGAAATGTATATATATATATATATATTCCCGCGGCACTTTTTTACTGCGTTCTTCTTTGTTGGCCAAATAACGCAAATATTTTCCGCATTAATACGCCACTTGTTGTTGCGTAATTATAATTCCAGAAATTATCATCGACAGGTAAGTGAATTGCCATTGTCCGGGATACTTGGTGTGAATATTGTTCAGTCCAGTTAGAAAAGTTGTGGTTGGATGTACTTAAGGGCATGTAACACTAAGAGACATATCTATCTGTTATCAAAATTCGATTAGATATATGTATACATAAATATTATTTAATTACAGTTCATTAAACAATAAATAATTATTTACAAATAATTTTGTAACATGAGTAAGTAATATAAAGAATGAATATGAATATGAATATATGAATATGTATCAATTATAATAACATTTAATATGTTAGTAATATGAATTACTTATTAAGTAATTATGTTATTCAAATTATTAATATTATTTTAATTTATTATATCACAAGTTCTTATTAATTGATTTTTTATATAATAATTTATTATATTATTTATTTTTATGTTAATAATTTAAATTAATTATGTAATTAATCATGCTATTAAAATTAAAAATATTGATAAAATCATTTATTATATTTTTTTTTCCCGATTTTGAAATCGACGAGTTGTATAACCATACAATATAGAAAAATTTTATGTGTTTAGTTTACACTTTACCAACTCCATATTGGAAAGAAGAAAGTGATAAATAAATAAGCAGATATTACAGGGCACCACCTAGTCGAGCAGCCTCAACTAGTATTTGGTTGCTTGTCCAAATTGTGGTCTATTCGATTGTTTCATATTCCAGACTACATCAAAATAAGCCATTAGTAAAGTCAATCGAAGTTGACAATTGTCAACTGAAAATATATTCAATTGAAAATATATTTTAAAGTACCAGCTGGCCGCAATGTTTTCAAATTGACAAACTCAAAAGACAAATGCCACTCCATCAAGAAGATTTGTACTGTATTTGTGCCGCAAGTCATACAATTTAACCCAAATAGAATGCAACTCCTCGACCGCAATGCACAAGTTTCCCACTCTATGCAAAGTATACTGCCAGACAGTTTCCATCTCGAACAGCAAAGAAAAATGAAAAACAAATAAATATAAAGAACAAAATTATTATTCCTGAATATTGTGCAGTTGATTGCATTTAATAGAATCTCACAACACTCTGGGCAAAGTCTGCCGAGTTGCTTTGGGATTATTTTACCAAAGTTTATTTGGTTATATTTTTCAATTTCCGTAGTCTTTGTTTATAAACCACACACTCTTACCAGCACACACGCACACACACACACATACACACACACAGGCACACTCACGCACACATAATAGTCACTTAATAATAATCAAATGCACTCGAGTCGCATACATCTTAATTTTGGCAATCGGCATTCCGCACAGAGCACCTAACACAAAATCCAGTTTCCACATACTGCCTAGTTAAATAGTTTGCTGCAGCTCCATTTGTTTATTTTGTGGATAGAGAAATCAAAACACATATAAATTTATACATCGTAGGATATTTTAATTTCTCCATATATATTGATGCCATATAAATCGAATTTATTTATTATATAGCTAATATATACACATAATGGCTTTCAAATTTAGTTGTCTTTATACAATATATACTCTTGTGCTCAACAAATACATTGACCAACTAATAAATCAATTAAATCACCACTATAGAGGGAAAAGCCGGAAATGAGCATTACAAAAAGTATTTACTATGCTATTAAAATCATAATAAACACTAAATAAAATGTCAAATATGTTTGGATAAATGAATGCATGAATGAATTAATGCACCTTAATTCTTAATTAATATTCTTAAATTGATTTTATACTAATTACAATCTCACAAAACAGACATAATTAGTTAATTAATTAAATTGCAAGCGCATTTACTATTCGATTGGGTAATACAATTTTTAATATTTTAAATTTTGAATTTTCTATAAAATGATATTGGAACTAGAACTTTTCTGCTCAGATGCCTTCAATGCTTTCGTCGCCTCTCATCGCATTTGCTTGCACTTTTGTTCAACAGTTCGGGTGGGGAAATGGAGCAGCGGCCGCCAAGCTGTCCAGGACGACCACAGCTCCTGGGCAGCAGACTGTACTCGTAGATACAAAAGTACACGTAATTGGGCTAATGGATATTTCGGTACTAACACAATTTTGCTAATAAAGTTCGCAAACACACAGAGATGCACGGAGCCGGCCTGTCGAGCGGCAAAAGCAAAGGCACCCAGATGGACGGGGCCATTGCAATAGGGATAGGCCCAGCGACAAGGACCTGGCAGCGGCAGCAGCAGCAGCAGCAGCAGCAGGTTGTCTGCACTTTTTGTTTAGTCTTCTGCTGCAGCTTTTGGCAACTCTCACAGCAGGCAACAACATTTGCGTATAAGTGCGTCTCTATGTTTTTGTTGACAACTCCTTACTGGTCACACAAACACTCACGCTCACACACACACACACACACACACACACACTTATACAAGGTATACTCTGATTTATATTGCGCTGCCTTGCTCTGAGACCTACAGCCTACAGGCCAGTCGAAAAGTTTTCGTACTTAATGTAACTAAACTGTCGCATGCTCCTCTATTTAATTTGTTAATTACTAACTAGGTAAACACTTTTATTCGAATTACCTATCTAATAAAAATAAATTAAAATCATTTATTTAAGGTGCACTTTAATAAAGTGGTTGAAAAGGTATTATATAACTGAGCATATGCAAATAAAAGGATGCAGTTGACCCATAAATAAATATTAATTTACTAAAATAACAATAAGTATTGGTTGGAAAATTACAAACTATATTTATGGGCGATTTTAAATATAACCTAGAAATGTGCTAATTAAAAAATGATTTTTTATAACTATAATTATAAGACTATGTCTAGGTAAATATAATAATAAATAATAAAATAAAAAATAATATGAATTAATTTATTTTAAAATTGTGAACGTAATTACATATAACGACCAATAATTATAGATAAAATATCTTACTTTAACAAATTTTAATAAAGTAATTCATTACAGTAACAATATATCTAATATTTTTTATACTTTATAAAAATATATGTCCTCGACTATAAGATTAGACTTTACACCTACTAAGTATCTTAGAATATAATTATACATTTTGTTATTTTTTAATTTAGATTTATTATTTTTATATTTAGATAAACCCTCGGCTATACTATGTTATGGCCATAAACTGGAATCTAAGCTATTAAGCTCGTTTTTATTAATTGGTAATTGGACAACAATTGCTAGCAATTATCCATTTTTACTATATTATAAAGCTAACCGTCGTATTGGGAATGTCAAAAACTGAACTTATTCTGTTCAATCCGTAGATTGTGTGGACTCAGCCATATATCTAATTGCAGCTGGCACTTATCTGGCATCTGGCATGACTTTGAGCTGGGCGTTCACTGTTTTACTAGGAGACTGTGCACCGTCCTGTCGATATGGCAGCTGTAGTAGCATCAGTAGATGGTGCGTGTGGACTATAACCAAAGTTTGTTTAGCAGCTGTCCATACAAGTGTGTGTGAGTGAGTGTGGGTGTGTTAGTGTGTGTCTGTCGGTATATGTTGCCTGGATCTCTGCACAGCAGTCTATGGAAATTGCCAAAAATTCCAATGCAAAACACACACAAACACAACCAAGGGGAGGCTTTGGCGAGTGGCTGGAGGTTTGAATGCATGTCCTGCACTTCCCTTGACTTGACTCACCACAAACAAAAACCCAACCAAGCAGCTAAACTCTGTTGGCAGCCCCTCGAGCCACGGCTCCGCACCCCGCAGCTACCGCTCGGAGTCAGTTGCCTTCGTTTTGGCAGTAGTTAAACTCAATTATTATGCAAAGTCAACAATGTCTATTTGTGCACCAAAAAGGTGCATTGCTTCAATGGCTGTGGCAGGGGAACATGCGACATAGGGAAGTACTAAGAAACGAGAAGGGAAGGGGAAAGGGAAAGGGAAGGGTGTGTTGATGCTGCCACAGAAAATATGATGCGTTTTGCGACCAAATGCATTTAAATACATTTTGATTTGCAGTTAAAGAGAAAACTTGGAACGTGCACAGACATCGCGTCAGCTACGTGGTGCGGTTATCTGTGCATCCACCTCCTGTGGCCCGTTGTCTACCTATTCTGGACCAAATTCTGTAAACTCTGTATATCAGGCGGTAGGGTTTGGGGTTGGGAGCGGCCACTGCAAATGACAAATAATTTGTGCAGTTTTATTGAAAATGTTTGACTTTTAGTTGCCCAAAAACTTGGCGCTACTTCGTTTGCCTTGTACATTCGAGTGTCTGTTGTAGTCGCAACTGTTATTTTTCTTTTCTAAGGGGTGGGTCGGGTATTATAATATTTTTGCTGGCTTTGGTATGCTGAAACGGGGTATCTATATATGAAGCAAACAAGCTATGCGCTGTGAGATACCCTATATTGTGAACGTGTACCAACATACATTTTATACAATTGCCCCTGTTTGCATATATTAAAAGATATCTTTTGTGAGACCTACAATCAAAATCCCAAAGTTGAGCCCAGTTACCGCCAGAAAAAGAAGCCTGAGTGTGTTTAATATTCTCTAATGACTTTAACTGCACATAAACTGGACGAAAGAATCGACAAGTCCACCTGAGCCCCATACCAGACATGCATATAATCAGAGGTACAAGATAGGTAGAAGGTAGAAGGTAATAAGAGTGGGTCTGTAAGCTAAAAGATTTTAATGGGCTATATATAAATATATTTTCATTAATTTATAATATTCAAAACAAATAAATTGCACATAACATTGAATATTATTTCGAATAAATATATATGGAGGTCTACTAGAAATTTAGTGAGTAATATATATGTATCGATCTCAGGCGAAATTAGGAAAAAAGGTGAAAATAAATCGTTTTTGCTTTTAAAAGATAACACTAATATTCCTCAGAGAAAATAATGTGTAAAGTTTGAGCCAATATTATATTCTTTTTAAACGTACTTCGAAAGAAAGTGCTTAATAATATTTTTGATTTATCTCCAAATATTTTTAGCAAATTTAAGAATTCAGTTTACAATCTCAACAGCCTAGGTAAACACAGACTCCTACAAAATTAAAAGGAGCAATTTTAGAGATTTTTCTGATCAGCATTAATATTTTGCGTTCTTAATGCATACTTCTTTCGTATTCAAATCATGTAATTAAATTTTATAGATTTTTTATTCAGACATAAAGTCAATTGGAATTCATTTGTATATTTAATTTATTATTAATTAAGATTTCATTTGACATTGTGATGCCTGTATATATACGATTTTGTAGACTCGCAGAGTATCTTTCAGTACATCTGTATATATTGTAATTGTATCTGGACTGAAACGTGCTTATTGTTTCTGTTTTCTAGCTGCTTTCTGTTTGCTGGCTCTGGCTGGCGCACTTTTGCAAACAATAAGTTTTTAAGTAGTTTGACATTTGAACTTGCATCTACTTTTTGGAGTGCAATAAAAAAGCGCAGCTAGCCGGAAATGAGAGACGCAACAAAACAAATAAGCAAGGCCTTCGTCTTCGTTTCCAACCTTCCCTCCATCTTCACACTCCCCAAAGTTGGGGGTGTGGGCGCAAAGGAGAAAAACTTTGTCAGCGAAAAATTGCGGCGCAGTTTATTGCAAAAGTTCATTACAGTGCAAATGTTGCTAGATTGTCCCCTGACGGTTGGTCGGCGGGAGTGGAGGTGGGGGTGGTTAGGGTGTTAAGGAGCTAACACTGGAGAGTTGGCTTGCGACCTTAAGTCTGCTTTGTCTTTTGCCATTTCGGCGCCACTTGTTTAATTATAAAGTGCGAAAAATGTTTGCATACTTTTCGGCTGACACTGATGAAGCGCAGGTGATGCAACATCCCGTAAACCTCATGACGCCCCCAACTTCACCCGAAAATGTCCACTCTGTCGCCAAATGCAATGAAGTGACTTTTTCTTTTTGTATTTATTTACTCAGTGCAGCGGCTGGGGCAAAGTTCGCAGTTTGTCTGCCAACTAATTTGCATTTTCTCATCAACGCAGCCGCCTGCATAACTAATATGATGGAGGCAGGCCTGTTTGGTCGAGGGGGGCTGTGTGGCCTGCAGAGATTCTCAGAGTTCTCAAAATATTATAAATAGTGCGCTGTGATTTTGCATAGTTCGCGCCAGTGCAAACTTTAGGCATTTAGCGCACACGTCAATCATACGACATGTGGTCCAGAATGGACACAACCCACGCTAACCGCGCCTCGCACCTTTGCAGAGCCAGGATAATTTATCATTAACCGTTGCAGTCGGAACAAAATTTTCGCGTTGATAAATGAAGTGTTTTTTTCCTGATTTTTTTCGGTTTTGTTTTATGGTTAAATTATGCAAATGATTAAATTATATTTTTTGCACTCACAGAATGTCACATGATTGGATTGCCAAAGGACACAAAAAGGTGTTCTAAAAGCTCTTGATTAATGATCGAAAAATGACTCGAAAAAGTCAATCCGCTTAGCAGCCAAATTGAAATGTGTTGCAAGTAAATTAATTTTAACTATCTTTGTTTTTTATGTGCATAGAATACCAGCAGTGGGGACATAAAAACATAAGAATCCACTTTAATTAGTTCAGCATTTAGTCAAATAAATATTTAATAGCAACTGCAAATTTCGACTCATCCAGCAAAAAGGAAAAATAAGCCGAAAACAAAAGGTAAATCGTATTATGTTTTTTAGAGACCTGAAAACATTCCTCTAATTGCTGTACAATATAATATCAATGATCACGACTAAAATCTAAAAAGGAGTACAAATTTTAAGAAATGCACATACTAGCTTAAAGTAAAGCCAAAGTAAAGTGTTTACAATAATTATAAATTATATAGGTGCAGCATATCTGTGGACTTCAAATTGAAGCATGAATAAGAATTTACAAAATGTTTTTTTTTGCCATGCCACATTTAATGTATAGAAGGTATTATAATTTTATCATGAAATGCGTAACGCATATATGCAGACTTCTTCGACCCTATAAAGGTTTATATTCCTGACCAGGCTCAAAAAGTCATGCTCTCAGTTTTAAAGCTATCGTATTGGTCCAGATCGGACCACTTAATCATATAGCTGCCATAGGAAAGATAGTCGAAAATTATGTTCTTATATGAAACAATATATTTTTGACCAAACCCGGCATTTACTATTTACTTTCTCGCATAGTTAAAGTCCCTCGTCAATACGCAAAATGATTTTTATAAATTTGTATAATAATGCAATACTCACTTGAAATTTGCTTGTTTAATTGTTTGAGTAATTGATAAGTTGAGAGCTTGAGAATATCAGTCATAATTTATTCATAAATATCCCAAATCAATTCTTACTCAGACATTCATTTCAATTATTTGATGAAAAAAACAAGCTGTCACGGACTTAATTTATTTCCATTAATATTTGTCCTGTAATTGTTTGCCTCGCTTTCAGCTTCGATTACACAATTCACGTTTATAACGTCATAATCCTTATGGCCCTCTTTGTAATGTGGGTCGATTCTGGCGCCGCCTCGAAGAACTTGACAAAAGTAAATAATTTGAACCGAAAAAGTTTTCGCTACATAAGCCATAAACCTGGGCAACTGAACGCCCTAACTGGTCTTAACTTTTGATTATGTATTTTAACCCTAATTAAATTTCCAAAGGCCAAATCGCAAAAATCATCATCGACGGAAATAAGTCATGCATACTAATTGAATCACAGGTGGTAGGGAAAATCGAATTCGCTGATTCTTATACCCTTGTAGATGGTATCATAATTTTGTCTTGAAATGTGTAACGCAAAGTAAACATATATGTATTCTTGATCAGTCGCAATAGCCGAGACAATATAGGCAGGTCCGTCTGTCTCTTGCAGGCAAATCATATATCATAACCGGAAGAATCGGACCTTTATATTGTATAGTTGACATAGGAATGATTGGCTCAGAATAAATTAATTTCCTGAACAGAAAATTTTTAAGTTTCCATATATCTTGAGCTTTACTTTTGACATATCTTTAAAGCCGACCTCTACATACGGTTCCATTAAAAAAAAGATACTTCTAAGCTATTTGCCTACAAGGGTATTGAATTTCGGTGTGCTGAATTGAGGCGTTCTTAGTTGTTTTTCTTTAATTTTTTGCGCTAGTCGCTCGATTGGTTGGCAGCTAGAGCCCTGCCTGCGGGCGGGCAGAGATGAGCAGTGCATATTTCAGGTGGTAGGCAATCAAAAATGCTTGGGCCAACAAACACTTCAGGCCAACTCAGGCAGTAGGGTAAGGGGGTGGGAAAGAGGAAAGAGGCGGGCAAGCAGGCAGCCAAGTAACAAGTGTAACAATGAAGTGCGAGCACTTCGGGCAAAATATTCGTGAGAGGGAGAGAGAGAGAGTTAGATCCAAAACATTGGCATAAGTAGCGCTGCAGGCGGCTACAAGTGGGCGTACACGGTAACGTGGGCATGGTCGTGGGTGAGGGGGCTGCCAATGCTGTAGCCAGGCCCAAGGCTCAAGGATTCACACGCTGTTTATATTTGCATACATTTAACCTAAGGCTAGGCTCAGGCTCGCTTTTACAATGTATGTTGTTGTTGTTGTTGTTGGCTGCCAGCTTTGTTTTTACAAGTTGTTTCGTTTATGTACATTGCACATTTAGTTATATATATATTTTTTGTATTCTGTTTTATATTCAACTTGGATGTCTGTATATTTCGTGGTTAATTAAAATTGCACAAGTGGCTGCCTAGTCTGTCTGGCTGATTCGCGGGGCGTTACTTGCCGAAAGGGCGGCGGGGCGGTACCCTAAAAATCTAGCCGCAAGACATATTACACCAGATATTTATAACAATCTGGGAGCTGAGATAAAGAACAGTTGGTAACACGGTTTTGTTGCACAGTGGAAACTGTTATGTGCTGCTTTGTAGTTGTCAGCATGGCCAGCGCTGCGTATACGTAATATTCATACGCACTGTTTGCCGCAAGTTCATAAAGAGCTAATTGTTGAGTTTGAGACTATGCAGAACCACAGAAAACTTCACTTAGCAACTTAGTAAAAACCTGAATTTGCATACTCTTATTGCAGTCTTAAACTTGAAAGTTAGATTGCAATTGAATTATACTAAAAAATAAACAAAAGCAATAGCAGCTTTAACAATAAAATATATATATCTGCCTTGAAAGGAAAGCTAAAGTCTTAAATACTGCTGTAGGGCTTCGGTTACTAATAAAAAGTACCTTCCATCATCAATTGCATTTTTGATTTATGCGCAAAAGAAAAAAAAATAATAAACAAGGATAAAAAAAAAAAATAACAAACAGTTGGGAAAAACCAATTTCACGTGGCTTACGAGTATATTTTTTTAAACTCCTGGAATGTACTATGGCTACAGTTGATTTTAATCTGTTGCATAGCACGTACACGCAGACACACACGCACACACACACACACACACGCACGCACGAGGACATTTATCAATGTTACGACAGGATATCAAGAGTTTGAGCGGGTCGACTTTCTCATTTTCATTTTCATTTCTCATCGTTTGATAACTCGCTTGCCACACTTTTGTTTTTTCCTTTTGCAACTTGGCGGCCAAGGAAAATATTTACACAATCAATTGAATTATTGTAAAATTTATTTTATGAATTATTAATGACTGGCTCTGAGCACCGCAAATCCATATATGCACCTATTTATATACAATATATATATGTATATATATATATCTGTATACAATGCATATTATTTGTTTCATTTTATGAGGCCTCTAACCGCAGCAATTTGAAGAATTTGTGGCATTTGATATTCCAAAAATGCACACGAGAGATTGGGAGCAAGCGGGGGGCGGGCGCTCTAATCGATAACAGCCGATTATTCGTAATGTGGCATACAAGCTGCCAATTTAAACTACTTCACGTGCCTACTGCAATGACGTCAATATATCGTAAAAGCCGCTCAGATTGTAGAAACTCAATTGGCTGATAATTTGTTTTGGAAGGCAGCTGCTCGTTAAACTTTATAAGCCGCTCGTGTTCAATGCTTAAATAATGTTAACTTGGGTATTACACTGTTTCCCTATAAATACAAACCATCGGCTCACAAGTGGCCTCATTTAAAGTTCGAGTTCGCAGCGAGGGGCAGAGAGTTATATTTGTTTGGAACCGATAATGTATCCGGCTGAGTGTTTAACCTGGTCACAGTGCCTTTTAAAAGCAACGGCCGCTAATCAGCTAATCGCTAAACAATTGAGATCCCTGCTGCTCTTCATCTGCGACGACGAACGACTGTTGCATGTGCTGTGGAAATGGCTGCTATATAAGTACGAGCACGAGTTCAATTAGCCTTAATATAATCTATAAGCTGCTTAAGTTATCAATAATAAATACAAATTGAAACAGAAGAACGAGATCAAGTGCCAGTTGTTTGAAAGAGTCGATAAAATAACTCAGTTGCAGTTGGCTTAAATAAATGTGACTAAACGGATTGACTAGCTCAGAGATAAACCTTTAAATTGTTAGTGCGGAATATATACATATTTATTTAAACCCTTCATTTATTGCAATTTTGTATATTAATATGTTCTATTTACGGATATAAAAGAGCCTAACGATTTTCTGTGAGACTGGTTTTAAAACATTATAGCTTTAAAGTCAGGATGGAATATTTCTTCAAGCAAGGAATTTAATAAGGTTAATTATTTTTTGATACACAAATTGCGCTTATTTCCATGGGAATACACTCATGATACTAGGACACTTAAGAGCTATTAGGGCTCTTGATTTGCTGAGCCACTCACTCAAGTCAGTTGAACAACACTCGCAATATACTCTTTCCAGCAAAACTCTACTCCAAATACCGTCAAACCGAGTTGCAGAATTTTCGCTCAAGACTGCAATTGCTCTAGATTTAATTTTCTCCAAGAGTAATCAATGGGAACATTAAAGCTACTCAGTCAGCTGCAGCTTGGGGCATTAAGTAATAAACTCAATGAGCTTGGGCTAAGAATGAATAACTCAAAAACAGTGGCAACCTACTCCACTTACTCAAGAGTAAAAACTGAAAGAGTGCTGCCAAAATTCACTTAGCTACTGCTCACAAAAAACTCACTCAGTAGCTGCTGTAAGCAGTTGCTCTAAGAGTTTTTCGCTACTGAGTCTAAAATATACTTTTACTTTATGAAACATATACTCAAGAGTATTTTATCGCAAGCACTCAAAACTGTGACTATTTAGAATTGAGCACATTTTCGCTCAGTGGGTTACAGCTCATACACTGCAGTTACCAGCAAGTGCTCCAGTTTGAAATACTCAAGAGTAGTTCAAGTGATTGAGCCCAAATATTCACTCGTCTACACCTTTATATGCAATGCTCATTCGGCTCCCATTTTATATTCACCACTTAAGAGAATATTTCGCGCTAAGCACTATCCAGCGGGAGCTCTTTATTTTCCAGCCCAAGCTCACTCAAAGAGCAAAAGCTTTACGAACTGGACTCGCCTCCCAAAGCAGCAGAGCCGAAGTCGCAGCCGAACGTGCAACGAAGACTCGAAGCGCTTCGTGACGGTTGCAATATTTTTGGCACATTTAGTACACGGCCAGCACACATGGCCAAGGTGTGTGTGCGTGTGGCACGTGAAATTTTATTTATTTATCGAATGTTTTTTTTTAGTTTTTGTTGTTGTATCTTGTTGCAAAGCTTGCAGTTCATTTTTTATATGATTTTTTTTTTGGTTTGTTGGGGGGAGGGGGCAAAGTTTTGTTTCAGATTTTGTTTGCTGGCTTTTTACTTTTTATGCAGTTGCATTTGATAGATTGAATTTTGCAGAAATTGAAAGATAAGACAGTATCAATAGTATCTTGTATCTACGTAGCTGCGTAACTGCGTATCTACGTATTTGTGTAACTGCGTGTGATGGGGTTTATGGCGCTCAGCGCTGGCTGCTGTTCAGACATGTTAATTTCGACTTAATGCTGTTTAAGTAAAGCCCCAATATTTGCGCCTAATACGTATACATGTGTAATGAATGTAGGCGCTTAGGTAAACACACACACACAAGCACACACTGACAAGCAGACAGACAGACTTGGCAATATGAGTGACTTACATGTGTAAGTCGGTAACACGACGAAAACAGATGCTATCTTGCATACATTTAGGCGCACAAGCAACAGCACAGGGCCAGGGACTGGAACTGGGACTGGGACTGGGACTTGCTCTGGAATTGTGTACTGTTAAGGGGTTGGGGAGCGGGGTCGTCTTTAGGTGCTGCCACTAAGGCGTCAGTCACGTTCAGGGCGTGCGACAGAGATAGAGATAGTGAACGGCACTGTGCAGCGATAAGCAAACATTGTCCATCAAAAACACACCTACATAACTGCAAACACAGACACACACTACGCGCACACACACACACACACTATACAACTCACACACAAACGCTCGCTTGTGTTTGTGCATTCATTGCATTGAGCATGACATATTTGTCGATTTGCAAATTTATGTCAGCCTCAGACAAACCCTTCGTCCGGTCCACACACCATTTCAATAACAGTCCCAGTTCTCAAGTCGCTTCGTTTGATCCCAAAGTGTCGGTCGACTCAAATTGATCTTTGGAATCAAATTAAACAAAATTATATATGCAGGTCGGCTGGCACTAAATGAAAGTGTTCGACTGCAAGTGGCAACAGCACATGCTCCAAATTTTGATGTTGCATCAAGTTAGAAATTGTTCGACCAACGTCTTTTATTCATAATTATGAAGGCTGCAAAGAGTGTGTAATTTAAAATATTACTCAAATGTATCAAAGTACAAATTTCTGGAGAAAGTTCTTTGTCTATCTTAGATCAAAAATAAGCATGTCAAAATACTCGAAAGGCTTAGATAAACTTTTTACTGCTACGAAATATTTATTTCTTAACTAAATTAATGGGTAGTAAATTACTTCGTGCGATTAAAATAAAATTTAAATATATGGGATATTTAAGATATAATCAAAAATGTCATGAATGCCAGCATACTCGAATTCTTCAAAGTTCCTAAATATCATGATGAAGATTTGAGGTCTTAGCCTGGATTTATATACATATATAAATAATGAATACTTGAGTAAAAAAGTAAATAGCCTGCTCTAGATCACAATTTGTGATCAACCTATCTTAAAAGATTTAAAAGGGTATTTTAGTATAATAAATAAATTTTAAATTCAATGTCAAAGGAAAAGCCTTGACAGCAAGTTTACTTTCCACAAATCCACAAAACCTATGAGCTCGTAACTTTGGGGCAAAAGTATTTCAAATACATCGAAACTGTAACAACAATTTATTTTTATCATTTTAATATTCGGTATTATTTGCATAACAAATTTTAACATTTTTCTGTGAATTTAAATTAGAATTTATGCACTTTTGTGGTGCATTTAAGTGCCTTTCAGTAAACGGGCAAACAAAATTTCAGGCCACACACACACACGCACGCACATACATATATGCGCATGTATGGCAACGACCTTACAAGTGACTCTGCACTAAATATTCAATTACATTTCAATGTTTAAGCTTTTTGGGCAAATTTTGTGCAAACATACTCGAGCACGTACAAATATATATTATTAGATATATATACAATATATATATATATATATATA
The DNA here is from genome assembly GCA_018903485.1 of Drosophila littoralis. NCBI lineage: Eukaryota > Metazoa > Arthropoda > Insecta > Diptera > Drosophilidae > Drosophila > Drosophila littoralis. The sequence continues at coordinate 3,362,802 of JAEIGF010000059.1, read as the reverse complement.
TGTGTGTATAAAGGATCGATGCTGCGCATGTGGGCGTGGCTAGTCAAGCTCTTCGCCCGCTTCATTAAAAATACTGTCAATACCTATTAAAATCAAAAATCAAATCAATTTTGTGCTATAATTACAAAAATGTCTGCCGCCGGTCGTAAAGTGCTCAGTGAAATGCACACATGAATATTATCACACACACATACATCCCAACACAAACACACACACACACACACACACACACACACACACACACACACACACACACACACACACACACACACACACACACACACACACACACACACACACACACACACACACACACACACACACACACACACACACGAGCACACTCAGAGCAAGTGCAGAGTACAAACAAATGTCAATTAAAAAGTAAAAATTGCTGGAAAATGGCGCTCGACCTGACTAAAACAAAAGGCCAGTCAGCCAAGCAAGGGGCTAGGCAAAAGGGGGAACTGGGTACAGCGTACGGGGAACCGGGCCAAGCCCTACTGGTAGCAGAGGGACAGTCAGCAGCAGAGCCAGTTCAGTTTGGGCCAGTTTTAGCCAGGCACTTCTGTCGCATTTGTCGTTCAGTGTGCACAAAACTTTCTGGCCAAGCCGGAGCCGCCGTTTTGCAGGTCCTTCGATTGCAGCGCCTGTTACCAAACATTTTTGGCATTGGCAAATGGCAAATGGCGCTCACGTTGCCTGCCATTGGGTTAGGTTAGGTTTTCAGCGCGCTTTGAACAGGATGTGGGTCGAATCATATTGCCAAGCACATCGAGCTCAGAATGGCCACTGGCGAGCTTATTCATTTTGTTACTAGGCTAACTTAGTCCCGGACAGTTATTTAGTTAAATATTTTAAATATCGACTCACAAGAGATACTTTTATGATTTCTGTATTTTTACGTAAGACTTTTAGTCCTCATCAATTTATTCAAAAAGATAATTTGAAATTTTGGGAAGAGTATTTTCAAAATTTTCATTTTAACAATCGTGTGATCTATATTTCGTGATAATTTTGATGGTTTTCCTTAATGGGGCTTTTATTCTCTCTCAAAAGAATTTAGGGCCTGTATGTATGCATTAAGAGACATTAATTATTCCTTTTCTCCTCAGATAAAGAAAAAAAGAAAAAAGAAAACCCAAAATCAAATTTAAGTGTATTTTCATAATCTGGCAGAGCTTTTAATCCATTATAATAGAAGTACAACTATTTTCGAATTTGTTTTAAATTGTTTTATTCCTATTATTTTTATTAATATTTTCTACTCCACCCTCACTTTTTCACACAGTCTTTCTCGCTCTCTATGTTTATCTCTCTCTCTATTTCTCTCTCTACTTCATCTGATTTTTAGCATTGTTATTTAACAACTAATCCAGCTTTCTCTTCTAATGCTTATATCTGCCTTGGTCTACTTCTTTCAGCTTCTTCCACTTTCTTTATTTTTCCTTGTTTAAATCTCTCTCTCTCGCTATTTAAATTTCTTTATATTTGTTCACACTATTTTTCTCTCTGTCTTATTCTGTCTCTTTGCTTGTGCTTACATTCTCTCTCTTTTTCGACAGCCCATTCTTCCTTTCCCTCGCCTATACTTTTCCTTACCAGCTCTAATTACTTATCAAGCAGTTATTGATTTGCAATGTACATTTTTCTTAAATTATTCCCAGCTGGTCCGGCCACTTTCTTCCACTTCCCTCTTTACCCACCATGACACTTGTTCTTTCTCTTTTCATGCCCTTAACTTATACTACTCATCTGTCTTTAAACAACATTTTCCCTTCTGCCTAAAGCCCGCATCCACTTGAACAACTGGACTCAAGACTTCATTAAGCAAGCTTCACTGTACTTGTCACTGTCACGCTGCCGTTGACTACATTTTTTGGGGGCCATTTGCCTTCGACGCTGGTCAACTGGGCAGCTGCCACTTGAAGGGGCTTGAAGGAGCAGTGCTCCATTTGGATGCCGAGACTCGGCCGCTTGGCTGTTCTGGGGTGTTATATAAAAAAATGGAGGCACCATAATAAATGTCTGGCAAAAATAAATAAAAAATAAAAATAACAAACAAATATATATAAAATGGAACAGAATCAGTACAAGAAGCGGGAACAAAACTCGACAAGTTCTCGGACTTTGTAAGGGCTGCCAACTGAATTCAACGAGCAACAATTGCCAAAGGAACAAAGCGAGAGCGAGATAGAGAGAGAGAGAGAGAGAGAGAGGAAGCAGAAAAAGAAAATAACTGTGATTGAGCCCTGTTACTAACCAGTTCTACAATTACAGAACCCGCTCGCCCGTCGCCAGCCACCCCCCCTTTAGACATAGATCGAAGACGTTGACAACGTTGGAGGCGCAGTCTGGAATAAGTGCACTGCGCGATAATCGAAAATGAAGCAATATAGTATAAACAAAAGCGCAAAGAGGAAGTCGAAGACTGAGTAGGAATCATAGTCGTTTGCGGCAGGCAGAGAAACTGAGGGAGAGAGGAAGAGACAGATAATTTACAATTTATATTTACTGATTTTTGGCAGTGGCGGAGGGCGGTAGGATTTACAGTTGAGCTTGCCCCACTGTTTACATTTACAGCTAATGTTAAACTATATAACCTGCTTTTAAATGCATGTCTACACTTAAAGTTCATGCTCCTCTTTTTTGCTTTATCTATAATATGTTTAATGCGGATTGGCAGCGAAAAGCAGAAGCGGATAATTTAGAATTGCTACAATATTGTTATATTTGGGCAGTAAAAAAAGGGCTTTAAAAAGGGTTGATGTTATTCACACTCTCACTATTTTTTAAATCAGGTTCTCTTTAATGGATAAAGCTAACAAGGTGTATCTGGATTTGCCTTCAGCATATAACCAGAAAAAAAACAAACAAACTCTTTCCGATTGTCTGAAATAAAATCTATTTCACACTTTCAAAGCTGTGAAAAAGCAACTGGGAACACGCTGTGAAAAAGCAACTGGGAACACGCAACAGCAGAGATAACTAAGCATCTAACCAAGATATACATGCAAACACTTTCGGAACAGAACTGACCTATCCAACAATTTTGGCGCTGCCAAAAAGCAGAAGAAAGCAGAGAGCGAGTAACAAATGACGGTCAGTAAACAACGAAGCGAACGAATTATTTGTGCGCGTGAGAGAGAGGCGAAAAGCCAGACAGGCCGAAATCAAATGAAACGCATAAGAATCGATTCGATTAGTAAAATGAAATTTACGCCAAAATAAATTTGCACAACTTACTGACGTGGCGCGCCTAAGTGTATGCCATATATTATCTATGCCCTAAGAGAGGGTATTAGTGGGATGTCGGGATATGTGTAACACCATTGAGTAGACATTTCAGATAATTACAAATTTAAAAGAATATGTAATAATTCTATTTATATTTCTTACATTTTTCTCTGTAGACTTCAACTTTAGACGGATGTTTTTCTCGACTCCATCTATTCGCTGTTTACCAGATACCATAGTTATACGACCGAGACTTTATAATAGATATATTGATAATTAGTACATAGATCAATCTACCTAATTCATCGATAATATACTTAACGAACACTTAGGAATTGGGCTGGGAAACAAAAAAACCTATAAGAAATTGAATATTTGTATAAAAATATACAAAATATCCCAATATGCAGATCTTTCGGGTGTATAAAGTTGACAGCAATAAATAATATAACGTTTCGCTGATAAATCTCTTGCTGATAAATCTATTTGAGTTCAGTAATTTATGTATTCTACAAGAGAAACTGTAGGGTATACAATCTTCGGCATTTGATTGTATTGATACAGTTTTCGTGCTCATTTTGTATTTTGCGCCAGTCGCAGCCGCTTGTCATGTTGTTGTCTTCGTTGTTGTCGTTGTTGTCGTTGTCGTCGTTGTCGTCGTTGTCGTCGTTGTCGTCATTGTCTCTAAACTTTTGTACGTTCATTAATCTTGTAGAGCGTTTTTACTGTTGCGTCAGACTTGGTGTCCTTGGACGTATGTATGTTTGGGTGTAGCTGTCTTGCAAGTCTCTCTGTGTGTGTGTGGCAGTTTGTTTGCCTTGTTGTTGTTTTAGCTGCGCCGCTTTCGTCGTTGGCGTTGTCTTCACTGTCGGGACACTTGTGCGACAGTTGTTGCATGATAAGGTTTAATCTATTTAATTGTAATTGATATTTTTGCAAGATACGATGGAGCTGCCAGTTTGTCCTTTTTTTTTTGTACCCATTAATAAACCAAATGAGGCGCCTAAAACAACAACAACGAGTCAACAACTTGTTGGCAACACTTGAGCAACACCCAACAACTGGCAAATCATAATTTATAAAGTGCTGCGCGGCAGAGAAGCAAATGGCTCGCAATAGCTCGCTGCGGCCTGTCGACAACTAAATACCCTTGTAGTAGACATAATTGTTGACTTGTTTTTAACTACAAAATATTGTTTTATGCTCTTAGTAATATCTATCAAAATTGACCATAAGACATTCATCATCCTTCAATATTTGTACAGATGAGAATTATGATTAACTATACTAACAGATTATATAAATAAATAAAATAAATTATAAACTAATTACTATCAACAATATCGAACAAAGTTCAATATATAGTGTTGATAAACACGTTCTAATAATTATTAAGTGATATCTCTTTACAACGACCCTTCAAAATGCATATTCAGATTCATGTAAATAGTTTGGGTTTATTATATTAGCAGCTAAAATTTAAAAAACATGAGAAATAATCAAAAATATAATATGCTGCAATATGCTCACTTTTAGGGGTTGCACAATCCCTTACAAAATGATAATTCCCTTTCGCTAGTTCATTAAAAATCTATTTTACTTAGGTATGTGCCCTTAAAGCTATAGTCAAGAGCATGCATGAATGAGTGAGGGGAATATAAAAACATATATTTAATTAGATACATTATATAGTAATAGCAATATATAAGATGTGTACAAATTTTACAATGCAAAATGCAGATTGTGGCCATAGCAAATCTTAGTAGAATACAAGTGCTCTCTTTTATTTCTAAGCAACCTTCCCTTAAATTTCTTTTAGCCTAAGTAAAGCTGAAAATAAATAGAATACAAGTGCGCACTCTTATTTCCACTTACCATTCCTCCAAGTAACCTTAGTCCTTCCGCTTAAAGTAAACTCGAACAAAAGCGTGTGATAATTCAATGTCTGTGCCCAGTCAAAAGCTCAGTCACCGCCTCAGTTTCAATGTGAGGCTCAGACTGTAATCACGCCCATGCCATTATCCTTCGTGTCCCTTTGTGTTAGTGGAGATGATGGAGGGACCTCGCCGGTATCGTCGTCGTCGGCGTCGGCGTCGACGTCGGCGTCGCACACATGGGACACATCAAATGCAGTCAAGATAAGAGAGTGCCAAGTTGTTGATGTGTAAACGGTTTCGGATTTAAAATAAGTAGGCGTGAGTGAACACGACACGGCCGTGGGGCGCGGGGGAATGCGTTGCCATAAAAAAGCCGAATATACAGCAGGAAGCCTAAAACAAATTGTAGCGGAAACGCCAGCAAACACAATAAATGTTTAATAAGCCAAAACGAGCAGAGAAAAAGCGAAAGCGATGATGCTGGAACCGTTTGCCCTAAAAGCCGACGACTCCAACCTGAACCAGAACCAGCAGACTCTAAGTCCCGGTTGCTGTTCTGGATGTCGGCCGGAGTCTAGTTGGGTGTCTGGCAAATGGTTAAAGGGGAGCGGAAGTTCAAGCGGAAGCTGCTCGACTAGTAAAAACAAAAGCTGGCTCGAAAAGTCAACTTTTGCCAGATATCTAGGTTAAATTATAGAAAATACTCTTCCAAGGGCTGGGGAGGCTGAATGGCACATATTAAAAATTAATTTTAAAAAATTCTACGACGCTTTCGGTGCACATTTCAACTTGAGGAATTATAATTAGAATGCTTCGCTTTTAGAAATGGTTTTGACTAAAAATCAATAAGTAAATAGAGAAACAAACAAATTCTATGATTATAGAAAGTTGAAAGCAGAAGACAATATTAAAAAACTTGAGCAATAAAATTTTTATTTATTCATCTACAAAGTCAACAAATTTATTAAATATTAAAAGCTGGACTAGGCCAGAGCAAGTATCACATTTTTAACAGGCTACTCTAAATTTGAATAACAACTTATTAACAATATCTTATTGTTCTGAAAATTTTAAGATATAATGATTCGCATGCACAGAAGAGCCCAATTATCTTACACATCATTGAAAATTCAGCCCAACGAAAGATATATGTATATTCAAATCAACGCTTTATGCAAATGAATAGCAAACTTTATGCTAGCATAGAGAAAAATATATGAGTGCTTATGCATTTTTTATAAATGAAACCAAAACAGCAAATTTCACAAAGGAAAACGCTTTAAAAGATACTCACAAACAAAAAAGAAAGAAAAAACCATTTAAGTATCCTTTGGTTGCCACACTAAACGACTTCAATTTAGGGCCAGACAACTAACTGGGGGCGAAAGTGGTTCAGTGGGGTAGACCGAGGGGGGCGGTGAGGTAAATCTACAGCGTGGGGCACGGTGCGCTTCAATTTTTGACCGCGCATTCAAAATACGACTCAGACATGCGCCCCGAAGTATGCTACACCGAAAATCACTTAAGCGGCGCAAAATTTTCAACAATTGCGAAAAGCTGCAAAAAGCGCTGCTGATGAGGTGTAAGAAGCAGCAGTAACAGCAACAGCAACAACAGCAGCAGCAAGAAAATTGCACGAAAACTTTCAGTTAAGGAAAACATATACATACGTACGGGACTCGTAAAACTTTGCTTACGACAGCCTCCCTCTGCACCTTTTTCTCAAACATATGTCAGGCATATATCATATTTTGTGCGTGTTTGGAGCTTAGAAAAACCCGCAAACAATATTTAAACTTGGCTCAACTTAGAAAAACTATAACTACAGCTTATGTTTAATCCTTAATTTTAGACATTAGTCTTGTTTTCTTTTCCTTAGGCAGTGGTAATCATCCTAAAATAATTTCATTGCACACTAAAATAATTACCAGAAAAAGCTTATCAAGGGAAATATTTGTGTACAAATTTTAATTGTAAAACATTTTTTGTAAATAATAAATGTTAAATCTCATAGATTAATTGTAAAGACTAGAGAAAACCGAATATTTATCAACCTCAGCCTTCTCCTTAGTAGGCTTTAAATATCTCAAAAATAAGTTTGAGCCACGAACTTCATTGTATATTAGTAAAATATTAAAATTTGAAGGTTATCGATAAATGGCTTAACCGGTAAAGATGACATTAAACCTGAATATTTTTCGACATATTTTATAAAGAAATATCTATTTATTGTTTCTTATTTTGTGAGTGACTGCAGCGCACAATTATGAGACCTGCTGCGGCCCTGTTCTTTCTACCTTATCTATTGCCCAGCAAAACAAGTTAATAGTTTTTCACGCAACATGTTTTTCAGCAAGGCAGCTGCTCTGTGTCGAACTTTTGTGGCATGTTTCAAGTCGTGCCGCGTCCCCTGTGGCGCAGTCAGCTTTGCTGTCGACTTTAAAGTCTGTATGGGCGGAATTGTAGTTGTTGCTTTGGTCGCCTGGCAGAGAGCTTTAAAGTTTGTTTTTATGTGGCTATTAACGCCTTTAAAGTGTCGTAAAATAGATGCTAAATGCTCGTCTATAGCAAAATTTGTTAAAGGAATCCTAAATCATGAGCCGTTCTTCAAATGTAATATAATATATGAGCGAAAATATATAAAAGGATTAAATTTACAATTCAATTGCCATATATGTAGTCGCATATCTATATAAGTATTTATTAGTAATGAAACTGCAAGATATCGAGAACCTAAATATAATTGAAAAATGCCGAATGGCAAAACTTATATTTTGCTTAAAATTTAAGGCACTTGCCCCACTCGAATCCTTGTCCACAACACTGCGCTTTAAAGTCTTCGATCGAAGCCACAAAAGTGGCAGACTGAACAGACAAGGCAATTGGTCGAAGACCTGCCAGCCACTTGTTGGCGATTGCCAGACAAAACACATGTAAGGCCAGCCACGCCCACAACTGTAGCCTGTTTTTCGTAGAATGTAAGTCAAGCAAACTGTGTGTGCAGATAAGGCAGGCCAGATATTATAAAAATAAATTTTAAATGCCAACGAGCATAATGAAAAAAAAAATCGCAGACCGTTGAATATGGCACTGAGGATTACGTCCTAAAAGCCTACCCCAAAAATTATTGTGCAAAAAGTCGACAACAATAACAACAACAACAACGGACAACCACAAAATGCTCAAACTGTGCAAACTTTTTAAGTGCAGAATTTATAGCTGGCGATTTGTTGTCTGGCCGGCTTTTCAGCCCCCAGCCAAAGCCCCTTGCCGCTAACCCATTTGGCAGCCCACAATTTGTTCTTAATGGTTCTGCAAAATCAATACAATGAGAGCTTCTCCCAGTACATGTTACAATGTTGTGTTTGTGTGCTGGTGTGTGTGTGCAGTGCATTTTAGAAAATATGAAAAGTCAAGAAAAGTTTATGGTAAATGAGTAATGAGTGGCCTGACTGGCTGACATTATGGCCAGCCTCAGCCTCAACCAGGCAAATGCCAGCTCCTACCAAAGCCAAAGCCAACGAGCATCGAGTTTGACCCAAATAAGTTTTTAAAACAACTTTAAATACCCTAGAAATAGGTACAAATATTGAGGGAAATGTCTTCAATTGATGGTACAGAATGTTGGTCTTTCATATTTGCGATCAATAATATTGTTTTTTGAGAAATCGTAAGTCATTAATTAATTGAAAATGTTTGGAGTCCCGCTTCGCGTCAAATATGTTTAACTGAAGGATAATGAAAACACTTAAAACTTTTTTCAAAATTATTTTTCGTGTGGTTCTAAATTAAAGCTTATTCTCTTTTAATTTAAGGACAAGTCCGCTTTAGGTAAGAACTTATTTATTTAATATGCTTATCAAAATTAAATAAGCCCTTTAATTTCACAATCGATTTATTTCGAAGAAAACAAAATCAAATACAAAATTAGTTAAATTTTTGTGTGCTGCCTACTTGAGGTACTCAAATTTCTAGTTAATGAAAATAAAAATATTAAAACAAACGCGTTTTTAATTAGTTTAGTTTTCAAAAAGTTTGACATGCACTTGAATAACTCTTTAATGCCTTTCATTGGATGCGAGTGTATGTGTGTTTGGGACTTACCCACACTTGGCGTGGCAGCAATACATAGCAATAATTAATTAAATATGTGTTTGGTTAAGTTCGTTGATTCTCTCAGCTTAAAGTATTTGGCTTGCAATTCGAAACAGCAAAAATCCGAGGCTTCAGCACATCAATGACTTAATTGATTTAAATATGATTGATGAACCATCACAGGCACACAGATTTTTATTTTTTTTTTTTATTTTGAGTGCACTTTAACAAAAGTCAGAACTTTGAGTAAAAGCCCAATTTCATTTGCTGAAGCACTTATAGGCTTTTCTTTAAATCTCTCTTATAACTGGGATGCTGCGTTAAAATAATCACATAATTATTATAAAGCTGCATTTATATAGTAAACTATTTTCCAAAAATTTGTATTGATTTTTTTATGTTTAAGTTTAAATTAAAAGTATATATAAAACCAATTATATTTAATCGTGCGATAATAAAACATATTTTGTTAGGAATTTATCTCAATTTTTATCTTAGCTTCAGACTCCATGTGCTATAACATTTTTACCAAGATATAAATGATACTTTACATCCACTGAGAACTTTTATAAATTTTTAAAACAACCCACGCACACTTAGATACTCATACCGTCACACACACACACTCATTCATAAAATTGACACAGTTCCCCACTTGGGTTGCCACTCGGTCAGACCCAAATATTACCAGCCAGACGGGCATAAATTATTATTATATTATGCAAAAAAAAAATATGAATGGAGCAAGGCTGGCATCAAGTGATATTCATCCTTCGCCAGTGACTGAATTTTTATGTGACTAACCCAAAATCTGACAGTTGATTGCAGCGCAGCCAGAAGATTGAGATATTAAACCTGTTCGGATATGAAGTTCGAGCCGGGGCAAAGTTAAAGCGAGTTAAAAATTGTTGATTACATTTGAATCCCAGTCATAACTGTCAGACAGTGACTCAGTTTACCAGTGGATGCCCCCCACCAGTGCCCCCAGTGCTGACATGCCCCACCATCTGCCATTGATGGCTACATGGCGTATGTGTAATGTGTGCATGGACTGTGCGGAAAAGTCGGCTGTCATTATGTCATAAACATATGAGAGAGGTTTATACTTAAAATGCACTCATAATAACGCCGCCTGCCAGTGGTTGGCAATACGGCAAGAATTCACCGTCCACTTCGGAACTGTTCCTTCGACCAACAACCAGTAACAGCCTCCAGTCCCATAGCATTATCATTGCCCCCTGCTTAAATTTGAGTTAATGTAAATGCATTGGGGAAGAGCTGGAGACAAGCAAACGCGTTGAAAGTTTACCTGCATGTACACTTTCCGCTTCCCTCGACAGCAACTTTAATATTAAAAATAGGAATCTAGAATTTTCAAATATCATGTATAAAAAGGATATATGACAAGGGATTTGAAGAATGGTCTATCAAATATATTCCGATTGCAGAATCAGGATACACATATTAAAATGATTACTTAAATACAAATAAACTTATAAAACAAAAAAAGGAAACAAAGAGCCTAATGCTACCATAATATATAATAAAATCTCCAAGCCCCTTTATTTTTTCCAAAGAAAGATGATTTGATATTGAAAGCCAAACCTAATTATTAGTCAATATCTTAAATATACAAGAATATTTGCTTGAGAAATTAAATATTCATAGAGCTAGTTATTTTCGTCAGTTGAAAATTGTAGCAAATATATTTGCCTAATACAATATCATGCCAGTTCCAACTATTCAAGCTGAACATTTCAAGTAATAAAGCGCAAAATGCTATAATTAAAATGGTTATCTTTTGAAATTAAAGTAATTGTCATGACTATCCCCCCTGGATACCCTACCGGGTGTGCACCTGTTTCTGTTTCGACGACCCTGTAACGGATATTCATGCTGCACATCAGCTATTTCTGCTATGCCACGCGTCTGGCATATAATTTTACACCTGCCTGAACGACGATGTCAATGCTGCCTCTGCCGTATTCCGACCTGTGTGGCACCTCTCGAGCGTGTTGCTTAAATATTGGAAATCATTTTCGTTGCCAGGTGGAGAGGCTGAGGGTAGGGGACAGAATTCGCATTGTTGTTGCCACCATGTTGCCGGGTCAATTGCTGTCCATTTGAGCCGGGCAAAAATATTCCCCATTTCTGGCATTTTTTTTTATTCGTAGTTGGTTGTTAGGGCAAATATGATACTAAATCTCGCCGATGCGGCGGCTGTGTGCCGAAAAGCATTTCAGGGAGTTGATTACTATACAAACTATTCAGCCACAAGCTGAAGCTCGGCCGAATGGCCCCAGGAATTTGTAGTGTTTGATTTTTTCCCCCCATTTTTTTTTTTTGTAATATATACTGCACTACATAAATGGGAAATTGATAACTGTTTGTAAAATATTGTGCACAATCGTATGAAACTTGTTTATATTACTCTAGATTGATTTTGATTACGATTGGATTTTATAAAGTGTGGTGTACACTTTAGGTAAAAATTTAAAGTTTTTTTTGAGTTTGGTCAACACTTTTAATATGTACATTCGAGAGAGAAAAGAAAGAAAACTTCAATATATTAAACAGTTTTATTATGGAACGAGTATTAAAAAAGAAAATGTTGTTGGCTGAGGGACAAGTTGAATCTTTTGCATCTCACACTGCCGTCACAAAGGGGCTTGCACCTAATAAAACCTCTCCTGATCAGGCCAATCTCTACATCGGAAAAACTATCGCAATATGAAGAAAAAAATAAAAATAATAATAATAATAATAAAATTATCAACAAACAAAAATTAAATAGAAACTTTGACTTGGCAAGTTTCCCTTTTATGATTTGGCATTACCTTAAAGGCTTCCCATTTAAAATGACTTCACATCGGAATTATATTATTTTGGGACAAAAGAAAAAGTGAAATAATTTGAATTTAATTTAATAGCTTACAAAAAAAATAACATACCGCTTTATTGAGCTGTTTTTACTGTTTCCCAATCGGAAATGGATTTCTCGTACAATCCTTTCATTATTTGCTTTGGCTTTTTCATTGGACCGCTCCCTGAGCAACGACAGAACTAAGTTTAGTTGGGTAACACCCAATAGGAATTTTGATTAAAAATGTTTTTAGATAAAAGATAACATTTAGTCTCGACTTTGCCAGACACACACGCACAGCTCTGGCTGCGACTCCGGATCCGGTTAGCAATCGCAGTCACAGTCGTAGTCTTTGTCTCCGCCTCGACTGTTTTATTGCTTGCTAGACGCCGGTTTGTGGGCGTGGCTGTTTGTTGTTTTCTATAAAGCTGTTAAATACTTAAGTGTAATTTATGGCATGCGATATTATTCGGGTGTGCTGTCATGTTTGCTAAAAGTTTTACATATGCCCAAGCGCAAAGCCGAAGCAAAAACCAAACCAAAAACTTAAACCGAGTCGACAAGAACTCGATGTTTCTGCAGGATACACTCCGTATTATGGCAAGCTCAAGCCGTTGTGCCAACACACAAAATTTCTTATGCCACACAAGACACACATACGTACACCCACACCCACACACACACACACGCACATAGGGGATATTGTTGTAGTCTGAGGTCCCGACCCCAAACCTAGGCAGGCAGTTAGTCAACTTGTCGTCGTTGTCGTCCTGCTCATCCTCGTCAAAAGTTCTACACTCACTTCTAATAATTCTTTGCATATTTTCAGCTGGTTTCAAGTGGCTTGTTTTGTGGCTGAGCTGTGGGTCTGTGAGTCTATTAGATGTTAATAAATGAGCAAGTTATAGACAAGTTGTGTTATGCCTTGGGTGCTGTCATGTGGCTAACTGATGGCATGATAATGTTCACAGATTGACATTGGGCCAAGTGGATTAAAACCCATTACCAGTATCTAAGGTTGCATCCACAAACGAGCACATTGTGGCTCGATAAAAAATACGACAAATATTTCTTCCAATTAATATTAATATTAGTTCAGGTTTATTTGGGGTAAGTGATATGTGGGCTAGGGAAGAAGTTTTCGTGGGGGAGAAAATTAACTAACGTCGTGGATACAGATGCATTTTTAGGATGCAACGCTTACAAGTAAATTACTAGGTTTGATCGGACTTCATTACTTATAAAAATGACTGTTAATTATTCCCAAATATTGGGTGAAAAATAAAACTTGCAGCAGTATAATATTTTTAGTATTATATGAATTCATCAGGTTTTGATAATTTTATTTAAATGCTTTACAATTCCGCGGCGGTGGTCTCAATCCATTGCCTGAGAGAAGCAACATCGGCATAGACACCAGGATAGTCAGTCTTGGCGCAGCCATTGCCCCAGGACACAATACCGACCAGCTCGCCATTGGCAACCAGTGGGCCGCCAGAGTCACCCTGGCAGGCATCCTTCTTCTCGGTATAGGCGCAGACCATTGTGTCCAGAATCTTGTCCTGACCGTAGGAATAAGTGTCAGAGCCACAGTCAGTGACTGACAGCAGATCGACATCCACTTGCTGCAGAGTATTGGGCGATGAGCAGAACAGATAACAGGTGGTGCCCCAGCCGGTGACAACGGCGGGTGTGCCGGATGGAGGCGTCACCTTGGCCAGCTCAATGGCGCGCAGCTTGGCCGTCTGGCGCACAGGGGAGCTTAGCTTGATCACAGCCACATCGTTAATCATGAGTTTGCTGTTGTAGCCCTCGTGGAATTTGAATGACTTAACGCTGACGACTTCGCCGCCCTCGTTGCGCTCAGTGGCGCCCAGACGCACCTGGATCTCGGAGGCCTTATAGGACTGCATGCAATGGGCAGCAGTGACAACGGAGTCCGAATCGATCAAACTGCCGCCGCAGAAATGGGAGCCCTTGGTGGTCTGAATGGAGACCTGATAGGGATGGGCCTCAATGGTCGTTGGCTCGCCATTCACAATGCGGCCAAAGGGAAACTCCGTGTCCGGCAGGCCCTGGCAGGCGGCGATGCACGCCAAAACCCCAACGAAACTCACAATCAATCGGTTCATTTTGTTAGTAATTACTAAACTGAGCAGTTCACTCGGTTCACATTGCTTTTATACCATCGGTAGTTGGTCAAAGGCAAATATTCTTATCGGCTCTGGCCAGTCATGCTGTAAATCACAGGCCATCTATCGTACAGCTTTGGGAGCCCATAAATTCTTGGAAGGCTTCACAGGTCTACTGATTAGAGTTTGGACAGCACGCGTGCTATTATATTTAGCCCAAGACACTAACTAAACAAGTAAGATCGCTTTAGTCGGGACTGCCCAGCTTGGGGATTCCATGAACCAAAAATTAATTCTCAATTAACATAGCAGCTCATACACTGCACAGAAAACAATAATACAAAAAAAATAAAAAAAAAAAAAGTTTTTAGATAACGATTTTTATCGTGGAAATGCGGCAAGCTATCGATTATCGAAAACAATAAAGTACTATGAGGACCTTGTAGGTTCTGAGATCCGTGCGTTCATACATACAGACTGGCTCAGATATTGATGGTGACCACATATATAATGTTCACTTAATGTAGTCGGAGATGCTTCCTTCTGCCTGTTACATACATTTTGACAAAACCATTATACCCTTTTTACACATTTATGGGTTGAGGGTGTTAAAACAAGCTAAATTATTATAAATTAAAAACACGAGAGATATCAGAAATATCGCGCGACTGGACAGTAAATCTTTATGGACTATGCACTTAAGTCTATCAGTTGCGATCGCGATCTATAATTAAAACACAAGTTAAGAAAACACAGAAGGCTAATCAAACTTAAAACAGATTTGGCAAATTATTAGGTAAATGCTTATCAGCTTTGGGTGACCCTTTAAACACATTTGAAAACGTCAAAGCTAATCAAAATGAAGAAAGACTGCTGCAGCTGAAAATGTTCGAGTACTTAATTAATTTCAGTTAGTTTATTTTCCTACTTTATAGGGAAGCAGTTCTGATTTTTTTAAGTCTTTTGGTGGATGGGGCTTGTAGCAGTTGTCTTGCAATTGCGTTGGGGTATCTGAGCGGTAAGAAAAGGAATTTAATTCCTTATTAATCTATTTTAAACAAACGATAATTTGCGAATGTGAGACATCGAAGCTCTTATTCGACAGACGAATAAAGAAACAAATAAATGGGCTGGCAATTGGGTTAGGTTAAGTCAATTCGAAGGTTAAATATCATCGAGAATATATAAACTTATTTTTTAATTTGATATATTTGTTGTAGATTTTTTCTTCTGAAACAGTTCCACAACTTATTTTTATAATTTTATTTAGACTTTATTTATTTATCCAAATTTCGCATTCTACTCACTGACTGATTTATTGTCCACGAGCCCTAAAAATCTCTTTAAAAAAATATATGTATTCAATTAGAAATTGCTTTTAACATTTTCAAGTTCAAATTCGACTGATATGATTGAGCTTATGCCTTACATAATGATATATGTTATCCATATATTCTAGACTCTGTAAACAGCATATGTAGCTCATGTTATTATCTGGACGCGTTTCTGTTGAAATCTCTGAGGGACAACAGCAATCAGTGCACATAGAGCACAGAGCTTTATCTTATCAAGTGAATGACAAAACCAGCGAGTAACTTGCCACAAAATATTGGACATGCTGAGGGTCGAGGGCGCCCCACAAGATAAACGTCGACCAGTTGAGCAGACCAAGTGAAGAATTGTGGCAAAAAGTGAACATGACCATGAATTTTAGCTGCCAAAGTTCATTTTTAATTTAACACACAGAAAAAGAAAAAATAAAGAAAAGAAGCGGAACAATCTATAAACCCGCAGCACACAAGAGCTCTTCTCCTTCTAGGCAGTGGGTGGAAGGATTGGGGGCAGTTGGATAGTACTCGCAGTTGTGCGCTCAAAGTTGTTGATATCTATTACTGCAGATTTGAAGTTGTTCGCCGGCGTCTCAACTCACTTAACTCGCAGGACGTCGCACGTCGGAGCTGGCGAAGTGAAAGACTTAAAGACAGTTGCCAGTTGAATGGAACTGACTTCAAGCTGTGCGAGCTAGCTTCCAGCTTGAATTGACAGGGCAAGGAGAGGCGCACACTCACACACACACACACACACACACACACATGACATGACAGCTGGTTGGTTTGGCTGCTTTAAGGAACAGGGGGGATTGGGTGGCACCTAGGGCACGAGGCACGTAGCGCACTGCAGTTAAGATTTGGATTTGGTTTTGCCAACTCGCTGGCTGAGCATATCAAAGGAAAAAACTACAAAACACTTATCTGGGTGACAAATAGAAAAGCGGGCGCCGCACAACCCATCAAGACGCCAGCATAGCAGGAATAATATCTCCGAGTAGATTAAAAAGAAGAAAAGAAAAAAACAGCAGAAGAAGCGGCAGCAGAAGAAACCGCACAGCTCGAGAAAAACAGAAAAGAAACCGAGCACCCACAAAGCAAGAAATAACGCACGTTGTCGTTATAATAAAAGGACCACAGCATGTATGTGTGTGTGTGTGTGTGTGTGTGTGTTTATGCATGTGCGTAAGGTACAAGGGACAGGTGCCCGGCCAAGGCTACACACATATTTGAACACAGGCATGTATGTGTGTGGGCTAGACAAGCTGCGGGCGCTGCGTCTATGTTTGCCATTTTGTTTTTTACTATTTACTTTTATTTACTATTTGCCAGAGTAGACAACACGATGTGACTTAATTTGATACTCTTAAAAAAAAACGGCACATTTGTTAACAATTATTGCACACATACTACATAATAATTAAGGAAGATATTCAAACATTTTTTCTCTAGCCGAAAAAACGGTTGAGCTGAGAGTATGTCGAGAGTATGCAATATTATATCACGATAACATTCAGTTAATGGTCCGAATATTAGTAAATATTGTAAATTTTTAATTAGGTTCTTGTATAATTGGTTTTAATTCATAATGTCAGAATTTTAAATAACAAATATATTATAACCATTAATAAGCACACATCTCTGAAAATGACTTTGAAGCCAATCGTGAGAAAATGTAGTTTAGTTTTCAATTTATTAACAAATATAAGGTAAGATTATAAAAAAAAATAAAATAAACCAGGCAACCTAGAAGTCAATTTCCGACAAATATCGACTGCTATTTAATAATATAGTCATAATTATAGTCAGAAAAAATCTATATTTAATTAACTAACTACTAAATTAAAACTCACCATTTATTAGCTCCGCAAGGGACTACAAGGTTCACAATGAGCATATTTCCTATATCACCTTTTTGTTAATATTTGCAAGACGCGAAAACGGCGACTTTATCTTAACAAGATCAAGTCAGGACCCAAGAGTTCTTGAGCTGTTGTTGTTGTATGCCATTCCGGTTGCCGTTTCCTATATCATTTAAAATCATTTTGCAAGGTTTGAGCTTAGCTTTGCCTTTGGCATCGCGCACATCCCTTTAAGGATTTCTTGTATTTGTTTTGTTTCTGTGTCCTGTCTCATGTGTGCGGATTTGCTTTCTTATCGGTTTCGTGTGGCATGCGTCTCAGTTGCACGCGCCAAAGCTCCTCTAAGAAGAGCAATGGGAGCCAGAAGGAGTGGAATGTCAAGTGGTAAGCGGAAAAAGCCTGGGCATAAGCATTGCAGAAATCTGGGATTAATTTAGCGATAAGTCCATGAGCTCTAAATAAGTATGGAATCGTTTGCATTTTATCGGCTTATTGTTTTCATAAAGCATTAAAGAGGGGGTAATTCAGATATTTTGTTTATAAACACATTTTATCATTCATATATTGATAGCGTGCTGAGTTAAAGTTGGGCTATTTAATAAATTATATTGTTATGCAAAATAAAACAGACTTATAAACTTTAGAACATTTGATTGAATGAGGTAGGCAGACAAAACTTAATCGACTATAAGGCATAAGAAACTAAAGTAAAAGTAATAATTTCTGTTTACATAAGCTTGAAACCCATTTATTATATTTTTGGATCATTGTTTACGTAAATTGTTACCAAAAAATATTTGCTTATATATTTTATATTTATTTTGCGGCTTTCACTATTTACACCTATTCAAGCAATTACAATCTTAACATGTTGGTTGTTATATCAAAATCAGGGTATATAGATTTATATCTCTTTTATTTAATTGTTTTTGCTCTTTATATATTTATATTATTACCGCCCTTTTTTCATACATTTTCTATAATGCTAAATAAATAAGTAAAAATGTTTCTCATAAATAAATAAATGTATTATTTTAGAGCTATTTTTTAAGTTTCGTTTGCAATCTGACTTCGTTTTAGAATTTAGTCACCTTTTAAGTTACTTTAATCGTCCACTCAACTTTTAACTACCCCTATAAAAAGAGTTAGCTTTTAACTGAACTGCAGACTCTTTAAGACCGTAAAATATTATGTCCCATCCATGTGCGTAAGCAATTTATATAGCAACAACGCGTAGATCATATCACGTGGACATAGTGTTAAGCTGCATAAAAAAACACTTTTGAAAAGGATTTTTTATTTTCATGGTTTTTGTTTTGTCATGGAAAACATAAAAACGTGGCCGTAAAAGAACAACAACAGCAGATTAATTTGTTATTAAATTACAACATAACAATATCTAATTTCAATGCGAAATGCGGGGGCGTGGCACGTATTGTAAAATCTCATGTGTATGTATGTGCGGGTATGTATGTTAGAATAGGATCCAAGGGGAGATCCCCTCCCAGGGGTGGCCATTGTTGCCAGGCCGCCTACACAACCAGTCGGCCTATTAACCACATTTTAAGCATAATTGAATTTTGTGCATAAATTTCGGTTTATGGGACGCTGGGAGACCACGACCCGGGCAGATTATTACATTATTTACTGTGCAGAGCCGGCAGGCAGACGGTTAGGTTAGAGAAAGGAGGGAACATGGCACGTTGGCCAGGCGATCTGGGACTATAGGCCAGGTTGTTTGGGCAGACGACAGGGCATCAATTTTATATGATGCTCGCTGGGTCGATTCAACGGATTGGTCTTGGCTGCCTGCGGAGCGGCTCCGAATGCCGCCGAAAGCCGAAAAATATTTATTAAATTTGCTTTTTATAACACAAACACACACACACATACAAAAAACAAAGCGTTCCACAAAATGTTGCCAAAGTGTTGGCAATTGTGTGCAGTCAATGTCCCTTATTAAATGCTGTCAGGAGTAGTCCACGAGGTTGCTAAGGCATTATGGATATTGTATACACAGAAGCTTATGTTTTTACCAGGCCAAGTTACAACTATTGTATAAAGACACAAAAATGTTTAGAATCAGACATCTATTAGGGAGGACTAAAAAAGATAGAACACAAATACTGCTGAGCCCGCAATTACTTCGGTTCGGGGCTTTTTATTATTAAATTTACTTTTAAAGTTTGTGCGTTTTTGATGGCAGTTTAAATTGTCTCTTTAATCCTGATTTCGCTAATTCCATTTTATTTATTCAATTTCTTTTTCCGATTAAAGAAGCCAACAAAAAATGATTTGGTTTTATTAATAAATATTAATAATTTAATTAGTATAATAAGTTAATATGTATATTAATCATTGTCCCTTATTTGATATATAACTATCAAAAGCTTAATGATTGTATAAACACAGGTGTGTGCGGAAATTTACTTGTCGCAGTAAATAATTTTAACAGTTAAGAAAATGAACATTAATATATTTTCCCTAATTCGAAATGGGTACTTATTATTAAATATCAATAAATGTACTTCAATACCGTTCAAGCTATGTTTTTCTCTAAGTTTAATTGTGTTTTTTTTTTATTATTTATCGCACTCAATAGTTTTTTCATATACTATTTATCTTTAAATACCTATAATCAATATAACACCCGCTGATGGTGCCTTTTCGATTACAAATGTCACTCAAATGATTTTTGCTTTTAATATAATTTTTGGTATTTGCCAGTTGAATTTGATTCCGAAACATAGTAAAAATGTTTATTGGCAGTTTTTTACCCGAGACGAGTGTCTGCCTAGGTTCACTTTCAGTCAGAGAAAGAAAGCAGAAAAACAGGCAGCACATCAACTTTTTATTAGCTGGGAAATAAACACGGAAAGCAGCAGAGCACTAGGCAGAGCGAGCGGCATGGAGTTGGAGAAAGTGTGGAAAACACGAAAATAAACAGGCAACACAACGCAAAACGCAAACAAAGGCGGCAAGAGTTAAGTTACAAATATTTACAGCCCAACTTCCCCACTTCACCCAAGCCGTCCGACATCTATGCTGCTGTTATTTGCCATTTGGTAAGACACTGCCAAGCAGCGAGTAAATGTTGGCCTGGCTACGCAGCGAAAGACCTTCGCCAGCGCGACTTAATAAATCTTTTTAAAGTACGCGCCGCGCAGCTCTAAAATATGTTATTTTATATAAGTAAGCTGCCCTTTTTTTCGGTTTAGACCCTTTATTGCAAGGGCCTAAAATGCAACTATGTTGCCCAATTCGACCCGTCTACCGCATTTTCGCTTCACATAAATATATTTCTTATTTTACGCATATGTCTTCTCCTTTCCACAACATGTAAATAGCGTCGCGTTGGGTAATGTATGGATTTTGGGCTTATGAAAATAATGACAAGCTAAGTACACTTAGCAATAATGCTTGATTCGAAAATCGATGGATTGAATAACCTCAAGCATAAGCCCAAAAATGTTTCAGGCTTTGTTTAGTTGTTTCAAAATGATGAACATTTTATACAAATTGATTTATCGTGCCTAGAGCTCATCTAAAAAACCCTAAGGTATGCAAGAAAATAACATTTTAAACTAATATAAATTAACAAATTTCATCTAACAAAATAAAATAAAAAATTCTAATGGAAAAAGTAATCATACACTTTCTTTCGTTGTACACTATATTTCTTTTACACTTTTAGCAGCCGACAAATTATTTATTTAAGCTTGGCCTTAAAAGTTTACTGCATACCCTCAATAATTGTTTTGCCCTATCTTAATTCTGAATTTCTAATACTTAACAGAAATGCCCAAAAGTATGCCGACATTAATACTGAAGATTTGTTCGTTTAAGTAAACATTCTAAGATTTAAAAGCAATAAAAAAATATGGTAAATATAAAAATATTGTTAATTACCAGATTAAAAAAATAAGGCTACTCTGCCTTACAGCTTTATCCAGTATATCTTTTAACAAAATTATTAATTGAAACCTATTCGGAGTTCGCGGCATACAGAATAAATAGAGTCATTTATTTTGGCAACTTTTTGTTTCCGTCTGCGCAAGGGCCCTCGAAGTTCCTTTGGATCTCATTGCAACGAGTGAAACCGTTCAGCTGCCACATAAATTTGTGGTCCCCATTCAATTTAGTGCTTTGCGCTCGATTTCGTTGGCCTTTTTGTGGTAGAAGCCAGGTTCGGGGTTCAGTGAACAGACAAAACTGTGGTCAATATCCAATACCAGAAGAGATGGGTAAACAAGGCGAACTGGGCGATTGCTTCTAGTACTGTGGCAGCTAAAACAAATTATCAAATTAGTTTGCTTTGTGGCCACTTTTACTAGCTGTTTAGCACATTATTTGGCTAAGACAATTGTTTTGCCGTCCAAAAACAAATATGAAAAACAAACAAAAAGAACCATACAAGAGTTAATTGTTTTTAATGGACAGCTAAAGTGTGAATTAACAAACGCATAAATTAATGCTGGCTCCTTTTCTAAAATTAAAGAACTTTGATTAGCCGCAATAACCGATAGTGGGCTTTTCCCAAGACCCTGCAGACTGGAAATTACCTCAAAACAACGGCATATTGATATACCACGTGCCCTATCTTATCGGCACGTACGTGAAAGAACTCAAAAACCAAAAGCGTCTGAAGTGATTTCAGGTATTCCCCAATTGCGTGCTCACAAATTTATCCACTTGAATCGAAAATGGGTTAGTAAACATCTATATGATCAAGTCGAGCCGGTTTTAACTCAAGTTCTGATCTTATTTATTTAAAAGTAAAATAATTTATATGAGTTTTCAGTTGACTATGAAAAAGTCGTATGGTATTTTTAACAAGAGATGAATCAACCCGATTGAGACGGTTATAAATCGGTCATTAAGTGGCTATAAACCAGCTATGAATAGTTTGTAGCTTATCAAATTCACAATCAAAAATATATTTTTCCGTGACAATTTTTGATTCAATGGAGCTTTATCAACATAATCAAAAAACAATTATTTTTTTAATTTCTTTATTTATTTTGGGAAAAAGTTTAACTGAAATCCGTTGTATAACAATTCATTATTTTGGAAACAAACGATTTTTATTTAAAGTTTTTAAATTAATAATTAATAAAATACTGCTTCTAGCCTTCTAGCCTAACTTTAATAAGCTTTAAAGTAAGAAATGCTGAAAATATTGCAATAACATTTTGATAGCAATCACTTTCCTCGCTGGTTGACCCACTTCGTGGGCGCGTCTCCTTTCACCTCAGCCGCCAAATGACAATACGAATTTTCCATGTGGGATGTCATTACTTAGAGTGCAACTGAGGACCTTTGGGCAAGGTCTATGCCAGTTGTCGTGGGTGTTGAGTGTGCACACACACTCAGCATTTAAGTACATATGCACGTCATATCAGACAGCCAGCAATATACGATTATGATAAGCCAATTTTACTTTAAACACAAATGGAAAGTGACAGCGCCATCAATCAAATTGCACAATCGTCTGATTGATTGATTAACGATAAGTGTATTAAACAATTCTTAAATATGCGATATGATATATCCTTTTGCTGGTGCTTAAAGCACACACATATCATTTAGCCATTGCGCTTTCGATGTTCTTAAACAATATTTGGTCGCGTATCTGTGATATGGATAGACATATGCATATATACATGTATATTTAAAGCACACGCTGTGCTTTCACACTTGCGATACCCTGTACAGTATAGGGTTGTTGTTGAAATATATTTTCCATTTTTGAATAAATCCTAAATATAAAACAAGGTAAGTATATTACAGAAAGGTTAAATAATACTTATAAAACAGTGAATTTTTATATATTCTAAATAACTAGTGCTGTAAAACTATCGATAGTTATCCAACCAGGAATTTCGAAAAAAATATTTTAACACATTTGACAGCATCAATTTAAACGTTTTTTAAAATAAATAGTTATTAATTTAGTATTTTATTAAAACTTAAATGAATTTTATTATTTTTTAAATGCAAATTTAAAGTATAGCTTATAATACTGAAGATGTCAAACTTATCGATAATAAAAATAATCGATTTTTACATCTCTAAAGCGACCAACATTACTATGGACAGTGGTATTAGAGGAAATTATTTTTTTTTATTATTTAATAAGTTATCTGATTGTCATAAAACTACACTAGCCTATAAATGTTTCGAGCCCGAACATTAGGACGTTTTTGATGTTAATGCTAATATTCTTAAATGTTAAATATAAATAATATATTAATTTAATTCCACAAAGTCATATCGACAAGCTATAGGCGCAATGCTCGAGCACAATTTAAAGTATCGCCACGTAATTGAAACCAGGATATCTTGTAGTCATATCCTTGGCGTGTTCTCACTCTCCGTTGGCTGTTCTGTTGTTCCTCCACTTCCGCTCCTTGGCCTCGGTAAACATGCTACGCCTGGGAAGCTTTGCACTTGAGCAGATTTCTTTTGTCGCGACTCATGCGACTGCGGGCCTCCATATATTTCTCATGAATGAGCGCGTACAGCTCCTGCTGAAAGTATCCGTGCTGCGGCTCGGCATTCATGTAGTCACGTCGTATTTGCCTGTCCCGACACCGGAACTCGCGCCACAACCCAAGCAGTGCCAGCCACTTTTTGTCAATAAAGTCCAGAGTCTTGCGCTCGAACGGTGATTTCTTATAGTTGGTAATCGCGTGTAAGATGAAATTTGCATTGATTTGTTGTTGCAGCGCCAAATGGTCCAGCACCTGGAGGACGCTCGGTGGCCAGGACATTTGATTAAAGGGAAAGCTGGGCCCCAGCTTTAAGGCAGCAACATTCGGCATTTTTTATATATATATATCTTTTTTACTTTAAGTTTCTTTTCATTTCTCTCACTTCACTTGTAATTTATAAAAAACTGTTAGTTTTATTGTTAAGTTTTTGTGTTGTTTTTCGACAACAGAATATGTTATTGTTCTTCTGTGCACTTCTCTCGTAGTCTCCCGGTCTATTTTATAAAACTAAACCGTTGGGTGTGGCGGCTTGCGTTTTTATATATAGCATCGGGTTGATAAAATGTACAAAAAGTTTTTTATGGAAATTCCGGCCTGATAACTCATAGTGAGCTACCTCCATGGAAAATTGCGCGTCATCAACGTAGGTGCTAACAATATCTGACGCTACTGAAAGCTACCGAAACGAAATGAGTGGACTCTAGACGTTTACGTAGCATATATACTACTCTATACGCTTAATCTAACCATGTTACTATGTATAACCGACTAGATCTATAGTGCGAAAATAAAGTAATAATATTTAGATAAAAGAATTTAATTTTTATTAATTCGAAACAATAAAATATACATGTATATACATATGTCTCAATTATTAAAAGCACGAGAGCCAGACATTTCTTAGGTGCTAATAGTTTATACTTCAATACTTTCAAAAAAGGCTGCCTGCATCTATGAAGCAGAGTTTTGCTTTGAACCTTTATTTTTATTTTTATTTTTTTTTTTCGTATCTCTTGGAAAGTTGGATTTCGATATAGACTTATATACATATATTTAAAAAAATATGAATAAAACACTTTAATTTAAATTTATAATTGCAGCTTGCAATCGAACTGAAATGAATATATTTTAAGTTGTTCACTAATCATCTGCCAAAAATTGGCCTATATCTATAATTAAACAATATTGAAATTAAGGGTTTGAACCGGTCAAATCCGCTGTGCAGTCTTCCGCTGCCCCCTTATATCAATATTTGTATGACTCCAATCTAGAAAAAGTTAGCAAGTCGTAAGAGTGCAGCGTTTTATAAAATAGTTTTACAAAGAATAGTTTTTAAAACCGTTATAGGTTATATAAGTATAATAATATAATTATTTTATAGGATCAATACGACACTGCAGTTTTCCCAACATATATCTATCCGCTTCTCATAAAAAATACAATACATACGAACATAACAATTTGTCAAGAACATTTGTCTTGCATATTTATACATAGAGAGAGAGAGAGCAAGAGAGTGATATACCCAAATGTACGAAATATGTGTATTAAACATTTGTTAAAAAAATTATAATACCTAACAAATATAGAGTAACGACTAGAGGTGTACACATGTGCTGCCACTAAATAGAAACGCCCCTTTAAAAAAAAAGTGCTGGTAACCACACAACACTGACCACACACCCTGCACCATAGTTTGGTCAATCATTTCGGCCAATTGTTGAGCAGCCGTAAAACAATTGTTTATCAAATCACGCACAGGAGGCCGAGCTGCTGCTTTTGATTCATGACGATTCAATGTGCGATGTGTGCTATCAAGAATATTGCTCGCTAAGCATGATATGCCGCAGCACACACGCACCCACGCACAAACGCGCCCCCACACCCGCACACACCCACACACGCACATACACTCGCATATACACGCAAACACATTCATACACTCAGGCAGTCATATACACGCACAACCCATCAGCAATCCACTCGTTGCGCGGCTGGCACATTAGCCTATTCAACAAAATCGTTAGCCAGTCAATGAACACAATCGTTAAGCATTACACTAGGCAACAAAATTTTATCGCCCCCAGTGGGCCGGCTTATGCCGGGCGTCATGTTATCGTCAAGTGTCGCCAGCTCATCGCTGATAATTGTGACGCCCCCCATATCATCACGATTGGAGACGCCCAGCCAACTCCAAAACACCAAGTTAAGTGCTGGGGATTCATAGATTCAGTTGAGTCTTACGGACCACTCGAACTTAATAATGATTTAATTACAGGCGTCAAGTGTGTGTCAAGTGTCACTGTAATCACATGCAAACGTTTTTGTGTGAGCCTTTTAACTAATATGGATACTAAAACTGCGGTCGCTGCATTAAATGCTGTGTCTGGTTGAGCTGTTCAAATATGTTTCTAAAATTCTGCAATAATTCCCAAGTGGGTTTCTTACACAGTAAATACTAGACTTGAAGTGGGCACATACAGTTAAGACATATTTGTTAATATTAAGGGGCACGTTTTTAACAAATTTTGGGAAATTTCATGCGCCAGGTCGGGAACTAAACGAAATATTAATATGCGAAACTTTTTTAATTTATTTGAAAAGTAATTTTCAAATGCCAACAATTTTTTGTTTTTTTTTTTTTTATTTTAATTGAGACGTGTTTTACAAAAACTGGAAACTTTATCATTTTAATTGGAAGTACGAGAACTTTTTTGTTTAATTATATTTTTATCACGGGAAAAACACTCGAAACAGGCCAACTTCTTTATTTTAGTTTCTAAATCAAAGCCCACAATGAATGAATCTTATGAAGCTCAAAAGTTCAAAAAAAGCTATCTGTTCATAAACACAGAATATATTCCAAATATTTATACTAGAGGAAAAAATATGTAAAAAATATATTACCCAACAGATATTGAATGAAATATCTAAATATTTTTCTAACTGTATCTTCTAACAAAGTTATTTTACTTAGTGCTTGACTGGAAGACACCTCGCAATTGGATCGAGCGTTGCTCTTTATTTGAACATATAAAGAACAAAGGGTAGCTCAAAGGCTGATATACAGTTTAGGTTCAAATATATATTTGCATATCACATTCACTAACAGGGAAATATTCATATCTGCACTTTATCACTCTTACTTACTGATTTCCGTGATAACGCAATTAGTATGCTGCAATTATCGTAAATAAGTATATTTAATATTTAGCTTACGACAGACAATTGCAGCATGTGTGACGTGTATTATATGATGGAAATGTTGATTTCACAAATGCGTTGAATATTTCACGGCTCTCTGACTCTCGGTTGAATGTGCGTGTTGCATGAATGGGTTTTAAACACTATTTTCAAATGATTCAAATCAAATGAGCTGTCAATTATTGTTATTTGTATTGTTGCCACATTTGGGCTGGCATTGTAGTTGTTTTCTCTGCTCGTGTTGCTGCTGCTGCTGCCTTGGTGGGCATATTTAATTTTAATCTGTTATTTAACTATGGTCTGTTTTAGGTTTGGCTATTTAATTTGCAATATGAATTGCATGGATTTACGAGCATTTTCAGCGGTCATTCAAACAGCATTCGAGCATTTGGAAATTAAATTGGAGCTCAATTTATATATTTCATTGTATTAGCTTACAAAGCATAAAAATCAAAGCTCATAAAATAATGGACAATTAAATTTGTTGGATAAGTTAATCTTGTAACGTTGCACTTTACAAAATACAACGAATTTTAATGTGCTTTACATTATCAGCAGAGATAATAACCTGGCTTTGCTCGAACTAAGTGGGTTTTCCATGAATATTATAAGATCCGAAAAAAGGTTTATAAAGCATTTGATCATTTTTGTTTCTAGGTTTTTAAACATATTGACCAGTTGACTGTAAAATGGTATGGAAAAAGTACATAAAAGTAAAAAGAGTAAGAAATGTCAAGTGGCCAACAAGCTACGCAACTTGGTTAATGTATTTCCAAAGAGTTTTCCATCATGTAAATTCACAACAGCTGCTGCTGCCTACCGCACCCCGTTGTCATTCTTTAAAGTAAATATCATTAGCATTATGATGCTACGCAGCTTGAAGCTTTTTGCTATGTCACAGTTCACGCCAGCTGAGCCGATGTCCCCTACCAATCGCGGCCGCCTCTGTCACAGCCCCTGCCCCTACCACTACTCGTCGTTGCCATCATGAACAATGTTTACCTTACTTCATATGCACATTTACACACACAAACATGGAGCCACACTCATGCGCAACGTGGTGCACATACAACCTGAGGACATGTTTTCATATCGAAAACTGAAAAGATAAGGAAACGATCAAAGAACGAACTTAATACACACTATCTAAATAAAATAATATATTAAATACACTAGCTTAACGATTTTTATTAATAGAAAAAATATCATTCCTACAATTTTCAAATTTCTTCGTGTAGCATACATTAATATTCCAATTTAGGAAATCTTTGCGATTCCTAAGTAGTCAGTGTTATTGTTAAATAAAATATAAATAAAATGATTAAAATGAATGTAGTAATTTTCAGTTGGTTGCTTAAAGGGAATTAAACAGACACAGATATATAAAATTTAAATTGAATATAATATTGAAATGTTTCATATTATATGCGCAAATAGTGAGATACATTTTCAGAGCTCATTTATAAGGTATATAAAATAATGAGAATATGCAGAGGAGACTAAAAGGCAACCAACGTTAACGCATTGAGTGAAAATCAACATGTGCACAAACATGCAGTTGGTTCTACTTGTAAATCTATTGCCTACTTGTAGGCGCAAATGTTGTTCATATACACAAATTACATAATGCATACATGTATTTATGTATGTACAATATATGTGTGCATGCGTGTGTGTGTGCTTGTATGCGAATGCGTTGTGTAAGTGTTGCAATTGAGTTTTCTAGCCCATGAAAAATTCATTTCAACTTTTCCATATTACTTAAAAGCCAGACGAGACCAGAGCGCAGCCCAACAACAGTGCATACATAGCTTAATTTTTCAATACCCTAAATAAAGGGTTAAGAATTTTGGCGATGATTTGTTTAAAGCGAAATTAAAAACCGATGCCGATAGGATATATTATCGAAAATTAATAAAACCGAAATTTGTTAAAAAATATAGATTTATATATTTGCTTAAGTAATTCATTAATTTTAAGAAGTTAATGTATGTTAATGTTAATATTTCTTTAATGTTATTAAAGCTAATTTAATTATTTATTTTTTTAATAGATTTTTAATCATTTTGAACATGTATACCTTGTTCACGAAGCGTATTTCTGCTTCGGCTGCCCCCCGGCAAACTATGCTTTCTAGTTCCATTTGGCCACAGGGGCGCCACCTGGTGTACGTACACGGAACCCTTGACAACAGGGTAGCGAGGAAAAGTTGCCTTCAACTTGGTTCTGTTGGAAATTTTATTTTATTGAATTTTTATCAATTTGTTGGCAGCTAAATTGAAACAGCAGCAGCCAGGCGCACACGCATGCGAATGCAAACACATCATTGCCACGCCCATTTTTGAGGCGTACTTTTGCATGCAGTTGGGCTTTATGCTGTTTACTTAGCCCACGCAGCCGCACACGCCACCCCATCACCCAGGCGGTCGGTTTGCAGCAACAGCAAAAATTGTTATGAAATTCTGGCCTGTGTGTGTGCGCCTTGTATGACAAGTTGTTAGACATTTGACTTTTTTGCCTAACCAGAGCTGAACCCGGCAACACTCCTCTACCCTCGCACTCTGGCCTTGGCTCATGCTTTGGCTCATAGTTTAAGCCATTGATTGCATTGCCCGAGCATCGTTGGCTTTTGGCTTTTAGTACAAAAGTTTTTAAGTCTTTGTAAAATGTTTTTCCATCTCTGCTCTCTGTGTGGCCTGCTGATGCCATAAGCCGAATGATGTTGACTGAATGCTTGGCTAGATAGGCATTTTTGCCCATTGTAAGCCCAGGCATAAAGTACCAGTAAGTATTATCAAGTCATAGACATGCTTCATGTCTTAACCTGACAATATGCTTCACTCCGTAGTCCGCCTCCCTTTTCCATTTGGCAAAGTGCATATTCAAGTGGCTTACTGCAGATTTCCTTAGAATGCAAGTAAAAAAAATGAAATTGGAATCGGTTTTGACATGCATTGTCATAATATTTATTAGTGTTTTTTTTTGTCAGATTAAACTCCGATTAGCATAAGCCAGATTTAAGTTGCAAATTTATTAAGTATAAAAACAAGTATATTATTAATCAACATAGTGGAAAACTCAATGAACATAAACCAAATAAAGCTTTTAATTAAAGCTAAATATTATAAAAAAGCATTTACAAATTAGATAAAAATTAATAGGTACTATTAATATTTATAGTATACATATAAAATTATATTTGTAATATATATTTAAAATATATTTATTTCAAAATATAATAAAAAACTACATTAATATTAAATAAGTTTTTAGAAAGTAAAAAAATAATAAAATAGAAAAATGTTTCATATGAAAAAAGACTCTGTTGTTATACAAAACTGAGTACGTAAAAAGTAATCAGTTAAAAATACACAATTGAGAAGATACTAAATTAAAAAAAATCGAATGAAATATATAATACATATATATACCCCTATATTCATAGTGAGGCTTTAACCCAATCTAATTTTATTGACAGATTTATAATAAATAAAAACTCTTCATTGTAAACTTATTCAATTTAACTTCTTAGCATTACTTATACATATGTTTAAAAAAAATATTAAGATTAAATTTTCCAACTAGTCTTTTCGCCTTAAGGGCATAAATTTACCTCAACTACACACAGAAATTTACTTATTATTTCCTATAAATTTTTATTTCATTTTCATCCCATATTCAACACCCTTTTCCGTATTTATCCTTATCATAACCCCAGGCGCTAACAATTCAGCTTTATTTATGTATTAAACGTTTTGTTATGGCGCAGTTTTAATCAACGCTTCACACACACACACAGACACACACACACACACACACACATTTAAGCTCGCTGCAGGGATGCCAGTCCTCTCTGTAGCAATAAGAAAACAAAACCCTGTTACATAGTTTTGCGAATAAATTAGAATTTGCCACAGCCGCTGGCAAGCAAATTAGAAACCTCTTGAAATGTGCGTGATATAACTTCGACCATACACAGAAACATGCAAGCACACACACAAACACAAACACACACACACACAAAGATAGTTGTTAGTTACTCAGGTGTGCGCACACACAGCGCCCAAAGCAAAATGTGCGTGTTTAAGTAAAGAACGCTACAGAAATTAAAATGAGAATCTGCCCAGGCAAAAGTCGCCGAAATAGCAACAGCCAGAAGTGGTAACAAAGAAAAAAAGAAATAAAGAAATTTTATTTAGCACACTATTCGAATTACCCTTTCTGAGATTGCCGATTACAGACGAGAGTACTAAATAAAAAATATTTAGGATCTTCTCATGTAGCCCGTAAAATCTTAACTTAGTTTAATTTGAATATATTTAAATTTTGTAACAAGAAATTTTTAAGCTTTTAATAGTATCTGTATATTTACAATCAAATTAAAAAATTGTAGGCCTTAATAATTTTTAATCTTAATCAAGAAAAACAACACCTAGTAAAAAATGGAAATATATTAAATACATATGTTGTTCTGATTTCCTTCAGGTCTCAAGTCTCCTCTCTCTACACTTAACCCCTATTTCCTTTAACTGTGGTAAATGGCCCATAGAGTAGAGTCATTTTCTTAATTTTTTTTTTTTTTTTTATCTACTCTGTAGCAAATATGTATATTCTTTTCAATTGTAGGGCAGAAACTAGCCAAACACCTTTAGTCTATTTGGCAATAGAAGCCAATGCCGGCGCCTGCCTACCCAGCTGCCGCATTGTCTGCCACAGCAGGAGCCAACAGCGACTCCTACGGTCTGCAGGCATCGGCTGCGGCACCACATGCATTTCAATTAACGGCTACCGAAAGCACTTCAAGCGCAAAAACACGCACCGCTCTTACAACCACCGGGCACGCCCACCACATTGATAGGCGCTAGCTGGAAGAGTCGTGACAGCAGCTGCAGCTGCAGGT
This sequence comes from Drosophila littoralis, assembly GCA_018903485.1. Taxonomy (NCBI): domain Eukaryota; kingdom Metazoa; phylum Arthropoda; class Insecta; order Diptera; family Drosophilidae; genus Drosophila; species Drosophila littoralis. The sequence goes on along the minus strand of JAEIGF010000059.1, from coordinate 3,330,810 downwards.
GCAGCAGTGGCACACCTGACAGAGAGGCTGGCCGTGCTGTGGCTCCAGCTCTGCTTTTTTTTTGTTGGTTTTGTGTGCCGCTGCGGAGGGGCGGGGCTGGAGCTTGGGCTAGGTCTGGCCGTGCACATACGAGTATCCACTTTGTTTATGCTGCGTGGCTGCACTTTATCAAAGCGCCGGCGAATGCTAAAAACAAACTGCGGTCGCCGACGCCATTTTGACTTAACACACTCAGCGAAATAAACCAAAATCTGCACACTTATATTATGCTAAAACTTTGTTTAAAAGCAATATAAAAATATCTTAGCACTATAAAAAAATGAATTTAAAGTTATTTAGGGTTAAGGAAGTATTGAATATTCAAATAATGAAAAATTATTATAACTTATGCGACCAGAAACTAATTTATAAATAATTGTTGCTTATGTGACCAAAACACGTATTATAAATAAAATAAAAAATAAAAATAAAATTTTAAGACCCAAATACGATAACAAATTTAATACACTTTTTTTATGAATTTTGTGCTTTCATTATAAACATTTGTTTAAATCATTTATATAATAATCAAGATACAAATTAAAGAACAACAAAAATGTTTTCGTTAGTATTTTCCAATCATGCCACAGAAGTTATAACTACGCTTTTCTCTGAGTGCAACTGCGTTTTTTACTCAGCCCGCGCCCACCAATTTCCCCTACACACCTATCAGCTGCCGTTGCACTTTGCGTAGGAGTTAAAAAGGTTTTCAGCTCGCACGCACTTCCGCTTCTTGTTGTCTCTGTGCAACCACTCCCCCTACAAGCCGCATTGACAGCTTAAGGCTGTCTGGTTAGCTACCAGTAGCGGGAACTTTGCTCTGTACTATATACATATATGTATATATGTATATTTATATATATATTATATTTGTTGGGGGACAATTTTCCCAGCTGCATATGCAAACAAAAAGCGCAAAATAAAAGGTAAACAAAATTACTTCCGAGCAATTTCGCGAATAAAAATATGTATTCAAACACCCCCTTTCAAGCACACAGACCATCTGCCACCATCCCTCCTGCACAGTCTATAAGTTATACAATAACTTTTTACCCCAAATGTTGTAGGGCATCTCGCTTTTTAGCCGAAATTTATACCACTGCTCCAAAAAAAACTTAATTAAAAGTAGTTTTTTTCTTTGATATTTTACTCGTGAAGCCATTTTCGAATCTGCGTTTAAGTTTAATTATATATAAATTGAGTTTAATAATCGATAAGATTATTAACATTATGAGTTAAGAAAGCTGTAGACATTGCAACCACCTATAGTATATTAAATGATAATAAATTGTTTACTGTTCTTGATTAAAATATACACTTATTTGAATTGAGAAGAGTAAGAAATGTATTGTCATTTAATAAATTATAAGTTAATATTTGCACATATTTTATACATATTTTTCCAAAAACAATTTATACAAAATATATTCATTAACATAAATAATAGGTCTGATTCGCAAGTATAATAACGATTTATTAACTTCATTTTGAATCAAATATTTTTGTTTGTATAGGGCTTCGATTATTTGGATTATTTAATGTGCGAAATTTATTCAGATCGTAAAAATCACAAACAAAATTGTGATATATATAAGCCTTACAAGAGATATAATTTTATCTCAAACCAGCATGGGAAATATGTAGGAACAGTCGCTCGGAAATTGGATTTTTTGATTAAAATAGCATTATATTACCCAGTCTGTAAATATACCGCACATCTGCCACATGTTATTAAACCAGCTTTAAATCTCAATGGTTGTCGCACAGCTGGACCCGGGCATATCGACAAAATGATAAAAGCCTTTGCAAGCGAATCTAAAAGGAAACCAGGAAAAACCGCAGCCTAACTAACCAGAAGCCGGTCAGCTGGCTGACAGCTAAGGTTAATGCAACTGTCAACAGCTGTTACGGCCGTGTTGTGCATCTCACATAGTATCTATTTTTTCCGTAACTCTCCGCTCCCCACACACTTAACCCCTTCGTTCATGTAGCGTATCGTGTGTCGCATTTAGCGCCGCGGGCAATGCAGCTTTACATTTAGTTTTTGTTTTATTTTTTTGTTGGCTGGGGCTGTTCCGTGCTGGAGTCTATGCGCGGCCCGCCTAACCCGTCTTTATCTATACCAACACCCAAATTAGCTTCTATGTATTTAAAATTTTCCATTACTGATTTTCATGCATTTAAATACAACAAACAAAAAAGTAATATGAAAACTGAATCCGAAATCGAATTATAACAAAATGTTTGTACACTTTGAGCGATGCAAATTTTAGCGAGAAATTTAATTATTTTGCGAGCATACATGGCGTATACACAATATGATATTTTGTGCATAAACCTCAATTCGATTTAATGTGTCGCCCAATTTGTTTAAACAAATGCAGTTATGGCTCTTTTCTGATGCGTGTGTTTGGCTTATATTAATTTACAAAGCAGCTAAAATTTTAATAAACAAATTAATTAATAGGCTAGCAATAAAATGTACATCTGGGAGCGTTTGCTAAATAAAATTAGAAACTTTATACCAGTCAACATATTTGGTCATGAATATTGTTTGAAATAAATATTGGAGCATCCAATGAACTAGCAATATTAATAAAAATGCGAATTTCGAAATAAACAAGAATGACTTTCTTTCTTCAATGAGGGGTAAAGCCTAGCACATTTTTTGCTGCCATATTAGAGCCTTGAGAATTTCAAAGAATATATAAATAATAAACAATCGAGATATCCTTACCGAACGGCATTGCTGGCCGAAATAGCCGTTGTTTAAAATGCAGGGTACCTACTAGCCGAGCATTTTTGACTACAGCACTTGGTTAAATTTTTTCCTAATATATTAACCGATTTTGTTTATATTTGTTTAGAAGTTTCTTATCATGAGAACAACTGAAATTAAGCGTATATGTATACTTACAATACAAATTATTCTACAGTTGAGTCTATAAAAACCGATCTGAGAGAGTGGAGGGACCTCCGCAATCTCCTCCGCATTTGGACTCTTACAATTCCACGTGACAATTTTGTAAATTCCATAAAATTAAACAAAAAATCTAGTTTGTTATCCTATTTTTTATCAATAACCCTCAAGTCATCAATTGATTTCACAATTCGTGCAACCCTGGCAAATATCTAAAGTCTCGATGAAACAATTCCAAGCAATTAATTTATCCACTTAACACGCAAACTTTAAGTGTAAATATTGGCAGCTGTCTGCGGGTGTGCCCCCGGCCCCTCCACCTGCCCCACCAGCTATTCAATCTAAGTTCTGCCCTTCTTGCGCCCCGCCAAGTATGCAATTATTATATAGAAAGAAATCAGGCGTCAGCGCGAACAACTTTTCGGGAATTGCAATTGAGTTGAGCTGAGCAAAGTTGAGTTTAATTTCAATGGGCACCGCAATGGCCTTTAAAATGCAGTTGAGAATTTTCATCTTTTTTTAATCATGTTTGGGGTTTGGGGTTTTCTTTAATTGCTCAACACTTACACTTTAAATGCAGCCAAGCAGCAGGGGGCCTGGCAGGGTGGCATTATTATTTTCATTGCATAGCATGCGGCGGCGTGGAGCACCCGTCTTCTTGGCCAGGCAAATAAAATGTCTGGGCTGCGTGGTCTAGCCGACTAGCCATGGGCGGGGCTTGGGCTCCCTTTTATTGGTTTGTGGGGGGCGCTTTCGTTGAGGTTTGTCGCAGGGGGGTCTATGAAAAGTGCTTATCAGGCAAATTTTTTGACTTGTGTTGCCGGCATTATTGAGAAATTAAGAGCAAAGCGTGTGCATTTCTGCTGCCACGTACTGCCACGCCCACAAAAGGTGGCTAATAAAGGGCAGGGGGTGGAAATAAAAGGCAAAGCCAGCCACAGCAGCATCTCATGCCGACTGCCGAGGTGGGGGCAGGGCGTTGAGCCAAGGGAAACTTTAATGATAAAAGTAGCTGGCGGAAGTAAGTAAAGGAAATATTATAGCAAAAGTAAACGACAGAATGCGATGAAAGGAGCAGGTGTAAGGAAATTATAACGACAACCTGCTGAGAAAATGTGGCTGAGGAAAAGCCACAGGCAGCCGGAATAGGAATGCCAATGAGAAAAAGAAAGTAAAATAAATAAACTAAATATGAGCCATTGAAAGCTAAGGAATTCGCTATATAGTAAACGGAGAAGCGGAGTAGAGAAAATTTAAAATAAAACGAGAAAGAAGGGCTATCTTCGGCACGCCGAAGATTTAATACCCTTGCAGACCGAAGCTTTTCTATTAAGTGCGAATTTAAGCTTTTTGGTCTGGCTTCCGTCCATGTCCATGTCAAAAAAAAAAAAAGGTTTTTTCATACAAAAACTTAATTTTCGACCGATCGTTCCTATGGCAGCTATATGATATAGTGGTCCGATCTTAATAGGATTTTGCATATATATGAGGAGCTTAGTAAAACTAATAAATGCCGAGTTTGGTCAAGATATCTTGACAAACAAAATGTTTTTTCATACAAAAACTTAATTTTCGACCGATCGTTCCTATGGCGGCTATATGATATAGTGGTCCGATCTTAATAGAATTTTGCATATATATGAGGAGCATAGTAAAACTAATATATGTCGAGTTTGGTCAAGATATCTTGATAAACAAAAGGTTTTTTCATACAAAAACTTAATTTTCGACCGATCGTTCCTATGGCAGCTATATGATATAGTGGTCCGATCTTAATAGGATTTTGCACATATATGAGGAGCTTAGTAAAACTAATAAATGCCGAGTTTGGTCAAGATATCTTGACAAAAAAAATGTTTTTTCATACAAAAACTTAATTTTCGACCGATCGTTCCTATGGCGGCTATATGATATAGTGGTCCGATCTTAATAGAATTTTGCATATATATGAGGAGCATAGTAAAACTAATAAATGTCGAGATTGGTCAAGATATCTTGATAAACAAAAGGTTTTTTCATACAAAAACTTAATTTTCGACCGATCGTTCCTATGGCAGCTATATGATATAGTGGTCCGATCCAGCTAAAAAAAACGAGATTAGGAATATTTTTAGCATACTGAAAAATTAGGGATTTTGCAATGAGAATAGAAACTTAAGTTAACTACGTAATTATACAAATATAAATTAATAGAACAGATCGTCAATTTTTCAATTTCCGGAGTAATATGAAGTGAGTTATCCTTTTTATACCCTTGCAGAGGGTATTATAATTTTGTCGTGAAATGTGTAACGCATAGAAGGAGACATCTCCGACCCCATAAAGTATATATATTCTTGATCAGCATCAACAGCCGAGTCGATATAGCCATGTCCGTCTGTCCGTCTGTCCGTCCGTCCGTCTGTCCGTCTGTCTGTTTCTATGCGAACTAGTCCCTCAGTTTTAAAGCTATCTTAATGAAACTTTGCAGAAGTCCCTATTTCTGTTGCACGCAGCACATATGTCAAAACCAGCTGGATCGGACCACTATATCATACAGCTGCCATAGGAACGATCGGTCGAAAATTAAGTTTCTGTATGAAAAAACCTTTTGTTTATCAAGATATCTTGACCAAACTCGACATTTATTAGTTTTACTATGCTCCTCATATATATGCAAAATTCTATTAAGATCGGACCACTATATCATATAGCCGCCATAGGAACGATCGGTCGAAAATTAAGTTTTTGTATGAAAAAACATTTTGTTTGTCAAGATATCTTGACCAAACTCGGCATTTATTAGTTTTACTAAGCTCCTCATATATATGCAAAATCCTATTAAGATCGGACCACTATATCATATAGCCGCCATAGGAACGATCGGTCGAAAATTAAGTTTTTGTATGAAAAAACATTTTGTTTGTCAAGATATCTTGACCAAACTCGGCATTTATTAGTTTTACTAAGCTCCTCATATATATGCAAAATCCTATTAAGATCGGACCACTATATCATATAGCTGCCATAGGAACGATCGGTCGAAAATTAAGTTTTTGTATGAAAAAACCTTTTGTTTTTTTTTGACATGGACATGGACGGAAGCCAGACCAAAAAGCTTAAATTCGCACTTAATAGAAAAGCTTCGGTCTGCAAGGGTATTAAATCTTCGGCGTGCCGAAGATAGCCCTTCTTTCTCGTTGGATTGGATTGACTCTAAAACTATAGCCAGAAGAATTTATGTGGAGACGAATGGACTTGGCAGAAATACCATATTTAAGACTCAATCATTTAATAAAGTCGAATGAAAGACTACGAAAATATCCTGGTTATACATGATTTATTCAGTTTTTAACTTAAATTTTGTAGGTACATTTATTTCTGCATTAAAGTAAAATAAGATTTGAATCATTCTTGATTTTTAAATTATATAAACATTTCTTTCAGTTTGTGAACAGACTATAAAACCTTTTTATATAGAAAATATAAAGCAAAAAAGTATTATGTGTTGGATATAGTTTGGTTGAAATTTGATTAAAATACGCTGACAATATTCAAAACTGCTGTCAAGATGAAAAAGAAGAGTGCAATGCATTGGAAACCAAAATCACAGTATATCACTTTCGGTGGAAATGGTCATCTAATTGGAAATAAAAGAAAAAATGTATCAAGTGAAATTTGTGTGAGTCCCACACGAGTCCAATTGGAGCAGTTGGGTCCACGTAAACGTGACAGTGGCACAAATAATTCACTGGCATCTAACGAGCTGCTGCTGTGAGCAGTCGCGTCGGTGCCAAGCCAAGTGGGCTCAACAAACATAATCAGGAGCTAAGCAATGGGTGAGCAGCTCCAATTGCAACTCGAAACGGCCAAAAGTATGCAACAATTTATGCATGTTTACAATGGCAATTTTGGGGTGGATGCAACTGCACACAGGAGTGTGGTCAGGGGTTTATCAGTGTGAGTGAGTGTGTGTGTGTGTGTGTGTGTGTGTGTGTGTGTGTGTGTGTGTGTGTGTGTGTGTCATGGGGGAGCTGTACAAATGACCAATGCCCTGGGCGCGTTGCATACTTTTGAACGGCTGGTGCTTTGGAGCACCGCAAAGCATAGACAAACATTGATCACTTACAGGATGCCAGCGGGGCCGGTTTGTAGTGGGGGCGAGCGGGGACTCAGTGGAGCTCAGCATAAGCCAACGGGCCGTTTTGTCAGCTGCACTGAACTGATGCAGCCGCCGCATGTTAATATCGAGCGGAGCCAGGAGACACAGTTGACGGCGGGGCGGTGGGGCGGTGAGTGCCACCATAGCCATGGCCAGATGTAGCGTGTTGGCGTCTATTGGCCATTGGATTAAAGGCTGACCATGTTGGCCATGTTGCCCCGTTTGTAGTCGCACTGGCAGTCGTCTGGCGACCAAACATGTGGACAACCTGGTAATGGCCATGTCCTGCATCAGCATCGATAAAAACAGACGCTGACTAACTGCAGCGCATATTTTGCGTTTCTCTCGCTTCTTGGTATTTTTTTTTGAACATCCTTTTTCAATTCTCAAATTTTAGAAACACAAAACACGCTTTAAATTATTACTAGCTTTGCTGCTTTCGTATTTTCAGCAGTGAAAATTAAATATTCCAAGGTAAGTGACTTTTCCTATCGCTCGTCGCTTTAATTTATTGCTAATTGTATCGCATCTGGCGACGAAAATCAGTAAAGCGCAGAAATCGATCGATAAAAGCTACAATAGGCCTAGAAGACTTAAACAATCGGAAGAACTTGAAGTTCTGCCTTTTAAACTTTCAATTTTCTTTTAAGCACAAAATGTCTGCTACAATTAAATGTTTCGAAAAATTGGTTTTTAAGCTCAAATAAAGTAAGAGAAATCCGATAAGAAAACATTTTTATAGAATTTAATTTTTAGAAAATTCTTTTATGCAACTCATTCCCAGGCCGAACGAAATGTATTTAACGAATTCTGCATTTAAGCCCAAACAATTCGCTTTCGCCCAAACTCGATCTCGAACTGTAAAGGGTTCCACCTCAATGTTGGTTTCGACCGCCTTTAAGAGTAAGACAAAATGGCGCAATTAATTAAATGCATGCAGTTTATGGCCGAAAAGCCCGGGGCTTGGGAGTTGGCTGGGTCGATGTCTGCTGTTGGGGCGGGGCACAGAAGGTCTAAAGCCAAAACCACACAATCAGCTAAATAGCAATCGCTGCCTGGCGCCGGCGTTGTTTGAGGAAGACGCTGAGAGCTGCTGGAAGCTGCATACCCCATGCCATCTGCTGACATCGACACCTGCGACACCTCCGACTGTTGATGCCAGCAGCAGCAGCAGCAGCAGCAAACAACAACAACACCGACCACCACCACAACAACAACAACAACGTCAACTTAATTTTGCCGGTTTAGTTGTTGAGTGGCTGCTGTGTGGCAAATTAATTGACACTCTGCCAAAATGTTTGCCCATATTATTGGCAGCGGAAATTGTCGGTTCCAGATCACAGACTAAGTGAATAAGCGATTCTATGCAATTTAAATGTTGTCTGCAACAATGTATATATACAGACAAACATGCTCCAATCTTAGCTCAGTTATAATTAGAATTATTTGCTCTTCTCGTTGTAGTTTCAAAATAGTTTTGAATGCTTGAGTCAATAATTGTTTACTTGTTTCAAGAACTCTATGATTAATTTAAGATAAATCTGGTACGAATCATACCTTAAAGTTGAGGACAAACCTTTCACCCACATTTTCCAAGAAGGTGGATTTCGCGAAAAGTTTGAAACATGTCAAAAATGAATTTTCGCAAAGAATTCAAAAAATTATTTTTGTAGGGCTTACAATGAATGTTCATAGGCATCCTTGGAAAGGATTTGAATCAAATCTTTGACCCCATTTATATACCCCTCAAATTAATTTGAACAAAGATCTATAAAAATGAGTTTAAGTTAAAAAAGAAAAAAAAGTAGAAGAGTGCAGAAGCTAAAAAAATGTTATAAATTAACCTAAAAACGATTGCATTATGAGAATAAAGTAGTATGAAAATAATATGTTCATCGATGATGGTTGCATAAAGGATATTGTAAGCCAAATTCTAAACTTCTGAATAAACGATCTTTTTATGCAGCGACTTAAATGATGAATGATACAGTGTGAAAACAATTATGTTTTCTTTTAAGAAACATCAATTCATTACATTTAATTTCATCAAGTTAATTTTGTAAGTTCAATCTATTAGATTGTTCGATCATACATACCAAAGGGAACTGCAAAAGATGTAATAAATCAAAATATATACGCAAATGCACAGCTTCACTTTGGCTTCAGCAAGTTACCCTTTTGGCTCAGGTGAGAGGGAGTGATAGGGGTTACTTATCGATTCAAAATCGAATCAAATCAAATCAATTTGCAAGCTTCACTCGTAATGGAGAAATATGCCAAGTTTCAACTCTTGGCAAAAAACAAAAGCCAGACAAGTTACTTTCAGACCTCCATCCCCTTACCCGACTGCACTCCCTTGCAGGTGCACTCATAAATCTCAATTTTCAGCGCCAATGACTGGCAAAAGTTGCTGTTGCACATGTTTTTTTTTGTTTTTCCTTTATTTCTTATGCCTTTTTTTTAAAGCATACGCGCAGCTGCAGGCAACAAAAATGTTAAATTTAGAATTTCTCAGTGCACAGCAATTACAAAGAGACGGTTGGGGGCTCGCATCCGCCCCCAGCCCAGGTCCCCAGTAAAGCGTTTGCCAGTTTTATCTTTATTTCGACCTAGTCTACTTTATCGCTGCACCGTTCTGGCCATATCTTTTCTTTTATTTTGTGGCAAGCGTTGCCATTTCCGCCATAAAATTGGCCCCCGAAACCCAAACTCGAGCCCAAAAGCCGCAACACCCATTTCGACCAGCCCTGGCGACCATAAAAAATTAACAAAATAAATAAACAAAAAATGAAACAGAAACAACATGTAAAAAAAGGCTAGAGAGAGAGAGAGAATGAGAAATATTCTAAACGGGCAGCAGAAAAAAAGGGGTAGCATAAAGCTCTCGCCCGCAAAAATCGTAAAAAATTAAAAGTATCTCGCAGATACAACAGTTGCCGCAACACACTTCTCGCTAGCCGCTTCACGCTGCTACAGTGTGTGCCATAAATATTGCTCTATGGTTTTGGTCATGCAACTAATTACATTTGCATTTGCCTGCATCGCCACTAACGGATTCGGTATTACACCAGGCCTCAGGCCTGAGATCAGCTCTGCGAACACAAAAAAATATTACGACAGAAATATTAGAAACTGTGCTGCCAGAAGCTGAGGCACAATTCCTAAAAAATGTTTGAAAATTATCTACAACGAAAGTGTAAAAGTAAATTCGCTTTAAGGGAAGTCTATGCAATATTTGCATGCAGTATATTTTTCTTAACCTTGCAGGATATATTTCTTGGTTGATATTCTGACGCATAACATTAGAAAAAAAAAAAACAAAATAATTAATAATTTGCTAAAATTAAAAAATGTAATTGTTGTATTATAAATTCGAAATAAATGTGTCAAGATGGAAATCAAAGCCGGATGTCTACGAAACACAGTCTCGCTTTCTCTGGCAATCATTTTTTTAATAGTGTAATCATTTGATTAATAGGCAAAAATACAATTATATTTTTTTAACTCAATTCTTAAATGCACATTTGGTTATGTAATAAGATAAATAAAACTATCTGTAACTATCTGAAAGTCACATTCTATTTCCACATGGTTTTGAAATTTTTACAAACATTTATATGCCGAGACCGACTTGAAAAATTTATTATAGGTTATACAAAACAACATTTCAGGCTTATATGTTTATGTATATGTCTGCAAACTTTATTTTTCTATATAAGACGAAATGTATCCCTCCGTTTTCTTCTCGCGGAACGCCCGCTAAGTGTAATTCCGTGAGAGGAGATGGCATGAAAGTCTCTCCTAGAATCTTAGCTAGAGTTAGAACTCGAATTGCGGTGTCTTTCAGCGACAAGCAAAGATTTTATGATTTCTGCTGCCATGTGGATTACAAAGTAGAATATCTATCAAGACAATGACTGTAAAAGATGTCCCAATACAATGTCTTACCTATTCCCGTTAAGCTTTATGTATGTTTGATCCAACTCAAGCAAACTTATCTAATTATCTTGGTCCAGCTTTTCTTTTGGGGTTTTCCATAGAAAAATTCAAACAAATCAGTCGAGTCGTTCTCTAATTACTGTTTGTCTAAAGCTCATATCATTTAATTATGTATAGAGATACTTAGATACGTGCAAGGATTTTTAATTTTTGCTGCTCTTATAACACCTAGTTGTTCTTTATTATATGTTATCAATTTATTTTAACTCACCCCAAAACTGCAAAGTAGCTAACCCCAGAAGCTGCTCTTATCGCATGTGCAGCTTCATTACAAATTATCCACTCGACTTATCCCCAACGAAATCGAGGTGTGCCCCCAGGTAATCAACACCTCGATAGACCCGCAACCAAACCACAAACAGCAAAAATCAATCGTGCTCAATCGCTGTATATATATATTTTATTTTATTTGTTTTTTAATTTTTACTCTTGACTTGATTTATTTAACTTTAATGAACTGCGAGCCACGGCAATGGGTGAAAAAAGGGAAGGAAAGGAGAAGAGCAAGGGCAGCCACAGAAACTGACGGATGACAAACAAGTTAAGGTTAAAGGTGTAAGGAAAAGCGGCCAAAAGCAAGCTTGAACATTTTTGACTCTTGGCTAGCTTTTCGACATGATGATGACCTTTTGGCCAACTGACAAGCCCGCAAAGTCAACTGCAGCCAGTGGCCAGTTGCAGGTCGAATTCGAATCCGCCTCCGGCTAGCTGCTAATGGCAACTCCCAACTCTCCGCCAACCGACGACTGCTAAGAACTGCCGCTGAACTTAACCTCAAACCTAATAAATAGCTTAATTAGTCTTTTGTCTGTGTAACTGTGTGTGTGTGTGTGTGTGTGTGTGTGTGTGTGTGTGTGTGTGTGTGCGTGCGTGTGTGCCATCACCTTGACAGAGCTACAGCTGGAAACAAACCCCAGAAGCTGACCCATGGCATCATTACACATTTAAACGGTTCACTTCCGCCTGCAGCAACCGCATCACCCGCACCACCTGCTCCACCTGCACACTCCGCATGGCTCCCCTCAAACATACCCAGCTGCCTGGCTGGCTGCGTTTGTCTGGCATTGAAAAAAATAAATGTATATAAAAAAATAAAACGTATCCAGTTATTGGCATGAAATGCGCATCTGGTTACGGGAAATGCTTGTAAATGTATTTTAAATTTAATGTCCGTCGACATTGTACTTAGCAGGAAGAAAAGAAGCAACCTTTAAGTGGGTATAGAGTAAGTCATTTGCATTGATTTCTTGATTTACCAAGAAAATTAAACAAGCTAAGGACTTGGTAATCGCAGTCTTAATAATGCATATTGAGAATCATCCTTTATTTAATCCTATTAAATTAGCTTTGCTTAGCTTTATATAAAATAATTATGTCTATTAGAATTTAATGCTGAAAAATGCTCTGTACGATAGCAAAAATAGTAATTATAAGCTGAATATAAATCAACAATATAATTTATTTATTTTTTAAGTAGTGTTACGCGATGTTAAATGTAATTCATATCAATATCTGGAGCTGTTAGTTTGGTGATAATACATATTATTTTAAGACGATATATATTTTAAATAAATGGGTATTTGTTAATTTATATATGTTTCATGCTAAAACACAAATATTACTCCAAACTAAAAGTGATTCGCTATTAATAAAAATAGGTCGACTAGAATTTACGACAAATTTAAAAATTTCTAAGCTATATTTATTAGGGAGAAGTCAAAACTTTAAATAAGCGCCATATTAGGGCCACATGAATTAAATTAAGTTTTTATTATATTTGCAAATATAGTCAGACAGAAAGACATGTGGATAATTAATAGACGGATAAACAGAAATGCATAAAGATAATGATAAAATTATGGAAAAGTAGATAATTATGTACAGGGATATACAGATGGATATACAGATAAAATTACAAATCGATAATCGGGCGGATAAACTATTATTTAGCAAAACTTTTAGATATTCGGATAAAATAATAGTTGAATAGGATAAGCAGATAAACGAAAAAAAGGTTAAAACTACGTCTGCATGACGGACATACAAACGAATAAAACCACTTATCTATTCGTCCTAGTTTCTCCTTTGTGAGCATTCAAAAGGATAGATAGATAAATTAACGAACTAGACAAATGGATAAGCAGAGGAGCAAACGAGTTGACAGACGGAAGAATAAGCGGATAAGCAGATGGGTTCATTGCCGGCTGGATAGATAAATCAATCCACTTAATACTAGATATGCCGCCACAATGTGTTGCACACTTCATTAAAAATTTATAATACCCTCTGTAGGGCTTAAAACAAAAATAATAAGAAATGCTCTAATACCATATACCTATGCACATAATCCTGTATTTTACGGGGTTTGCTTTAAACGCCAGCCGCACCACAAGGCTCCCATTAACAACAATAAGCAGCCAAAATAAACAAAATAACAACAACAACAACAAAAACAACAATTGTAATGAGCAACGCGACGGTCGCATCTCGCGATAATTATGTATGAAGCAATTATTTCGCATGTCCAGCAGCAGCATCAACAAAAAGGGAAAGCAACAACAACAAACTCACACACACAAACAAACACACACACAAGCAGACAGAAGGCAATAAGTGTTGTTGGGGTTTCTACGTGCGATCCACACAAATTGAAACGCGACGAGGCTGGCAACAATTTGCTGATGTTGGACGAGAACAACAACAAACGAGTTAAATGCCTGACTGACGTCTATAATTATAAAGTGGGCAAAAACAACAACAGTTCGCGCGAAATTTAAGCACGTGCTGTCAGTTAGTGATAGTGATCGATTTGGAGATACCTTTTAGGCAACAATACATATTAAATTTGACATCGCTGACATCGCAAAACTAAGACTGAGCATCGATATTTATCAGTTTAGCGAATGAGGGAGATGTTTTCAAGAATATCTTTATCTGCAATACTACACGATAAGCTCTCTTACATAATTAAAACACCAGGAGTGAAAATCGATATTTATCGATCTATAATCATGAAAAGAATCGATATGGGAGTTTTTTTGACATGCGTTTACTATACGAACACCTCTATATAATTATCGCTTAAATATGCTCTAAGGCCAAGGGCCGATTTTAAGAATGGAGATGGCGTTGTCCACAATATTTTTGATCTTAAAAAATCAGGACTTAAAATCGAGATTTTTCGATTTTAGGAAACAACAAACGCATTATCGATAATAATTTGGATCAGTGTGTACCATCGCTTATCTAATAGATATGTATATCGCTTTTATAAATCCATACAGTCAGACGAACGGAAAGACGGACAGATAGATCGCCTCGACATTTACACATTAAGCCCTTTCTTAAAACCCAATTTTCAATACAGGGTATAACAGTACAACCCGAAAAAAAATTAAGTGGAAAATGTGTATAATTAAGTCGCCAGCCCAAAAGTAGGCAATACAAAATACCCCAAAAATACCCACAGTTCAACAGAGCGTACTATGGAGTGAGAAACAGAGCAGAGTAAGAGGGGAAAACACAGTCAGCTGTAATTGCATTTGTATTTGTATTTGTATTCACTTGTATTTTGTATATTTTATTTACAAATCGCATTTTTTTTATTGCCCACGCTATAGCATTTTTATAAATCGAAATATACAATTTTCTCCACAGAATTTACCTACACATGTGTAAATATTTTTCACTTGCATATATATTCTTTTTTATACAATTTTAAGCTTGTGGGAGTGTGTTTTTCTGTAAGTGCATTCTAAGCTGATTTTCATGGCTCTGCGAGTTTTTTTTTTTTTCAAAAGCATTTTCAAAAAAGTTTTAGTGATTTTTATTTTTATTCCATTGTAATTTATTTGTCTGATATATATAAAATACATTAGATCACTTTTAAAATTTAAAAGCGTTTGGGAAGTGTGCAAATTTTCATTAATTTGTATTTTGACCTAAAAGTGCAAATATTTAATTCCTACATAAACTCTTTAAATTCCGTTTTACCCGCATTCATTATTTCCTGATATTTATGTATATAAATATGCGAAGAAAAACACAAAACTTTCCGAGTTATGTAATGGGAAGAGTTATTAAATTACGGAGGGACCTGCCCGGAGGGATCTGTTGTCACTAATATTTTCTCAGCTGCAATCTACTCATTTCTGACAACTTTTAAAAATAAGCACAGGACTTCAAAGGAAGGAAAATCTGCAATAACTTAGCTTAAGCCTCTTGAATAAATGTATTAAAATCCGCTTTTGACATTTGATTGCTTGTCATTAATTTTTCACCTTTTACGCTTTATTGCTTTATTTAATCCCTGATTTTGCTTTGTGTACCTCATGCCGTCAACATTTGCTTATTGTCATAATGAAAGTGGACAACGTGTCCTCAGATAGAAGGGAAATACCTCCCTCTAGTTTTTTATATACGCTTCGCTATCACAACACCTGACCTGAGTTTAAGGGTTCAGGACGAATGTCAATTGTAATGCCTGAATTATGTAAGGGCACGGAAGGTTTGGGACACAAAATTGCGATTGACATATACATATAATAATTGCTGTTAGGCTTACCAGACTTCCTAGGTAACAAAAAACGTTGCCAACACTTGATAAGTCTAGAACATATGTATGATAAGCGTCACTGACAACGTCTTCAAATCCAGAGCTTAGCCCAAAACGGCGACGACGACTTCTGATAAGGTGAGCCATGAAAAGTTCAATTCGAGGGGGTATTCGCTGCTTTTACAACAGTTCTTGCCCATGTTCATGCCACGCTCCAGCGCCTATCGAAGCGTTCGCCTGTCACGCGTAGATTTCGCATGTAAATCTTGTCGCATTAATCCGCCGGCCTTAACGGTAATTTTTGTTGTTAACGTTGTCGTTGCTTGAAAAAGTGCAACACGCCCACGGGCACATATATATATATGGATATCCCGGCATATGTGTCGAGTGGAGAGTACGAAAATGAAATTTAATTTTAATGCACTTAACACATTTTTCACTTATACTGGAAAATTTATATGAATACTCGTATTCACATTTTCTGCTGGAGTATCTTTTTTATAAAGCACACACGCAGTTTTTGCCGCCCATAATTACAAATTGATTTTTTTAATGATAATGTAAGGCAGTTGTAACTGGTTTTTTCTCGCATACCCTGTAATAGAAAAGAGAGTATAGTTAAGTATAAGTAAAAATGCATAAATACTTATGAGTAAAAATACATTTGATTCTATGTACGCATGAGTATAGGTGCGTATATGGAGTGAGTACTTTTGAGTATGCATGTACACAAGTAGGTTCGTATGTGAATAATAGCGTATGAGTAGCAGAAAATATACTTTAGTTATTTAATTGTAAGTTTGTTTTAAATATATAAATGGGTATTTTTGAGTATATTTACTCTAAGGATAAAGAAGATTTCGGATCCTCAACAACAAAAAAAAACAACAGTGTTTTTTTTTTATTTGGTAGGTTCTTGGGCTCATTAAGCACTTTGGGCAACAGTGATTAACACAAGCTGTTGCAGATACCCTCAAGCAGATAAAACCAGAAGGGAAAAAGATTGGGCGCTAAAAAATGTGTAAAATGGGTGAATAACGCGTTTTTAAAGAGAGCACCCGAAGTGAAAAAAAAAAAAAAACATTTGAAAGAGTTAAATGCCTGCTAAATTAAATCGTAGGGAACTTTATTTTGCACAGACTACAAAAAGTATAATTGTAGTAAATATGAAGGGTAAGCAAAGATAAGTAAATTAAATTTAATGCTTAAAGCCTTCATGTATATAAGCCAGATATTAATCACAAACTCATATTTCACAATGCAAACTTCAAATACCTTTATAAACTCCTTAATTGATTTAATTTCATTATGTTATGCATTAGCTGCAATCCTTTAATGCTCCCAATAACAGATATAAAGCACTCTCCCTCTCATACTCTAACTTATATGGCATTAAAATGTTCAATTAAATATCAAACACCTTTACTTTATTTAATTACTTTTCATTGTTATATTATATGCCTTTACTTTCGCATTTTCCCCAGAATTTGTGCCATTGTTACCAGGATTGCAACAACAAACCCCATCAAAGTCGAACACAAAGAGAACAGCTTTACCTACTGAACAGAGTAAGACTCCTGTAATTACAGACATATCGAAGTTTTCAATACTCTCAAATGCTCTTATATGCACCTTTCTTTATTGGCTGCTCGTTTATAACAAATAATAAGATTTCCTTAAATTATGTTTCTTATTGTAGGGAACATTGCATCGCATACAAATTATTTAAGCTCGTAGAACACAATGAGCTCTGTCGAGCATTATTTCAAGTTGGCTTTCTTGAAACTTATTACAGCTGTTTTATATTTCAGGCTTTACAGTAACTATCATATCGAACTTCTTAGTAGGAGGTAAATGTAAAAAGATATGCTCGATTTTTCATGCAGCAATTTAAAAAGTATCTTATGTAAAAGAGATAAAAAGGAGAAAAATAAAAGTGATAATAATATAACTATAATATGAACAACAAGTTTGCCTAGTTTTCTTCAAACACCACAATATGCATTAGATTTGAATTAAGATCGGTTAACTATAAAAGAATACAAATTTGTTATTAGGGTATTTAATCTTTAACAGCTCACATTCAGCTTTGATTTTGTTTGTTTTCTTTGCCGTAATTGTCCAAGTTACGCACATTAATGTCAGGACAACGGGCTCGGAGTATATACATATGTATATATATATATACACACTTATATATATATATCTGTAGTATGTATTGTACGCATTGTTGTTGTGTACGCGAGCGGGTCACAGTCAAGTGGTTGTCTGTCTCCACTCAAGTGTCAGGGTTGTCCTCGTCATGAGGCTGGCAAGCGGCCAAGTGACGTGAAGCTAGTTGAAGGACATGGTGCATGGTACATGCGTGTGTGTGTGTGTGTGTGTGTGTGTGTGTGTGTGTGTGTGTGTGTGGTGTGGGTGGTTGTATGTGTGCCATTTTTACTTCCACTTGCCCGTTCCGCATTCCGCATTGTTACACACGTACATGAATATACAGAGGCATTCTTACTTGTTGGCTAGCAGTGTGAATCCTGCGTCTAGTCGTAAATTTTCCTGGGACATATTCGGTCTTGAACATCATCCTGGTCAGCTGCTGATTAACAAATTTCATCTGCCTGTTCTTCTTCTTGCCACTTGTATATTTACTCTAAGTGCCTAACATGCGTCTTATTTATAATCTCGAAGTAAGCTACAATTATAATAATTAAGTTGAAGCTATAAAAAAAAATATTCAATATTAATTTAATACTAAATTAAAAAAATTAAAATAAATCAATAAAAATTCAAATAAATATAAAAGATTTAAATAAATAAAAAATTGATTAATAATAAAAAATAATAAGACTTATAATTTGAAATAGAAGTATAGCAAAAAATAAACTTAATGAAAAACAACTTTATGCAAATTTTGATTTTGGAATAAATGATAGAGTTACTTTTATTAACTTAATCTATCAAACTATTTTAAAATTAATTGATAATAATAATTTAAAAATATTAATGGAACATTTCCGAACAAAAATTGTTCGTAATGCAGACAAAAAATATGCCGGATCCAAGCAATGTTCATATAATATTTTATTTGTATTTTGTCATTATTAAATATTATGTCAACCGAGAGCATTTAATTGTCGTCTACCCCCGAAATAAGTGGCCCCTTTTATCCGGCAAATATATTGATAGATGAGCCCCAGCACTTGGCACTTTTCATTGCAATCTCCCGTTGATATTTGAACTGGAAACTAGAAACTGAAAGCAGCTCTTTGCCTTTGAGTTAGGTTTAAAGTGCCTGCCTCACATTTTCCTCGCACTTCGGCGCAAACTTGCAAGAAATGTTCGCAGGCTCTGGGCTTATGTTACAACTCTTAGTCAAAGTTTGAAGTGCAATGCTAAAATGTTCACACAGTTGTGTTTAAGATGACTACGAAGTTTGTCTGCATTTACGCTAAGTATATTTAAATTGTGCTCTTAACTGGCTAAAATAATTTCCCAATAATTAGAACCAAAGTAGGCTCCGAAAATTTACTTTAAACGATTCTGGCCCAGCTACCGGACCCAATACAAATAATCCTCATTCTGCTTCTAAACTTGTCCAGTAAACGACTTTAGATTTTTTGTGTTATTGTGAGTTTTTCTTAAAATAATTAGAAAATTATATATTTTGTAAAATATTGAAAATTATATATTTTTTCTTATATAACCACAGGTTTCTTGTAACTGAAAACAGCGACTGCATTGGATTCCAGAATATTGAAATCCGGAATAAAGTTTTCTGTAAGCCAATCTGCAGTCGTGAATTGCCATCTTAGTACCTATTTCCGTGAAGAGGTCCAAATAAACGTGAGTACCAATATGTTACTTACTATTTGGTCTTATAAATCTATCTTCTACTCTGCAGTCCCTGTCAAAATGTGCTGCGGACCTTGCTACTCGTGCTGCGGACCCTGCGGAGGATGTTGCGGACCTTGCGGTGGCTGTTGTGGACCGTGCGGTAGTTGCTGCGGTCCCTGCGGCGGCTGTTGTGGACCTTGCGGAGGATGCTGCGGAGGTTGCTGCGGTGGCTGTGGTCCCTGCTGTTAGATCCATCTTCAGAACGAAACCTAGGTACTAACCATCATTCGGTACAAAAAGCAACAGCAAACCGTGTAAATTATTGTAATAGTATATAATAGTATATAATTAAAATGAGCAACTAATAACTAATTTTATTTATATAAAATAGTTTACTTGTCTGCTTTAACTTTGATTTCGCAGGATTTCCGCAACATAGATTTGTGAACTTGTATTCATTGAACATTGGTCTATCCTTTCATAACCCAACTTAATATCTCTTGTTAGCCCTATGAATATTGCTCTTGCATATAGTCTCTGCAGTATTACTGTAGCCAGGATCGTATTGTCAGTGCATAACCCATTGGGACCCCATTCTTATCTATTTTCTAACCTTTATTTACTCTCCATTTTCTCTACTAGCCCTTAGCTGGGGACGGGCAAACAAAATACATCCATCGTGTCGGTGATGCTATTGAAAATTGTGTATTCTAATTAGGCTTTCAGCAATTTGATATATAAATTAATTAGGAAGACAATCGTTTTTGTCAACCATTAATAAATATATAAAATAATTAAATAAGAAATTTCCTTTCACAATTTTTCAAAGCATCGGTCGATCGGCATTTATCACTAACTTGGAAGAGTCATCAAAATGGGCTTCATTAACTTATTGCAACATTCTCATTCTTCAGTAGCCGGAATCACAGCGCGGCATCACAATCTTTGAAAACAGAATATTTTGAAACATAAGGACCCGCAATTCGACCTATCTCATCTATGTCAGCCAAATGATTAGTCCGATGTTAATAAGATTTTGCATTTATACGAGGATCATAGTAGAACAAATAAATGGCAAGTTTGGTTAAAATATTCCTATGGCAGCTATAAAATAAAGATAAAGTTGTCCGATTTGGCCGGTTCCGACATATAAACTGCCTGCAACAGAAAGACGGACCTATGCAAAGTTTGAGGACGATAGCCTTAAAACTGAGAAGCTACTTCGTAGACGTGAGACAGACGGAAAGACGGACAAATGGACATGGCTATATCTACTCAACTGTTGATTCTGGTCTAGAATATATATAAAATTTAAGAATCTGGAATGTAAGCTTTGATATTCAAAAAAAAATTAAAATTGATTGTAATCGGTAAATTTCGAGCTAAAAATTAAATAATCTTTATCTAAAGCAGCAGGTTGAAGTCTTTCCTGTAACAGAAGGTTGAAGTCTTTTCTTTAACAGAACACATCGACTGCTTTGGGTTCCAGGAACTTGAGATCCAGACTAGTTTTCTGAAAGCCAATCGGCGGTCGATATTTACCCTTCTAGTACCTATTTCTGTGAAGAAGTTCACATAAACGTGAGTACTCAAATATTCCCCACTATTTGAACTAATATCCATCTTCTGATCTGCAGTCTCTGTCAAAATGTGCTGCGGCCCTAGCTACTGGTGTTGCGGACCCTGCGGTGGTTGCTGCGGACCCTGTGGTGGTTGCTACGGAGGGTGCTGTGGCTGTTGTGGACCTTGCGGAGGCTGCTACGGTGGCTGTGGTTCCTGCTGCTAGACCAGTCTTCAGAACGAAATCTAGGTACTAACTTTTGTTACAAAAAGTAACGGCAAACACTATGTACATATTTGTTTCTCAATTCATATAGTTATGGACATATATATTTAAATAAAGTGGAGCCTTTTTGAAAATTAATATATTTTACTGATCAGAACGTAAAATGAAGTTAGACCTTAAACACATCTATTAGCCGTAAAACGGAATTAGATTGTTTGAATTATGCACAAACTAAATATATCGAGTTGGATAAAGCTGATTAATTCAGTAAAATGCCAGAATAATAAAAATATTTTGCTCAACGTAAAACTTCGTGATATTTATTTAGAAAACAGGGTTTCTGACCAACTAATAGTTTTCCGACTGGCCAAATTTTTAGTGGATTTATCTTTAAGAGAGCTCTTCAGTAGATGATTCGAGCTTTAGAGCGAAAGAGATTTGAAGGGTGGTAGCCACAAAAGTAGGAAAGTTGAAAATCCGCCAGCATTTGAACATAATGTTACAAAATAAAGACCACAGTAGGCTCTGACAATTCAATGTCAAAGATTCAGGCCTTGTTAGCAGACCCAATTGAAGTAGACCCCATTCAGTTTCTCAGATTTGTCCAGTTAACATCTCTACATTTTATTTGTGTCATTTTTTTTTTTTGTAAATTTTTGGGAATGTAAGTTTTGAAGAACGACGCAATACAAAATTTTGTGATTTAAAGATTGCGTTTACAGTTAAACTAATATTTTTGTTATTCGATTACAGGTTGAAGTCTTCCGTGTAGCAAAAAGCACTGACTGCATGGGATTTCAGTTTCACAACCGAACTAAATAATTTTCTGAAAGCCAATTAGCTGTCGGACTCAACTATCATAGTACCTTTTTCCGTGAAGAAGTTCAATTAAACGTGTGTACCCGACTTTACTCTCTATTTATTATATTTGAGCTATTCAGACTATTCAAACTGCAGACCCTATCAAAATGTGCTGCGGACCTTGCTACTCGTGCTGCGGACCCTGCGGAGGATGTTGCGGACCTTGCGGACCTTGCGGACCATGCAGACCATGCGGACCATGCGGACCTTGCGGACCCTGCGGTGGCTGTTGTGGACCTTGCGGTAGTTGCTGCAGTCCGTGCGGCGGCTGTTGTGGACCTCGCGGAGGCTGCTGCGGTGGCTGTGGTCCCTGCTGTTAGAATCCATCTTCAGAAAGAAACCTAGGTACTAACCAATATTCGGTACAAAAAGCTACAGCAAACCCTTTGTATTGTTGTATTAAGTGTGCATAAATAAAATGGAAGTGTTTAATAAAATTATTATATGAAAAATGAATTTAAATCGATCGATAACCAATGAAATAATTCATATAATATTGCTTCTGAGATATACTTAAAATATGCATATGAAGCAAGATACCAATAGTATAAAAATGTATGTTTGGCATCGAATTCTAGTATCTGAATCGTCGAGTAAACAGACTGGGTAGACCAACTCGTCCTGATCGAGTATATTTTGTCTAATGGGGACACAGATACTTCTTGCTGCGTATTACATTTGCTCAAGAAACATATCCCATTTTCATGGATGTGGAAGACATGGTTCACAAAACGAACATCATTTGTCGAAGAATGTATGTACCAAAATGAGAAATAATAATTTGGAGGCTAGTGTAAGGACACGAAGAAAGCCTTGCAAGAAGGAAAGCTGCCACCGGACCATCCGATATACATATGCCCAAGAAAGAAGTAAGAAAATATGTACTATAGGTGTTGTTATACGAATCAAAGTTGGCTATGATATTTTAACTTCTTACGATTTTAGTGTGCTCCTTAGACAACATTCATTTCCCTTTTCAGGCTTGTCCACTAAACATTTATATTTTATTGTTATAGTTTATTTTCAAATTTACGGAAATGTAAGTATTACAAGTAAAAATTGAAGAAAAATAATATATTTTTTTCAAATATAGGCTGAAACAGTTACTATAAAAAGAAAACATCGACTGCTTTGGGTTCCAGCAGCTTCAAACCCGAACAAAACGGTTTTCTGAAAGCCAATCAGCGGTCGATATTTACCATCTCAGTACCTTTTTCTGTGAAGTTCAATTTAATTTCGCCTGAGATAATCTACAAACTACTCTATAGTCAGGATGTGCTCTCCGTGCTACTCGTGCAACTATTCCTGCACCACGCCCTGCAATGGTTGCTGCTCTGGATGTTGTGGCTGCAACGGCAACTGCGGGGGCGGTGGCTGCTCCGCCGCCTGCTTCTGCTACCCTAACTGTGGCGGATGTGGACCCTGCTGTTAAGAACCTATTCAGAAAGAAATTTTGGTGCTATATATAATAAAATCAGTATATTTTGGTATATATGGCAAATTTTAATAAAATGTTTCCAATAGAGCTATTAAATAATTTAGGGCCATATATCGATTAAACTTGGCTCATTTATAAGCAGCACAGATTAAATAGTAAATGGGGTTGACCAAAATATCTTGATACACGAGTTTGATCCGACCGGATGTGCAAAGTTGCAATTGGAAAGATTTAAAATGGGGAGACTAGTCTCTATTGAAATAGACCAACGAGTGGGACTATATAAACTAGACTGTTGATGTTGATTAAGAATATATACACTTTATAAGGTCGGATATGACTCTTATAATGCGATACATATTGCATGATATTCTGGGTCGGATTTGATGCCTCGCGTTCCGGTTTATGAAGTCATGTTTTTGTGCTTGCAGTCATGATTGTTATACATTTTGGGCCAGAAAAATCCTTCAGATTTGATGTGTGCTAGAAGCAAAGTAGCCTTAGAGCTTCTCAGCTCTAATAATTTTGTTTATGCTCCTGGAACAGCTCGGAGCTCATTCAATTTTTGAGGCTTGTCCAGTTAATATCTCGGCTTTCTTTCTGTACTTTAATGTGAAGTTTTTGGGAATGTAAGTTTACAAAATAAGAAAATATACTTTCTTTTATTAGATTCTATTTTATTTTACTATAAAAGGTTGAATTTTTTTCGGTAACAGGAAAACGGCAACCGTGCTTGAAGACCCGTAGCAAAGAGATTAGCTCGATAAGAATTCTGTATGCCAATCGACGGTCACTTAATTCCCGAAGAACACCTATTTCTGTGAAGTGTTCAGGGTAGAAATATTCCTAGCAGTTCCTCGTCCAATCTACAGCCTATTCTATAAACATGTGCTACAAACTCTACCCGTGCTGCGGCGGCTGCGCCTCCCCGTGCTGCTACCCCCCGCGCCTATGTTGCGGCGGATGTGGTCCTTGCTGTGGATCGGGACCTTGCTGTGGCTCCTGTTGCGGGGGCTGTGGTCCTTGCTGTGGATCGGGACCTTGCTGTGGCTCCTGTTGCGGGGGCTGTGGACCCTGCTGTTAGAAAGCGTCTTCAGAAAGAAATCTAGGTGCGCCACATTCAGTAAAAAATGCCTCCCGTAAATGTGTTTGTAAATTCTCAGTAATGAATAAAAATTAAATTATTAAGAGTTTGTCCCGAGTATAATCAAACTTATAAATGCCGAGTTAGGTCAAGATATCTTGATACACAAAAAGTTTTGCATACAATAACCTATTGCTCGACCGATATATGATATAGTGATTCCGATCCATCAAATTTAGAGATACGCAAGGTTTCAAGAAGATAGCTTTCAGACCAAGACTAGGTCGCATATTAACTCAGCTGCTGATGTTGAGCTACAATACATAAACTTAATGGTGCCGGAGATGTCTTGGTAATTTGGAAAGTTCGATCCTCACTTGTTAAAAATTGCATGTTCTATATGGAAAATGGAATTTTAAGATTGCATTGGCGAATGTTGTGGAATAAATGAGAAA
Source organism: Drosophila littoralis (assembly GCA_018903485.1). Taxonomy (NCBI): domain Eukaryota; kingdom Metazoa; phylum Arthropoda; class Insecta; order Diptera; family Drosophilidae; genus Drosophila; species Drosophila littoralis. The sequence goes on along the minus strand of JAEIGF010000059.1, from coordinate 3,305,701 downwards.
GCGCATCATTTTGCAAATCCACTCATGGTTGTAAATTAGGAAAATATATATTTTGTTTTAACAAAATATACTTTGTCCTTTTCTCTGAAACTAGGGGCGTCTTCTATGTCTTGTTTGGAGGAGGTCCTTAAAGGATCTTCTCTTGACTACACACCTCCAATTGACGTTCGCTTAACCCCCAAACAGTACCTATTCCCGTGAAGAAGTTCAAATAAAGTTAAGTAAATGCTTTCCAACGGTGCTTCCAGTGGAACTCACGGATCGAAGATCGAAGATCGATCAGAACGAAATTTAGGTCCTACACGAACTGTTTGTACACAGTAACCAACATACCCAATGTAAATTCATGCATTCCTACACATACATATGATAGCTATGCATAAATACATACATATATGGAAATACGTCTGTAATACTTTTCTGTTTTGGCGCCATCTTGGTTTTACCGTTTAACTTAAAATGCGTAATTACGAAATGGTGGTTGTCTGGGGTTGCAAACGCGTCGCTTCGAAAATTACACTGTAGGTGGCGAATATTAACATGGTGCCGAGACCAGACACCCGAGTGTAATAGTGTTTAAATAAATCGATACTAATGATTTCACATTAAACGCACGAATAAAAACTTTCCTTAAGCAAATGATTTTTGGGAACTACGTTTTGCTTTTCACCTTACTTTATTGGAATTTACCAGCCAACTTAATGCCAAGCGTAACAGTGCCATTCTGAGCACGACAGTGCCATTTTGAGTATAGGCAGCATTTTAACAGATAATGTTAAGTTTAATCCTAACAGCCTGCTGGTAAGCATTTGATTAAGCCCAGTATGCAGCGCATGAGTTACATTGCGAATATTATATTCAATTACTAACCGATTTAAGTAAATCAGCAGGTGTTCTCTATCAAAGTAAAATTTGATGTGATTAATCTGTTTACCTGTGCCTTCCGTGTGCTTTTAAATGGTTCCTATGTTAATTCTCACAATTTAATTTCAATCCCAACAGCGTAAATTGTAACAGGCCCACTTGAGTATAACATAATGCCCTCATGTCTGAGCACATTAACATAACGTGTTAGCATTAACAATCTTACAAGCGGACGGTGAAGTCGCGTTTTGGGTGCGTTTTAATTTGCATAATGTTTGTGTGTGTGTTAATGCTTAAAAGTTTATAATAATAAGCCTAAGTACGCTAAAACTTAAAACCATCCGAAAAATAGCTAATTTTTGCTTCAGTCAAAATACTAAAGCCACTCGCTGATTGGTTGCTGCGTTCGGTCGTGGGTGGCACTTTTCGTGGCTCTATTGTACAATTCATTTGTATTTCGAGTACGACTGAAACCAACGCGAAACGCGTTTAATTTAATAAAAGTAGCTGAAACATATTGTAATATATATTTATATGAAAGCGACGCAAGCGTCGCAATAACAAAAACAACTGCTCTCAGAAGCAGCAGCATCGTGTGTACATGTGTTTGTGCCTATGTGTGCGTGTGTGCTTGGGTCTTTTTCTGCATGCGTGTGTGTGTGATGCGTCTTTTCACCACAAAAATGTTAATAAAAGTGCTGAAATTTTGAGAGAAAATCTTACAATAACAAAAAGCTTGCTACAACAATACAATACACTTGCAAGGGCTGCACAAACTGTGCTGAGAGCGCGGTGAGAAGTGCTTTAATGCTTCTACTCAGTGAAAAAGTGACTGATTAAAACAAATCTATACTAAATTTGCAAAATTCTTGTGCTTTTAATTAAAACAATCAAAATTTAGAAAACAAAAGGCAACTGCAACAAAAACAACAACAATAACACTGCTTAATACGACGCCCTGTCGCTTACCTCTGTACCTCTGTATTGGTGAGCGACGGCGCCGTTGATGTTCGATTTTTTTTTTTTGTTGTGCTCATTGAGAGAAAATTCGTTCTGCTGTTGTCGCTGCTGTTGTTGTTGTTGCGCCTTATCTTATTTTATTTTTGTTGTTTCGCTCAAAAAAAAAAAGCCCATAGTTTGTGTTTGCGCGCGTGTTTTAATATTAAAAAAAAAATTTTGTTTCTTTGCCGCACGCCAACAGCTGCTCGTGACGTCGACAACAACAACCACAACGTAAATTGTAAAAAACTTGCAACTATAACATTTCGCGAGGTGAGTTTCATTTATTGCTGTATTGTAAAAGATGTTGCTTTCTGTTATCCGATTTTAACGAATACTTTATTGTTTCTGTTGCTGTGCAGTCATCGATTATCGATAAATGCGCTGCTGCAACTAACATTTGTGCAAATCTTGCTTGCTTAACAGCTGCTGCGAACAGCTGTTTAATCTGCAGGTGTAGGAATTAAAAACTTTGTTTTTCTCTTAAGAAAAATTGCTTTAAAAAGAAACAGCATTAAGAGCAAAGATGTTGAAATATCGAACCTGAAAATATATGTATATACAATAATATATATATGTATATACGCATGTTTGTATGTCTACTCCAGCCTGTTACGTAGACCAGCGCAATTTTGTCATGCCCCCCTTAACCCGTTTGTAATGGGTATTGGGCATAAACATGATTTGAATGGCGCTTAACAGACGAGCGAATGTTCTGTTTGCCGCGCGTGTAGCTATGCCAAAGGTGTATATCTCTCTGTAAGTGTAGTTGTTTGTATGTGTGTGTGTGTATTTTTGATTATAATTTTGCTTTTATTTTTTGTAGCCACATTCTGCGCAATTCAAGTTCAAAGCATTCCGTTCAAGCGCTGACAGAAGTTTTCAGCATTCGATTTGCTTATTATGAAAACTACGTAAATATCTGAAAAAATGTTGCGAGCATAGAAACTTAACATAAACGTATGTATGTGTGTGTATTTTTAATATGGAGATGTATCTACAATCTATACAATTCGAGTGAAATTTATTTGAGATTTTGCTTTCTATACATTTTTTGGCTTTTTATTTACAAATGGCCAAAAAGAAGAGGAAAAAACACAAAAATTCGCAATTTATTTCTTTCGCATTTGTTTCAGACAAACAAACAAAATCTAAAGTGCGAGATAAATGCGTGGGCCATAATTATTTCTTGTCTTATGATAATTGCTTTGTATCGAGTGAATGACTGGCTTTCAGCTTGGCGATTTGGCTCAAAGGCCCCGAAAGTCTGCAGTCTAGTTGTGTTTAGAAAAAATAATCACAATAGGTGAAAAGAAGTCTTTACAAAAGTTACGCAAAGGCGCAGTCCACTTGAATTTATCTTTTGTTTTTTTGTGCAGGCTAGAAAAGTATTTCACAAATTTTAATAACAATTGAAATCAATCACTAAAGTAATTCAAATATGTTTAACAATTAAATTGTAGAGAGGAGCTTTTATTTGTAAAGAATTTCTCGCAGTGTAGTTGGCCCTACAGGGTATTTCGTAGTCTGGCGCACTCTACTGTAACGTTCTTACATGCTTTTTAAGCAAAACCTTGTTGAACTCGTTCCGCAAGTTCAGTGCTCTTTTCAGTTCCCTCCTCACTCTTCTTCTTTTCACATCTCTTTCCTGGCGTCTGCCCTGAGAATTGGGCTGTGTGCCCGTCCCTTGCCTATCCTGCCCCCGGCCCCCTCCCTCTCCCTCTACCCTTTCTGCGCTATCTGCATAGAGAGAACTGAGCTTAGTGCTCGCAAATGTATCTGTATCTGTGTTGCTAGTCGTGTATCTGTATCTGTATCTGTGACTGCAATTAGGCAAATAAATTGCGCAAGCTGCCGGCCAGGCCCACAAATTGATCTCTTCCGGCCGTAAAAAAGCAACGAGCTCTACGTAACGGTACAAAGGTAAATCCCAGACTAAAAGGCCTACCCATTATCTAAGCAGCTGTCAAAGTTGAACTCTCTCGCTCTCTCTTCTCTCGCTCCAGGTCAATCAGGATCTCAGTGTCTCTCTCTCTCTCTCTCTCCCTCTCGCTCTGTCCAAGTGCAAAAGTTTTTATTCAATTGAATATATCCTCATTAAATTCAGCCTCCAAAATAAAACCCATTAAACTCATTCACACTGATTTGATTGCCGCCCGCACTTGGCGACAGTTTCAAATTGAAAAAATACACAGATAGACAGATATGCACATATCTAAATATAATATATGTATATATATATATTTATTTTCAACATTAAATTGAATGCTCGCTTCGAGCTCAGCTGCGCAGCCTGCAGCAACAATTTGGGCTGGAGGCCAGCTGTGAGGAGGCGCTTTTCTTATTTGTCATTTTTCCAGCCACTTATTTTTATGTCGGGCTAAACTGAAGGCAGACAGCAGATTTTACATTCGCCCAAAAGCCAGGATAAGGATGTGTGTATGTGTGTGTGTGTGGGAGCGAGGGGAGCTTAAAAATAACGATTTATTGCAAGTACATTATGTACTCGTGGGTACAGTAGTCTTTCGGAGAAGGGAACTTTGAGATCTTCAAATTGATCAGAACTTTGAGTATGCATTTGAAGACTCGAAATACTTTATTAATATTTACTTTCTGTTTTTATACCCTGAACCCATTAAAAATGGGTAAAAGATGTATAATGTTTTTGTGCAAAATGCAAATGTATGTAACAGGCAGAAGGAAGCATCTCCGACCCCATAAAGTATGCATGTTCTTGATCAGCATCAATAGCCGAGTCGATCTAGCCATGTCCGTCTGTCCGTCCGTCCGTCCGTCCGTCCGTATGTATGAACGCAAGGATCTGAAATTTTAGATGTAGGTTCTCCTAGTACCTACGCAGATCGAGTTTGTTTCCGATAACCGATAACTTACTCCGTTTCCAAGCAATCGATAAAAATCGATATGGACATCCTGTTTTTTGAGCAAATTGAGTAAATAATTAGAGCTAGCGTCACCAAACATGATATGTTGCTTCTAGAATATTATATATATCTCAAGTATCTTTAATTTTATACCTAACGAAACCTCCCCGCCACCACCTCAAAGAGGGTTTAGGGTATATATATGTTATATTTATTTTAATTGATTTTAATTAACAAGCCCATTTCGAAAGACTTTTAGCAATAAAAAGTCTGGAGTCGAAGCGTTCTATGTTAATAATTTCTCGTTAGTCTGTCTTGGCAACGCATTATATTTTATTTATTTTGTCATTATTTTCAAGAAGAAAACAATATCATGCTTAAGCAGCTGTTTTTTTCTTTTTTTTTAATAACAAACAAACACTTTTAAGGAAATCTGTTTAAATATTTAACTGCAATATGGTTTAGCTAAGAATAATAAGTGTCTGCTTTAAATAAAATTTTGTGCTCTTAAAAATTATTAGAAAAAATTATTATTAACTATTTGATCAAATCCTAGTTTGATAACACTATTAAAAACGAATATAACAATAAAATAAATAATAAATAAATCAAAGGTTTTTAAAAAATCCCACAAAAAATAATATACATAAAAAATAATATTGAAATTGTGTTATTTTGCATTTGTGTTATTTAAACAATAAATAAATTAGAAATTTCGCACATGAAAATCATCGCAGTAACTGCAAGTTTCTCATATGCGAGGGACTACTGTATCTCCCTTCAAATATCTTCATATTGAACTGAACCTTTCAAATACTCCACATATATAAATATAAATAATTTTATATATTATAATTATATAAAGTAATTATCTTAAATAATAATCATATAATTCAAACTAAAACTGTAAAACTCAATTTTTTAATTTGCTCAAAATATTAAAATAATATTTATGCAATTGACACAACAACTTTGAGTCCCTTTAAAAACTGTTTTTATTTTGATATTAATTAGTTTTCTTTTGCGTTTGTTTTTTTTTTATAGTTTTTTTATCTTTTTGCTTTTTCGTTAAAATTTAAAATTCCAATTAATTTGTTGTCTTGTCGCATAGTTTTTTGTTGTTTTTTGTTACTTTTTGTTTTGGTGCTTGTGCACTCCGATAAAAAAGAAAACCGGTTCATTTAAAGCGCCTTTGCTCTATTTCAGTTGAGGGTTTTCCAAACCCATTTATTAGCTTGGTTTGTTGGCTTTTGTTTCTTTTTTGTTTTATATATATGTATGTATATATATTTATTTTCATTAGCGACTGAAGCCAATTTGCATGCGAAACACATTTGTTGTGGGGCATAAACAAAGATTTACTAAATAACATTTGTTGATTTTTATTAGCCAAGGTCGTTGTGGGACGCGTGGCTTATCAGCCAGCTGGGCGGGGCTTATCGCCATGGCGGCGCTTTATCTACGGTCTACTTTCTACTCGGTGGATGGCTTCAGCTCGTTGAAGAATGTGTAACTTCTTGTGTTTCTTTGAAATTGTCGTAACAATGAATTCGCTTATCAACACGTCCTGCTATCTATTGTTGTCTTTATCGAGGGGAATGCAATAAATTTAATGGTCTAATTGGTTTCGGGGCCTTTTTTATTGCACTTGTTCGATTTCAAGTTCTCTAATGCCATTCTCCAGGCAAACTCTTATCGACTCGCACCACATAGTGGAAAAGCGCTGGAGAAGGGGAAAAGGGGCCTCCCCCTGCAAACGGCAATTGGTTCTTGGAAATTGTTAAGTGGCAAAATGTTTTTAATGAGAAGAACTTGGAGATAAGCTATTTTTAGCAAGGCCTACTAAATGATACCTGCCCTAAAAAGGGTATTTACATTTGTTATAAAGAAATATTTCTGACATTGAATGTAAGCTTCAAATAATAATAATAATAATATAATTAAAATGCTTATATTTCAAATATCAGAGCAAACGTCTTTACTTTCTTTCCACATATTGAAGAATAAATATTAATTTGAAGTTTTCTTTTATATGTCAAATCATTTTCTGACATTATACTCTTCCAGCACAAAATTTGAATATTTGAATATTATTTGCTTTAAATAAAAACAAGATTTTCAATTATGAGAGCATACAAGTATTAAATATAATCAAAATAAAGAGTTTATTATGTTTAATAAGTTCCATTATATTTAACAGCTTATAATAAGTAGCAGAAAATATACTTAAATATATAAAAAGTAAAAAAAAAAAAGATAAGTATATTATTTTTAATTTTCCTCCTGGTACTTTATGTGAATATGTCCATATGTCAATGTATGACAGTCAAAGAAGACGCACACACACACGCACACTGTCACCCCCACACACACACACACACACACACGCACACATACACTATCAGTCAAGCGTAAAGCAACAACAAACAAGCCAAAGAATTTGCTTTACTTTTTTTTTATCAGCAAGTGGCTAAAAATAAAAAAAACGACAACAACAACGAAAAGTTGTCAGCATACGAAAAAATGAATGAAAAACAGGCATCGTAAAAGGAATGGGCTAAGCGAAAGAGAAAGGCAGAAGGGTGCAAAAGAGAAAGGCAGAAGGGTGGAACAGAGAAAGAGAGAGGGTGAGGAAGAGGGAGAGGTAGAGGGGGAGAGGGCTGACAAACAGCGAAGGCGGCTGTCAAGCAAACGACTCGCCTCGCCGGAGAGAATGGTGACTAAAGTGGAGAGTGGAGAATGGAGACCGTTTGAGCCCACGCCTTGTAGTGTTGTGTAAATGCTTTAGAGTGAGCGAGCGCCTCACCTCACCCCACCAGCTGCCTGCCAAAGTTCAGCGCCCCTGAAGCCTGGGCTGCGGCAAATGTGAGCGAGGCATATGATGTAGATTTTAAGACGTGTTACGAAAATTTGACCCACAAAGCAGGCCCAATTGATTTTTTGTAGCCCTTAGCCCATAGCCCTAGCCCAGTGCTCGGTCACACACATGACGCGTGCCCCGTGAAGAAGAGGAACAGAACACACAGGGTCCACGGGTAACACCTGTCCGCCAGGGGGAAACAAGCGAAGCATGTCGCCCCCGCCCCCTTCAAGTGTATTTGGGCATATGGAAAGCGAGACACGAGTCTGGTTCCGAGAAAATTACGGTGGACGCGTGCACGGCACGCGACCAAAACAAACTAATTTGTGTTTTCCATACCCTGTACCCATGTGAAATGGGCTAAAGGTGTATTAGCAATATGCGCAGGTATATGTTACAGCTAGTTGGAGAAGTGCTAGAGCGTATATATTCTTAATCTAAAGAACTTCAAACTATTTAAGTCGGCAACTATTTTTTTTCTTTGTCAATGAATCAATAAATATCGTTGTGCTTAAGTTTTTCAAAAATATTTAGGATTTTACGAAAAATCTATAGAAATCGATTTCTCAATTTCTCGATACTAAAAACTCAATGCACAAACTTGTAAATTAACTTGAATTTGTAAATCAACTTAAACTTGATTATAGGGTATGCTTTAGTCTGCCAGCTAATGAAATCTTTCTTGTTTTGAACATTGAAAAGTAACTGTAAAATCAATAAGTTCCACCCCTCCCCCGCCAGCAAGCTGGTAAAAAACCAGTGACTTGTCCCGGCCAAAAGTACTTCCAGCAAAAATGTAACGCTCATGCGGAAGTCGGAAACGCTTTTCACATGCCAGAGATGATGTAAACTGGGCCCAAGTATGCGTTATACGAAAACTGTGTGTGAGTTAATGATGATGATGATGATGATGTTGACAGAGGCAAGCAAAATATGTGTGGAAATTCAGATTGATGGGAAGTAAGACGTTAAAATGAATGAAAGATTATCAGCATACGGTATTAGGAAAATAGTGAAGGCTTGTGAACTTTGAGCTAAGTCATTAATCGTACAACCTGCTGTGCCTAAGTCCCTTCTATTATAATTGGTCTGGGAGAAAGATATACAAGTTTCCTTAGATAAGGTTTATACTATAAAGTTTCAACTGCTAGAGTTATTAATAGGAAGACTTCAAATATAGGTAATTAATATATTCAAGAATTTCAATTTTTCCGCTCCGTTCACGCTGAGAAAAAGTCACATTCCTGTAAAACTGTTACTGTCGCAGTAACTCTAACAGCAAAGCCAACAGTGCACTGTTAACAACATTCAAGCGCGCTGTCTACGTGCAGAGGTCACGGCGCTGCTGTAGCTGCTGTTGCTGTAAATAGTTATGTATATGCATACATTTTACATACACAACTGAGCGCTGGCGACATTGCGACGTCATTTAGAAGACGTCACTGGGTCGCAGACTTTGCTGTATAAGTATGTCCAAATGACTGTGTGCGTGTGTGTAGTTGTTGGGGCTTGCCGTTAATGAGGCGAGACAACAACAACAATACATATGGCAAATCACAATAGCAAAGCAGCCGCGCTGCTTGTTGCCCTCTCTTTCTTTCTACCGCTCTCGCTGTGTATAAGACTTTTGCCGTTTTAAATGTGAGAGAATATTCGTTTGTCTTCTATTTCGCTGTGGTTGGGGGCACTCGGAAACAAGTTCCGCGTGCTGCTGCCTTTTGGTGCGCTTTGTTGTTGTTGCTTCTGTGGCAAATGTTTAGCGGTTCTTTTTTTTCCGCTTTGTTGCAGCAGCTGCTGCTAGTTTTGGAGGTTATTCTTCTATTGCCCAATAATTATTTCTTGAAGCGTTAAAAAGTAAACACGGCAACAAATTTTTGCGCCATTTTTAATTTAAATTGCGCAAATGCTTTTTCCTGTATTTAACATACATACATATGTACATTTTATGTTCTTGGAGTTTCCCATGGAAATGACTTCACATTTTACAAGTTTCGATCAGAATGCGTAAATCTTTGATTTCGATTGCAAACATTCGAATATCGACGGCCAGCGATGAGGCAAATCTTTGAGAGAGAGAGAGAGAGTGGGAGATAGAGGGAGAGAGAGAGAAAATCTCACTTGACCACTTGGCTTCGGCGACTTTTTTTTTATTTTTTATTAATTTTATTCGTTTATTTTTGACCTGGCAGCTAATCAAAATTACCCAACCGGTCAACAAACCGCAAAATTAAATAAAAAAAAAAAAAGTTAAAAACTGTGTCGAATTTAAATACATAAAAATTTGCATATTTATAAACTAAGTTACTTTGAAACCCTTTTACTTAAAAATAACTTTGTTTTAGAATTACTCTTCGAGAAAAATCTGGTCAAAATGTATGCTAAAATATTGTTCTCTTATTTTTAAGATTAAAATGGGCTTAAAATAGATATTAACATTTTTTCTGTGCACATTTAACTGTTGCTGCCAAGAGGGCGAGGGAGGGCGAGAGAGGCGACCCTCTAGGTGAGTGTCGTGGATCTGTCATCTGATATTGCATGCATTTCATACATTTCGTGTTGTGCTTCTTCCTCTTCTTCTACTGCCAGTTTAAGTGGTTGTGTAGGGTGCAGGGGCGGGCGCAGCGCAGGGGCGTGACAACGACAAGTGCAGTAGAGTTTGCTCAAGATGAGAGTTCGTATATAAGAGTACATACACTTTTCAAATAGGGCTGTTCATGAACTATATGAGGTAAAGAAGCTAAAAAGATAGAATTGCATTTTTATTTGTAGTATTTAAAATTAAAAATAAAATTTGAATAATTGTGCTCCCAATTAATTGCGATCGTCATTATTTGCCCCAAGCTAATTCTTAAAGTTTTGATTAAAAAGTTAATAACTGGCTGGCAGATTGGCTATTAAAAAGCTAATTCAAGTATTTTAGTCAGGTCAACTCAATTCTTATTAAATTTATGGAATTAATTAGTTTGCTTCTCTCTGGCCCGTCATTTTTTCAATATTAGATTCATAAATAGGTTATTAATAACTTTTAGCCTCAAAAGTTATTCTTGAAATCTGTTTTGGACGTATTTAAAAAAATAATTATCTGATGAAAATGATGTCTGTTTTACACTTAAAATTGAAATATCGATCAATAATATCGATAGATATATAAATAATTAATATTCAGATAAAGTAATTCATCTTTTTGATAATAGATAAAATAATGAAAAACCTTTATGTTTTGTGAGCCTTTTCAAATGAAATTCAAAGAACTGCCCTCGCTCATAAGCTTTTATGCAACTCAAGGACGTTGTGCTGCATATTCTACACATAAGTATATACAGTGTGTCGCAGAAGTATGTGCACAGCGCTGATGTTCCGAGTATTTGCTTGGTTTGCTTGACTAAAACTGGTTGCTTGCTTGGTTGGTTGGCTATGGAGGGACTTTGCTTCGCTCTGTGTCTTTTAATTAAGTTCTGCCACTGACTGCCACAGTGAGTGGGGCATTTGGTTCTCATTGGGGCGTGCTGCCGAGTTGTTAGCTATGCTTAAGGGCTTAAGTGGCTGTTGAATCGGAAATCAGCGCTGGAAGTAATGACTTTTTGAAATGGGTATAACCTAAATTGTGAAATAAAGAACAATGCATTTTCTGAGCGATTAACTTAACTGCTTAAAGAGACCAGTTTTGGTATTAAATAAGTTCAAAAAAATGGTCAAATAGGCTTTCTAGCGCATTCCATTTCATCGAAAATTTGGGGTGTTAAGAATTTCTGGGAATGCCCTATATCTAACACTAATTTGAACATAAATTAATACTAGATGTGAACATACAACATACTGAGGGTAATAATATATTTGTGCTAAAGAAATCCTATGAATGAGAGACTTTTTACAATATTATAAATGTTAATACCAAAGACGCAAAGAATTTCCCGTTAGTACACGTCATAAAATTGGGTTTAAATTTATACTGTAAATCTCTAGTGATTCACTTTAATGTCTAGATTCTTAGGGCATAGGGTAACTCTCCTGGTGCAGCAACATTAATATTTCTTGTGGAACGCAGCCCTGGGAATACCCTTAATTATTTCCACCATAACTTAATTGTGATGATAATGAATCAACAATCAACTCTGCAAGTCATCGCTCGCCTCGCTCCTCTCGCCCCCGAAGCCAAAAAACCTGTTGCGGTTCTTAAGTGACCAAGCGAAAGATGTCTTCGTGCTGGCTGGTCTACAGCTTCACGCTCTCCGCCCCCTTCCGCCGGGGGCGCAGCTACTGTAATTCAATCACTTTTCACGCTCGCTCACAGCACTCGAAGCACTCTCAAGTATCCGCAACTCGTTTGGGAGTTGGAGCTTTGCTTGTACCCGACTTTGTTCGTGTTTTTTGCAATTTAAACGCATTTGGACTTTGATTAGATACAAAGTGAATTCAGAGCTGCGGCTACTGTGGAATTTATGGGCTTATGGGCTATGGCGAATTCGGATAAAAAGTTATTAATTAATGTACGGCTGTTCGCTGGGGTTAAGGCCCCTCCAGTACGCAAAATGGCTTCACTCGCTGCTCTCAACACTTTCAAGTCAATTTCAGTTGCGTGTCAAGTCATTCGACATGCTAATCGCGTATAAATTTGCCAAAAAAAAAAAGAAATAAGTAGGATGAAAATAGAGCGCATGTAAAGTGTGTTAGCTTTGCGACTTAAAATTGTGCAAGTTTTTGGTTAAATACGTTATGTGTGTATATATAAAACGGCAGACTATTTGGGTTACACATGGGTTTCAGTTGTCACGAAACTGGTGCTCGAAAGGTGTCTTTAAACATGTTATTAGTTTCCGTGGAAACATGCGAGAACGACACCTAAAATGGGTTAACATATAAAAGGAATAATAAACTGTTTTTTTCTTGTTTTTTCGCACTTGATTTGAAACACTTTTAAAATATTGTATAAAATTAGTTCCTAAATCTGAAGATATTTTAGCTCAGCATTGAAAATACTCCCCAAGATTAACGCATTGAAGTATATTTACGATCGAAGATTTTCATTGCGGTATTCAATGGCAGCTTGCCCCAACTCAAAAATATTTTATTATATTTATCTAGTCATTAATAACGTGTTAATCATTGCATTGAGTAAAATACATAGTTATGAACACAAATTCTCTATCAACTATTTTCGTAGCGCCCTTGAAACAAGCTAACTCAAATGCTTATATGTCGAAATGATAAACTCCTTAAAATAGAAATCCAAACGAACAAAATTACCCAAAACAAAAACTTGAACGAACGGAAACCTGAACAATGCCTCCTTTTGTAACCAGTGCGAGAAATCCAAGTCAGGGCCAAGGTTTCCGCTTGGTATGCATGCCGAGCCGCCGAACCGCCAAGCCGTCAGCCGACGACATTCTTGAATCATTTTTTTTTATTTTTTCAAAAGCAGCGCTAAATAAAATGCACAAATTTTAAAATGCTGGACAAGTTCGACGGGTAAATAAACGCATAAGTATCCCAGAGCGCGAAGAAGAGGGCGGAAAAAAGCAACAACTGGGTTTTTTTGTAGCCTCCAATTGCAGTTGCAGTAACCTTCAGGCCCAGGCTCGAGCTCAAGCTGGGGTCCAGCTTCAATGCCGTCAACAGTTCCAGTTGCAGTTGCAATTGCGACCCAGTTTCGACAGCTGTCGCTTCTCTCCCCCTTCCGCCCGGCCGCTTCCAATTCCGATTTCAATTGTCTAACGTGGGAATGTCGCTCAACTAAAATAAAAATGGTTAAAGGCAAAAACTTAACTCAACTTGTCGCCGCCATCGGCAAATTTTCAAATTAAAGCACTTCCGCATTTTGTACGCCTGGCGGATCCAAAATATAAAAAATGGGGGCCCCTACTTCTAGTGCCGATTAGACCGACCGGGGCGACGTTTAAGTGGGGGCTTATTTCCAAAGCCGGAAAACATTTGCTGATGAGCCAGTTCAGCTCGTTGTTGCTGCTCTGCAAACAAATCCAAAACTAAGCGAGTGATATTTTAAGAGTTGGCTTATGGAATAGCAGATATCCTGTAAATTTGTGAAAGAGGAATTAGTGAATATTCGATTTGATTTGATATATTGAAAAGTCAATTAACAAATAGTTTAAAAAAAAAAAAATTATTTTTTATGCGTTTCTAATTTAAGGAAAATATAATTTCTAAAAATGATTATTTCCACATTTTTATTCAGAAATTATTCACATATTCCCTCAACTTTATCAACAAATTCAAAAAGTATTCAGAGCGCCAAGGTTTGCATTTGCAGGGTATCTCATGCATTATTATTAGTCGCATATAACCGACAATTTGCGCGTTGGCGTTATTATTTATTTATGCACATTTTGCATAGTTCATTTTCCTGCTAATTATTTGCAGCTGAGCCCAGAATAGAATAGGAGTTGAATTTATAGAAACCTCCCACTCTTTGCCCGCCTGGCGGGGTGCGGTTGCGACCAACTGTTATGGGCATTCATCAAAAGTTGAGTCAGTTTTAGCCATTTGCATTATATATGAGTTCTTAAGAAATAATTGCAGCAGTTTTCAACTGGCTGCGGGGGCGGGCGGGCGTTAAATGCAAAGGGTAAAAGTTTGCGAAAAGGCTTAAAAAAATGGCCAGGCAAAGATTTAATTATTTAATTTTAGCTTGCGGCAGTCAGGGATCTGGCAAAAAGCGCAAGATTTAAGATGAATTCAGCTTTGTTTAAATATGAAATATTCATTATTTCTAAACATATTTGAATTATAATTTAATAATTAAAAAAAAATATATATATCAAATAAAGAGTAAATTCAAACTAAATAGACACAACGTTAAATTTAAAACAATATATTAAATCCCTATAAATAAAGATAGTGTGACTAAAATAAAAACATTTTAATATAGAAAATATATTGATATCTTAATTCGTAACTATACCAAAAATCCAACTAATTTTAATGACAATAAATTTACACTTTTAATTATTTTATTTAAACTTAATATAAAAACAGTTGAATTATTGTTATATAATAAATAAAACGAATACGAATACACCAAGAAAATTCGTTTATAATTGTTGTAAATGAACTACAGCCAAATATTCAAAAAATTCTCTTTTACTTTGCTCAAGTTATCTTTTAAATGTGATTAACATAGTACTTTATAGTGTTTATTCGACTTTCAAAGAGATTCTTTTTGATTTCAAATTGTTTAGATTCTGTATAAATGGGGCAATTTAAGCGGATGTCTTCCCCAACTCTTACTATCCCCTGCGAGGGTCGTAAATAAATCCATTAGTTACTGCATTGACCTTGCGCTAACCAAAACCAGAAAAGAAAAAAAATACCCCAATCAAAAAAGAAAAAAAAAACAAAATACATCTCTCAGCACCAATTCGCATACAAATAAATGAAATTAAATGGCCAAGTGTACGAGTTGTTATTTGGCCCAACACACGCGCCACATGATAACCCCAAATACAGACACAAGAACGGCAACAACAACAACAACAACAGCAGCGTTAACTGTTTAGGCAAATTAATCAAACGAGTGCAGCAAATAAGTTGACGACAAACTTTTAGCACAAATATAAACAAACGAGCTGAGCCAAAGACCCAACAATTTGGCACAAAATGACAGAATTGTCAACAAAATTACAGAAATTAACGCCGAAAACGAGAAGCGACTCGGCAAAAGCCAAGTTTGTGGCTATGCCCCGCCCCCTGCCCACGTCGCGAGTTGGCCTAATGGCGCCCCCCAAAACCTTACAGCCAGGGTAGCTAAAGTGTTAGGTGAATTAGTTTCACGCATTACGCATATTTGCTTATAATTTATTATGATGTCAGTTTTACTGAAAAAGTTTCTTCGCCTGAAACAGACAGTTCAATTAATGAGGTGCTTCATCAGCTTTTCCACAGTTCGGAGGAAAATACTATGCTACTCTATAAAGTATATAAACTGTGGAATGCGAAAAGGTTGAAGAAAATTGTAAATATGAATCTATCAAAAAATGCTTGAAAATGTATTATAAATATTTATATGTCTATATAGAAAAAATGCAAATATCTTTTTATATAGAAACTAACAACTACCTCTTAAGCTAATGCGTTTAACTTTTGGATTGTCAAATGTTTGGGGTTTTAGGTAAAAATTTCTATGGCTTTTAAAAGAATTGTATAGACTTGGCGTATTTAAATTTAATTAAAGCCGGATTTCGGCTTACAGCTTCAATATTGGTTAAGTTCTTAATATGACGAACAGGTTTTCAAAATATTTAACTAAATATTTATGAAGAATAAAAATAAAACAGTTTATCTTTTAAAAATCTAGATTTGATTAGATTATATAAATCCAATATTTAAATGAAATACACAAGAATTTCAACATTAACTTTAAATATTTTTGGTCTCTTTTAGAGCCGAATTTCATTTACAGCTTTGCTGATAATGCGAAATAAAAACGAACTGGTTTTCATTTTTTAACTGGTTTCTTGCCTAGCTGATTAACTCAAGATTTATTTATTATTTATTTTATTATTTTCGTTTGTTAGCATATTTTTGCTTAAAATTTCATTCTTACACCCAATTCAAATGCTTGTGACATACACCAATTAAAATGCCAATATGTTCATCAATTTTACATGTAATTTACATTAATAATTACTCGCCTAAACACTCGTCCAATCACCTCGTCACTCAGCAAACGCAAATGACAGCGTTTTAATATGCCAAGCGACAACCTGTCAGCCCAACTCAAAGCTGTTCCATGGTTACAGGAATTGAAAAAAATAAAAATTTGAGAGACGCTTCAAGTGCAGGCGACGACTTTTTAAAACGAAGCATACATAATTTGGCATAAATTAAATCAACATAAATTGGTACATTTTGAGTAAAACCGTAGCTAGATGTCTATTAATCAGCAGGTATTTGATAACCGACTAGTTTTGGGGGTTTTTTCGGTTTGAGTTTTAGGTCTTTAACTTTGAATGCTCCACCCTAACTAACTGATATATATATATATATATGTTAACTAGATATTGTGTCTACATATACACATATTAAAACAAGTAAAAGAGCTCTAGTTGGGAGTGCTCGACTAGCAGATGCCCTGAACCTTCTTCTACTAATACCAAATCAAATGAATGATACCTGTTCGGTTTATATACTATTCTAGTAGCTACAAGTAAAAGTTGGGATTCTAGCAATTAAAACCAAAGAACATTCAAGTCTCTAGCTCCTATAGGTGCTTAGATCCTTGTTTTCTTATATCCGGATAGACGGATGGACAGACAGACGGACGGACGTAGCTAGATTGTCTATCTATTTTTTTTAGGCTCTTATGTTCACATAGTTATGACACTTTTATAATTTCGACATCATCTTCAAAGTGTTGTCCAATAAATAAACTTGACTTTATTTAAGTAAATATTTGTAGACAAATTTGACTCGCTTGCGCGGTCGATTTGTCACTGAATAAACAGCAAAAATAGAACATTAGGCGACTGCGACTGCTTAATGCATTCGTTGTTGACTTCCGTGCGGCTTACATGGAGGCAATCCAAAATTCCAGCGCATTTAATTGATATTGGCTTTCAATAAGCACACACACACACACACAACACCTACACGCAAACAATTAAGACCCAAATCCGAGCAGAGTTTCCCTGCCCGCCCAGTTCGTGGTGCATGGGGAATGGGGAATGGAAATTCTTGCAACTGTGTCATAAATTCAATTTCGAACTTTGTCGTTTCATTTTGTATTTTTTTCTTTGTGAAATTTATTATGATGTCAGAGTTTCTAAATTTACACGCAGCGCATCTTTTGAAGCACATCTTTTCCAGAAATTCAGATGATTTTTCCAGCGTTTGGTTTGATCACGTGCCAGTTAAGTGCAGAGAATGTGGAATCGATGTGTGTGTGGGGTTTCATTTTCATTAGCGAAATCTGAAGACAGAACAAGTTTTCAAGTTGTCGGTAAATGTGAGTTGATTTCTTCTGCTTCTTGAAGTGAAAATTGTAGAAAGTTGAGGTACAAAAAAGAAATAAACTTGAAACAATTGTCAGCCAAATGGCAAAAATGGCAATTAATTTGTGGCAGATTAAAAGCCGACAAGACAATTTCATTTTCAACGTATCAATGTGTTGTCTGCCTCGAAGGCGCAGCAGAGTGTGGTAAAATGTATTTTGAAATACTTTCATTTGAGTGAGAGATTAGCGTTATTCAGAGCTCATAACTTTTAGGCATTCCAAAGTGTATATAGATGCATAAAACATATACATACTTTTAGAGACTGGCTCTCTGCTTGAACATATTTTCCCAATTTTAGTTCCGTGTAAAATTTCACACCTCAACTTGCTATAAGTACATTTGTAGCATGTACCAAGATCATCATTTGTTGTGTTTATTTTCCTTTTTTATTATTCTATTTTTTCCATACCTTTGTGAATGACAGTCGAAATTTGCGTTGCACTAAATTTTACCGCCCAATTCTATTGTTCAATCACACAATGCTCAAAGCCCACAATAATGTTACTATTGTTGTATTTCCTTATGGTTATTATTATCTTTGTTATTATTATCTATCCAATAATATATTTTGAAATTATTATATTGTTGTATTCAGCCTCTTGTTTGTTTGCCTTTTTTTTCGTTTGTATTTTTTATGTCAGCGTCGATTTCTGGCACCAATTTTAGTGCAAAACATTTTTACAATTAGCCGCCCCCGTCTCCGCTCTACTCACGACCTCATAAACTGTAATCGCAAATATTTGCTGAGCTAATGATATGATTTTTTGCATGTCTTCACAGTATTTTTTCGTTCAATGCAATTTGCTCAAAAAATGTAACTACAAAATGTTGAGACAGCGAATTGTGCAATTTTTCAACTAAAGCGAACTTAACAACAATGTTGATAATAAGTGTAGCGAAATTGGGTTTTGAGTTCACATTCCTGAAATATAATAGCTTTTAGGCATAAACGAGGGTGACTCCCAAAGATATTGCGTAGAATACAATAAGAGATAATTTTTATATTGACTGAAGAGAAAACAAAGGGAACATGAATTGTGACAACTTAATAAAAACCTTAATGAAACAAGTGTCAGGTTTCAATAAAAATTTAATTTTTGTGCTTCTAAATCTACTTTCATATTTACATTAATATTGTTAAATTACTCAAATTTATTTAATATTTTATTTAGCTTTATTATTTGTGTGATAACTAAATATTTATTACATCAAGTGCTAGTTTCCAATTTTAATTTAGTTTCTTTTAGTTTTAATTCAAGTAATTTTTGGAATGTAACTAAATTACGCACTCACAATTGTGTGTATTTTTAAAAATTTTAAATTTTAAAAAATTTAAACAAATTTTTGAATTGCAATCTAATATACCCTTTTTATGTAATATGAAAAGTTAAGTTGCCTGCAGTCTCTTACGGATTAATTAAATGAAAAGAGAGAAATCCCCGACTCGATTCCAGTTCCATTCATATCGAAACCATTTTCTTTCTAGATAGACAAAATATTATTAAACTGTTCATAAAAAGACAAAAACAGCTTTTATTTGCACCAATTTTTCGGACTCTGTATTAAAGCTTATATTTATTTAAATGAGCATAACTTTTTTCAAACAAGACAGTAAGGATATCTTCAATAAGCCAAAAATTTGATACCTTTGTTGACATTCACTTTACGGTTTTACGGATATGTAAGAAAAGTGAAGCTCGTAAGCCTTATTACAGCCAAATAGGCAGCTGTATAAAGTGTTCCGATCCGACCGGCTCCGACATATGTACGATAGCTTTAAGACTGAGAGGTTAGCTCGCATAGAAACAGGCAGACGGACAGACGCGCATGGCTATATCAGCTCGGCAGTTGATACTAATCTAGAATATATGTATATACTTTATGGGGTCGGAGATGTCTCCTTCTACACATTGATCATTTCATGCCAGAATTATAATACCCTCTACAAGTTAATCCGCAGATCGAAAGACTTTGCGCTCAAAGCCTTTGTTTGATCTGCGTAAACGGTTAAAAATCAATGTTTGTGAACGCAAATTCGTGGAATTTCCTGTGCACCCTTCACATTTTCGATGCGAGCGATCGTTTAGGCAGGCAAGCTGCAGCGCGTTTGCACAGTTGCAAATAAATATTTGTTTATTGCGCGTTAACTTTATATTTAGTTATTATTTTTTCTTTTCTTTTTCTTAAGGCATAAAACAAGCCCAACCGACTGTTAATTTCAAAAGCAAAGTTCAATAACTTGGCAAAGTTGCGTTCCACGACTTCCGCGGCACTCAAGTGCCCATTAGTTCAGTTCAATTTGACTGCTCCTCGGCTCAATTATCTTTCCGCTGTTTTTTTTTATTTTTATTTTTTGTTATTATTTTTGGAGCCTATGTTGTGCATCAATCATGTCCATGTCCATATTCCACTTCAGTTGGATTTCTTTTGCTGTCCCAGGTAAATTCCGTGGCCATGGGCCATGTAATATATTCATTATCGTTCATTATCAAGGTGCTTGCATTACATCTTTATTTTGTTTCTTGTCTTTACCTATTGTACAATGTGTTTTGTGTTGTGCTTTATCTATTTCTTTGTTGTTGTTGTTTTTGTACTATTGCCCATTTTCAAGTGCAAGTTGAAGACGGCGTCATAAATACAAATTATTTGATAATTTTCGTCAGTCCGTTTTTACCTAATAAATGGGTATGAATGTGTCTATGTGAGGCGTACTTTAGATAAGTAGCTTGTCAAGGATTATTAATCTATTGGTTTCTTTTTCAAAGAACAAAAGTAAATTTTAAACAAAATATGTTAGATGTACCCGCTATTTCCAAGATATATTTTTATATATTAAGCTGACAATACCTTAACTGTCGACAATTTGCTGTAAACGGATTTATGACAGTTTCTTTATTAATAGTGTCTTTCGTATTTTTTTTTTTTTTTGAAAATACATACCATTTTCTCCCAAATGGAAAACAGAGTTCAAAGGTTATAAAAGTGAAACTTAACTTTCCGGCTTAAGATCAGCAAAATAGGCGGAAAAGTTGACTCTAAATTCATTTTCAATTAGCTATGAATATTATATGAAATTTTGCACGGAATTGGTGAAAAGCTAAAGGAAAAACGAACACCTGGCAAAGCTGTGTACTATACGCAAGTATATTTGCTTAAATCTGAAAGATTGGGGTAATCTATCTCCTTTATTAAAACACCTCATAATCAACACAAATTTATTCCACTTAAATTACAATGGGCTGATGTCGGAATCAGCTCAATTGTCAAACCAAAGCGAAGTTCTGTGCCAAGCAAGAAGCAAAATTTGTATCATATTCAGACCTAGCTATTAATAACATTTTTCTATTGTAATCTAAAAGAATTTCAATTTATAATTCTTTGCATTTTTCCACTTCATAATTGCCAATTGAAATCATTTTGCTCCGCTCCATGTTGATTCTAAATGCTTGTTCGCTTTTTTTAACATTAGCTAAACTCGATTGCACAATTTCCAAAAATTACATAACGAAATAATAACATTACTGAAAAAGCATAACGAAACTTTCGAATGTAAAACAAATACGAAATGCAAGTATTACAAAAAACTAAATCACGACTGCCTTGAGGGGTTGGACAGCCTCCAGGGGCTTTTGTCTAATTACTGGGCGTTTAGCTAAAACAGAAATAAAAATAAAAAAACAAAACTTTTACCCGTGCTACAAAAGACTGCACAATAGATCATTAATAAACCCATTGCGATGCGATTCAAACCAAAACGTCTGTGACTGATTTATGGCGAAATCTTGACACACTTACTGTGCCTGAAAACGTCGCCCACACACACACCCTCACACACAGACACACACCACACACCATACATTTACAACAGTCCAATCAAAATCATTTTAGTCGCATCACTTGATATCACAAATTTCAGCTTTTATATTAAATTCAATTGCAAAATAGAAAAAAATAAAAAAATTGAAATCAAGCAAAAATTATTGCGAAATGCAGCAAATGATTGACAACAAACAGACTGTAACTGGTTATGTCATATTGGGCATATATATGTCAAGTGGGGCAGCTCAAGTATCTTTCTCTCCCCCTCTCGAAAGCCACCCAAAGTGCCGCCTAGTCTGCCTAGATACAGCCACAATTAGCCTGGACACGAGCCGAGATTAAGCATACGCCATGTGCGTCGCCTGCTGCCATTGGAACTGCCAACAACAACAACAAGCGCAACTTTGGCTCGAGGCTGGCTTGTGACGCAATTAGAATTTATCGCGTTTTGTGTCGTGTTGCCAAGCTGACGCCGTGTTTGAAATTCGGTTTTATTGAGCTATATATGTATGTATGTGTGCGGCTTGCATAAGTCTGCCATATACTAAATACTATATAGTATACGGATGTAACCGTGTGCGTGTGTATGGGTGTGTGTGTATGTGTTCGATTACGACAGACAAGTAGCGCATGTTTTTATTTTAGTATATGTTTGTGCATTAAATATACCCTGTAAAATAGCCGAAAAAGTGTATATTTATTTCATATGCGTATATATGAAGAAAACTATTTAATGGACAAATGTCTTATAAAGCATAATCAATTTGCTTTCCCCTCCTCTTATACCCTGTAAGCAAGCTAAAAAATGTATCGTAACTATGGAATTACACGTGCTTCGTATGTTTATAAATGAGTTAGAACTATTTGAACGAGAGACTAGATAACCATAAAAACATAATTGAGCTAATATTTTCAATTCATTTGACCACATAGCTTACATATAGTTCACTTTGATAGATCATCTGTCTATAAGTCATATTAGAAAATTGAGCGCAATATATAAGTACTTTTTTAGCTGATTACAGGGTATATCCCATTCGATTATTTATTAGTAAAATATTTGAGCCATTTTTTTTTATTTAATCATTAGTTGTCGAGGTTTTTTGTTTTGTTGGTTATTCAATTTTTTTTCTCTGTATACACAATTGTTTTTGATCATTTTTTAATTGCACTTGACGCCAGACGAATCACGAACAACATTTTGTTGCTTTGACACATTTGAAGGGCTACTTGAGATATGAAAACTCTGCTGCTGTGCAATTCAAACGCTTAAAGCTAAGTAAATAAAATTAAAGTACTTTAAAGTAAATAAAATTAAAGTACTTTAAAATATCGTATATGTGAATAATAAAGTTCACTGGGAAATATTGTTGGCCTCTAAGCTGACTTAAATTGAAATCTTAATTCGAAGTTTATTTCTGCTGATGCTTCAATATGTTACTCAGAATTATATTAACTGTAAATTTCGTTTAATGTACTTCTTATTGAAATTCCTCTTATTAATAAGTACAATCGAAATTACACGTATAATTGACTTGCCATATCAAAACAAAAACTCTGAATTGAACATTTCAGGTAATAAGCAGTAATAAATTTCAGGTATTGCGCATGTCTAATTAAATTTTAATGGGATTTGTATGAAAAGCAAACAGAATGCTTAAAAGGAAAATGTTGATCATTCGAATTTCCACGGAATCGAATTCAAACAAAGAAAATTCCATTGATGTCCGTATAATTTATGGGTTCCTTAAATGCTACATGCTACTCACAAAAAATAATAATTCATAATCAACATATACATTTTTTGTTTTCTTTTTCTCAACGTGAAAAGCAAACAAAGCGGAAATTCAAATTGCCATTTGGCTAAATGCAAATTCAATTTTATTATTTGCTCTCTGCGCAAATCAAATGGGTTTTTGCCAAATATGTGAAACTTGCAAAAGTGCCTAGCAATAAAAGCAGAATTAAACATAAGGCTAAAGTCGGTTCAGATGTATGCATATATATATTCGACGCACATGTGCGCCACACTCAGCTCGAGTCATTGAACGTCAGTGCAAATGACTTCATCATCAACGTAGCTGACAGCTGACTATTTGTATCTGCAACAGCCGCTGCTCAAATGCCACCAAGTGCTGTAGCTACATATTTCCAGTTCGATAAATTCCTTTCAAAAACTTTTTTTTTGAACTGGATGCTTGTCTGCCTGGTTGTTCATTTATTCATGAATGCTTCGATCTGTTCCAGAAATGGTTTACCTGGAACTGACGGAGCAACAGGCTGAGCTTAATTCAGCTTTACAAATACATGTACTACTTCGTGTTTTCATAGGAACTACTCTAAAGTTTGTTTGTGCTGCGTGTTTCAAAAATTTCAATTCACAATTATTGCTACTGGTTATAGTACACACTCGCTAAAAAGGACTCTTCAGCTTCAAAAACCATTTCATTTAATGCAAGCACTTGTGAAATCCAATATATATATATTTTAAATTAATTTAACCAATAAGAGTTTTAGAGTTTTATATCAATCGTTGAGTAGATTTCAAAATCTGTTTCTTTAATTTGGAATACTGTCTGGTGCTTAAATTTCGAACTGGTATTGCAGACAGATTTAAAATTGCAAAAGAGCTAATTTTATGTTTTAGAAATATATGGCAATTATGGAAAATTTCCAAAAAACAATTATTTTAACCAAAGTTAACAACTTTTTATTGTCCGAAAAAAAAGGTAATTTGAAAAAAATACATGTTTCATTTGGAGCCGGGTGTATAATTATTTGTACAGTGCTCAATTTGGGCTAGTTTTTAATAAGCTAAAGCTCACATGAAAGCAAGAGTATTAAAAATGCTGCACGCACATTGCACCGAAATTCGCGTGATGATGCCACATTTCATTTTCATTTATTTTCCCCGACTCTGGGGAGTTGCTCTTGTTTTAATTATATTTAATGTTTTTTCTGTGTTTTTTTAAATGGCATGTGTGAGAGTACAGATGCATATGTAAGAGCCCTCGATAATATGGTGCTGCATTTGCAAAATGCACTTATAAATAAAATATTAAGTGAACAATTGTAAAAAGCGTGTACTTAAATGTAGATTTATAAACTTTAAATATTATGCTGCCTCAGCGCAGTCGAATTGGCCTCATTTTCTGTGTGGAGTGTTTGCTTTGCCCATAAGACATTTGCCTGCTTATTTTTTATTATTAATTATCGCATGTTGCGTTAATTTCTTTTTCTTTGTTTTTTTGTATATTTTGTTTTGCTTGTTTTTGCACGTTTTGCAGTCAGCTGCTTTTTTTTATTTGTCTAGACGCGAACTATTTACAATATAGTATATGTGGCTAGTTTTTATGGTTTTGTTGTGGGCTTTTGCGGCCAGTGCTTTAATTAATAGAACATCCAGGGAATTAGCAGGAGCCATTTATACACAAATGACGTCTGACTCATGCGCAAGTCGTTTGCTAACTACGCTGAAAAGGTCAAAATATTTATTTTAGAGCTGCGAAACCAAAAGGTCTAGAGGGAACAGCTTTGTATTTCTTTAGAAAGTATTAATATAATTGCCTCTGATGTAGTTTTATGCCCCTCCCCAGCAGGGGCTTGTATAACTTTGTAGTTGGTTAAATTGGATCACCTAGTCGAACCGAATTCGCGTGTTTCTCAGAGTTTGCATTTTGAAATATTTCTTTATATATTCATACTTTTTACATACAGCTTAGGGTCAGCAGGGTATTTAAACTTCGCCAACATAAATGTAATTTTAAACTACATTTTTTTCTTTATAAATAGCAATAACCGTCACTTACTTTGATCAATTTGCATGCAAATATATTTTAGATCGATGAACCCATCAAAAGCACTCGCCCATAAATTCTCTCATTCACACATCGCTTTGTTTGCCCTCGGGTACTCGTTGGCAGTCGCAGTTACAGTGACAGAGTCGCAGTTGCAGTCGCAGTCGCAGTCATTGCTCATTGCTCATAAGCACTACAAGTCCGCTTTATGTGCATTTGCAACACGTTGCGAGCGACAACAAAGGCGATTCAAGTACAATTTATGAGCACACGAGCTAAATGCATTACACCAACTGCCACTGTATGCTACTGTTGTTGTCGTTGTTGTTGTTGTTGTTGTTGTTGCTGCTGTTGTTGTTGTCGGGGCACAAGACAAATATATTTACTTACGCATACTATAAAGACACCTCCACACACTGCCCCTGGCCCTGGCACTCGCATGATTTGTGGCCTGCAACTGTGACTCTGGCCGGGTGGGGGAAAAGCTGCGGTCGCGGTTTTTCAAGCACTTTACATGGCTCAATTAAAGCCGCGTCACATAAATTCACCTGTATTTTAAGTATTTTTATAGAAAAACCTAACAAAATTGTTAAAGTGTTCTTACCCTATGTTTTTTTTTCTCATTGCAGGTAAGAATTTAGACTGCGATTCTCTCTTGTTAAACTGCGCCATGTAAGTCTCGTATTTCATCATTAAGAACGCACCCAGCAACTAGTTTCCGTCGTGTTTCTCTCTATCCGCTCGCTTCCTCTCCGACCCCAAGGTCGCTCAAGGCCTTTTGGGGCTTTTGTTTGCTATTTGATTGTGTGGGGCTGTTGTTAGTTTTTTTTTTCTTTCGTTTTTTATCGCCACACGCCGTTTGACGCTCTGCATAACGACTGTAAGTGCATGCCTTGGGTTGAAAATGTCGGCATTAAAAATTGTACATGGAAAGTTAAAGCTACTGGGATTTTTCTTAAGAAAATATTTAACATATTGATTCCGTTCCATTTAAAAAGTTTGATTAGCTATATCATAAAACAAACTAACAAAGTTTCTGAATTTTAAATATTATTCTTTTACGGCTTAAATGATTATTGTTGCATTCAATTTTTTTTTATACAAAATATTTTTGATTGTATGTTTTTTATGCATTTTTTCTGCTTTCTGTTTTTGTTTTCTATTTTCCAAAGTTTCCTTTTTTCTAAAAAAAAAAAAAAAGCAGCAAAGGGCTAAGCCTAATGGACGTTTCAGATCGATATTCAATTAACTTTAAGTCCTTATGTTGTTTGCTGTAAAGTTTTCCACTTGTTCTTGTTATTACATCATTGTTATATACCTTAGCCAGAGCTCCTCTAGTGTTTCTCGAAATCCTTGTAACATTTAATTTTTAATATTAATAATTATTGTGCCACTTAACCTAATTCATAAAATTAAGCAAAACGTATTCTTGCTTTAATTAACTTCTAATATATATTTTATTTCGAACCTATTTTCCTCATAAAATGTCAAATATTCTGCGAGATTTTTTGTTTGTAAATTTCAGATTATATGTATACTAATATTTTAGAACTTGATAAGGCTCAACAAAAAAAAAATTGATAATATTTTCACCAAAAAACATTAAATATTTGATTTGAACAACAAATAGATACGGATCCAATAAAATTGTTTTGGGCAAGGGTACAATTTGTGGGTTGATAAGAATTTTGACCTGTAATACTTGTGGGTGGGTGACACATTGACAAGACATTAATTATATTGCGGAGCCCCTTTCGAAAATGCGATATTATGTTTGCAGAAATCAGCTACACCACGGGCTCTACACACTTCCACGTATCGGTCAGATGAGTCAGCCAAGCTAATTAATATTGAGTACGAGTATTTACACAAAACTCATTTGTACTCGTTCATATCTATAGCAGCGACTTATTTAATGGCGGTTGCTTTTGCTTTGAAAGGTGTTTATTTTTTTGCTTGACAATGCTTTACAAAAGACATTTTCGAAATGCGGTTACACTTGAGACACTTTTGCTATTGGGAAATTTCTTGTGGGGGCTGTGGACGAGAAACCTTCATGCTTCGCCTAGCATCTGTTAATTAACTACTCGCACTCATTAAAATCTTTTCGGTAATTGTTTTATGAGCTACACAAATATTAATTTGTAATGTTATTTGTTTTGCACAGCTGGCGGCCATGGAATGTGCATAAATTTCGAATTCGAAAATCTACTAAGGCAAGAGAAAACTCGAATCTTAGCCGCAATTTAGCGCAGTTTCTATTTCGATGTTTGTCTCTGTGGGTGATCTATTTGCATGCTGACCCAAATATATTGCGCATACGACGCGTTTGCCCCAACACGTTTCCGCATGCCGAGCGTAGGAATTTCTGACATTTACGGCCGCACGATTGAATCATTGAAAGGAAAAGAGAAAAAAGTAGCAACTCGACATATAGTAGGAATATACGAATATGAAAAGAGAAATATCACATAAATAATTGCAATATTTACATTTTTGCGCTCGCCTGGAAAATGCCGCAGCGGGGAATTTCCCATGAAAAAGCGCGCACACATTCCTTTCGAAAAGCTAAACAAAGAAAAGATAAACCCGTGACTGGAAGCGCCAGCGTGAATTAAATCGAGCGCTTCTGAGGAATTTCTTTTAATGAACTCAATGTGATATACCCTTCAATATAATATACCCTTACCTCACACATCATCGATTGTAGGTATTGAAAAACAACGTACTAGCGTATTTCCTCTGAGATAAGATAGTATTTTAGGTGCAGGTTATGCTAGATAGTTTCAAAAGAAAACAAATAGACGGATATTATGCGAAAGAGTTTCTTTCGTATCGATTAATAACATATGATAACTTGAATGGGTTATTTATGAATTTACAAAATAAAAGAAATATATACTATACTTTTGGAATAGAGGGAGATATCTGTGTATATGGAGCGTTATAAGATAATATTTCAAAGCTATTCAATCTGTGATATAAGAAATACTATTCACAGATTTAATTGCTGTATCATTTAATAAATTACTTACTCATTACTCATTAAACTCTGTCTACAAAGTTGTCAATATATTCACAGTCTTAATTGGAACAAGGGACTCCAAACCTCGGATGTGTACTAGGGTATACAAAATCAGAATGTGTGGCTAGCTGCTTCTACAGTTTTGTAGTTGGATATGATAATCTTCTTTGAAGATTGAAATTATTTTTGCCACACACATTCTTGATCCCACAACAGTTTGAGAGTCACCAAATTTGTTAAAAAGAAAGCTCTTTTCAATCGGTTTGTGTGAACAGAGTATTGCGAAGATTGTATACGAGTGCAATAATCTTTATCTTACTTCTAATTAGATTGTGATAAAAATATGATTTATTTTATCTTTTATATACGCCTTATATATTCTTTAGTTATTTGCTTAAGTTGATAAAATGTTTATCTAGAATTCTGCATCCCACAAAAACATTTGCTAAAATACTTAAGATGACTAATTTTTTTATTTTGCATTTTACTTATAGTTCACATAGATTTTCACATTGTTGTTTATAAGCAAGATGTGGTATATCGTTCACTTGGCGGCTGCTGCAATCATCTTATGATGACTATACATAGACCATGATTCACAAAAATTGTAGAATTCCATGTCTGCTGTGTACCACGCAAATCTAATCGATAGCTTTAAAAATGCTATCATAAACTCATAATGATTCAGTCCCGCAAAAGCACACTGTGCACGGTTTATATATAAATAATACCATATCTATATATACATACAAGCATGTGTTTGTACCTGGTTGGACAATATCTAGAATCAATTTATGGGGAACAGTTTGCACTCAAAAATCAATTAGTTAAAGGCAGTTAGTTCAGGTGAAATTAGTTGACTCTTTCGGTGACGAAAATTGAATATGTTCGATCACTCTGAAAATTTTTGCAGTTTGATTTCAGTATAAGTTATAATTTCCTGCTCAGCGGGAAGATCGCGATTCGGGTGTTGCGTTTATCGAGTATAGAGGGTTGTGTATTATAATTTTAATTCAATTTGGCTAATGACTTGATGATTTCATAATAATTTGAAATAAAATGATATTGATTTAAAGGATAATAGTTTAGGAGTAAAAATCATAATATTGTTTAATCAAACTTGTTTATTAATAAAACCACTTTTTTATGGTTTCCGGCTTTAAAATGTATAAAAAAATTGAAACACGATATGACCCTATAGAGTTTACCTGATTAAATTATATTTTTAAATAAAAATATCACTTTTATAGTCTTCTTTTGCGTTTTACACAAATTTACATCACCATTGAAATAAATTTTCTGTTACATTGTCAACCATTCCATCGAAAGTCTTGTTTGTGGCGGCCATTGTGGAGATAGCTTTACATTTCCCAGTGCCTGCTCATTGTTTTTTATTACGTTCCCGTTTTTCCTGCAAGAGCATAGAACACACTCTACAGGTATTAGCTTACATTATACACGTATGCCGCAATCCTTTATGCCCGGCTATCTGTTCAACTCGTTTCTAGCCATTAAAGCGGGTGGCTCGAGAAGCATTCAGCAAACAGGCCAGACAATGCGCAGAGCAGCACATTAAATTGCAGACGTGCCTGCGCGTTGCTCAGCTGCAATCGAAATGAAAATCAAAAGTAAAAAAAGCGAAAAACGAAAAAAAAAAAAAAAAAAGACGGGAAAGCAATTTTTATTTCATGTCACGTACACATGACAACAGCGAGACAACAAAAAACAGAAAGATATTAAAGCCGACTACGACAGCTCCAAGAGAGCACCCTACCGCCTACCCCCAGACCAACCATTAGCCACCTCCACCCACTCAAGATTTCAATTTTAATTTGTTGCATGTATGCGAGGCACTGGTCAGCCGATTGAGCGCGTCTCCCGGGGCGGATGTTTATGCAACCTCGAAAGGGGCAGAGCTGTTTCTATGTGTGACCTTTTTGGGCGGAATCTCAGGCGGAAATTACGTTTTTAATTTTTATTTTCAGTCACTCATTTCAAGTTTATCTAATGCTACTTCGTAATTTATCGATTTTTCCACATATAGTATGTATAAATAGTTGCCATTTCGTGTTCATTTTACAGTTGTTGTTAGCTCTGACCACTCGCGTGTGGGCGTTGTACGCCCAACAATGAAAAATTTCAAAATGTCGTGTCAATTAAAGCACAGTTAACCCCAGCTCTCTGGGCCCGCGCTCTCGGTCACGCAATATGCATTCTTTATTTAGACCAGGACAAGCGGGCAATTATAGGAGCAGCAGTTGGCTCGACAACGTCAGAGGACGTTAATAATACATGGCGCAATGTCAGCGGCAAATGTTTGTTTTTGTTTTTCCACATATATTATCTATGAATGGGCACTTTGCGCGGTAGCTAGCAGTTAAATGTATAGAAACGTATAATAGTTTTCACAGTTTTTTCTTTTTAAATGAAGGTGCTATAAAATTACAATGAACCTGCATTAAAAATGAAATTTAACCGGAGTATAAGGCAGATAAAATTGTTCAAGCCTTTAAAAAGCTCTAAGCTATGAAAATGTAAGGTGTTGAAGTATAACAGCCTATCATATAGTGTATTTATTTAATAAGAACATGAAGAAAATAAAATACTTGTGTCAAGTTTAACTGGAGGATAAATCAAACTCTATGAGACCAAGTTGTGAAATTTCGAAAGTCACGGTATCAACTTAATGTGAATGCAATACATTTTAAATTAGAACTTACAAAAAAATCAAATGTTAGATTTAACAGGAGGTCTAGCCAAGTGCTAACGGGCATTCCACACGCACATTAGTTATCAATGTAGATTAGAATCCAAATTGCCAAACTTTTGGAAATTAATTTAATTGTGGGTGTGAGGAGACAAGAGCTATCATATCAAATCATAGATAATATCTGCAATATCTAATCGCAACAACTTGTTAGTACAATGCCACGTGTGCTGTTCCCCAGTCATTAAACTTGAACCTCAATGCCATGGGCGTACATTTGTAAAATCAATCATTGTGCACCCACTATATTATATTTATATTTTTTATTATTTTTATGGGTTCCGTGTACGCAACCACTGATAACCTGGCAAACGAACCACACAGCCACTTTGAACACTTTCATTATGCCACTGTCGACTATAATTAAACCCACATAAACAGAAAGCCGAACGCTTATCAGACTAATACCTCCATCCTCAATGGTTGTGGGGGAGCCAAAGGCTAGCTTATCAGCGAGAAATGTAAACAAAGCTCGAGAATTTGTAGCGTAGGCAATCTAAAGTTCATACCCACTGCTCATATTCATAAAAGCGGCAAACATTTAATTCATTTAATGTAAACAAAATATTTAGTACGCTGGGCTTTTGCTATCAATAATTTATATCTTTTGCAATTTCCGCGATGGAAGTGAAACACAGGCAGCATTATCTGACACTGGGTACAAAGGGTTGGCTTTCAAAAGGTTTCCACTAGGTAATGAACATTTGGAGACAAGAATCTACAAGTTTCTAATGTAAAACTTTTAATTAACCACGGATATAAATATATTACATTGAATACTATAAAATTGTTCTAGCTGATTTGTTGGCTAACTCAGATTATAATAAATTACAATACAAATTTTATTGTGTGGAGAATTTGTCATTAGTTAAGAGTTGATATATATTTAAATATTCTAAACACCTTTTTAAAGATGCTTTCTTTATTTACTATCCTAAAATAATCTTTCAAAAGCTTAGCTGTATTCAAAAACATAGGTTTTTGAGCGCAAAAGCCTTTTCCTAGAGCGCATAAGTCTTTTTCTTTTCCGGCGTTTTCAAACAACGCTATCTACGGAGTGTTATTTTTTTAATTTATGGAATCTTTCTTATCATCATTTAGTTTCGTTTAGTTTTCCTAAAGCGCAATTTTCAGTTTGGCCATTTACATTCAGAGTGCTTTTCTGGCCATTATTTATTTGTTAGTTCCGTCTTTGTTCGTATTTTATGTTGCCTTTTAGCAAAAAACACAACCATTAGAACTACACAAGTTTATTATGTGTCATTAATCAGGCGCACAACAGATAAAGGATATTTACCAAAACTACTGTTGTTAGTGGACTGCCATTTGAGTATCTCTTGTATCCTGGCATTAAGTATATATTTTTTTTAATGAGTTACTTGTGCTTTTCATTAAATACGCCTCTTACACGTTATTGACACATATTCTCGTTTATGGTGTTTACTTTTGGCTACCCATTTGCTCAGTAGTTTATTGACCAGGGTCAACGGAAGCCAGCTGTCTCTTCACACCATGTTGGGGGGAAGGAGGTTGGCATTGCGTCAGCGTCAACGTTGCGTATGAAAAGCAATGAAAATGCGCACCAGATTTGTTTATGGCTTTTGACTACTTAACACATTTATTTAGTCATTTATTTTTGTGAATGCAATGTATACATTTTCTTATTGCATTAAAGCCTTAGGCACTTGGCCTTTGCAATTAGCCAGCACTGTAAATTGCATCAGTTTCTCAACCATATACTTGTTTTTTATTCAGATAGTGCAGGGGTTTCTTTTTAGGGTTTAAGTCGTTTGTTATTTTTCCTTTTTTTAGTTTTTGGCTCAATGCCAGCTCGCAAATGGTCTGTGTCACTGTGCCAAGTAAACATTCCATAACAAGAACATAATAAGGTGGTCAATTTGGTTAAACGTGCACCGATATAATTATACCCTGTAACACATCTATATAACGTAACTATATGTGATACCCTGGCATAGGAAATTGGCAGAAACAACTGAAGAGTTTCAATTGCAGAGTAGCAACATTTATAAAGCAGAATACAATTACTTCCAACCAAAAAAGCATTCACATTTTAATTGTAGCCGGGTGGCATTGCTCACCTAAATACCCAGCACATTATACCCTGTACACGAAAGCAATTTGGTTGTCCTTTAATCGTAAAACGGAAACTAAGCCAAATTATCCATTAGCATGAGAAATGTTCGTTTAGATTGTCAGGCATCGATTTTTCATGTCCCTGGAAATATGGTGAATGCCTACCCACAACACGCCAGATAAAATCTGGTGTGTACGAGCAGATCCGGTCAAAATCAATTTCTACAGTTGCCATTCGGGGCCAACGTTTTGGGCCATGTTAAGAGTGAATGACGTGTGCAGTTGTTGTGGGTTAGCTGGAACCACGCCATAAATCTGGCAAATGGCATAAATTAAACTCCTGACGTTGACAATGATGATGACGTTGTCAGCCGTCTGGCAATCTCTGTCTCTATTGTTTATCTAGCTGTCTGACTATCTGGCTATCTGCGGTTAGGTGCACATCCATCAGATACATATAGCTGTTGCTAGTCGCGAGTCCATAAGCAGGCGCTGCAATTGTCGTTATTTTCACATAAACAACTGCGCGATTTCTCGTCGTGTTTATTTGTTTTGATTAGTGTGCCATAAAAACCAAATACTTATCGATTATATTGCTTGTGGGGGGGATTTTGTAAGTAGGTGGCGGGATAGTTGCTAAACAATGCCCAACCATATTTGATGTCAGCTGAGCTCTTAGCTCATCGCCAGTTCTGAATATGATTAAGTAGAGAGGGTGAATTTTTTTATTTTATTTTGCATTATTTAAAATTGGCAATTGCCCTTAGTGGTTGCAATAGTTGCTGTTAAATCTGAAAACCTCACGATCTAAAAGCTGTGTCTAAATATACATACATGTGCTCAAATATACATAATATGTTATTGCGATCTGAGCGATAATAAATGTTTATTTATCATCAATAATATATCTATTTTGACATAAGTCCATTTTTTCTATGACAGCCATTTCAAATATGGTCAGACTATTCAATCCATTCCGACATATAACATCAGCGCGAAATGTTTTTCTATTTAAAATAAGTTATTGCCGTCAAAGCTTCCACATACTTTACAACAAAGTAAGCCAATCCATGCGGTACCGGATCAACAATATGGCATATGAACTTTTAGACTTTTCCCCACTAACTTTTCCGAGTAGGGTATTTCGACGCATCTCGACCTAGTTCTTACTACTTTAATCATATTACATATATTTTGTTTTATCAAAATTTTCATAATATAAGGTGTTATTGTTTTTCAAAATGACAAAATGGTAAAACCTTAAAGAACTTCTCCAAAGCCCTTAATAGTGTATTGCGAGTTCAAGTTACTCTGTATATCTGTGGGATCGGAAATAACTCCATCAATTCGAAAATATTGTAATACTTGAAGCTATAAAAAGAGCTTTTAAAGTCAGACTCGGGTCATTTGCGCGCACTTTAAACGCATTTCCACTTGCTCTCGTTTTCCAAGAGATGATGTCATCGCACATTTTCGCGTCCATTTGCGTTTCCTCTCCAGAAATTGTCGTTTATCGCATTGAGGCTGACATTTGACAGTGAAACACTTTCGTTTTGTGTGTCGTAGTTGTCGCTGGTGTTGCCTGTCAGCTCTGTCTGCGTCAACGTCAGCGCCAGCGTCGCAGTCGCAGTTGCCATCGGCGTCGCTGTCGCCGTCGGCCCGATAAGTTGAAATTGTTGTTTCTATGCCCCGGGGGCGGCATAAACGGAACCTCATTTATAACATATTTTTTGATAAGAACAGCAAGGCGCTTAGTTTAGTTTTACTCCTCGCAGCGACAACACGCATTTATTAAATAATTATAAAAATAAAATAAATATAGTAAATATTCTGAAAATAACATTTTGCATTGATCTTGCGACCATTGAGAGCCGATAAGGCTGAAGTACTTAGAGCTGATTTTAATCGCCTTCCCGTATTTTGATCAAATGTTTCAAATGTGTTTTCAATGCTAGTAAAAAGTGTTTTACTGTGAGTTTATTATTTTAATTAACAATTCAGACTCTTGACAAAAATATAAATTAAATTGGGTTTTTGCAAAGACAAGTGAATATTTGACACCAATGAAAATTATTCCAAAGTTCAAAACAATCAAAATTTTTTTATGGAAATTATTTGATATCAGAGTACAGGTTCTCATCTGATTTTGAAAGATTTAGTGGTTCGATAACTGTGTTTATTTCTCAAGGAGTAAAGTTATAATAATTTCCACATGTTGTAAAATTTGATCGGACCTTAGTTTATTATTTGCAAAATAATTATGTATGTAAAATTGTAACCAAACTTTTAATTATAGGGAGTATATTTCTAGAAATGAACAAAAGAAAAATCAGGTGTTTAAAAATTAAGTTGTTTTTTACAAATATTAAATTGTATGAGAAACTACTATAGTTAAGCACAAAAGCCGTCTCTAGTCCCATCAGCTTGTTAAGTTTACTTTTATTACACTTTATTCAGTCGTAGTAGGGAGTAGATATTTCTTCATATTGCACAATTCCACATTACCCTTAAAGCCAGCATTAAAAGTAGTTAAGGACCATATACCATTAACTGTACTATACTACCTACTCAGTTTACGTGCTTGCAAAGCACAAATTCGTGGTTTATGGCACATACCACTCTAAAGGCACCACTGGGCGCTGAGGTGCATTTGGGCCCTCGCATTCCCAAGAGCTGCGCATTTTTCATGTTTTCGCCGGCTCCTCGGGGCATTTGTTGCGCAATTTGTGCAGCCACTTGCTACGATAAAGTAGGTCAAGCCCGAGCGGAGGGTGGGGACATTTAGGCAAAAGATTTTTCGAAGTGATGACAGTAATTTACAAGGATTTCTCTACCTGTCTTACAGGCCAGCTGCTGTGCAGGCCTCCCCCTCCACTTGTGAGGTGCAGATAATGCGGGTAAGTTGACACAATTAAACGCACTCTCTGCCCCAGCAAACAAGACAAGTTTGGTCGCCCAGATGGCAGTGGCATTCATTAGAGCGAGCCTCATTAACACTTCAGCACCACACGACAGGTGACATCCTTAGAACAGAGACTAACAAATGAGACTACTATTAGATACCCTTTAAAAAAAACACCTCGTTTGTATGCGAAAGCAGCGACTGCTCTAATTTTGCCATTTGTCTCTTTTTTTTAACTCGCAAATGACTCGTGTCCTAATTATTTCTGCGGTTTAAATGTACTCGTGTCCTAATTATTTCTGCGGTTTAAATGTACCTTTGAAAAGCTATAAAAAATTTGGGAAAATGAAATGCTAGAAGAAAAGTTGTGTCAACAGCTTGCAATTAAATTAGTTCTAATTTTAGCATATTTTAATGACTTATATTGCTAAAGGAATTAAATTAGCTGAAGGAGCGGACTTAATATATTTACAAATGCACACATATATAGAAAATGATTATGCTATAAATTATATATACTCGTAAAGCATTGCATAAACCTCTTTTACACTTTATTTTCATATTGAAACTCTAATTAAACCATTTTACTCATTTTATGGGAACAGGGTATGAAGTAGGAGGAAGCTTAAATTGAGTTTGCACTCTTAATGACTAGAAGCTGCTTAGAGAGAGAGGGAAAAAGAGAGGGAGAGTTTGTGTCTAAGTACTTTTATATGTGCTAGGACGACCATAAACCCATGCTATAAAAAAGTGTCACCAAGAAGCTGTGGGAGTTGCCACCAATGAAGGTCAACTTGCCAGCTTGAAAACTGCTGGGAAAACTAATAGATGTGGTGCACTTAGTGTCAACCCATTGCACAGCACAGTGGCTGTTGAAAGTTTAGCATTTAGTTGGGAAAACATAAAAGTTTTCGCCACACAAGTCCACCAAAATCCACCTTAAAGGTCAAAAGTGCAAGTAAATCAACTGTCTTGGCATGCAAAATCAAAGCCCACTTAGTTGGAAGCAATGCCTGCAATGTTTTTCCAAGTCTTGTTTCGCTCTGCCCTGCCTGCCCATTCAAAGTCGAATCCATTAACGCTTCGCTTTGTCAAGGTCAATGTCTCTCTAGTTGTCTGTATGACTCAGCGTCTCTAAGATATCTCTATTGTCTGTGTCTCTTTTTCTCTCGCTCTGGGACATCTCTGCGTTCACGTTTTGCCCGCACAAAAGAGAAATCACTCAAGCATCCAGTTAATTTTTTTTTTCTATTTCAATCAAGACACGTTATGGCCTCTTCTGAACTTTCAGTACGTGTCGTTGCGGCCAACTTGAGCATTTTATGTAAGTCGATCCAAATAATAAGCTCATTGCAGGGCTCAGCTCGGCGTTTAGAGCGAAATGTAAGACGTATCTCAAAGCTGCTTAGTACTACTCAAAGTGCTAGCTAAATAGATATATTAGAATTGGCAGACAAGTTACTCACATACTTAAAACTACTTTTTACTAAATCTTAAGCTGGCCGGTTCGAGGTCAATGTTGGTCATAACGACTAACAACAAAAGGAATGAACTGAAATGTATTTAGCAAACTTTGCTACCGACCCTAAATTTGCAAGGCCTTAACCTGAGATTGAACTATAACCACTTGAGAGTTATAAGCAACGAAATGGCGACAAGGTTAACAAAACTTAAGCCAACTCTTGTATTCTTATCCCTGCGGCATATATTATGTTTGCGAAAGAACAGGGTCCTTAACTTCAAAACACCGTGTTTGTTGATATTATATATTATTATATTTATATGTAATTCAAATAAATACGTTTGTTAAACTTTCAGAATTTTTGAGCCTAAGATTGCCGAATTCCAATTCTTAAAAACATTTCTTTTAAAGGGAAGATTTCCTATTTTCAAGAAATTCTATTTTCATATCTTAATCAATGGTTTTATATAGAACTCAATCTTTTTAGCTATTTTCCTGTGTGACTTAATGGATTCTATCTAAAACTTTTCAAAACTTTCAAAGAAGAGAACTTGTTTCGTTAAACTTTTTTGTCAGCTTGAAGAATCACAGCTTTTTATGATTCCCATTTATCCTGTGCATCAAATTAGCTTGCACATCATTTGGTTGCCAATTAAAATTAATCATGTTTGCTGTTTATTCTGAAT
Source organism: Drosophila littoralis (assembly GCA_018903485.1). Taxonomy (NCBI): domain Eukaryota; kingdom Metazoa; phylum Arthropoda; class Insecta; order Diptera; family Drosophilidae; genus Drosophila; species Drosophila littoralis. The sequence goes on along the minus strand of JAEIGF010000059.1, from coordinate 3,267,537 downwards.
ATAAACAAAAGTTCTTATCTTTTGAGCTTCCGTGCTTATCTTAATGACCAGCACTTCGCTCACTCAACCGGCACTCGGGATGACTTCGAGCCTGCCTGACATATGCGAGCATATGCCCTCCAAAGAATGCTCGTTATGTGTTCTGTTTTACACATCATTAGCACTCGAATATTTTTTCGGATGTCTAAATGAAAGGGGGCAAAAGGGCACTGGAATCCACAAACATATCATCGAGCATTAAGCGCGAAGCCAAGTGAATGCAAATCATTTGAACATGTGTGCAACAGCTGCAGCTATTGAATGGCTGGCAAGTTCTGTAAACAGTCGTCGCTTGAGTGGATCGAGAAGTTTGTGGAATTTATAGTCACAATAACTACCCACTATAATATAAAAAGTCTGTCGGTTTATTCTTCTCCTCTTATTTTCTTCTTCTCTCAGTTCTTAATCTACTTTAAATAAAAACTTCGATATCTTTTAAAAGACAGCTGATCAGCTTCTTCTTAATCTTAAAAATTCTTCTTGGTCCATCTTTGTTCGTTTAAACTATTTGTACTGCTTGAAAGCAGGTGTAGATATTGGTGCAGGTGTTTCTTTGAGATAATTTGCAGGACAGAATTACTATATCGTTTCTTAAGATACTTCCCCTAACATTAGTTCTGTTAGAGATACTTTTTGCAGATCGTATGCTTGGCATTCTTTCTTTAAGTTTAATTAACTATTCAGCTGCCCCTCGTTAATGCGCCATCATCTGTTCAGCGAGCTCATTTGTCACTTTGTCGGTGCTTTTTGACAATAAGCAGATACTTTTGTATCTGTGAGAAATGCGTGTCGAAGGCAACTTTTGGGGGCAACTAAACGCAAGCTAATTCAATCAGCTAATTTGCACAAGAAGACGAAAATATATTCGACTTGTATTTAACATTTACTGTGAGAACTTGGCCATGACACGGCGTCCACGTTCGAGCAAGCCATCCTGATGACAATTGCCATAGGCAAAGCAAACAGTGCAAAGTGGAATGCAAATCCCACCCAGAATTGTTTACTCATTGGTGAGGGATTATGTAATGTGCAATATCATTGCACAAATTGAAGAATTGCACTCATGTTTTCTTATTTCGAATTGACAAGTCACAGTTCAAATGAAAAATATACTGTTGATAATATGATGTTGATGATGCCAAATAGATAGATGGCTTTTAAACTAAGATGCAATGGTTGTAGTGGTTCGCATAACCGTTCGGTGTAAAGCTGATTCAACATTATACAAAATTTGCCATTTGACCAATTTCTTGAAAAACTGAATAATTTATGAATATAATGTGCTAAAGAACTAATTTTCTGCTACAGATAATGACAAAAATTGTGAAGATATCATTATTTTCTTATGGATTCTTTCACTTACTACATTTCCTATTTTGATTTTTGTCAGTGTCTCTCGTTTTTTCTGTATCTTTTAAATCATTTTTGTCTAAATTATTATTTTACTTACTTTTTTTTCAATCTATATCGCAATACTCTTATTCTTATGTTATTCATCGCTCTATTTTCTTCATCTTTTGGTCGTACCTCTCTCTTGTACATATATTTTAATACCTCTTTGATTTTCGGCATATCTATAGCATATTTTCCCATGTGGGAATTGAACCCGGATCTCTATTGCATGCACTAGTGGGCGTACTGCGTCACATCGTCTAGCTATAAGTTTGAAATTCCCCATTTCACCTATCTCTTGATTCGCCTGATTTCTTTCAACAATTTTGCACTGGCGACTCGTTTACAGTTCGCTTGTCATCAGCCGGCGCCATAGGATGCTTTGTTTTTGCTTTTTCTGTGGCGACTTTGTTGGCCAAGATACGCGATGTGGGCAAGTCCCCAGATGCAGATAAATATATATGTATCTATGTACACATACAACACATACATCAATATTTGTTATTGTGCGCTCTGTGGCATGTTTAGCAATGAATTTTGATTTCTTGTGCTGTGTACACTCTTCTGTTTCTCACTTTTTGCGGCTGCGGCTGCTGCTGCTGCGTCATTGTTAATAAATAAACGGATGATGCGGCAAGGTAAAGGTCAAATTGACCTAATCAACGGCAAATTTGTGTACGCTCGTTAATTGACTTCTGGACCAAAAGGTCCATCACACTGATTGGACTGGTTAGCGAAAAGCAATCAATTCACAAGTTGCCTGAGTGCAAACGCACTTGCTTTGCATTTGTCAGCTAAGTGGAAAAATATCTCCTAAGTGAGCACTAATATCAGCTCAAGCGGCCTCATTAAAAAGCCATCAGAAAATTGACGTAAAACACACTTAAGCCCCAACTAGTATCAGAAGGATAAGCAAATACAACAATGTATGCATGCCTTGCGCTCTTCCAAGGCGCACCTAGAAATGAATGTGCATTTACTTAAAAAATAAGCCCAACTCTGCAATACTCTGTTAGACAATTGTAAAATGGGCTGCATTGATGCTTTGAAAAGTAGAAATCATTTCTTGCGTATTTCAACGATAAATATAAATTGAATATAAATATAAAATGAGCTGGAAATAGTTTGTTAAATTGTGCAATCGCTTGCGTAGGGCTTATCATTTCCACACTGAGCACGAAGTGAAGGGATCGAATCCCCTGAAAACGGGTTAACTCCGCTCAACAGATGGGAAGCAGAACATCCTTATTAAAAGTTAGGCCTTATGCCAAATATCCGACGAGAAAATCTTAGAAAAAGGCAGTATACACACGTATTCCATCAATGTTATCTAAATTTAAAATCGGTTATAACAGTTATATTACATTTTAACTTTATTTAAATAACAAATTACTGGAATGAGATCCACTTCCCTTATTTTGTTAGTTGTAAATTTTAAAAGTAATTTTTATTTAAAACAATGGGTAGCTATGTGCTATAGACCCAGTTTTTCTTGGACTTACTGGGTATATTCAACATTAAGTTGTGGGCAATCAAGTAGTCAGTCAGTCAATTACTTTATACGCTCACTCTTCTCCATGTTTCCGTGTCAGTTGGTCATGCCAAGCTCTGGCCAAACTGTTCCTTTTTAGGGACTTTGCAACTCGGCAAGGTTTATTTTGGGTGCGGTCACATGTGCGTGGTAAAGCAAATCCGAAGCGCAGTTAACCGCAGCTGAGCAAAACAAACGCTGCATGTGATTTGGGGTGCAATATTTTACTTTGGGGTGTGTCTGCTCTCAGGACCCACTTTTCTTGCGGTGGTAACTGGTTTAATGGACTTTGGTTATGATTGGTCTTGCAATGTTTATCCAGCTCATTGGCATGGCTAAAGGGCATAACGGGCGTAATTGGCGTGCTACGGATTTGTTTTGCCAATCATAACTGTGTGAGTTTAAGGTGAAGACTTAAAGCTTGAGTTTGATTGAAACTGGATTAAACTGGAGACTTCGGGCTGTATGTATTAGAGAAAATTATTTCTTGCTCGTTTAATGTTCACATTCTTAACTTATGATGTTCCGCCAGGTTGTCCTTTAGTTTTTTGCTTTATTTTGTTCGCCACATACTAGTCTCTCTCAATGTTAAACAGCTTATGTAAAGATGATGATATGATAATATTTTATTAAGATATTTTAGCCTTTTTCAATAATGTTAAGTTATAAATCCTTTCCATTCTCCACCAAGTGCACTGAAGTCTAAATCTAGACCACGCCCTCCTATTTTTACGTGCTGACAATAATGATAATTTGTGTTTTTCTGAAGAACTCTTTTGTGTTTCTTCAAAGATTAACTGGCACGCAGTTTAATTTAGAAACATTGTATAAATTCGCAGAAAAGATCACATACATTGAAAATTAGTCACCAATCTTAAAATGTTGTTAATGGGCCGCAACAACAATTGTCGAGTGGCAAACCCAAAAGACCCAGACGATATCAACGTAGGCGTCTACGAAATTTTTTGTGCGTGTTTCTTCTATTATTATAAATATTATTTTTATTTATTTTCCTTTTCCTTTTTTTGTCTTGTTGACTTTTGGCGCCAAACATAAAGACGACAGCAAATGTGACGCTGACTAATGCGTCATCAATTTGCTAAAAATCAACAACCCAACAAATTTTAATAATTCACGAAACACGCGAAATCAAGCCAAAGTCGACGCCAAACAGAACACACCATAAAATAACTCTAGCACATTGTTCTAGTGTCTTGCGTGTTAGCCCTTTTAGTTATTTAGTGCTGCAGCTTAATTTATACGACAAATTCTATTCGCCTCATAGAATTGCGATTAGGCGTCGAGGAAACTTATTAAATATCAGAAAGGAAAATAGTACAACTATAATTAGAATAGTTGAGACTGAAAGATTTCGCGCAAAATTCCCAGAATGTTTAAAAAGAGAAACATATCAGCAAATAGTAAATGATGAAAAATACATGAATGATGTGATAAAATCAGAACGTATTATGTACAATTATATTTTCTAAAGTTATTGATTTGCCTTTCCTCTTCGGGCTGCGAGTTTGGTAAAACAAGTTCTTATAGAATAGAAAAGAATACTCTGCTTCCTGAGATGATTTTAATTTAATTTTTAATAAATAAATGCTTTGTTCCATATATAAGGAATTTAACATCTTTATTTCAAATTAGATAAAGTCATTTGTACGATTTAATGAAGATAAAAAAGAGTGTACAAAAATAAGAGTCTTACACTAAAGGCATTATTTCTAGACAATATTTTGTAAAAGTTCTATCTTTCGGGCGATGACTGGAATTGCATCTAAACAACCCCATATATCCAAATTTGTTTCAGCAAAGTCTTTCCCGCTTTTACACTTAAAAGTATTACCCTGCTGTTTTAAAACAGGCCATTATTTAACTTTATATACTCATCCATTGCTTCGTACGTGCATAGTGAAATCATGATCATGATGATAAAGTTATCGAATAGTTTGTACATACTCCATGAAAAGTCAACACCCTATCATTTCCTTAATATTCAAGTTAGTTTCTAGATATTACTTTATTTTGCAATTAGACTCGAACAAAATGTCTTTAGCTTACTTGTAAATCGCTTGTTGCATACCCGTTGAAAAGATAACACTCAATTCATTTAAGTTGAATGCTTTGACACACCGAAAATAATGTGAGTACGTAGTGACAGATTTTCAGTTCATTTCACACGAGTTTTCTTACGGTTGTCTATATCTATTGAAGTCTCACACACATTTCCCCCAATTAGGTTGTAAGTTTCTGCAAATAATATATATATATATATAAAGCCTACGCTCATAGACGTCGTATTAATTTTTTTGCATTTCGCAGGTGGACACGTGAAACGACTTCAAGGCCAGAGCCATGCACAAACCCTAAAAACATGGCTGTCAAGTAGCACAATACAACAACTGATAAGAAAGCCAACTAAAAATAGGAAAATCTATATAGAAACATACATTAAAGCCCAACAGATCGAAAGCAAAGCCAACTACAAGTTACGTGGAGTGGATAAAATTCAAAGCTCAAGTTGCCGACCAGCAGCAGCTAAAACCAACTTAAGCAGCAAACGAAGTGGTCAAGGCGGTGCCCGGCAACCGCCTAAAAGCAGGCATTACTTCGGTTTCCTTTTGACAGGGTGGCAACGCCGCAAAGCAACGGATTGTAGGCAAGGAAATTGATGACACTACTCGGGCCTAGCGCCCCTGGCATGGCCTTTATGATGAAAAAGAAAAAGTACAAGTTCAATGTGGAGGTCCAACTACAGGATCTGGTCGAGGTGGCCCTGGTCAATGAGGTGCTCTTTGCCAAGATACGTCTTCTGGACGGTGGCTCCTTTCAGGAGTACAGCAGTCGGTGAGTTAATATGTTGAAAAACTATAGTTAATAATGTTGAAAAACTATATATACTATAAGCTATCGATAGTTTGGATAATCGATTACCGCTATATTCGACAGGAGCTAAAAATGTATTAAATAATACGCATAATGCAGTTCTTATGGCTTATTACAAAACTATCAACTGTTGCTCCAATAAAATATTTCGATAGCCGATTGTTTTTCCCATTTTCCTATCTGTAATTTGTAGTATACCTACAAGTATTATAAATAGCTTAAACTACTTTTAGTGGAGATAAGTACACCACAGACAACTATCAATAGAGACAAAACACATAGATTAGAGTCGGTCGGAATGACAATCGATGATAATAATAATTTTTTACCTATTATTTATTTGAAACGAATATTTTATTTGTCTTCTTAGCGAGGAGGTGCGTAATCATCGCGTCGAGTGGAATCGCAGTTTTGAGTTCCCCTGCAAGATGAGCGCCAACGCATCGACTGGTGTTCTAGATCCCTGCCATTTGCGCATCTCCATACGCAAGGAGATGAAGGGCGGGCGCAGCTATTACAAGCTCGGCTTTATCGATCTAAATCTTGCCGAATTTGCGGGTGCGGGATTAACATCGCGTCGCTGTCTGCTCGAGGGCTACGACTCGCGCCATCGCCTGGACAACTCCATGCTAAGAGTTAGCATCAAAATGCATATGCTAAGCGGTGATATTCTTTTCAAGGCGTGAGTAGACTACCAGCTATAAATGTAATTTAAATGTAGTTTTAAAATAAATAATTTATTTTCTCTTATTTGCAGTCCCACGCCCAGTTTAAAGAGCAAACCAAGCAAACCTTCTGCAGATGATCTGGCTAATGAGGTTGCCTGCAGTGGTCTGCAAACGCCAACGGCTACGGCGCTCTCCAGCATTGGCAGCGGCAGTGGCGGCACAGCCATTCCTTTGGGCGGCAGTGGCGCCACTTTGGGCGGTGTGGCCAGCACAATGTCGGCGTCGGTCACGCGCCCCGTCTCCACCACAAGGGAGGAGGGTGAGTTAACCCTATTACTAAGAACAAAACGAATATAACTCAATTAACAAGATTTATATTATTCTCCAGCAGATCTCGACGCACAGGCGGTGATAGCGGCCATTGTCACAGACTCCGGACTGTCCGAGTCCTCGGAATCGGCGGTTACGCTGACCACGGACAATCTGCAGCAGCATGTGATTGCCTCATCCAGTGCCACCACGCCCGTCACCGTTACACAGACGCTGCCCGGCTTGGGCGTTATTGGTAGCAATAACTATGGCACCACTGGCGTTAGCATTAGCGGTGCTGGCGGTGGTGTGGGTGGTGTTGGTGTGGGCGTTACTGTTAATACAGCTGCGCTTATGGAAATGGGACACTCCAGAAATTCCAGTAATACTAGTCAAGTGAGCACATCTAACAATTCTTTAAATAATAGCTTTAACATAGAAAAACCTTTGCTAATGATTTCCCTTCTCTACTCAGATGTCAAAAGGTTCGGGTTATAGTAGTTTTTCGCACAGTCAACATTCAAGGCAAAGTTCCGAGGGTGACTCGGGGCATGCTAGGTAAGTAGTTAACCGCAACAACAAAAAACCTCAATATCATTTAGTCATTACGTATAGCTTCAAATATGTATAAAGCCTTGACTTGAAATTGAATTTTTTGCCCACAATTCGCGCCAACTTTTTAATTTACATAAATAATCTATTATAACTATTATAATCCTTGTTATGCTCCTCTCTATTATATGCGCTATATATGCTAAAGCTCTATATACATACTTTTTTTTACCTACCTAAACAACAGTCGTGTCTAACTTCGACAAAAGACAAACACACACACACACACACGTTCTCTATATTCATAGATACATACATATTCGACCCTTGATGTTTACTAAAACTTAATTCAAACAGTATTATTATACAACACTGTTAACACATAAATACACTACACAACACATTATTCAATTTCCTTCATTTTTCTTAATTATTTTTGTGTTCTTTTATACTTATATATATATTTCTTAGATAAGTTCACTATAAAACTGCTACAAGTTTTGAAAAATACCATAATTATAAGTATTATTTAAATACTAGCTATCAGTTATAAATAGGTCATTTAGACACTTTTAGTATAAATATATATCAAATATTAAAATTATCTTAAACCTATTTCTTAGCTTTATAAATGTAGTCTGAACAAGTTTATTCCTAACTTCAACAATTTTCATTGTTATGTCTAAGGTCAAATGTAGACAATGTACACCCATACACACACGCACACTCACACATATTACATTCCAATATCCTTGTCCAAACACACACAGACAGACTGTCGCCCTGTAATGGTTCTTATGTATTTGGTGCAATTCCGAAAATACATAAGTTCTAGTCGGATTGGCTGTGGGTATATGCCCGGGTGCATCTGCACAATATGAATATTGTTGAGCTTAGAGAATTGTTTACTTAAAATTAAAATAAAAATAAAAATGCGCAGCCGGTGATCTCATCGGTTGACGTCATGAGGCGCTGCAAAGGTCACGTTTTGCATCTGGCATTTGCACGAATTTACTTAGCTCAATATTTCTGCACGAACTTTTAGAAACCTAAACAAAGTGTTGGGCTCTTAAGTAGTTAGGAATGTAAATAATGACCACAAGAAGAAGCAGCAAAGTTGATAAGAGGTTGCGGAAATTAAACGAAATTGATAAACTGATATACAGTAATTTAATATCATGCATTTGTTTGGCATCGTCGAGAATAAAAATATAAACAAAAAGAACAGCAAATAATTATATTTCATCAATTTATGCCGTCTGCAGTCTGGTTAGTTACACGAAAAAGTTACTGCACACGACTTTAAGAAAGAAAGACTTTCAAGAAGCAAAAAAAAAAAAAAAGAAAAGGAAAACAGCTGACTTGGCTCGGCATCCAGTAAATAATACTCTAGGAAAAGGGGAATATTTTTATTGATGCAACAAGCGCAGAACTCATTAGCAAACTGGGTCGCGGGAATTGAGATACTCTTACAAACACCTCGTCCAATTATTATTAATATTAGATTTAATATATATTTCTATTCATAGCTTCCAAATGAAGCTTTATTTCTGCCGATTCCGACTTCCACTCGTTGAAAATATTAAAACTTACATGATGAGGATATCGGTTAGCTTTTTATAATACTGAAGAACAACAAATATATATATTTGTTTCAAAAGTAATAAGGGATTGGATCCTTTAATGACTTAAGCGAGTCATGTCATGTTATTAAATCCGCTGAAGGAAGCATTATTAAAGATCAAATAGTTATTTCTAGCAAGTGTATTAGAACTTAATTATAATAGTATGGATTATATATAATATATGCTGTTATAATTAAGTTCATACGATATACAATATACGTTTTTAAAGTTAAGTAAATAATATTATTAATTGGACAGTTCGAAAAATATCGGAACAGCTTCTGTCTAGCAATTGATTTTAAATGATGTTTAGAATATTCCAAGAAGCAATTTGAATATTTATTTACCTTCCCCACTAACTTTCCACGCAACGCATTTTAACGGAATTGGTTTTTGTTTTCATTTTCTAAATTTGATTCATTTAACTAATTAAAATAGTTAATCTAGCACTAAGTATATACATACGTGGTAGCTATCATAATAATTAACTATGGACTTATGGGCTTTTCTAATCTGGTTTTATGTTAGCTTTTACGTTTCTCAACTTAGTTTTATGGTTAATCATAATTTTGCTTTGGCTAATTTTATTTAACACTTTTTGTTTTCTTCTTCTTTTATAACCAACATATGTACTGTATATAATTTAAATAAAATACAAAAAACAATCGGGTATGTGGCCAACTAACCAAATGTAAAATAAAACATATTAACCACAATTTCAAATCTGCAACAACAAAAAAAAAAATTATCTCAACGAACGTCGCAAAAAAAAAAAAAAAAACCATCAAAAACAAAACATACTTCAGTCGTTTTAGAAAATCCGTTTCTCTACTCAATAGACTCAATCAGAGAGCTATAAACGCCATGAAATTGAATATACCAGCGATGCGGCATCAGCACAAAGCGGAGCAGGCACAGCCACAGGGCCTCGGCTTGGGTCTGGTGCAGGAGCATCAAGTGGGCCCGGCTGCGCCAACACCACCCAATCATCAGGCAATCGTTAGCCTGAGCACCACCATCGAATATGTGAGCGAGGAGATGCTCTATCAGACGCCCAATGCCACAATGCATCCCAGCGAGCAGCTGGCCGGCTATGAGGACTTTCGCACGCCCCTGGCTGAGATGCCGCTGCCGCTGCTGCTGCAGGCCACACAGTATTATGATAGCGGAGAGACGAGCGAATCCGATGAATATCCCAATGACGATTCGGGTGACAATGACTCCGGCCTGGAGGAGAACTATCATACGCCGCGCGTGGCCAAAATCAAGTCCATGGAGAATCTGTCCATACTCGAAATGGAATTTCACAAGGCCTCCATGGAGCTGGATAGGAACTCACCGCGACGTCTAAAACAGCTGGCGGAGCGTGCACAAATACCCAAGATGAAGTCGCTCAATAATCTCTGCTTCGACGACTATTCCGAGGAGGCGGTGCGCGAGGAATTCCAGCGCATACGCGACCAATCGCTCGAGGAGCGTCTGCGTGTCCAGCAGCACAACTATACCCACCATCATCATCTTCATAGTCTGCACAGCTATGGGCTGCGCAAGAATTCAACCACATCGAATGGCTCCTCGGGCAAGCTCTTTGTGAAGCATCAGTCGCATCAGTCGAAGGTGGGCAATGCCAAGTTCATAGGTCAAGATAGCGGCAATGATAGTCCGCAACCATCACATCATCCCATACAGAAAATGCGCTCCATGGGCACCATACCCGATGTCGTTAGCGAGCGCATCGAAGCGGATCCCTTTCTCACGCCCACCAGCGAACGTCGGCCCAGCTTTAATCGGCTCATACAATCGGCGGATAAGCCGGCGCTGGGCAGCAACAGCGGCAACAACAGCTATGTGAATCGCTTGCTCACCTACGATGTGGTCGATTCGCCGGCTGAAAGTTTTACAAATGCCGTTTCCTTTATGTCGCGCACGCCCTTCGAGCGTGCCTATCGTCGCACCATGCTGCAGGGCAGCTCATCCACGCCGCTGGCCACACAGGAGCCCCCACATTTGGTGCGGCCACATTCCACGAATGCCGCCTACGAGCTTATGAGGTGCGTCGCGTTTTTCTTTGAATATCATACAAACAAAAAATAAGAAAAACAATCAAACTCAATATTAAACTAGTCCGTTCAGTAGCGAATCGTTACTCGTTACTCGTTTAGCTTTACTCGTTGAGCCTGTCTCGTTTGCATTCAGGATTCAGTCTGCTGATCAAACTAAATATTTAACTAGTTCGTTCAGCAGCGAGTCGTTACTCGTTGCTCGTTAAATTTACTCGTTAAGCCTGACTCGTTTGCATTCTGACTTTAGACTGCTGTTCAGTTATTCATTCACACGTTCGCTTCTGTCGCGTTCTGTTCCCTGAAAATCGCTTGTGCTCTATCATTAAATATACTCGCTCATTCGTTTTGTTTTGCCCGTTCAAAATTACGTTATTGTTTCTGGCTATGTTTTTTGCGTTTTGTTTTGTTTTTATTTGTTCTCGTTCGAGTTTATTTATTATTTATTTTACTAATCAACATGCCCGGTTTGGCCCTGCGCACATTTTCGCAGGGTGCCTAAGTTAGACCTAAGTATAGTTGTAAGCTAATCTTATAAAATATGTAATTACTTTGTCTATATCCCAAGGGGTTTATCACTGGGATTGGTCAACTTATTGTACAGTTAAAAGTAGCTACTGGTTCTACAGTTACTAAGCACTCACCCAACTCTACTTTAACATGTCGATAAATTAAGAGGCCTTCGTTTGAAGTTTTTATTATAATTTTCCTTTTTAAATAAATTAATTTCATTTGGGCAGCACTTAAAAGCTTGCACTTTGTTACCTTCAATTTTCTATGAATTCCGTTTGCACTTCGTTCTGCTCCCACAATCTCTCCTCCCCCTGTAAAATTGTCCTTTTGGGCCAACTCTGATTTAAACTCGGGCAAGGATGTGTCCTCCGAAACTCCACGCTTCACCCGGCCAATGTGCTCCGTGCCTGTCAACCTCGTGTCGGCCAATTGGCCTTCTAAACTCTTACCTTGGCCTCCATTTGGCTGGGCTAAAAAACAACTGTTGAAACTGTTTTTGTCTGCTGCTTTATAAATTTTACAATAGCTGCAAAGCACTCACTGGAATTTTTATTAGAGTCGAGTGTGCGATAAATTTTTAAAGCAGAAACTGACAACTTAGATTGAAGATATGAATAAAAACTAACTATAAATATGAGAAAGGTCAGGGCTAAATCAATATTCAGACTGCAAATAAAGATATTCCTTCAATTCGGAAAAATATGACATACAAAATGTATACATATAAATAAGCCAAAATTGTTGACTAGAATTTATTCCATTAAAGAAATTATAGGTGCGTACAGGAAGAATATCAGAAAATTCTCGAGAATATTCATAAAAAAATTCATTTACGAAAATATATTTTAAGATTTTCCTCTTAATACCTCTGGCGTCAGCCTACATCTGTCTACTTAACAAATGCATAAATTAAAAAGCAACCCAAACAAGTAAAAAATCCGGAGAGACTGCATTGAAAAATCCATTTTAAGAAATGTGACTCATTTGACATATATATTTTCTCACGCTTATGAATATTTTCCGACTAAAAACTTCTAAAAAAATAATAAGCCAGTCGAGATTCCAATCTGATATATATAAGAGTAAAGAAATCTGGAAAAAGATTAATTGTGTCTAGGAATTTCCAGTTCAGGCTACAAATGTATTTTGTTTTTTTTTTTTTTTTTTTTTTTCTTACATTTATAATTTGTTTAACACGCACACACACACGAACACAACCAAAAGACACTGATAAATACCCCTATCTATACATATACTATTATATACAATGTTTAAAAATAATCGTATCTTATCATATAAAGTGCATAAATCTAAAATTGAAAAGCTTCTTGACTTGAGTGCTTTAAAGTGCCTGTCAGAGGAATTTCTTGAGTTGAAATTGAATACCAGAATATATTTATATATACATATATTTATAAATATTACTCTCAAATACCCGTATTTCGTTTGGAATACTATTTACTCATGTTTATTGTGCATATTCTGCAAATGTTTTTTGTTTCTTATGTCTTCCGATATATCCAAACCAAACATAACGCTTTGGCCTGTAACTGTGTCTATGAATTAATCCAAATCCGAAACGAAACGCGCAACAAGCAGAAGCTTCAGCGGTGTGCCTCGTCGCCTCTTCGACAGCGGCAGCAACAATTGCAACAACAGCAGCGGCAACAGCAGCAGCAGCTGCAGTCGACAACAGGCAGCAGCAGCGGCAGCTGCAGGAGGAGCGGCAGCGACAGCTAACTCTGGCGGCTATGCGATGGGCAGCAGCTGCTCACCGTGCGGCACTCTGGCCAGCATCCACTCGAATCACTCGGCGTCCTCGTCGAACGGCAGCAACAGCAGCAGCAGCGGCGCCCTTATCACCTTCCAGTGCAATCCGGGCAGCAGCAGCAACCAGGACACCGTGGACGGTATATCCTCGCAGCAGACGCTGTTGGGTTCGCCCAATGGACATGGCAGCAGTCCACGGCTGGGCAATGTCATGTCCGGAGATGCGCTCAGCTCGCTGGCAGCGAGTCCAACCGATGCGTGCAGCATACGCTCGAATCCTTCGGCTGCCTCCTTGCTGCTCTCTACGTCCGCTGCGGCAGCGGAGGCATCGGCCATGACCTCGGCCACCACGACGTCCGTGTCGGGCGCAACGCTCTCTCCGCTGGCTACCACACAGATCATACGCCGGCCCAGCATCACCATGATGTGGGTTGCATATTCCTCACAACGAATTTTCTACTTAGTTGCCTGCCTCTTTGTATCCATTTGTTAGCTCTTAAGTTTTGGCTGTTATTATTATTGTTGTTGTTGTTGTGCTCGTTTATCGTTGACTCGTGATTGTCCACACTATACTCTATGATATTCAATAGAGCTGGAAAACTAACGAAATTCAAAATAGGTTCGTTAATTTGTCAGTCCGTATAAATTATATATGAAGCTAACCATTTCATTTATTAGGATCAAGTATTATATAGTTCAAGCATTACAGAAAAGGTCAACCTAGAAAATGTGGTCTAAAGGTAAAAGTACTTACTAAAAAACGAATGATAAACAAAAAAAAATCTTTAAAATTGCGAAGAATAGCTTTATAACAAATTTATTGTTTACATTTATAAAAACTTGTCGTTTTATTGAAAATTAAAAAAATTCTTTTAGATAATTAATTTGTTAAGGGCAAAAGTTAATATGTATAATAACTATTAGGATTAATTATCTTAAACTTAAAAACTCTAAATATTATCAAAAGGAACAATGTGTTCTTTGATATTATTTTTTATTAAAAGCCAAATCAAAAGAACTCGAATTTTTTTATAAAAAAAATTGAATGAAAAAATTAGGAAAAGTAGTAAAGAAATTGGGGCATATTGCTATGATTAAGTATATTTGACATATTTTCCAGCTCTAATGAGAATGCTAGATGTATTATTTATAAAATATGTTTTTGTTAAGAACTCAATTAATTGGATACACAAAAAACTGTGCTTACGATCAATATGTAAATTTAATAAACGAATTTATTTTCTTATAATTACGATTCCATAACTAAAAATCGAGCAATGCAGAATGTCAAATTGTTATATTAATTTACATATATATTTTATTTTATTTTTTTATTGTGTGAAGTTTTTTGGAACTAGTTGAATTTATAAGCGTTTCATTGGTTCACGTCGCAAAAGTTTTTGTCCGCATTACTCAAATATTTGTAATCATAGTACACATACACACACATATATGTTCTGCATGGCATGGCCAGATTTAATTGCCCTCCCCCCCGTCCCCTCGACTTGCCACATGTGGCACGCCCCCTTTATATATATCGTGTGTTTTTGTATACCGCTGCTTATTCACATTTATTACTTAGCAAATGGGTTCACATAAGCAAAGAGCACCGCGTATATTCTTTAATTTATATTCTATTTATATACACGATATACAATAAGTTATTGTTTTTATATTTTTACTCATCGTGCCGTTGTTTTGCTTTCACAGGAATCCCAGTTCCGGTTCGTTAGTTATAAGTGAAACAGGATCTCTAGATCGCACGAAAAGCAGCGGTGAGAAACGCAAAAAGGGCGCCCTCGACGATGGGCCGCGAGTTTCGGATCGTGTCGAGGAGACACGCGTGAATCCCAACTCTTTAATCGATGAGATTTTGAAGGATACCAAGCTGGATCAGCTAGGCGAGTCTGCTGAGAGTGAGTATTAATGGTTATTATTAGGGCTTATATATATATATATATCTAAAATACACACCGTCTTTTATTACAGCATCTGGCCTGCAGCTGTATATAGCGCGCGATGGCACTGCCTCTCTGGGCGGTCACGAGGTCAAGTCAAGCGTGCGGGCGGGTGCCTTCAAGCAGGTGGTCATGCAGGATCGAAGATAGTAGCGATTCTTGTGTGTATGTTTCGTAAAATGTATTTAGAAGACTAAAACAAACCCACAACAACAACAAAATACAACAATAGAAAGAAAAAAACAAAAGTTTTTGAAGTATATAAATGTAATGATTTAATTTTTACATAATATTTACTTGCAAGCAAAAAGTGAGAGTATATGAACCCATATACGACCTATAAATATGAGTATGAGTATATATAAATGTATGTCATGTCAAAAGTACACTACTATACATGTAACTAGCTATATATATCTATATATGTATGTATGCCTATATACCGATATATGAGAAATAATGTGTGTGTTAAGCGTTATATTAAACAAAACAAAAGCCTGAGCATCTAATCATGTTAACAAACAGTGCTCTCACTGTTAATTAACATGTTATGCAAAGCGTAGCTGTTCGCGCTTCTGGGAGTGTTTGGGCTTTTTAAAATATCTACAGATATCTTACAAATATATTTACATTGATTTTACTTGCACACTATATTTATTTTATTTACCTGTTTAGTTTAACTCGAACGTCCAACACACTTCCAGTCAGTCAAAAATAAAATATTAACACAAATTTACTGTGTATTTTGAAAAACCAAAAATTACAATTTTTAAACTAACTCAAAAAAAGAAAAAGAAATCTAAACACTTAAATGCTTGCACTTTCAATGTACATAGAAATATTCATATTGATACGAAAAAAATTTCAAAATTTAGCAAAATAATTGCAACAATATTTAATTTATTGCTTCCAACATTAATAAATAAAAACTAAATAAAACGAAATCAAAAGCTGTCATTGCAACAAAACAAAATGCAAATTTGCTTGCCACACACACACACACACACACACACATACTATATATATATATAAATATACATACATGTATAACATTGATGGGGAGTTAGAACTACAGAAAAACCTTCCGCTGAGCTATATACATATGCCATAATAAATGCTGCTTCCTCTTGAAAACTGCTAAAAAAAATATATAAATATATATATTGAAAAAGTAATTAAAAACAGCCCATAGCTAAATATTCAAATTCAAATAAAGCAATTAGTTTGCAGCAGACAGAAATTCACAAATTATATTAAAGCACATTTTTTAAAAAGAATCTTTACAGTAAACTTTGCATTTTGCTTTTGAAACAGCAATTTGTTCAAAATAGTTCTTGATTTTTGCTAAATTCGATCCGTAGCTAGCAAAATAAACGTGCAAACATATTTGTATACTATTATTACATTTCAATTCTGTAACTGAATACCTTTATGTATAAAAAGAAAAGCTAAATCAAATACAATTTTTGTGTTAATATAAAAATAATACTAATATAATATAAAAACAAAATGCAATTAGTTGTTAGCTTAGTTCTTTAATGACGAGTGTGTAAAATTGCTTTAGTTATTTTTTTGATAATTTGTAAAAAGTGAAGATATAAGCCAGGTAGCTCGAGAGCTAGTTTTTTAAATTGTATATGGTAAAAAATAAAAATAAAAAATGAAAAACAAAAACAGAAAAACGCAAAAAATACACAACATACATATGGTTGATTGTCAAGCTAGCTAAATATTGTTGGTAAAATACATGGCTTAAATGCATTATCAAATTTTATTTGCACTTAAAGTAACTCGACACTGAAAATTGAAATTTCTTGTTTTATAGGTTTTATGTTTTTATAGTTTGTTAAAATGCACTTTGTTCAATTACTTTTTGATAAGCCAGCTTACAAGTCAATAAATACAGTTTACGGTCTGCGCAGATAACAACTGATTAGCCATTTATATGGCCAGCAGTATTTGGCTAGCACAACTGACAAATTTTGTGAACATTTTTGAGCTGATCTTAAGCTAAAAACCAACAAAAATTAAAAAAAAGTAAATTAAAATAAAATAAAAAGCAGAACCTACATATGTGAACAATTACCCCAATAAAGTGAAAATTTAAAAACTGCAACACATTGGTCCAGTTTTTTTTTTCTCACAGCGGATCCTGGACGAAGCGCAAATAGGTGCCTCCCGCAGCTGTTAGCACAAAGGCTTTGGCATCGAATTTCATCTCCGGCAGGGTTCTTGCACATGTCTCCACGCGATAGTTCTTCAGTATGTAGACCAGACCCACCTGGATAAAAGGCGAACGTTCTTTCAATAAAATGGCAACGAGCTGAGCTAAGGAAATGCACCTTTATCTCCAGGAGACCCAGCAGCGTGCCCAGACATCCGCGCGGACCGGCGCCAAAGGGCAAATACGTCATGGGTTGATGCTGCACCCGTTGCTCTGGCGAGAAACGCTCCGGATCAAACTTCAAAGGCTGAGGCCAGTACTGCGGAAGCAAAAACATTGATGAATGTGTATAAAACTGTGATGAGGTGAGCCGAATTGTTACCTGCTCATCGCGATGCAGTCCCAGCACAGAAATATAGACGGGCGTGCCAGGCGGCAGCCGCAAGGCGGAACCACAGCTCCAGGCGGACAAATCATAGCCAGCCTTGGCATTGCAGCAGCGATCCAGAAATGCAGTGGGCGGATACAAACGCAAAACCTCATCCACCACCTGTCGCAAATAGGGCAGTCCGCTGAGCGTCTCGTAGTCCAACTGTCCGGCCGTGGCTCCACTGCCCAGCAGCGCCGTCGCCAACTCTTGCCTGAGGCGCTGCTGTATGGCCGGCTGCTTGGCCAGCTCGTACAGCGCAAAGGTAATCGTTGAGGAGGAGGTGTCGAAGCCAGCGAGTAGCAGGAATGCTGCCTGTGCCACGAAAAAGTCACGTCGGTGCACCACGCTCTCCGGCGGCTGCGTGCGCTGCAGCTGCAGAAATATGTCAATCAGATCGTGACGCTGCTCCCCGCTAGCCGCACGCTGTTCCATCACCCAGTTCATGGATTGCCGCATGAAACGCTCGTACTCCTCCGAGTAGAGATGAGTGCGCAGCTGGCGCGAGCAGCGCGGAAAGAAAAACATGGTGAAGAGATGCAACAGACGCTTGGGACGCGGCTCATTCACCTCGATGCACATGCGCCGAAACTCTGCGTCCGGCTGCTGTAGACAATTGGCCTCCAGGCCAAAAGCCAGCGAGGCAATAATATCTGTGCTGAACAGCGCACTCAGCTGCTTGACCTCCAGCTCCAGTGTGCCTTCCGATGTGCCGTACGCCGTCAGCTGCCTGGCCATATGCTGTTCCAGCTGCTGGCCAATCTGCTGCAGCAGCCCAAACATATGACGCACCTTGCCGGCGGCAAAGAAGGGCGCAAATATCTTGTGCGTCTCGCGCCACATCTCGTACTTGGAGAAGAACAAATTCTGTGCGCCCATTGTGTCTCCAATGGCATCTGTAGTCTCAAAGCGACTGGAGAACTGCCCAAAATCCTCGACGAGAATACGCTTGATCAACGCCGGCTCGCGCAGCAGCAGCGCATGGTTGTGCAGCACGTGTATGCCCAGGTAGGCCTGCCCCTTGGCACTGGGACACTCATAGAGCTCGCGAAACTGGTCGCCAAAGCAGCACCAGCCGCGCAGCAGCCGCCACACATTGCCCACAAAGGGCGCGGCGGGTGCATGCGGCACGCCCAGCCGCTGCCAGTGGCCAAAGTGCCAGCGCTGCCACAGCCAAGCCAGCAACAGCACCGCCAACAAGCCGAAGATGATCATCCTGCAACAATAACTAGTCAACTGACTTGTACTCCGATGTGTACATTTTCTTTTTGTGTAGCCTAATTGCGGTAGGAATGTGACTTAAGCCAGAGAGAGAGGTAGAGAGCGATCAATAGATAAGAGAGCGCAGTGCAGTAGCTTTATCAAATTGCGCTCTATCAGTCTGACTACCTCGCTCTCATTCTCTTGGTGAACAGCACAACGGTAAATTTGAATCCGATATATCTTTTTGGATTCGGGAAAGTCTTTCGGTGAGTATCAAAATTGTTTAACGTCAGAATCTGCCGTATTTTTGCAAAAACTTTGACTGAATATATCAAGATTCAATTAAAATTATATTATATTTTGGGAAAATCATGTCAGACTTTCGAATCATGTGCATTTTTCAGTCCATCAAATTCTCTAGAAATGATTAAAATATCATAGGAGTCAAAAAGGCTAAAATAAATTTGATAATCAACGTTCTTCTTAGTTAATGCCAGCCTATTTTCTGTGCGCAGTGTTTTTCCGTGCCCTCTTCCAACCTAATTCGCTTAGTTTGACCTCAGTGGTAACTGTGACAAGATCTGTACGCCTGCAACAAGGTTTACCATTTGAGAATCCGATCGCAATGAACTATATAGTTTTGTGCGCCCACCGCAGACAAAGCGGGAAAATATTTATCTATATGTAACAGCTTGAGTCGCGAAATTGGATACATGTATGGATATACATACGTCAGATTGTGTGAAGATTATGTGGTTAAGCTCGCTTGGCGCGTGTCAAACGTTATTATCAAATTTGAAATCTAGCCTACTGATAAGCTGTCTTTAAAACAGGAGGCATGACATTAGCGAGTACACATGATTATTTCAAATGCATAAAAATCTATTAAAACCTTTTTATAAGCAACATCAAAACTACATAAAGGTCTTCTCAAAGAAAGCATAGAAATAAAATTAAACTCAGCTTCAAATATAACGATGGCTGCAGCCAGCACCCACACGGAATCAAGTACACGTAAAATGCCATCTCTAATTACCAGGCGCACAAAATGGACAACTGTTAATTGAGTTTAACTGCAAATTACTTTTACTTCGCTTAAGAATAACATGCGGAGAGCGTAGGCTTGAGAGAGCTGACTTGCACTCAGAGTATAGCAACAAACACGTGTTGTTCTCTTTTATTGTCGCTTGCCCTGCCTTAAACTTGTTTGTGTGTACTAGTGCGTTATCTGCTCATGCATACGTATGTGAGCTTGCTTGCGCGTTATCTTTATATGTATCGCTCTCTGGAATTTTGTTGTAGATTGTCGCTCATCTTGTGATCGTTTGCTTGCCTATTTTCTTTGCGCCGCTTTTATTTCGTCCGTTTTGCGCTCCCGCATCTTAATTCTGTGTCATGTTGGCCTCAGGGGTCAATATAGCATGAACCGTATGAGTACACTTGAAAATCAGACCCAGGATATTCGAACATAATTGATATTTAAAAAGCTTGAATAGCTCCTATTTGGTTAATTGAAGCTGCTCTAAACTATTTATTATTTATTATTTGAAAAGCTAATAATAATTGGTCAAGTTTGTTGTTTGTCACGTCCACATCAAACTGATTTAATGTGCAATTCACTGCTGGGGACAAATTAACAGAAATAAAATATTTAAAATAAACTCGTCCCTAAAGTTTCCTATATATAGCTGTTTTTTTTCAAAAAGGAAATTCTATTTAAGGCTAAATCCTTGAGGATACCAAAAGGATATATCTGTTTGAGCTCATAGGGAGCGGGACTATCGATTAGCATTCAAGGATTTCCAGGATTTCACAAAATAATTTCTGCAAGCCCAATCGATCTCCCATATCAATTTATATAGTCACCTTGTGAATTTGTATATTTGACTTACCAGTGAATAAGTAGTTTGTAAATATTCTTATAAATTTAATTTAAGTTGTTCCTCATAATAACAGAAAAATTAAAATAAAGCGAAAAAAAGCCAGGGGGTTAGTCAGAAAACCAAAAATTTACGGACTAACTTTGCCATTTGAAGGACTATCGCGATGTCTTTTCGGCAGTAGAAAGTCCTAACGCAGCATGTCTTTTGAAAATCCGCAAGGATATGGCCGATTTATACGTATCTAAAAACAGATATTTTACTTGGATGGCGGAAATATTCCGTTGGATACACTTAAGGGGCGTACGTTATAAGCATTAACATAAACTGTTAGCCGTAACAGTCGACTGTTAAGAATTTTGCAAGTCAGCAGCAGCATAATATTTTTGGCCCTTGCGGGTATGCAACAAAATTTTTGTCTTCGAAAATTTTCGTTCGCCTGGTATTTTGCCTGGTATTTCAATGAAATGTTAGTACAAATCTTGTGACAATTAAATTATCAGCCACTTCAAATCTTGATTTGACCTCTTGGTCATTTCTGTTTGCCTGATCTTTCAGCAGAATTTAAGAAATCTCGATAACCGGCGACCGCCAAACGACGCCCCTTTCGGGTATGCTCGTGAGGACCAGCCGCATCGATCTGCAATAAAAGTATTTGTGGGTCATCTAAGAATCCAGGACTTGATTATTTTTCCACTCGCGGCTTGCGCCCCGCGAAATGGGCAAATAACACAAAATCCTTAATATCTGCCCTTTGCCCTTTGGCCAGATGGTAGCCGTGGTCAGTACAATATATTTGGGACCGGACTCTTCAGGATACGCAAGGATACAGCCGAGCTATAGCCTATTTTATGTTTAAATATTCGTTTAAAAAAGTCCCGTTTTTTCAGCTGTTTGAAGGACTACCGTCCTTCGGATTGCATATTCGTAAATGGTAGGACAAGGACTGTCTACTGTCCTAAGGACATCCTGATCGTCCTTCAAATGGCAAAGTTAGTCTGGAAATTTTCGATTTGTGATTTTTTTGTGGGATCCGGGAAATCCTTGAATGCCAACCGATAGTCGTGCTTCTCACGAGCTGAAACAGGTATATCCTTTTGATATCCTCAAGGATTTGGCCGAGTTATGGCTATAAACAGAATGTCCTTTTTAGGAAAACAGCTATATCTAGGAAACCTGAAGGACGATTTAGATGTCCTTTTGCCAGTTGATAGTCCTGGTTAATAAGAATTGTTTAGCATGAGAATTGCCAGAATGCTTATTCTTTGTACCGAATAATTCCCAATATCTGATTTTCGACAGTTTTCTTGTGAATTTAGAATTGGGAGGATGTGGACTATCTATCCGCCCAAGGACATCGTTGACCAACCGCTTCGACCTGCATCTAAGCAGTGTGGAAAGGGTTAAAGGATCTTCACACCAAATGTCCTTTTTCCAAATAATTCCCGCAACTATCCAAGGAAAAACGCAAGTTATTTTTTGAAAAAATTGTAAAATCGTTACGTTTATTTTACGCTTAAGTCATAGTATTATAGGCACTATATGCTGCTTAGCTTAGCGCCAGCTGCAGTCGCAGTTGCAGCGGCGTCTGCTGGTGGCTGTTGTGGCATTTGTTGCATATATAATTAATCTGCCCTCGCGCGGGGCAATTTGTACAATGTGTAGCTGCAACAGTAGCTGCCAGCAGGGCGAACGGTTTGCATTGACAATGGGTTTGTTGTAGCAATTGGTTTAAATTCATATCACGAGCAGCAACAACGGTTAGGAGCCATGCAGATTCGGATGCTGCCCACTGGTGTTCTGTAGAGCCTTGGCTACCTCCTCCTGCAGCGTGCTGGGCGGCTCCGAGACAATATCCGTGTGCATCGATAGGTACTTTAATTTGTTCGTAACAGCTGAAGAGAGAAAAACGAGAGAGAGAAGTCATTTAGGGGCTTCATGTGGGAGCATGCTAAGGCATAATTACCAGGTCGCAGATCTATAAGCGAACAGTGCTGATCCACCCAGAGAAAGGCGGTGCGACGCAGTTCATCCAAACTGGCGCTGGAAACGGTCGACGTGTAAGAGGCCAATAAGGGCTCCAGAATGAGACCCAGCTGTGCAGAAAATCAATTTATGTATAAATATATAAAAATGAAAAGTTATCTTCGAAGTGCCGAATATTATGGATGCTCGATCTGTTTACATAAATATATACTTATGTATCTGACAGTGTGCTGTTCCTATTATAAAATGACAAAGTAATTCATTTCTGATAGGTTTCAAAGTAGGGAAATTGACCAATCAAACAAGTTTTCTATAATGGCTGTGACAGCTATATGATATAGCTATTCGATTCCGCGGACTCAGAAACAGACAAGCGAACGGGCCATACTGACACGGCTTTTGACAGTTATCAGGAATAAGAATGCTTATGGGGTCGAGTTGTTTCCATATAAGTGTCACATTTGTCGTGACAAAATTATCTTAGTTTACGTGTTATCAGAATCTGTAGGGGCAGCTTACAATCCAAAACTTCCAATCGTTCATCGTATTGTAGCGTACATAGACCTCATATAGCTGACGCACATGCTCTGTGCCCTGCCGTGTAACGGGTGCACCATTCGCAGGCAGCACCGAGTGCAGGTGCCTGCAGAAAGAAATAGAATAAGGATTAGTGATCAGGTGAATCCTGGTATAAATATATCGTGACATACATGAGGGAGTTGTTCAAAGCATCGCGCTCCATTCGCAACGCTTCGATCTTGTCCTTGAGTACATTGCGCTCCTGGCGCAGATGTTTGATGTGATCGGCGCCCTTCTGGAGCATCGCCGCTTTGCTTAGCTTCGCATTGGGATTCTGCTGCAGCTGGGGTATGAGCGCGTGCAGGGTATCAAAGCCATTCTTAATATTATAGCGTCGCTTCTGCTCCGCATGGATGTGGCCGGCGCGACGCTGTGTATCCCGTGGCAGATACTTGAAGCTGGTCGTCGGTGACAGCGGCAGCGGCGAGTCCTGCGAGTCGTGGAACGGCGAGTCCGGCGACAAACTCAGACTGCTGCCCAAATTGGGATTGTTGCCCTGCCCAAAGCCGAGCATCTTCGCTCCGGGCGGACTGTGTAGCGCCGGTGCAGCAATCGCGACAGGCAATGAGGCGGACTTCTTTGGTGAATGCTGCTGCGTCGGCACCGGCACCGACAGCGGCGACGTTGATGCATTGCTGGCGTACAGCGATTGCTGCTGCTGCTGATGGTTGCTGCTGCCGCTGGCTATGGCATTGGCGGAAGAATTTGACTGCTGCGTTTTGTTGGCTACGGCTGCCTGCAGGCGTGTATCTGATGTGCAGAAGGGGAAATTAATAAATTATCTGACGTGATGTGTAGAAGGGCAAAAATAATAATTAATAAGTTTTGCCTGCCTATTTTCTGTGCGCCTATTTTATAGCTTTGTCGAGAGAATTTGAATGTCGTTATGGAATGTAGAAAGGAAGAAAAAGTTGCCCAAAAAGTATATACATATATTCGTGCTCAGTATCAACAGTCGAGTCAATAATCCATATCCGTTTGTCTGTTCTAAGCGAACTAGTCTCGTCTCTATCTATCGTCATAAAACTTTGCAAATGCCCGTTTATCTGTTGCAGGCAGTGAATATGTCTGAACCGGCCGGATCGGATCACTATATCCTATAGCTACCAAATAGCAATCAGCGGTCGAAAATTGAGTAATGTTATTAAACACTTTTTTTCATCAAAACTTGATCCTTATAGTCAGACTATTATATAAGTCAGCGGTCTAACCTTAAAGGAAGAATTAGTCGTAAAATGAATTTATGTATCGAAAAATGTGGTGTCCTTCAACATATCTTCACCAAACTCAGCAATTACGAGCCTGACTGTTCTTCTCACATATCAGCATAAACAGAAGCCATAGCTCTGGAAGGGTGTTTAATCTTCGATGTGCCAAAGAAAGTCGTTCTTCCTTGTTAGCAGTGACATGCATTTGCTAATAAATCTTTTATATACACATGTATATATATCAGAAAATATATGTATATGAATATAGTCAACTTACTCGACGTTAGCAGCTGGGCGAGCGTGCTGTTGAGCATGGGATCGCTGGTTGCCTGTTGCATTTGTTGTGTGACAAGCAGGTTGCTGCTGCTGCTGCTGTTGCCGTGTCCATTGTTGACGGGCGAGCCGCCGCCGGCGGCAACAACCGTATGCTGCTGGTGCATGGAATTGCTGCGCACGCGGGACTTCCCCTTGGCGTGGTACTTGGGCACCGCGAACTGTTGCTGCTGTTGCTGCTGTTGTTCGTGATGGATGAGCTTGGGCAGCGACACGTTCAGGGGGAGACTGTTGGAGCGATGCATTTCCTTGGGCAAGATGTTGGTGTTGGGCGTGGCCCAGGAGGCTACGCTGACAGCAGGTTGCTGCTGCTGTTGTTGTTGTTGTTGCTGTTGCGGTAGCAGCAGACTAGCTACTGTTTGTTGTTGCAGCTGCATATGTTGTTGTTGCTGCTGCTGTTGTTGCTGTTGCTGTGTATTGGCTGCCTGTTGCTGGCGTGTCAGCTGCATGAGTTGCTGTGTGCTTAGACCTAGGCCCAAGGGCAGCGACTGTTGCAGCTGCAGCTGCGGCTGTTGTTGCTCTTGTTGCAAATAGCTTTGTTGTTGCTGCGGCTGCTGTTGCTGCTGCTGCGGGACGCGCGGCACATTCAAGAAGGTGCCTGTGGATGCGGATTTCTTGAACTGCGGATAGGGTTTGTAGCTGATGGAGTTGTAAGGCCCATCGCTTAACAACGACAACACATCCGCCTGGTGCGGCTCCACCTTGACGCTAAGTTGCTGTTGTTGCTGCTGCTGCTGCTGCTGTGGCGGCAACTGTTGCTGTTGCTGTTGCTGATAGCTGTCCGCATAGTTGCTCAAGAAACTTTGCGTATTGTAAGCATTTTGTTGCTGTTGTTGCTGCTGCGTGGGGAAATGCAAGCGCGGCTGCTGTTGTTGTTGCTGCTGCAATTGCTGCTGTTGTTGTTGTTGCTGCTGCTGCTGCTGCTGTTGGGGTGTCTGAAACGCCTGCAACACAGCGCCCGCGCTGAGATGCTGCTGCTGATTCTTTTGCTGCTCGGCCAGCATCTGCTGATAGATGGTCGTCTGATGCAGCGTCGGTTGCGCCTTGTCGTAGTTGTGCGGCTCGCGTCGAATTAAACGCTGCGTATTCTTGGCAATGCGCCCATTGATGACGCTCTTGCTCGAGAAACTCTCGCTGGCGGAACACCGATTGCTGCTGTCATTGCCGCTGATGGCCCCAAAATGTTTTACTGTATGCAGACGTGGCGATTGACTCTCGCCCAGCAACTGTTGCTGCTGCTGCTGTTGTTGCTGTTGTGAATCGCTGACTGCCTGTTGCCGCGCCGCCACAAACTGTTGCTCGATGTCGCCGTAGGGCATGTTGCTAATGGGCGTATTCAGCTCCAGCATGTTGGCGTCCACTTGAGCATTGCCGCCACTGCTGCTGGCCACCACTTCCATCATATTATCGCTGCTGTAGAGCGTGTGCGGAGCACCAACAATTGCCTGCAGGCAATAGTCATCGTTCTTGAGCATCTCCGCATCGGTGCCCTCCTCGGGCACGGGTGGCAGGCGCGAGCCGGTGGTGGTGAGCAAATCTGTGTAAATCAAAAGGCTTTAGCATAAACATATACTTCAACATTAATATATGGTAAATATACCTGAGAAGGTAATGTCGATATCATCTAAATTCGGCTGCAGCGGCCCCAGACTTGGCTGTATAAAGTCCGCAATGCCTGCACCGCGTGCTGTGGACAGTAAAAAAATAATTAGCCACATTTAATTGCCAATGTTTTCTTTTTTAATCTACACTTACCGATCTCTCTTGAATCTGGAAAGGGAAATGGTCCATTTATTGCCGAGAACAATGTGTCCGTTGTCCAGTCGTCTGGCATTAAGTTTCTATCGTTCAGCGGTGACCATTCCAAAAAGTCC
Organism: Drosophila littoralis; assembly: GCA_018903485.1. NCBI lineage: Eukaryota > Metazoa > Arthropoda > Insecta > Diptera > Drosophilidae > Drosophila > Drosophila littoralis. The sequence goes on along the minus strand of JAEIGF010000059.1, from coordinate 3,240,574 downwards.
AATTCACTTTTCTGAAAGTTGATTTAAAATAAATTTCTGTATTAATTTAGTATGGGTAAATGTTTTTATTTGTAATCATAATCAAATTATCTGTAGTCAAAATCCAACCCCAAATTTTCATTAAATCGATTAACACGAAAACTCAGTCCCCATCTAAAAGTCACAAATCTTAAGAAATTAATATATTTTATGTTATTTATAATTACATTAACTGTTCTACAACAAATTTAACAAAGAACTATTTGTATAGTTTTCTACTGTAGCCCTAAACCTATAAATAACATGAAAAATGTTGAACGAAGAGCTTTTTACTCTCAGGAATTTTGACAGTATTTTATTACAAATTTGACTCTATCTCTTTAATTTTAACTATTCCATTGTTTCGGACACGAAACGGAGTTGTATAGTGTTATCTGATGAGAGAGTTTCAAAGAGAAATTAACACTCAAATTGATTAACTCGAATTCTTAACTGATGTCATTGGCGGACTGTGTCATTTAGTTAAATACTATTATTAAACTCTTCACTTAACAGATGCAACTGTTGCAATTAAATTGCAAACTCATAAACTAATTAAAATGGGGTTTTAACAAATAACTGAGCAACTTTCATTCAGTTTGCAAAGTGAAATTGAACAAAAATTGTGCGAGATCCGAAGAGAATATGCGTATTTTAAAGTTTTTGCATTATCAGCGTTACTTGGGCCTCGGCAATTTGGCCTATTCGAAACTTCTGAATTGTTATGTGCTGGATGGGAGCTGTGGCGCGAATTTCATAAACCTAGCGGTGCAGGGTATTTTAATCTATTCCATTGTGGACACGTTCTTGAAATGGTCCCTCAACTACCAGGACACCGATTCGAGATCGGGCGATACCTTCGATCATCTGGTTATATTGTCTGCACCGTTTACCCAATTGTTTGCCAATGCCTGGATGCGTTTGCATCAGCAATCCCAATTGCAGCTGCTGCAGGGATTGGGCCGTGTGGCTGCGGCACTGCGAGTTTCTAACATGGAGAAGCTGCGTGCCCGCTGGTTTTATTTCTTTTGGGTCTTCATGTGCGTCTACTACGCCGTGGACATTGTTGTGTTTGTGATAGTAGATTTGAATTCACAGCTGGATCATTTGATATTTCTGCTGGGCTTCTTTGTGCGTCTCGTGTGTGCGAATTTCATATTCACCTGCTACTGTGCCCTGGTGCACGTGATGAAGCATCTGTTTCGGGTACAGGCAGCCCAACTGCAGCACTATCTGCTTGCCAATCGGATATCTCTGCAGTGCATAGCCCACAATTTGCATCTGAACGATGAGCTGCTGCTCTTGTGCCAGAACGAGATGGTCAGTGTCTTTGGCGGCGCTTTGGTCCTGCCCTATCTATATGCAACGCTCGATGCCATTGAGGATTGCTATTTGGCTCTGCCCATGGACGGATTCTCCTATACGGAAATGCTACTGATCCTCAGATGGCTGATACCTGTGGCCATCTATTTGAGCATGCCCATGCTGATCAACGACTTGGCTGATGAGGTAAGCGAAATAGCTTTTAGCTTAATAACAAATAGATTGCGAAAATCTGATCAATTGTCTATTAAATTTTATCAAAATGGATTACTGTTTACTACAGTGACAAGGAAATACCCTGTGTAGATAGAAAAATTATTCATAGCCCTGGATTTATAGTTTGCCTCGGTTCAACGTGTATCCCAAATGAAAGCTATCAAAATCAATTTTGGAAAATACTCTAATTTAACTGTTTGACCTGACTGAATGACGGATTGATTGATTGATACACAACGCACTTTCCGAAGCTTCAAAAATAAGAAGCTAACTTTTTTGCAGATGGGATTTAGAGAGAAACGGTTGCAAACAATTAAAAATCTCACAGACCGAAGGGAAAATTGGAAAAAGTACAGATAGAAAAGTGAGAGATACGTTTTAAAAAAAAAAAAACTTGTGCTCGTTGACTCTACCTATTATAGATGACGAGTTAATAAAACCTGGCAAAGGTATATCGACTTGGCTGTTGATTAAGAATGTAAATACGTAATGTTGTTGCTTATTGCAAAGTACGTCTACATTTTTGTGACCATCATAACGATTGTAGGGTATACTGATGTTATGCCTATATAAACATGCTCGGCACACACAAACATTATGCAAATAATACGCAATTCAATTAAGCAGCAATTAAGTGGATATTTTGGCGATTTCGTTATGTTGAGTTTGCCCAATTTTCACAGTCGCCGGTTTGACCTAGCACACAGCACGCGCAAGTTTTCCGGTAAAAATGCCAACGATATCAACACGAAAAGGAAACCTTTTTAACTTTATACACTACCAACGGTTCATGGGACTCACCGACATTGATTACTCTAGTGTTCTAGAGTGTTACGTGATCAGGGGAAATTGGTGCTCTTATAGCATTCAGCTTCTGATACAGATCATTTTCATGGCGTGTTTTTACGGCGCTCTGGCAGGGAGATACGTGGACCTGCCGGAGACGGGCAACGATTTCCATCACATATATATCCTAACTGCTCCAATTACTCAAGTATTGGTTAATATCTGGCTACGTGTTCATCAGGATTCGCAGCGGGCTTTACTGCAGTTGTTAATTGACTTAGCCTGGCGCCTAAAGGTGAATACATTGGAGTTAACCCTACCACGTTGGCTTTACCGCATCTGGATTGGTATCAGCCTTTTATATGCCGGCAATATTGTTGTGGCACGTTTTTATTGGAACGTAAATCGGAATTTTTTATATTATCTCACCATGCTGGGCTACCTTGTGCTGCTTGTGCGCACCAACTTTATCATCATATGCTATGCATCCTTAGTTTATCTGGTGATGATCCTGCTGCAGGCGCAGGCAGATCAATTGCAGATGGAAGCTCACATGGCTCCAGAAAATCTGGCAAACTGTTTTCGCATTCGCGATAAACTATTGCTGTTGTGCCAAGAGGAGATTGTGCAAATATTTGGCGGCTCTTTGGTCTTTTTATATCTTTATACTGTACTGGACGCTATATGTGTATGCTATGTAGCTGCCTTGGAGGAGCGCTTTTCATTTGTGGAAGTCCTGTTCGTACTCAGTTGGATAATACCAATATTTTCCTCTCTCAGCATGCCTTTGACCATTAATAACCTGACAAGACAGGTGAGTCGCTTAATAGGCTTAAGGGATTGGTTTAATTTTAAATAATGCTAACATACTCTGGGATAGAATGGATTTTTATATGACCTAACCGATTGAATGTTAAACGAATGACTAGCTAGACTTGATTTGACACCAATTCTTTACTAATTCTATAACTTTAAATAAACATCTTTCACACAAGGTGTATAAGCTGGGAGCTGTACACATATGCACAAAAATACTCAAGTGGATTTCTGAAGGCAAGAGTTCACTTGTACTTATCGTTGGTAGAAGAAGAAACAATAACAAAGCGAATGAGCACACAGAAGATCGCGAACTAGAGGAGATTGAACTAATCGGTGTTATAATAGTTAGATTGACAACAAAATCGAAAGCTAATGAGCGTGGGCACAGACACACGTGCTGTGCTGCGAGCGCAACGGTCGCCTCTCACAAGTTTGCGCTCTCCGTGTGAAATTTGCAGTTAACATCGATCAACAGCTGCAATTTATGTGCGCCCGGTCATTGGAGATGGCATTTTATGTTTACTCTAAACCGTAAAGGGTCTGCCATCGTTAGAATTAAAGACGAGTTTGATTTAATGACAGCTTTGATACTGCTTGCAAATAAAACGGGGCTTCGCTACTTTATGAACAATCCAATCCTGCAATGCAATTCTTTTTTCATTTCTCCGCAAGTTAAATATAATAATGACGCTGGCAGCGCCCACAAGGCATCAAGTAAACGCAAAGTGCCATCTCTGATTAACAGGCGCACACAGTCGGCAACTGCTAAATGTTTTTATCTTCAAATTAATCTTACTTTGAGAATAAATGCGTGGGCAGATGGAGAGCGTAATCTTGAGAGAGGCAGCTTTTACACAGAATACACATAATACAAAAATCTGTTCTCTTCAAGTGACGCTTCACCCTGCTATGCACTTGTTTGGTTGTGTGTGATTATTTGTGAGTTATCTACCTATGAAAATGTGTGTTTACTTGTGCGTTATCTGCATATGCATCGCTCTCACTAATTTTGTTGCTTATCGCTCATCTTGTTCAATTTCTGATCGTTCAATTTCTGTGTGCCGGACTGTTTTTTGTCCACTTTGCGACCCCACAACTTAATTCTGTGTCAGTTTGAAAGAAATTGCGGCTATGCCCAATTTTCAAGCCTGCTTCAATGTGCAGGTTTTTTTGCATAATTTCATATTTTTTATAACAATCTTATATTCAAATTCATCTTGTGAGCGTTTACTGTAGTCAATAAGACCTGCATATATAAAATGTAATTGCAACACTTTTTGATTTTTGTTGCGGTACTGGGAACATAGAAAATTAACTTATTTTCATGAAACAAAGTTTAAAGAAAAAAACTATTTTATTTTTTATAAATAACATGAAAATTGATGTCGAGGCATTGGTTCAAACCGTTAACGGGCTACGAAATTTATTTGTTGGGCTTCTCATTGCAAAATAGTATGTTTTATTCGAGCTTTCTCCATTTTTGCGCATTAATTAATTAAGGTATATATATTTATGATTGATATCGAACTAATTTTCTTGAGCGAATCCAATATTCCAAGGCAGTTAGTTATCCTGACGCCTTTTAACCTGACGCAAGTGTTGTTTGCACAAAGAATGCACATTAGACCACAACAGCGGAAGCTTTTCACCTTTATACACTACCAACGTTACATGGGACTGACCGATATCGATTACTCTACCACTCTTCATGCCTATGTGCTCAATGGAAACTTTTGGTCATATGGCATTCAGTTGCTCACGCAGCTTATATTTATGGCGTCTCTCCTCGATGCGCTGGTCAGGAGATATGTGAACCTGCAATCAGAGACAGGCAACGAGTTCCATCACATATATGTGCTTGCCATGCCGATCAGTCAGTTATTCATATATATCTGGCTACGTACACACCAGGAATCGCAACGGGTACTGCTGCAGATGTTGACTCAGCTAGCCAGGCGTCTAAAAGTGGACACCTTAGAGCTATCCCTACCTCGTTGGCTTTGCCGCCTCTGGATGGGTCTCTGTGTATTCTATGCCTGCAATCTGGCACTTAGTTATTCCACTTGTAATGCAACGGAAGGCCTGTGCATACTCTTACCCTTCAGCTTTTATATGCATCTCGTTCGGATCAACTACATCACCGTTTACTACACATCCCTAGTTTATCTCATGATGATTCTGCTGCAGGCACAGGCATACCAGCTGCGAGCCGAGACCCACATGACTCTGGGGAAGCTGACCAGAAACTTGGGCATTCATGATGAGCTCTTGTTGGTGTGCCACGAAAAGATAGTCCTGGTTTTTGGTGGCGCTTTTGTATTTATTTCTCTGTATTCCTTCTTGGAAGCAGTATGTATATGCTATTTAGCCACATTGGAGGATCACTCTTCAGTTGTAGAAGTCCTCTTCATACTCAGCTGGATGATACCAATATTTTGGTATCTATGTATGCCTTTGGTCGTTAATAACCTGGCCAGACAGGTGAGTATTATTGGGTAGTCTTCGCCCAACTAGGCCCGAGTTGTTGGGTTAATTTGAAATTGTGTTTTGTTGTTTTAATGGAAGTTAGGGACTTATCCATTAATTTGCCATCATTCATACGAGGGTATGAACTACTTATAATCTGTATATAAGAAAACAGTTTTGTGCATTGCATTCATACAAACGAATGCGTCTGTCTCGGAAACTATGAGTACTAGAGACTTGAAACTTTAAAAAAATATATATATTCTTTTATATTATAAGTAGAACGGGGTTTTCTTTCTGATAAATTCTCTGATTATCATAAAATCGATAAAAATCGATTAACGTATATAATATACACAGAATGTTTATCTTTTGTGAGGTCATTCTCCACTATATTAAAATACTTAATTTTAAAAGGTATACACACATAATTGGATTTCATATTAAACGCTGAAAGAATCATAACGATAAATGGAACACGAAGGAAAATCGTGTGTCTTAAAAGGCTTAAAAGGAGGCTATAATATTTGTAGCGAGAAATTGAGTCTGGGTTCAGGGTATCTCTAAGTCGAGAACAACCGCCTAAAGCACTCCCACTTGCTTAATTATTCTTTGCAATGCGAATGGCTAATGTGAAAGATAAATTTCACAAAATTAGCTAATTAATCAATTTAAATACGTTTAGATCATCCAACTGATTTCATGTTTGCTTCAGTTAGCCCAAAACTCATTCAGTTTTGTTGACGACCTTTAGCCAAACGCTGGTGTAGTTTGTAAGCAGAATGTTTGTAAAACTTCAACAAGGAAAACTTTTTAGTTTTATACACTACCAACGTTATATGGGACTAACCGACATCGACTACTCTAACATTTTAAATTGCTATGAAATCAGTGGAGATTGTTGGTCCTTTAGCATTCAGCTCTTGATGCTAATTATTTTTATGTTCACTCTGCTCGGTACATTGGCTGAGGAATCTATCTTTTATATGGACATGCAATCAAAAACTGGAAATCAATTCCACCACATTCTTCTCTTGAGCGTACCTATTATTCAGATATTGATATATATCTGGCTTCGTTCTCAGCAAGAATCGCAACGGGTTCTGCTGCAGTCGTTAACTCAATTGGCCGGGCGATTAAACGTGAATACATTGGAGCTATCCTTGCCTCGTTGGCTTTTTCGCTTATGGATTGGCTGTACTATTTTCTATGCCTGCAATACAGTAATTTTTTATAATTTTTACTGGACCATAAATCAACACCTAGGCTTTAGATTGTCGGTCGTGGCCTTCTATCTGCATTTTGTGCGCGTCAATTACATCATTACGTGCTACACATCCTTAGTTTATGTGGCGATGGTTCTTTTCGAGGCGCAGACAGAGCAGTTGAATGCCATCGAAGATGGAGCTCGGATTTCCCTGGTGAAATTGGCCAGCAACTTGTGCATTCACGACAAGCTACAGTTGCTATGCCGCGAGGAGATTGTTCAAGTTTTTGGCGGTACTTTAGTTTTCATAGTTCTATACAGTGTACTGGATGCTACATGCATTTGTTATGTATCCGCATTGAAACAGCGATTCTCAGTTATGGAAGTTATATTCATATTTAGCTGGCTTCTACCACTTTGTTTTTATCTAAGTATGCCGCTGATAATCAACAACCTGGCCAGGCAGGTGAGTGACACGAACTGCTTAAATATTGTTGAATTTAATAATTTTCTGTGATCACATAATTATGTCTATCGAGTCAACAAATTAGTTTTTTGATTTTTTAATTTTACTTTAAAAATGTGTCCTTTAGAGGTCTGCGCATTGGAAACTACACATCGTTATGTTTAACATTAATTTTCAAAAAATTTCACACATACTAAAGGCTATAAGATTCTACTATTAAAAAATGTCATGCCCGCCGAGACCTTAAACTGGCTCTTCACATTGTGCAGCGAAATAATTTAAAAATGTACTATTGCTGTTTAGTTTGAACCAACAACCTTTCGCTTGTTAGTTTGACGCTCAGACACCTAAGGCATATATATTTATGTATATTGTTTAATGTTAAATATTTTCTTGACGAATGTTCAATATTATTTGGTTTTTTGGCATGTAAAGGGTACATTCGAGTCGAGCATTGCCCACTACTTGTAATCATTGGCTTTGACATACCAAAAAGCATCCAATTGATTAAAATGCCACAGCTATCTAAAATTTTAATTAATTAAAATTTGTATTGATGGTTTTCCTTGAGGCGAACCTATCATTTTTTTACATTCAGTTATTCGTGGGAACCTTAGTCAAAAGCAAGTCTAGTATCTTACTGAGAATGTGGGCGAAACAACGGGAACATAAGCTTTTTACCCTTATACGTTACCAGCGTTATTTGGGACTTACCGATATCGATTACTCTACCGCTTTGAATTGCTATGTGCTCAATGGAAATTGGTGCTCTTATAGCATTCAGTTTCTAATGATGTTGGTTTCCATTGCGTCTTTTACCGATGCCCAGGCCGAGGCACTCATGGATCTGCGCTCAAAGACAGGAAACTTGGCCCACCAAATAATTATCCTGGCCATGTCGATAGCTCAGTTATTAATATACGTCTGGCTACGTTCACAGCAAGAATCGCAACGTGTGCTACTGCAGATGTTGACGCAACTAGCCTGCCGTCTAAAAGTGAACACCTTAGAGCTGACCCTACCTCGTTGGCTTAACCGCTGTTGGTTGGGCCTATGCGCTTACTACATCATCAATCTGATATTTGCTCACTTATATTGGAGCATAAATCCCCAAAGGACATTTGTTTTCTTTTTCGTGAACTACTATATTCTGCTTTTACGCATCAACTATATCATCACCCTGTACACGTCCCTAGTTCACTTGGTTTTGGTCTTGCTGGAAGCGCAGGCGGATCAGTTACTAATTGGTTCACAGATATCTCTTGAGGAGCTGGCCTATAATTTGAGAACACATGATGAGCTGGTGCTGCTATGCCAAGAGGGGATAATAAAGGTTTTCGGCGGTGCTGTCATAATCTGTCTTCTATACTATGAAATGGATTCTACCTGTGTTTGTTATGTTTCCACTTTGACGGAGCGATTTTCCTTTACGGAAGTGATATTTGTGCTAAGTTGGCTGATACCATTTGGTTTATATTTGGCAATGCCACTGATATTCAACAACCTGACCAAGCAGGTGAGTTTTTCATTGTTTTAGTTGTAATTAATTAGGCTTCAATCGTTTCAAATTGTTTAAAAAGGATTAAATAACTTTGCTTATTTGTCTCGAGAGCAGACAAGGCAAAGTTTAGTCAGTGTGTGTACACTTAACTCCACTCAATTTTTACCTATTACTCCTAGCTAGACGATGCTTACAATAATGCTGATAAGATATCGTTTATAAATTATTTGTAACATACATTTCATATATAGAAATATAATGAAATGTTTTTTGCATAATGTCATATTTTTTACTGGGGTTAAAGTAACAATATAATGCACAAGATAACAATCTTGTGTACAAATTCATCTTGTGAGCGTTTACTGTAGTCAATAACACGTGGTTCTGAACTTGCTCAAAACTGAATCATTGAAATATAAAATGTAATTGCAACACTTTTTGATTTTTGTTGCGGTACTGGGAACATACAAAATTAACTCATTTTCATGAAACAAAGTTTAAAGAAAAAACAATTTTGTTTTTTATAAATAACATGAAAATTGATGGCGAGGCATTGGTTCAAACCGTAAACGGAACTACCAATTATATTTGTGGGGTTTCTCATTTGAAAATAGTATGTTTTATTCGATATATCTCCATTAGACCACATCAGCGGAAGCCCACTACTTGTAATCATTGGCTTTGACATACCAAAAAGCATCCAATTGATTAAAATGCCACAGCTGTCTAAAATTTTAATTAATTAAAATTTATATTGATGGATTTCCTTGAGGCGAACCCATCATTTTTTTTTGCATTCAGTTATTTGTGGGAACCTTAGTCAAAAGCAAGTCAAGTATCTTACGGAGAATGTGGGCGAGACCACGGGAACATAAGCTTTTTACCCTTGTACGTTACCAGCGTTATTTGGGACTTACCGATATCGATTACTCTACCGCATTGAATTGCTATGTGCTCAATGGAAATTGGTGCTCTTATAGCATTCAGTTTCTGATGATGTTGGTTTCCATTGCGTCTTTTACCGATGCCCAGGCCGAGGCACACATGGATCTGCGTTCAAAGACAGGAAACTTGGTCCACCAAATAATTATCCTGGCCATGTCGATTGCTCAGTTATTAATATATGTCTGGCTACGTTCACAGCAAGAATCGCAACGTGTGCTACTGCAGATGTTGACGCAACTAGCCTGCCGTCTAAAAGTGAGCACCTTAGAGCTGACCCTACCTCGTTGGCTTTACCGCTGTTGGTTGGGCATGTGCGCTTACTACATCATTAATCTGATATTTGCTCGCTTATATTGGAGCATAAATCCCCAAAGGACATTTGTTTTCTTTTTCGTGAACTACTATATTCTGCTTTTACGCATCAACTATATCATCACCCTCTACACGTCCCTAGTTCACTTGGTTTTGGTCTTGCTGGAAGTGCAGGCGGATCAGTTGCTAATTGGTTCACAGATATCTCTTGAGGAGCTGGCCTATAATTTGAGAACACATGATGAGCTGGTGCTGCTATGCCAAGAGGGGATAATAAAGGTTTTCGGCGGTGCTGTCATAATTTGTCTTCTATACTATATAATGGATGCTACCTTTGTTTGTTATGTTTCCACCTTGACGGAGCGATTTTCATTTAAGGAAGTGATATTTGTGCTAAGTTGGCTAATACCATTTGGTTTATATTTGGCAATGCCACTGATAATCAACCACCTGACTAAGCAGGTGAGATTCTTAATTGTTTTAGTTGTATTTCATTCGGCTTCAATCGTTTCATATTGTTTAAAAAGGATTAAATAACTTTGCATATTTGTCTCGAGAGCAGACAAGGCAAAGTTTAGTCAGTGTGTGTACACTTAACTCCACTCAATTTTTAACTATTACTCCTAGCTAGAGGATGCTTACAATAATGCTGATAAGATATCGTTTATAAATTATTTGTAGCATAAATTTCATATACTGTAGCTCAAATTTGTTGAGTTTTCTGCAGATTACTTTAACATTAAGTTTTGCATGCTACTGGTCTAAGATATATCCGATTCGACATATGCATTGCGTTCAGCAAAAAAAAGATCCATGACGATTGTTATCAGAATATACATTTATATAGATTTTGCTTTTGAACTATAGACTACACCTAGTCAAGAGAATTCCCACTAATACTCAGATAATATTCCAGTCGAGCACACAACATTTGCCATTTAATTTCCACTAATTGAAATTAAAGATCTGTTGTTAGATTTCACATTTTTACTAGAGTCATCAAATCCTGACAAGGTTTACCCAAACGCAAGTGTTTTTATCAAAACAAAATGTTTCTAGAAACTACGCAGCGAAAACTTTTAAAATTCATACACTATCAACGTTATTTGGGACTGAACGATATTGCCTACTCGCAGGACTCTAGGAACTATATAGTCCAAGCCAATTGGTGCTCCTACACAAGCCAACTGCTGGTACTGGCCATTGTCAGCCTTTCCCTATATGGAACTCTAAGTGGACAGTGTGTTAATAACGTGGAGATGGTTTCTAAGCCGGTTAAAGCATTTTACTTCCTACATCTTTTGATGGCACCAATTATTCAGATATTGCTCAACTTTTGTCTGCGCATGCGTCAGCAAACACAGCAGTTGCTTCTAAAGAGATTGTCCCAACTGGCCCAGCGCCTACAGTTGGACACGCAGGCGTTGCCACACCCACGATGGCTTTATCGACTTTGGCTCAGCAGCTGCACCTTTTATGCCGTGCACATAAGCATATTTGGCGTGATATATTGGAACCTTTGTCCACAGATCGATCAAATATTGTATTATATGTGCTTCTTTTTAAACTTCATGCGCATCTTTTTTGTCATGACTTGCTACACATCGTTGGTGAGTGTTGTCTCGAGTCTGTTGCAAGCACATTCCGCACAGCTAATCCTGGCAGAGTCTCGACTTACTCTGGAGCAGTTGGCCAACAGTTTGTGCCTTTACGATCAACTGTTATTGCTTTGTGACGAAGAGCTCGTTAAGGTTTTTGGTGCGGCAATGCTGTTAAGTTTCCTATATCTTGGTCAGAATTCCATATTTGTCGCCTATCTGGCCACTTTAGAGGACCGTTTCTCTTATGGTGATGTGGTAGCTATAGTTTCTTGGATGTCAGTTAACGTCTTATATATGTACATGCCGTTAACAATTAACAATTTGTCTAGCGAGGTGAGTATTACACCATATTTATGGTTAAAAAGATGTAACAAAAATTGCAAAATAAGGTACTTATATTCAGCATCTATAGCCATCTTAACGTCTTCATGAAAAAATTTGATTTTTTAATGTATGTTTATATTTATTTATCTTTCCGTAACTCTACCAACCAGTTAAAAATCGATAAATATCGATTGAAAACTTGTTCGTTTCTTAGCAAGGTTCTCATCCAACTTCTAATGAAATTAATTTTAACAGGTCTGTCCGGTTTAAAATACTTTTGAAGACCTGGGCATAAACATTTAGACAGCTGTGAGCTAGGTTTTGGTAATATTTAAACATGTTTCTTTTAGTGCATAGACTATATAACGCTATACTTTAAAGTTTTTTATATATAACAATATATAGATAATCCATTCTGTTCAGAAATCAATATCGCATGAATACATATTTACGTATAGATATCTAAAACATTTCTGGCACTATTTCTTAACCTATTTAATATAATTTTTAACCCCTATGAGGCCATTGTGAACCAGTTGAATTCAAAAACCCAAGTCTTAGTCCCATTCTAATTATTTGTATGGTATCTACATAAATGTGTAGGCATGTATAAATAGCTTTCAAGGTTTTTTATTAAAAGAGAAGATGGCACGTCCGCCCACAAGTCACACGCATTAAATTAATTAAATTTGTTAAGCACCCTTTTATCGTGCATCAGGGTTCGAGATATTTTCATTATCAGATGCTTAGCTCTAAGTACCTTATGCCTCATTCAGTACGCCAGGCAACGTGTGCCACAACACACCGAAAGTATTTCGACCAAAGAAAAAAAAGAAATTAAAATGCAAGCCCAAAAGCTGCTTGCATATTTGCATTACCAGCGCATTCTGGGCCTGACCCATATCGATTACTCGAGCTGCTTGCAACGGTACGTGGTGCATGCAACCTGCTGCTCACGCAATGCACAGCTGTTGTCATTGTGCCTCATATTTGGCGCACTCATAGAGCCGTTACTAGCCACACGCGTGGATTACGTGGGCATAGAGTCTAGTGTGGGCAAGGCCTTTTATCAAATTGTAGTATTTGCATCACCCATAACTGAGCTGCTGCTGCACATTTGGCTGCGCCTGCAGCAACACGTGCAACAGACTCTGCTGAATCGACTATCATATTTGGCTGGGCGCTTGCAAGTGGACACCACGAGCTTGAGTTGCCCTCACTGGCTTCATCGCATCTGGTTGGGCATCAGTCTGCTGTATTCATGGAATTTCCTGCATTATACGATCGACACCTGGAATGCCAGCAGTCAGCTGAGACAGTTGCCCAGCCTGCTCTGCCTGTGCATGCACTTCGTGCGCATCAACTATGTCATCACGTGCTACACAGCCCTAGTTTATGTCGTGATGATACTGCTGCAGGCACAGGCCGATCAGTTGCGTTTGGGAGCTCCGCTTACCCTGGAGGAGCTGACCAACAGCTTGTGCATTCACGATGAGCTACTGCTGCTCTGCCACGAGGAGATGCTGCAAGTCTTCGGCGGTGCTTTGATATTTCCCTTTCTCTACTTTGTGCTGGATGCCACATTCATATGCTATATAGCCACGTTCGAGGATCGTTTCTCATATAAGGAAGTGCTGTTGGTGCTTCTTTGGTTGACACCCCTTTTCTTCTATATGGTCATGCCCTTGATGATTAACAACGTGGCCAAGCAGGTGAGTTAGTTGGTTTATACGAAAAGCAGTGATACAAAAAAAGGAAACAGAACATCCCTTCCTTCTCGATTTTGTGCAAGCTTTTACGTAATGGCTTAGGTTGTGGGAAAATCAAAAGAAAATGTCAATAGTTGCATATATGTAGCTAAATTAATCCAAACTGAATTTCAATTTATTTAGTAATTTATTAACTAAATAAAATGGAAATTCGAAGGGAGCAAAATATTTTCGATATAAATATTTCACTTTAGTTCAATAAATGTTTTCTATTTTTGGTTAACTGCTGAACCGAAAAACCTGTAAGCAAACTCCCGCAAAGCAAACTGGAGCCGTAAGAAAACATAATTAGGTTAATGGTTAGCGAGAAATGACATAAAAACACATTGAAATTATAAAATTTCAATCAGTTTCTGTTGAGTGTTTGAGTTTGAGCTTTAGCCATGATAAAGTATGAGCAAAGCGAGCTCTATCCGTATTATCGTATTTGCCGTTATATAGGCATCTTCTGCATACAATATATCAGCAGTAAGGATCGCTTTCGACTGCGGCGCAGTCTCATCTGTTATGTGGTGCACTTGGCCATGCAAATCTATTTGGTCGGCTGTATGGTATTATTGGTCACCTTTTGGACCTTCTGCTTCAAGAGCGAAATGACCGCAACGGGTAATCATTACGAGCGCTTTGTGCTCTTCTCGGCCCTGCTTATACAGTTTTTGCAGAATGCCTGGCTCATATGGCTGCAGGACCTACAGATGCGCATTGTGCGACAACTTGAGTTTTATAAGAGAAAATATTTGTTGACTGTGCACCTGCTGCTGCCTAAACGGCTGCTAGTTTTCCTAGTGATTTTCAATATCATCTACTTTAGCAACTTTGTGAAATTCTGTGTGACTGATTGGTTCGTCAACATATCGGGCTGGTTCACTTTTAGCACGCTGGGCTTTCCCCTGCGTGCCCTCATCAGCAGCTTCATACAGGGTATCTATGTGTGCCTCATACATGTCGTACGGCATTTGCTGCGCAGCAATCAGGCCCAGCTGAAGGCTCTGGTCCATCAGTTGCAGCGGCCCAAGCGAACCTGCAGTGATATCCTGCGACTGCGCACCTGCCTCGATCTGCACGATCGTCTGCTCTATTTGTGCACCGATGAGATCAGCCTGGTCTATGGCTTCAGCATTTGGCTCTGTCTGCTATTTTCCTCACTGGACGCGACTAGTATACTTTATATCATAATGGTTAGAAAGTCGGAAAAAGCTGTGCTGATGCGTATTATTTTGACCGTTATATGGCTCTCACCCACATTTATGACATCGGCGACGGCTTTGATGAGCGACACAGTTCATGTTCAGGTATGTGCAGTGAAAATTCACGAAATAATTCCCACCAAAAACATTTTTTTTACAAATGGCAGCCAATTTGTTATATTCCAAATAAATTAGCTTACACCAAAGCTTACACGGCCAGTTGAAATATTCCAAATTGGCTTTTAAGGGGACTTTCACTTATTAAATTTTCGTATTTCCATATCGCATCAAGTGCAAGATAAACTAAGAAGGTATATCTAACTGCTTTTGGTCGTTTAATAATAATTCCAATTCTTGCTTTAGTCACGCGATTCTAATTGGAATTTGGTGATACATGGCAATTGGAACATCTTAAGTAACTGACAATAAGAAAACTCACTTTTTGAGTATTTCCCACAGTGGCATTTCAAAACTGCATTTGGTGCATGAATAAAAAATCATGTTTACCAGATTTTTGTCGTTCAATCATATCAAATTCTGATTAGGTCACGCAAATCCTATTTGAATCTGACAAGCTACTCCTAATGAGAAATTGCACTTTGTAAGGAGGAATAATACAAAAGTTATTTCTATTCTATTCTATTCTGCAAATTTCTTATACACAAAATAAGGGGATATCTAAAAAAGTTTACATATTATCAGATTACTTTAAAATTATCCCTTATTGCTAGTATCGACGTTCTTTTGTAAATTTAATTGAATTGATTTAGCTAACAGATGGATGGCGCCTCGGGGTGTCCTGAGGTAGGCTTAAAGCCCTCAGTCCCTTGGGTGCAGTCAATTGTAACGTTAGATAGTCATGAACTGTAAACATCAATTGATTTGATTGGTAGCTCGTGTTAAATTTGATTGTTATATAGTACGACCACAACCCCTTTGTCCAACTAATTGATTGATTTGCACGCTTTGAGCAGGTACGCTTCCTGGTGTCAGTTGCATCTATTCCGTCATGTTTTCCGGATTGGAGTTGCGCATCTATTTGATCAGTCTAAAGTGTATCGGTTTACTTTGTATAACACACGATTCTCGGACCCATCAGACCTATGAGAGTGAAATGGACCAGACCTTGGCCACGATTGGTTTGTTGGTGGCCCAAATTGCCACGTGGATTGCATTTGCGCATGTTTTGCTAACACCGGATAGCTTTATGTTGCCCCTTTATTCACGCGTGGGTAATGCGTATTTGTTGATCAACTACGGCATTGCCTGCATAATTATGGCACTCGTCTATCTCAGCTTCTTTGTGAAACGTCGCCGTTTATTGGAGCTCCTCTCACTGCTGCTCTATCGCAATCGCAAGGAACTGAATAATTGCTATGCTAACCGTTTTCTAGGACGCTTTTGCATCTATGCGGGTCTGTCGGGTGTGTGTGCCGTTACGTACACCAGCGCCTTTGTGTTCTCTGAAATACCCGTAGTTCCGTGTATACTATTGAGCTTCATTTATACCTATAGCTACGTGCTGATTGGGCTTATCATAATGCTCTATAGCTGCCTGGCGCAAGTCTTGGCTGCCCTTTTGCACCTTTATAATCGCGACTTGCTGGCCGCCACAAAAACAACTAAGATCGGGCGCTGCGGCTTATGGAAACGTAATCAGATGCTCATCGTTTGCCACGAACAGCTGAACTCTGGCTTTGGTCTTGTCATGGCGCTAATTACGGCATTTGTGCTCTTCTCGGCACCGGCTGCTCCCTTCATAATGGTCACCATTGTCTTTGAGCTGGATATAAATCAGGTTGGATTAAATATCATAATTCGTTTATTGCTCATATGCATAATATGGAATATACCCTGGCTAGTCGCCATGGGAATCATATTCCAAAAAGATGCCGTCTGGCAAGAGGTGCGTATCAAGGGTTTTAATTGATAAGTTTTTACCTTTGACTAAGAAAAATAAGACTCGGAATTATTTTTGCAAGCCCGAATCACATTGAAAACGGGCAAAAACTCTTTGTGTTTTGTACGAATGTATGTAATAAGGAGAAGGCATTTCCAAGTATATGTATATATTCCCGATGAGGACGGCAAGTTGAATTAATTTAACCATGTCCGGCTATAAAAAGGCACTGATCTAGAAAACTACGAAGGTTGGGGACTTGAAATTACAAACAAATACTTTCGCATGCCATACGTAGAGCGAGTTTATCATATATATTATTATAACATTGTTATAATATAAACAAGTAAGAGATTCTAGTCGGGAGCACCCGACTAGGGAATACCCTGAACCTTCTTTGAGACGGTAGCAGGGAGGTGGCGATAGGCGGACGGACGGACGGACAGACGGACGGACGGACAGACGGACGGACAGACGGACGGACAGACGGACGGACATGGCTAGATCGACTCGGCTATTGATGCTGATCAAGAATATATATACTTTATGGGGTCGGAGATGCTTCCTTCTGCCTGTTACATACATTTGCATTTTGCACAAATACAATATACGCTTTTTACCCATTTTCAATGGGTTCAGGGTATAAAAATTGATTTTGAGAATTGATTTCTTAAGAGATCAAATATTAAAACAAAATTCAGTATTTGGATACTTTTCTCCGTTTCTAAAAAAATGAGAAAAGCTTTTTGTTAAGATATATTCTTGTTGCTTATACACAATCCGATAATTTCATTGAGAACGTGCGTGTGTCTGTGTTTTTGTGTATGTATGTATAGCAAAACATATAGGTTGATTATTAAGGCAGCCCGACGCTGAGTTCAGGGCGTATTCTAGCCGGGCACTGCCCACTTGAATTTTTTATTTTCAATATATTAAGCGCCACATTTTAAAAACTTTCCTAATTTAAATTATATTTTGGCTTAAAAAGTTAGTACATTTTGTAAGCCTACGCCTGTTCGTGTCCAAGTTTTTTGTCGGCCTTGTCAACAAGTTTAAACTGATGGGACTTGTTGGCACAGCTAATTACAGCCCTGGGTGATCAATCAATAAGTACGTAATATCCAAATCAAATATATTTTGTTAACGCACTTAGTTAATTGGCCCACTGCGTTCCGGCTGGTTAGTCAACGCCAGCATGTCTGGCAGTCGCGACCTGCGTCTATTTCGGCGTGTCCTATATTGGCTGGGCATGATGTGTGCCCAGTTTGATGAAAGAGATTGCCTGCTACAGTCAACACCCAGCAGTGAGCGCTATGCGCTGTTTTATATGCTGGCCATACTGGCCGCAGCACTCGGTTGCTTTGCGTTTGCCTATCTGAGGCCGCAAGATCTGTACATGGGAATATACAACGAGACGGGCAACTTCTATGAGACAATCAATATACGCGGCTTTTGTGTAGGACTCTGGATAGTTCATATATGCCTCTACATAAGACGTCGTCGTCATATAGAGTTGGTACAGAAACTACTTCAGTTGAATCGTTTGTGCTCAAATAAAGCTAAGGAACGTATCTTTCGACGCAACTTTATATGCTATGTGGTTCTGGCACTGATCTGTCTGATGAACTATTTAAATGGCTATGCGAGGGCGGATTTATCCAAAATTGCCGCGCTTGTCTATATATTTGTCTATCTGTATAGTTTTCTGGTGATGTGCCTGCTGCTTGCGTTCTTTGTCTGCTTGCAACATATTGTGGCAGCCGGCCTAACCAAATATAACATCCAGTTGGCGGAAAATAGCTCCGTGACAAATCGTAGACATTTGCTCTACCAAAGGTATCGCCTACTGGACACGGTTGCTGTTGAGCTTTTTGCATGCTTTGGACTCTTTATGCTGCCGATTGTGCCACTCGTGTTGTTCTTGGCACCATCTGGGCCTCTATTTCTGATTAGCACCGTGATGGATGGCAAGCTTGTGGGCTTTTTTCAATATGCCATCGTTTGCTTCACTGCCAGCTTGTGGAATGTCCCCTGGCTGGCTATGATGACATTCATATTGCGCTCCAATGTCATCACAGTTGAAGTGAGTAATTCGATTTAAAATTTGCTCCCATTAGCTTTTTATGCCAAAGACTTACAATCACGATCTATAACTTCCTCCCTTATATCGGTGGTTAAGCTTTATAAATTAATTCATAAAACTCAATATATTTGCGCGTTTCTATGCGATTTTCATTATTTTAAATAAGTCTGACAAAAATTGTTATTTTATTATTGATGCGTTAAATAAGTGAATACTTTATATTTCAAATGGTTTATTGTATATTCCGCCTTTCTATGTGATTTTCATAATTTGAATTAAGTCTAACAGATTTTTGGTATTTTATTATTGGCTCATTGAATAAGTGTAATATCCAAATATTTCGAATGGTTTATCGTATATTCTTTTCGCAGGCCAACAAAACAGCCAAAATACTTGCAAAAATACCTAGGACTGGCTCTGGTCTGGACAGAATGGTATGTGTTTATTACACTTGTTTTTTATTTTTATTATATTATACTAACTTATACGACACACTTCGCGTAGGTCGAAAAGTTTTTGCTTAAAAACCTGCGTCAACAGCCAATACTGACAGCCTATGGCTTTTTCGCATTAGATAAGAGTACACTATTCAAGGTAGGAATAGAAATTAAATTTCATTTTATTCTATATATTTATGTATGAATTCTATATTCCACAGCTCTTTACAGCCATATTCACTTATATGGTGATATTGGTGCAATTCAAGGAAATGGAGAACTCTACTAAATCATTGCAGAAATCATAATTTAACTGTTCCAGGCTGTTAATTTGTCTTATTGTCTATAATCTAAAGAATGGAGGAGGGTTTTCGACTTACCGAATCATAAGTCAAGCAGCCAGTTGCTTTTGATTTATAATTTTTGCGCCATTTTCTGTATTCGGCTTTGATGACAGCTGCATGACGTTTCCAGTATTTTCCCTCAAGCACAACGGTCTGTGGGAAAGAGAATAAATATACGTAAATATAGTATAAAACATATATATAATCAGTTGTTTTTTATTATTTGGTAACGTAATCACTGCCCAAAAGCTAGAGCCCATACCTTGCACATTTTTTCTAGGCTCCCACTCGCGTCAAGCTCTTCAGACAACTGATTCAAGAGTCCCGAACAAAGCAAAGTCAATAACTAAGCGTTGCGTTAATCAAAATTTATGAAATTTTTAAAACCCACTAAATAAATTCAAGTATACGGGCCTCTCTCTTGCTATTTGACCAACTTTGCCAAATAAAAACAAATTGTTGGCTCGATAAGATAAATCTTTTATGCGCGCCCGAGTAACTTTTCGACCCAGACGAACAGCTAAGATAAGAGACTGCTTTGGGTGTACTACGATGTGGATTAAGCACTGGCGGTAGTTGACTGATGTGCCAGACACTGGCTATAATATGGGTGTGGCTTTTGAGGCCCTGCCTCCAACACTCTGCTGTTGGTTGGCCAGCGGGTGAAAGGGTGGTACATGTTACCAGTTTGTTTTTATAAGATAATTAGCAGTTATTGTAAAAGGTGTGGGCGGTGTTCGCAGTCGTATTTGTGCATTGTGTACACGCTATTTGCTCGACAATGCATTAAATAAGCTGAAAATGTGCTAATCTATAAAAAAGCAAGGATAAAACGAATCGTTTTAATGTCAAGTCACGCGAGCAGAAGATGAAGAAAGTAAAATAATAATTTGCTGCTCAGTTTGAACCGGTGACCTCTCGCTTGTTAGTTAAACTCTTGCACGGTTTCGGCTGTGCGTTGTACACCAGTCAGTCAGTCAGGACAAACTGTTCTATATGATTGTATAAATCAAAGATAGAAACATGAATATAGATACATAGAATATTATTATTTACCGATCTTCTCTTTACTTTTGTAATTTTTATCTAATTTCTTTAAATCTTAAGAGGTTGTTTATATTGTTTTACAGATTGTTTGTTAATATTGTCGCTTTAGTTATTTATTGACTAGAAACATTCTAAAACCAATATTAAATGAGTCTGTACTACAACGTGTAATCAGGGGAAATACTTAATTGTTGTCAATTTAAGTTATATCAGTATAGCGCGATGTCTTAACTACTTCTGCTTCTAGTTATTTGGTTGCTAATAGAATTTACAGTATGTCAATTAATACTAGATAGCTAGCTCAATTAATACTAGATTAACTTTTTCATACTTGCGTCAAAAGTAAGCTAACATTAAACTATGTCATATAATAGTAGATGCAAAATAAACATACAGCAAAGAACTCATTTAGGCTGTTACTAGGCGATCGGGTTTCCATTTCCATTTAAGAAATCAGATATATATTTAAAACTAACTATTTAAGTCCTGCAACAAAGCCTTTGCACTCTATAAAATGCTTAGTAATTTTAATGGAATTTGTAAAACGTACTACATAATTATGCATATAGAATTGCGAATCCGATTTCGATTATAACATTAATCTCGTTCTATAAATAAAATGCGACGATAGCCAAAAATATAAACGCGCGTTCTTATCACGTGCTGCAATTCGAAGCAGAGCAAAGGGGAACCCATATATCTGGGGGCTATGAGTACTATCTCCCGGTGAGTTAACGACGCGCGACGCGCTGATCACGCGTATAGCAGATGATGTTGGGCAAATCGACCAATATTTTGAGCATTTGTGTACTGCTCCATGTGGGGGTTGCTCGAGTACATTGCGATAGCATTCATTGAGGAGGGTTCATCGCAAACATGGGCAAGTTAATACGTCAGCTGTGCGTTCCAGTTCTTGTGAGGTTCTAATAAACAATTGAAACCCAGTTGAGGGAAAGTTGAATGCCCACTGGAGAGTAATGAGTAAGTCAAATGTATTACAAGTTAGGCTATGAACACATGATATTTAACTTTAGCTTTTTATGATCCTTAGACTTTAAGAAAATTGATAATTGGTTCAAATAGGAACACTTAATAAATGATATTGGAGGAATCCTTTTGACAGCTGTCAGGAAACCTCATAGGAAATAATATGCCTACTTTATTTCATTTGGTTTTAGGTTTTCAATTTCCAACTTTCATATAAGTTTCATAAGTTATCGCTAGAATTCGTATTCCTCTATATATGCAAGTATCAGCCGTAGGGGAATCTTTTAAATATATTATTTTAACAGAATCTCTTCAACTTCTGTATACCAAATTTTGTACTATTTGCCAACTGATCACAGATTTTGATACACTATTTGTATTTATATATATATAGTATATATATATATATATCATTATCTTACCGCGCACATTTTAGACACTTAACTATTACGTTCCACTTGTTACTACTTACTTGGGGATTACTATGTATGTCAACGTCCAGCGGCGATGCGAATTGACACACCGGCGTTCTGCGCTTTTGTATAACTGCAAAAAGGGAGAAAATAAAAAATACATACGGGTTAGTTTGTGTACTATATACGAAGAGAGCTCGTCAAAAGGTATAGATAAGATTTCGCCTCGAGATTAGCAACATTGCCAGATAGCTCCGGAGGGATGCCAAACCGCTTTCGGCTGCCTCCAAAACAGAGCTGACAATGACAACGACCCACACGTGTATAAATCGCGGGAGAATGACGTTTTATTATTTTTTTTATAATTTTTATTATATACAACAAAGTCAAGAGACTGATATTCACAATTATCTACAAGGCATATACACTTTGCAGTACATCTAAACAATGCCAATGAATTGAGGCATGGTGAAATGTAAATGAGTTTCACAATGAAATTATTGTAGTCCGTGGTTGGTATAAATATGCCATATTTCATTTCGATTTCCCAATATATACCTAAGGTATATATGTTATTATATTTATATTCAATGTTTTGGAAATGTAAGGGCACAACTGTTCTATATAGGCTTCAGAAAATAGTACTGAATCATAGAAGGCCTTGTAGGTCCCTCCCTAAACAAACTCTCGAATATCTACGACTTGTTTATTTGCAAAATATGGATTGATTATATGAACTTTGTCATATAATATATTTAGGCATTTTATACTATACTATATTTAAAGTAAGTAAACATTATTAACGTCATTTCAATTTTTGTAGCTGATAATGGAATTTGTGTTATGGATGCGTTAAGCGTTTTGCCTCTTTCAGTAATAAAAATCAGCCTAAGTCTCTTTATTATTAATCATTATTGCTAATAATTGATATTAATAAAATAAAGATAATGCTACTTTTCTTTAATATATTTGCTTAAGATGTGGGTTTATGTTGAAAATAAATTAAATTAGACTAGGAGAAATCTTTTTATTTAGTTCTAATGGCAAATTGTCTGAATATTGCGTTTGCAAGCCAAATCTCAGGATCAATCGATTAGTCTAACCCAAGATAACTAACATGAATAGATGAATATTATTAATTTTGGTGAAATTGTCAAATGGCTACACTCTACAGCCTAATGATCGAGGCATTACGCATTTGGGCTAAATATGCAGTTAATCTAGTATGCTTAGCCGCATGAATAAACATTTAGCATATATGTGGAGTAGAGTATTAAGTGCTAAATGCGAGACAAGAAGTATGATGTGCATATGTGGGTAGGTAGATTTACAAGTACAACACTTTATAAATAGACCTAAAATTTTCCATTTGCCTTTGTCGCAGTTGGCGTTGTCGCCGGTTTGTCGTCAATTTCTAGAGATAATCGTCCGTTGACGAGTTTGTAACATCTTGGCAGCCATCTCGCTCTCGCATTTGTGACGTAACAGAATGGAAAGTTTATGAAAATATTTCAAATAGAGAATCCCTTAGACAACACAAATCGGATTTTCTTTGTTTTATGTTTTTATAGTTGGACTTTCAGGGGTTTTGCATTAACTAGAAATTTGGCAGGAAACAAGATGAATATTTAAGCGTTGCCACCTTTTCGTATAATATAAAATTTCTTAATTAATGTGGCAGCTTTGCATATATAAATTTTAGGCTTTTCGCTGGCTTTGTACGTTCTAGTTGATGCAAACGAAATTATTTTAAGCGTATTTAACAAAGCGAGCAAACGATCAAAACGCCAGACAGGCATCTCCGATAAGCCCAGCCGACGACTGATAAGAAGCGTCAGAAGAGCGCGTCGTGTTGCCAGACGCTTGACAACGGTCAGTGCAGAGTATAAACGCGTCTGCTATGGCAACTAAAACTACAACTGCGATTTTGAGAGAATGCCAAAACACAAAATAAACAAAAAGTAATAATAATAATTAGAAACCAGTTGAAAAACTACAGGCAAATGCGACTCATCTCCGATAGAGCGTAATCAAGAGCGTTTGTGTTTGTGCTTTGAAAGCTTTTTTCCAGCTTTTAGCTTTTTTTTTTTGGTTTTCTCTCAGCTCCCAAATTGTGTATTGCTATTAGCTTAGCACGTGTAGCATTTCGCGCTCAAGGAAATACTCATTAAACATTTTTTTTTCTTTTCCATTTTGTAAATGATTTGTAATTTATTTACGCCCCTGACACGTGCCGGGCGGCCCCAATGCCGACACGGGTGGAAAATTTTAATTTAGATTTGGTTCAGCTCTATTTAAAAATTGGAGCAATTTGGGTGCAGAATTTAATGATTTGCAAAATTATAATCACAATATTTGTCTAGTTCATGCAAAACTTAATTCTGGTTTCACTTCTGTCAAATAAGAGAAAGAGCTGCTGTTTCCGGTCTGCTCCAGATTTTCGACCCTTGGATTGTAGTTATCTAGTCCTAAACGAAAGCTACATATGTGAACAGTTTGCTTAACATTTTTTTGAACGCAGTCATAAATATTGTCGTCATTAACTATGTAACTATCAAGGTCTTTCTTACCGACAATTACCCACAAATTTCTACAGACTTGTTTCTTTGATAAATAAATCAGAATTTAACCAAATATTTTCTTCATTACGAAAATCATACAGATTTTCTTAGAAGAGTTTAGCCTGCCATTAAATTGTTTTTTCAATGACAGCTTTAGGAACTCGCTCTACGTATCAGCAATGTTATTCAAAGTATTTTATTTATGTTTTCAAAATTTGTAATTGGAGAGTTATTGACGCATTTGTGTATAATCGCAATAATCGACTATCAACGGGTTTAAGGTAATTTTCACAGTAATATTCAAGTTTGTAAACGGGAGCTAATCAAATAGGTTTTTATTGATCCCCATTGAGTACCCTTGACCTAGATTTATATTTTAAAGTTTTAAATAGTACAGCTGAGTAAGAATATACATATATTTTGATCCCCATCTATTCTCTTGTGCTGACAGCGACTGTTTGACAATTGTTGTCCGCTTAAGAGAAGTGTCCGCCTAATGTGAGTAGTCAGATTTATTAATTAAGAGAAAATCTCCGGCTAAAATGGGAGCTCGTTTATAATTAAGAAGAGAATAACTATGACTTGAAGGGCGAATTCTAATCTTCGAATCTGTATATAAAGTGAAAACTATTTTGTGCTGAAAGCGACTGACGGACCATTTTTGTCGGTTCACAATGTATGTCCGCCTAACAGGGGTACACAAAAATGGTTTAAGAGAAAATCTCCAGCCATGATAGGAGTTCGCTTAATATTTATTTGTTATTTCCTTTTTATAGTGTTACTTTAAACATTGCTTTTTTTAAGTTCTATAATTTCTACTCACATTGCATATGCCAACATCGCCAGATGACATTGTTAAGACGTATTTTGTCCTTCCAGCGCAATCGCACGCCTTTAAAGTGATTCCATTTGGGCGATGTGAGCTTTTGACTAAAAGAAAAAGAATTATTGAATATATATAAAACTATTGTATATATACTAGGCATGTGTAGTTTACAATAATAGAATGCATAATTTGTTTATAAATAATATAAGGTATAGAAATGGACAGATTGCGGGCTATAAATAGGTTGCCCCATAACCCGCCTGGGCGACAATCTCAAAATAAAATCTGAGTAATATTTGTATTTTTCCCCTTTCTCTTTTTCCCCTTTCTTCCTCCAAATTTTGTGCGCAGCTGAAAATGGAAATGTCAACTATCGATTGGTTTCGATTAGAGAGAAAAAGCAGTTGTAAATCTGAGCGGCTATCAAAACTAATATCCAACTATTGACAGGAAAAGGCATCTGGGGGCGGGAGCGAGGTTGTCAAAAACAATTACTCTGATTAACCCATCTACGTACTATATCAATTTCAATATCTATATCTATATCTATATCAATATCAATGCATATAGTACACAATAAACAATGCTTAACTAATCAATACGCGGACGACACACGATCTGTTGTTATCGCTGATTCACACTTACAAATAGTTATATAGCAAAAACAAATTGCATAACAAGCTACTCGAAGCGCTGGCATCAACAGTTGGCTGCATTCATGGAACCACTCGGAAAACCAAGCGCCACCAACGCACCGCCGCATTCCTGAACAGCTACTAACTAAGTTGACGCCGTGTTTCATTTCCTGTTGTAGTACAATAAATTGGCACTAATCCAGTTTAGTTTCCTTTTCTAAATGAATTCTTTGCGCAGGGGAATACCCCAAAAATAAATGGACGACAGACGTCATCACTGACTCTTAAGCATATAAATAATCGTTTTGTTCTATTATGTATTTCGATTTGAAGCTGGGTTAAGCCATAGAGAAGTCATTTGAAAAACTAAAACAATTGGTAAATAAAAACTAAACAGAATGTATCGTTATCTTTGGTCTGCCGAAGATTAAATACCCTTCATTCATTCATTTCTGTACTTAGCCAGATAACCAAGCTAAATGACAAGCTGTTCTGGTTGTCAGGAAATACCTTATTGGTCTTTTAGCTAACTCCTTCGTTTCGTGACATTATCAAAATAACCCTGCAGGGCTATACATATTATTATCGATTTGTATACCCCCAAAAAAAAAAACACTCGTGTGTACAACTCCCACATGCAACAACTGTACAGTTAATCCACGTGCTTTCGCACCCACGGCGCATATTATCTATAAACAACCCCACGGCGAGGTGGGCAGAAAACTGAATGGGAGTCCTGCAAATATGCCTCTGGCTGATAAGAGAACGCAAACATAAATAAAGCCCAATGCCTATCTAACTATCAAACTGATAAGGCCAGGTCATAAAATACGAGTATGCTAAACCCCACACCGACAGGCAGACTACAAAAAAAAACCGCGCGACACGACGTTAAAAATAGATCGGCACGAAAAAAAACACAAAATACGCAACATACGATCTTCGATGACTTAAAACTGAATGAACCCAAAACTTTGAACTCTAGCACTACGATATGGCGGGGGGTGGACGAGAGGTGGGCCAAAAAGAAAACGTTGGTACGTGCTACGATATGAATTAGAGATGCGTTATAAAGTCCACAAATATGCATACATATGTTATTACCTGTGTACAAACATAAGAACAGGGCATGTGCGATAAGTATACTCTTACGTAGGGCTTTACCATTTTATCATTCATTATGATCATAATACATAACGAAAAATGGAAAATATTTTGTAATAAAGTTGTCATTACAGATGTTAAACCGGGTGGAAAATAAGTGAAAAACTGTCATAGATGATTTCTACTTCAAAGTTATTTTACACAATAAGCTTTAGACTTGTTTAATATTGATAAAACTCAATTCGAGTATGTTTGTGTTTATTTTGTTGTAAGATAAATTCCCATCTCCTGGTAAACAGCGCGTTAAATAGATTTTATAGATTTCCACCGTGTAAAGCCGGGTAACATCAATGAGCCTTCTGCTTGCAGCCAAAAGTAAATACGCCATTATAAACAAACTCGCTGACTTTGTCAAAAGTTGGAGCAAAAATTATAAATAATAATAACAAAACAAATGAAAACAAAGCGTAAATCTCGGGCTACGTGCCTTACAGGAACCCAAGCAAATACTATATATATGGACAATATGATCTAACTTTTTCGCATTTACTTTACTTTTTCATCAAATTTTGATGTGTCCGTAATTCTGTAAGCATTTTTATTGGCGCATATATGTATTCAAAAAGTAATTTGGGTAAACATTTTGTACAATACACATTATCAACAAACAACATTTTTTTCATAGCACACCTGGGTTTACGGAAATTGGCTTTATCTAGGCATTGTTGACTCTGAGTTCCTATATCTGGCGGGTCGCACATGGTATGTATAGGTAGATATACCTCGGAAAGACCAATTCACCTGTTGACACTGATTAAGGAAACCATCTAAGATCGTAGATGTCTACAGTGGTCGATCGTAATAGAATAAATGCTTAGTAAATGCTTCTTTTTCAAACGTTGGAAACTTCTCCATGAAACGGACAAAAACTTTAATAACAGTAATTATAAGGAAAACGGCAATAAGAAATGAAATGGCAGTCACAAGTCTTCAAATAATCGTCAGTTGCCAAATTGTAGAAATTTTCAATATAGTTATTAGAGTTTTTTTTAAATAATGATAATATGAATAAAAGTCTCAGTTGAGTTTGAACCAGTGACCTCCCCATGTCCATCATAGTTGCTATTTTATTATTTTTTTAAACATAAATATTCCAAAATTTTGACCCATTTCTCAGTCAGGCGAGCCATCCTTTTCAAAAATTAAACTCTCATTAGAAAAGTAAATCATCCAACTTCAATAAATATATATTGGAAAAAATATAGTTTTGAATGTTTTTCTGGGTTTTTGTTACTGCTTCGAACGAAAAACTTTTTAAGCATGACTAAAACCTGAGAAGAGAAAGCTTTTGCCACACATTTGTATATTGAGTAAAGCCCTTAGAAGAGTAACTAATTTGGTAAGTGTCCGCTCTTGCCGTCCCCATAAACATGGTTATTACATTTATAGAGTATGTAAAAGTCGTTGATTATATGCTCAGAAATGCGTTTCAGTTTTCCTGCATTGATATTTCATATTTATGATTTCTGATTTTTTCATTTATTTGTTTTTGTTTTTTTTTTTTCACACCTGCATTTGCGAACGTTTGCAGAAATAGAAGACGAAGCAGAAAACAAAGACAGCGATTAATGCGAAGTTGCGCCCAGGTAACCCGAGCGGCGACGTCGCCGCCAGCGTCGCCGCGACATGTGCGGACAAGTCTTTTCGGCCAGACCCAGATTAATGGGCGAATGTTATCACGCGCGTGACGCGTGGCCTTTCCGTTTTTGGACTCACCTGTAGGCCAGGTTCATGCACTTGAAGAGCTTGGTCAGCGACGTCTCGATCTCGAGGTGGGAGGTGATCATGCCCATGCTGTTCTCATCGCACTCGCGATCCAGATCCATGCGCGGAAAATGCGCCACAGTTTGTGGCACATAGAGCTGGACATCGCGGCAGGTGTTGGTCGCCTCGCCGGCTTTATCGAGGCTCGGATCCTCCGGGTCCAACATCTTGACCTCGCCATCGTCCTCGAGATCATCCTGCGCCTCCTCGGCCTCAAAGTGTGAGACCATAAACTGGCCCGAGTGTATGGACTCGCGTTCGGCTTTGGTTGCGGCCAACATTGCGGCGGCAGCGGCCAGCTCTGCTGCAGTGCTGCCCGCAGCGCTGCCAATGTACTGCAGCGGGGAGAGGGAATGGGGCAGCGAGTGCAGCTGCGGCTGGGAGTGAGGGTGCGAGTGGGTGAGCTGATGCTGCAGATGCTGCGGGGGTAGGGCCTGCTGATGGTGTTGTTGTTGTTGTTGTTGCTGTTGTTGGTGTGGAAACATGTTGTTTGTGCGTTGATAGATTTCGTATTTGTTCAACATCATTTTTTATTGTTGCGCTTGTTTGTTTTTTCTTTGTTTTTTATTTACTTTGTAGTGTGACCAGGTGCGAATATTTTGGTTTGAGCTTCGGATATTTAGCTCGTGTTTATGCTTGTCATTATGCGATTGCAACAATATTTGAGCTCTGCAAAATGCTAATTAATTAGCTTGGCACGTTTCAGGCATTTTTAACAATTAATATCTATTAATATTTGTATATTTATTATTGTTAACGCATTTGCATATTTCTTATTTCTATAAAAGCTTAACAATTTAATTATTTAACTTTGAAAATCGTTAATTAACACTTTGGTTTATTTATGACAACTTTTTTTTGCTCCTATTTTGTATTGTTGTTTCGTCAATTTGCACTTTTATTTATGTACTGTTTGCATTTTCTACTATTTTGTTGATATTTATTAATTAACAAATTTTCTTAATTGTATCAACATTTATTACGTTTTCTTTTTATTTTTCAACACTTTTCGTTTAGCGCCCATGCACTTGTTGCGTTTGTTATTGTTGTTTGCTTTACAGCTCGTTCTTCTTTTCTATTGGCGAACACGCCCCGCTTTTAGCGCGTCACAATTCACACACAAACGCCTGCACACACTTGCAAACTAACACACACGCATACACACATGCACTTGAATAGAGCGAAACTATTTGAAATGCGACGTCAGTTAATTGGCGCTGATAATGAAAAAGTTGTATGAATATTTTGCTCGTTTGCTTCTTATGGCACGCGGCGGCACAGCCGTTGATGACTTTTCAATTTCACAAACGGTACTGATCGGCGGCTCGCAGAAACTCAAGAACTCAGGCTGAACGAACAAAACCTGTGCGATTGCGTTTATTATTGCCCAGCACACACAATCAAAACATAAAACAGCTGACGCCAGCAGCTAGCGCTCTCTATTACTCTTCTGCTCTCGCTCTTTCTGGCGGTTGACTTACTATTGCTCTCTCGCACACACGCGCCTTATCAGCATAGGAATCTGGCGCTAAATGTGACTGGCTGGGCGTGCAAGAAGAAGCAACAACATTCGGCTGCGACGATGGCGTAGGCTGTGCCTGCACATATTTACTTACACATACTCGTATCGATATACGTACGCTGTGCATAACAAAAACAATTGCCACCGAGTACCGTTTTATGTTCCGCCCAATTGGCCTCAACCAATAAACGAATTTAAAGCGCAGTCTTCCATTTACGTCACAACTTGCATTTGCTGGTCACTGGGTTTGCCCTTTTTTCTTGCCTGCGTGCACTTTTGACCTCTGCTTTTATCCATTTGTAGTTACATCGTGCACACACACACACACACACATGAGCTACGCGTTGGGGGCGCGTCTCCAAATTGCCAAGCAGGCGTTCAGTTTATATGTAGCGAATATACGAGTATAACGCGCAAGCGTGTGTTTTCACGTAATTTAATTGTAATTTAACCACTCATATTAATTAATTTGCTTTTGCGACTACACAACACGAAAATTGACTAAAAAATACCTAACTGCGTGAGCGTCAGATGTACGCTAGCTAGCATCAAGACAAAACCTGACAGGCATATCGAAATTTACTCAACGAAAGTAATCTGTGGTCGCGTTAACAGTATGTTAACAAACAACAGTACCCGTAAATCCAACAGAATTTAATTTTATACAATTTCGGTTAGTTTTTAGAAAAAATTCCTTGAAACAACATAACCCAAAAATTTATACTTGTTGGACATAATTCTGTAATAAACATTTGATTGATAAAATTATTATTATTATTTGATATGTTGTTTAGTTCTAAAATGCTCGGAACTCTTAGTTGATTACTGTTGACGAAAGCTGCGCAAATGAGTCACTGTTGTTGACTAAGATTCGTTCATTGGAACCATTGGGTTCAAGTAGTTCCGGAACACGGAACACCAGTTCAGTATCGTTCCAAATGAAACGCAAAAAGGTCCAAATATTTTCGCTCGTGTATTTTGCATTTATATGGAAATAAAAATGGCTTTATAGTTTGCGCGCAAACAAAACACAAGCACGAACAGTGCCCCAACACACAAAGTTATGAAAATGTTAACAAAAAAATTGTAAGTACCATTGTATTGAACAAGTGCTAACAGTGCAATAGTGCAACAATTTCGCAATGGCGCACACACATACACGCTCCCAGCCACACACAGACTTGTATATAAACATGGGTGCGAGTGTGTTTGTTGCTTGTTTTGTCAATTCATGGTAACGTGGCAGAAATGTTTACCACTTGCTTGTGGCATGCAACATCCCGGCCGTCCAGACAGCGGAATCTTTGAAATTGGCTGATGCAATCGGCTGGTCAGTTGCGTAAATTTAAGCGGCAATTGCTTCTTCACCTTGCCACTTGCTACAGCACGTGCAGCGGCTCGTGAATCATCTTTTTTTTTTACCTATCTCATTCACTCGGGCTACCGCTGCACTACTCTTGCACTCTGTGCACAAGTATGCGATGTTGACGTCGACTGCGCAGCCCGTGCACATAGCAAGCAGCTATTTGTTGATAAGAGAAATGTTTTTATATGGCTATGCGAACTAGAGCTGGGCTCGTGTAGTGTTTCCCATCATTAACGCGTGGCTCAGCACGACGTGTTCGTGTTAATTTTCGTGCCTTAAATACAATTTGATAAAATTCGCATAAAATTCAATTAGATTAAAAATGCAACTAATGGAATCTTCAGCAAAATTTCAAATTAAATTGAATCAAATCATCAGAGTTTGCTCATTTAATCCTCATTAAAGCTGATCGTGCCAGGCATTCTTCCATCTCTAGTTTGCACCCTTTGGCTCAACTTCAAGCCTTATGCAAATTTTAATAGAATCAAAAAAAAAGAAAAAAGTTTAGCACTTGACATGGGGTTGGACATGGTCCTAAGGGCTTATCAGCTGTTGACGTCGTCTGACCAGGCAATTTGTTTTGTTTATGTCTAGCTGCAGTTTCGAATGAGTTGTACAATTTGTTTATCAATTCAAGCGCGCCATACAGTGCAGGTCAGCCAAATAGTGCCAAGTAATTTATATTAATCAAACATTTGTCTACTTTGCTTTTTTGCTTCTCCCAATTGCAGTGCCACCATGGCGTCCTCACAACAACAACAACCAGCGTTCATCACATTCTACGAAACGTCTTCAATATATTCACCATATATCACATCAAGTTTAGATTCCGATTTCGCCTTTGACTTCACACATGACAATGGAGAGTTTAGATTTGCCCCAAGAGTTGTTCTGGGATCCGAAGCTGGAGCCAGCATCGCCGCCGTCGGCAGTGGCCAGCGAGCTCTTTTTGCTTGACGACCCAACAACTACTTTTCTCTATGACGATAACTTTGCAAATGGTCAGTGAATAAAATACAATCGAGTTTATTAATATTATATCTTTTCGGTCTTTGTAGGTATTACGCTCTTGAGCGTCGACGAGGCGGACATTTTGCAGAAGGCTGCAACTATGGGATTGCTGAGCGACGAGGATTTCGTTGTCGAATTTTCGGATCTCAAGGATGAAGGCAAGTTAACAAAGCTTAGCCAGAGCCTAGCTAGGATATTAGTTAAGCAAGTTAGACGAGAGCTTAACTAACATATGAAAAATATATATATATTTAATTTGGGTTAGCTAGAGTCTAGACTGGTTTTATCTTGAAGACCTATTTTAGTCCGTCCCAATAATTCTTAATAGATTAACTAAAAAGATGCTAAGTAATTCGATTTTCACAATTTAATTAACTAATTAATTTTGATATTGAAAATGCTTATGGTTCCACGCAAGATATTAGCTTTAGTTAACTTATAGTCGAGATTTCAATACTTATGTTTTAGTTGTCTGGCCCAATGTCAATGTTCATTCTTTCTTTTAACTATTAGCGAGGAAATCACAAGTAAAAGTCGTTTACTCGTTGGGAATTACAACGGGTCAAGCAGCACATCTAAAATGTTTGTGTGCTCTAACCCAGTTTTTAATGGCCAACTTGTTAGATGACATAAAAAATCTTGTTAATTGAAAAAGAATAATCTACCCAAATTTTTACTGAATAGGAATTATCTTTGCAGCTTTTTTAAAAACCCGAATGTGAGTTACATTTAAGGTTTTTTTTTCTCAGTAAAAATAAATGTACAATGGCTTTTGTCAAAAGGAATCTTATAAATATAAGAGTTTGATGCTTATGAATTGTGAGGCAATAATTAAATCAAATAATACGCGTGCTTAAAAAGATGACGCTAATTATTTGAAACGTTCTCCATTAATTGGAGCTAAGCTTCGGCTGCGATAAAAACATGTTTATGGTTTTTAGCCAACGGTATTTCTCAAAAACAACATTCATAAGTTATATATTGCTGATAATATGTGAATATTGCAGCATTCGAACAATACTTGTAGAAAATATATATTTTTAAATCAATTTCTTCTTGCCAATCAATCATACTTGTTTTTTAGCACACCAAAAAATAATTTGATTATTTTTTCTGCAATCTAATATGTTTCAATATTATACATGAGGGGAGATTACAAATTATATTGCATTTTTTGGAAAACTTTCCATAAATTATAATTGTTTCAATAATTTAATAGAGAAACATTTGGTTTTGATTCGTTAGTCTCCAAATATTATATATATGTTTGTATTTTATTTCATATACCAAAACCCAAAACAAACATTTTATAACGCATTTGAACTTTGAACGTCTGAAAAATGTAGACAAATAATGTTCGAGCTGAGCTCGTTTTGTTGTGGCTTGAATACAAAATACCCCTAAACGATCTCTTAAAACCTGTTTCTGGGTCTTAAAACTGAATCACGCCAATAATATTTCTTTTAACTCTGCGACATTTGTTTGTTTTTAGGAAGTCGGCCACTATTTTGGAGAAACTGCAATTACCTTTCGCAAAGTTTTTTTTTTTTTAATTAGGTTAGATAAGCAAAAACTAATCGATATTATCAATAGTTATCGATAGTTTTTTGTTCGTAGCTACTTGAAGATTTCTTTTTAGTCAAATCATTTAAATTTTGGTTTAATGTAAAAAGTAAACGTTTTTCGTTCTCAGTTTTATAGTTCCTAGTGCTTGGAGACCTTCAGGCTTATAATAAGCTTTTAAAATAACCCATACTACTTGGGATTGTTGGCTTATTTGTTACTTATTTGCATATATGTATATATTTTCAACCGGAATTTCATAAAATTTCCAAATGTTTTTTTTGCATTTGTTGAAATCTCTTTTTTTTAAATGAATGTTAAACAAATTATGAATAGTTGGCACGCTTTATCGGGGTGCAGTGGCAAGAAACCGGTTCGAATGTTGTTTTTTATTAACGGTAGCGTTTTGTATTTGTTTTGGTATTTGTCATTATTTGCAACGTAATTATAATTCACTATAAACTTGGTCAGAGCAGCGAGCGCTTGGCCAAAAAGCCAACAAGAAAAGGCAAAAATTGTTTTTGTTTGGAATTTAAGTTACGTAGTTCGAATGAACACGTTTAGTTCGCCCGAGTGTGAAATCTCTTTCGGTGTTTGTCAAAAACAAAGAGATTGTTAGATATTGTTTAGTTTGCATTTTAGAAGCTCTAAAGGCGCTCTTAAATCAAACTGAGTTTCTTTTTTCTGTCCCGCTCATTACAAGTTTTTCAAGAACTCGAAAAAATACAGATTTGAAGCAATTTAGTTGAAGGTCGGCACGCATTTCGAACTGTAAACCAGAAATTGAAATTGATTTGAAACCGCTTTTAATACCCTGTACAAAATGCAATAGACCTTCTTGCAGGTTCAAGGACTTATCAGCTGACAGATCAATGAACCAGTTGATCTTTATTTGTGATGGAAATTTTTTTGTGATTTGGCATAAATTAAAATTGTTTTTGGAACTTCAACAGGAAATTTAATTTGATAATTTCTTTGTTTTAAATTTAAACTTTTCGCTCTGCCGGTGGACGTGCCCCCCATTTTCGTGTGGATTTTTTTGGGGCTTGGTCTGCCTTTATGACAGGCTCTTTAAACTAAATTCCGCCTTAATCTCCGAGGAAACAGAAAGATAGAGAGTGAGAGAAATCGAAGGAGAGCGAGATAGACGAGGGAGCGAGCGATCTCTATATAGGGCGCTGTCATTGAACTCCGCAGCTGACTTTTATAATGCTGTGCATTTTGTTGTTCAGCCTTGTCACATGCTCAACTTATCGTGAGAGGAAGTATATAGTATTATAGAAATGTTATTGTTATTATTATAGATCACTTTCTTTCAAATGGATAACCTGCTTGAGCTAGCCAAAGAGGCCACTTCACCTTGTTCCACTGGGGTCTCGAATCGTCTGGCCGATTTTATTTGTCATAAATATGTCGTCGAAATGTGGAGCTTAAAATTTGGATCCCTATCACTGCTATGGGGGGGTTTGGGTTTGCGGTTGTGCACCGAGACCTGTCGGCTGGCCGCACTTACGTATATTCATAAAAAACATTATTGATAATGTGCATCAAAACACATATGGTATTCAATATATGGACTAACGCGCTGTTCAGAGTTCAAAGCACAGTGGGAAAATATTTCGAAACTGCCAGAAAGCGTGCTTTCCAAAAAGTAATCTTAGTTCTCCCTAGCCTACTCTTGGTTCTCCCAACCTACTCCAAGTTGTAATTGTAATGGGTATCTATACGTTTATAATAAATTCCTTTACAACATACAACAAAGAATCACATATACTAATTGAGACTCTAGGAATATAAAAAAAGTAAACTTTAACTAGAAAAACAATTTATTGAAGAAAAAAAAACATTAAACTGCTATAGTTCTTAAAAATTTGAGAGATGAAGGATTTTGGTGAAACAGAAATAGGAACTCTTATTACTTCAGGAACGATACGTCGACTTCAGTCGGAAAACACGTGGAATATATTATGAAAGATTCGAAATGAATGCTCGATACAATCAAATATTATTTGTTAGGGGTTAAGTTTTAAAGATTTAATATTTGTTTGTATTGTTGTACATTACATTTTCGAAAATAGATCATAATGAATTCACAGTGAGTTTTGTTTTCTGACCCACTGTGCAACAGTTGTTGATTTGTAAGCTTCGCGCATTCGAGTTTTTGTGCTCGGCAGCTGATCGAGAGACGGCGCCGGAGATTGATCTTATTGCAGGGCTGTTGTCTCCCACAGACACATACACACACACACACACACCGCGCGCCCACTCTCTCCCGTTCTCTTTCTCTCTCTCTCTTTCGTATTTTGATGACTTGGCCAGGGCAAAAACCGTGCGCGTTTCGCGCACAATGCTCAGTACAAATCGTTACTCTGACGCGTGCGCTCGGCTTAAAACACGGCTTTTGGTTTCAGTTACGAAAATAACGAAACGCAACAACAACGACTGGAAAACAAAGAAACTGCCTTCAAGCAAAAAAAGAAGCAAGGCAAAAAGCAATAAAAAATAAAATAAAATACAAACAACAACAACAACAAGAAAGCGCACGTCTTGGCGTTTTGAAACGCGCAAAACAAAAAGCGTAACGGAAAATAACGTGGAATTTACTCGAAATCGACGAAATCGAATTGGAATATTTGTATTTTTTATTTGAGCAGCGTTCAGTTGGCTCTCAAACTGTCGTAGTAGCCGCGACTCTCAAACTGTGCATGCGAACCTGTGCCACACACACACGAAATTCGCAACGACGGCGCCAAACAATACGAAACGCGTGCGTCTGAGGTGCTCCACACAAAAGCCAACTATATGTAGCTGATCAACGTGCAACACACCTCTCTCTCCCCCTCTCTATCAGTCGCGCTCTCGCTTCCTCTGTGCGCGTACCAACTGCGTCTGCAGCGGCACGCGCTGTCTCTGTTTAGGCCATACGTAAGCTGGGGCAACGGTTGCAACATTTCGGCCAGCATTCGTTTGTGTGCGCAAAGGACTTTGTGAGCATGATACCACACTGTGGATACCGTTACATGTGGAACCGTGAAATTGTGATCAATTCGCAAAAGTTGGTGAAGCGACGCTAAACGGCCCAACAAGGGGAACAAAACCAAGCAAGCGCCCCACAAGCAGCCCAACAAACAAAAAAATACAAATAAAAAAAGATTAAAAAAAATACCTGCACTGCCGCTGCCACGCCTTTGAAGTATTTGCGGCAGCAGTTGACCAGAAATAAAAGCCCATATCCCTATTATACTCCCCCCCTCCAGTAGCCCTTAACTCCTGCATACACTTACCAAGTGTTTCACTGCGTGAGTGTGTGTGCGTGTGCGTGTGTGTGTGTGCGTGTGCGTGTGTATCCGCCCCACACCTTTCGCTTGTTATTAACTTGGCCCATTCGTTTGCTTTGAGCCAAACTTTATTTTTGATACCCGTTCAAAATTCGCTGTGATTTTTTTCTCTCACTTTTATTAATTTTTATTCAGCAGGTTTCTCTTGCCTGTCAAATTCTCGAACTGTTGCAAATAATTTTTAAAAATATATATATTTTTTAAAACGCGCATCTCGTTAATCTAGCAACTAGTTGAAACGTTTTGTTTTAGTTTAGTGCTCGTTTTAGTTTTTTTTGTTGTAGATTTTTCTTTCATCTACACTTAGCATTTAGTTACATTTAGTTTTTTATATTACTCCAAACCTCTCTTTACTGCCTTTTGTTTTGCCACATTTTTTCACTGCAATTCGATATCATCTTCTTGAATCTGAGTCGCTGCTGCCGCAATAATGAGCAGTTATATATTTATGCAACAAGCCTATGGTTAGTATATATATCAATAGCTATATAAGCCTAATCATATTTTATTTATATCTCGCATTCTGTTATGTTTATGTCAGCGGGACCTTGAAAACCTGATTATGTTTTATATGTCTATGTAGACGAGATCATTGCTTAAAGTAGATTCGATTTATCTG
Organism: Drosophila littoralis; assembly: GCA_018903485.1. Taxonomy (NCBI): domain Eukaryota; kingdom Metazoa; phylum Arthropoda; class Insecta; order Diptera; family Drosophilidae; genus Drosophila; species Drosophila littoralis. Next base: position 3,202,054 of record JAEIGF010000059.1, on the reverse strand, counting down.
ATAGCTGAATTGCTTCTAAAGCTGATATTGAATTTGTTTACCAGAGTATGAAAGCATTATTAACATATTTTCATATTTAATATTAACCTTACATTATGTTTGCATCTTACAATCTCAACTTTAATGTAGATCTCTGGGCCATTTTCGGTATGAGTTCCAACTCGATTCGAATTTAGTTTGTAAATGGATGATATTCTAATTTAAGATATCAATGGATTTCGTACATAAATAAAATACAATTTAGAATATCTTAATTAAGTTAGAGAAAGCGTTGTTGCAAATTTAAATGAGTTTATAGGGAGGCCCTAAGATATATTTATGTATCCAAAGCTCACTTAAAAACATTATTTTCATAAGCGTCAGTTCAAAGAGATTACCCAAATACTTTATTAAACAATACGAAACGCAAACTTGAATAGGATCTTGGAAGTGAAATGGGAACTAGTTGTAGGGAACTAAGGCTATCCGATTTTTAGTTGTGAATTGCGAATTTGAGAAATAATATAATATATTCCTGAGACACAGACTTTAGACTTTAGCTGAATCAAAATTCTCTATATGTCAAGCGCTTACATGAAAAACAAAACTTTAGTGTACTGTAGTTGTATTAACGAGATAGTAAGGATACCTTGGGCACAGATTAAATAACCTAGAAGACATTTGCCTTGCGGGCTTTCAGATTTCTGAGAACAGAGAAGCTCGTCAATGCGGAGTTTGATGAAAATTTCTTAAAAAACGGCATATTTTTCCATACAAGCAGCTACCTTTCAACCGATCTTGTCCGATCTGACCGGTCCAAATATAAATACTGTCTGAAACAGACTCTACTATTGATGCTCATCTAGAATAAATACACCTTATGGGATCAGAGATGTTTCCGTCTATGCTTTATACATTCATCATGACAAAGTTCTACCCCCTACAAGGGTATAAAAACGAATATTAAAGCAGATCTAAATGGAATATGAACTGATTGTAGATCAGTATATTAAATACATATAAAGAAATATAATCTACTCCTGATTAAAGTCTACAATAGAACAATACATTTTATGTATATTCATAAACAATATTTTAGAAAGTTTTTTGAGAAGCATACACGATGAGAAAATTTATAACAAATTCCAGAAAGATCATGTGCATTCCTTTGTGCTTGTGCTATCAAATCTCTAGTAAGACAATGTATTAAAAAATATAAGACACAGGCAGCTATGTTTTATGAATTAATGGAAAATAATTATCAATCATTGCAATTACAGCTCTGATTTAAATAATTTCAGACTCGAGATGATAGACTTTATAAGCGCTGGCTTGAGTCTATTTAGTTTGTTGAATTATATAAACGTGTTTTTTTTTGAATATCACAAATATCTCTAGGTAAAATTCCTAAAATATGCTTTTAGTGTCTGATCAAACAAAACGCAACCATCTTTTTATTTCTCTCGCTTAACTGTGTTTGTGTTTTTTTGTTTTGTTGCACAGTCTGGGCGGTTAACAAAGATGACTTTCCGGTCAGGCGGGTTTATCATATACATATGTATATCTATATATGCACTGGCACTTCTTTTTATTATTGTTTATTGTTTTCCATTTCCAGAGATTGGCTCGCTTTCTGTTGAGTATTTATAAATTTCATTTGCATTTTATGTTTTCTACACAATGCCCAACGGACGCGCCCTTACCAAATATTAAGAAAAAGGCTAGTACATATATATGCTTATTTCAAATTGGTAAAAGCCTATCCATTTGACAAGATGTCCCGCAGTTTTCTGGGCTTTCTGTGACCTTGACCCAATAACCTACTTGCGGCAGACGTTGCAAGAAGGAAAACAGAGGAAAATCGACACAAATTAGAGAATATATAAACTTGTTTACATTTTGAGCTAATTTCCAGGCGTAAAACCCATTACTTTATGGGAAATTTCAGGCCTTTTTCTACTCAAAACTCTTCTAGACAAACTGCTTAGCTTTATAGCTAATATTTTCATATATATATGTATGTATATAAATGTATATGTATATGCATGAACGTATGGGTTTCCAACGCCAAGGTTGTTTTTAATCATGCCCCCATTTATAGTTAATATATTACTTTTCAAATATATATATATATACAGCGATAGTGCGAATTGGCATTGCTTTTTTCTAATATTTTTTTTTTTGCTGCTGTCCCCTGTTCTATTTGCTATTCGCAATGGCAACTTTGTTTGCTTTAATCTCTGATTTGTGTGTGTCCAATGTCTGAGCTTTCAGAGCTGAGCTCTCGACTGCAACTGCAAATTGCGTAGTTTGCAGACCAAATGTAGGACACGATTTCAACTAACTACACAATATATATATATATATACACACATTTCTTTACCCAGAGTGAGGGTTTATTTCTATTGTAACAAAATGCGTAGAACATCTATACACATATATAACAAATATATTTCTATTATAGTTCTGAGTATTTAAACTTTATCCCGAAGTACGTAGATTATTGATTTGCTTTATCTTCATTATAGTTCTTGGTATGAGATCTAGTTAGAAAATATTAATCTAGTAAATAGCACAGACTAGGATTCATATACATTAGCTCCAGACTGGAACTATCATTGACATATCTTTTAAATAGCACAGACTTGAATGCATATACATCAGCCCGGGACTCGAGCCCGTAATGTATTTTTATTTTTATTAAAGTAATGAAAGTAGCACAGTTATATCATGTATATAGTTCCAACTATTAAACTCAAAAACAACAGTCTACTGTCTACTGTCTTTGGCCTTTGCACATTGTATTAGGGAATATATCATAATTCGTTTCTATTCGATAGAGATATAGCAGCAGTAGCTCGATTCCTGGCAGACTTTGGACCACTAACTTTAATCACGCAAAACCGTACATATTTGATTTCCTAGAAGAATGTATTTTAAATGTTTAGGGGAATGCCCATATATTGATGCATATTTTTCCATATGAAATTACGAAGATGTGTAATAATAAACCAGAACTAATAAAAAAAACCTTTAAAGATATGTTGTCAACAGATTTTAGTTACATACATGTTTTTATTTGAATTTGAATTCTTTAGAACCAGACTCCATTCTAACATGCAAACAATTTTAAATTGTTAAAGCCCTTTTGTTATGTTATGTTCTTTTACTTTTATTAAAAATCCTATTTAAAAAAAAAAAAAACAAACTATTGAAACTGATTTTTGAACGTTTTAGCGTCCGAGTTCTGTATTCATATTTGAAAAGGTTTTATTATTATTAATGCAGGGCTTCTCGAAAAGTTCTATTGTGCCCCCCACTGAGCATGAGTCTCTATTTAACATTACCTTGGGCTCTACTGTATGCTAAATATTTATTGAAGAAATATGTGAACAGGTCATTAAACCTAAAAGCTTGACAACTGGGTAGACAAGTCTCTAGCCAAACAACTTACTGACTTACAAATCGATCTACAAATTCTACGATATATCTTGAAGGTATTTCGCCCACAATAAGCTGACATTCACTTAATTTGCAAGGGCCAATCTACATAAACGTTCCATTAGCAACAAAGTAGCAAAGGTAGTTTAACTTTCCATTGCTATTTATATATTCAGCTATGATTAGATTTTCAATTATATATTCTAGAGTCTTGCATAGAAATATTTCAATCGGTTAATCTGGGCACGCCCTATATATGAAGTAGGTGCAGTGAGTAAAATATTGTGTTGTAAATTGAAAACCAGATTTTTATGTAAATAGTTTTCAATGCAACTCGCAGTCAACAGTTGGCACTTGCTCTGTTTATCGCGCGAGAGTTATGTGCGGAACAAGTTATGCTAATCAATATCGAGTGTCTATGGAGAATGCGACCCAGCCCAAGGTGCCAACGGCGGGTGTTCCACAGGTGGGCAGGCGAAGGTCATTTCAGATCGCTCTCTTCCACTCGGCCTGTCCAGAGTTCTATATGAATAACATATATATGGATCTCTTTACGGACTGCACTTGGCAACTGTATCGGGGACCAGGGTGCCTGCTGATGATAACCTCTGACGGTCGTTGCCGCTGCTCAATTGAAATGAAACTCGACAGCGACAAGACAAATAATCAAATCGTTGAGTTGCCAGCGAACTAATTTCAATATTTGTCGTCTCTCTTCAAGTGAGAATCAATAAATGAATTGGAAACAACCAGAGCTGAAAATATGCCACAATCAATATGCAAATATTTACGAGACGTCGCTCCACATGGTCCAGCCGAGGCGTCCTTCACGTCTAATGGAAATAAGTTTGAATTGAGCATAGAAGAAGACGAAGAAGAAGCACAAGAACGACAACACGAGTTCTGATATTACGACGCAGTTCTTATTTGTACAGACCAGAGACAGCAGATATAGATAGCTGTATCGTATTGAGCAAAGGAAAGGCTACAACGTCTTTTAAAATATTAAGATATTTTTGTTAAATTAACAAATAATCAATAAATATTCGAGTCGTTTAGGTGGCAATCGCTTAGCATCAAGTACTTATCAAAATTTTAGAAAATTGATAATTATTAGTAATAAAAATAAACCAGTGACTGAATGCGAATTAAAATGTTGTTGTTCAATGGCCTAAATTTCAAGAAAATTCCATTGTATTATTCGTGAATTTTCGTCGTTGATTCTCTGTAATATATATAGCCAAATTGATTGATCTATATCAAAATAAACTGTTATATATACTATTAAGAGACTATATATATTTAATTACTTAACAAAAAATATATAAATGTCTTGTAAATTGTAAATTTCTGTCTAAAGAGACCCTCTTATTTCCGATTGGCCTTTAGAATATAATGTATTTATATATGAATATGAATATATTAATATTTTAAGACTCAATTACAAGGGTGGACCCTAGAAAAATTTAAATTAAAAATGAAAGTTGAACCCGGATAAAACAGTTTGCCAAGTTTTATGGACCTCTAGATAACAGCTGTATATTAATAATGTTATTTGGAAAAACAATAAAATTGATAGTTTCAATTTGTAAATTTCCATTGGCTTTAGCTAAGTTCAGCTGTTGGAAGTCGCAAAACCTGTAGCATAAAATCAAAATCACGGCATTAAATAATAATTTAAAGAAATAAAAGAACTATGGACACTACGTTCTTAGTTCTTTGAAGAGTAGTATTTGTGTTGGATTTTTCAGAGCTCAAAGCTAAACGAATCATTAAATGAAATAGCTTAGAAGGTCTTTATGGTTAATTTATATTTATCATTATAAGCAGAAAGCAGTTGCTTCTTTGAATAATTAGGGATAAAAATAATAACAATTACTATAACTAAAAATAATATAAAATATTATTGCCAATAAATTAATAAGCATATACCTTTTTGCCTTTAATTTTCAGAGTGCCTTCTAGACCAAAAGGCGCCGCATTACATCGACTATGAAACGACAGGCTTCCCACAGCACGTCGATGTGGTGTCGCAGGATATGCTGCCCATAACTAAAGTGCAGGTGACTGCAAATGCCGCTGATTTCCAACATGGCGACTCGTCTTTGATATTGCAACAACTGACGCCGCCGCAATCGCCGCCTCATTTCGATGCCCATCAACAGCAGCAGCAGCAGCATCCGCAGCTCGTCAAGCAGGAGCCGAAGGTGGTGAGTGAACAAAAGCGATTTTCATACTTTACAACAATCCCAATAACACATCTTTAATCTACAGCTGTCGTATGCCACGGAAGCTACAACAGGAACAGGTGCTGCTGGTGCGGCCTACGGCTTCAACAACTGGGTGCCGGTCAATGAAATCACACGCGAAACCCAATTAGTTGATGACATTGTCAACATGCGCGCCCAAGAGCTGCAGCTGCCCATCAACTGGGAGCAGTACAACGATGACTGCGAATCTCAGGCATCATCATCCCTGGGCAGCAGCAGCTGCAGCAGCAGTAGCAGCAACGGTGACATCAGCGCCGCTGACAGCAGCATTGCGGATGCGGACGAGGATTGGCTGCCCGAGAGCAGCAGCAGCTCGCCCGCACACACCATCGGCGAGGAGCAGCAATCGACTTTATCTGCCAGCAGCAGCAGTTCATCTAAGGCCAAAAAGCGAACGCGCACCTACGGACGCGGCGTGGAGGATCGCAAGATAAGAAAAAAAGAGCAGAACAAAAATGCGGCCACACGCTATCGCCAGAAGAAGAAAATGGAAATGGAGCATGTGCTGGGCGAGGAGCAGGAACTGATGCAAGCCAACGAGGCGCTGCGTCGCACACTCTCCGAGCGGCAGCACGAGTCGCGCTATTTGCGCCAGCTCATACGCGAGTTCTACAGGGAGCGCAAGCAATAGAAACTGTTGCCTCAAGTTCAAAATCATGTTTTCCCCCACACTTAATTTTAATGCTCTTTGCAAAGTTATCGTTATCGTTATTGTCACGTTGTAAATCCCTAGGACCTACCCCGCCCCACATATAAGATAAATAATATCCCAACTTCACACACTTCCCCCCCTGCATTCGGCGACAAATGCAAAACCAACATGCCCACAGCTTTAGCTGCCCGTCCTGGCCAGCATTTTGGCACTTATGACAAGTCGCCTCGCAGCGGCTTCGACACTTTTAGCCAGTGCTGGCCTAGGACAACCCAATAACACAGAATGCCGCACAGGCCAATGTGCCTCAATAATTGGCACTCGAATTGAAAAAAAAAAACTTATGCGAAAACCTTATTTGTTCTTAATCACATCATGTTTACAAAACCCTGTGCGGCGGCCGCTAACTGTAATCAAATTTGTTGTTCTTTGTTTTTGCATTTGTTGCAGGAATACTTTTGACAATTTTGAAATAATTCATTTTATTATTTAGCAATAAATGTTATACAGCATATTTTGAGTAATAAACTAAAATGGGTTTTCGAAAAAAACAAAAACTGATTATATTTTTTTTAAATGTTCGAACACAAAATGGTTTTCACTTGTATTTGAATTTATGTGAATTATAAATGTAATCCTGCGAAACAAATAAAAACCCAAGTTATACACGACTAATTGTAGCCTGAGCTCGAGATGCACGAAACTAGCTTCGGTTGGAATTTTTGAAAAACAAGTAGTTTAAAAGATTTTTAAATGAAAGATGCGACTCGAGTTTAGTCGAGAGTTCTACCTGATAAAATTATTTTGACTGTAGTCAACTTTTGTTGGTGAGACTTTCATAAATTAGAATTTTGCAGCAGTGACATGTCTTGCCACGGAAAAAACACAGCCCATGCTCAAACACACAAAGCCACAATGTATTAAAGCCCTTTAACATAATTCGTGTTAGCAGGTTTAAAGATTATACCGAATACCGAAAACAAGATCTTTTAGAAATTAAAATTGTCACGAATAGACAAACAGACGGCTTGTGTCTGCAATCACAATTATTATTGTTTAAATGTATATATAATAAACATTTTCCTCTGATTATTTATATAAAGGTCAAAACCAGGGAAATGCATATAACAAATACTTACATGCATATATATATAACCCATACATTCTTTGTATTCCTTTAAACGGTTGAGTTTGGCTGTGCCTGGAAATGTCCGATCATCTATCCAACTAAATAGATGTAAGCAACCCATGTTGCAGCAAAACTCCTGGAATAAAAGAAAAAGTACAAGCCTGTAGATTTTTGTGGCAAATAAAAGTTAAGGCACAATAATTAGTAGTAGGTAAGCAATTCGAATATGCTGTCTGGAAGTTTGTCAGACTAATTTTCAATTCATAAAATTTCCAATATAACTTTTTAATTTAAAAAAATGATATTTTCTTATAATTTTTTATTGAAATTTCTTAAAATGAAAAAAAAAACACTCAACTCTACCTAAAAACATGTAAGAACAACACATAATTTAAAACGAGCTTAATGAGTTGCCTACTCGAGGCATAATTAAAATACCCTGTAATGTCAATGACTTGAGTTTTGAAAGACTTAAAACTTTCTTCGAGTAGGTATGTTTAAAAATGCTGCTGCTAGACAAGCTATTTTAATACAATATCAAATTTAGCTGAAACGTACTTATTTTGGTGTATTGACTAGGAATTAGACTTGTGAATTGAACAAAGTTTTTTAATACACATATTTTCTTTGACACATTTTGCTAACCGAAAAAAGAGTTTGAATCATCGAACCAACGACAGCTGAATTTAATTTTTAATTTTATAACAGAGTATCCTTGTTGTCGACTTGGTCAGTATAAGTGCTTGTCTTTAGCTTATAGTTGTAAAAAAAAAAGTTAGCTTAATCAATTTATAGTCAACATTTTCAAGCAGCACAATACGCTGCCCTTCCACTGCAGCAACCCCCCTCTAGCCGGCTAACCGATGAAGCACACGTGACGTAGGGAATACGTCGGTATAATCGGATTATGATTATGTCTATGCGGAAGTTATTAGCCACGAGCGCTGTTCCATAGACAATCTAGCATTTGGCGACGTCGCCAAGTGCAGTGTAGAGCGCCAATTAATTGAAAATACGGCAGAGCAGCCGATTCCAGTAGATGGAGATTGATGCAGTGAATGCCAAAAGTGAATCCGAATTACGAATTATGTACAAATCGTGTGCAGGGTATGCGACAGGCAAAAACAAAACAACAACAGTTGAAGAATTTCTTCGTAGGATGCCAGTTGTGGGATTTGAGCGCTGTGGCATTTGACTGATGAGCTGGCGACGTGAGAGCCGCACCAGAGTTGACTTCGTTCTGGGCGCTTCGGGCGCCATTTTCACTACTAAACTAAATTTTCCACATCGTTAATTTATATTAATATGATTTCTGTGTCAACGGTCGACGCGCTGCCAGCCGCCCATGTCTGAGCCAACGTACTCGTCACCCGTCGCGTATAGAGTATATACATATATATATATATATATACATATAGGTATGTATATGTATGTATATATAGAGTATATATGTGTGTGACCAGGAGCGACACCCATGGAGGTCGCCGCGACGCCGTCGCAATGTTTATCTAAATTGTTATTTTTCACACTCACGCAGTTCAATGAATTTGTGAAAATTACGTTTGGGACTTTGTGTTTGCTCATCGACGTCGCCGTCGCCGTCGTCGCCGTCGCCGTCGTCGTCGTCGCCGTCGTCGCCGTCGCTGGTCGCTTCCTGGCTCAGGATCTTGGGGGTTGGGCTGGTACACGCTCTGGACTGTGACTTAAAGCGTGTATTGGCATCAAATTCAATTTGCCTCCATTGTGTTAATCCTGTTATTAGCACGCACACACAGAATCCTTTACTAACCACAGCCGACTGTCAACAGCCTAACGAAATTTTCTTTTCAAGTGCTTGAAAAGCGGCTAAATAAATATAACCCGAAAGAACATTTTTCGGCGACTCGCGTAGGTTTTACGACGAGTCGCAAAAAAAATTAAATGAGAAAAAAATGACGAATGGTCGTGATATAAAGTTTAGGCGGGTTTTTATGCTGAAGATGACAGGGGAAATAGTCAAGAGTGCACGGAAAACTCCGATATAAAATTGACTTAAATTGTTAACTTTGACTGATTCCTGTATATAATCTTTCTATTTATAGAAAATTGTCTGGATACGTAAAGCATATTTATTTTACAGAACATTTGAGCTCTTTAACATAGTGTCTATATATTGGGGAAAAGCAGTCTACATTTCAAATGTCATAATAAAAATGTTTCAGCTCCTTTTCAAATTTTATTTAATCTATTTTTAGCAAGAATTTTTAGATTAAAAAAATAATTATAATAGAGCTTAAATAGATGATGTTACTATATATTCCGAATAGATTAATAAATCAGGAATCCAAATATATTAAAAGAACTTTCTATGAAGAAAACTTGTCTAATGCACAGCTTAGATATTTAAATTAATCAAATAAGTCGCGAAAATCTCTACAAACTTGTGCGCTCTTCTTCTTGACTTCAAGCTTAAAACCACGTTTCCCTAAAGTCGCTTTTCTTAGTGCCTTTAAGTTGTTAAAGAAATGCATAACAACTTTTGGAATTTGGTATTTTAATACTTAAAGGTAGATCTTTTAGATATACTATAAAGTTGTCCGATCCGGCCCGTTCCGACATATGTATTGCCTAAAACAGAAAGATATTCATAAAATATCAAGATAAAAATGAAATATTAGGGCTACAAGAAACTCTAATTTTCTACCATGCGGAATCAGTGATATCGAGTGGAATCATTTAATTTCATTTAAAATTAGAAATAAGTAATAATAAATATTAAATAAGAAAACTTATATATATTTGTTCTTAATAATAGATACCCCGCTGTGCTTATCCATAAGCGTTTTGCAATGTGTAATAATAGTACGCGAAAATAATGTTTAGACCAACTTGACTGCCAAAGCGGGGACTATGGACGGCGGGCCAATCCAATCAGCATTTGCGAATACGTCCAATTTAACCCTTATTTATATATGCATATATATTTATTTACATATATATATATATGTATATATACATACATACAAGAAAAGAACTGAGTTTCCTATTTGCGATGCGTAAAGTTTTCAATTTAATTGAAATTGGCCCGCATTGGGCCAAAAGCGTGGTGTTGCCCGTTTATTCATGTTGTTTACATATTATTTAAGTTTATTTTTATGGAGCGGCTAAAAAGGTGCAAATGAGAGTGTATGTCTGTGTGAGTGTGTGTGTGCGGGTGTGAGATAAGCAATAGGACGTGTTGTATGCGCTGTGGTGCGATAAGATAAGCAAAAAATCAAACAGTTGGCTTTTATTTGTGGGGGCAAGAGGGGTTGCTTGGTTTGTTTCTAAGCGCATAAAAATCGTGTGTAATGGAAATTAGTTTTGTGCAATTTCATTTCATTTCATTTTTTTTCATTTTTGCAAATAAATTGAATTCGCTGGCAAAAAGCTAGCTCTACTTCTCTCTCTCTCTCCCTCTCCCTTTCTCTCTCTCTCGCCATTTGGCGCTTTTGTAATTAGAGGATCTAAGTATGTTGCCTCATGTGGCGCTAAACCAATTTGCGCTGCGTAATTATATAAGTTCGTTTCGTATCTTTGAGATACATTTGGTTGTATTGTCTTCTGTACTTCCGTCATATTTTTGTGGTAATAAAATTTACACTAATGGACACGCATAATACATTTAGTCCAGCCTCTGACTCATAGTTGCCCACTGCAGAGCCATTAACGATTCCGTAAAGCCGCAGAGTGTCAGAGAGTGGCGCACACAGTGGCTCATGTGAGTATACGCACGCCCAAAATGCAAATCGCTGATTTTAATGTCTCTCCCGCTAGCATTGTCTCATTAACATGCCAAGGGTTAACTTGATGTCTCATTCTGATTATGACATTGTTAAATGTTATGAAAAGAGTCTCATGTTTAAAATACCCACTGCAGCCCCTGCTTCCCCTGCTCGACTCGTATTTCTCTTTAACACCCGCTCGCACCCACACCCACACCCACCAACACACACACATTGATTCCTTCTACCGCCGACTCCTTGGCGTCGCTGCTGACTTGCAAATGAAGTCCGCCGAGGTTTGCCCAATGGCATCCATTTACTGGCACCGCCAACAGCTTCAGCGCTGACGTTTTGACTTTTAATTGTGTTTTAAAGTGTTCAGCGAGGGGTGAGTGCTGTATGTGGGTGGCGGGGGAGAGGATTGTGCCCTGATACCCTTACAGGCCATTTGGCTGTTGATTTAGCTCGGCTGTTTGGTCATTTGATGCCTAATTAAATTTAACGATGACGTTGATTTCTCTTCAACACTGCCCCACTGGGTTGAGGACGCGCGGGGTCAGTTTAACAGCAAAGGTTTTATTTTACATTCCGGAGCAGCAGATCAATCGAATGTGTTCCCAATGGGCTACTGCCAAATGCGTATACAGTGAACATGTAAGAGAATTGTGACAACACCCTCAACGACCATTTCTTGTTGCGGATGATATTCGAGATTAGATATAAGCGTACACATATAAGTATATTAATAAATAGGAAAGTTTCTCAATAATAAATGGGATCAGCTAATATTTAAGGCCACAAGCGAAATCAGAAACATAAAATAATCAACCTAGAAATCAAATGTAACCCCTCAATAGAAGTTGATATATATTTCCCGGAACGTTTTATTTCAAACCGTGTTGTTGATTAACTCCGCAAGGAATTGAAATCATATGACCCATTGATTTAATGGCGAAATCTGATTTAAATATATTTTTAAATTTAAATTTAAGTTTGGTTTTTATTATTATTTTTCTTATATAACAACATAAAATTGGATCCATCATCATGTTTTTTTTGCCACTATTATTATTAGGTTATAACATATACCAAGAATCCAATATGAACCGAACTTTCACATCCATTTAAATGACTTCTCCGCTTAGGCAGGTCAACTACGAAAAACAGCAGAAAAGTAAAGGGATTCTCTTGTAAAATATAAACGCCATTTAAATATTGATGTACATAAATACCACACATGGTATCAAAAAGAATAGACAAAAAATTCAGTACAAATTATTTGCCAGTTCCTTCAAACCACAAAAGTACTCTTTAAATTTTTAGTATTTATCTCTTTAGTTTCGTTTTAAGCGCGTGAAGCGGCATTAAAAAGCTGCAACAATTGTCAAACACTTTCCCCAACAGTATGCCCCGCGGCCCCCGCCAACTACAGCCTCGTACATTTTCAAGCAGAGACTTTGTCAGGCTGGCAAATCGAATGCAATTTCACGGCTATTTGAATGGGCATGGAAAAAAAAAACTACGAATAATGCAATAAATGAGCGCAATTTTCAATTTACCAAACAGATGAGCCACAAAACAGGCAAAAAGCACTTTTGCCATTTGCCAACCCAGACCAGAACCAATTCTAGCACACTTTAGTATACAGAGTATTTCCTGCCCCCTTTGCATGCCATGTGCAGGACTTTTAAGCCAAGTGCATACAAGGGAGATGGCCTGCTGCGCCATGAAGTATGCAACATGCAACATGTGCACCCTGCTCCTAAAGACACGACTAGGCAGATGCAACAATTAGCATTGCCCCGGCATACCAGGTGCAACCGGTTACTCTTTTTTTGTGTCATTTACACGTCGTACGTGACATTTGGGCAATTGCCTGCCAATTGTTTTCAAGTGGTTGCGGTGGGTTACAGAGGGGTTGGTTTTGGGGTTGTGGGTGGTGCAGAGTGGTGCTTGCCCGCCTCCGGCGAAGCTTGACAAATGTGCATTTAATTAGCCAGCGCGCGGTTTCAATTTTCCTTGCGTTGATTTGTTGTCCAACGACATTCAAAGGCTTCAAGCAAGACGCGCACGCACACACACATATGAGCGCTCCCCCTTAATGGTCATCATCATCATTCGCATCATCATTATCCTTAAGCATCCACTTGCAAACAAGCGTCACTTGAATCCTTAGAAAAATCAAAACAATTAAAGTTTGCTCAAGAAAAACAAAACTCATCAGCGCACACGCGCACACACACACTCACACACATACCTAAACAGACATTCCAACATGTGTGTAAACATGTGCCTTGTGACCCCCCGTTCTACAGCCCAGCCAGCACATGCAAAGATAACGTTGCCTACTTTTGTGCGCTCGCCAACGCAAACAACTTTTGCGTGACGTCTGATGTCCTTCCCCCAGTCAACTCCCCACCCATCTAGCCGCTACCCCTCAACACCTCTCTGGATCTTACCAAGCTAACGATAACTAAATTTGTACATTTGGTGTAAATGTAAATAGATTGTTGCCTGGATTTGTGTGTGCAAGCGTGTGTGTGTGTGGGTGTGCGAGTGTGTGCCGGATGATTAACGGGTGGCCCTAACTCTGGGTCTGCGACTTCTTCTGTATTCTGGCGGCGGCGTCAGTTTTGCGGGCTGGTCAAAGCGGCGCCATCCAGCCGCCAGGCAAACCAAAGCTCACGCCTCACTTGCCGCCCCTCGCCCGCTGGCTGCGCGTCTCATCCGCAAGGCAGAAATTAAAATATGCATTGGTGTTTGTTATACCCTGTACTTAGGCCACAAAGAGCTTATTATTTTTGCGCTGTGATCAGAAAGCTGAGGCTCCTAGAAACTCTGTGCAAGTGAAGGTTTGGAAAAATTTGAGAAGTACTACAATTTGACTCCATTTTAAGCATTTTAAGTAAAGTAGAATATTTTTCATAAAACATCTATCTATTTCCTTAAGAATAGAAAAATTTTTCGATCGGTATTCAACACTGTTTTTTTTTATAAATGAGTCCATGTATTCGATAAATGTATTTTATCTTTCCTATGTCGTTTATCTCGACATATTATTTCTGCATTCAAAATTGGTATTTATTTAATTTCCTATACGCCCACAAGCTTCTATAACAGGGTATCTCAAAACGATCCCCTGCTCTATCATGCTCATTAGTGTCACATGTGTAAGTATTCTGGCTATATATGGCCTTGAAGTTTAACGACTAGCTTCGTATAGGACACAATAAGTTGGCTAACATAGCTGTTGATTAGGAAATCGTAAAAATGCCCATTGATCTGTGCAGTGAATACCTTTAATATCCCAAATCAATGCCAGCTATGTAATAAAATGTGAAACTGAGTGCCCAAGATTTAATACCCAATACTGCTGTAGTATTAAGTTAAAGCAAAGTAACCTTAAATTTTTCAGATATACGGGATATATGATTTTTATTTGTAATGTAATGGATGCTGGATTCGGATATTCAGGGTGCTAATTCAAAGCTAGTTTAGTTATATTAAGATATTGTCTACACAAATCTTATATTAATGGTTTTCTTTATTCTGTACTTATAAAAATAATAATAATAATAACATGGTAAAAGAAACTAGTATATCCAATAAGTTTGGAACATTAAAAAAACAAAAAATCTAAGTAATAGAATTTCTAGAATCTCGATGGATTATTTCTATTTCTATTTATCTTTATTACAGAAACATGCTAATAAATGTATATATGTATGTACTCGCTGGGCATAATTTAAAATAAGTTTAAATCAAGTTCTATTACTGTAGCGGACCTCCTGCAGGCACAGGTTTCATAAGCAGGCCTAAGCAGCGCCTGACCTGGACGTCTCCTACTCATTAACATAATACCGACAATCAGTAGCCGGAAGCAGGTAGGGGGAGAGTTATAAAAACTTGACTTTGCTGTTTGTCGCATTGGATAATGCGCCATCAATAACAATTATAGGCGAGCCATCAAAGCCAGCCATGGGACGTCAGAGTGTCCAGGCCAGGATATTCCAATTAATGTTGCTTCATTGAACGCAGCGTTAAAACTAAACTCGCATTAGGTGTGGAACAGGAGGAGGAGAAGCAGGAGGGTTGCAGCAGTATGTTGCAGCAGTGTTGTCGCGTAATTTAAATGCTAATTTTCTGAGGACCTTTTCAAGGTGCGCCGCAATGAATTTTTTTGTACTAACATTTTCATAATCACAAATCAAGCGGAAGGTGTTAAAAACAAAACTTAGATTACATTTACATTGTAAAGCAGACGCTGAGGCGTTTGGCTATTAGGGGGCATGCCCCCCCAATGCCCTTGCATTCCCCTAGCCCCCTTCCAGTGTACGACGTGGCGTATGCGCATTATTTGCTCGTGGCATATTTTTAAAAAACGCGTCTCAACTTTTTAATGACACCAATTAGCAAGTGTTTCGATGGAACGTACAGGATGAAGGTTGCCCATAAGCCGCACAGACTTTCATATGCTGCTGCCCGGCCCCCCTCTCCACGCCCAGTTGTCGCTTGCCTGTCTCTTTGGTCGTTGTTAAGTCAAATGTGGGCTATAAATTCACTCGTTGCCGCTGTGTAAATAATAATTATTTCTGTGCGCTTTTCAGCTGTGTCGAGTGGCATGCATCAAGTGCTTGGGTAAATATCTGAAGGATGTATTTATAAATACTCGAAATACTTGTTTTAAAGTGGACTTAAAGTTCAGATTTCTATTGAGTGCAGATGTGTGGTTAAAGTTGTGTGGAATTCAGCCTGAGCTAGGAATCGGGAGTAGCCTTAATAATAAAAAAACGAGATCTGGATGGTAATACCGCGATTAAATGCTGCGAGCTGAGTGGAACGGCAAAAGATTTGATTATATGCCTAGGGTCGAAATTTCTCGCGAGTTTCACGCACAATCTAAACAGTTTTTGATGCTGATCTAGAATATATGTACTTTATGGGTTCGAAGTTGTGTTCTTCTATACGTTACACATTTCTTCATAAAATTTTGATGCCCTTTACAAGGGTATGAAAAACGTCGAGACGGGTTAATAAATGTCTATTTCCTTCTTTTTCCACCTGTGATTCAAATATATATTAAGATATAGAAGATGTAAAAATATACCTTATTTCAACGCGCAGCTAAAAATTAAATTTCTTTAGCTTATAATTTTTGCTACTCTACCTTCCACCCATAATCAATTCTTCTACTATAAGTTCATTAATCAATTTTTGGGATATTTTTCTAAATTTTTAATGTTGGCAATATAAAAAATAAAAAAGTGTTAAAAAAAAAAATACAATAGAATTTTAGGTTAGCGCACTTCGCGTTGATGTTCATATAACGCTTAAAATTCGTGTGCACAATTCTTAGGCCCTATATGAACCCATCGATAAGGCGCCAAAAACCGAGAAATAAAAAGTCCTAAGATCGTTTATCGTTTGAATGCGATGCAGGATTGTTTGGCATATCGGCCCTTCAATACTTCCCCCATGTCAATGCCCAAATTCATAGTGGATTTATAATTGATGGGCATGACGGGCGGCAGACGCTTCGGCACCCAACTTATCGGCTGTCTCAATTCCTCCACAGTGGTATCCAACTTGATGCCACATTTGCCCATGTGCTGCGTAAACCTGTGGGGCTTATGAATTTTATCGTAGGGATCGCGATAGTAATCGCGATAGTCCTGACACTCCAAGTAGAATCTATCGATTCTGTCCACATCACCATAATCCACAACGCGCAGTCCGATCGGGGGAACAAAACCTAAAACTGTGCGACGATGTATCTTGGCACTTCGGGCAACGGTCAGCATATCGACCTCAGGTATGTTGTCCATGCTCGTTTTGGATATCGACAAATCGATGTATTTACACAGAAATCAAATAAAAATAAATGAATAAGAGCACAATATAAATGTTCAAGTGCATTCAACAAAGCTTGTTGAACAAAATGTCGATGAATTATCAGGGGAAATATCAGAATTACAGGCAACGAAAAGGCAGCTACGATGAGCCGAACATTTTTATTTTTTATTTCTAGTAATTCTATAATTGTTTATCTTTAGCCTTGTCGATAACATTTAGCAGTATGAGCTTTTTCTCTATCCAGCCCGCAGTGGACACTCTTGAGTTGAAAGAATTATGAGGGTTTTGTGAGAATCTTCAACCTTCTACTTCAACTCGACAATTTAGGATCTTCATGAACTGCATTTGATATGTGGTTCTCCCAATACCAAGCCAAACTCTTATAATAATTTTCTATTTCCGCCCTTAGAATAAGAAACTAAGAAATAATATCAAAAATCTTAATCAAAAAGAAGTGTGACTGCCAATCTTTTTTTAAATTATAATTATTTCTTATAAATTATTTTCCCTGAGCTAAATATATATTTTTAATTAATTAAATTTACTTTGCCTATCTACAAACAAATATTTACAGATAAGGAAATATGTTTCAAGAAATTGTAATTATTAAGATATATGTATTTGTAACCTGATTATAAAATAGATCAAACTGCTTTCGGATCTGGGAGCGATTAATTTATGCTTTTCACACTTTAAATAAAATATTTTATTTATTACTAACCCAACTTAAAGCAATGCATATTATTCAAGCACTAATCGAATAACCTTTACATAACTCAATAATTCACAAGCAATTTGACCCAATATTCAGCTAAAGATTCCCACGCAGTTTGCCTAAGGCCCCTCTCCCATCGAAGAGTCAATATTACAACGTGCGATTATGTTCGAAAAGTGGGAATCACTCATGGGTATGGGCATAATATGTATGTATGTAAATATGCCGAAAGACTGACCCCCAAACTGGAGAAATACCAGAAACAAAAATGCTTCAAATAAAGGGACGAGGAGGGGTTGGTGGTGGTGCTTGGTGCGGTGATCGGAGCGGAGGCAGGATTGAGGAGAAGAAGACGTCGCCGGATGCTGAGCAGCTGTTGACGACGAAAAAGTCATCGTTTGCTATTGACATTTGACAGGGGCGCGTGGGCTGGCCTCCGGGCATGCTGTGTGTGCGGGGAAGGTAGCAGTTGGAGAAGCATAAGGATTGGTCTAGCTGTAAGTCGGGCGACATTTTTTTCCTTTCTTCTATTATTGCTTTATAATATTTTGCCTTGTTTTTAGCATTTTAAATAACCGCGGGTGTGATTTTTACCCAGCCAAAGCGTCTCAAAGCCCTTTGGGTTGTAGGTCGAGCTCCTGAAGTCCTGTCATGATTAAATTTGTGTGTTAAGCGTTTTTAAGCTGCCTGCTTAAATATGCTGCTCGGGTAGAGAAGTGCTTCTTGATTGCATTAAAGCCAGTCGCTACTGTTGCGCCCCTTTTCCCCTCCCCCCTACACACAACTTGATTGACGCTCTGTTGCGGTTACTAAGACATTGGGCCCGGGCACTGAGTTGTGATTAGAGCAGGGATCTGTTCATGAAATATAACCATTAAATAATGCCAAGCTACTTGGAATTTAGGATTTTCTTTATGGTAACAAGCAACTGGCAACTTATTAAATGGTATATTTACCCAGCTTTCGTCCTTAAACACTTGCCAAAGGGAAGCAATTTTGTGAAACAACCAGCCCATTCATGAACTTCCATCTTTAACAATACAAACTGATTTTTAAGATTTGAGCCAATTAGATAATTAGATAAATATGATCCTCAACCAAGTCAAATTGAATTGGGTACTTTTCTCTTCCTGAGCGTTATCTGATTGTATACAAATATATTTTGTTTTATTTGATTTTTCGCGATGTACGGAGTTCAAAGCCTGGGTTGAAGAGGTTTCATTTAAGTTGTTCCTCATAATAACAGAAAAATTAAAATAAAGCAAACAAAATGTAAAAAAGGGTTGAAGAGGTCACATAATCAGATTTAAAAATGTTTTTATTTTTATTTATTTTTAACAAGAGAAAACATCTGCTCCTTTAAACAAAAATATGCCTAAATATATCATATTATTATCTTTATCTTTATACATTACATTAATTTAAAAACTTTGTTTCAGGTAGTCTGTCTGTGGTTGATTTTAAGCTTTTTTCAAGCGTGATTTACCTCTATTAACCGTAAAAATAAGAGAAAATCGTAAATAACAGAGGTAAATTACGATTATAGAGGTATAAAATAAGCAACAGACCAAATATATTAAACGATTTAAATTTTTAATATCGATTTCTTCCAGGGATGGAATAGAATAGGTATTTACCTATAATCGAGGCTCCACTATATTCAGGTATTATTTATATATATATATATAGAAACATGGCTTTCGATCACTTTAGATGGTGCAGTTATGGATTATCGGTCGATGGCACAAAATGATATATAACCCAGTGAAAAAAAATGCATTAAATTTCCTCTAAAAGTCAAGTTTGAGTTGTAATTATAAAACAATTGATTAAAAATAAAAACTAACAATATACATTAAATAAAATGCCATTGCAATAGAAACAAAACTCTTTATTCCAACAATGTTCTATTTAGGATCAAAAGCTATTTATAAACCTATGTTGCATTCAATGCCTTTATCCTTTATTTAAATTTATCGATTCCTTCGGATGGCTGCCTTGTTTAAGTATTTTAGGATACTTGTATAACCCCACGCAGACTTTGCAATCAATTGGCCTTAACGTAAAACCAGGACAAACAAAGTCTAGCCTTAGAAAATACCAAAAGCAGTTGATAGTTATTATTATTGTATTTGTTTGTTTGGCTTTTGTTTGAGATGCCGATGTCGAGTACAATGATCGGTTTAATATGTTAAGGGCTGGACCCGTTGATGACGACCACCACCACAACAACAACAACACCAACAACAACAACAACAACAAAAAATAGCAACAGGAGCAGCTGCATGCAACCACAACAACAACAACTGATGGGGCATAATCAAGTGGGGAAACAACTCCCACGCCCACGCCCATAAAGTATCTGAGTATCTGCAGCTTGGCCTTCGTTTGCTCTGCGTCTTTTTCCTGTTTATTATTTCCACATCACAGATGCGAGAGTGGGGCGTTGTGTGAGAGAGGAGACACGCCAACGCATTTGCCGTTGTGTGATTTACATAATGTCCTTGTCGACAGCAGCGAGCTGCACCCCTCGACAGCCAGCAGCCAACCCCCGGCACTGACTAGTTTAAAAATATTAACTGTCAATTTGTATTTGGCAACACTTGGCTGAAGAGGCATTTGCGAGCGGAACAGCGTTCCAAACAGCCCCAAACAGAAGGGCAACCAAAGCCGGCATGAGAATTAAGTTGAGCGAGCCAAGCCAAGCCAGAAAGTGCACTTGAAGCTAGGGAACATTATTTAAAGCGAATGTCCTGTTTTCAACAAATGCTATATTAGTGTATGTATATACATATGTGTAAGTGCATATGTCCAACTAGCAGAATGTATTGTTTAATAAAATTAACTTTGAATGGAAAACTGAACAAGTCATAGATCTGGCAATGCTGCAAACCAGTTTTAGACACGAACTTTTCATATTTTATCAACAATTGATCAAAAATTCCTTGCGTTAAATATAAAATTTCTAAATCTTTGGCTCTGTTATTTTATTTTGGGAGGAAAACCCACTCAGAGCATTATTAAATAAAATACGAACCGAACCTCAATATTAATCTTCGGCTTGGCCCGTAGGTCCAACTTTTGATTTTCTAGCAAAGCTGCAAAACAGTTTTGAGCAAGAGCTACCAATGATTTTTAGAAACCGAACATAAAAAAATCCAAGCACGAAAAAATCGATACTTTTCCCTACATTTTCAGGGTTAAAATAAATATTTGATAATATTGTTGGTTCTGCACTTGTTTGACGGGAGGAACACTCAATCTGAGCATTATTTAATAATATACGAAACGGACCTAAAGATAAATCATGGATTCATGAGTCCTAAATAAACCCTGTACTCATTTAATAGATAAATAGCTAAATAGCCAAAAAAATTTTGAGGTATGGAACTGGCAAAAAGTTCTCCAAAGGTTGCCTAAAGAGAACAATTCGCAAACTATATGAGTCTCCAGCTCAACTCATCAAAAATGAATCCATTCAAGCAGCCTACTTTTGAGGTCGCATTGTCATTCTTTAAGCTGGAGACCTTAAACATTGTGAGTTTGTTCTATCTAATTCGAAATTAGGTTACATTCAACAGGAAATTATAAAAGAATATTGTTCTGCACAAAATACATGTTATATATCATGTGCTACACCCAAATAAAAACTCTTCTTGTGCCTCACATAACCTGCCTCTATGCTAGCAGCTAATAACAAGTCCTTCAGCAATGTCCAACAATTGCACAAAAGACGAAATATAAATAGAGAACAATAACAAAAAAATAAAGGCCAACTTGCAACTAAACAAAACTCTTTGGCAACATTTTATTATTATCTCGACAATAGTTTATCAGCGATAAAACCCTTTCGATAAGGACATAAGCACAGTGATAAGCAACAGCAGCAGCAACAACAACAACAACAACAATAGCGTAAACAAACAGACGATAATAATACATAATAACAGTGTAGACTCTGGCAGTCACTCAGTCAGACAGTGGGCCGAGCAGCACATGGAGTCAGTCGAGCGCTCGGAGAGAACTCATGAGCAGCCCGCCCGTACGTCAATGATGCTAATCAGAATTTCAATGGCCCACTTTGCAGCCATCGCCCCCGCCCCTGGCTCCGCCCCACCTCCCACATAACAGTGGAGTTGGGGCAGCACGTGGTGTGCATGGCTCCAAACTCCAAAACATAAGCCACCCCCTGGTGTGCCTGTGAGTATATGTTATGCCTATAGCTAACGTGCTAAAGGGGCCGCTGCAGCAGCAGCAGCAACGGGGGGTTGTTAGAGCCCCTCTCCCTGCCCTTTCGGCACGCTGCATGCCAGCACTTTGACTTTGCCCTCAGCTTACCATCACTCGATTGCACAGCGAAAACTCACTCGGAATTGCGCTCAAAACGTTTTGAGCGAAATTAAAAGCTCTCGATTCGCCAGTCGCCGTGCATCGTGTGGGTGTCTCCCTTACCCACTCACGCACACACATACATAGGCACACGAGCTGGCGCCGCAACAAGTTCGCTTCGGCTTCGTGCCGGGCAGGCTCGTGATTCGCCTTTGGGCTTCGCTCGGCTCGGCTCTTGTCGTCACGGCCATTCCACAAGTGGCAGTCGCCGTCAACGCGTTTCCGGTGCTCAGTTTATCAACTGTTCCAACGCAATTTGGTCGTCGCGAGTTCTTTTTCGAAAACGTTTTCCAAAACTGAAATCGGTGTATATATATATATAATATATATATATATATATATAGTCGACGGGCAACATTTGGTTGTCCAACAAAAAAAAGCAAAATTGTTAAAATGCCTGTTGGCCAAGTGACGGGTGCTCGTGAATATGGCAAAAATGATTGTGAAAATGTTTGATACGCATATTTCCTAAAGTTTATGAAAATAGTGAATGCTCGACTTAATTGTGGCCGTATTGTACATAATAATATATCCAAATATTCCATAAACATATTAAAATTCATTTGAATGTAAGTCAGAAGAAATTCAAAAATATTATTTTAACAAATTTTTTTTAATTTACCTTAAAGTTTGATTTGTGGTTTTTCCTCTTAACGAGAAAACGTTTTTTCATATTCGGTCATATTCTACTGTGCGCAATGCTTCACAATCTCAATATCTATAAAGCTGAATATTCTTTCTTTAAATTAACTTTTTCACAAGATTAGACCACATAATTATGCACAATATATATTTGTTTTCCCGATTGGGGACCCATGTTTATAAAACAACAAGGTAAAATTTAAAAAGAACATTTTTTACAAAATCGGTTAGCTCAAGACATTATTATCGAAAAAGGATTGTAAACTTTTTACTACTTGGCAAAATTTGATTCAAACCAGCAAATAACACATATTTTGTACAAAAATATATATAAAACCAACCTCTAATTCAGGAAAATATTTGTAGAACATTTCTTATATGGATTATAAAACAAAACTTTCAGCTTCAACTGTTTGTATAATGCTGAAAACATTAATTCGAGTGCGAGAGCAGATACAATTTTCTGTAACTTAAGCTTTTTTATAGTATTAGCCCTTCGGATAAAGTATTAGCTCATTGTAAATTCATTAATTTTTTTGGTTTATAAATGCTTGCAATTATTTCAAATGAATGTAAATAAATTTGTCAGTAATTTGAATAGGAGGTATTGGGAGAAGTTAATTAATACTACTCGAAAAATGGCATCTTTTCAAAATAAACTTTAAATCCAAAAATAATTTGACCAAAGATCAACAATTTATTGAAAGTTTCACATATAACATAGCATAATAAAACTAAGAATTACATAGAGATTTACTCACGTGTTTCATAACGTTGATTTTGAGCAATAGGCGAAAAACATTGACCTACTTATTGCAAATACGGCAGTTGATAACTTTTGTGTGCCTGTCAAAAGCAGTTGAATATTGTCATATACAGCTAGCAACGAACTTTTATTCACAAAAAAACAAAACAACAAAAAAAAAAAATAGCGCGCAAATGTATGCTTCACTTATTTAATAGAGAGCATAATAAATATTACACAAGCGCAGGTGCTGGCTGGCTGGCTGGCTGCTTCCTTAAGGACGTTTGTCAGACAAAGCCGCATAAAATCTGCTGCATTTTCAGTGTCAACAGCAGTGGCAGCAACTGGTAGCTGCAACATGTCCAAGGCGCCGACAAATCGGCTGCTCATTGTCGGATAATGGATAATGCAACAAAGTGCGTACATGTTTCAATAAACCCAAGCTAAAGTCCATGTAAAAGGACTCGTTTAAATGGCAGTGAGTGTTGTTGTTTATTTATTTTTTTTTTAAATACTCTAACCGAGGTATTAGAAGTTTTTTCTGGATTGTGTACACACTGCGTAAATATACATGCATACTTTTTTCCATATATATACATATGCATATCTTGAACAGAGCGTTGAGCTAAAGTGACATAACTGTACGTCTGTTATTCCTATGTTAACTAGCTCCTCAGAAATGGCGATTATAGGTTTTAGAAATGTGAGTTCTTCCATAATTTAACAATATCAAAATCAATCTTGAACAAAATATAAAAAAAAAGTTTTCATCAAGCCACAATATCACACAGCTCCCACAGGAACTCTAAGACAACAAATTATTTCTTATAACAAATTATTTTATCTTTTAATATATCCAGGTTAAGCATACAATTACCAATTTTACTAGGACTTCAAAAATGTAGCCAAGCATAAATATAAGCCTTCAAAAATTTACAAAGCCTGATTAGAACTTATCGATTAAAAGTTCAACTCGTTTAAGAAATATAATCGATTTTTTGTTTCTAAAGACATCTTAAGCTAAACTTTTGGAAAATGCCTATGAACATCGGCTGAGTACACATATTATATAGGAATATTCAGTTGTACATTGAGTTCTTGCCCAAACAAAATAAAACTTGATTGATTTAAAGACTTTATTATATAGCTATCAATGAAATCAAAGCATATTTAACGCAAAATAAAATGGTTTAAAAAAAACGTTCCCTATATGTGCCAGGAATCACAATATAATATGTTTTATATGCCACATGTTAGAGTATTAACTCTTCGGCATGTGTATATTTTACTAGTAGTTTTCATTTTTAAACAAAAAGCCATTATATAACAGCAGCAAGAGCGCAATCGCTGGGAATGTAACCCTATAACCTTATTCGCATTAATGCGCTGTGCGTAGCCAGCAATGTTATGTTTTGCTGTGTTGTAATTTCTTGCAGTATTTCTATTAAAGAGTCCGAGGCCCAAGGAGCTGCTTGCCGCAACATGCAGTTAAATAATAGCGACACAGTCGGAGCTGCCAGTCGGCCAGGCGACAAAAGAAACGCGCCGCAAAGTGCGCGTTTTGTATTACGCGCCAAACAAGACGCAAAACCCTTTCCCTTATGCCCGATTCCTATACCATATCCATGACCATGTCGTTGTCCGTGTGGCCACAAGTCAACGCTTTAAATGCTCCACGCTGTTCCGGTCAAATGCTCCAATGCCAAGGGGCATAACCATAACAACGCCGCCAACATTCCGCGGCTCTGAAGGGCGGGGTCGGCGGTGCAAAGCGTTTACTCTCGACATATTTAGAAACCAACTACAATGCAATCCCCTGCCCGCCTCTAACCCCAGGCGTATTGCACGTTCTGCTAAATAGTGTTCAAAGGTTGCAACTCGCATATTTCCTGCATTTTAAAAAGGCTTAAAGCAATTTTTTGATTGCTTTAATGTGTAATCGATTACTTTATCAATTAATCTTTTTCTTTGGTGAACCGAGGAACATGAATAGAATAACTCTATTGATGGCTTGATAGAGTTATCGATTACTTATTCGATAAATATTAAATAAAAAATATATTATATTACATCTTTTTTGATAACTCTTTCAAGAAATCTATAATATATTTCAATTCAAGAAATTTATAAAGATAACATTTGGAATCCTTTCTGGAAATTAATAACGTTAAAGGAATCCATTATCGATTACTTATTCGATTAATCGAACATATTTAATTGATTCTTTGGTGATAAACATTGAAATCACTAATATTAATAATATTATCAATTAAGTTTTCTTTTTGAATATTATTATTTAAACGCTCATTAGGCATTTATTAGTTGCTTAAATGATCGATAACAGAATTCATAAATCTAAAATATTAAACTTTTTCTTCGATAAAACGAGAAACGCGATAAAAGCTAATATTGATTTTAGATAAATAGGCGAAATTAATCTATAAAGGTGTCATTTGGAATACTTTCTGGAACTCAATAGCTCTTAAGGCATCTATTGATTGCTTGAAAGAGTTATCGATTTCTTATCCGATTAGTCGAAAATATTCAATTAATATATTAATTAATCAATAAATTAAATTTTGTAAATAGGCGTAAATTCTTGAATATAAATGTTTCCTTTTAAATACTCCCAATAATTTAATAGCTCTTAAGGCATCTATTGATTGATTAAATGTGTTATCGATTAATCGAAAATATTAGACAACTTTTGATGAGCCGGGCAACATGATAAACATTGATAATAGCTGATATTGATTTTAGATAAGAAAATTCGAATATGACGCAAGTTATTTTAATGCAAGAGAGAAACTAATTCAAATAAGTTGAGATTGCAGATAAAAATGACAGAAATACACAAAATTCAGCATAAATTATACGTTATATTAACCCAGTTAGCCAATTACTGTCAGTTAGACAGCAAATCTAGAGAACAAAAAATGTTATAAGCATAAAAATCCGATATGTCACAGTAGTCTGTAAATTACAAACCAAAATAGGGAT
The DNA here is from genome assembly GCA_018903485.1 of Drosophila littoralis. Taxonomy (NCBI): domain Eukaryota; kingdom Metazoa; phylum Arthropoda; class Insecta; order Diptera; family Drosophilidae; genus Drosophila; species Drosophila littoralis. The sequence continues at coordinate 3,175,496 of JAEIGF010000059.1, read as the reverse complement.
ATCCAATTATAAGCTGACATTTATTGTCCGACATTCCAATAGAACTAATTTGAAAATCAAACTTCTTTGCTGACTTTTAGTTTTTGAGAGCAAATAAAACTTCATTCAATAAAATAAATGAATTAAATTAAACTAAAAGAATTAAATTAATTCGAAATAATTTATTATTATGGCCGTATTAATTATTTAACGTTTTGCTAGTTGATAAAAAGCTCAGAATTTTCTAATTTTCAAATATTTTGTTTTCATAAGCTTTTGTTGGTTATTTTAAGCCCATTTACAGGCTTGTTTATACATTCCGATGAATTTAAATATAGTCTAAGGCAATGCATTTTGTCAGTCATTTTGTTTGTATGGAATTTTGCGGCTTCGATTTTATACCCTAGTAAAATGGATCACAAATGGTCTAGTAAATTTGTGCAAATATATGTAAGGCGTATTTGAGCCAAAGCCAAGTAGATTTTGCAGTCTATATGATTCCTATTCATCGCACGATCTCCGCAACCATTTTAACTGGTTGCCGTATTGTATAGCCTATACAGATGTCAAATATTTTAATTGTAAAACAAAGATATGTCTCAAGTAGGAAAGTAAAGTAGTAGTAGAAAGTAAGTAGAGACGAGCAGTCGTACAGTCGACTCGGCTGTTGATGCTGATCAAGAATTCATACATTTGCACAAATACATTTTGCCCTTTTTACCCATTTTTAATGGGTTCAGGATATTCAAAAGGGAAGATTTTTCCCACATTTTAGTTAATTAAGTATATATTAAAGAAAAATGTGTACGAATTATCTTTGAGTGTAATTCCTTCTTAAAGGATTCTCAACTTAAATTTGATCTGTTATATGTTTTATACAACTTTTAAATAAATAATTATTATATATTTTATGCGTCTTGATTAAAACGTTACCAATGTTGATTATTATCTCATTATACATTGGCTAACAAATTTGATTGTAGTATAAAACAATCTTTAGAAATCTGGATTAAGCGACGAATTCACTTTCTTTTTGAATATTATTTAATAATTTGTTTTTATTTAAATTATATTTTTGCAAGCCTCAAATTATTTGTAAATTAATGTATAAACAAAGCCAAAGACATATGGTCTTCGCTTTAATGTTATATAAATATACAAATGCTGCTTGAAATTTAATTTATGTTTATATTCGCATTAAACTTGATATGCACAAATGTTTGACTATCTGGATATCCCCATCCATCGCTCCTACTAGCGAAAAAAACACATTGCTCTAAGTTAGAGCCTTACACTTTGGTGTAGTACACACATTTGTAAGCCACATTTAAACCCTAGATAATTCAAATTTATCCATTATTTCATCATTCAAGTTAATCTGCCAAATGTGCGGTGTGTGGTTAAGGGAAGTCGGGCGCACCCGACTAGAGCACTTTTAATTGTTGAAAAATTAAATGAATCCATTTCGATCTTAGTACTCTGTGGGCAAGATGGACGCGACGCAACTCACTGAGCTGATGGGCAGTCATGATTTCATGCAGCTGCAGCAGCAGTTGCAGCACAACAATAACAACTACAACACCGATGGCCACAATGGACTATCACCGGAATCGGTGGAGCGCAGCTCGCGGCCCGTGCGACGCGCCACGCGACGCACCTCACAGGTAAGCAGCAAGGCAAAGAAAGGCGAGCAGGCGGTACAAAGCAATCGGTTCACTTGTCCACAGCTAAGCAATAACACCTACGACCTAGAGATGACCGACTCCAGTTCGCAGAGCGACGACACCAGCGGCGGCGGCGGCAGCAGCAACGGTGGCGGCAGCAGCACCAACAACAACAGCAACCAGCTGGGCTGCGCCCAGGGCGGGCAGCGGCCGTCGAGCCGCGGGCGGCAACAGAACGCCGCCGGCGCCAGCCTAACGCCCAACAGCAGCGCCAACAACAACAACAACAATCGACGGCGAAAGGGGGCGCTGAATGCGAAGGAACGAAATCTGCGCCGTTTGGAGTCGAACGAGCGGGAGCGCATGCGCATGCACAGCCTGAACGATGCGTTTCAGTCGCTGCGCGAGGTCATTCCCCATGTGGAGATGGAGCGACGGCTCTCCAAGATTGAGACACTCACGCTGGCCAAGAATTACATTATCAATCTGACGCACATTATACTCTCCAAGCGCAACGAGGAGGCCGCCGCCATGGAGCTAAACGCGGGCGCGGTGGGCGGTGTCCTGCTCACAGGCCTGACGGCCGAGCCAAATGGTAATAATGGCGGCGGTGCGTCTAATGGCGCCACCAATGGGCTGTGCTTTGAGGATGCGCTGGCCAGCGGCGGAGCCTATGACTGTGCCCTGCTGGCTGCCAGCGATGGCAGCTTATTGAGTGCGGCAAGTGTTGCGGCCACGCCCTCAATGCAAACACTGCAGCCGCCGCCGATGCACATGCATGCACAGCCCCAAGTGGATCAGCAGGCGCAACAGCATCTGCCACATCATCATCATCCACAACAGCAGCAACAGCAGCAGCAGCAGCAGCCGCACGCCCAGCAGCAACTGTTGCACCCTCACGCGCATTTGGGTGCCAACATGTTGCTGCCACAACAGCAGCAACAGCAGCAGCAACAGCAGCAACAGTCGCAGCCGCAGCAGCAACAACAGCCAACGCTCATACTCAATGGCGGCACCACATTAACGGTGGGTGGTGTCGCTGTCGCTGTTGGCGGTGCTGCGGGCAGCGGCGTTTTTCCAGATGTCAATGATAATTTCGATGAGCCCTTTCGAGAGTTTCTCTAAGCATCGATTGGGCTTCTTCTTCCGATGGTCTGTGGTAAAGTGAATATAAGTACACAAATAGAATTTATAGCACAAATGTAACCACGAGATGTGGAAGCATGCCGAGTTAAAGTGGAAAATATTACTAGAGCATAATATTTCAAAGAGCTGATCAGAACTTCCACAAAAAAAAAAAAGCAAAACCAAAAATTAATTAACTACTTAGAATAAACGCTCATAAATCTAAGTGAATTTCAAAGTTATCTATACTCTACCAAACAGCTTAGCTTCAAAGGGCAGCAACTCTCATTGAATTCAATAAATATCGAAAACCCAATTGCTCATGTTATAGTCAACGCTAGCATGCACTTTAACATGCTCTCAGCAAATTATTTTCCATTTACACGTTATCTTATCGCAGCGCTTGTTAAAATGAAAATTCACTTTAATATGTTTTCCTGACTATCACAATCCAACAAGTAAACTTCAAAATATTCATGTTAATTTTAGCATTTCCTAATTATGTAATTTACCAGTCTAAGGCACACAGGACTTTCTCAAGAGTTGCCATCTTTGCATTGCACATCTGGCAACACTTCACTGTTAAATATAAAGTTTCCATACAGAGTTCTTCTGCAAATTAACATCACCTTCAGATTCTTTTTCGCCAAAAATTTTAATATCAATCCAAAAACTTTAGCCGAAGCATATATTTGTTATAAATTTGAACCGTTTTATAAACAAATTTCGATTGTAGAGCTTGATAACCATTTAAGAACTGGAACCAAACGAACACATCTTTCCAAAATTATAAAAAAACTGTTATTTAAAGGCATTTCAAATGACAATGTCAATTTGAGGTCCAAGTTCCGATACAGTAGTAGTATCTACATCGGCCTAACCAACCTTTTAAAAATTTGTTACGTGGCGATGCCACTAGTTTTAATTTGATCGTTTACTTAAGAAAAGGAGAGAATTGAACGCTGCTCAAGCAACATTTTCAGAAAAAATAACTAAAACATCGAGATCAAAGTTTTTCCAGAACTAATTTAAGTTATATTGGTCAATTTCTAAAAGAAAAGAGAGTTAACAAACTATGTTCGCTTGTGAAAATTAGCTTCAAAACCCATACATTTAAATTAAAGCCCTTTTTATTTTGACTTTATTTTTTGTTTTCAACAAAAACTAATTGTATATTATGAGAAACCAAAGCCGACTGTTGTGGTGCAAATTTCAAGTACATACGCAATTATTCAAAGTTGTTAATATACATATTTACATGTGCATAGTTGATAAAGCTTAGAAATAACATAATATTTACGAATGTAGTTCAGATTAAAGGCGCTGCAGAAACGGACGAATGAAACACGAATTAACGGCAAAAGTAAATCAAACGAAACGCTTGAATGAAACGGAAAAATTTATTAGCTGAAAAGTCGAAAGGCGCGAGCTAATTCAATGTCTCGTATAAATATACACATAGAACATATATGTTTATATATTAAGTACATATACAATTGGCAGCAATAGCAGCAACACAGACGCAGCATCAATTAACGTAAACGTAACGGTACTGGGACTTAAGTAGATGCTGATGGCAAATATGGCGACCCGATGCGACGCCAGGAACAGCAAGTGACGCGTCGTCGCTTAGTTAATTTACCACCCATGATCTTTTAATGCACTTGAAATTTAGTGTTGTTGTAATGGCTGAAACTGGCGGGGGGGCATGTGGCATGTGGGGCATGCGGCATGCGGCATGGGCCGTGTGGCAACAAAACAATTAACACACAAAACCGTTGAAAAGGCGAATTCAAAGTGACACACTTCCGTTAGACCGTTAGCGACCTTTGGCAAGCTCTTAGGTTAGAAAGAGATGGCACACGGTGACGTGCGTACGGTAAACAGTAATAAAATAACGTTACCCTATGGGTGGCTTGCGTGCGAGTGTGTGTGTGTGTGTGTGTGTGTGTGTGTGTATGTGTGTGTGCGTGTGTGTTGTTCGTGTGCGAATGTGGGTGTGTGCGTGGATTGGACTTAGCAATAATTAAGTGAAAAATAGTAGTTAGGGTGGCTATTTGTTCGCGTGGGTGTCAACTTAAGCTTGTTGATTATGTTTGATTAGTCAAGATTTAGGAAGTTAACTGGGGGTTTACAGTTCTAGTGCTAGCGGAGAGCTCAAATGCGCAAATTTAAACCAATACAACAGCAAATGATATACAGTTCGGCTCTTCGAGATCGAATTCTATTCAAATAAATATAAGCTAAGACAAAGAGTTATCGATATTTAATCGTAGTGTTAATTTTTAGCAAGCTGAAACGAAACGAAAACAGGGTTGCATTTGGCTTGTAGATAAAAACCCTCTTAACGAGTTATTCTAGTCAAATTCAGTATAACGCATACCAAATCCTTTGAAATTGCAATATAGGCGAGTAGTTTAGTTGTGTAGAGAATTATTAAGCTAATGTTATCATACAATGCACGTCTATCAAAATATTTAAATATATATACATATATATTATGTATATATATACATATATATCTATTGTATAAATTGTAAAAGAATACTTAAACATCTATTAGTCTCAATGTACATAAGGTTAAGTCTGGTCTAAATGAGCATTTGGTGTGTACAAGCAACAAAGAAAAACAAGTACTCGTAAGTACATAAATATATATACATACATATATATACTTGTAAGTATGTGCATATATTGGCACGTTTATGTAGCAACATTGTATAGAGCATTAAAGATATCTAACTGCGCCGAAAATAAAGTTTATTAAATAAAGTCAAAAACTATGTAACAAATAAAGCTTTATGTTTCAATTGTTAAATTATTAAGTCTAATCGAGAGTGTACAAATCTTTTGACGAAGGTAAGTTCCACAGAAAATTGAGTTGACGTACCGTAATAACCCAAAGATTACTCTCAGCGGAGAGAGATATCTCTTATTGTTTTTGTTAAGATCTTTTGCATGTTTTCATCGCAGCATTGCATCATATTTGTTCAGTTTTAGAGCTTTGTTTTTTTCAGATTGAGTTTATATTCATCTATGTTACGTATTCCGTTTCTAATCAAACTTTAGCTTTACACTAACACCCAACAAATAAACAAATTTATAAATTATTACCAAGCAATTGGCGTGCGGTTTGGCCGCCAGCAAAGAAAACTATCGTCACGTTTTTAAATATCGTGAGCAGCTGTAGCGCTGCCACACAGTTAAAAAGAGTACAAACTTAACGACACATGCAGCAAGCGTGCGGTATTCGAGCTGCTCACTAAAGCTTATCGTTAGCCGCCACAGCTTGAATTTCACAATGCACAAACTGCTTACAACTTTAAATGAGCGTCAAAAATGTTGCTATTCCCTTTGAACAAAGCGACGTACTTTATTTGTTATTATTATCTGTTGTAATTAAACAGTCAGTGCACATCTTAACAAGTTTTGAAGTGTAATCGAGCCTGTGACGTCACGCGCGTTCGTTCGCGCTCTCTCTCTCTTTCTCTCTCTGTGTATATCTCTTTGTAGTTCATAGGCAAGCCGAGTAACGGACCTGCGCTATGCGCTCCACAACAATAACCAAAACAAGATTTTGTGTTTGCGTTTGCATTGTGTTTTTGCGCCTTGCGACAAAAACATCGCGAGCTAAGCCAACGGCTAACGAAAAATCAAGCATTTTCAAAAAGTAGACAACTAGAAAATTGTGATTAGTTAATTGCAAACCAAAGTGAGTATAAAAAGTTAATAACAAATTTTGTGCGTAGATAAGAAGAGTGCAATTAGAATAAGTGTGTTTGCCTGTGTATAAGTGTGTGTCTCTAGAATTAGGTGAAGCGCAGAGGTGGGCTAGCAGAGTGCAGTTATTTCTTCTTTTCAGGTTCACTGCCTGCTTCCGTTCTACTTAGCTGGTCTTTTGTTTGATGCTCCTCTTTTATTTTCTCAAGACGCTTTGAGATTCATTTGAGTCTGTACACACATGCATATGTATGTATATAGTTATGTATGTGAGCCCATGGCAAACAAGTTATATTAGGAACACAGGAACGTGCAGGTAAAAAAACAAAAACAAAAGCGACCAATAGTTGCATGTTTTTGTTTGATGCTGATCAAAAATTCCTGTACACGCATACAGATGCATTTGTATTTACATACATACATATGTACATGTTGTATGTTTTAGGTATGTGTGTTTGCATTTGCCGCTTGAGTTCGTTACAGTTTGTTAACCTCTAGTCGCTGCCGCTGCAATTGGCATTTGGTCACACTGTGCTCCATTTTTGTGTTGTTGCAATTTTACAGTTGTTAACACTTTCGTCTATTACGTTTTAACTTAAAATCTAATCAAAAGCTCCCACACACACACACACGCATATCACAACGGTCAGCTCGGGGGCAACTGTTTAATGCCCGTTAGCCATGTCTATAGCTAAATTTCCGGAATTAGCTGATGGCACGCAACACAAGTGTGTTGTTATGCCCATGCACACATGCACACATGCATGTATGTAATGTGTATAATTGCTCCAACATCGCAGCCCACTGACCCCATCAACGTCTCCCATTTGGCTCGAAACGCGACCACATAAAATATTCTACAGTGTGTCAAGAACTGATTAAATTATGCATTGTGCAACTCTATTTCTGAAATCCCGTATTGTGTGTCGCCTAGGTATGGGAAATAAATAAAATAAATCTTTTCAAGTAATATATATGTATGTATGTATGTGTATGTTTTTGGTTTTTATTCGAAAGGTAATAAGCTTGATTAATTAATTATATTAGATCTTCATTAGCATCGACTTGCTGCCTAATACTCGCGTTAGCTGCATGCTTCAAACTCTCATCTAATGTTTTGTCGCAATTTCTATCTGACTATGCAGATAGATTAGTTTTACTTTCTTAGGCCTCCGTTCATTTGATTATTATAAATAGTCTTATGTCATAGGTCAATCAGTTCTGCCTCACACTCTTATCAAAATAAAAGTCTAAAATGTAGAGCACATGTTTGACAGTCCCAGGCCCAGGGTACAGTCCCTCCACGTCCTCCACAGCTATTGACGAGGCCTTTGTATTGTGCTGTTTACCTGCGTCAGTTGCGGCAGGTGAACAGCTGAACCTTTTCACTTCCAGTTCTCTTTCAGAACTAATTCAATCAATCCACCCAAATGTCCAGCGTTATTAACTTCTTCACCACCCGCCGCTGACACAGTTTCAAGGCGATCGATTCTGTTACGACTTTCGCTACGATATTTTGTTAATTCATGTTTCACAGTGGGAAATTATGCCTATTGCGTTGGTCAATTAATTGGAACAGTGACCTTTTCCAATTGAAGAGTTCAAATGAAGGGGTTCCTAAGACAAAACTTGCGTTCTTAACTAATAGAATGCTAAAGGTCAACGATGAACATTGCGATATCATGATAAGGTGCATACATAATATACATACATAATAATACAACAAGTAAGAGGTTCTAGTCGGGAGCTCCCGACTAGGGGATACCCTGAACCCTCATATTCCAACACCAAATGCAGCGCGCGCTTATAGATAGAGAGTAGCGGGGAGGTGGCGATAGGTATAAAATGAAAGATAATCGATATATATATACTTTTCTAGAAGCTACATGTCAAGTTTGGTGACTCTAGCTCTTATTATTTACCAAAATTGCTTAAAAATCGGGATTTCGATATACATTTTTATTGATTACTTGGAAACGGGGCAAGTTATCGTTTATCGGAAACAAACTCGATCTGCGCAGGCACTAGGAGCACCTACATCTAAAATTTCAGTCTCTAGCTCTTATAGGTTCTGAGATCCTTGCGTTCATACATACGGACGGACGGACGGACGGACAGACAGACGGACATGGCTAGATCGACTCGGCTATTAATGCTGATCAAGAATATATATACTTTATGGGGTCGGAGATGCTTCCTTCTGCCTGTTACATACATTTGGATTTTGCACAAAAACATAATACACCTTTTACCCATTTTTAATGGGTTCAGGGTATAAAAATATAAGAAAAACTTGGAAGGTACAAAAAGCCTCAACTTATAGATGCAACATTGCGTTTAACTAACAACAAAAGTATGTTAAAGGGTTTATGTCCATATTTAAGAAATATAAATTAGATAATGATGTCTTGAATTAAAGCATTCATAAATTAGAATTATACAGAACTTAAATTAGAGCAGAGATTAAATTCAGTTTTAATTGTTCAATTTGAAGCCTTTGAAATATATTCAATTTCTACAAGTTTTATTGTATCTATCGAAATACTCGTACAATTGCTCTTTGCATGCAACATATTAAAAATGAACTTTTAAAAGATAATCAGATAAGTTGATAAAAAACCCTTTTCGACCAGTTCTCTTGAGGCAACAATCTGCCACTTAAGTCCTACACAGCTGTTGAAACCTCCACGCTGTCTGCACGTTCACATCAACTTGGATCGATTTTTATGACAGTTGCATTCAAAGTCCGTTGCAGTCGAAACGGGAACAGCTACCACGTCCTTGCCACCAAAACAATGCACTCAGCTGCAAGCACAAACGCGGCCAACATTTCAATATAATAACAAATAATAATGCCTCAGATCTAGGCCACCCAAAGTGAAAATGGCTAAACACAGGCGGACTCATTTCTATACGGACTTGGCCACGTTTGCCATGCAGTCGAACAGGGGTTGTTGTAGGGTTAATCCGCTGCCAGACGACGCTAGACAGGTGTGGCAGGTGGCAGGTGGCAGGTGGCAGGTGGTAGATGGTGGCAAATAGAGACACATGGACATCGTTTGGGGCGGGCGACGCTGTGGTTTGCGTGTCTGCCACTGATTTGGGGGTTGACTCCACAACTTTCCCATTCGTTTTGTGCGGTTGACCATCTATTGATTATTTTGTGGACTGCTTTATTTTTTTATTTTATTTTTGCCTGCCTTGATTAATATTTTCCTCATATCCTTGCAGTATCCTAACGGTATACGGTGTAAAACGTTCTGACCAAAAATGGCATCCGGCGGTTTGACATGTGTCAAATATATCACTTTTTTCTGCAATCTGCTATTTGCGGTAAGTTGGCAACAAAAATGATGGGCTTATCGAACTGTGCTAATCTCTCTATATATCTCCATAGCTTACGGGTCTACTGATCCTCACGGTGGGCACCATAGTGCAGCTGAATTATGCGCATTATTCAAATTTTGTCAGTGATCACATCTGGACCGCGCCCATTATACTCATGGTTGTTGGCGCCGCAGTCGCATTTATTTGTTTCCTGGGCTGCTGTGGCGCTCTGAAGGAGAACAGCTGCATGATACTAAGCTTTGCAATACTAGCCGTTGTAATATTCCTGCTGGAGATTGGTCTTGGCATTGCGGGTTATGTCAAGCACTCGGGCTTGCAGCAGCTGATGGAAACACAGTTCAATACAACCATGAAGCATTATAAGGAACGTGACGATTATCGTGATGCCTGGACTCTGTTGCAAACCGAACTGGATTGCTGTGGCACCTATGGACCCAACGATTGGGATGGCATTTTTGCCAACAAGACGCTGTCTCCGGCCTGCTGCAAGATGATCAATCTAAGCGAGGCCAAAGATTGCACCATAATGCATGCCATACAGGAGGGTTGTCTGAAAAAACTGTTGGGCATACTCGATTCCAAGACTTTGATATTGGCCAGCGTGGTGCTCTCCGTGGCAGGCATACAGGTAACACAGCGTGCATTTTATAAGTATTTCAAATTCTTGCTAATCTTTGTCCTATTCTCCAGCTTCTCACCATACTATTTGCCTGCTGTTTGTATCGTTCGTTTCGCCGCAGCTACGATCATGTTTAGGCTGCGCAGCGAGGATCCCATTTATCGATTTTAAAAGACAGCCCTTAGCCTAGTTTGTAGTTTGGTCACATGCATGCGATATAACTCGTTGCCGTCTCTCAAGAAGCTCGTTGATAAGCAGAAGAACAACAAATAATACACAAAAATACTCAAAACACAATCACAATCACAATTCATACCCTTCATTTATGTCAACCGGGGAACACTCACTGTTAACCCAGCATTTCCACTTTAAGTTGAAAACTTGTTAATGTTATTCCCTGCTCAGTTGTACTGAGCTCTAAAGATAAGCTATATATCTCAATGGTTTTTACTATTTAAAAGCTTATTATCTGATTTGTAATCTTTATAATTCTGTACACTTTCCCACTTAAACGCTCTGTATAAGCCTCATGCTTTATTTAAATATATTTTGTTGTATTAAGATTTTATACTCATTCCCATTTGCCAATGCATTGCGCCACCACACATGCTCATATGCATATCAAAACATTATAATATCATATCAAAACATTATAATATCATATATATAAGTATACTCTATACTATATACCGACTGGTTCGAAATTCATGCATCATTTCATCGTTTTACAAAGTGTCCTTGGAGCAATTTTTTATATATGTAGTAATTTTATGACTTTTCGAATTTTTAATTGTATATGCGTGTGTCTCAGAATGTGTGTGTGTGTGTGTGGCTCCCCAAAATAAGAACCCACCATTTGCTAATTGTTTTTATATACCCATATAATTAGAACCAATTTATTATATACATATTTACAGAACACTGCATTTTACACACACACACGTAAATATATTAGCAACACACATACATACCAATATTTATATTTATGTATACAATGAATATCTATGTGACTTGAAATTGTATTGTAAACACAAATGAAGACAAAACACATTTGGGAGAACTTTACCTATCTTGGTAAACTCCTGAAAAGCAAACTGTTTAAATATCGAATTTACAGTTTAAAATCGAACTAATTAAATGATTATAATTAAGAAGCGTGCATATAAAACGCGATTCTCAAAACGACCACAAATGAATATTACAATTCAATGTTAGATTATCTGAAATGCAATAACCCATATAAGTAATTGTCTAAAATTGCAAAGCTCAGCACGATTTAACAAAATTAATATGCATTTGCGTGTATGTATTTTATAAATGATGTGAGCTGAAACAATTGTGCAGCACTGAAAACTTAAGAATCAATAAATAAACAATTGAAAACGTACTACAATGAAGTCTAACAAAATTTATTTTTCAAAGTTGAGTCAAATCGGGATTTGGGGTAGAATGGCATAATTATGATCTAATCTGCATATGTGAATAATTTGAGTTGATGAACATAATATCACGCAAATGATTAAATATTGTCTGATGGTTTCTTAGGCCGAAATAAATGTACTCGAAGACAGTTTGTTTGCTTTGACAAAATTTTAATATAAATTTAAGAGGACTTCATTTAATAATGCAAAAAAGGGAAGATTACTAAAAATCATGAAAAATAAAACCAACTAGAATAAAAAAAAGTTTGTGTTCTTAAATTCTAGTCCATGATAATTTAAACACATTTAAATACCTTTGAAAATATTTTTGAACCAGGCGTAAAAACACTAAAAATTATAAAAATTATTCAAAATTATTGCCGTGACTCAGTTAACTATGAAAGTAAAAAACCCCGTATGAAAGTCAAAGGGAAAGTTGTTCGTTTTGGACACTAACAAATTATAAAAATGTTCTCAGAAATATTTATAATTGAGGTAAATTTTTACCAATTTGTAAATGTTATAAACGAACTTAATCTTCCATTTGAGAGATTAGCTTTCTGTGTTTCCTGATCAGTAACATATTTATACCCCAGAAGGTGGCTATTATTGTGTTCCCTTTGCGTGTCAACCCCTGGAACGTGGTTGTCCCTAACGATTTGATATGTTGTTTGTTCAATAATAAATAATAAACAAACGTAACAAGCGCCGTCAACTACGCCAACAAATTCATTAGACACATTGCATCAAATATTAGGAATCGAGTTGCGTTAACAGCGCATAGTTTTAAATCTAAATAAAATATATATTAATAACTATATCTAGAAACATATAGTTATATTGATAATAATGTCACAAGCTGTGGGCGCTGTGGCGCCGCGCAAAGAAGTAACCGGCTTGCATCGCATGACACAGAAGGGCCTTCGAGATCTATGCAAAAAGGACAAGCTATATCAGACGCCGCGTCTTAACGATGTCCTCTATTTGCATTATCAGGGTAAATACTGAATGAACAGATGCGTTTACTAAACAAGTAATAATTTGCAATTAACAATTTACAGGCTATCAATATATCGAATGCTTGGAGGAGTACACTGAACTCAAGTGCCTGTGGCTGGAGTGCAATGCCATTTCGGAAATCGAGGGTCTGGACAAACAGAGCAAACTCAAATGTCTCTTTCTTCAAAACAATCTGATCAAACGTATCGAGAATTTGACCTCATGTCCCGAATTGGACACGCTCAACCTCAGCTCGAATCATATACGCCTGATTGAGAACATTGGCTCCCATATATTGCCCGTTCTGAATACACTTAATATATCGTCCAATTATTTAAAGGACAGCGAAAGTCTGGCCCATTTGGTCGACTGTAAGACTTTGGCTGTGCTGGATTTGTCTAATAACCGCATAGATGACATATTGGTTGTTAAGATCTTTGAAAAGATGCCCTGCCTGAAAGTTTTGGTGCTGCAGGGCAATCCTGTCGTATCACGTTTGCCACAATATCGCAAGACCCTGATATTAGCCTGTGTGAGTATGAAAAGGAAACACTTTGGAGTTCCGAAAAACTAATACGAATTTTATCTGCGCTATAATATCTATAGCAGCTTATTGAAAATCATTAGATTTTGCTTATATATGTATATAAAAACATACCAAAGCTTGTAATTCGCAACTGGTTAAAACGTCGTCAGGGGAACAAATCATAGTAATGTCTGTTGATACTGAAACCGGGCTCTTGTTCATTTGTTTTTTTTTTAATATTAGTTAAACATAATCGAAAAACCAAAATAAAATTGTTGGTGGAATAAAAATTCCGCTGCAACGGAGAAAACAATCTTCGAAATTAATTTAAATACAATTTTTAAAAGTTCCTCTATTTTATCACTTGTAGAAGGAACTAACCTACTTGGACAGTCGACCTGTATTCCCACGTGATCGTGCTTGTGCCGAGGCCTGGTAAAAAAGGCTCTAAAACATGTTTTATATACAAGCTATAAATACATTTCTGTACCTTAGGAAACGTGAAGGCTATGAGGGCGAACGCAAGGAAAATATGCGCTGGAATCGCGCAGATCGCAAGAAAATGCGTGACAGCGTAAACTGTAAGTTCTTGTATTTGCCGTAAAATCTATACAATTACCCTGTTTTCCTCTTCTTAGATACCATCAAACTCCGCAATCGTCATCGCCCGGCGGATCAGCAAGATTCATTGATAAGCTCAACAGATTCGGAAGCGGAACAGGAAGCAGACAAAGGTGCGGAAAAGACACGTGTGAAAGCCGCGCTAGAATATGGCTGCGTGGATGATATATGGAGTGAAGTATCTGGTGACAATAAAGATAACGATAGCTCCGGTACTTCGGGCACAGCTGATGAAGCCGGCAACGGTTCGCAAGCAGACGATATAGCTGAACAGTTGAGCAATCGTCAGGCAAAGCCGTTGCAGGGTCGTCCAAAGGAACTATATGAACCACAGCTTGCTGATGCGGTAAATCCAGAGGAGCAACTGGAAGTTCCCCAAAGGAACGATCAGGAGACACGAACAGGCAAACGTATATACATAGAGGAAGTTAAACTTGAAGAACTTGATGTAGAACGTAAGAGAGCAAGGCTACAGGAGGAGGAATTGGCAAAAGTAGAGAACACAAAAGAGGATCCAAAGCTTGAAGAATCAAATGTGGACGCGAAACCAGCTGAGGATCCAAAGCTTGAAGAAACCAAAGTGGACGCAAAACCAGCTGAGTTAAATGAAGCAGTAAAGGAAGAACAGGAAAACAGCGCAAACAACGAAGTGGAAGCTAAGGAATTACCAGAGCTCATTAATGAACCAGACAGCGGCTCGGAAATAGATCAAAACAGCGCAACGGATCTAGAGAAATCGAGCGAGAAACTAGGCGCTATAGCTTCAAACAATGCTGGCGAACCATCATCCGAGCAAATCAAACAGGAATGTATAGATCGAATGTACGAATCTTATGGTACGGCAATATTTGCAGAACAGCCCGCGTTCAGCGAGACAATGCTGGCGAAGGGAAACCTCAATAATGAACTGGAGTCTAAGCTACATACTGAGGAAATGCCCAAGTTGCGGTCGGAGGTTGTGAATAACATAGTCAAGACCAAGGAGCAATTGGAATATGAAGAGGAATGCGTCGAGGCAAATGATATAGTGGAATATAATATAGAAGAGCTCAGTAACCAACTGGACGAGGACTTGGAAGAGCTGCGGCAGCCGCTTTATCAACTGCGAGGCAAGCCGGAAGATCAAACTAAGGAAACAAATAGCAGTTCCGACGAGGAGAAAGAAGAGGATAAAATGAAGTGTATTGAATTGACTACTGTGACGCGTTCTCTACGCATAATAGAGGAGTTCAGCGTGCGCAGGGAACGCATCTGTGAGGACTTGAAAGATCAAGAGAAAAGAGTTAAGAACGAACATGAAAATAAAGTACTAATAGAAGAGATGGAAACAGAGATAAATGAAACAGAGTTGGATGAAATGGATGCTGCCTTTGCCAAGGCACTGGATGATTCTACAGATGATGTGCCTAGGCGTGTTTTTGGAGCTGGCTGCGACACGCCCAGCTATGAATGGCGTACGGAGGAATGCCTGCGTCAATTAACAATCAAAGAGACCCGCACAGTGGCCAACGAAGATGAGTACCGGATTAAATTACTGAGTGAAGAAACAAGCCACGCACAGGCTGAACTAATTTGTGAGGAGATGAGTAAAAAACTGGCGGAGGATGAGGCATCGTTACGCGAGTTATTGCAGGAGCTGGAGGATGAGGCAGATGTCCTGTACGACATCACGAGCACTTTGGATGAAGAGAACCTCTCCAAGGCACCGGAGCCACCCGTTGAGGAGGTGTGTGCCGCGCTCATTGATGAGCTAATCGACGAGCTGCAGTATCAGGAGATTATCAAAGGACAGAATATCAAATGCTTTGATTTCGGACCAATTGAATCGGATGAGGAATATAGTTATTCGGCAGAACCCAAGACCGAGAAGCTAATGCCGCCGGAGCTGGAGGATCCGGCGAGCGGCAAGTCGCTGCGTGAATGCATAGATGCCTTTGGCGATTTTCTTAGCTCTGTCAGCGAACGCAAGAAGCTGAGAAAATCGGATAGAAAAGTCACAAGCAGCTCGGACAAGGTGCTCGCGGCCAAAGAACTGCTCAAGTCCAGAATGCTAACGTCCTACAAAGAGGAGAGTCCCGCGGAGCTAGATGCCGAATTGGCCAAGTTAAAAGAGAAAACTAAGCGTCGCGTGGCGGCAATGGCATCGCGTTGTTTTGCCAAGCGTGAAGACTACGAGGACACACTCGACGTGTTGGACAACAAACTGGTGATTGTGAAAAAGGATACAGGCATCATAGAGGATCTGCCGCCACCGCCAGCGCTCATCAGTGACAGCGAGAGTGACAGTGAGAGCGAGTGTTCCGGTGGAGATGATGATGATGCCTATGATACCGCTGAGGAAACTAACGGAGCCACAACTTCTCGCAGCATGTGGCCAAAAGCAGAACTAGAGGCATTGCAAACAAATGAAGAGCTAACTGTGGTCGAGCTCAGGGATGAGGATAGTGTAGTCGATCAGTCCCTTGATGAATTTTACTCGCTTGAGGCAAGAGCCGCCTTCAACTCGTTGGACTCGGAGTTCCTGGAGAAACTGGATCTGCAAAAGGTGATTGGCAGTGACGGCGAGATAACAGTGGAGGGCATGCGCAGCTACGACGAACTAAGGGCTGGCTTAAAATCCGAAGACATTCATAGGGAAGAGAATCCCGGTGCTCTGGTGAAACAGGATGAAATGCTGAAGGATTTAATCGAACGCAAGCGGCAGCAGGAGGAACGCGAACGTCAGCAACAAGAGCTGGCGAGTTCGCAGGATTTGGGCGCACTAAAAATAAAAACGAAATCGATTATGGACAAACTGCAAGATGAGAGTGAAGAGGAACGTACAGCCGGAGCCGTGAAAAATTCGCAAAAACTAATGTATGCTTCGGAGAGACCCAAAGAGCTTCTTGTTCCGAAAGAGGAGGGCAACAGCGACCAACAGGAAGATGCCCAGGAGTTGCAGGATGATTACACTCCAATACAATTATCATTGGGTGGTTGTAAAATATATGAATTAAAAAGCCAGCTGCCTGAAACAGGAAACAGGGAAGAGCCGGCAAAAGATTTTGAGGAAACAGCAGAAGAGAGAAGCGATGGGAACGATAAATGTAATTTAGAGCAAGAAGCTTTGAAAGTGGAGCCAGCTATTAAGGAAGTTGAAGAACAACAAATCGATGAATCTATCGAGACACTCACTGAGAAACCAGAAGACACGCCCAGTGCTGATCCAAAGCCCACAAAAACAGAATTAAATCCCAATGTAAGCATAGATGACGATATTATTTCCGATGCATCCACCGACTATAATTCTGAAGAAGAAATACCCGTTGTAGAGCCGCCAAAACTGCCCGAGGGTGCGCTCAATGAATTGTTTAGCAATCAGTTTGAAGATGGTCAAAAGCTAGAGCGTGAAAACGAAGAGGCCTTGCGCAAGCAGCTCTTCAGCTTGCCCCTCAGAGCTTGGACAAGTCAGGAAGAAGATTCCATAAATGAAGAAGAACGTTTGGAAACAGGCAATGAAAAGCCAGAATCGGAATCAGATCTACCCACAGATGTGGACGATGAGAGCTCGGAGCTGGAAGCCACCAAGAGCTCACCAGACCAAACCAAGGTCGTCGAGGAAGACGATATAACAGATACTGAATCGAATGGTGCTGTGGGCGAACTGGCACGCAATGCCAAGCGTCAATGGGCCAAAATATCACAGAAACTAAATGAGTTCATTGCGGCGGATGATATGAAATTGTTGGAAAAGAGTCAATTCAATGAGGACGAAAGCAATGGCGAAGACGACTATGAACTGGAGGCTAGTCTAAAAAAACTGAATACTATTTATGAAGATTGCGAGACGCAAATTAAGAATTCCAATTCGCCAATTGAACAGCATTTGGAAGAGCTAGATAAAGCTATTGATAAAACCGAAACACAGATATGCGCAGAGTCCGCTGTAGAAGAGAAATTTAAAGAAAATGCAAATGAGAATCAAATAAAAGAGTTTCCTCAGTTTACTGAAAATCAAGAAGTAAAACTTAAAGAAAACGCACATGAGAATCCAATACTAGAGCACGTAGAGCTGACTATTCAAGAGGCTGTCGAAGAATTCCCTATGTTAACTGCAAACCTAGCAGAAAATGAGAAATTAATACTAGAGGACATGAAGCTGACTATTCAAGAGGCTACCGAAGAGTTGCCTCAGCCAGCTGAGAATCCGCCCAAGCCCATTATAAAATTAGATTACTTTGAAGCTATTGAACCAGATAATGTTGATGCTGATTTCGATACAAAAACAGAGCTCAAGACCGAAGAGATCGAGTGTAACCTGGAGATCCTGAATGATGATGGCGATGCAGTGGTCCAGGAGGTCAGTGTGAATGCACAAGTGACCTACGAGCTTAAATAATAAATCTTGTTGAGTTTATTTACAATTACAATTGCATAAATAATTTGTCTTTTAATCATGTCTACAATTTGCACATCTTATACAAAACACCTCACCACGTGTAAGAACACTTTTGAACCCATTGATAACATCAGGAGGAGTTCAAAATCGAAAACCGGTTTGAACCGACTTTAAATTCTAGTATATAGCAATTAATCTAAAAAAAAATAAAAAAAAAAGAGCCAGTGTATATGTATAAGTATATGCATGATTTATAAATATATTATGTCTGAAAGATTAGATAGACTGTCTGTTTACTGCTAGTTCGATCGCCTATTTAAATTGGCACATCCTGAGTTGCTTGAAACCGGTTTGGCATAGCGCGCAAACCGGTTTTTTGCTTTGTTTTGATGACTTAGCTGAGGGCACTCGAACAGGTTATCGTCGAAAACTTATCAGTAAAAAAGAAATGTAGCACTCTTTCCCAGTGGCGTCTAAAGAACACCAGCGAGCAGCCGAAGAGTGCGTGCTCAGTTTATTGGACCCTACTGTATTCGAAATCTGTACATATGCATAATTGCATAACAGAGCATAGCACCGTCTGTATATATAATATAGTCAACTGACAACAGCTATCAGCTAAGAACTCTTGGGGGGGTCATCTATTATATTTTTGGAAACCTGTTTATTCAAACATTTCAAGCACTTGCCAAGTTCAATTATACTCGAGATAATAGCAGCTGGCTATTATCAAACCAGTTTGTACCAGTTTGATTTCCAAATTTTATTATGATCGTTCGTCATTTCATAATCTTATCTAAATCACAGTCTTAAGTGGTCTGCAGCGGAAGTTGGGGGGGTAAACTAGGTCAGTGATGAAAACGTTCAATGTCCAAGTTATCGGTCAAGTAATCATTTTGATAGTTGGGACGGAATTCCGTATGATGTAAGCCCGCTAAGGGATTAAGTTACAATTTTCTTAGAATGTTTCGTTACGCGAATACCTCCCGTTTAGACTAAAATCGATTAATATCGATTCCAACATCTGTTTTTTAAGAATATCTTGAAAATAGAGACACAATTATGTTGTTTAGGTTCTCGTAAAGCAGCAGCAAAACAAACATATTTTATTTTATTAGCCTACTAGCGGGTATAGCCCGGCCTTGCCCGTGGCACTTATGTTATAAAATCAATGTTCTCAAAAAGCTTTGAAAATTATTTTGAAACTTAGCGGATGGTAAAAAAAACTACTTTCATATAAAAGTTTTCCGCCCTTTTACCACTGTTGCAAGTGGAACTTCCCAAATCGCTGAAACACGTATTCATCATATTTTTATGTGGAGCTTTGAAAATAAATTTGATGCAAATCGGACAAAACTTAAAATTTACCAAAAAAAATTTTGAAATGCACTTTCCACCGAAGCAGTTTAGATTTTACGAAATATGTGAAACACGTCTCAAATGATTTCTTATGTAGATCCTTGGAAATGAATTTGAGGGCGAATCGACAACCACCAAACCTTTGACCCCCATTTCCACCAAGGGGGAATACATTTTTGGAAATGTGTGAAACACCCCTCAAATTAATTTGAGCAAAGGTCTTTGAAATTGAGATTGAGGCCGATCGGATGGTGAACAAAAAAGTTACATACAAACGTTTTTCGCGATTTTTCCATACTTGCGGGTGGAATTTCCCGAAACCCCGTCTTAACGTGCACCTTCATCACATAAAGTAACTACAGTGAAAATTTCAGCTTCCTAGCTCTTACGGTTTGGGCTGTGCGTTGATCACCAATCAGTCAGTCAGTCAGTCAGTCAGGACAAACAGTTATATATATATTAAGATTAGATTAAGGGATATCCATTATTTTCAGTCTATGTTCATATTTAACTGACATCTTTATATCCTGATGGTTGCATAAAGATCGTACACAAAACCTATTTAAGTATACTTTTCTATTGAACCGAAGCCTCTACTTTTCTCTCGAAGAAGTATGGGATTATATATAATAGCAATGTGTCTAGGATATTTCTGTTATCATTAAATTAAAATAGTTTCTTCGATTTTCTTAAAATTATATATTTTACATTCCGAAGTGCAAAGGTGGACACCGATTATATATCCTTATCGAGATAAATTCATTAGATTAATAGATAGCAAAATTTGAAAAGCAATGCTCTAAATAATAAATATAAATTTATTTATTTATTTATTAAGTTAAATAGAAATTCAAAATGTGTAACAGAACTATTTGTTTAACGTGCGTGTTCGCCGCGCATATTAATATGTTGCAAACTTAAATTCGGAGCCCCATTTTTAAGCATATAACGAGCCGAATTGCATGAGCACAATCAGATAGGTGACCATCGCCGTAAAGATCTATGAAAATTAAATTATGATTTGATAATTTAATGCATCCAGAGACAGCTGAGGGACCTACCGACATTAGCAGGCTATAGTCAATGTCCATAAAGCCCTCGGCGCTAATGATCAATGCATCCTGTTCCACCTGCATGGCAAACTCGGCCAGGACTGCATTGTATGCCAAAGTTGGCGGTACGGCTTGGCACTGGGCAGCACAGGCCAGGCCACGCACATGGCTGCCTATGAGCATATGCTACAAGTTTGGTTTTCGGTATTAGACAGGGGAATATAGCAATTCAAGTATTCACCTGTCGCTTGCAGTACTCGCCGCAACGGCAGAAGGTAAAGATTAATATGAGCAGCGGCATAAAGGTCGAGCAGGTCATGTAGATGAAAACAAAGCTATAGATCTCAGTGAGAACCAGCAGCGACCAATATATATTAACGATGCTGTCCAGAAACATAACCACAAAGATGCAGACAATCGACCAGCCAAACAGGCCATTATAGAGTTCAAATAAACGATATAGCTCCATATAGGCGCGCTTCAGGCTCAACAAATACTCCAAGGAGCACATTTGCTCAAATTTAACATTCAACTGCGAATGGGCGCCCAGCAGACGATAGCTGTGCACCGCCTGGAGACGCTGATCCAATAGCTCCACATGATAGCCAAGGAGCTCAGCATAGAGCAGCAGCAGCAGGCACTGAACACGATTGATGAATACGGCGCCCAGGGAGAACCAAAAGTAGCCAATATAGTCATAGTGTAGCACCACATATACAGACGGAAAGAGTGAGACGAAATTGATAACGCCTAGCACAAAATACTTGACATATCTGGTCCAGGGCCAACCCTTAACTGGCTGCTGTAGCTCGCACTGAAAATGCAATCTCAGGCACTTTAATTGCTGACAGAATTCGTAGTATCTTTTATGCTGGCACATCACTTGCAATTCGACAACTGTTCAGAGAGAAAATTGATTATATTGCATATATATATATACTATAAGTTTGGGATAGATACACGCCTGACATGGTCACAATCTGCGATATGAACACGGTGCAGCTCACCAGCATCGATACCAGTAAATCACCCTCTGGCGAGGCATAGAAAACTATATAGAAGGCCACTCCTAAGTTCACAAGTATAATGGCAATCGTATAGATCTTTTGCAGCTGCTGCTGCGGCGCCTTCTCGGACCACGGCACCAGACCCAAGATGGCAAAGAATTTTAGGTAACGCTGCAGAGCGTAAAGCATGTTCAGCTCTGAAGGTGTAAATGGATACTAGGTATAGCAAGTGCTGCTAAAGGATAGCTACTAGCCACAAATTTAAAGATTATTCAAATTCGATATGCTTGCTAATTAAATTCAATAATTAGCTAAATGGCCAAGGAGTTGGGCAGAGGACAATAAACACGATTAATGTGGATATTACGATAGATTCATATAAACAAGATTCGTATAAATCATGAAAAAGAAATTTATATTTAATTCAAAAAAATGCATATATTAAAATGTGTGCATATATATTTTTAGCACTTACCGTTTTTAAATGAAAAGTAAGCGAGGGTTTGAAGTCCAGGATGAAGCATATATTTTGGAAAGTGCTAAAAAAATTAGAACAATATTAAATAATATTAAAAAAAGTCAAAATTTAATTATAAATATAAGAAAAAATATTATAATAATCGTAAGAAAAACAATCATATAAATAATAAGTATTTTTCTGTTATACAACTCAACAAATACTTAATATTTATTTAAAATATTTGACGCAAAATAGTACAATAATAATAAATGTCGCGAGAAGAGCAGCTAGGGCCTGGAATATAGTCGGCAACTATAATTCATAAATTGATAATATATAAATATATATATTATTAAAATAATCTTTCTGATAATCGTAGTCTGCCCTACATTAGCTCTTTACATAAACGCAATCTAATAAAATCTATACTGAACGTTAATTAGCAACAATTAGACACTGCTTAACTAAATGTGTACAATCCCCTTTAGCATATTACTAGGTAATATACTATGTGTTTTTCACACATTTCTATTTGTAATCACTGATAACGTTTTAGTTTACTTGCCCAATAACCAATTCAATCCAGACGTCTATGTGTTGGTTGCTATTACAAATTGCAATCCGAATCCAAGTAATAGCTAGAAAAGCCCCCCAGCTGAAACTCAAGTCACGTTTAACATTAAATGGCAAAGGCTGAAATGAATGCATGCATCTGGTTTGAAATGTTTGTTACCAAACTTTCCATTCACTGGGGCCTTCGTCAAACATCAGGCCCACATTTCACCGATCATGCCTATTCATCATGCTTATTAAAATTGCGTTTAGCTGTGATGAGAACTCTGAATCTTTTCGAGCTGATAAGCGATACGTCCAACTTGCTGTTGTTGTCTTCTTTTTTTGTACTTAATTATTGGAAAAGTAAAAGTATATTATAGTATATGTATGTGCATACAAATACGAATACATATTTCGAAACGGTAGCGACCGTTGTGTATGCCTATGCTGGCATTTTTTATTACGAGAATCAGCTGATAATATTGGGCTCTAGGCTCTAGGTATAAATACGACCCAACAATGTTCAATGCGATTCAGTTAATAGAAGTAGTTCGAGCGCTGTGCTGGCTGCTTCTCAATAAGAGCAGAGCAAAAAGTGAAATAGCTTAGGGAAAAGTAATTCCTACATCAAGTGATTTAATTAGGAAACAAAACAAAGCAAAAAGAAAAGGATATTAATTATTCAAATTATAAATTCCAAACGCGAAACAATAATGAGTGTTAGTATACGATTTATAATTCATCAAAAAAATATTTTTTCTAATCTAAACTAAAATTAAAAAAAGTGATTCCCAGCTTGCTCTATGCCATTTTTAACATTTTTTAAACAAATTAACTTTCAGCTTGTAAATAACTCGACTCGTATTTACAAGCTTTAGGCTAAATATTAATACTTACATTATATTTATATACTTTTATTAATAACTTAATTATATAAATATAAATTTATTATAATAATTTATATTATCAATATTGGTTGAGTGTGCAAAAAGCCCAGCACATCAATTCGTAGCACCAAATAGGGACTCGAACTTGGAACATTGCTGGTTAATTGTCATTCAACAGTTTTTTTAAAATTCTAGCAGAGGGATACATTTTTTTTTTTGACAATGTGCGCAACGAGGCTTTTCCGGTCCCAGAAAAAATTTATACTTGATCAGAAAAAACAGCCAAGTTGATAAGTTACTACAATTTTTGGTTTCTTTCTCCGATAGTGAAAACTTTAGCTTTCAAATATTTGAATGAAAATTAAAATGTATCCCCACTTCTTTCAATTGTTGGAATTGAAATTCTTCATTTTTGTGAATAAAGTTTTTGTATGAGAGGCGAGTATGGCTATTAAGGGTATTTAATCTGCTGCACAATGAATATTTTTTTTGTTTTTTTCGTGCTCTCGCTCTATGAATTTACTCTCAAAATAGTATAAACAAAAAAAAAAACACTCGCTAGTTATTTCCCCAGATGTTTCTGGGGTTAAACTGTACAGAAACCTCTTAAAGTAATATATAATTATATTCATATTTTAAAAGAATATTCAATTCTATAATTGACTCGTTTTCCAGTTACCCTGTAAAATGTGTCAAATTTAGAAAAAAATGTTGAAATACTGTAAAAGTGAGACTCATATTAAATACCTTAGCTTCTTTTATAACCATAATTTTTTTTTTCTTACCTTTTGGATAATTTAATTCTATATTTTGTATACCTACATATATATAATTGTTATACCTATAAGATAATGTTGTGACCCGTTATGCATATTAAATTTAGCTGTCTTGCCTTTTTACAGTCCAATCTGCGCATTGCGATTATTGGTCAGAGCAATTTTGCCGCCGATGTTCTGGAGTTGCTTTTGGAACGGTCCATTTTTCAAATTGTGGGCGTGTTCACTATACCGGACAAGGGCAGTCGGGAGGATGTTTTGGCCAGCACCGCGGCCAGCCACAATATACCCGTCTTCAAGTTCGCCAGCTGGCGACGCAAGGGCGTGGCCCTGCCCGAGGTCCTGACGCAGTACAAATCGGTGGGTGCAACGCTAAATGTGCTGCCCTATTGCTCACAGTTTATACCCATGGAGGTGATTGATGGCGCTCCGTTGGGCAGCATTTGCTACCATCCCTCCATATTGCCGAGGCATCGCGGCGCGAGCGCTATATCCTGGACGCTCATCGAGGTAAGCAGCAGGAGCGGGAATTCTGTGGACCGATTCTTATCCTCCTTTTGGTTTTTAACAGGGCGACGAGGTGGCCGGCTTTAGCATTTTCTGGGCGGATGATGGCCTGGACACTGGACCGTTGCTGCTGCAACGTCAGACCAATGTTGAGCCGACGGATACTTTGGACAGCATCTACAAGAGATTCTTGTATCCGGAGGGCGTCAAGGCCATGGGCGTGGCAGTTGATATGGTAGCCAAGGGCACAGCGCCCAAAATAACCCAAACTGAGGTGGGCGCCACCTATGACCCGGCCATGTTTAAAGCCGAGAATCAGGTGCTGAATCTGCAACAGTCTGCGGAGCGCATATGGAATTTTGTGCGCGGCCTGGACTCGGTGCCGGGAGCCATAGCTACCGTGCTCGAAGCCGATGGCTGTGAGCAGCAGGTGCGTTTCTTTGGCGCACATATCTATTCCGCTGGACCCGTCAAGGGAGGACAGCCGCTGAAGCTGAAGGGTCTGGCCAAGCCCGCCTGGGTCCACGAGGGCGGCCTGTTGATTGAGGGCACCGACGGCGCCTTTGTGAATGTGCGTCGCATTAAGCGTGGCTCGAAGATGATCAATGCCAGTGATTGGTTCAAGCAGGCGGAGCACCAGCCCATTACGGATTTCAGCGACGATGAATTGGCCAAGCGGACGCAGCTCTCTGGCATCTGGCAGGCCATACTCAAGGAGCCCATCGAGGCAACGACGGATTTCTTTGCCGCCGGCGCTGGCTCCATGGACGTGGTGCGTCTAGTGGAGGAGGTCAAGGAGGCATTCGACGTGCCGCTAGAGAATGAGCACGTCTTCATGGCGCCCGTCTTTGAGGAGTTCTTCGATCAGCTGATTAGAAGCCTGCGCCAGGGCAGCGGCGACGCCAGCGCCAAGCAGCTTAACTACGAGGGTTTCCTGCTGCAGGCGAACAAGCGTGAGATTCGGGTGCCCACACAGCTCTTCATCAATGGCGCGTTCGTGGATGCCGAGAAGCAGCGCACACTGGACATCATTAATCCCACTGACGAGCAGGTGCTCTGCCAGGTGGCCTGTGCGAGCGTGAACGATGTAGACAAGGCGGTGCAGGCGGCGCACAGGGCATTCTTTGGCGCCTGGAAACAGGTGTCGGCCAGGCAACGCGGGCAGCTCATGCTGAAGCTGGCCGATCTGATGGAGCAACACAAGGAGGAACTGGCCACCATCGAGTCTGTGGACTCGGGCGCCGTCTACACGCTGGCCCTGAAGACCCACATTGGCATGTCCATCGATGCGTGGCGATACTTTGCCGGCTGGTGCGATAAGATCCAGGGTAATACGATACCCGTGAATCCCGCCCGGCCCAACAATGTGCTGACGTTTACGCGCAAGGAACCGATTGGTGTGGTTGGCCTCATCACGCCCTGGAACTATCCATTGATGATGCTCTCCTGGAAGATGGCCGCCTGCATAGCCGCCGGCAATACCTGCCTGATTAAGCCGGCACAGACATGTCCCCTAACTGCCCTCAAGTTTGCCGAGCTCACCGTGTTGGCCGGATTCCCGCCGGGCGTCATCAATGTGCTGCCCGGCAAGGGCTCTGATGCCGGTCAGGCTGTGGCCGATCATCAGCTGGTGCGCAAACTGGGCTTTACTGGATCCACGCCCATTGGCAAACATATCATGAAATCCTGCGCTGCATCCAACCTAAAGAAATGTTCACTGGAGCTTGGCGGCAAGAGTCCTTTGATCATATTCGCTGACTGTGATCTGGACAAGGCTGTGAAACACGTGAGTATGGACTTTGGGTAGCTTCAAGAACTAGCTATATTTTTAGATAATTTAGGCTCCTCCGTTTCGCTGCCGGTTCTTAATAAGCTTTTCAAGATTTTATGTAGTTTTCATAGAAACGATTAGAAATAAGTTAGTAATCCGCCTTGGATCTGGTTTTTGGTTTGGTCCGATTCACGATAAAAAAAAAATTGTAATTCGTTGCCCGAAACGGTTCGATTTGCATCTCAGGTTTTAATATGGGCAAATTCTTTCTTTCTTGTTTTAATTTCCTGTTTCTTTCTTGCAGGGCATGTCTTCGGTCTTCTTTAATAAAGGTGAAAATTGCATAGCCGCCGGACGTCTCTTTGTGGAGGATCGCATTCACGATGAGTTTGTGCGTCGCGTGCTCAAGGATCTGCGCTCGATGACCATTGGCGATCCACTTAATCGGTCCACGGCACACGGTCCACAGAATCATAAGGCGCACTTCGATAAGCTGTTGGAGTACTGCGAACGGGGCGTGGCAGAGGGCGCAACGCTTGTCTACGGCGGCTGTCGCGTGCCCAATCTGAAGGGTTATTTCTTTACGCCCACCGTTTTCACCAATGTCGAGGATGACATGTTCATAGCACAGGAAGAGTCATTCGGTCCGATTATGATCATATCCAAGTTCAACGGCAGCGATGTAGATTCGGTCTTGGCGCGTGCCAATCGCACTGAGTACGGTCTGGCCAGCGGTGTCTTCACCAAGGATATTAGCAAGGCCTTGAGCTTTGCCGATCGCATCGAGGCGGGCACCGTCTTCGTCAATGTCTACAACAAAACGGATGTGGCTGCTCCATTTGGTGGCTTTAAGCAGAGTGGCTTTGGCAAGGATTTGGGCCAGGAGGCGCTCAACGAATATCTGAAGACCAAGTGTGTCACCATTGAGTACTGAGTTTATTCAAATTTAACAGAATTCAATGTTCGGGTAGTGGAAAAGAAAAGACTTACTGCATTTTATATAGATACTACATAATTCTCAATAGGCCTAGGAATACGATTATATGTATACGAGTCTTCATTAAAACTCAATAAATATGATAATTTTTGTAAATACGTAATTGAATTTTTCCAAAGATCGAGTGCTATTTAGGGAAATTTTCAAAATCGATTAAAATAAGTATTTAATAACTTGTTACCATTTTTTTAAAGTAGAATTTCACATCTGATGAATATTTGGGACGATCTCTGAAAATAACCTTGAGGAAAATCGGATCAAAAGCTAGAAACTGTCATACGACCGAATTTCACTAATTTTCCACACATGTGGGTGGAATTTTCAATATTATAAACATTTGGGAAGATCTATAAAACTTAATTTGAAGCCCATCGGATGGAAAGTAAAATAACTCATATGACCGATTTTCACTAGTTTTTCACACAAGAGGGTGGAATTTCAAAAGTCTGAAATTTGCTAGTTCGTTTATTAATCAGAATAGTTTTTTTATAAAACAAATTGTAAGCTTTATTGTCTTTTGAATTTTATATCCTAAAACCTACTTTATTGGCTTCGACCTACTAGGTTGATTATAAAACCAACACAAATTTACATAAGTGTATGGCGAACACACTCAGTATTTAAATAGACGTTGGCTACGCGTAGCGCTTACAAGCAATCATTGAAGTCTAACCAACATTTCCGCAGAATTTCCACTCGGTGAATACAATAGCAATGGCTTAATGCCAACCCCAGCCAACACACACAGCACCCTGCTTCCCACACCCGCTTTGAACGACTGTGCAATTGCAATTGGTATCCAACTAAAAATATGCAGCCGCATCAGCAATCCCCGCAAGCAATCGCAACGACAAACTCTTGTTCTTGCGTTGTCAACTTTTCGAGTGAAAAGTTTTGACAGCCAATGTGGGTCAAAATACTGAAAGCTCGTCGCTGGGCGTTAAATGCTCTATTATTGCTTTATGCTGCTCGTCATTTATAAATTTTCAATGTATTTTTCTAATATTTCAAAACTTTGCAAGCATTTCGCATTAACTGAACATATAAAGGCCAAGGCAACAGTGCGGCGTATACGTAATATTTATGTGTGTGTGTGTGCTTAAGACTTTAGACATTTTGTTTGCCTTTCCCTCTCTCTCTCTCTCTCTCTCTCTCTCTCTCTCTCTCTCTCTCTCTCTCTCTCTCTCTCTCTCTCTTAGTCTCTCTCACTTTCTGTCCCTGCTCAACTCTGTAACATCATGTAATTGCATTAGCCGTTAGGGCATGTGTCCCGCCTTTTTCTATTGTTGGGTGCGTGTGTGTGTGTGTTTGTGTGCGCGTACATCCTGTTGTCAGATCCTTCTAAATTTATGCAGCATATTTTGTAGAGTTTCGCGAAGTACGTGTTTGCAACATATATATTAATAGATGTTGCTTTATGTTGATTGGGGCGTGACAAGGACAAGCCTAGGCTTAAATCATATTACAATTTAGTTGCAAACAAACGAAACTAACGAATAAAATTCCGATTAGAAATATATATATATAATGGTAATTGGTTAAAACTATTAAATTAATGAGATTGATAAGACATTTTACATACACATAATTCAGATATTGAATATATAAGCCATATAAATGATTTTCCCTTGATTATGGCCTGATAAAATAATGTTCTGTTGGAAATAATAATATCCAATAATTGCTTTATGTGCTTACATATATAACTATTAGGGTAAAAAAAACAGATAATAATGGACCGACAACATAGAATTAGGCCTTATCTGTATACATTATGCATTCATTGGTGTATCTATATATAAGTATAAAGATATATAGATAAATATTTATATTTATATTTACAACGGCGTCTATTTCTAATATAAATTTAAAGTTATCTCTTATTAAAAATAAAGTTTCTTATATTAAAAATTTAACATTTTTAAATACAAGTGCAGCTACTTCTTCCTTGGTACTATATCGTAACTATACCTTAAAGATAAGAACTTGTTAGAAAGAAATTGAAGCTTCTATCACCCAGAAGCTTTGCAATAGCCGTTATACGCAAGGACAAGAAGAAAAGAATACTCAAATACTTAAAGCGAATGCTGCGTATATAAATAAAAGCTAAGTAATGACAAATTCTGTGGGTGTGTGTGTGTGTGTGTGTGTGCCAGGGGAGGACGAAGATTGTTATAGGATACCGCAAGAACGAAATAAACCGCAATAAACACAAAACTAACATTTAGCTAGAGCTTAAGCAAGAGCAGAATAAACCGCAATACACGCACACAGAAACTAACGGTAAGCAAGAGCTTAAATGTCAGCCATATAAACAGGTAAGCATTAAAAACCCAAAATAACTAAAGGCCTGGGATACCAGGGGCCAAGAGGAGGTGTTGGGAGGATTTGCGGGCGGATGTGCCAGAGAGCTAAAGAGCTGCATTTGGTTGTGTAACAAGCGTCGCGTATTCAGAACAGCTGAGATATGACGTAATTGGATGTGAGTGAAACAATATACGTATAATAATCACAGGCCAAAAACACACAAGCCCTCCCCCCAATGCCTTAGTAGAAATAAACTCAGCGTGGCCTGGGCGTGCGATAGAGATGGGTGTGTGACGACGGTTGGAGTGAGGAGAAGGGACTAAATTTTTTTCTTTCAGTTTATGTAATTTGCCAATAGTCCGGCTTCTATTTTAACAAGTTGAGAGGAAAACTCTTTGGTGGAAAACTTTGGCAGCAAGTAATCAATAAATATTATATTACAAAACTTTGCGGGAATTTTGTTTGTTTCTCGCGCTCTCGCACTCTATTGCCTACGCTCAGGCGCTTTTACAGCGCATGCTTGCGGCAAATTGACTGGAAGTAGCTGTCGCTGTTTTCGCCTTGGAAGCCCAACGGTAGCCTTTCCCACAGCTTGGGGGTCTGTGTGCAGCGATTTGAAATCTATGCTAACTGAGCTGCAAGCGGGAGCTGAGCAAGCCGCTAGCGGCTTCTAGGTCTAGAAATAAAAGCACTAACGAGCTTTTTTAAAGCTTAAACAAAGAAAAATGAAAAATTTAAATGAGCCAATACTTATACTAGAATGCATGTCTTTTACATATCGATATTTGTTGTTTAATATGTTGATACTCTCCTTCCCTAATATCTGATTATTATTTATTATTATTATAGTTATTTATTAGTAAGATCTTAATCATTTGAAAGTGTCCTCCTTTTATATGATTTTCATAATGTTTAAAGTGATGCATGTACTTAAACATACGATGAAGGCATATTCCCAGTTTCGTTTTAAAAATCATTAACTATTGCTGCCTCTTAATTCATTCTAAATTTTCTAAGTAATAGAACAAACGACTCTTATTCTGTGTTGCACTCCCTGTCACTCATGCTCTCTTAAATATAATAGACAAATATACAGATACATACATATATACAAAATTTGATTATTATTAGCTTTTGTATTTCTCCTGAGCGTATTTCAAATCAAAGAAATAGTTCAAGATAAGAACTCATGACTGTAAAAGCACAATGGCTGCGAGACCTACAGTTGGAGAAGCACAGCGCTGACGGAAAGCTAGTAGCAACTGCTTGACATGCAGCTCACGCACGTGGTTCGAGAGCCACTGAATGAGATTGCAAATCGCAGCAGAAGCAGCCGCAGCAGCGGGCACGCCTGAAACCTTGAAAGCTTGCAGCCCAACTGTTTGTTGCTCTCCGGCGCACCACCGGCTAAGTGCCGCCCGCAATGGCGCCACCCACAAGCCGAAAGTCCAGCAAAAGCAATCTGACGTTCCAGTGACGGCGACGACAACGCAAAGACAGCGACGGCGCCCAGCTGAGTAAAAAGCTGCGAGGCGGCAGAAAAGCTCTGGCTGTGCCTTTCCATGCGCAATCGCCTGCTTGCCGCCACCCTCTGCTCAACCAGCGACAGATTCGCTTTGGACTGGGAACGACGAGAAGCCGAACGCAGCCGAACCAAAGCCGAGCGTTTCGCTCACAGTTGCAGCAGCTGCGGCGCTGGCGAGCTCTACGATGAACTGGCACTATCATTGGCGTTTTAACTGTGGACGGTTGCTACTCGCACTCGCTGGCGGATTATAACGGCACATAGATATAAACATATATATATATATATATACTTATATATATAAAAACATATATAGACAGTTATTATGTGCATGTCTGCGTAGAGGAGAAGAGGAAGCTGAAGGCAGCGTTCAAGAAAATCCATCTGTATGTGTGTTGTTGTTGGTGCGCCGCTGCGGAAAATACAACAAATTTTCATGTATTTGCACAAAACGTTGGTTACATAAAAAAGCAAAAAATTATAAGAAAAAAAAAAAATCCTCGAGGTGATGATGCAAAGTGCCAAAAAAAATAAAAAACAAATCAAAAATTGTTAACATCCACGACCTCAATAACATATGAATAAAATTAAAATAAGGATTAGCAAAGTTTCCAATACAAAACATAAAAAAAATAAAAAGCTTACAACCAGCAGATAAAAGACAATTCTAGCAGTGATTATATGAACAGCGTCGGCAAGAGCGACGCCAAAGGCGACGCGACGAGGACTCTGTGACAGCAGCAAAAAAAAAAAAAAAAAAAAAAAAAAAAAAAAGAAGATATCCTTGTAAATCTTATATACATACCCAAATTCGATTTTTTTTTTTTTTGCTGCTGGTTATTATAAAAACATTAAATTCTGATAAACAAACAAAACAAATTCTGATAAACAAAAAATAAAAGAAAGACAAAAATAGCATAGCTAAAATAAAGCAAATAACACGTAACTTAAAAATAGACTGACAAAAATATACGTGAAAACAAGCATTATACAAAAATAAATAATTGAATATAGACATATTGCTGGACAAGATTTTAGAGCTGAGCTTCAGAGCTGACAACGCCTAAAATACATACATACATACATATATATCTATATGTGTTACTAAAATTCACAGATTTCGCTCCCAGATTTGCGTTATGCCTTTTGCATAAAGTGAAAATGTGGTGCATATGTATGTATAGATTGTGTAATCAATATGCTTATATAAACATTGCAATTTGAGCTTTAGCTCACAGACAACAACTACATATCCTTTTTTGAGGCTAAACCACAAAGCAGATTTTAAAAAGAAATGCAAAATTGCATTAAATACCCATTAAATACCGACATGAAAAAGAGCATTGCCTACATTTGTGCGCCCTGCCCAGAGCTAGAAAAGTTGCCCAGCGCCCGCTGACAGACATAGGCCACAGGGCATAGCTATATCCATAGCTAAAGCCGAGGCCGTTTCATTTGCGCCTTCGCCACGGACGCGCGTTGCGCAATGTGGCAGCGACGTCGCCGGCGGCAGCATTCAAAAGTAAGTCAAGCAATGCGTATGCGTGAGAGCGCAGCGTCATTGTCTTAGTGAGCATTCTTTTTAGCTGGAACAACAAAAGGAGCCAAGCAGCAAAAAAAAAAAAAAGAAGAAATATATATGCCATGATAAGCGCATATCACAACGAAAAATTAACATAAAAATTACAGCTTGTGTGGCCAGTGTTGCAAAGTGTCCTTAAAGCTGCACCAGCTAAGCCGCATAGCATAACTGTAAGCTTGTCGGACTGGCAATTCCCGCACAACTGTAACGAGCTGCTCGAGCATTCTCACAAGCTGTGCTCGCTGTCATTAGAGGCTGGCGCCCAGCTGGCAGTTTTTATGGCACGGCCGAAATCTGTTTTACCGTTCTGCAGCAGCAAAAAAAAAAAAAAACTTCCAACGCAAGTTCCAGGCTCGCTCTCTTTATTCGATGTTCATACTTGCTTGCACTCCCTGTGTGCGTGTGTGTGTGTGCGTGTGCGCACTCTCTTTCGCTCTTTCTGTCTCCCACTCGCTCTGTGCGCATACGCCGATTGGCTTGGGCAGCATTGGATGCCTTTTGCAATGCTCCTCGCTCGAGATTACATAACAGTTGGCAGAGTGTGTGGCTAAAATCGGCAGGCGACTGCAATTTGTTTTCACGTAAATGGCAAAGAGTTGATCGAATTAGCAATAATTAATTAAACAAAATTCATGAAAAATTCACAAGAATTAACAGCAAGTGCGAAAACCCGTTTACCAGCTGCACAAGTCAACTAGAAAGTGTACTTTAGGCCATTTTTATAAGTGTGTCCTTGTCGGAACGAAAAAAAAAAAAACACGCAACAGCAGCTGCCAAAGAGGGCATATCCTCCTAGTTTTTGGATCAGTTTGGCAAAAGCCAAATGAATTTGTAATGTTTATATAAGCAGTAAAGTTGATTAGGGCCCACAATGTCATAGTTCATGCTCAAAAATAACGCTTACCACTTAAAGGAGTAGTTAATACATTAATTAATTTTTCCGAAAACCAAAACTGAGCTAATTATACACAATTTAATTTAACTTATTTTAATAGACAGTTCCTAATTGATGATAGGATACCTAAAAGAATTCTTGGAAATTCTAATAGAAACTAATGCGAAACTTGAAATGAAATAAATCAAATATAGTTTTTTATTAAAAAAAGAAAAATAGTCCAGCCCCCTTTTGCTAATTTTACCTCTTCCCCCACCCAACAGGTGGTAAATTAGCCAACATTTATCACTTTTTACTCATAAACCAATTTCTAATTTCAGTAACCAAATAAACTTAGCGCAAATCTTAACACAATACTGCTACGAACATTCAGAAAAAAACCCCATTTAAAAATGTTGTACCAACGCAGTTGATTAAGAAAAACACACCAAAAACAAAAATTAACATAATTAACAAATATTTAAATAATAAAACGTATATAAATATTTATAACGATAAGCGTTTAAAAATCGAAACAATAAGACACAAAAAAAAAAAAAAAAAAAAACAAAAATAAACATATAGTTTAAAACTAGCCTAATAAATACAGACAGACACCCTCCTTAGACCTGGTGCAAACGAATCCTAATCGTACTTAAAGCCAACTAACAAGAAAAAGGAAAAAACAAAAAAAAAAACAATGGCCGACAAGAAGATTGGTGAATACTATTCGCCACCGCCAAAGATGGGCAAATGGGAGGGTTTCAGAAAATTCCTATGGAACAGTGAAACTAGCCAATGCCTCGGACGCACCGGTTCCAGTTGGGGTGAGTACAATAAAAAAATAAAACACACACATCTCTATTGAGATCTATATAAACTTAGCATAATATATGGGAACATTTGAGAATTTGATGCTTCCAAGAAAATAATAATTGTCAATAAATTAGAAGTTTCATTCCATTTCCATTTTACATATGTTATTAGATATAAGTATTATTCTGAAACTATGAAATTCACAAATCAAATATTTGCAACATTGGGTTTTATAATGAATAATTAATTGTTTTTTATACAAAACTAAAATGTTTGGAAACTGATATATTATCTATTAGGAAAGT
This sequence comes from Drosophila littoralis, assembly GCA_018903485.1. Lineage (NCBI taxonomy): Eukaryota > Metazoa > Arthropoda > Insecta > Diptera > Drosophilidae > Drosophila > Drosophila littoralis. Next base: position 3,140,316 of record JAEIGF010000059.1, on the reverse strand, counting down.
AGATCCCGAAATGGAAACGTACTCTTTTCGAGCGACTACTGTACTTGAGCTGATAGATATATTTAAATATCGATTGTAGTTAATTATCTTCAGCTTGCTTTTAGTTTAGTTTCGTGTTGCACTTAATTGGTAATTAAATCGCTCAGCAAATCAATCAACTTTCACGCATTGCGCATACGCCGCGTGTGCCAGTTTTTTGTATTATATAAATATGTATATCTATGTTTAATATGAAGTATTTGAAGGGACATTCAAGGCCAAGACTAGCACATAACTATTTAATAAATAAATAAAATTAAATAATATATAATCTACAATCTGAACAATCTGAATAAAATTATTCAGTTAATTTGACTTCAATACAAATCAAACAGGACTTGAACTAAATTGTAGGCAGCAGCTTTTTATCAGTCTCTTTTCGAATCTCAATCTAGTTTATTATAATAACTTCTCAGTAACTAATGCTTTTGGAAAGTAAGCTTTTTAAAGAGATAATATAAAATGCGTACATATAATAATATATACATGCTGCGTATAGTGTTGTGTAACGACAAGATATGAAATGCCGGCGGTAGTTTTTAGTAATTTTACTGAATAGATTACTTATAATGTGCTTTCTATTTGTTATAAATAAGTATAAACGCATTTGCTGCTAAAGAAATACTTTGGTTTTTTCCGTGCCCCCAGTTTTGATATGCGGGCATTATTTTAATATCAACCTTTATGTTTACCCTTATAATGCGTATCGATCGATTGGACTCATTCTGTATGCCATGCACAATAAAAAGTCACGTACTTGATGGGCCCAGTAAATTGCTTGGCAGCACTAAATATAGAACTCAATATTACTGCAGAGCCCACAATTCAGCTAGAGCACATGCGCTCACTGACAGTCACTCAGTCACTCAGCCAGCTATACGGACTGTCCACATATAGTTGATTTTCGATAGCGATTGCATAACAATTATACGAGTATAGACTGACGGGGGGAGGGGCCTTAAGTAGGGTGTGTTTTAGGAGTTAGGCCCATAATGTACCCCTACCAACAGTAAAAATGACTAATCATTTGATATCGTGTGTAAACGCCATGAGAGACAACAAGAATGCAAAATTGTCGTAAATTTTTTATGGGCCAGGCAAAAGACAAAAAGTGAAAATAAAGGGGTCGAAATAACGAAGGCAATTTGTAATTTATGATGTATTCAACTTTTGGGACTTAGATAAGCCTATTATAAATATTTTATACATAGTATGTATATAAGCATTTGCTGCCGTTTACTTAACAGATAAAAATATTTAGATAATATCGGCGCACTAACTGATATAAAGTGCCTGTCAGCTTTCGTAGGTCAGTTTTAAAGCATAAGCGAAAATTTGTTTATCGAAAAATCAAGTGGCGAAAATTGAACATCCTAAAACATCGATATATATCGGATTGGTTAATATACAAGAATATTTAAAAGAGTTTCTTAATGCTAAATCAACTGCTTTTAGTTATAAATATTATTTACTGATATTGTGGGCAGCCCGAGGCACTTTATTTTGAATATTAATTCAATTTTTTCGAGGTTGTGTTAAATTTCGATTGATTTTTATCGCTTTTAGCTAAAAGTTTTATAAAGCTTCAATCGATATTTATCGATTTCTGACTAAAATTATATAAAGCTAACCAAAAACCCGTTTTCGTATATAATTACAAACTATTATTATTTAAATATTTTTTTATTGAGCCACCTTGCAGCACTAGGTATCTCAAAAAACAAATCTTTATCCAATTTCAAACTAACAGCTCGCAGTTAGCTTTTAGCACCAATTGTACGCTTTACACGGGAGATTTGAGATAATACCAAAGCACATTTTGACAATTTATAGCATACGTGTTATTTGACTATTTATTGATATAGGATTACGCGCTGTGTAAGCTCTAACTTCTCCTCTCGCTCCATCACTGTCTTTCCACCAGCCCTCTTTATTTTTGCTAGCTGCTCCATCATTCAATCCCAGCTGTCTAAACTGAAGGCACGTGCTGGCTGTTGGGTTTATTTTTAGCAGTTTCTCAGGGCTTAGTAATTTTTAATGGAATTCAATTTGTGAAGCTGTCGCATCGCTTGACACTATTGAAACATTGATGTGCGCTTAAATGTCATACAAAGCCCGAAAGCTAGATTGCAAAGTTCAGTGGTAGAAGTAGAACAGAATTTCGCTGTGTATACGAAATTATTATAATATTTGTATCATATGTATCTTAGTAAAGCTTATTTTAAGATTGGAATTTACCAAATTCGATTGATTGCATAATGTATTAGTAAAAGGGAAATTCATGAGGAAATTCGAAGGGTAATTGCAAGCAGTTGAGGAACAATTCTATTTACATTGCGGTTTTTGAATAAATACATTTTCATTTTACTATGTGGCGGAAATTCGTTGAAAATTTACATGAATTGCATAAACGTACTCAGAATAAATACTTTTTTTTTTTGCAATAAATGGTTAAGTGAAATTTTCCATCCGATAAGACTAAATTACAAATACAAATAGGACTAAAAAATAATAGAAAGGTAGAGAATAGTTATCTTTATACAAGAGCTTTAAATATATTCGCCTATAATCAGTTGGCAAACTAGCCTTAAGGCTGCCTTCTTCTTTTTCTAAGCCTTCTTATATTCGTACCTGCAAGCCCGGCTTTTGCACAATTGCCTGTAACCCAGTTAAATGCAAAGTGGTAAATGAAAGCTGCACTATCATGCACTGAAATTGACTCAACTAAAAATCGATTCTAACCTCATTCCAAAAGCACATTGTACACACTGGCTGACAGGCAACAAAACGACGACAAGTGCCGCCTCGGGCTTAGCGCCTCGAAAATGTGGGCGTTGGCGGCAAAACAGACATTTTGTTGTTGCCGCTGCAGCTGTTGCTGTTGCATGATTGCTTTGTCTGTAACCTACTTAGTTGGCAAGTTGTGTTGCCTCTTCAGTTAAACACTTAACACGCCTCCAAAGCGAATTCTTTACAACATTTTTACCATGCAAATGCCAGCAATAGGGCGCTTGGACTGGGCGCAGATCTGAGGGAAGCCAACATAAATTATATATTCGTCAGTTCAGGATCTGCAGCCACTTCATGTATTCTTTTCCAATTTGCACAAACATATATGTGGCTATATTAATTCATTCCCAAGAGGCTGGAATTCAGAAAAATGGGTTCCAAATAGAAATTCCACTTGCTGGGTTTGAATAAATGCGAGCATTAGTGAGTGAATAATGCATAGAATGAGTGTACTTTAAAATGAATCATCAAGAATTATCAAATGTTCAGCATGAGGCGAGATAATGCAGTAATATTAGTGCTGAACTGAGAAGAGAAGTGGGGAAAAAGCATTTCTGTAACATGTAAAGCGTTCTACTTGATTTGAAGAATAATAAAACATAATAATATTATTATAAAATATTTGTTTTCTTTTATAATTTCAGAAGACTATTTATAAACCAAAGTTCGAATCTTGTTTCATCGCATTCTTTCCAAATTTAAATTCAATTTTTAATTAATAACAAAATACAATTTTCTGTTGTTTATTTTCGTTTCAAAATTAGCTTATCTTCTAGCAAATGCTCATTATTGTGGCCTTTCAGATGAGATAATACGAACTTTGAGGTCAAAATTGGTCGGGAGTGCCAGACTATGAGATATTCTGGGTCTATGTACACAAAGCATTCAATTAACCTTAAAATCTCAAAGTTATGCTTAAAAAACTTGTTTTAAATCGATACATATCAATATTTTGGAAATGGGCGCAGATATTGAAAGTATAATAATATGCTTTTTCTTTTAATTAACTCGACTGTTGCGGACATAAACATTATACCCCTTCTACACATTTTGAATAGGTATAAAAATGATTCGCTTCAGGTTTAAGTTTGTTTTTTTTTGGCATATGTTTCTGTTTTAAATAGCTTCGCAATCTAATAACACATTCAACCACTAATCTGGCACAAAAGCCATGGAATTATGTGGGATTCAAACTAGAAGTTCCGTAAATGAGTTTTCTGAATGACTCGATCTTTTGCAAGCAGCATTCTTCTCTTTGGTCTTACAGCTCTACTGTGTAGATCCATTTTAATATTTTACCAAGTTACAAATTGTGGAAAACATATCCATTTATCGTCTTAGAGAAATCAAAGCCAATCACTGTGTATGTTTCAATTGCTCCACTGCAAATCAATTAAAAACGACAATCATTTCAACCAGACGTCAATGAGCTCAATTTGAGACGTTTTGTGGCACATGTGAGCGATGTTTGAGATGTCTGTTTTTATCGAGGTCCCGCAATTTGCACAGACCCATCAAATTGAGCACTGCGCTAAATAGTATGCCAAAATCCCAGATGCGACACATTGACCTCCATAAGCTGCAAATCTGTTAAATGCTTTGCACTGGAAAGAAACAATTATCCAATCGACACTTCAATTAGCATACGGCCCACTAAAGCTGATTTCATAAGCGCATTATAATGAGCTCGCGGTTTACTCCCACACTGAAGTATCTCTTCAACTGCGCTATCTGTAGACTTAAAGATATCAGGGAAACTTTCCAAGCAATCAAAGTTTTAAATTGAAAAACTTTCAATGCGCTTAATTGGGAAACAATTAAGAAAATCTAATGGGAATGCGCTCTTGTCCAAGAAATCGACTAGTAAATACCCTGTTCTATGTTGATGTGTTCTCTTTTGATGTACATTAAAATCATACTTTCGTATTCTAATCATGAATGCACACATATATTATGTTTACATTAAGTAAGTTTTCGACAAGTAAATACCTCGTTAATTCTACTAATAGCCTATTCTCATGCAGGGCATTGAAAGCGAGAGACCTATGCGAATGAAAATCCCTTGCGTAATGTGCGCAAAAAAGCAGAGGAGAAAATGCCACAGGGCAACTAGACAGCTATTCATAACTCTTATAGAGAGGAAATCCCAAGTGCCTTATATGGGATTAATTAAAGAGTGGGGAATATATAAAATTAAACATGTAACATATAATTAAAATTACATTACGCAGAGCTACTTGTTATGCAAGTATTAAAAATGTTGCTTCAGAGGCTTGAGTTAAATTTTTGTATGGATTTGGATTTGTACGAGCTTTGATTATTAGTCTATGTGTGGAATGAAATAGTTTGTTGAAACTACTCAAATTTGTTATATTATTAATATTGCAACAAAATTAAATGCTAGCCAAATTTAAATATTTATATTTAAATATATAATTATATATAAAACTATTTGCTAAGGTTGATATATCAATAATTCAATTAATAATAATAATTATAAAATAATATTTTAAAAAAACGAATAAAAAAGTCTAAAAATACATAACTAGCACAAAATAAATTCAATTAACTAGTATTTAATCTTTTGGCTTAAATAATTGCAAACAGAAAACAAAATAATAAAAAAATCTGCACAATAAAATGTTATAAACTTATATTATAATTATTATCATTCTAGTATCTACTTATATTTGGGTGTGTGTGTGTTTGAGTGTAGGCATGAGTAATGCCAAGCCTGAGGGCTGTTGCGAATCCTGATGTTGACAGTTGTATTTTCTGCTCCATTTTGCTGGTCAGTTTTTTTTTTTCGTTCTTTTGTGTGCCAGCTACCGTGTGTACTGTTGTGTGCGCTGTTGTGTGTGCATGTAATTTTCTTATTTTTCTGCAACTGTCAAAATTAACAGAGCAAATGGGCAGCACTCGTTACGACCCGCGCCAACACCCTAACCCGCACCCACAGCTGCCGCTGAAAGGTAAAATTGAAGCTGAAATTAAAAAAGAGGACGAAGTGGACGCCATTCTTTTGTGCCTGTATGTGTGTGTATACAGCTTGCAACTGTAGCACACATGCAGACAACGCAGTCACACACACACACACACATACAATCGCATACCAGCACAGTTTGTTACATTATTGCGGCAGCTGTGCAAATGGCAAAGTTCAGCCGAGAGACCTACAAAGAGCAGGACAGAGAGAGAGAGAAAGAGCGAGAGTGCCAGAGAAAAAGGGAGGCAGCGCGAGAGAGAGCACTTGCAGGCGGAGAGTGCGCGCACAATGCTGCGTATACTTAATGTTCCACTGAGACCTGCCAGGTGCTCAACGACACCATGAGCACGCACACACACACATACACATAGGTAAAGAGTAAAAAATGTTTTAAGGCAGAGCCCACCTAAATAAACTATCAACGAAGAAAACTTCAAAGGTTCTGCCAGCGCCTAACAACTAATTAAATTTACACACAAGCCTGCGATCTAAGCTTAAATTAAACTCTTCTAATTCTGTATCCATAAAATAACAAGTTGTCTAAAAATATATATAAATATATAATGCTATATAAATTTGAGTTTTACCAACAAAATAAAATTATATCTTTATTAAGACTTTCAATCCAGCCAACGAATATTCTTGAATCCAAAATTAAAAAATAATATTTAAGTATTTTATCTTGCATTTTCTTTTAAATTATTAAATTAATATTTAGCGAGTGGAAACATCCAAAGCAACGTTTTTAAGCTTATAGAAATTTCGAAATTTGCACTCAATAAATAATAAAAGAGAATAACGTTTAAAAAAAGATTGTACGCGCCTTTTTGAATAATATTTTTCTGAGCTTCGATGTATTTTATTTCTTAAGCTTAATATATAAAACTTATATAAAATACTAATATTATATAATCACTATATTATTTTATATTTAATATTATTAAATATAAAATAATAATATAATTAACATTATACTTATAATAAAAGGGATAGTACACCTCATTTTAGGGCATATATTTTCTGCTATTACTATTTGTAAATAATTAATTAATAATTAACTAATTGCAAAGCATCCAAAGTCAAGTGAATTTAAATTTATTCTTGGATTTAGTTCAACATTTGCGAAAATATATTTTAATGCATTGTGCGAACTTAAGAAATACTGCAAATATTTCGAACGCATTCAATTAAGTGGTATAAAATGCACGATTGCCTTATACGGGCTACACTTATATATTTGTAGGAACTACAACTACGGGACCAGAGCTACATCATTTTTACTTAGCATTTAGAACGGCTTAACGTATTTGCCTTGCAAGCAAAATAAAACAGCTGTTTTTCCCAAACCACAAAAAGCACATCGCGTTGCCTGAGAAACTCACACCCCGCATCCATAGCCGAGCTCTATCTCCAAAAGCCCCAAAACCCCACCTACCGCAGTAGGAAAAGCCACTGCGGCCACTGAAACCAGAGCAACCAGCTCGTTAAGTGCAGAAATACACTCAAGCACACACATGTGCACATACACATAGATACTAACTTACACACACACGCACGCACACACACACACACAGGCACACCCATTGGAATAACAATAAGAAAATTCAGAATAAAAAGCACAACCAACTGCAAAGAAGGCTCCCTGCTGGCGCTGCTTTTGTTCTCCCCAGCGAAACCGTGAAGTTTGCTCGAGTGTTGCCATGCAAACGTACATTTTTATTTAACTGCCTACGTAACGTAACCAAATTACGTAAGGCGATGAAAATGTTTAACGTGTTTCCATAATTTCCGCAACTCAATTGACTTGGGAACTCGCCCAACAAAGCCAATTATAAACTTAAGGATTAATTAAAAAGGCAAGATAAAAATAAATGTTGTTAAAAAGAATATGTTTAGCAATCAGATTATTATAATTTATGCATATTACTATATAGACAGTCGGGCTTTAGCCCTGTTTGGACAGTTGCTTCTCAAGCAATCAAGCCATTAAATAACGCTACCTATATCTACATATCAGATATATGTATATACAATATATGTATATATGTATATATATATATATATATATATATGCTTGCTTGTATATGGCCATGAGAATTCGTTAGAGTGCGGGCGCATTGGCAATAGCCAGTTGGGCAGCAGAATTGTGGAGCGCGCATGCGCCCTTTTGCTATTGGCAATACTTGCCAACTAATTGACCGTGAGCAGAATTCTTTTCAAGTATTTTTCGGAAGGTCTTGAAAATAACAGTACTACTTAACAGGATGTTACGTACTATATCTGTAATCGTATCACATAACTCGCCTGATTTTGACCATTTTTATTTAAAATATGGCAAACTATATTTTATATTCTATACAAATTTAAATTCCAACAATCGATAAAGAATATTAAAATATATATGACTTTTATTGTATATTGTATTTTTTCAAATGATTCGAATTTACTTTATTCATATTATTATATTGTAATATATATTTATGTTTATTAATAATACATTCCCTGACTAGTATCAGAGTACAGCTGTTCAGTTGCCCAACACTTAGACATATCAGTGAGGACTTAAATTCTAATTTAATTTTACATACTCTAATGTTATTCCACAACATTTTAATTTAATTTGAATTCTTTCCGCTGTTTGACCTAGTTAAACTAGGAACAAAAAAATTACTTTTCTTAGTTGCCATTAAAACTCTTTGATATTTGAGCCCTTCTCTCGCTCTTCGCTCTTTAATTATTTATAAATTCCCACGGTCCACACAATTCTCAAAGTCTCTGAGCAGATGATTAATGACTTTCGTAAATTGCTGTGCAATGCCAATGCCAATTCCAACATATTTTCCTCTCTCTAAATTAGTTTACTCACAGTTCGCTCTACGTCACATGGCGTATGCGTAATTTAGGACAATCTTATCTATTCATCAATTCATTTATATAAAAGACAGAGCACAACATAAACAGGCTTGAAAACTGAAACTTTAACAAAAGGTTGCTTTTAGTTTAAAAGCGAGCATAAGGACAGGGGTTTGGAAAAAGCAACCTCCAAATGGGGGAAAATGGTGGTCAAAGTTTGTATGTAAAACATCAACCACAACGCTGCCATATAAGTGTGCTTTGCGAAAATAACTTCATGAGTCTACATGGCTTAGATGTCTGAGTGTCGGACTAGCAACCGGCCGACCGCCGGTTCAAAGGCAACAGAAATAAAAAGATTTTATTTTTAGAATATAACTTTAAATATATTATTTATTTAATTTGAGCGACGAAAGTCACAGAGGATGAAAGTTTTGGATCGCACTCCCGTTAAGCCGAAAGATAAAATAAAAATTTCTTCAAATTTAAATAAGAAAACTTTTTAATTTAAATTAATTCGGATTATTTCATCTAATAAATTTGTATGTCGCATATTGCCCATACAATTTCGGTTCCTTTTTTTTCAACATGACGCATTTGAACCGGGCGATGCCGCTTGATTTTTTCTAGTAGCTAAATATAAAATAAGAGCGCTGGAAAGGAGAGCAGGAACGGAACAAAAACTCTAAACTCAGCGACCTTTCAATCACTCTTAATTATAAAACAGAAATGTCAAAATGACAAACTAGTTAACTCTGGCCATGAGTACAGAGCGGAGTATTGTGCGGATATTGGAATGCACAACACACCCATTCACACACACACACACACACACACACACAGACACACACACACACACACACACACGCTCGACCTTCTCCAGATTTACTTGCAGCTGGAGCCAAGAAAATGTCAAGTGTCGTTCATTGTGTAATCGTAGAGCAGTGTGGTAGGTACACAACTGTGAGGGGGGCGTGGCAGACAGCAAACTGTCGTGGCTACTAGCCTCCCCGCCTCCCCGGCTGCCCACACCCCGTTGCCCCACATTGTCAATTAGCCAAGACATAAGCCAACTTTGCGCATTAACGTCTAACTTGTTATTTGACTTAAAAGTTTTGCTATGGATACACTGGTCTCTCGCTAATTGCAAATTCCAAGGCTCATAATTGTCACTATGAAATAGGCACAAATCTTAGTTAAAGCATGCATTGATATCGATTTATTATAATAGTCCAAGCAACCAAATGGTCCTTGAATCAAATATATTTTTATTTCGTTTGTTACCTTGATTTACTTTCTTTTCTATGCTCAAGAAGTTTTGAGTATGTTTAATTACAAAAATCCGTTGATACCTTTCAAGAGAAAATGTATCCGAAATAATTAAAATTTAAGCGTCTTCTGTTTTATAAATTTCTAATACTTTACGAGAAAATCAACGAAGTATATGAACTCTAATGATATAATAATATGCTTAACGTTCCCCCAGCTCCGATGAAACTGATTAGGACATATTAGGGTCCGCGCTAGAATAATGCCTATATCAATACTCATTTAAACGTAGGGAATAGTTTGCATAGAAGGTCTCTGTTGGGACATGAATTTAATGGAATTCGGAAATGTTTTTTTTTTATGAATAACACAGTTTGTGGTAGCCATTAAAATACCGCGCAGGAGGATATCAAATCGGGCGTGGCAACAGCAATAAATGTGTCATACAAATAGTCCTTGGGCCCACAATTAATTAAGCCACCTCGTGGCGCACATAAAACAAATTTAATTACTTTTTGTCGGTGAGAATTTATAAATAATTTTACCGCATATATATAAACCGTATTTATGTGTTAAATAAAATATTAAACAATGAGTTTTTTTCTCTTTTCTTGCAGCAAAAATTTTACTTTTCTATATTATATTCTACGCGGCGTTAACCGGATTCTTTGCTGCCATTTTTGCGGTGTTCTATCAAACATTGGAGGCTGATAAACCCAAATGGATGCTTGACAATGGATTAATTGGATCGAATCCAGGTAAATTACAAAAATATAATCGAAAATAAAGAATGTTAAAGGAATTTAAATATTTGAAGCTCGTATATAACTAGGTTATATACACCAAAGTACAATTTAAAGGGAGTAGAACAGTAAAGAATACAACCGAAAAAATAATTTAGCAGAGTTTAATTGAAACAATTTTGAAATATAAATTTATTTCAATGTTTATTTAATAAAAAATATTGAAGGAATTCGCAAATTATTTAAACAAAAAATTGTACCATCCCTCTTACTCAGGGAATACCCTGAACAGCGTTCTAGAAGCTAAATGTCATATTTTTTTCAAAATCAAAGTTGGACATGGCTAGATCGACTTGGCTTTTGATACTGACCTAGAATATATAATATTTATTAATTATATGAGAGTGTGTTTTTCATGTGGTCGGAAAAAGAAAAAATGAAATGTGAGAGTACTAAATAAAAGTGTTATAAGTAGTTTCGGATCATACTTTTCATGCATGCTTTTCTTGTTTACAAGACAATTTCGTTATTAACATTGTTTTTTATGTTTCCTAAGACTATGCACAACACTATTTTTGTTGATTCACCAGACTATTTCGCCGTTTCACAACACTTTTCTTGTTAACTTTATTTACAGGTCTTGGCTTCCGACCAATGCCCCCAGAGGCGAATGTTGAGAGCACTTTAGTTTGGTACGAATCATCGAAGAAAGATAATTACATGTATTGGGTTGAGGAAACTGCACGATTTCTAAAATGTAAGTTACACTTCAAAGTCTTTTTTTTTTTTTTTTTTTTTTTTTAACGTGACTAACAATTTGTTGTTTTTATGTATTAATTGTTATATTTTATGTATATATTACTAACAATTTTATTTTTAGAGAAATTGTAAATTTTTTTTTATATTTGTTTAATGTTTTTGATCAAATTTTTGTATGCAGTTTTAAGAATGTTTCGAAATTTTTGTATATAAATTTTGTAATTTTCATAAATATTTTTTATACATTTTTGTTCATGACTCATTTGGTTTTTGTGAATAAACAAATAATAAGATCACAGTAAGTGAAATAAATGTTCTATAAAAAGTGACTATTGCTAAATGTACTTGAAAAGCTATCCTACAAATGCTAACTGTAGAGAACTTTAGAGAACTATCCGTGTTTTCTTAGAACTTTTTAAATATTTGAAATTTTTATACTCGCAGCTTATGACGATCTACCCAAGAAGAATCACGTCAACTGCTCATTTGACCATCCGCCAATGGAGGGCAAAGTCTGCGGCGTTGAAGTTAGTAGCTTTGCGCCCTGCACTGAGGATAATAACTTTGGTTATCACGTGGCCCGACCCTGCATATTCCTCAAGTTGAATAAGGTAATCGACTTTAGCAACACGAATAGAAATGGACAAAGAATTACAAATCGATTTCCTTAGATTTACAACTGGGTACCACAAATTTACAACGATTCAAAAGCTTTGCCCGGTGACATGCCCGAGGAGTTGAAGCAGCACATCAAGGAGAAGCAGAGCCTGCGACCAAATGAGGTAAGCCTGCCTTGGGCTCTATTAAAACTGATAACAATTTGCAACTTTCTGCTTTTTTATTTTCTTTATAGACTGGCGTTGTTTGGGTGTCATGCGAGGGTGAAAATCCAGCTGATGTTGAAAACATTAAGGCACGTGATTATTATCCTCGCATGGGTTTCCCCCATTTCTACTTCCCTTTCAAAAACATTGAGGGATATATACCGCCAATTGTTGCTGTTCAGTTCACCGTTGAAAGTAAGTAGCTTTTAATTAATTGGGCTGCTGTGAGAGTTACAGCTTCTGGGGCTACTTAGATATATGTATGAGCTCTTACCTTTAAGGTTTTCCATCACATTACTAAATAAAAGTTTAGACATGCATTTCGTTGAAATTTCTAAATGTCCTTCACTAAAAGCATTTGCATAAAATGATGAAACCTCATTTCATCTCAGCCAGATACAGCTCCTAAAATAAAAACACGATATTTTTAAGAAGCTAAGCTATTCAATATAGAGCAATATAATATGGTCAATATGCTGAGTGGGATGAATTCTAAACTGACAAAATTATTTATCGTAATTTCTTATACCAAGGAGAAGATTATTCACAGTCAGATCTTGCAACTGCCTTCGAGCTCGAATCTACGAATATCAGTTCTATAAAAACACTTAGTTCACGAATTCAACAGGATATTCTCATCAAAGCTAACCCTTAATTTATTCATTGATTGAAGCACCAGGAATGGTAACAGTTTCTGCTTTGCATATAATAAGAAAGGAAGAGATAGTGTACAATGAATAAGAGGCTTAGAATCAGTTAAATAAGCATGTGAGTTTAATGCTCCACATGCTTCAGGAAGCAGTCATACAATGGGAAAAGCTGTCTGGCATTTTAATCAAACGCATATCAAATGCCAAGCGTGCGGGTCTCCCGATTCCCACCCCAGCTGCGTGCCAAAAGACAAAAGAGCTGAAAGCGACCCGAATGCCGCAAAATAATAAAAAAAAAAAATTGAAGAGAAGAGGAAAACGTCTAGAAACCCAATTTTACGGCACAATAAACTTTAATAATTCCTCAGGTTGAAATAAAAGGTGGAGAGTGCGAATGGAATCTTTTATGTTTGTTAAGTCCCATTTTCTATGGTCCTGTTTTAAAAGCAGATAACTAAGCCATTAACCCGCTTAGCCAGCCATTATAATCGCTACAAAATGGGTTAATCGGATTGGTAACAATTCTAACGAAAATAGCTGTAGCGCTCAGTTCCATTTTCCAACATTTCCAATTGGCAAATACTGAAGAACCCATCGCCTAAAAGTAGGCAGCAAATATGTGTGCGGAATTTATAATATGTTGGCATATTTCTTATTGTTTAGTGTTATAAATGAATGCAGTTTTCGCTCATGTAGTATCTGCGAACTACTTTCCATGTGCTTTGCTAACATGGCCGTTGAGATATTTATAATTTGCAATAATTTGCTGCCTCCCAATTGGATCCTGGATAATGGGACTATTTTTGAGCCTCATTAATGTACTTCCGTTCGAAGGAGTTCCGCCGAATGGACCCCTGTTCAAATTCTTGTTTGGTCAGCCCAAATGACCATTTACTTTAAATAAATGTTAAAATTAAAATTATATAAAATTCTGTTATTAAAAGCTTGACTAGGAAATCTAATACCAAGACCTTTAGTTTGGTCTTTACTTTCTGTTTAGAGTTGGATTTATATGTAATGCTTAATGAAAATAAATACAACAAACAAACACCTACGTAAAAACCAATGCAAAATGTATGGACATACATAAGAAACATATACATAAAATATGTACATCAAGACTTTGGTATTCATGTTAGGGAACTGCTACTAATTGGATATAATTATTTAATTTAATTCATAATTTTCTTTCACTCGCCAGCCGGCGTCTTGATCAACATTGAGTGCAAAGCCTGGGCTCACAACATCCATCATGATCGCTCGGATAGGAGAGGATCCGTCCACTTTGAGTTAATGGTCGACTAAGAGAAACGCAATGGAAACGCATCAGTAAAAGGCTAAAAGCTACAAGAACAGCAAACAGGAAGTGCGGAGAAGCAGAATTATAGCCAGGATCCGTAAAAGGATGCAAATGATGAAGAAGCGTGAATTAGGCATACAAAAACAAAAAGAAAATTAAATAAATAAATAAATAAAATGAAGGTTAAGATGAAAGTTAAGCAAAGTCACGCTAAATAAAAAACAGTGACAAAACACATTCACAAAAACGTAGCAAAGCAAGCAAAACCAAAAAAAAAAAAAAAAAACAAGCTAAAGTAATAATACTGCAAAATAAATACAGCAACAACCAAAGAAAAACTAAAACAAAGAGCTACAAGAATAAAAATAAATATAATAAAAGCAAAAACATAAACATGACTAAACATAGCGCTAAAAAGCTAAAAACTACCCAACGCTAACAAAAGCCCTACACACACACACACAACCCTCACACACACACACACAATCCACTCACACACGAACAACTTAATTTGTTAGGAGAATTTTATTTAGTTAACAATTTAGGCAAAAAATAGCAAATGGTTAAAATTGGCAAGCCACATAATTTAGCGCAAATATGATATTATAAAATAAAAATAAAAAAAAGAGAAAAAACACAAAAAAAAAAAAAACAAATTGTTGTTAACAAATTCTACTTTGTTTTTGGTGTAATTTAATAATAAAGATATAAACGACAAACAGCGCAGCGAACAAATTATAAACAAATGAAAAATGCAGCAACTGTTCTTAACTCAATGAGAAACGTGTTAAATACATAAAAACAAAAACAAAACAAAGCATTATTTATATTTATAATATTTAAATAACTACTTATATATATAATAAAAGAAAAATGAACAATTGGAATGCATATATAAACACATATGTATACATACATACATAATTACATAAATTGTGAACATCAACCTCCACCCCCCCCCTCTCCCAAAATATAAATAAATTAATAAACAAAAAAACGCAATAAAAAGAGAAAACCAAACAATTTTCACAAAGCGCAAACCAATTTAATTTGTTTAAATTTGTTATAAATTTAAACAGGCCGCATTAATACCATTAACAGCAAAGCATAACAAAATGTTTAACTACAAATTTCTAAAGATAAACAAAAAACAAAAAAACACATAACTGTAGATTTTAAAATACAAATGAATAGAAAGAAGAAGAAACTGCAAGGAAAAGCAAAAGAAGGTTAGATACATTATAAAACAAAAGCATAAAAATGCAAGGAAAACGTAAGCCACGACACATTTAAAATTAATACTCTTCACTTATTATGAAAGCCCCAAAAAAAAAAAAAAAAAAAAAAAAAAAAACAAAACAAAAAAATAAACAAAATCATTAATGTGAAAATTGCATGAAAATAAAAATAAAATATACAAAAAAAAAAAAAAAAAAAAACAAATCCAAAAAAAGACCCAAAAAAAAAAAACATGAATAAAATATATAAAAATTGAGGCAAAAAATCGATAAATATAGCTGAAAGTAAAGTACAGAGTAACTGGTTACAATAAAAACAAAAGGAGTATATAAAATTAAAAATATATTATGTATACAATGAATCCCCCCCAAACAAACAAAATAATAATAATAAAAACGAACTTAATTTAACTAAATAAAAACCCAACCGTTTCGATATCACAATTTTCAACAGCCATCCACAGCCACAGCAGCTTCTACGCAAAGCAAGCGAGTGGGCAACAAGAGGGGGGAATATAATAGAGAGAGCAGCTGCGGTAACCCCTAAAAAGGTCACAAGACAAGCGACCCCAGAACGCACACACACACACACACACACACACACATACACCCACGCACTGCTTAGAGTACTTTAAACACAAGTCGTTATGACCTGGATTTTATGATATCGTTTTGGTATATTCCAAAAATTTAATGCATTTCAATTTCAATTTCAATTTCTTAGCTTTCGTTTTATTTCGTTCTCCGCAACCAGCTCGACTTGAAAGACAACTTCATTAATAGGCCTCAACTAGCTTTACGATTTTCTCGCTCTCTTGAGACCTTTCCCCACCCCATGAAAAAATTAACAAAAAGAAAAAGCAAGCAACAAAAAAAAAAAAAAAACAAAAATAAAAAATCGAATAAAAAATAAAAGCTAAATCTCTTAAATGGCATACCAAGCTTTATAACTAATCCCCTTTTACCATCCACTTAACTAGTGCTAGTCTAAATGTAAGCAGATGATGAAAAGCAAAACAAAAGCAAAAAAAGGAAATAGAAAAGTGGAAAACACAAACACAAAAACGGAAAATGATTATAAATTTAAACATGAAATGTTATAAAGTTTTGCTACACATGCAGCAGAATCGCTAAATAATAGTTTAATGGAAAATGTTATACTTAAATATATATTATAAAAATATTATTAACAATTAATTACTTTTATTAAATGAATTTAACAAATAAAGAAAATCGTATGCAAATGCAGGTCGCACTGCTAATTGGGCGACCTGTTTGCCGGGAACTTGGAAAAGTTTCGTATGCTATTCGCTAAGCTTTTCCGAATTTTCCAAGCATTTCAACGACATTATATGTTATTCCAAATTTCCTGATAGCTTGAAAATGTTCCACTGGTTCCCGGCGAAAGTACATTTTCATTTAAGTGTTTCAGTTAGATTCAAATAAAATGGAAAAACATTTTTAGCAAAAAAAAAAAATAAAAACAAATTTTAAAATAAATAAAATTCAACAGGCAACCAACAAATTGTTTACCAAATAGTTTTCTAATAACATTTTCTAGTGCATGTTTTCCTATAAATTAAACAAATGCAGAAAACAACAAAGAATTAACAAGAACAACAACTAAAGCAATTAGTTAAGTAGTGAAATAAAATGCTGCAAGAATTAAATGAATGAAAATAAATGAACACGAGTTGTGAGATTCACTCAATTTTTTATTTTCTGATGAATTCGAGGGCAGCCGTTAATTTTAAGAAACAAATTCAAATCCCAAGGCTAATTTTGCAAATTTCAAAATTAATTTTCTTTTTGCAATATTTTCGAATTACTACGCACAAAATTTCACTTGAAGCAATAGTTTGATTTTGATTTTAATTTTGAACCTGGGCAAAGTGTGTTCCCAAAACCGCCGATAAATATTAGTAGTTTATATAGGGTAACAAAAGCTATAAAAATATATGATAATTAATGAGTATTAAAACGTAAATAATATTTAATTAAAAATATATATAAAAACTGCCAAGTAAATGTTTGACCCTTTAGCGCGTGTATTACAATTTTCAACTACGAACAAATTTGGCTACGGATTTCTTTTAGTAATTAATTCTTAAATTAAGGCACCAACAAACAAAAAAAAAAAAAATAAATAAAAAAAAGAATGGCTTGCGGATCCAAAGATTTGTCATATTTTGCACAATTTAGCATGCGGCAAATACTAGAACACACTTGATAAAAAATCTTTAACAAGTATATATAAACTGCCATTTTTTACACCAAGTGTATAAAGAAGAAAAAAACCTTTAAAAATAACTAAAAACAAGCAGCAACAAAACTCTTTTTGTGTGTAAACAACAACAAGTTACGTAATCAGCACAAGGCAACTACAATAAATGTTAAACAATTCTCAAAAATTATTTGAAAATAATAAAAACAAACAAAAACAAAAACTACACAACTAATTTGAAAATTCATATAGAAAACTTTCGAAAATTTCTGAAGACATTTCGCAGCTTTCAAAACACACACGAGCTGCTGCCGCTGCTTCTTTGAGTAATCAGTTCTTGAAAGGCTTGCTATATGTGTTATAAATATCAACGAATTGTTTAGCTAACAAATGTGGCAGTTGTTTACTTTCAAAACTTTCCAACAATTAAAGCAAATGGTTAAAAAACTAAGGCAAAAGCGATATGTTTAAGAAGTTTAAATTCATCAAATCATTTCAATCGACTCAAGTTGCCCTGTTACTTACTGAGTATTTAAGTTAAAACACTGCCACGCCCATATTTTGAGAAAATATTTAACAGATTTCAGCGTAAAGTGTGCATTTCTTTGGATCACAATTTGCCCGAGAATTTAAACTCTCACAACAAGTGCAAAGCGCAGCGTAAAATAGCAAAAAAAAAATATTACAAAAATTTAAACAAAAATGAAAAATGTTTTAGAAAAATTACGAAAAAAATAATAATAAAAAGCTTGCGAATAATTTGTTTTTATATCATTTGCAAATCCATTTGGTTTGGCAATTACAAAAAATAGAGAAAAAAACCAAAAGTTGATTTATTATTTACATTTATAATATATAGAATTAAGTGATGTAACATTACGGTATACAGTTATGTATGCAAACATATGTTATATAAATGGTAAAATATAAAAGGCAGCATGTAAACTATACTTAAGTACGATGACAACAAATTTTAATTTACAACAATAAACCAAAAGCAAAACCATCTAAAAACATGTTTAGTTTAAAGAAAAACTTGCAGTGGGCCTGCAGAGGTATCATAATTCAGTTGAAGAATTGTAATTCTCAAGATAACATTTTAAATAACAGCAAATTAACAAAACTGTACCAAAGGCAGTTCATGAAAATACCAATACCCAAACTATAAAAAAGGACACAATAAACACAATTAATTTTCTCTTGATTCAACAATTATTTCAAGTGTAACAAGTAAAACAACCCAACAGAATTGCTTTAATTTAGACTTAAAAACTTAATGAAAAAAAAGGAACTTATAGATAAAAACCTTCATAAAGCAAAAAAAAAAAAAAAAGAAGAAGAAAACAAAACAAAATGAAAATCATGGTAAATTTAAAAAAAAATATATATTTATGTGTAACAAAAATGAATTAAAAACAAATACTGCTTTTGTATTGTTTAAGTTTAACTATAAATCAATGACAAAGTTTAAATATTGAAAGAAAAAACATAAGATGTAATATTAAACAAAATGAACTTACAACAAGAAAGTAACTGAACATCAACAACAACAAGAACAACAACAACAACAGCAGAAAGCTTCATAAACAT
This sequence comes from Drosophila littoralis, assembly GCA_018903485.1. NCBI lineage: Eukaryota > Metazoa > Arthropoda > Insecta > Diptera > Drosophilidae > Drosophila > Drosophila littoralis. Next base: position 3,121,051 of record JAEIGF010000059.1, on the reverse strand, counting down.
TGAGAAAGGCATATATGAGAAACAAAAACGAGAAACTGTTTGAAAAATTTTACTGAATTCAATAAAAATATTATGTTGATATGGAATTAAGTAATTCCAAATAAACAAAAAAAAAAAAAAAAAAAAAAACAAATGCGTATATTTGTCTTTCGAACTGAAAGGCTAGTTTAATGTGGAAACAAATATTCTATGAGTTATACATTACGTAACGTATTAAAATAGGCCCTAGGGTATATTATTGAAAGGCCTTTACAACGCTTTGTAGCTAGAGATCTGCACACTCGACAATCATTTTCCCTCATGCATATGTATGTATGTATACAGCCATGCATACATATTTACATAACTGTGGTTTAGGCATATGCTTGGCAGAAGAGATGTAAAAGGGGCAGAGGATTACAATTGGAAACTGTGCAGTTTGTTTTTAAAATCTCAGTGCAATTCGTAGCGATATTAATAATAACTTTTGTGTCACTGTGTCTGCCAAATTAACCCTTTGTTTAGCATTGAACATTTATTCTACAAGTTTTTGCTTTGTGCCTGTGTCAACACATGTCGCATTAAAGTAATGTTGCTGCACCGCTGTGTTTGTAGAATGCCGATATATGTATATATCGACGCATGTTTAAAACCTAGCTGATAATTGTCCTGCTGTTCAATTAAGTATAGTTATATATTGTGAATTTATATAAAATTCTTAATATTTAATAATATGTTCATTATTGCAAGCTAGATATATTAGTTTTGTGTCTGCTGCTCCTCAATAATCGAATAGAATATTTATCGACCGACCACCACGACTTGCTCAATAAACTGCCTCTCAATAAACGCGCGCTTTCCCGGCCAGTTTTCATATGGCGAAAATTATGCAGCCAAATCAGTTTTTTTTAATGCATATCAAGTTATTAAAACCAAATGTCTCACTTACTGCGCATTTAATTTCACTTAGTGTTTATTAACTTATATTTTACTTAGAATCAACAATCGCGCACCTTGTACTTCACTTCGACTAAAAACTAGTTCTATACTGGCGTTCAATCGAGTTTTGTTA